>CM062814.1:463037851-464515210 GCA_031772625.1 Pinus tabuliformis
CATGGGCTCACTATGTTCAGCCGCACCCACTTGGAATTCATTTCAAGATGCCATCAAGGAGCAGTACTACCCTGTCAAAGTCAAGGACAAATACATAAAGTGACCACACTGTGGTAGGGAAGGGACAAAGATGTGCCAGATTTCATAAACATTTTTCATACCCTTCACACACAATTGGTTTCAAAGATTCAGAGTTGAATTTGGTACTCAAATACCATGGTTGCCTACACAGATACATCCAGGAAGAGATGCACTTCCTGAACATCTCCTCAATTAGCACGACATACCAATACGCTGTCAAATTGACCAGAAGTTCAAACAGAAGAAGCGAAACTTTGGATCTACGAATCCGAAGACCAAAGGACAAAGCCAAGATGGGGCAACCAAGATAACCTGTCAGCCACAAGAAAAGAACAAAACCACAAAGTCAAGGAAGGACACAGGAATGTGTGTGAGTTCCACAAGAGCCCCACTCACAACACAAGTGAGCATCAGAAGAAGTAGTCATTAGTGGCCGAGTTGAAGGCTTTAGAATCAGATGCATGTTCCGACCCTGAGTCAGAACCCGACAAGGGGAATGGAAAAGGGAAGTAGATCATTGATTTGGAGCCCAATGTCACTGTTGCCACCGCCAAGATCAAGAAGAATGAGCTCAAAGATCTAGAGGAGGGGCAGCGTCTTTTCCACTCACAGATGAGGGTGAAGGGTTCGCCGCTACAATTTAGTGTCGACAATGGCAGCAAAAATAACCTCATTTCAGGAGAGGTCGTGAAGCGGTTGGGCCTACCAACAACACCACACCCGCAGCCGTATAGTATCGGCTGGCTTCACCAAGGATGAGATCTCCAAGTTTGTGAGCAGTTCCGCTTTCCCTATAGCATCAAGCCCTTCATAGATGAGGTATTATGTGATGTTGCACCTCTGGATGTTTGTAATGTACTATTTGGCCAGCCATACTTGTGGAGGTGACATGTTGTGTATGATTCAAGACCTCGCATTATTATTATTACTTTGGGTAATTCATTTTACAGGATACCAGAGGTAGCCCCACGTACTGCCACCTCTTTGATCTCTGCCAAGAAATGTAGCAAGATCGTCTCCTAGACTAGGAAATTCATTTTCTGTCTGGTTCGCTTCTAACGTAAGGGGACGATCGTAGCCACATCCATGACCCCCGCTAAGGATTCCTCCATGTAGCAGTAGCAACAAACGGATACGGTAATGACAGAACACAAGAACAACTTCTTCTCACCGAAAGTGGTATGACACAAGCTTCAAGTGGGTGACAAAGTCCGGTTGCATCTGTAGAAAGAATGCCTAACAAGAGCCCATCAAAAGCTCAGACCAGTCCGACATGGTCCTTACAGCATTACCAAGGCTATGGGAAACAATGATTTGGAGCACATCATTCCTCCATTCCTTCGCTTGCACCAACTGTTCAATGTGGAATGCCCTCAACCATGCTTCCTACCATTACTGGACACATCAGAGATTGCAGAACACTAGGGACAAAGCTCAGTAGATGGAGGAACTCAACGCAATGGGGACCATTGCTTCCTAAGGAGGAAGGATTTATCCAGGTGGATATTTGTGGCCACCCACCTATCCCACTTGCAACCCCGCAAATGTCTCTTTCAGTTTTTCAGTTTCCGTAATTGTAGCAAAAATTACTATTTTTAGCAGTTTTTCAGGTCGTGAACTTCTGGAGCCATTTTGAGGCCCTAAACGATGTTTTTTGGGAAATCTGGGAGCATCAAACCAAGATGGGCTATTTTTTCTCTTCCCAAAGTTGTAGTGCTCGGATAGATCTTTCTAATGAGATATTGTACATGTCAAATGAAGATCAGGTGCTAAAGTTACGACCCCAGGAAGTTGATGTACCAACTTACCCAAAACGGGGCCCACAATTTGGCATTTCATTTTCTAGGGTTAGGTCTTTGGATGTTAAGGGTTTTCCATTGTTTCTCAACAATAAATAGGCCTTCAGGCCTCATTGTACACAATTCAGAGGCATGTAGCCCCCACATGTCTTCTCAGAGATAAGCTACCATCGCCCTAACTGGTTTATTTCCATTTTTGGTTGTAAGCATATTCTAGTATTTGAAGTATTATTTCCGCTGCATCTCTTTTTTTATGGTTATCTCTGTAATTTGTTGCATTCCTGTTTAAATGCAGATCATCCTCCCCCTCTCATCTTAGAGCCTAACTCTTTGAGTGTTTTCATGTTACAAGCGTCACAGGCTGCTCTCAAGTAGTCTGGTACATCTGATCAACAACTAGCTCCTCAACACCCTGCTATTTCCATCCTAGCCAAGCCCTCTAGATCCACCCCCCAGGACCTTCTCCATTTGTGGGTGCCTCTCCTATGTTTCCACTAGGAACTGTTCCTCCAGCTCTCAACCATCCATGAGCTATTCCATCAGGACAATACCCTACAGGCCAGATGCCTTTGTTATTTCCCCCTCTGGGAGTATTTTCTATCCCTGTCATGGCTTCACTAGTCCTCCCTAACATGACTTTGGGGATCCCAGTATGGTACATCGATCCCCCTGCAAGAATTCCACCTGGTCAGCTAAGACTTTATCATGTTTTGACCCTAGTTCAACTGGTCCCTACGCCCCCTGCCACTGCTTCAGTTCCATCACAACCTCAACAGGAACCCACTCTTGTTATGCAAGCTTTCGGACAACAAGGAAAAGCTAAAAGGAAAGAACCTAAGGACAAGGCTCCCCAAGCTCCTCCAGCCCCTAAGGCCCCAAAGTAGTCACCTTTGTGCACTTTGTGTAAATTTGTTGCGCATGCCACTAATAATTGTCCTGAGCTTCCTCATCTCTAACCTTTGGTTCATGAAACATTCCTTGAATCAAATATGCTTTAAGTCCATGTTAACTTACCAGGTCCACCCAAGAAAATCATAATTTTATGCACAAATTACCCTTCCTTGTGTGACATTCATGGTCACTATTCCCATTGTTTCCCTCGTCTTAATGAATTTTGTGATTTCTTTGAAGCACTACGTGAATACAAGGCCACTTGTAGTGGAAACCCTATTCCTCTACCCAAGGATTCTAGTACCACTAGTAAACTAGAATAGGGGGAATCTGGTCCCACCATTGTGATCCCTCCCCCCGATGTCGAGATGATGGAAACCACGAGCCATATCCTTTACCTATCGTCATCCTTGAGTTCCTCACAGGAAAACCTTTCTGAGGTTTTTGCGTGTGCTTCTATCGAACCTCTTTTGAGAGAATCCTATGTCTCAACATTTGTAGATCCTCCATCTACCATCTCGTAGTGTACCATTCAAGATGGTGTCTATGTGAACCTTCTTTCTCAGGTTTATGCACTAGGTATTCCCACCACATCATGTAGTTAGTCTTCCCTCCATCTGCCCATCTTCATTCTGATGTGGACATCATGGAAGCTTTATCTAGGCCTAATTACCCTTGCACTTAGGCAAGGGGGCATACTTTTGGAGGATTCTAAAGGCAATCTCCTTCTTGATTCTCTGAATGAACTCTAACTCAAGAAATTTTTCTCATTTCATATCCCCTTGATTTTCATGTCTTTATTTCTGCCATGAAGATAGGTAGATTGCATCATCTCATCCATTGTATTTTTCACTTTTTAGATGGGTCCATCATCCACACCATATATTGATCATGCCCACGATGTGAGTTGCTTGTCCAGGAATCTAGCCTCGGCAACCTAGCCAATTTTACCCGCTTGCATAAGTTAGTCCTTTCAAACCCCATGTGCATTGGATTCACCACCAATAACCAGGCTGAATATGATGCATTGATAGGATTCTTAGTCAATGCCCTTGCTCATCGCAACCTTCACCTTCATGTTCTTTTAGATTCCTTGCTACTTTTCATGCAGTTGAATGGTGTGTATCATGTGCATAAGCAAGTCCTATTTAGAAAATATCTAGGAGTTAAGCTGTTGGTACAAGAATTTGAAACCATTATGCTCATTCATGTTCCTAGAGCCCAAAATAACTATGTAGATATCATCACAAATAACGTTCTAGATTTGCATTTATCACCTGTATACCACAGAAGACAACCATAAACATAACACATGGTCAACCATCATCATCATATAAAGAAGCATAATGATATTATGCATCACAAAAAACATACAAGTGTTTGGAGCCCTTACCTCTAAATACATCTGGTACGCCATAGCATACTAAGAGGGGCATATAGGACCCTACATCTCCTTATCATCATTTGGAGGATCTTGTGCCAAGTTTGGTCAAGATTCTTGAATCCATTTTTCGAGCACTCAAAACACAATGGCATGCCACAAATGCCTCCTCCTATGGCCCATCATTCCCACCTTTCCATACCAGATTAGTCCCCTCCATAACATATGCTTTCGAGTAGTACATGCTTGAGTGCATGATGGTTTTCCCTTGGCCATCTTCTCAATTGATTACCATAAGTCTTAGCCTAGATCCCATCAAATCTATGTATGGTCAATTATCCTCCCATTCCTTGTTTAATTTGTCCTACCGGCCTTTCCGGCGAGCCATATTCACATCGCATATCGTAGATGTTTGATACCATATCTTCAAATATTATACTCTATGTCATACCACTTTTACCACCTAGTACCCATGTTTGATTTAGTGGGTGAGTATTATTCTAGACCTCCTCTAGTAGTTCATTCTTGTTTTCCTCTTCCCTTAATTCTTCACTAGGAACCATCATTCCACGAATCATTAAGACCACATTTAGACAAGTAAGGACCCTTTCGTCAAAGTCCTAGATCCCAATTCTGATGGTCGATTTGTCCGCTACGATATCCACAAGATTTAGGGCCTTATCCTCCTCTCAATTGAAGGAAAAATGCCCTTTTATAGGAAAACACACAGTTTGTCTAACGCACATTATGACCAAACTATAGCTCCATTTTACAAACCCTTAGAACCATGGGAAATCTCTCATAGAGTACTATAATGAGTCTTCCTTAGTTTTTGATGATTTGAAACTTCGCCAGGAAGTCATTTTTCCAAGAAGGGTCACTTAGTCACCTCTCAAAATCAAATTTCTTCATGAAACGAAACTTGTTTTTTGAGGGTCACCTCCTCTTAATACTTGTCGTACCACGTGTCGATTTTCGTAATGACTAACCATCATTTACTCATTTTTTCATGGTCCCCATTGGGCCTATTCCATGTGGTAACTTCATCAAGTCACCCTTGTTCAGAGCATTTGCGATGAGTCACCCTTACATCCATGGAGTCTGCTTCATGTCCCATTCTATCATGTCACTATATTCCATCCATATTTTAATACCATTAATCCTGTGTTGCCCATTTTGGCCTCTAGTCATACTGTGCCCATTCCCTCCATATTTGAGTCAGTCGCTGCGAGGGAAACCATGCACTTTATGCTCTAACAATGGAAGTTGTTTGTTTGTCCCTTAGTCCCACATTTTCCATTATCCCTATTGTCAGTCCATCAGTCACATTACTATTTTTCCTCACACCTTAGTTGAGGATCCTTATTGCGTCACCTATTGCGGGGCCTATTCTATCAACATCAACTCATTTATTCCAGAAGAATGGCCGAGGGGGTGGTGTATCTTGGTTCTAGATTCCTTTCTTGTTTGGTTCCTTAGATAGAGTAGAGGGACTCATCATTTCCTTTTGACTTGGTTGTTTCATGTTTGTGATTCATACACATGATGGGCTAGTGATGCAACAGATTGTACCGATGATTCCAGGTGTGTGTGATATGTTTCAGACCTCAAGAGGAGGGGGGCCTTCAGGTAGCCCCCACATGCCTAGATGCATTCCTATTATGCTACAACCTTAGATGCAGTTCCACAAAGTTCATGGGTTCCATTCCTACCGATTGCAGTGTTCATAGCATGCACATCTCCTTCAGATGATCCATTCAGTTTTGTAGAGCCCTTCCCTATTCAGCAGGGATTCTCCAGATGTTCTGCCCTCCCTCCCACCCATTTTTTGAGGGAAGGGCCATTATGTCTCATGTACTAAGATATTATTGTATTCAGTCTTGGTTCATGTTTTTCCAGGTGCATGATCTATATGGGATAGATTGTATTATTTTCTGGCTCTGTTATGCCAACATGTCCTGTACCATTCAACATGTACTTTATTTGTCAGTTTTATGTTTCTGGGTGCACAATTATTTTTGTACTAGGTTATCTTGGTAGGTAGGGGTATGCCTACCCCACATCATTTAAGTCCGGTACAACAATATAAAAGGAGACTTACATTAGTTTCCCCCCCTCTATCTCTATCCTCTTTCACTTAAGTTTAATGCTCTCTCTCTCTCTCTCTCTCTCTCTCTCTCTCTCTCTCTCTCTCTCTCTCTGACTCCATTGTGCTGTCTACGTTTTTCTCCTAACACGCGTACGTTGGGGGGCAATATGTTATCACCAAAAATTGATCATCTAGCCTAATTTACTAGATGGATTGAAGTACACCATGTAAAGCCAATTTTATCATTGTAAAACTACTTTCACTGTGAGAAATTACTTAATAAACCACCTTTGTTAAGTAATTTATAATTATACCCATGAAGAATAATTAAATAAATCAGTATTTATTTTATTTTATTCTAGGAATAATTAATTAAACCATTATTCAATTATTATTCCTTGTCATATTTGACCCAATTATGAAAAATCAACATATAAATTATTAATTATCTTATTTTTCTCTAGGAATAGTTAATTAATTATTATTCCTTATCAAATTGACTAAATCTCCTAGTAATAATTAAATAAATCATTATTTGTTTATTATTTCTTAACCAATTCCTTGAGATGATAAATAAATCATTTATTTATTTATTATTTGTAAATAAAAGTTTAAATACCTTTTCCTCCTACCAAAATATAATAAAATATTCCAAGCAGTTATTCCAACAATGGGGTTAATAATACTGTATTATTGCTCATTATTCGAGGATAACTCAAGATTTTGCTCTAAATAGAAGGGTTTTCCATTCACTATTCACTTTTGATTATTTCATTGTTGCACTCACTTCTATAACTCTGATTATTTTCATTGTCGCACACCATTTTCCTTCCATTTGAGTTCCCATTGACTCAATGATTTTATTTGGTGGGTTTGCACATTATAGAGGAGAGAGACTCTATAAAAATGTTCAAGACGTTTGAGGATAGCCAAGAACTCATCCCACTGAGGGGGACTAGTAACATTTATTTGTTCCCTTCAAAGGTGTTATAATAAAATCTATTCTTTGTATATCTGGTTTCCATTGGATGATTGGAGTTATTAATGTTTCTTTTTGTTGTTTAACTATGGTTATAGCATAGATAAAGACTTTGGCAAGTTTTTTTTTGATCAGTTGTTGTAGATCTACAATGTTTAGTAGCCATTTATATTGTTGAGACTTTTTGCTATCCACAATCTTAAGTGGGTTCCTTTCATACATCTTTGAGAAGAAAATACTACAACAATAGTTCTTTTACTATGTCAACCTACTTAAAAGATGTAATAGGTTCATATGAGAATAGTTCCTTTCCTGTGTTAAGCTCGTTAAAAATGAAACAAATCCCCTTTCAATTATATTCTTCGATTAGATCTTGTAAATTCCCAGTCGAGTCTTTCACTTGATCTCCTAAATGAACCTTCATTCCATCCACCTGTTAATACCCAGTAGTCTAATTATGTGAATGAATTGAAATTTGGGGGCATGTTCCTCGAAATTAGTCATTATGTTAGGGGTGTGCAAAATTATTTCAAGCATAGTTTCCCATGTTTCAAGATTGCGTAAAAATGAAACCAATTTCAAGCATAGTTTTCGCATGTTTCAAGATTCTGTGAAAATGAAACCATTCCAATTTTATCCCTTGTGATTTCTATTGTTATCAGAATGTTTTTTCCAGATGAGTCTTGGTTTTTTCATTCCATTTTAACCATCTTCTTGGATGATAATACACTTTCACTTGGATTTTACACTTTCTTAAGGAACCACTGGGATGAGTGGGCTTATTAGCTAGCCTCTTGACCTTTCCATGTTTTAAGAAGTTCCATCATGACCAAAACCAGTTGCTACCATTTATACCATTGTTTCCTTTAGGAGGAGTACTCTTTTAGCTCTTTCAGAATCCCAAAATATGAAAATACCATCAAGCACTTATCCTTTTGAACTCGTAAAAGTGAATGAAAATATTTCTACTCAGTATAAGTTTAACCCTTTTCTGGACTGAGATAGACTATCTACCAAATAACAATACCTTAGTCGAACATGGCTAAGAGTCTCCCTTGAGTATTTTTTTCTACCTTTCGAGACTTGAGAAACTATATACGAAAAGGGACATCCATTTTTCTTTTTTGCCTCTTTTTCAAACTCTCTAAACATGAAAAATATGTTGATTTTTACCTTCATTTGACTCATTAAAACATTAAACAGTGATGGAATTGTTGAACATGACAAGGTAGAACCTCTCCTTCTCAGGGTTCATTAAATATACTTGGAGTGATTCATCTGGAGGGTGAAATTACAAATAAAGCATATGTTATCCTCCTCAATCTTGTTAAAAAATAAAGATGTATTGATCAGTTTGGTTGGGGAAATTGACAAAACAAGATTTTCCATTTTCTAATGGTAGCGAGTCACTCTTGAACACAACACTATCCCACTTCATCTATGTGGCTGTTGCGTTGGGTAATTTTCTTCTCTTTTGGTTATCATATCATTTTCGGAGCCTCCATTTTAGTTTTGGGTCAATGATGCCAACTCCATTTGGTGTCATCGGTGTGTTTAATATAATTCATTTAGTCGATATTTGTTACAATACTCTTAAGCCTTTATAACATGTCTGCCTTTCCTAAACTAGTTTCGTATCAACATCATTCAGATAAATTTCTCTCAATCGTGATAACCATTTCATGTCATTTATGAGGGATACATCAAGGCCCTCATGTGACGGGTTGCTTCCTGTTGACATCAGAACATTATCCAAGAAGTTGAGTTAGAAACAATAGTTTGGTACCTTAGTGCTTTCATATGTCAATGCCAAATTTCCTCACTCTTGATAATATGTTTACATAAATGGACTTTGACCGAAAGCCTTTGTGTGGTGTTTAACATCAACTCATTTATTCACACCATACATATTTTACTGGACTACCTTCAACACACTAACATCATCAATGGTTTCTCTCACATGTGTTAATGACTTACATCATTAGCCCGTAATCCAATGGTGTCTACCATGTTCAACCTCAGCTAATTTATTCACATTGTTAGACTCGTACGTTGGTTGGTCATGTGAAGGAGATACAATACCCTTGATCTACTTTCATCCATCCAGGATGCCATTTCAGGAGTTATACAAATATCACAATATATCATGACCATCATCATACAAATAGTCATCTGTTAATGGGTCCACCAATTGTCATATGTGGACATGTCTTTTGATCATTCTACATGTTGTGTTAACTTATGTGATGACTATGGCTATGCCTCCCTCAACAACAAAGATGTCACGATGAAAATTTATTGTAACAAATGAATCTTGTTGGTTGTTCTTGATCTTGACTTGTCACAAGGTAGAGCACTTCAGTCATCAGTCGTCATTTCTAACTTTGCACATTAGGAGGGAATACTTTATAGGCCATTTTGTCACATCCAATCAATAAGCCTTCTAATGGGATTAATCAACATCTTCTTCCACCTTGTCATCATCTTGAACAAATCCTTAAGCATGCCTCTTTCATTCCATATAGTTTCTTCCTGAAACTACATTATCTGAGCCAGTTTTAGGACAAATGCTCCCTAGCCTCTTGTTAGACAATGTTCACCTATACGTTTGTCTATTATGGCATGGTTTTATCACCTACAGGTTGTTACTATTTTCACCTGCGTTGGTTCTAGAAATTTGGGGAAATGAGATAAATTCTGGAAGCTTCCTCTTTGAGAAACTTCCAAATTTTGTTACATTGATTATAGGTTTTAACATTGTACATAAATTACCTGGATAATAATTCTAAAAATAGAAAATAAATAATGGTGAGAGCATAAAACATAAAA
This sequence comes from Pinus tabuliformis, assembly GCA_031772625.1. NCBI lineage: Eukaryota > Viridiplantae > Streptophyta > Pinopsida > Pinales > Pinaceae > Pinus > Pinus tabuliformis. The sequence goes on from CM062814.1 coordinate 463,047,901, forward strand.
TAGATATACAAAGGTATTTTCCCCTATATCCCAAAACAAAGACTACTATATTGATTTTTCAGTATATTCCTTGCAATGTTACAATACATATATATACATATCGAAGCATCCATAAACCCCAATACATTAAGCCTAGATTAGAACATAATCGTAGTTCCCATGACTGTATCTAAAAAATACCATGGGCATAAAAACATCATGCCCAAAACCATGTGTGAAAACCATGCACAAAACCATAAGTAGGTTCATCCACCTAATATAGGGTCCAAAAAAAATTTCCTGGGGTGCTGCCCCGGACCCCATAGAGGGGGGCTACCACCACCAAACAGGGGGGGATGCTATGCCTAGCAAAATGAATAGGGGAGTCTATCACCCCCTCAAGCATGTGGCTAGTGATGGAAGGAATATAACACACACCCAACATTCTCCCACTTGTTGTTTTCTTTCCATCGAGGGCCACATGAGAGCTTAATCATTGGGTTAGCATTGCAATGCCCATTGTTTATGTACACCAAGAATGCTTAGTGCTCAAAGTATTCATTAATGCATCTGTGCATTCTTCAAAGTGCCCACCTTTACCAGCAACACATTTTTGTCCTCAACCATATCCCTCACAAAGTGATACTAAACATCAGTGTTCTTTGTCTTTGAATGATAAGTAGGTTTCTTTTACAAGAAAATTTCATGTTGGTTGTAAGAGAATATCCTTATAGATTGTTGTACTAACCCAATACTTGAATAAAATCTCTAGAACCAAACTACTTCCTTGCTTGCATGAGTGGCTATAACGTATTCTGCCTCTCTAGTTGAAAGCGCCACTACAAAATGTCTCTTGCTCATCCAACTGAGTGCACCTCCAAATAAGCTAAATACATACCCACTTATAGATATTATCTGATCCAAATCTATAGCTTAGTTTGCATCAACAAATACATGGATGTCCAAACTTCTATCCAATCATGGTCTTCCTTGGTAACACAAACCATAATCACTAGTGGCAGGCAAATACCTAAAAACTAGCTTCACTGCTATCCAATGCTCTTTCATCAGTTTTGTCATAACCTTGATCAATACTCCCACTGCATGTGCAATGTCTGGTCTAATACAAACCATTTCATACATCAGTCTACTGACTGCACTTGTTTATGGAACACGAGACGTGTCCTCTTCCTCTTCTTGTGTCTTGGGACACTCTTAAAAAGATAAATTTACACTGACAAGAATAGGTAACTTCACTGGTTTATTATATTGCATATTAAACCTCTGCAGTATTGTCTCGACGTAATTCCTTTGGTTTAACCAGAGCTTCCATTTTTCCTGATCTCGTTTAATTTCCATGCCCAAAATATAGTTTGCAGCACCAATATCTTTCATGTCGAATTTGGAGGACAATTGGGTCTTCAATTACTCGATAATTTATTTTTTATTTCCAGTCAACAACATCTCATCCACATACAACACCAAATAAATAACACATTCATCAATTAATTTAAAATACACACAATGATTTTCTTTTCTTTTGGTGAAGCCAAGTCCCCATATATATGTCTCAAATTTCTGAAGAGTGAGCTACCACATCCTTGGTGATTGTTTAAACCCATAAAGGGACCTTTTAAACCTGCATACTAGTTCTTTCTTACCCTTAACCACAAATACTCCAGGTTGTTCCATGTATATCTCTTCTTCCACATCCCTATGAAGAAAGTTTGTCTTCACATCCATCTGTTCTGCCTCAGAATAAAAAGCAGCAACAAGAGATAAAATTAATCTAATAGAAGCTACCTTGGCAATATGATAAAAAATATCACCAAAATTAATTCTTGGCACTTGGGAATAACCTTTTTCTACCAAGGGAGCTTGTATTTCTCCACCTTGCCATTTTCATTCATCTTCTTCTTAAACAACCATTTTCTTCCAATGGGTTTCCTTCCAGCCGACAACTCCACCAGATCCCATCCCTCATTTTTGTGCAAAGACGCCATTTCATCAACCATGGCCTTTTTCTAGATTTTTGTATCCTCTAAATCTATTGTTTCGCTCACAGTTATGGGATCATCATCAGTAATAAATAAAGAAAAATTTTAATAGAAAGAAACATGACTATACCTTTATGGCTTCCTTATTTCTTGAACTGATCTTCTCACAGCTGGAGTTTGTGGCTCTTAATCCTCTGGTTCCTCTTTTGCTGTAGAGTTAGGTTCCTCCTCCTTTTACTCAAACTATATCTTCTTAGGTTCCTTTGGTAGGACTTCATGTTTAATAACATCTTTCACCTCTCTAAACACCACATTGTGGTTGTACACAATCCTTCTTGTTTTTTGGTTCCAAAGATTATAACCTTTTAAACCATCCTTATACCCAATAAAGATGCACCTTTCAGATTTACTATCCAATTTAGTTCTTTTCTCCTTTGGAACATGTACATATGCATCACATCTTAATACCCCCAGATGTGAAAGAGAGGGTTTTTTTACCATTCCATACCTCTTGTGGAGTCGTATCCTCCAACACTGATGAAGGTGATCTATTGAACGGGTAACATGTAGTCTCCATCGCCTTTACCCATAACTCCTACCCTAACCTGGCACCACTGAGCATGCTTCTTTCCTTTTCCATCAATGTCCTGTTCATTGTTTCTGCAACTCCATTTTGTTGAGGTGTGTATGGAGTAGTCTTTCATTGTGTTATACCACTCTTCTTATAGAACTCTTAAAATTCCTTCTTGCAAAACTCTCCACCGTTGTCTGTCCTTAACACCTTTATCTTCTTCTCTTTTTGGCTTTCCACTAGAGCCTTAAGTTGTTTAAACCTATCAAACACTTTAGATTTATTCCTAAGGAAATATATCCTTGTATTCTTTGAGAATTCATCTATAAATATAGAGTAGACACACTTACCTAGTGATGGAACTGACACAGGTCCAAACACACCACTGTGCACAAGCTCTAATATCCATTTGACTCCTCTTAACACTAAAGGGTAAACTCACCCCATTCTACTTCCCGTATACACAATTTTTACAGAAATCAAAATCCAGAGAGAAATTAGACATACCTTCTACCATACCATTACGTGAAGTATTTGAAGGCCATTCTCTCCAATAAGCCCAAGCTTTTGATGCCATAGTATGGTATTTTCTCCGGAGACCACTAGATTTTCTCCTCCACTTTTAGGAACAACAAAATTGTTGCACCCATCAATAACAATGCTACCCTGAAGCTTGTAAAGAGTTCTAATTCAAACTTCCCGCATCAATACCAGTGCTCCCCATACCATCATGCAAGTATAATTCTTGAATACTATTTTTACACCTACGTCATCCAACTTGGTTAGAGAAATTAGATTTCTAGCCAGTGTAAGAATATGTAGAACACCTAGAAATGTTCTAATCCTTCCACCTTGCAACTTCAACTTGACTTTTCTGTGATCGACGATTCTAGCTTTCCTATCATCCCCTAAGAAGATATCACCACCATCATACTTATCATACTCGTAGAACCATTCCCTATAGGGAGTGAAGTGAAAGGATGAACTTGAGTCAATTAACCATGCCTCATGATATACATGTGTACTTGAAGAAGAATCCAAGTACACATACCCACCTTCATCTGAGGTGGTTATCACCTCTGTAAAAGGAGAATCATCAGATCCCTGTCCTTTCTTAGGACCTTTAGATGTACATTCATTTTTGAGGTGCCCTTCCTTTCTGTATTTCCAGAACAACTTTATAGGTTTTCCTGGAGATTTAGATCTGCCACTCGAGGATTTATTTTTGTTTATTTTCGAGGACCATCCTCGTACAAACAAGGCATCACCATTCTGGCCCACCATATTTTTCCATCTCGTCTCCTCTGACAAAAAGGATTAGACTATTTCATCAAACTTCAAGGCAGTCACATTGGTACCTATTGTAACAATTAGACTATCCCATGAATCTGGTAGAGAACACAAGAAACTGATGCACTTATCTTCATTTGAAATTTTTATATCAATAGATAACAACTGTCTTACCACAATATTAAAGGTGTTTAAATGCTCTATCACTACGTCTTCATTCTTCATCCTCAAGATATACATATTTTTTCGTAGCAACAATTTATTCACCGGAGAATTACATTGGTACAAAGTCCCTAACTTGTCCTACAAAGCGTTCACCAAAGCTTCCCCTGATACAATAAAAAATACTAAATCTAAGACACACAACTGTATTGTGCTCTTTTTCTTCCAATCCAACTTCACCCAGTCTTCAGCTGACATTGTCGTTGGTTTAGTACCCAAATCTACTGCGATCCATGATATTTATCCAATAATAGGTCCTCCATCTTGAGTGTAGACAACTCAAAAATATCACTTTAAATTTCTCGATCTCTATCTTTCCACTGCTCGCCATCTTCTTTGACCACAAGAATTGATTTCATAGATATCCCACTAAACAGGGTTTACAACAAGCCTGAGAAAAGCCTCTCAGTAGAAAATGCGTCCCCTTGAAGCCAAAACAACATTGATACCAAATGTAGTTTTTAACCGTGTATAAAAATTACTTTCATACGAATTCTAAAAAATAAAAATAAAAAATGGTGAGAGCATAAAACATACATACATAGATATTTTCAAATGGATCCCAAAACTAATACTACCAGATTGATTTTTCATTATATTCCTTTCAATCCTACAATACATATATATACATGTAAAAGCATCCATAAACCCTAATCCATTAACCATGAATTAGAACATAATTGTAGTTCCCTTGACCGGATCTACAAAGTACCATGGATAGAAAAACATCATGCCCAAAACCATGTGCGAAAACCATGCACAAAACCATAGGTAAGTCCACCCACTTAATATAGGATCCAAAAAAAATTCATTGGGCTGTTGCCCCCGACCTCGTAGAGGGGGGATACTACCCCCCTCAAACCCCCCAACAGGGCTAACACCCCCCCCCCCTTGCCCCCCTACTACACATTGTGCAATGAACAAAGGGGTCTATTACTCCCCCTGTGACCCCCCCCCCCCCCCCCCCCCACCACGCATTGGACTAGTCATGGAAAGGATATAACACACACCCAACATTACCTGAGATAAAACATTCAGATCCTATCCTACACTACTTTGGAGTTTCCATCCCTTATGCTTTCATCCCATCCTCCCATCAAAGGTGGAACTAAAACCTTAGATTGGTAATTGGATAAGAACTCTCAAATTACCCCACTCATTTATATATTTACAGCCTTCCATATGCAAGAGGTTTGCTTTTGGAGAGTGATTCTACCCTTATGATTATGTTCTAAGAGGTTTCATTTCTTGCATTTAGGGTGATTGGAGGTTCACACCATGAAAAATAAAGGATAAGCCAGTGTGGAGGAACTCTTCTACAAGATCAACATCTATTTATGGTTGTAAACTCCTTCCATTTATATTAATGAAAATAATTCATTATTTTCCTATATGTGATGTGGTTATTTCATGTAATTCAATACCATGTTGATCTATGGAATAATGTATTTAGATGTTATTGCATAGATCTCATAGCTTATTGTCTTGTGTTATCTGACTATGCAAGTTCTAATTTTTGCAATATAGTTGGAATTGGAGCATTCAAGCTAAAGAAGGAGCAAATCCCACGATAGATTCTAGGTAGGTTTCATTCTATCATCTATTTACTTTAAGGAAATAGTTTGGTTCCTTGTTTCTATGTTATTCTAGATTAGTCACCAAACCTAGGGGAGATACTTTTGTCCAAAATCGTAAATACCATATAACAATGCCTATTTTCTAGTGCAACATAAATTTGTGGTATATTATGAGCCACTTTGTTCATCATTTTCATTTCTTGTACATTTTACAACTTTGTGCCAATGTTGTTTCAATGAGTATATCTCCTCCATAGATGGTTTTGTCCACATGTCCAACCCAGCAGAGGCCCCTTCATAAACCTCCCAACCCCTTATTTTTACATTTTTGCGTGTCCTTTTCAATAGTAATAATTAAATATCATTGATATTCATTCTTGGCAAGAGTGGTCAACCTCCCAAACCTCCCTCCTTGCTTATATCCAAAAAAAATTGACCATTTTCCCTTGAATTTTTTCTTATCTTTCTTTTCCTAGTCTATTAAAACTTCAGTCCTACTTTTGAACTATTTGTAGCAGTACATGGTGTGAGAGATGGTATCTTCTAATTTTTTTCGATCATCAAATTTAGTCCTATATTGATAATCTTGGCTTAACTGACTAAGGTGCCTTTGAATTTTTACCTTCTCATATTTGATATATGATATGCACCTCAACAATTCCCAAAATATGTCAGTGTAAGCATAAAAAATTAGTTGTCCCAATTTTTTCTCCTAAAATTCCTTGACCTTGATGTCATTGTACCTTTTAGATATGTACTTTTCCTAGAAATATTTCTCAAATATTCTCAAGGATATTTATTTCTCTCTGATTTCCTTGACAATCCTCAAATATTTGCGACATATATTAGTTTTTCCTTTTAGGCTTAAAAGAGAAACTCCACTGTTCATGTTCTCATGGTAGTTGTGGTAACCTAAAGTATTTCTTCATTCCCAACAATGGGGCCCATTCCACTTTAGCATTATTTATCTCCATCAAAGGTAGGGTGATTTTCCTTCTTGAACTCATTTAGTATTGAGATTTTCTTACTTATCCTATGACAATGGTGTCTCCTAATTGTAGTATATGAAGACCAATGAGGGCTTGTTAACTTTTTTTTTCGGAGTACTGACTGAAATTTCTCCTCTCATAGTGTCTTCATTTATTTTCCTATGTATTTTCCTTGATTTTCTACTTCGTACTCTATTGGTTCTCAATTTCTACTTTGGACCAATAGTAAGCTAGGTTTGGAATAGTGCCTCCTAAAGGGCTAACCCCAAGATCCTATTGTTTCTTCCTTTGGATTTTTGATAAGGTCTATAATATTAATTCATTTACATCTGCTTACCTTTCTGTGCTTCAACAATATTTTCATTGTACATTTCGTAGCTCCTCGATAGATCTTAAACTTCTGATTGTGTCCATCTAATCAGGAGAGTATTCCTCTCTATCTTTTCCAATTGAGTCTTCTCCTTGACCATGTTTGGAACTATCAATGCTATATTGCACCCATTTTCTATACATTCTTAGATTTTCCTTCAGATTTGTTCATTCCTAGATTTTTTTGGTCACCATGAGTCATCCCCTTTTATAACCATCTCCACACATGAATGGGAAGAACTTTGGCTACCTTGAATGATGAGAGAATAAAAATTTTCTTGAAACATATGCTCAATATCACACTTTTATGTATATACGACCATGTAAGGCCTAATTTTAGGTTGTACACATCTAGGCTACAAATAAATAGCATGGTTATGATCTTGAATAGGTGGAAGACTCTTAAGCATATCTCCACACACCTTTGAATGAATATTGATAACAATTTGTAGATAGACTAGAGCAAGGGATAAAGATATTTGAACATATAATGACAGAATTTTTCTTAAATCACGTTATCCCTTTTTTAGCAAATTTTTCATGCTATTAGAGATTACCACTTTACATGGTTTCCCTTAGATACCTATAAGATAGATTTCCTTCCGTTTTGACTAAAATTTCATGAAAATATTTTGAAAATTAGGGGTTATTGTTCCCAATGATTGTAACCATTGGATACCTAATATAACATTATTAACACCTATTTCAATTGTAATAACGGGACCACCTAATAAATCTGTCATCATATTTAGGTTAATATTATGTCGGTTCTCTAAACAATTTATGGTACTTGCATTTGTAATCAATACTTGAAATTATATGATTGGATATACAAAGTAATTAAGAGGTTTCACCAGTTTGTAACTAGTGAAGTTATGAGTACTGCTTGAATCAATTAACATTGTTACCTCTTTCATTTTCATATATCATTCTCTACTGAGGGTTTGTGGATTATTAATGCAGTTTAATTCATGAAAACATATTTCTTGGGTAGCCTCTCCCATATCTATATATTATGATGATTTAAGTTCTTGACCTTCTTGATCTTCACAATCTATCTAGAATAATTCCTCTTGCAACATTTATACCCTTTATTGTACTTGTTTTCATAGTTCAAACATAGCCCCTTTTCTCTTCTTTCATCCATTTGTTGACATGTCAACCTTGTCATTTTAGGGGAGGGAGAATTATGTTCTCTATAGTTATTAGTGACCAATTTTAAATTATTTCAACTTCCTTTATATATTCAAGGAATTCTCTATGGTTTTAGGTTCAAAGATTTTAGGTAATGTTGGATACTTCCCTTTAAATTTCTTGTAAAGAAGTGTAACAAACTATCATTTGAAACGTTCGTTACCTTAAGACTCACAATTTTTCAAATGTTGAATGTGTTTTGTAATTTAAAAATTCTACTAATAATTTACCAATTGAATAAAGAATGTTCTCTTAATATCTCCATAATTTGCTACCAATTCCTCCATAAAAATGTACCAAGGTATAATATAATCAAATTTCCTTTCACAAAGGTATTTATACCATACAAATTGATCTTGTTCTAAGTGCATATATGTCATATTACATTTCGTAAGGTTGTCACTTGGTTTATATCAAAGTACTAATGGATCCAAAATATTCATATTATAGGATGGTTTCCATTGAACTTGCATGTATAAATATTCAAAATTAGTAGTTCCTTGGTGCTCATTTGAATACGTAATGATGTAGATCCTGACATGAAAAGTAGTTATTATGGTTCTATTATCCATTATTTTATAATTCCTTATGGTGATAAAATATTTCCCCTATGTGATTTAGTTGCAATAAAATTTTTCTCCTTATTTTCATCATTTACTTGAATTTGGATACACCTTCTAGGAAGGATTTCCAAGAGAATATTTTCCATGGAATTCATGGTTATTTTTATTTATTCCTTGTAGGACTGAAGCCTCTTCCCAGAACTTAGTGAAACTTCCATAAATTACAAATGACATAGAAACAAGGACTATAAACCAAAACTACCGTAACTTGAGCTTACTCCTCCTAACTGGGACAGACATTTCATCAAATATATGGTAAACATGAAACCTATAGGCCATGAATGCATACCTGAACATAAGGATCTAAAACCTTATCTAAGTTTAAATAAGAAGGACCAATGCCTTCTCACAATATCTTTCATAACACTAATTAGTTCAAGCGTTCATTAACCAAACATTCATTAATGGAAATGTGATAAGAGCCATACTTAAAGCGGTCAATTAACCATGCTTATAAACATCATATAACCAGATAAATAACAATAATATATCAACGATTAAAGTCAGAAATGTTGGAAATAATACTGAGAGGGGGGGGGGGTGAATCAGTATTATCAGATCAGTAAAACCTTTCCAATTTCATACTCAGAAACATATACGCTACTTCAATTAAGTGAACCCGCGTGTACACGCTACTGTGTCTAATGCAACTAGCATATATCCAGAGATCTTATGATTCAGTTAGCTTAATCTTCAGTAAATGCATCAGAACATTATTAAGCATATTTAACAGTAAACAGGTGCAGTATAACAGAACAGAACATCACACAAGAGCCACACACATGAACACCATGATATAAGGTGGAAACCCAATGTGGGTGAAAACCACCTGCTGCAAATCGTCTCTTTCTTCTTTAATAAGAAACTTCTTTTACAATGTACTGGTGCAGTCCTTTACCAGTACGCAGGCTACAACCTGCAGAGGGCTACAACCCTCTCTCGTTTTCCAACTACTTCTGGAAGGGAGCTACAACCCCCTCAGCTCTTGTACTAGCCGATCCATTTACTAGTACATAGGTGCTGACCCTACAACCTTCTTTCCTTCAGGGACCACGTTTCATCAATTTTCAGACTGGATCCAAGAGTACAAAACAAACATTACAGCAATACAATCATCAACTTATACTTGCATCATAATTCATTAAACAACCCAATACTGAATCACTGAAACCCTGTCATTAAGAATACAGAACCCAAACCAGAGCCCAGAACTCTGCAACAACCACCAGAATCAACAGCAACCTGAAATATCAAATCTTATTATGCATACACTACTTCACTGTACCAAAACCGAGTGTATACGCTCTTTCTCCAAAGGCAACCCGCGTGTAGATCTAGAAATAATTACTTATGCCTTCGCTGTCAGATCCGACCCTTGCCAAGCATCCTGAACAGATAAACAGTGATACCAGATCTTCTCACTTCGTCAGACACACAATGCTTACTCCCACTTGCCTAATGATCTTCTCCTTATATAGCCCTAGGCCCTTTACAATACCACGGTCCAAAACCATAGTAACCCAATACCATCAGCTTCAAAACTAGGGATCAACACGTTCGTCGAGACATCAAGGTCCAAAACCATAGGCACAACTTCCAAGGAATAACCGCCGTGGATCAAAGATAAGTTTTCCACATACACGCGCTTTTACTGAAGCCAACCAGCGTGTACACGCGACTTGGTATATAGCGAACCTGCGTATACGCGACTTGGTATATAGTGAACCTGCTTGTATACGCGACTTGGTATATAGTGAACCAGCGTGTATATATTTTTCTTCATACTTGTAGACTGATCATCAATTCCTTGCTGCTATCCTTCTGCACTATAATTTGTTATCAGTGTGATTTGCTAGTGATTTGGTGGTTGCCATCAAGTCCAAAGGGGGAGATTGTTGGCATTATGATTCAAGTGTTGTCCTTGATGGCAACTCACTCAGAGGTTGGTACAGGTGATGGCACATGAAAAGAAGAATGCAGAAACTGAAGAAGTTACCAAATTAAATGAACAATTGGAGACAGTAACCAGGGTAAGGGAGAAATTGCAGGATGTAGTAAAGGATCAGAGCATAACTATTCAAAGGCTTGAATCAAAGATCCTCTCTCTAAAAGAGGATCTTAAAAAATCAAGAGAACAGAACAAAGAAGCTCTTGAAGATCAAGAACATGAAGTGATCAAACTAAAGAGACAAGTGGAAGAAGGAAGAAAAGCTGAAGAAGACCTAAGGAATCAGTATCTGATAAAGGAAGAAGAACATCAAGTTGAGGTAAATATCTTGAAAGGTAAACTAGAAGAAAAGGATAAGCTTTTACAATTTCAAGATAGTACTAAAGTCTTGGATGATATTCTTAATAGCCAAAGGTCTCCTGCTATCAAAACTGGTCTTGGTTTTCATGAATATGTTGAAGGTGAATCTAGTTCACAAGGTGAGGCAAGAAACTCTAATGAGAAATCTGAAATGCTCAACAAGGAACAACCAAGGAAAGAAATTCCTCAAGGAAGATCCTTTACTCCTAACTATGGACGTGATAGACGATTATTTCCTCCACTGAATAATGTTGAATGTTATGTATGTCATAATCTTGGACATGTTGCAGCCAGATGTAGAAGTAGAATGGTTAAAGAAAGATCATCGCATCCCAGGTATTTCAGAGGATATTGCTTTGCCTGTAATGCATATGGACACAAAGCAATTGATTGTGATAGAAGAGAACATCTTGGTCCACCCTTTGCCCTTGATGTCAAAGGGGGAGAGTGATTTGGTGTTGTTGCCATGAGACTTCTAATATCTTCACTATCATTGAATGGACTTGTAATATGGGTATAATAGCTTCTACCATCTTCTTCAGATATCCTTCCTTTGTTATGAGGGCATCTAGCAGCATAGTGACCAACTCTACCACATAGAAAACATTTGAGTGAACATGACTCTATACATCATAAAAGACCTTCCTATCACCAAAGATTCATACATTCATCCATCTCTCAACTAAGTGAGGATATATAAAAATTGACTCATCCACCCAACCAAGTGGGGATACATCAAAAGTTTACATATGACAACCAATCACATTGTATCAATCATCCCAGGCATAGTGGGGAAACCAAAATAGGCCGTTACATGACCTTGACACCATGAAAGAGATACCACAAAAGAGATATATGACATAGAGATGAAAGAACTAGACCAAGACTTATGAAAGTCACTAGCAGCATCTGATAATCACCATTCAGATCAGCAACCAAGAGATCCTTCTATTCTCCTTTCGCCTTTGTTCCTCCTTAAATCAACAACAAACGTGAACTAGAACAAAAAGCTTTAAGATAATGCCAACAATGCATCATTGGAAGATTATCTGCTCCCCTTGAACCTGTGCCAGATGATCTCTGTCAGACCCATATCAGACTTTCTGCAACCAACATCTGTCCCTACTGATTTCCTTCAAAACTCCATATACGTGTCTGCAACCACATAAACAAGCGTATATACGCGGACAGGTCTTATGAAACTCGCGTACAGCTATTTTCATATCAGCAACCTGTAAATGTCTTGCAGCAAGGTATGTCTGAACATAGATGTCAACTCCTCCTTTTAAACATCATCATGAAATCATTCACATTACATGTAAAACCACCATAGCCATTTCATCAACGTCAAGATCTACATGATCCAAGTATCATTACTTGGGAACATCTACATCAATCATATGTAAGTATAAACCTATCATCATATAGACACGAACTCATCATCATGTCTCCAACAAAGTGATTTTGAGGAGTCATCCATGTATCAACACTATGTATCTTGAGCTCAATCTCTTTTGACAAAGTTTCTTGATATCATCATCAGCAACAATCCTTATCCACATGAGTGCCTGCATCATAACTGTATGATCTTTATGCATATGACAACAGCAGTATATAAGTGACTCATCATCAAGTGAGGAAGATGTGTATTCAAGCTTTGTACTTCTCCTTGTCCTTATGAAGATCACCATATAAGCACAATATATGCATCATCAAAGAATCAACCATAAATCTGATCTGAACATCTTCTATGTAACTTCAAGAATCATATGAGAGTTTATCATAGACAACTCACAACCACATCATAGCAAGATATATCATTTAGCCATATAAGAATCATCACCAAGGATTATTAACCATAATGCCAACAATGAATTACTAAAGGCATATGCCCCCCTCAACCAGTGCCATTTGTTAGATCTGATCATGCATATATCAGCAATAAGCATCAAAACATCATCATCCTCAAGTTAGGATCAAAACACTTCTAGACATCATACAAGTAACAAAACATTTCCACACATCCTCAGCAGTCTGTAACCAATAGAGCAAATAATAGACTGAATCATATCAGATCCTTTTTTTTTTGGATCCTGTCTCCACTGCTTTTCCTCAGACTGACATATACACAACTTTGCAGTGTCTAACTCGCGTATGTACGCGACTTCCCTTTAAGTAACTTGCGTATGAGATTCAGAAAACTGGAGTTTTAAAGGAAATCAGCAGGGACAGATGTTGGTTGCAAAAAGTCTGATATGGGTCTGACAGAGATCATCTGGCACAGGTTCAAGGGGAGCAGATAATATTCCAATGATGCATTGTTGGCATTATCTTAAAGCTTTTTGTTCTAGTTCACGTTTGTTGTTGATTTAAGGAGGAACAAAGGCGAAAGGAGAACAGAAGGATCTCTTGGTTGCTGATCTGAATGGTGATTATCAGATGCTGCTAGTGACTTTCATAAGTCTTGGTCTAGTTCTTTCGTCTCTATGTCATATATCTCTTTTGTGGTATCTCTTTCATGGTGTCAATGTCATGTAACGGCCTATTTTGGTTTCCCCACTATGCCTGGGATGATTGATACAATGTGATTGGTTGTCATATGTAAACTTTTGATGTATCCCCACTTGGTTGGGTGGATGAGTCAATTTTTATATATCCTCACTTAGTTGAGAGATGGATGAATGTATGAATCTTTGGTGATAGGAAGGTCTTTTATGATGTATAGAGTCATGTTCTTCTTGAAGAACATCTTTTGCAGATCTTGCCTACAGTCAGGAAGAGCATGATCAGCACACTTCAGCAGTACAGAGACTCGGCATGTACTCAGGGGGAGCATTGACAGATTGGTACACTTTGGCATAAAAAAAGGGGGAGATCATTCAGAGATTTTAACAGATACTCAGGGGGAGTATGGACAGCGAAATGTTCAACAAAGGAAGAGAACATCTTGGTCCACCCTTTGCCCTTGATGTCAAAGGGGGAGAGTGATTTGGTGTTGTTGCCATGAGACTTCTAATATCTTCACTATCATTGAATGGACTTGTAATATGGGTATAATAGCTTCTACCATCTTCTTCAGATATCCTTCCTTTGTTATGAGGGCATCTAGCAGCATAGTGACCAACTCTACCACATAGAAAACATTTGAAAGGTAGCTTACCTTTGAACCGTCCAGTTCCCGTTCAAGATTCTTGACAAAATTTACCTCATCTTCTTCTTCTGACACTTCGAATGCGGCTTCTGGTGGTACCTCTTGTCGCATTTCAAAAGCAGTTAAGATCCCGTGAAGCTGTGACATGGTGATTTTCTGCACATTCTCCTTTTCTTCTATGGCAGATACTTTAGAATCAAATTTAGCAGACAGAGATCTCAAAACCTTTTCAACTAAGACAACTTCCTCAAATTCTTCACCCAGATCCCTCATACAATTCACAATCTCATCCATACGCAGGAAATAATTAGCTATGCTTTCATTACTATGCATCTTAAGAGTTTCATACCAGATTCTGAGAGTTTGAAGCTTTGCTCTTTTTACCTGATCATCTCCTTCGTAGCTTGTGACGATTTTGTCCCATATTTCCTTAGCTGATTTGAAATGCATGATCTTCATAAATTCTGATTGTGTCAAACTACTCAATAGGACAGTAACAACTTTGGCATTGAGCTCATATTGCTTTTTCTCTGCTGGATCTGTAGGAGTTGCTGATGGGAATTTGTATCCTCCTTCTACGATTCCCCAAATTTCTGCTCCAAGTGATTGTAGATATGCAGTGGTTCTTATCTTCTAGTGAGTAAAATTGTTCCCGTCAAAGACTGGTGGCCTGATGTGTGCCTCTCTTTCTGGATTAGCCATTCTGATGGATCTTTTCCTTCAAGCGATCAAGCTTCCTCTGAAGGACCTGCTCTGATACCAATTGTTGGAAATAATACTGAGAGGGGGGGGGGGGGGGTGAATCAGTATTATCAGATCAGTAAAACCTTTCCAATTTCATACTCAGAAACATATACGCTACTTCAACTAAGTGAACCCATGTGTACACGCTACTATGTCTAATGCAACTAGCATATATCCAGAGATCTTATGATTTAGTTAGCTTAATCTTCAGTAAATGCATCAGAACATTATTAAGCATGTTTAACAGTAAACAGGTGCAGTATAACAAAACAGAACATCACACAAGAGCCACACACATGAACACCATGATATAAGGTGGAAACCCAATGTGGGTGAAAACCACCTGCTGCAAATCGTCTCTTTCTTCTTTAATAAGAAACTTATTTTACAATGTACTGGTGCAGTCCTTTACCAGTACGCAGGCTACAACCTGCAGAGGGCTACAACCCTCTCTCGTTTTCCAACTACTTCTGGAAGGGAGCTACAACCCCCTCAGCTCTTGTACTAGCCGATCCATTTACTAGTACGTAGGTGCTGACCCTACAACCTTCTTTCCTTCAGGGACCACGTTTCATCAATTTTCAGACTGGATCCAAGAGTACAAAACAAACATTACAGCAATACAATCATCAACTTATACTTGCATCATAATTCATTAAACAACCTAATACTGAATCACTGAAACCCTGTCATCAAGAATACAGAACCCAAACCAGAGCCCAGAACTCTGCAACAACCACCAGAATCAACAGCAACCTGAAATATCAAATCTTATTATGAATACGCTACTTCACTGTACCAAAACCGCGTGTATACGCTCTTTCTCCAAAGGCAACCCGCATGCAGATCTAGAAATAATTACTTATGCCTTCACTGTTAGATCCGACCCTTGCCAAGCGTCCCGAACAGATAAACAGTGATACTAGATCTTCTCACTTCGTCAGACACACAATGCTTGCTCCCACTTGCCTAATGATCTTCTCCTTATACAGCCTTAGGTCCTTTACAATACCACGGTCCAAAACCATAGTAACCCAATACCATCAGCTTCAAAACTAGGGATCAACACGTTCGTAGAGACATCAAGGTCCAAAACCATAGGCACAACTTCCAAGGAATAACCGCCGTGGACCAAAGATAAGTTTTCCACATACACGCGCTTTTACTGAAGCCAACCAGCGTGTACATGCGACTTGGTATATAGCGAACCTGCGTATACGCGACTTGGTATATAGTGAACCTGCTTGTATAAGCGACTTGGTATATAGTGAACCAGCGTGTATATATTTTTCTTCATACTTGTAGACTGATCATCAATTCCTTGCTGCTATCCTTCTGCACTATAATTTGTTATCAGTGTGATTTGCCATCAAGGACAATACTTATCTCATAATGCCAACAAGAAAATAACATGTTCACTTACTAGTCAAAAGCGAGTGGAAATGATCTCTTATTAACCATATGCAAAATCCAACCAAGTAAGGGAGTTCAACGTACCACCCGACCAAAGATTAGGTTAAACCAAATATTTATTTCAGTCAATCACCCCCATGCCATATTCCAAGCATGAATGTGTGATCTCATGGGATAAATCAATTCGTTAACAACTAAGGGAATCCAAAGGTTAAACCACCTCCACCCTCTCCATACCTTATCTCACCTAAACCGATTACGAGATCACAAAACCAAACTGATCTTAGATGCCTCAGAAGTTCTTCACCATCCCTTAAGGAATTTTCTTGTGTCTACCCACCTGTTGAGGGATTCCCATAGAAAATCATCTCCACTCCTAACCCGTGGAATTTTCTCGAGAAAACCTCACCCAGATCCAAACGCTTATCGCAATCCAAGGCTAAACCGAGAAAGAATCCCATCACACAATGGTTATCCGGAAATGGAAAGCCAAGGATAAAATCACTATCCAAACCTAAAAAATGCATGCTACTGAAAGCAAGCAAGCCAGAATACACACATGCATACGTCATGGATGCCAAAACTAGCTAGGAAATCATACATGCAATCTATTACCTACAATTATTCGTGTTGAAGTTGCCTGATCCAACCTTTCCTTGCTTGATCCTTGCTTCCTTTTCCTTTTTTGTCCTTCCTTTCCTTTCCTTGTACTTCCTTTGCTTTCCTTGGCCTTCCTTTTCTTGCTTGCTTTTCCTTCTCCTCTTGGTCCTCCTCTCCTCTTTGAGACTAACTCCAAAACTAAACTGACAAAAAGCTACCAACTCATGCTCTAATGTCTTTTTTATTATTGATGCATCTAATTTTTTATTTTTTCTTCTATTTTCATTAAATTACCTCCTCACATGCAATTTTTTACGTTTCACCTACCTTTTCTCCTAATTTCCTATATTTTAATAAAAAAATATGCCAAAGATACATTTTTCCCTTTTAAAATCCTTTGCAATTACCTTTTCCAATTTCCCCTTAGCCATAAACACAACAAGTGATGCCCACTGGGATATTTTTCCCAACTCTCAGCTTGGAATAAGTGTCCCATGACCTTGGTATTATTTTTCCTTCATTAAGTTTATTACATGAACTTGTAACCAAGGGTTGTTACAAAAGAACGCTATAAATGATAAGTCATAACATGGTTTGATGGGTCTTCCCCAGGATCACTGTTGAATTTGGTAATATCACTCAACAATTTAGTTGGAATAGCCGATCACCAAGGATAATGACAGATTCAATCGTTTGTGAGGTGAGAGAGGTCTCATATGTTTAAAATTTCGACAAATGGAAACTTCCTATTAAATTATGATTGAGGGGGATGGTAAGATTGTGAGTAGATATTAACTACTAGTGGAGGATATCCTGGATAATGTATATTAGGTTAGACCATTTGGATTTGTGTTCCACTAGGGTGAGTAGTCGTTTGAAAACGAGGATAGCTCAATCATGGATACCCTGATCCAGGAAGGCCTTCATAAGCTAAAAATGTTGGGCTTGGATGTATTGTCCTTGATAAGTTCCTGTCGTATGGTCACTAGTTTTCCAATGGGGACTTGTGGTATACTTTGAAAATGTTATTGGGATAGAATCTTTGGTATGCCCTAAACAGGTTGAGTAACTTGTACTTGAGGCACAATCGAACCAAGCTGACTATATGGGGTCTATGGTATGACCTACACGGGCTAGGTAAGTGGGGTTTGAAGTATCCCTTGTATCATTTGACTATTTTTTGCTTGAGGTATGATCTAAATAGGTTGAGTAGTTTGTACTTGAGGTACAACCTAGACATGTTAACTAGTAGGATCTTGATGTATGGCCTAGACAAGTTCACTAGTAGGAAATTAAGTTAAAACCTAACCAGGTTTACTAGAAGCACCAAGGGAAACATTCCAATGATTGTTATCCATTCCTAGAAATGGGGCACTAGTAAAAAGAGGAATCATAAAAGGTGGAGCACCAACTTGTGATATTTACTCAAAAATGGGAACATATTAGTAATAAGTTTCCATCCATCTAGAGGATGAGTGTTATAAGGAGGTCACTACTCCTTAGTGGGAGGATTCCTAGGGTAAGACAAAATGGATGGTTGAGTGTCCTAATCCACTAAGAAAGAAACCATATTGTTAATCTAAAGGGGTTTGTGGCACAATAGATTGAACAAGTTGTGAGGTTCTCACTAAATGTGAAATAGATGGTATTCCCGATGACATAGGTAAGTGGGAAGTCCAAGGATTACTCGACACTTGAAAAATGAATCCTAGCAGTGAGTGACATCTAGGTCCAGTACTAATGGGCTAGCATAAATGTAACTTTTTGGTAATTTGGTGAACATAGAAGTCGAGGAAAATTTAGTTTATTCACCCATAACGACATACATAGGTTGGATGGTTATTGATGACTCTATTATGGTGGGATTTTCCATATGAGTGTGTGTGTGAATCTTCCAAGGATAATTCAGGAGATAATTATACGAAGGATTTTTGACGTAATGGAGAAATATACCAAGGATTTTAGCACAATTGAGTATGAGGCATATAACTATGAAAATCCTGATACAAAGGAGAAAAACCATGTTGCAATGGTATTCAAGTAGTAGATCAATGAAGAGGATAATATTCTTGAGAAACATCCTCTATTTCAATAAACCAGGTGGAAGTGCTTCTATTTTAGCACCTGAATATGGAAGTGGTGAATGACATATAGGAAGAGGAGTAAAAGGATAAGTCTCCAAAGTTATTTCTTTGGTATATTTTGGTTCCTCATGTTGAATTACTTCAACTTCCAAAGTTTGTGACTCTATAATTTTAGGTACTATAACTTCAGGCTTGGCTATTTCAAATTCAACATTGTGAGTTTCAGCAACTTCTAATTGAATAGTTTCAATTTCCTTAGACTATAATTCACTATTTTCAGAAGATGTAACTTTGGGTTTGTTAATAGTAGGAAGTGATGATCCAAGCTGGGTAATTAATATTGTAATTTCATATGGAGTATATTTTGAATTATTGAATGTGGTAGATTGTGATTTTTTATGTCTACAACATTCTAATTTACTGGGTTTTACCTCTAGGGGTAAACCTTGCATTCTACATGAACAACGAGAATGGTCTCCCATGGTTAATTAGTTAATTAAATAGTGAAAAAACAAAAGAAAATGGTAACTAAGAATAGAAGGATTACAGGTCACCGTAAACTACAATATACTGCCAGGTACGTGCAAGAAATCTTCCTCAATTTTGTGTTCGGTGTATCACAGATGGCAAGGTGGTTGACTTAGTTACCTAGTGCTTGTTTGCAATCTAATGTGGACTTGTGATATATACCCAAGGGTATGTGAAAGCATAGTCCATGGTAGTATTATATAATGTGTAACGGTATGATGGGAGAATTCCTATATACTTGTCGTACTTGGAGTGCCTTCATATATACCCAAAGGTACGTAGAAGAATGATCATATATACATTGAAGTACGTGGAAAACTGACCCTCCCCATAATGTAACACAAATGAATAATGATAAATCCTACATTTAGAGATGTCGGAACACATCTCCTTTCCTAGAGAAACTAAATGGGTTTTTATTACTTCTAACGATCATTAGTTTCATTGGTAAATTTTAAATGTTTCCCTTGATTAAGGTTTTTGCTTGACTTTAATATCAAAACATTCACCTAAACTCTTACAATGCAGATAATATGAGAGCACTCTTTTCAATTCAATGATCACATAACTAAAAAAAGGAAGATATTTCGGTTAAATAATGCATAAAAAAATATTCAAAACAAGACCTTCAAAGACATTATTCCAATTTCACAATTTCAAAGCCCCAATGCACATGATATATATAATTTTTCAATTTCCAATGCAAAGAAAACTGATACTATATTACCGAAATAAAAAAATCGAAGATATCACTTCTTTCAAATGAAATGTCCTTTAATGAATCAACAAAGAAGCCATATGTTAAAAGCTCTAATTGAAAAGAAAAAAACAATTTCCTACCAAACAGCAATAAAACTCAAATTTCACACAAATTATTGGCTTTATAGGGAATAATACATATTAGAGAGTCACAAAAACATAGAAAAAGAGAAAAAGTTCAAAGAAAGGTAGGGAAGCATTGATTTTTGCATTTTCCATGAATCATCGCATGATTCTATAGACACCAGCGTAATGGATGCACTTATTCAACTAGGAAATTGCAATGATTTGCATTGTCACAGAATAAGAAGTGTGACGGGGCTGATTTGCACAAAAAGCAAGGAAAAATCTTATTCAATCTCAAAATCTAGTTTTCTGAAGTCAAAATAGAGTCTAAACAAGACTAAAGAGGTTGACTATAGAGAAATTAAAGGTCCATGGAAAAGAAAACCATTGAAGAACAACTCAATCCCTAGTGGAGTTGCCAAGTTGTTTTCTAGACAAATCCCTTCTACAGACATAAGTGATCTCCCTAGGTTCAGTGGATTAACCTAGAAAGAACCAAACAAACTACACTAACTTTACCTAGATATATTAAAAAAAGAAGTTGAAGACTTACCTGGTTTTTGTGCATGCTTCCTTCTTCCCTTCACCTACTCACTCCTTCTCTAACTTTAACTCCTAAAATTAGAACCTACAAAGTATCGAAGACAAACAAAGGGATCAAGATACAACATTGTATATTCAAAAAACTCTAAATAATAGATAAAGGAGCCTTATTGTACGCATGCATAATCAGAGACATGTTGTAAGGAAAAAACTAATGCAATTTGTATTAATGGTAACAAAGAAAGATTACAACCCTTGTTGTGGCCTTGATTTTGTGAATATCTCCCAGCCTTCTTGTCTTTCCTTTTCCACAATGACAAAGCCTTCAATCTCATCAATGCATAAGGATGTATTATGGACCTCGAAACTAAAATTGAAAACATAAGGGAAGAATTAGAGCCTCCAAAATCCAACCTAGACTCTATTACAGTTACTACTTCTCCAAGTGTCATCACATTTTTAATAAAGTAAACCTGCGATGACGAGTGCAAGTTTCATGTTTGCAACCTACACCATCGTAGGTTGCAATCAAGCTCAGTATGATGGGACCTTAAATTATGGTTTTGAGCCATTGTCATTGAGGATTATTATAAGTTTTGGGAATATATTTTCCTTTGGCCTTGTGGGAGATTGATGTAAAGTGTAACAGATAGCGATAGATCCAAGTTTTGGGCCTGTCACACGGAATCTGTCAAGGGTGCGGACACGACTGACCTTCCTAGAAGTCTAAGACGTTCTAATGACAAACAAGACAAAATGGAGTGATCTTTCTCTAAATACACCTTTTACAACATGAAAACTACAAGTGTTTAGGCTTACCTTATTCCAAAACGCTGTTGTTGAAGTCCGTTCTTGACGATCCGGATGAGCTCCTCCTTCAAGTCAATTCCTGCAACCACAAACAATCAAACAATTACCAAGCACTTGCATTTCATATAATAAAACATATATTCAACATGCAGACCAAGGAACACATGAAATAACTCATTAACACAAGCTATTGAGAAAAATAAACCAGTTTGTATTAATAACGAAACAAAGAAACTCTTACAACCTGGCCTTGGTGTTGTGCAAGTTCCTCCCAGGGTCCATCAAGGGTTTTCCTCTACTTTGACAAAGCTCACCCTCTCCCAAGTAGAATCAAGTGAAGACAATCTCTCCTCACAAAGGCTCTAATGGAAGACCTAAATCCTGCAGCATTTACCCAAAGAAAATGTATAGCTCCAACCTCCTCTCCTTCTGGCTCAATGCCTTTATTTATAGTGTTGTAAAGAGGTTATTCAGGTCCACTATCAATGGGATCATCCCCCTCTTTGGGTGGGATAGCTCCCTTATTGATGGGATAAGTTCCCCCTTAATAGAGATACATGAACCAACTGGAGGCGCATCCATTTCATCAAACCGACCTCTAGAATGTTCTAGAAGTAACCACAAGTAACTTTTTCAAGATAAAACTCGCGCATTTTGCCTTTTACAGAGGGACGCACCTGTCCCTTAACATACAGAGCATCCATGGACGCAGATTTTGTGAACATGGTCAGCGTCCCCGCAGGTAAGGCTAGAGAGAACCTGCGACCCCAGAGATAAACATAGTTTTTACAAGACTTTCTCTCTTCTTTGAGTTTGAGATGGATAACAGAGGCATGAGACTTGCCTAAGAGGGTAGCATGACTGTTGATTTGAGCCATACTAACTGTAAGTAGTCAAGGTGACATTTTTTAGTGTAACAGATTGCCCCCTAAAGTGCGAAGCCTGGAATAGAATAGGGTTTTGTAATTCTAGGAAGGGTGAAGCGCTTTATCATTTCAAGGATTGTCTTGTGGATGGCCTGGTTGGAACCTGCAATTTTCAACACAAAATACATGGATAAGATTATATCATCACTGAGGTAGGCATTCCCATACTCAGATTCAAAACTTTAACTAATGGACTAACTATTCTGATACAGGAATGATCTTGCAGTACATCATTTTTATAGACTTTTGTAGATACAGTATGGATGCAGCCATCTGTTTATGATTAGTCTACATAGATAATGAATACAAAACTCCTCGCAGCCTGGATGGTAGAAACTAGATCCAGGGTCTTCACTTCTACTTCCCGAATTGGTACGATTCTAACCATGTGATTAAATGATTCGATGTCGAACATGGTAGAAACCACTTGATTACCAGTCAATGATGTAAACTGTTAACAAGCGTGAGAGAAACCACCAGTAATGTCAATGGTTCTCAAAGTACCAAGCACAACCCGTGAAATGTGAATAGATGTTTTGATGTCGAACACTTCACGGAATCCTCTGATCGAAAGTCAATGATGTAAACTGACGTCAAAGGCGAGAAACCTGCCATTGATGCATGCAGACTTCAAGGTACTGTCGATTCCTAAGTCATCTTTCTAGATAATGTGTCGATGTCGATAGAAAGCGACCCGTTGCAGGCAAGCCCGCAACACGAAATCATTGTTCAAGTTGAAGAAATGTTGCTGTAAGGACTGACTCAGGGATGGTCAAATGGATGACAAGTATTTTGCAGATGAAAGTTTTTGCTTGCAGACCTCTTGAACACATAACGACACAACAGATGGCTTGGTGACGTATAACTCAAAGTTAACCCCGGAACCCGGTTAAAGACTTTCAAAATGATTTGGTCAACTGTGAGGAAAAAGATTTCCCAACCCAGGTGAATGAAAAGTGTCGTGTTCAAGAGCGGTAATAAAGTTTCTTCTGAGACAAAAGGTGACAAATAGGTTCATTCTTCTCTCTTTTCCCCCACCATTTCTGGCAAGTACCTCTTTATTTTTAACAAGCTTGAGGAGGATAACATATGCTTGATTATAAGCTCATCCTTCGGACGAGTCCAACCTAGTTTAACTTCGAACCCTAGGAAGGAGTGGTTCGTTCCTGTTTGTAATTGAACAGGTCCTCTACTGTAAAAGTTTAACGAGCCCAGTATAGGAGAAACTCGGCGTTTTTCAATTTTAGAGAGTCTGAAAAACTTAAGGAGACTCCACGTTGAACTTTTTCGTATATTTGTGTCCCTCAAGCCCGAAAAAGTATAAAATAATACCTGGGGGAACCGCTTGATCTTGCGACCAAGGAGTACTTTCATAATAGTGTCGTTGACCTGAAAAGTAAAAAGCGATCAAGGATACGTCGTTTTATTTCCTTATCGAGTTTGAAACGACAAAAACCCGGCAATCTTTTCCTGATTTTGCGGTCAGAAAAGAGCTAAAAGGGGACCGTCTTTTAATTCCGTTTTAACGAGTGTAAAAGAAACGCTCGGCAATCTTTTCATGTTTTAAGAGTCTAAAAAGGGCTTAAAAGAGAACTCCAAGGTTTCACTTTTTCGTAAGTTTTAACGAGTTCGAAAAAGGGATAAAAATGTACTCATGGTTTTCACTTTTTCGTAAGTTTTAATGAGTTCGAAAAAATGATAAAAATGTACTCATATGGCCGACTTTCAATTTAATTTACGAGCAGGAAAATACGGAAAGAACTCGGCATTTTCATTTGTTTTACGAGAATGAAAAATAGCAAAATAATCTCGGGATTTTCATGAGTTTAACGAGTCTTGAAAATAACTGAAATTGACTCGAGATAGGTTTCATTTTTACAAAAGCTTGAAACAGATAAAAACTATGCTTCAAATTAGTTTCATTTTTACACAAGCTTGAAACAGAGATAAAACTGTGCTTGATGCCCCCTAAGCATAACTGTTAGAGCGCATGCCCCCCAGCTTCATTTCATTCAACTAAGGTGGATGAAATGAAGGTTCAAGAACGAGATCATTTGAAAGACTCGACCTAAAACTGTAAGAAAATTATGCAAAACACCGAAACAACTAACCTAAATATACAACTTAACATTTACGAGATCTAGTCAATCTCTCGACTCAAGTAGAGGAGGATTTGTTTCATTTTTTAATGAGCTTGACATAGGAAAAGAACTATGCTCGGATTCGGTTTCATGTTTACACAAGCTTGAAACGAAAAACTATGCTTGTTACAAGTTCACATGCCCCCAGCATAATGATGCAAATCAAGGTACATGCCCCCCAAGCTTCATTGCATTCAATGAGGTGGATGGAATGAAGCTTTACTTTCAAAATCTTGGAAAGACTCGTGGGAGTTGTTTCATTTTTTAGTGAGCTTGACACAAGACGAGGAACTATGCTCATAACTACTTTCTACAATCTACCTAACAAAAAACTATACTCTAAAAAACCTTGATTCATTGTTTAACGAGCTTGACACAAGACAAGGAACTGTGCTCTAAAAAACCTTGATTCATTTTTTAATGAGCTTGACACAAGACAAGGAACTATGCTCTAAAATCCTTGTTTCATTTTTTAACGAGCTTGACACAAGACAAAGAACTATGCTCATGACTACTCTCTACAATCTACCTACTTAACCTACCCGTGTTTCATTTTTTAACGAGCTTGACACAAGACAAGGAACTATGCTCAAAAAGTTCGCATGCCCCCAGCATAATGATGCGAAATGAGGTACATGCCCCCCAGGCTTCATTGCATTCAACCGGCTGGATGAAATGAAGGTTTACTTTCAATATTTAACTTGAAAAGGGAGTTGTTTCATTTTTAAAGAGGTTGACACAAGAAAAGAACTATCCTCATACCTGATTCATTTTTTAACGAGGTTGACTCAGTAACAGGAACTATCCTCAAACCTGATTCATTTTTTAGTGAGGTTGACTCAGTAACAGGAACTGTCCTCAAAACCCTTGTTTCATTTTTTAAACGAGCTTGACACAAGATAAGGAACTATGCTCATAACTACTCTCTACAATCTACCTACATATCCTAAAATCTAGCTGATTCATTTTTTAATGAGGTTGACTCAGTAAAAGAACTGTCCTCATACAGCCTATTTCATTTTTTAACGAGGTTGATACAGGAAAAAACTATCCTCGTACCTGATTCATTTTTTAACGAGGTTGACTCAGTAAAAGAACTGTCCTCATGCTAGCCTATTTCATTTTTTAACGAGGTTGATACAGGAAAAAACTATCCTCGTACCTGATCATGTCAATGGACACACCTTGATCATGGCTTCCAAGAGATCTTCATCAGAAGGAAGAATAGTTCTCTGGAAGGAACACATGTCAAGGGACTCAAAAGGGATAAGAACATCGTGTTCAAGTAATCCCATAGAGTTTTCCATGTCAATTACCGGATCTACATCAACAGTGAGAGGCTCACTTACATCGGTAACTGAAAACATGGGACCGGTTGCCACATAATTAACCCGTGGCAGGGTAGATACCACTTTAGAATCAGGAACATTTAGGGGTGTCATATTATTGGTAGTTGAGACAAGACTAGGGAACGAAAGCTGGTCTACAGTCACAATACTGCCATTGTGAGGGAAAGACATCACGCGAAAGAGTGTCGATACGACAGCTTTCATTGCATAAACATAGTCTCGCCCAAGGAGTAAATTGAAATCCAAGGGACCTCGAACTACCATAAGATCAACACAAACAGTTTTACCTTCCAAGGTAATAGAAAACTTAGGAAGGATCCCTAAAGGTTCACTAATTGTTCTGTTAAAAGCTTTCAGATTCTGCGTAATAGGCGCAAGCTGAGGGGAACCCAAAGCTTTCCAAACAGCTGAGGATAAAATACTAACAGAAGCACCTTCATCTACCTGAGTACGATGTATGTCCCTACCACCAGCCTTGACAATGATTTGGAAAGGGATGGAGGAAGGAAGACGAGGTTCTGTCAGTCTATTCCAATCAAAGGAAAAGACCTCAGTACTTGGAGGGGGTTCTGTAGAAACAGGTGAAATGCCCCCCGGCATAGAAGAATCGGATGTAACAAGAAGAACCTGAGCGGTATGAAGTTTACTCTCGAAAAGGAGAGTGTGATCGATCGAATGTGAAATTGAATCGACCACTTGATCAACTAAAGGATCATCAACCTGAGTGACATGAGTTTCACTCTCCAATGGAAGAGTGTGATCGACTGTACTTGAAATTAGATCAATCACTCCGTCAGTTGACGGTAGGTTGGGAGAAAGTTTACGGTAACCAGTTGGAAATTCTTGCTGTGGAACAGTAAGGTTTTCCAACAATGTTGAGGCTTCATCCATGTGAGGGCAAATGTGAGTTTGATGACTCCCTTTGCATAACTTACAAGGAAACCTAACTTTACCCTTTTTCCCAGGAACCTGACTATCACTGGTTGATGGATCAACGGAAAGTTGATGAGATTTTTCTGACCATACTTCCAAGACCTTTGGAATACCAGGACAATTGACAAGGAAGTGGTCACCCTTACAAAGCCTGCAAGGGTATTTGGGTTTACGATGCATGTCGGAATTTTCCTCAACACAACTAACACTTACAGCCATGGTTGGTTGGTTGACTTCTTTCTTATCTTGCTTCTTCTTCTTCTTCTTCTTCTTCCCTTTCTTCTTCTTCTTAGCCTCCTGGTTACTAGCATCAAGGCTTTTACCAGGCGAAGAGGAAGAAATGGAGGAAGAAAAATTAGGCGAAGAAGGTAAAGGGTCAACAGAAGGTTGGTGATGTTGAGATGGTGAACTCTGTTGAGGTGAAGCATCCGGTTGAGATGGAACAATTGGAGTATTTTGGGCCAACGAAGTTGAAAATAACCATATCGGTAAACCTATTGTAAATCCAGGTAATGACAAAGTAGCCATATAAGGAGGACCAACATTTCCAAAGTAAGGAAAAGTACTAGGATTCTCATTAGGAGGGGTTCCTAGGTTGATAAATTCCGGAACATTTGCCATTATATTCAACTTCAGTGAATTTTATTAACAATTTAAAACTAAAATTAACAATTCACAATTCACACTTAACAACTAAAATTCACAATTCACACCTATGGTCTCTAAAAGTAAAAACAAACAAATTAACACGCGCTATCAAATCTAGGAGTCAAACCATACACAAACAGTAGCCTTCCGGACCGAAAACACTAGTTGGTGATGAAGCCCAACATCGCCGAATTCAGTACAGAAGTGGTGGGTGGAACAGTTACCCCGGCAACCTGCTTAATGAATAGACCGGCACAAGTTCCTCCACTTTAACCGTCTCGAAGTGAAGTGAACCCCCCGGAAAATCCAAGTGAGTATAACCGACGTCTGCTCCAGGTACAGTGGGACCTTCCCTCCACCGTCACCTCGGTAGAACCCTAAAGATTATGGTCACTAAGGTCACCAACAGTAACAAATACACCTGGGGGAACAGTCTAAACTCCGACAGCACGCAAGGGCAGAGTAGCAAGCTCAATCCCCTTACCGGCTCCTTGACAACAATCCAAGGTTTACCGATAAGTGACCCCTGGCTCCTCGACAATGTTTAATCCGAGGTTTACCGTTTGTAATACGTACGGTCTGGCGTCGTTCCCAACGAGGGGGGAATGATCCCCTCACTGGTTCGGACACGAGCTCGTGCTTCTCCTTTAAGAGGAGCTTTCCCAGAGTGCAATTGAAACAATTGGATTTATTCTACTCAAGATAAACTATCTGTTTGGTTTTGTAGTCTTGGAGAGTTAAGTACTCACCTACTCCAAGACCCTAGCCTAAGCTATGTTGGTGTTTCAGAGCCCTAGAAATGTAAAAATTACTAGATGAATTTTAATTAAGCGCTGTGTTATTAAGGCTGTTATTACTCAAATGGGTAAATGGAGATGAAACCAATGGTGTTATGACCCGACTCAACTGAATGCAATCGAATATGATAATGCAATCCTTTCAATTCGATGAATCCTAACTAGAGTAAGGAGAGAGTTTCCATTCACTTCCAACAATGCAAAAAATTGATCATTAAGAGAAAATTTAACAAATTCTCTAATGCACTAATTTCATCAAGAAAAACTAATGCAAATCAATTCCAAACCAATTTTTATTTTTATTTTTGTGTAAATTCAAATCAAAGAAAGCTGATCTAAATCTACGATTGATTTTTCAGAATGTAAACTATGCAATTGTAATCTATGCACAATTCACATGAAAAGTATGCAAATGTAATCTATGCACATTTTTCATTCATATTCTGAAACTGAGAACTCTAATTATGCAAATGTGATCTATGCAAGAGAATTCTCAAACACAAGACGATTCTAATGTAATCTAAGAACCAATCAAGTGCAAGTCGAGAAAATTGGGTGAGAGTTCCAAAGATCAAAAATAAAAACACTCAAAGGCGATTAACACTCATACACAATTTAGCCCCCCCCGGCGAATGAGGGGGAAATTTTTTTGCAAAAACAAAAGCAAAAAGATGCAAAATTGTGAAAAGACTGAGACAAACCTCCAAGTAATGATCAAAGGAAATCAAATCAAGAATTTCTCAAGAAAGAGACTCAAAACACCCAATTGATGAAAGCTAAGAGCAGGAACAAGCTTAGGTGAAAATTTTTGACAGGGTACTAAAGGATCTGGGCAGAAAACACTAAGAAAAACTAAAATCTAAAAGTAATTTAAAGCAAAAATGGAATTTTCTTAACTTTTACAGGAAGACGCAGGCCACCCGTTGTCACAGGTGCGGCCCCGCACTGTGCAGTCGACAAAAGCGCGTCCAAGGACGCACTGTGCAGCACACAGAGACTGCGTCCTTATGGAAAAAGGAAGAAAAACTAAAGCCAACTAAATCTAAAGCTAAGCCACCCAAATACTAATTCTCACAGTCAAAAACCAGAAAATAAAAATGATTTTCTCAAAGCAAAGTTCATATAAAGGAAAAGACTCTCTCATTAATGGATTCCCCAGCGGAGTCGCCAATTTGTCACACGGAATCTGTCAAGGGTGCGGACACGACTGACCTTCCTAGAAGTCTAAGACGTTCTAATGACAAACAAGACAAAATGGAGTGATCTTTCTCTAAATACACCTTTTACAACATGAAAACTACAAGTGTTTAGGCTTACCTTATTCCAAAACGCTGTTGTTGAAGTCCGTTCTTGACGATCCGGATGAGCTCCTCCTTCAAGTCAATTCCTGCAACCACAAACAATCAAACAATTACCAAGCACTTGCATTTCATATAATAAAACATATATTCAACATGCAGACCAAGGAACACATGAAATAACTCATTAACACAAGCTATTGAGAAAAATAAACCAGTTTGTATTAATAACGAAACAAAGAAACTCTTACAACCTGGCCTTGGTGTTGTGCAAGTTCCTCCCAGGGTCCATCAAGGGTTTTCCTCTACTTTGACAAAGCTCACCCTCTCCCAAGTAGAATCAAGTGAAGACAATCTCTCCTCACAAAGGCTCTAATGGAAGACCTAAATCCTGCAGCATTTACCCAAAGAAAATGTATAGCTCCAACCTCCTCTCCTTCTGGCTCAATGCCTTTATTTATAGTGTTGTAAAGAGGTTATTCAGGTCCACTATCAATGGGATCATCCCCCTCTTTGGGTGGGATAGCTCCCTTATTGATGGGATAAGTTCCCCCTTAATAGAGATACATGAACCAACTGGAGGCGCATCCATTTCATCAAACCGACCTCTAGAATGTTCTAGAAGTAACCACAAGTAACTTTTTCAAGATAAAACTCGCGCATTTTGCCTTTTACAGAGGGACGCACCTGTCCCTTAACATACAGAGCGTCCATGGACGCAGATTTTGTGAACATGGTCAGCGTCCCCGCAGGTAAGGCTAGAGAGAACCTGCGACCCCAGAGATAAACATAGTTTTTACAAGACTTTCTCTCTTCTTTGAGTTTGAGATGGATAACAGAGGCATGAGACTTGCCTAAGAGGGTAGCATGACTGTTGATTTGAGCCATACTAACTGTAAGTAGTCAAGGTGACATTTTTTAGTGTAACAGGGCCTTTTGCTTAAGGGTGAAAAAATGGCCTCTAACAAAGAGAAGTTATAGAAACAAATGCATCCTTTCTTTAGGCTACTAAGTGGTGTAATTTTTTCTTCTCAATCATGTACGAAAATAACCCACTTAATATTGTGGATGAAAAACTATCTTAACAATATAAATGGCTGCTAAACATTATGGATCTGCAATAAATGATAGAAACAAAACCTGCCAAAGTCCAGATCTATGCCATAATCATAGTTAAACAGAAAAAAGAAAGAGTAATAACTCCAATCATCCAATGGAAACTAGATATGTAAATAATAATTTTATTATAAAAACTGTGAAGGGAACAAATAAATGTTACGAGTCCCCATCTATGGGATGGGTTCTTGGCCATCCTCAAACATATTCATATTGTCTAGAGTCTCTCTCCTCTATAATGCATAAACCTAGGAAAAATATGGTGCACGACAATGAAAATAATCAGAGTTACAATAACCAAAAGTGAATAATGAATGGAAAACCCTTCTATTTATAACAAAATATTGAGTTATCCTTGAACAATGAGAAATAATAAAATAGTATTGGTCCCATTCTTGGAATAACTACTTGGAATATTTTATTATATTTGGTTAGGAGGGAAAAGTATTTAAAATTTAGTTTAGAAATTATAAATAAATAAATGATTTATTTATTATCTCAAGGAATTAGTTAAGGAACAATAAACAAATAAGAATTTATTTAATTATTCATAATCGATTTGGTCAAATTTAGCAAAGAATAATAATTAATTAGTGATTAATTAATTATTCTTAGAGAAAAATAAGATAAATAATGCTTTATCTATTTATTTTTCATGATTGGGTCAAATTTGACAAGGAATAATAATAAAACAATGGTTTAATTAATTATTCTTAGAAGAAAATCAAATAAATAGTGATTTATTTATTTATTTATCATGGGTTTAACTATAAATTACTTAAGAAAGGTGGTTTATTAGGTAATTTCTCACATTGAAAGCAATTTTACTATGGTAAAATTGGCTTTACATGGTGTACTTCAATCCTTTTAGTAAATTAGGCTAGATGATCAATCTTTTGGTGATAACAGATTTCCCCTCAACATACGAGTGTTAGAAGCAAAATGTATGACCGAAGTACGTTGTAAAGACATAATCACTAGACAACACAGAGGAGTCACAGAGAGAGAGAGAGAGAGAGAGAGAGAGTAATGAAGTTGAATTTGAAAGAGGATAGGGACAGAGGGGGTGAGACTAATGCAAGTCTCCTTTTATGTTGTGGTACCAGAACTCACTGAGGTGGGGGAGGCATACCCATACCCACCGAGATAACTTAGTACAAAAATAATGGTTCACCCAGAAATATAAAACTGAGCAATGAAGTACATGTTGAATCGTACATGACATGCTGGCATAACAAAGCCAACAAATAATACAATGTGTCTCTTATACATAATGCACCTAGAAAAAAAATGAGCTAGGACTGAATACAATAATACCTGAGTACATGATATACAACCCTTTCCCTCAAAAAATGGGTGGGAGGGAGGGTAGAACAACTGGAGAAGCCCCGTTGAACAAGTAAGGGCTCTGCAAAACTAAATGGATCATTTGGAGGAGACATGCATGCTATGAACACTACAATCGGTAGGAACTGAACCCATCAAATCTGTGGAACTACATATGAGGCTGTAGCATAGTAGGTATGCATTCAGTCATGTGGGGACTACCTGAAGGGCCACCCCCTCATGAGTTTTGAAACATCTCACACACACTTGGGAATCACTGGTACAATCTGTTGCATCACTGGACCATCAAGTGTATGGATCATGAACATGAAACAACCAAGTCAAAGGGATATAATGAGACCCTCTTCTCGATCCAAGGCGATGAACAAGATTGGAAGTTGGAACTGAGATACACCACCCCCTAGGCCATTCTTCTGGAATAAATGAGCTGATGTCGACAAAATAGGGCCCCTAATAGATGAGGCAATGAGGATCCTTAACTAAAGCACGAGGGAAAATAGTAATGTGACTAATGGAATGACACCACACATAATGGGTAAATGGGACTGAGGGAAAAATATACGAGTACCTTTGTCAGAGCATAAAGTGCATGGTTGACCTGGCAGCAACTGACTCAACTCCGGAGGGGATGGGGACTATATGACTGGAGGCCAAAATGGGAAATACGGGATAAATGGTGTGAAAATATGGATGGAATACTATGACATGAGATGATAGAACATGAAATATACTCCAAGAATGCAAGGGTTACTCATCGCGGATGATCTGAACAAGGGTGACTCAATTACACTTCCACACAGACTAAGCCCGGTGGGGATCATGAAAACATGAGTAAATGATGGTTACTCATGACTAAAATCGACATATGATACAACAAGTATTAAGAGGAGGTGCACCTCAAAGTAGAAGTGTCGGTTTATGATGAAATTCGATTTGGAGAGGCGATGAATTAACCTTTCTTGGAAAAATGGATTTTTGGTGAAGTTTCAAATCATAAAAAACTGAGGAACACAAATTATAGATCTCGGTGAGAGCTTTTTACTAATGGTTCATCAAATTGAGCTACGGTCTAGTCGCAATTGGAAATAGACAAATTTGGGGTTTTTCTATGAATGGACGTTTTCCCTCCAATTTGGATTCATTTTCTAAGTGAGCTGTCGTGAATTTGGAGAGGAGGAAAAGGCCCTAAATCTTGTGGATATTGTAGCAGGAAAAAAGACCGTCAGAATCAAGATTTGTGACTTTTAGGTAAGTGGCCTTACTCATCTCTTCAATTTGAATGGTTTATTTCCTAATTTTTAGCACCTGGCAGTTCCCTGAGAGACCCCTGCACTTGCTCATGGTTGCATTGCACTTTCTGGGCCAAGAAGTGCGATTTGGATTAGAGTAAATAGCTCGAAACCTATGAGCTCACACTTTCTAGGATGAAAACTGTGATTTGGGGCTGGAGAGAGAGTTGGTTTGTTGGCATGGTGGGGTTGCAGGTTGATCAGTGTAAACCATTGTTTTATTTTTTGAACTGACAAGACATGTGATGTTTTGTAGAAATGGCAGAGTTGAAAATCAACTAGCGTGAACAAGGCTTGGATACTCTTTGATTCGAGATCCAGGGTGATCAGGTGGTTTGAGCAGCATTGGCTCATTATGGGGTTCTCAAGTTGGTAGAGAACCCATTGATGAGGGTAGGTGATCCAAAATGGATCTAGAATAGACTTCTAAATCTATGAATTTTCCTCACAGAGGAAAATGAAAGTCAAGGGCTACTCTTGGGAATAGTCCCATTGCATAGATATTTTCATTCTGAATCTACTGCAACTTGAATGGGCTGAAATGGAATCTGGATGAAGGATTTATCGCAAATAGAATTTTACCCATTATCCTTAGAAAAGGAGGGATTTCCTATAAAAATGGCCTTAAGGGCTCCTTAAGGAAACTGCATCGGAAGAGGTGCAAAGGGCAGACTTAGACCCAAGGCTAGATATACCCCCGATCAGCGATCTCCAATATATCAAATCAGAGAAAAGCTTCAAGCAATATTGGAATCCCCGGGCCGTTTACATATGCGATTAGTGATTGTGATATCGGTGATCGGGCGATCGGAGGAGCAGAAGCATAGACCCCGCCGATGTGATATGCCAGGTGTGATATTGACGATTGGTGGATCAGGGGATCGGCGGTCAGCATAACCAAAGGGAAGACCCAAGGGCTGTTGCAATTGGGATATGCGATATAGTGATGGGTCCGATAGTGATATGCCAATATCGGCAATCGGTGATCCCCAATACAAGGGTTGTTACATGCGATTGCGATATGCCGATAAGTGGCGGACCCGATGGAATTATAGACCCGATTTCATAAGTTTTGAAATCTGGGAATTCAAGATTTTCAATGTATTCCCATGTATTGAGGTTTTTTGACCTCTCGCCTATGTGATGCGATATGTCGATTAAAGGTAGACCCGATAAGGATTATGAGCACGATTTCATATATTTTGAAATCTAGTATTTTGTGCTCGATAGTGTATTTCTGGTATATCTTTGTGTATTGGAATTTTGTTCCGTTTTCGGGTTTTTGCTTGAAGGAAGGCCCCAATTCCTTTGTAACTGAACCTAATCATTGTGCCATGCCTCAAGCAGGCATTTTCTAACAATGATGCATTTTTAATGCGTAGAGCCACAGAGCCAAAAGCCAGAGGGTCAGCCGAAGAGACAAAGGAATGATCACGCACAGAGAAATGGATAGGAAGCTACAGATCCGGAAGGAGGCCTCACAAAAGCCAGAGAGCATGATTGAGAGGCAGCGCAGAGAGAGTTTTTGGAGGTCGCTGGAAGGTTGCTGAGAGTCGCTTGGAGGTCGAGTGAACTACAGAGGCTCGCAGAGGCCGAAAGAAGCTCAAAGAGAGCCAGATCCAGATCCAAAGAGCCAGATCTAGAGCCGAGAGCACCAAAGCCGCAGAGCCAGAGTGTTTGACAGAGGCATAGCCACCAAAGGCTGGAGGCAGAGCCTCAGAGCCAAAGAGCTCAAAGCAGACTTCAAAGAGCCATGACGTTATAGTAAAGTTGCAGAACAGCAAAGGTTCGAAATGATGAAGCTTTTGCTGGTGTCCGAAGTATGTTGAAGATAGAAGAAGGCATTTCAGAGATAGCTAAAAGAATTCTGAAGGAGTTGGTGCAATCTAGAGTAAGATAGCTGAGAGTGCTGATTGAAGGAATCTAGTCCAGAGAAGCCTAGATCTGTTTGCAAGGGACAACCAGCATGATAATATGGTATTCTAAATCCATAGGTTTAGTGTGAGCCAATGGAGTTGAGCGTAGAGCTTGTAAAAGAGTTTATGCTATAATCCTAGAGAGCCTAGTTGAGTTGACTAGAGCTCAAGGAGACATAGCCCAAGAGGTTTGGGTGAACTCCATATTATATTGTTGTCTTATGTGTTTGTTTATTTACTACATTATTTACTGTTACATGTATTTAAATATCACCATAGGCAACAGAACTTAAGGCACTTAATAGTTAAAAACAAACACAAGCATCCACCTCTTTCAAGCACTTTTTAATTCCGCAATTGGTTAATCATAAGGTCTTGGAAATATATAAGCTTTGGAGTGGGAGAAGTTCTTATAAGCTTGACAAGAAGCCTTTAGTGCCCCATTTTTAGATCAAGTGGTATCAGAGCTTAAGTTTGATTAACCCCACCTTCAAAGAAGGTGATATCAAAGCTGGTTATACCAAAGCAAGTGGTATCAGATCAGAATGCTTGATTGACAGAGTAAAGATTACTTATCTGAAAGGTGTTTAAACAGTCAAAGGTTGATTGTATGCTTGTTTGCAGACTAACTATTCTTTGAGTTTGCAGAGGTGAAGGGAAAGCTATTGACAACTCAGTCTAGGAGAGGACAGGAAGGAAGAAGAGCTAAAGGCATTCTTCTTATCCCAAAGGACGTCTAAGCAATCCTTGAAGCACAAGAGGTTTGTTGCAAAAGATTGCTTGAAAAAGCTCTTTGTTAATCTTGTTTGAAGTTCTTTTGTTCATTTTGATAATGACAACTTCTACAAGTGAGTCCTCAAATGATGCTTTCTTCACAATATTCTCTGATGAAGACAAGAAGCAAGACTTGTTCACCATGATGGATATGGTGAGAGAAATGTATGAGGATGGAAGGAAGAGAAGCATACTTAGAGAGCAGTTAAATTCCATGGAGGAAGAGAATCAGTTGCTTTCTGACAAATTTTAGGAAATGGATAGGCAACTTCATATTGTAAATATGAACCTGAAAAGGATGCATGAGTTGGAGACACAACTCTTTGTTGCAAAAGAAGCATTGGTCAAGTATTAGCTTGAATAAGAGGTAAACAATTCCTTTTTGTTTTCAAATTCTTCTAAGAATTCTTATATTCGTTCTTTTTAAAAACATACTAGAGGCATAGGTTCCAAGTTAATTTCCAAGATGGGCTATGAAGGAAAAGGCTTGGGAAAACATGCACAAGGTATTTTTGAGCCAATAATAGTTGAGGATAGGCCTAAGTATTTGGGTCTTGGCTATGGACAAGCTTATGGAGAAAGTTCCAAAGCTTCCATGAAGATAATTGAAACAGTTCCAAGAAGGAGTTTCATTGCAGGCCTTCTACCTCAAGAGTGTGAAGATTGTATTCATGGGGAATACAATAGCTTGAAACATCATTTGCAGGATGTTGGTGTTCATAAGCATACACTTGAACTAGAGAGTTGTGGAAACTCTGAAACCATTGAAGAGCTTGATGGTGTTCCAAAGGGAACTACTTCTTCATTTAGTTCACCTCCTCATGAAGGCAATAAAGGTGAAAGAGAAAGGTATAAATCTGGTTCTAATAATATTCCTTTTGATTATGTTCAACATCATAAATTTCCATATAAGTATGGGAAAATAATTTCATGTTCCTTTTGTGGTTTGGATAACCATAATGTTTCTAGATGTTGGAAGAGAATGGCCACATATAGGAAACTTTTGAAGGAAAGGAAGCAAGAAGCCAAAGGTCCATTGGACAAGGCAAATCATGCTGTCAAGAGGACACACATGTGTTGCACTTACTGCCATAAGCAAGGACACATTGCTGAAAAGTGTTGGACTTTGAATCCAACAATGCTTCCATGAAGCTTGAAGAAGGTGGAAAGAGAAAATGGCAGAAATGGAAAGAAATATTCAATGATTGATGTGTTTCAGGATGATTCACATGTGGATGCTGATGTGCAGACAAAGGTGGCACCTTTGAAATGGATTGGTAAGAAATGGTTAGAATTCTTATCCAATTAAGGTTGCATGTCTTTTGAAAATGCATCTATTTGCATTTCTTTGTTAATGAGATGCAAGTTGCAGGTTTTTACCAAGAAGGTGAATGGAAAAAGTTGAGTAGGAGACTCACTTTATTGCTACAACATTATATTCATTTCAGCTTCGAAAGTACAGTGTGCTTAAGGGAAAGTTGAAGGATGAAATGCATGCATGAGAATGGTATGCATGAACATAGGGTTGGTGATTTCCTTGTATTTAAACATGTATATGTAATTAACTTGAAGGGTTGGTTGCTTTGGCATGCATGTAATGTAACATTGACTTGGAGAAAAATTGATTTGGTCTCCAAGATGGAGATGTTGATGAAGTGTTCATCTTTTGAAAAGAATCCTTGAGATATTTTCCACATGCTTGACTTGAAGGGTCAATTATTTAAAAGCATGTTTTTTTGGCTTGTTATCTAGTCAATCATTTGTATGT
The DNA here is from genome assembly GCA_031772625.1 of Pinus tabuliformis. Lineage (NCBI taxonomy): Eukaryota > Viridiplantae > Streptophyta > Pinopsida > Pinales > Pinaceae > Pinus > Pinus tabuliformis. The sequence goes on from CM062814.1 coordinate 463,086,020, forward strand.
AGATGTAGAGACATGGAGGTTTTCACAAGATGTGAAATCTATTTCTTTTGTTGAAGCAGGAGTTTAAACCATCCAGTTGTTGTCTGTAATCTTGTTGTTGATAACAATTGTTGTTGATACTGTGTCAAATAGGTACAAATGAAATCTTTTGTGAAGTAGATGTAACTTCACATTGGTTTGGGCCACCTTTATATCAATGATCAAGGAAGAGAAGTTCAAACTACCTTCTGTGACCATCTCAATAGGAGTTCTGCAGGAAGTCAAGGAGGAAAATAGTTCTTCCCAAGAGGACCAACACATCCAGGAAGGAGAGTCATCAAAGGCTTTGGTTTAGAGGCACTAGCCATGCAGGAAAGTGTATGGAGGCTCAAAGAATAGGGTGTTGTTACTCCAATTTACTGTTTAGATCAGTAGATCAGTCTTTTAGAGACCAAAAGTTCTTTTACTGGGAAGGTCTGATCCAAAATGGATCTAAAATAGACTTCTAAGTATATGAATTTTCCTCATAGAGGAAAATGAAAGTCAAGGGTTGCTCTTGGGAATAGTCCCATTGCATTGATCTTTTCATTCTGAATCTACTGCAACTTGAATGGGCTGAAATGGACTCCGGATGAATGAGTTATCACAAATAGAAGTTTACCCATTATCCTTAGAAAAGGAGGCATTTCCTATAAAAATGGGTTTAAGGGCTCCTTAAGGAAATCACATTAGAAGAGGTGCAAAGGGCAGACTTAGACCCAAGGCCAGATGGACCCCCGATCAGCAATCTTCGATATATCAGATCGGAGAAAGGCTTTAAGCGATATCAGAACCTCGGGCTGTTTACATATGCGATTAGCAATTGCGATATCAACGATCAGGCGATCGGAGGAGCAGAGGCATAGACCCCAGCGATGCGATAATGCGAGGTGTGATATCAGTGATTGGTAGATCGGTAGATTGCCGGTCAGCATAACCAAAGGGAAGACCCCAGGGTCGTTGCAATTGTGATGTGTGATATAGCGACAAGGCCGATAGCGATACGCCGATATCAGTGATCGGTGATCCCCAATACAAGGGTCATTACATGTGATTGCGACTTGCGATTGTGATATGTCGATAAGGGGCAAGCCCGATGGAATTATACACCCAATTTCATAAGTTTTGAAATTTGGGAATTCGGGATTTTCAATGTATTCCCGTATATTCAAGTTTTTTGACCTCCCGCCTATGCGATGCGATATGTCGATTAAAGGCAAACCCGATAGGGATTATGAGCGAGATTTCATAGATTTTGAAACTCGGGATTTTGCACCTGATAGTGTATTTTCGGTATATCTCTGTGTATTGGAACTTTGTTTCGTTTTCGAGTTTTCACCTGAAGGAAGGCCTTGATTCCTTTGTAACTTCCCCTGATCATTGTGCCACACTGCAAGCGGCCATTTTGTAACAATGATGCATTTGTAACGTGCAGAGCCACAAAGTTAGAAGCTAGAGGGCTAGCCAAAGAGACAGAGGAATGACCACACACAGAGAAACAAAAAGGAAACTACAGACCCGAAAGGAGGCCTCACAAAAGCCAGTGAGCATGATTGAGAGGCAGCATAGAGAGAGTCTATGGAGGTTGCTGGAAGGTTGTTGAGTGTCGCTTGGAGGTCAAGTGAACTACAGAGGCACGTAGAGGCCAAGAGAAGCTTAGAGAGAGCCAAAGATAGAGCCAGAGAGCCACAGCCAGAGCCGAGAGAATCAGAGTCGTAGAGCTAGAGTGCTTGACAAAGGCATAGCCACCAGAGGTTGCAGGCAGAGCCTGAGAGTCAAAGAGCCATGACGCCATAGTGAAGCTTAAGAACAACAAAGGCTCAAAATTATCAAGCTATTGCTAGTGTTCAAAGTGTGCTGAAGATAGAAGAAGGCATTCTAGAGACAGTTGAAAGAATTATGAGGGAGTTGGTGCAAGCTAGAGTAAAATAGCTTAGAGCACCGATTGAAGGAGTCTAGTCTAGAGAAACCTAGATCTGTCTGCAGACTAAGGAGATCTAGCAGGATAATATGGTATTCTAAACCCATAGGTTTGGTGTAAACCAATGGAGTTGAGCGTGGAGCTTGTAAAATAATTTATGCCATAATCCAAAAGATCCTAGTTGAGTTGACTAGAGCTCAAGGAGACGTAGCCCAAGAGGTTTGGGTGAACTCGATTTTATATTGTTGTCTTATGTGTTTGTTTATTTGTTGCATTATTTATTGTTACATGTATTTAAATATCAGCATAAGAAACAGAACTTAAGGCACCTAACAGTTAAAAACAAACACAAGCATACACCTCTTTCAAGCTGTTAGTGTCAGTATCTTCATCCATCCATCAGTGATCAAAATTTCTCTTTTTTCATGCATTTTAGATGTCCCATCCAATCATCTACATTCCATTAGGATCATGGATCATATGATTGTAGTGGTTCTTTGTCAAATTTCCCACATGCTTTTCATCTGCTGGCCTATTTCCATATGTATAAGTCATCTGCTGTCATTTTTATTTCATTTCATTTGTAGTAGTCATTTTAGGGTTTTCAAGTCTCATTAGGTCTAGGGTTTCCCACCATTATCTTCAAAAGCTCAATAAGAGGCCAAGAGTCACATGAGGATGTTCAATAAGTTCATAAAATCACAAATATTATTGATGATTTGCTCCATAAAAGGTTTTTAACTCAAAACTATGTTTTGAGGTGAAAACACGGTTTTACCATTTAATGTACAAATTTTTTGTAATTTTGTTTTTTCATATGTAATAAAGTATCATCTGCAACCCTGGGTTACCTTGCCAAACTCCAGCACTCCAGCGTTTTCTAAATGAAAAATTAAAGTCACTTGTATATAAAGAGATCATTTGTGTTAGAAGACATCATTTCGTGCAAAGGAAAGAGAGAAAGAGCAAAAAAAATCGCATTTGAGGAGCAAGAAAGAGCAAGATAAACTCAAGATCTTGGCTGAAGCTTCATTGGCCTAGCATAGCACTTGACATAGATCACTCATACCAAATTTCAAGAAATTTGGTAAACTTTTTGGCAATTTTGAATTTTTCATGGAAAAAACAGGTTTTTCCAGCAAGTGCGTAGCGCCACCTGGCATTCGCCTTTGATAGAGACTTCCTTTTGAAGAAAACTTTGGATTTTTGGATTCCTTATGAAAAGTTATGCATGCCCAGAAATTAATAGGAAATTTTGACAACTTTTGGACCTCCAAAAGGGCCAAAAACACCTCAAAAATGCCCTCTTTGCCATTTTTTGGCCACACAAGAAGCAATCTTGGGAGATTGCAATTTTGGAGGGTCAAATGGACTCCAAATCAGAAAATTCAAGTTGTTCCAGAAAGTAGACTCACAGGGCTTTCCAACGAGCTATCCTTCACTTGATTTTGACCTCAGAAAGCCCTAAAAAAATAGCTTGGAAAAATTGCTATGCATAGAAAAAATGGCGCTACGCATGGGATGAAAAAGTGCCAGTTTTGCTCAAAAACTCTGTTTTTTGCCTAGTTTTCTTTTAGTTTGACTTTTTATCTCTTATGGTCAAATTGATGATGTGAAATGATTTAAATTGATGTACTATGATTTAAAAATGATCAAAATTGACTTGATAAGGTAGATACATCAGTTGTAGGTGGTTTTGAGTTGAATGAACCAGTTTCCTAGGTTTTAGAGGCAAGTTGTTCCACTGCCTATTTTTGTGTTCCTAGTTTAGATATGGTTGAACCACCCCTCCTCTCATGGATTCGACCCTTGATGGATAGCACAAGTGGTTTGGAGGTCTATATCATGTGTTTTTTAGTCATTTGTAAAGGTTGGACTCTTGTGAATGCTTTGAGCACTATTGTACATCATCTCTGCAGTTTGGCAAGGAAATAGACCAGGGTTTGCAAAATTTTGTGGGATTCTTGTGGCAAGGTGACTTAGTATCGCTTTTCCTTATGTGATTCAAGTTATCATATGTTTATGTGTGCCATTATCTCTCTCTTTTCTGCTTAACTAAATGAATCAAGTATAATGGTGGAATTCATTGATGTTGCAGTGCTCTACCTTAGGGTTTATTTGATTTTACATGTTTTCAACTGTTTGAAGAGGACTCATGACACTTTCATGCCCTCTCCAACTCTTCACCAGTCTTGAGACTCTCCATTTCACTTAATTCAAGGTACTAAAGCACTTGCCTACCTCTCCCCACAGAATCCTCTGCGAAACTGAGCTCATTCCCTAGACCCAAAACTGCCCTTTACATCTGATCCAGCAAACCACCATTAAATTCAATCAAACTCATCTAAGCATATACCTAGCCTAAAATTAGTCTTTATATCAGTCATCTCAAGTTTTAGTTGCCATATTTTCCTGAGATTGACAAGGAGAGAGCCCTCTCCCGACTTGGTAGGGCTAGCGACTAGGTTAAGCATGGTTTGATGTTACCCTAGACCTACCTTTCTCAGCCTGAGGTAGATTTAGGCCATAACACAAGCACTTTTTAATTTTGAAATTGGTTAATCATAAGGTATTGGAAATATATAAGCTTTGGAGTGGGAGAGGTTCTTGTAAGCTTGACAAGAAGCCTTTAGTGCCCCATTTTCATATCAGTAGGTGAGCCCTTCTATCAAGAATTGTGAGCTATTTGGATCAAGAAGAGGAGGTCTTTGTCATGCAGGGGCACAAGATCAAGCTCACGTTACATGATATTTATTTCGTGATTGGTCTGCCTCCCCGTGGAGTGGTGGGGGATATTCATCCAGTGTTACCTCGTTGGAGGAACATTGTTGAGTTTGTGGAGCACCATTTTTTATGGGGTGTTCGTTTCAAGGGAACGATTATCCCTCTTATTGATCTAGAGAGGCTAGAGACACAAGCTATTGCCACAATTGTGCTACGGGTCTTGGGAAGCTAGGTGTTCCACCACATCACTGGTGGGATGATGATGTTCATTGAGAGTGTTTTACTGGGTCCTACTATTGGTGGGCCCAGATGATGCTGTCGTTAGTGAAATGACAGTTGAGTCTTTACAAGAGGCAAGTGAATTGTGATTTCGCTTTTGGTATAGTACTATTTTCATTCTCCTTTGAGAAGATACCCACTATCTATCCTCATGTACAAATCTGAGATGGGGGCCCATAGGAGCCCATGATGCATCACTGGGGGCAATGACTACGGAGAGGAGGAGGAGTGGGAGTCGGCCGGTTGCTCCGACCTAAGTTTTTTAGACATTGGGATTAGATGCCCCTTTACATTAACGATTACCCTTATAACAGGATGAACTATAAGGGGAATCCTGACTTACCACTTCTGCCTGGGCAAGCATGGGGACCAGATGGTAAGTGTTGAGTTTCTATGTTTTATGGTGCATTTTATATCTCTATCAGATGTATATGATACTAAGTGTGAAACATGTTGTATTTAGAAATAGCATCGTAAATCTGACAGGATATGGAGGACGAGCCGCAACACCTAGGTCTGTAGATCGGGGGACATCATCATCACAACAGGGTCCAAAGGATACTGCACTCCTTGCTGATTTGCATCGTAGATTTGATGTACTCTTGACCAGGGTTTGAAAGTGCGGATGGCATGAATTAGAGGATTGATACATAGATGAGTTCACCAGTCTTCCCTCAGAGCGGCAAGGTATCGTGCGGTGTGTGGTGATGGCTAGCTAGGAAGTACATTATCTACGTGCAGGTGATGCAGAGCCTTTGGTGTGAGATACACTAGACAGTGACTAGATGCAGGGACATGTGGGTCCCTTTGATTGTGATTTTCGTAAAATTATATGGGCATGTCGAATGTATTTAGAGCTATGGATCCAAACACTTTTATGATACATAATATGATTATGCATTTTATATGACGATGATGGTTTTCCATTTGTTTTGTTATCTTCTTTAGTATACATGTGATAAATGCCAATCTAGAATGTTGTTTGCAATGGTATCTACATAGTTATTTTGGCTCTAGGCACATGACTGAAAGTAATGGTTTCAAATTTACATACCAATAGATTCACTTGTAGGTATTTTCTAAATAGGACTTGGTTATTCACATGATACACACCATTCAATTACATGACAAGTAACAAGGAATCTAAACGAACATGAATCACCTCAATGCAATCACAAAAGTCATCGATATGAGGTCAGAAATGGGAATAGTGACCATAATGATCACACAGGGCACAAGGGTGATTTGTGTGTAACGTTTTGAGTTTCTTAGGTGGGACCAGTAAGTTAACATGGACATCTGAGATATTTGACTCAGGGAACACTTCATCAACAAAAGGTTTAAGTTGAGTAAGTTCAGAATAGTTGTTGGTGTTGTGCTGGGATGAGGTTCCCTAGGGTCAATTTTGGGGCAAAATCCCAAGTTCTTTTGTATAAAATGCAAAGTATCCACAAGTTGTGGTCACAGACCGTGTATATAGTTAAAGTGTCATAAAGGGTTTACGCTTCTTTTATGTAAGTTGAGTTGGATTTTGTAGATTTACCCACGGTTCGCGGACCATGGGATTATATAGATAGGTGTGTCTTAGGATGTCTAAGGAAAGTACTGATGAGGAATATGAATGTAATGGGTTAGTAAGAGTAAGAGAGAAGAAGTCTTAGAGTAGAAGCAAGGCTCTACAGCCATGTGAAAAGAGACCTAGAGTAGAGTCTGCAACTGAGTGCGTGGACCTCTGCAGCTAAGTGTGCAGGGAAGTCTTGAGTCTGTAAGATTGAACTGATTATCAATAAAGAAGATTGTTGCAGAAATACTTGTGTTATCTCTTTACTTCTTTTATATGAATGTGCCTTATGTTATAATGGGTTTATGAAATAATGATGTATTGATGCGTGACTTTACATGATTTATATTAATACATGAACACAATTACTATTAACTATTTACGCGAAGAATATCTTGTTGTATGTTGAAGTTATTGAACACTTAAGCCAATTGGAGTAATTACTGGGTTATAAGTCATCTTTGATGTGCGTAAGTATTTGATCCACCTATTCAGGGTCCGCGAAGGATAGTCGTAACCATTCGCGGAGGTATAGAAAATGATTAAAGGGAGTTACATTGATAAGCCTTAAAGGCTTATTGATCTGTGTGAAGGCATATTTATGGCATAAATTGACATGACGTCCATTTCTGGGTGTGGAAACTTGGTTCCAGCATCCCCCCATACTGCTTCAGGTGAGACTTCAGTCTGTGCTCCACGGGTTGATGCTGAAAGGGCTAGTAGTGTAGGGATTTGTTTGGTGAAACTAACTCTGAACCTAGGTCAGGACCCACTAAGCCAACAAATGGTTCTCTTCCCAGGACCGGGATCTGCATAAATAGATGTGTGATGTCGCATCACTAGAATCCAACTAAGAAAGAAATTGAGAAGTGGTTGGATAGAAATGTCCATGAATTTGCAGCACAAGAAAACAGAAATTTGTGCCTGATGTAAGAACAATGGTTGGACAAATACCTATACATAGAGATACATGGAATCTTCTTCTACACCTTCCCAATCGAACTATATGAGTGGATCATTAATTTGGCAAACAGCCAAGGAAGGTGGCAGCATGACGGTCCAATAATGTGGACCCTAGATCTAGTGCAGGGATTGGAAGCTTCTGAAGATAAAATCACATGCATCGTCGATCACTGGCTTAATTGAGTCATAAGAGGATTTGTGACAGAATTCATGGTCAATATCTCGGTTAGCTACAACGTAGCAGAGTGAAACTTCTTCAAGGGACCACGAGGTAAGTATTTAAGATCTTTGAATACTTGGATTAAAATGCTCTTGTGTTAAAAGCAGATTGTTCCATTACCTTGATGTTTGGAGCTACGCAAAGTGGAAATTTATTCAGGGATAGAGGGAGAACAAGCCTTGAATATAGCCCACTGATTGAGCCTCCTCTGAGTGACGACGAGGGAGTAGCATAGGCTTCACCGTAGAGTGTTGTCCAGTTGATAAGGCAAGGGTTCCTGCGAATAACTCATCCGTCCACACCACCTCCACCTTCATCTCCATAGCATACACCTTTTCCCACACTGCCACCACCCACGCCACCATTCAATATCTTGAATATGATGAAGTTGCCCATTTTGAAGGGCTTGGGAAATGAGGACCTGGACTAGTTTTGGTTTGTTACGAAGGCCGTCTAGATAGCACAAAATATTGTAGATGGTCATATGAAAAAGCACAGTTGGTTACTGCTCTACAAGATCATGCGTTGACATGGTACATTAAGTACTACCTTGATAACTTGATGGCGTCATTATCAGACACTCAGACTACTCTGAACAAGGAGTTCGGTAGGCCTAACTTTGAAAGACAATCAGTAGTAGGATTCAAGGAAATTGAGATGAGGATTGGTGAAACACCGTGGGAACTAGATCAGCGACTAAAGTGCAGAATCCGCGAAGCTAATATGAATCTCATAGACAGTCAGCACCGAGATTGGTTTATAGTCGCGCTCCTGCTCCACTGAAGAATTGCCTTGTCACAGCAAAAGATAGGGACTCAGGCGGGAGCATTGGAAATCACAATGAGCTTACATGAGACTTCTATCCAAGACACGAAATTAGGAGTTCAACAGATTCATGTGGAATTGTATAATTGCTACTTGGAGTTTCAAAGCTTGAAAAAGGAGAAAGCGGCTCAGCCCGAGGTGCACGAAGAAGTTTGGTGCCTCAAGTGTAATAACCAGGGGCATGATAAGGATCACTGCCCCGTTTTCACAAATTATATGGCAGGAGGAGGACCAATGCCCCCGAGGCAGGAAGATCAAGCTATACCAAGTACAGGACCCACGTTGTGGTGCACTATCTTTCAAGTAGCATGAAAACATGTAAAAAATAATTGCCACTTACTCCAAAAATTTGTATAGATGCCACAACAACTATTCTGCAACTTCTGTAAATCAATGGGCGATGATGAGCATAACTATTCTAGCTATAAGTTAATGATGGAAGGAACTCCCACATATTGGATGCAAAAAGAAACTCAACCTCTAGATCAAGGCATAGGGGGAGTGTGCAAAGGATATCAGGGATGCATATGAGGCCCATGGGCAGGAGGACTTGGTACAGGTCGAGGACAAGTTATTTGATATAATTGTGGACTACCAGGACACTATGCATGGGAGTGCACAAGACATACATGACTGTCATGTGGGTATTGTACTCAGTTTGACCACGTGATAGAGGAATGCCCTATACTGATAGCTAAGATGTAGGAGAAGAAGGCGCATCCTCAACAACCTACCTAGAATCTATAGATGATAAGGGTTGAGCCTTGCGAAGAATATCCCAATGTGAATAGTGTGCTACAAAGTGGTATCATGACCAATGATAATAAAGGGAAGCAACCTGAATAAAGTGAGAGGGTTTGCAAGGCTCTAGAAAAGGAGGTGGGATTTGATCTGGAGCACGTAAGGGAAACATTCATGGAAGTGAAGAAAAGCTTCAATGAGGCCTCTCCTTGAGGAGGTTAGGATAATTTATCTGAAGAAGTTGACCCCTCTATGCTTACCACAATTTTGGAGGTTTGTATGAAGCTTCTGTGCGACAGAAGGGATGTGAAGTGGTTACAAGAACTAATAAACAGGTGTGGTGGTAACGAAATGACTCCTGAAGGGCACTACACAGTCAGAAAGATAGGCAAACAGAAGATGAGAACAGGGTGTGAGATGAGGCTCACTGTGCAAATAGGAGAGTATGAAATGGACCAGGTCATTCTAGATCTGGGGTCAGATGCGAATGTTTTTCCTAAACAGACATGGGAAAGAATGGGGAGGTGTTGTGGGGAAAAGTATCCGACTCGGAATGACCCTATCCCTACTCTAAGGGTGATAGTTCCTTAGCAACAACTGAAAGTAAAGCTTTGATATTTTTCCTTTATGAAAGTACAGAGAAGGAAGAAAAGATTGACCAACCGATGTCTTTCGCTTTTGTCGATCCTGTCTTCTCTCTTTGCCTCTTGTTCCCAGCTCCTTGCTCCCTTTGCCGGCCCAGCTACACAAAGATCCTGCAAAAACAAGAGAGGGAAACTACAAGAAACATGTACTCATAACTGATGCATGGATTAGAATGGATCAAATATACAGATAAAAACAATACATCATTGCAATACAAGTATATAGGAGAACATCAAAAGCTTTATTGATAGAAGAAAAAGGTTCTGAGAAGGTTACAACCATAAATGGCTCCAATCCAGCAGCACCTCCCCAGCAGCAAGAAATCTCCTCTTCTCCTCTATAAAAGCAATCACCCAATAGCTCTAACTGTAAACCAACAGCACTTCCTTGCTTTGCACAAAATTCCAGCCTCCCTAGACCTCATAGAAGAGCTCTATATATAGGGTAGAAGGAGAAAGGATGAGTCAGCTTGAGACTGACATAAAGCTGCCTTGTGTCCTCTCCCTCTTCAGTTAATCTTCAGTTCTTAAGTCCACTTGGAGATCCTTGCTTACACATGGAGATCAAGTACCTCTTACTCATCACAGGGCGAATTCCTTGAACCAAGTGTCAGTTTGGAAGCTTCCTGGGCAATTGACACCTTGCAGAATGACTGTGCCACTTGGCCAATCTCGCCCAGCGTAGGTAGCCTTCATTAGAGTTGAATTTCAGCGCAGGTACAAGGAGGAGCAGTTGACATTCAGCGTAGATGCTCAGTGGAGCAGCTGACATGATCCAAAAAAAGCCTGTTTTTAAGTGTTTTCAGGTGGAGAACTGATAGGAAGTGCTGTGGTTTGCTGACCTTGTTCCTCTAGGGGTAAGAACAACATGTTTAGGGACTGAGGATCCCTGTAATTATTGACATTTCATGCTCCATGCTGCGAGGCACAAAAATGTCTATAACAGTTTCCCCCTAAAGTATGAGGCCGTTTATCGGGTGAAATGCTTTATCCAGAGGGTCTGAAGTTCATTCAAGTGCTGAGAGGTGCCCTGTAATACAATACAATACAATACATTATTTTTCATTCTGTTTTCATGATCTAGCTGAGGCGGGCATTCCCATGCTCAGCTTTATAAATTCATTTTGGTACATAGAACAGACGATCGTCTGATGGTAGACTGATAATTCTCTGCTGAAATTATCATCCTTTGAGTAGGATGATCATCTGTTGTAATGATGTACATGACAAATGCTTTTATATTTCCTGAATATGTATCGCAGCCCGGATGGATGAAACTAGATCCGGGGTCTTCAAACTCGTTCGATCTTCACTCTAAGTACAAGTCAATCCATGTGAGAATTTCGTTGAAGTCGAACATGGAAAGACATCGCTTGATTACCGGTCAATGATGAAAACCGTTAACAAGCGCGAGAGGAATCACCGATAATGATAATGACCCTCAAGGTACTGCAGTACAATTCACGTGGCATGAATAAAGGACTTGGCGTCGAATGCCACACAAAATCTTCTGGTCGAAGGTCATTGATGTATACCTGTCGCCGGAAGTGAGAAACTTGCCATTGAGGCATGCAAGCTTCAAAGTACTGATGGGGTTGTTCCTAGATCAACTTCTTGGATAATGAGCTGAAGTCGACAAGAAGCGATCCGTCAAAGGAGGGCCTTAATGAATCCCACATCAATGACATGGAACGGAGCTAATGATTTTAGTGGAGGTGAAAACAAACTGTGACATATGATTCAGGGTGGCGATCACGAATGGATGAAGGATAATGTATGGCAGTGGATGGGACACGGTTGACACTTTCAGAATGACCTCTCTTGAACATATAACGACACTGATGCGATGGATCGGTAGCATTACCCCAAAATGTGGATGGTTTGGCGAAGACCATGGTGATGAGACCGGTGAATGAAACAACCCAACCCGATGTGGTACGGAAGAAAAGTGTCATGTTCAAGAGCGACTTGCTACCATTAAGCTTTGATGTTCTCCCAATTTTTCCCCAGTCATTTCTGACCAGTACCTCTTTATTTTTGTCAAGCTTGAGGAGGATAACATATGCTTGTTCTATAACCTGCCCTTCGAGCAAGCCCATCGCTATGATTTAACGAGCTTAGCGATAGGGAAACTCGTTCTCGTCTAAAGACAAGTTTGTCGCTATTTAATCATTTTAACGAGTCTAACGACAAGGAAAACTCGGTCCTTTTCATTTTTAGAGAGTCTGAAAAGGTACAGAAAGTTAACTCTATAATTCCTTTTTTGTCATCTAATCCCTTAAGTCCGAAAAAGTATAAAACAATACAGAAGGGATGAATTTTCGATTGCTTTAACGAGCCGAACAAAACAAGCGCTCGATCTTTTTGTGCAATAATCCCTCAGGTCCAAAAAGATTAAAATCTAGAGGAGGGATAGCTCTTCCGGTCGCTTTAACGAGCTGGAAGGCCAAAACTCGGCAAACTTTTCATATTTTACGAGTCAGTGAAAAGAGCTCAAAGAAGACTCGTCTTTTGAGGAACGAGTGATAAACAGGGATAGCAGCAGATTCCAGGTACAAGTTGGAATATTCCAATCACGGCAGTGTCACAAGGATGGCTAAGTGAAATCACTCTTCGCAGCTGTTCCTCAAAATGGGTAAACAAACATATGGAGATGAACGATTGGCCAAATGAACGGATGGAGGTGAGACTGCAAGAACACGACCAAGGGCTTTAATATGGCTGTCAAAGGTTACGTTCACCAAGGTTATTTACCGGTTCATTTTTTCTGGGTGAGCTTGAACTCTATGGGAAGATTGCTCACAACTTATGTTTATTTTTTAACGAGCATGAACTATGCGCTAAAACTGCTCGGATCTTGCGTTTATTTTTTAACGAGCATGAACCATGTGCTAAAACTGCTCGATCTTTTGCATGCCCCCAGCATCATAATAACGCATGTCAAAGGAGGGTGCCCCCCAAGCTTCATTGCATTCAACTTGGTGGTTGGAATGAAGGTTTACCTTTGAATTTTGAAAAGGGGATTTGTTTCATTTTTTAATGAGGTTGACATAGTAAAAGAACTATCCTTGTGACTCCTTGTTTCATTTTTTAACGAGGTTGACATGAGATAAGAACTGTCCTCGGCGCCCACTGTATTTACAGTATTTCCATCAAGGCGATGATCCATGATGACAAAATGTTTAGGAATCTTCCGAATCCATTAGATATAGAAGATTTCATATTGTAGGTTTCCATTGTGGCCACTTCCGCTAGATCACTTGCAGGCGGTAGGGAAAAAGTACCCATTAAGGCAGGGTCTTTTAGGAGACCTACTCCGATATTTTGAAGCGAATGATTGCTTCCATGGATCATTGGAATGCTTCCCGTAACTTGTGAACTGTCGGGGAGGAAAGTTTGTTGGTCGATGACTGTAATTCCTCCTTGAAAGGGAAATGCAATCTTCCTGAAGTAGGTCGACACAACTACGGCCATGGCATATATCCAGGGCCTTCCCAGTAGGATGTTGTAATCGAGGTTTCCATCAATTACTTCAACATCGACTTCTACTGTTTTGCCCCCCAGTTCAACTTGCAAGTTACCTAAAATCCCGTAGGGAGTGTATGATCGTCCATCAAATGCTTTTAAGGTCGTTGACGATTTCGACAAGGGTGGTGAGGCTAAATTTTTCCAGCAACTCATCGACATAAGACATGTAGATGCCCCCTCATCAATAATTGTTCGATGAACAGTTTTGTTGAGGGCTTTCACTTGAATAAGGAAAGCTAGTTGAGCTGGTAACTTAGGGTCATATCCTTTATGATCAAAGGCCACAAGATTGGAATCCATTGGGCCAATCCCACCTATTGCTGATAATAAAGTTTGCTCTTGGGAGGGGCAATTTTGCGGTACCTCAAGTGTCGACATAGCGGACGGCGATTGGGCCAGGTCCTCTATTATATTATAATTCTGTGCTATTTTGGCACGAGGATTAAATGTCGATTTGTGTACTACTCCCTTTGGCAACTTTACCATTGGTTCAGGAATGATGGGTGGCACAACTTTGGTCAAAGCTGTCGTCGAACTACTAGGTTGTTCATTAGCCTTGTTATTTGACAGCCATGGATTCCCGTAATCTTTATTCCTTGTCAAAGCATTATTCTGCTGCTTTGAGGTAGACAACATAAGCACTTGGGATCGGGAAGCATTTTGATTAGCAACCAGATTTTGACCAGGATTAGGAAACAGATCAGTCAACACAGCTGAGGTTTTCGGACTCTTAAAGAATCTTTTAAGCTCAGCTTTGCATGGACAATCTGCTGTCCAATGATCCTCATCGCATATATGACACCCCGAAGGGGGTTTCCCTTTTCTCCCTTTCTTTTTCTTCTTGTCTCCTGGTTGGTTCAGTTGTTTGCCCTTGTCGTCCGACACGGCACTTACTTCCGAGGCAAGAAGTCCTTCATTTGCATTTTGATTCGAAGTCTTACGGGTTTTCTTAGACGAATCCCGTGTTGACTTTGCATTTGCAGTGCCAATCACACCATCGCCGGCATGAGAGTCACTATTTGATCCAGGAGGGGGAGGAATTGAAAATTCCGGTCTAGGGGCGTCAGGTATCTTGTCATAGAGCGTGCCAGACTGAGTATATACTAAGTCTAAATACTGGGCACGAGCAATAACTTGCTCCTCTGTTACGACGCCTCCCTTGGCCACATCTTCTGTTATAGCAGGAAGAAGAGACTTTATAAACCACTCAGCTAAAAGCTGATCTGGAACATAAGTCTTTACCATTCTGCGACGACGACGCCACTCATGTATATGATCTGATATATGTGTGGCCGTTGTCTGCTTGAAATTGGTTAAGATCTCGGTTCCAGTTTCGTACCTTATAGGTAACTGAAAGTGTGTTAAGAAAGTCGTGGCTAGGGAACTAAAATTGTCGAAAGAGGCTCTAGGTAATTCAATATACCATTTAGCCACCGGACCAGTCAATGTCCTCTAGAAAAGGCGAAGCCTTATCGAATCATCATTCAAGGTATTCGACGAACACCACAGATGGAAAGTCATCACATGATTCGACGGGTCTTCGCCAGGATTTCCATTGAATTTAGGAATGTCCGAAGGAAGTTTGTGAGGAATCGCTGGCCACCAATGGGCATAGGCGATTGGATCATTCGTCAATCGATGTAAATCTGGTAATTCTAGAGTCGCCACGAATGGCAACTGCTGATTTAGGTTTGGCGAGGCGTACCCAGGATACGATGGAATCGCCTGAACAGTAGGCCTTTGCATACCAGCATAATGCAACTGATGTTGATAGGACTGATATGGCTGGTGGGCTTGGCCACTGTAAAGTGGTTGATTTAACCCGTTCTGAATATAGGGTTGCCCACTATTTGCAAAGATCTGTCGCTCAGATCCCTGGTACACCTGTTGAAACTGAGGTTATTGGTATTGCATCATCCATGGCTGCGAAGCCATGTTTTGCTGTGCGATACTAACCGACGGACCAAGATGCGGGGTTATGGTTCCTGTTTGTATCTGTGTCGTCCCAGCAGTTGGCGATTGTGGTTGTGTTGCAGGGTCAAGGGGCTGTTGCATTACAACTTGGGGTTGACATACAACAGGCATCGATTGAACTTGCGACACGGTTACAATTGCTGGCGTCATCGGGATGCTAGACATAGGTACACATTGTTGCATGGAATATACAACTCTCGGTTGTTGGGGCAACATAGGCACCCAACCACTCGTCGTGACTTCAGTCAAACCTGAATGCGGTTGAAAACTGCCGTATGGGTATCCTCCCGGAGGGGGAAGTGAAAGGGCATATTGCCCCCCATACGGTAACAATCCGGAGCTCAAGGGTATAGATTGCCTTTGAGGACTGGATGGTCCAAACTGATTTCCAAAGGGATCAATTTGTCTAGTTTCAACATAAGAATTACCGGGTATTATACCGGAAGAACAAACTGGAACAGACCAAGTTGTCATAATAGTCCCTGGGTGGACTCCTTCTAGCTGTTGAGAGCTAGTCGGGACAGCTGGTATGCCGGCAAACATCGTCGGAGTGACAG
Organism: Pinus tabuliformis; assembly: GCA_031772625.1. NCBI lineage: Eukaryota > Viridiplantae > Streptophyta > Pinopsida > Pinales > Pinaceae > Pinus > Pinus tabuliformis. The sequence continues at coordinate 463,101,975 of CM062814.1, forward strand.
CAGGAGCTTCTGCTGTCGCTGTGTCATTTGGCACAGTCCTAGATGTCGACGGTTGCTCAGACATTTTAAGTCTATCCAATAAACTGCCTAACGATTCTACAGGAACTTCCACTGGCGATGGACAAACTTCTGATGCAGAAGGAAAAAGAGTGATGCCTACTCCAAAATGAGTTGGAGTATTTGCTTGCTGGTCCTCTACGATTTCCTCTATTGCAATCAGACCAGGAGGAAGAGGAAGACCGTCAGGTCCGTAAAAGATTTCTGGTGCCGAAGAAGGGGTTGCTTCGACAGCGACAGTTGTTTGAGCGACAAGACTCTGTGGACCGGTTTCAGATGGAACTGGTTCAGTTATGCAAGTACTTGTTCTCAGACTAGGATCAGTACAACTGTCCCTCTGTCGCTGTTGAACTTCTTCAATAGAGGCAGGGATTCCAGAAATATTAGGAGTGACCAGAATCTCAGATGTAGTTGGAACTGTTGTTCTAACTTTAATGGGAGATTTTGACCCGGTCAAGCGAGTTTGCTTCGTCCGTACTACTCTCGGTTCCGGAGACAAAGACGGTTGACTCGCGAGTCTCCTCGAACGACGGAGTTCTAATTGACTTTCCTCCACGGTTGCGGATTACTCGATCAACTAAAATACAAAAAGGGGAATTATGTTTCCGTATTGAATGAATTTTATTAGACGCTTTTAGACACAACTTTGCTTTTTCATGTTTTAAGAGTCGAGAAAAAGCTAAAGATGACTCTAGTCGCCTTCGATGTATTAACGAGCCCGAAGTGACAAATGCTCGGTTGGACTTTTTCAGTTATAGAGTTTGAAAAAGGCCAAAAGAAACTGCTCTGGAGATCTAGGCAGAGGGTGTGCCAAACCTTTCGCGAAACCACAGAATACGTTTTACGGTACGGGTGGTCGATCTTCGTGAATGCTGTGTTCACTTCATCGCGATCAGTAGGGCGGCCGACACGGCTTCCTAAGGATAAAGGATAAATGCCTATAGGGGTCTCCCAATATACGCGACGGTACGCAGGAGCACAAGTCCGTATTAGTGCTATCGTCCCTCAGGAGGAATCACCCACCTTCGTAGAGATCGACAGTCACTACGTTTAACGACGCTAGAACACGTCTCTACCTAGACCTCTATTGTGAGCATTATGTTACAAAGCGTTTTTAGATTCATTCAATATATTTTAAGTTGATCTTCTTTAGCAGTTTGTCTTTCAGGATCACCACGAGATGTATTGGTACAAATTCCTAAATGCAGCTAAAATGATAAGCAAGCTTTACAATCTTTTTAGCTTTGAAAATCCTAACTACTGAGGGGAGAGAAAAACATTATCTTTCCACACAGAGCACAAAGCACAAACTAATGCACTTTCCCCTAGATCAATCACGCAAACTTATCAAAAAATGCAAATGCAAGATGCATGTATTTCTTTTCTTTTCCCTTAATGTTGATGTAAGACAAAAAGGAAACTGTTGTATAACTTTGAATCTAATTTCAAGCGAAAGTAAACAAGCTTGTCCAAAATCAAAAGACACCTTAAGATCGACTTGTTTAGACACTGGAAATGTATGAATTCAAACCATAAAATGAAAAACAAACAAACTCAAACAGCCATGAACAGTAGTAAAACTAGCTCTTAAGATCACAAAGACACTTTTACAGTTCAGGATCTAAGAGGCCACAGCTATACTGGTTTGCTTTTCACAATGGGAAACCGTAACTGAAACAAGAAATACTGAAAGAACAATCACAGTTTCATCACACAACTGAGGCGGAATAATGTCAAGGAAAGTTGGTTTACAGCAAGTACAACTGACAAGCAATCAGCAGCAAAACAACAGTGAAAACAGGGCCAAGACTCAGTAGGAAACCTCAGGAAGACATAGCCTAACTGGTTCAGTGCAGGCTCTGGTATGTCAAACTGACTCTCAGCACAGTTCCTGAAGGGAGTACCTGCGCTGAAATGCAGACTGCCTTTGGACAGCCTGCACTGAGACACGAGAGTTGCGTTTACAAGGATTTCTGGGTCATAAAAAGCTCAAAAATTCACTGTTTTTGCTGAAATAAAAAGCTATAGGTCAAGTACAAGCTAAGGGATGATCAAGAGGATGAAAAGCTATCACAAAGAGCACAAGATTCTTTTGTAGATCAGCTCTTCAAATCATGAATCTGCTCAGAAAATGAGCAAGAGTAGCAGCCCCTCTACTTCGCTTTTGATATAGTCAAAAGCTTTTCGATTCGGTACTCTTTGGTTCAGGAAATGAATAGCAAAGATACTACAAACACCAACAAGATACTAGGCTCCCCAGTGGAGTCGCCAGTTTGTTGTGGGGAAAAGTATCCGACTCGGAATGACCCTATCCCTACTCTAAGGGTGATAGTTCCTTAGCAACAACTGAAAGTAAAGCTTTGATATTTTTCCTTTATGAAAGTACAGAGAAGGAAGAAAAGATTGACCAACCGATGTCTTTTGCTTTTGTCGATCCTGTCTTCTCTCTTTGCCTCTTGTTCCCAGCTCCTTGCTCCCTTTGCCGGCCCAGCTACACAAAGATCCTGCAAAAACAAGAGAGGGAAACTACAAGAAACATGTACTCATAACTGATGCATGGATTAGAATGGATCAAATATACAGATAAAAACAATACATCATTGCAATACAAGTATATAGGAGAACATCAAAAGCTTTATTGATAGAAGAAAAAGGTTCTGAGAAGGTTACAACCATAAATGGCTCCAATCCAGCAGCACCTCCCCAGCAGCAAGAAATCTCCTCTTCTCCTCTATAAAAGAAATCACCCAATAGCTCTAACTGTAAACCAACAGCACTTCCTTGCTTTGCACAAAATTCCAGCCTCCCTAGACCTCATAGAAGAGCTCTATATATAGGGTAGAAGGAGAAAGGATGAGTCAGCTTGAGACTGACATAAAGCTGCCTTGTGTCCTCTCCCTCTTCAGTTAATCTTCAGTTCTTAAGTCCACTTGGAGATCCTTGCTTACACATGGAGATCAAGTACCTCTTACTCATCACAGGGCGAATTCCTTGAACCAAGTGTCAGTTTGGAAGCTTCCTGGGCAATTGACACCTTGCAGAATGACTGTGCCACTTGGCCAATCTCGCCCAGCGCAGGTAGCCTTCATTAGAGTTGACTTTCAGTGCAGGTACAAGGAGGAGCAGTTGACATTCAGCGCAGATGCTCAGTGGAGCAGCTGACATGATCCAAAAAAAGCCTGTTTTTAAGTGTTTTCAGGTGGAGAACTGATAGGAAGTGCTGTGGTTTGCTGACCTTGTTCCTCTAGGGGTAAGAACAACATGTTTAGGGACTGAGGATCCCTGTAATTATTGACATTTCATGCTCCATGCTGCGAGGCACAAAAATGTCTATAACAGGAGGCCTGTGCTGTAGTGGTCTCCAATTCAATTAGGAATGGAAAACCAATAGAAGATTATCCCTATGGGAATATTATATGGAGTAACAATAGACATAGAAGGCGCAAGCGCATTGGCCGATTTCGAAGTGGTCGAGATTGTTGACAATAGAAATCTATACCCCACGCTCCTTAGGATTGATTGGGATATTGACATGAATAGGGTAATCAATCTGAAGAACTGGACAATGTCATTTGAGAGGAAATCGCTCCATGTTGTAGTACCTTTGTACCCTGAAGAAGGGTTGTGCTATACTGAACCAGTCCATGATTATGAGGAAAGTGACGATGATTTGGACCAAATCTACAAAATAATAGCATGAGATCAAGATTAGGTTAATCCGATCACTGATGGATGCATTGCATGGGACCGCGAAAGTTCTTGTACATCAGATTCAGATGAGGAATTAGAACATTGACAAAATAGATTACAGGAAGTATCCACATTGCGATGTAATATGATGACTAAATCGTTGTGTTGTGTATCATCAGAGGTAAGAAGTTTGCCTTATTATGATTGTTTAACTAATGTAGATACAGTTTTGGATGCATTTGAAAGGGAAGTGCCTGAAAAGCATCATTTCTAAGCACTGGATTTGGTGCTACGCGCTATGCCTGCAAGATGGTGGGATATGCATAAAGAAAATTTTGATGGGTGGTGCGAGTACAGAAAAATGATGAGATTGCGGTTTGGTCACCCAAAAGTTCAGTTAATAGAGAAATATGATGGAAGGAATGATCCACGTGATCATTTAGCAAAATGGACTGACGCTTATGGAATGGAGCCGTAAGCTGAGTGGGTGCATTTATTCTGTCACACTTTTAGTTTAATAGACACCCATATTATATTCTGAAACCATTAGGACATATATATCTTAACTTAGGAGTCAGATTTGATATACACTTGGAGATTCTGAATTTAGAGGTTGCATATTGTCAATCCTAATCTACGTCCAGTATGTTTTAAAGAGTTGCTTGTGTAACTCGAACTATGCACCCTTGTGCTTCACAGCCCCCAACAATACACCTAAAATTATAGAAAATAGGTAAGTGCTTATACATCAAGTTGGGCCCAATTTATCTAAGGTTTGATATACACTTTGAGGTTGTGAAGCTAAAGCTTGCATATATACAACCCCATGGGCCACACTGATTTAATAAGATTTTTTTGTCAACTCAAGATATGCATCTTCGAGCTTCCAAAACTCATGCCACATATGGCACTTGGGTCTATGTGGTGGCCATATTTAAATACACCCAATAAACATTTAAAACAATGCACCTTTATAAGCCCAAAAAATAGTGGTAAAGAACCTATCTCTAGTTGCAATCATCCATCAATTTTATTTTAGAAAGCCTTGTCATCAGTTGATTTGTTTTCTCTATACTAGCGGTACCATGTGGTTATTGATAAGACGACTTCTTCTACTTTTGATAGTAGTATTAACACATGATTTTTTTTAGGAATGGATGTCAATTGTGGAAGTTATTATCAAAAATACACAACGTCAGCAATAACCAAAGGAAAAGTGAATGAATCACATATCGAAAGATCATTTCACAATTTGTTCTTTATACACATGCATTTTGGGATTTTTTATGGTGATATCAACCATCAACTGGAGGAAAAACTCAAAATGCAGGTTGTGTGCTCTACTGAACATCAAATATTGGCATTGGAAGTTGCAAGATGGGGTATTGTGCTTCTCAAGAACAAAAAAAAACATATTCCCTTGTTGAAAACATGGACCAAGTAATTCGCTGTCATTGGGCCTAATGCCAACAATGAAACTACTCTCCTAGGAAAATACTATGGTCAGTATTCCTAGACAAAAAATCGTTCATAAATACCTGTTTCATTCTGCAATCTACACACATGAATAATTCATAAATAACTACTTCATTCTACAATCTACACATGTGTAGGTAGTGAAAATTACTTATCCTCTCTCCTGCTTGTGAATGTATAGGTCTTCCATGTCACACCATAACACCTCTTAAAGGCCTACAAAGACATGTAAGGGACACTCTGTATTACTCCGGGTATGAGGACCTGGCATGCATTTCTAATAATTTGTTCGCTGAAGTTGTAGAGACTACAAAGAAATTGGATGAAGTGGTTGTAGTTGTTGTCTTAGACCAAACCCAAGAGAATGAGTAATGAGACCGAATAAAATTTACTCTACTAGGCCAACAAGACAAATTAATGTATCAAGTTTTCTATGCTTCCAAAATACCTATTGTGCTTGTCATCCTCTCTGGTAGGCCAGTGGATGTGTCATTCATAGTAAATGATCCTCAAATATCTAACAGTATTTGGGCAGGCTACCCTAGTCAAGTTGGTGGTGAGGCACTTGTAGAGATTATTTTTGGTGACTAGAATCTAGTTATTTTATCATCCCATGGATTTATTTTTGTTTCAAAGAAAAGAATTGGGATTTTATACTTCAACACTATTCATTTTCCCAACATTCACATGGCTTAGATATTATTTTCTATTATATCTTTGGTTTCATAAGTGAAATTTTCTATGAGAGACATCATCATACATAAATAGAGAAGGCCATGGAAACAATAAAGGTGTTTGGTTTTCATTTTTATCAGAAAGGTAGCCCTCCAAATGGTCTCTAAGTTCTTAAATCTAGTCCCCCCATTTTTTTCAGTTTTAATTTGAGTGGTTCGTTGATATGTGTAAGGGATGCTATTTTTACAAAACAATGCTAAACTTACTCACAGGATCCTGCCTGTGGAAATTAGGGTTCTCTTAAAAATAGGGGCAACATATTATTTTTGGAAACCCATATATTCGCACATGGTATTCGAATTTCCTAAATAGTAATCTTCCCCTTTACCATGAGAAATCCAGGTTTTCCATAAAATTTGATGAGACTATAACCTAATGTTAAATGTCTAAATTTCTTGGCAAGAAGAGTGGATAAACTTTAAAAACATAGATTTAGGTCCTCATGGAATTCGTTATAGTAGCCATTATACTATTTTTTCCTATGGTCTTACTGGAAAAACCTTATTATCTTTCTAAAATTTAAAGAAAAAGAGAACCAAAATGCTATTGACATCCTACCATGGTTAGCAATTGGAATGAAAATTTCTTATCCAATATCCTACAATTGCAATCAGAGAAGAGTAAAGTAACAAAAAAATTTGACCCAATATCCTACAATTGGTATTTCGATTTTCTTGATCATGGACTAATTCTTCTTGTGTTTGGTGCTCTTCTTCAATAGGACCAAGGCCTGACCAGATATTCTAACAAAAAGACTAAGCTATAGGTTTCATTTTCCCTCCACATTGGCGATGGATTCACTATTTCTGAAGATGACATTCATAGTGATTATGATTTGTTCCTTAATTTTGGAAAACATAATTCCAGAATCCATAAGATCTTTTGGGAGTTAACCAATGATTAAATCTTGGCCTTTTGGCCATTGAGAGATTGATGCTACAATTAAAAGGCTCTCGAAGGTTATAATTTTGTCCCTTCTCTCCTTTTCCTTGACCAATTTCTGGTACCATATTTCTCATTGTGGAGTTTCCCCTTTTAATTTCTCTCATTATAATCCGCCTTGGAATATCTCTAAGGTAGGTTGTTTCATGTAGGATTTTCATTCTTGACATGTTGTTTTCTGCTATTTAGTAGTGCTTATCCAATTTTGTTTTAAAATTTGAGTGTGATTTATTTTACTTAGTTTACAGGGAATGGAAATGATTATACATCGTTTCCAAGAAATTGTAGTGATTTTTTTTGCTTAGTTTATAGGCAATGTTAGTGATTTTTTTAATGATTTTAAGAATTGTTTAGTCCATGTAAGTAGCAATTTTGGGCTATATTAGAATTTGTTTGGTTTCCTTCTAAATACAATATATCGAGAAGGTGGAATATTCAAAACTTTAAAGTGATTAATTCTATATTAATTCTATATTCAAATTCAAATGCATATTTTACAACAATATTATGAGATGTTTCTGCAATTGAAAGAATTTTGTACTATGATATTTTAGTGTTATTGCCACATTTTGTAAGAAAATATCTAGAAAACTTGTTTGAATAATAACTATTTTCTATATCTCTAATGTCCTTGAAATCTAGGGACACCTCATGACTGCACATCTCCTTGTTGGCATGATGATTTTTTTTATCAGTTTATTTTATTGATAATTTTTTAGTTCCATAGCCAAGTAAAGAAAAAGTTGGTGTAAAATGAATTATATCACCAATGGTAATATGCAACAAAGCATCAAAATTATCTTGTCCCTTCGACATTGGCCTGTATTTTTGTTGTTATCTTTTTGTGAATTTGGGATTTGTATATTGTCAGTTTCTTTTGATGAAAGGAAAAACATACTATAGAAAAACTGAAGTACTTGGATGAGATGTGTATGTTTGTACTATTTAGGTTGGAGATTTCTTGTGACATGGTTCCCTCAAGACTTCATGAAGATATTAATGATTGACATGAAAATGCTTCCAATTATCACATAGGCTATTGAGGTCGTACATATAGATTTCACACAGGGAAGAAAGTGTTTCACTCTGGTCAGGGACTAAGTTACTCAGAATAATCATATGAGTTCTCTTCCACAACAATCAATAAGATTGATATGAATGTGACAATGGAGCATCTTGAAGCCCTTGGTGATAGAGGAAAATCTCATTTCGGAGTGGGTAATACCCCTTGCAGTAAGTTAAAATTCAAATCCTCCATACTAATGTGGAACCATGATAACATGGATGGGAGGCATGTAGTGTTGTTGTATTCCAAGTCTTGTGCAACGTTCAAAGGAGCTCCACAAAAGAAGCTAATTAGATTTCACAGTGTTCATGTCTCAGTAAATGGACATCCAAAATTATGTTTGTGCTTAAAACTTATGATCACTTCAGTAATGTTGAAGAGAATGGGAAAAGAGTTTTTCCCATTGGTTCACATTCCCTATTTGTTGGTGATACTCAATATCTAGTTTCAATTGTTACCAAACAATTGAACATAAATCCATAGTACTACCACCTATAATGATAATCCAGTTGGCTTCAGGATAATACTCACATTGTCTTCCATCTCTAGGAAGTAAGATGGCTTCATGAAAATATTCATATTTTCCTCTACGAAGTAAAATAACAACTACGTTTATGGTTTTGAGTGGGTTGGATCCTTGTGTAATATTGAGACATTTGTTTGTTGTGTAACTAATATTTTTGTGCAATTTTATCCACACTTGGGACTTGTGCACTCTTCCCATAAATGTTATAAATAGGAAGACGAAAATCCTTGACCACACAAAATGACATACCATCTAGTCAGTGCATGCCTAATATTCAAACAAAGTCATTGATCTGGTAGTCTTTCCATGATCTCGTTTTTTAACCTAGAAAATTGGTAAACAGCTGGTACCCAACGCTTATTTTTTTCATCAAACTTACTGATGAATTTTCCTATCTTATCATCATCACTATTCTCCTTGGCAAGTATTTCTTCGATAAGTATATCTCAGTTACCTTTTTCCATGATTTTTTTTTATGAAAAGGTTGGAAAGATCTAGGTTGAACTGCACCCCAAATTGATATGGGCAACGAGTAGAGTATACTAGAGTGAGTGATTATTTCAAGAGGAAATCAAAATAGACATTGTCATAGCCTTTTGTCCAACATAGGTGCTGAAATTGTCTACAGTTTGCCCTAGAAGATATTGTTTATCATCTTCCATAAGGATTTATCTCGGAATTTCATTCAGATCATCAAAAATGTATCTTGGAATATTGGAAATACATGTCCCTAAGTATCAAGGATGTCCTATTCAATAACAAAACAATAATTTTATTATCTTTTTGAAAAACTAAGAAATGATTTTTATGATTCTGAGACAAGAGTTCCTTCTCTAAATTGTTTCTCTATCAAGACTCCCTCCTGCAAAAAGAAAGGATGTTTTGGGAGTTGGTTTTCCTTTGTATCAAACTCCATGTAACTGTTGGTAAACAAAATGATTTGAAATTTGATTTTTATCTATAAAAATTTGAGCATTACTGTATTCAATACCATAGTTGTTATCATCTTATCTCCATTGGCCCAATCAATCAGCAGTTTTTGATCCCCTAAAATTTGCATTGTTCCATCACCTGTTTATACAATTGCTCTTAGTAATACCAATAGAACATAAAGCTCAGTTCTATGATCAGTCTCTTGCCCAACTCCAAATTTTATAGAAAAATAATGAGTTATTTAAAAATAGAAGACATCTAGAGCCACACTTACCTAGGGGTTTCTTGAAATTCACCATCAAAGTAACCCTAGGTTGTACAATGATCTATCCTGGACCTTTGAGAAATCTCTGAGCTTTTTGAGACTTTGACTTCCAATATCCCCCATAGTTGGTTCTTATTTAATGAGCCATGAATCTTGGATGAGGTTCTTTACCTTGAAATAATGCATTGTTTCTAGCTAACCACAATCCCCATACTCAAACTCATGTAAACACCATAAAAACATAGAGAGATACCAAAAAATTAGGTGAAGCTTCATATTAGCTCATTGTAAAAATAAAAACACTAGAGTCATGTGCCATTATAGGCAGAAATCTCTCATTGCAAAATAAAAAACCATAACATGCATCTAGTCTCAATGAACTTTCCAAATTCCTCATTAAGAGTGACAACTAGTCTAATTGACTATTTTGCATGAGCATTTAATGCCCATTTATAGCATTGATAGGTGGTTAAATTTCTTTTAGAAGAATCAAGAATGAACAACTACGTACTGTGAATTTCATATTTGATTCCATTCGCATGACCTCTATCCTTGTGTAATATTTATACATCTGTAGGCTATGTAACTTCTATTTTTGTGCAATTTGCTCCACACTTGGGACTTGCGCACCCTTCCCATTATTATTATAAATAGGAAGACAACGATCCTTGACCACACCAACTGACATGCCCTCCAATGAGTACATGCCTAATATTCAAAGAAAGGCATTGAATATGGTAGTCTTTCCATGATCTCATTCTTGAGCATAGAAAATTGGTAAACAACTAATTCCCAATGATTGTTTTTTCATAAAACTTATTGATGAAGTGTCCTATATTAGCATCATCACTATTCTCCTCAGCAAGTATTTCTTCCATAAGTATATCTCTGTTACTTTTTTCTGTGAATTTTTTATATGAAAAGGTTGGAAAGATCTAGGTTGAACCGTACCCCAAATCGACATGGGAAATGAGTATATTATACTAGAGAGATCACTTATTTCAAGAGGAAATAAAAATAAACATTATCATATCCTTTTCACCAAAATATGTGCTGAATCTGTCTACAGACTACCCTAAGAGATACCTTTTACAGTCTTCCATAAGGATTTATCTAGGAATTTCATTCAGATCATCAAAAATGTATCTTAGACTCTTGGACATACAGGTATATAAGTATCATGGCTTTCATATTCAAGAACTAAACTGGAATTTTATCATCTTTTTGAAAAAATAAAAAAGGATTTTTCTAATTTTGAGAGAAGAGTTCCTTCTCTAAATTGTTTCTCTATTAAGACTCCCTCCTACAAAAACAAAACATATTTTGAGAGCTCGTCTGCCTTTGTATCACTCCTTGTAAATGTTGGTAAACAAAATTAATTGAAAATTATTTTTTACCTATAAAACTCTAATCATGATTATATTCAGTACCAGATTTGTTATCATCTTATGTCCATTGGCCCAGTCAATTATTAGTTTTGGATCCCCTAAAATTTTCATTGTTCCGTCACTTCTTTATAAAGTTTCTCTTAGTAATAGCCATAATGCATACAACTCAGTTCTGTGGTCAATCCCTTGCCTAGCTCTAATTTTTATAGAAAAATAATGAGTTATTTAAAAACAGAAGACATCTAGAGCCACACTTACCTGGGGGTTTCTTGACATTCACCATCAAAGTAACCCCAAGCAGTAGAATTATCTATATTGCATCTTTCAAAACTCTCTAAGCTTTTGGATATTTTTTCTTCCATCAGACCCCATAGCCAGTTCTTATTTAATGAGCCACCAATATTGGATGAGGTTCTTTACCTTGAAATAATGCATTGTTTCTAGCTAACCAAAATCCCCCACAAAACAAAGCATGGAAAAGATCTATGAATGGAAATATGTTTATCAAGATGCCAATGCTCAAAAAAACTCACTAAAGAGTCTTTGTCCCACTTGTTCTTTCCATTTATTATTTGCAAAATTTCTTTCCACGCCAGCTTTGAGAAAGGACAAATGAGTGATTCACTGATTCACTTTCTGCCTTATATAAAACATACGATCTGGTCCATTCCAAAAGAAAAATTCCCTTATTGTCCCATGTAAGGATTTTGTTTTCCAATGCTAAATAAATCATTTTTCTTGTTTTAAGTGGATTTTCAAGTTTCCAAACTGCCTTCCACCACTTTGTTCCTCAAGCATTCTTGCCTCATTTTTAAATTATAATTTGTAAAATAAATGCTTTATTTTCTGACCACTTAAGCCCATCTTCCTGATCTAACAAAGTTATGGTGTTCTGATTTATGTAGGTTTTAACCCCGTAGAGAAATTACCTGCATACGATTCTAGAACACAGAAAATAAACAATGCGAGAGCATAACACATAAAACACATATACATAGAGATTTTCTCCTGGATCCCAAAACTGGGATTACCCACTTGATTTTTCATTATGTTTCTTTCAATGCTCACAATACATATTTATACATGCTAAAGCATCCAATACCATGGACCTAAAACCATTGCGTCCAAAACCATGGACCGAAAACCATTGTGTCCAAAACCATGGACCAAAAACCATTGCGTCCAAAACCATGTGCGTAAATCATGCAAAAAACCATAGGTAGGTCTGTCCAACCTAATATAGGGTCGAAAAAACAAAATTTTCTAGGGCGTTACCCCGAACCCCATAGATGGGGGTTACCTGCACCCCTCAAACCCCCTGTGTACTCCTCGCTACACAATCGGCACAATGAAGGGGGGGCTCCACCCCCCCCCAGCCCTCTAACCCCCTGATTAACTATGTGGGCTAGTCGGAATATAACACAACCCAATATTCTCCCACTTGTTGTTTTCTTTCCACAGGGGGCCGCAAGAGAGCTTAGTCATTTATCTAGCCCTGCAACGCCCATTGCTTCTCTACATCAAGAGAACTTCTCAGTGCTCACAGATTTCTTCAATGCATCTGGAGTATTCTTCAAAGTGTCCACCTTTACCAGCAACACCTTTTTGTCTTCTATCATATCGCTCAAAAAGTGATACTAAACATCAATGTGCTTTGTCTTTAAATGATATGTAGGGTTCTTTGCCAAGAAAATTACACTTTGGTTGTCACAGTTTATCCTTATAGCTCCCTGTACTAACCCGATACTTGAACACAATCTATACAACCAAACTGATTCCTTGCTTGCATGAGTGGCTGCCACGTATTCTGCCTCTGTAGTTGATAGTGCCACTACAGATTGTTTCTTACTCATCCAACTGACTGCACCTCCAAATAGGTTAAACACATACCCACTAGTAGATCTTCTCTGATCCATATCTCCAGCCCAGTCAGCATCAACAAAGCCACGAATATCCAACACTCTGTCCAATCCTGGTCTTCCTTGGTAGCACAAACCATAATCACTAGTGCCACAAAAATACCTGAAAACCCGCTTCACTGCTATCCAATGCTCCTTCCCTGGTTTTGACATAAACCTGCTCAATACTCCCACTACATGTGCAATGTCTAGTCTAGTATAGACCATTGCATACATTAGGCTACCGACTACACTTGCATATGGAACACGGGACATGTCCTCTTCCTCTTCTTGTGTCTTGGGACACTGTTCAACAGATAACCTCACACCTGTAGGAATAAGAACCTTCATCGGTTTACTATCTTGCATATTAAACCTCTACAATATTGTCTTGACGTACTTCCTGTGGTTTAACCAGAGCTTCCTCTTTTCTTGGTCTCTTTTAATTTCCATGCCTAAAATATAGTTTGTAGCACCAATATCTTTCATGTTGAATTTGGAGGACAATTAGGTCTTCAAATCCTGGATAATTTCTTTGTCATTTCCAACCAGCGACATATCATCCACATACAAGACCAGATAAATAACACAGTCACCAATTAATTTAAAATACACACAATGATCTATTTTGCTTCTGTTGAAGCCAAGTCCCCATATAAATGTATCAAATTTCTGATACCACATCCTTGGTGACTGTTTTAACCCATACAAAGACTTCTTTAACTTGGATACCATTTCTTTCTTACCCTTCACCACAAAACCGTCAGATTGCTTCATGTAGATCTCCTCTTCCAGATCCCCATGAAGAAATGTTGCCTTCACATCCATCTATTCTACCTCAAAATCAAAAGTAGCAGCAATATATAAAAGTAATCTAATAGAAGCTACTTTGGAAACAGGAGCAAAAATATCACCAAAATCAATTCCTGGCACTTGGGAATAACCTTTTGCTACCAACCGAGATTTGTATTTATCCACTTTACCTTCTACATTTGTCTTCTTCTCGAACACCCATTTGTTGCCAATGGGTTTCCTTCCAGCTTGGCAACTCCACCAGATCCAAAGCCTCATTTTTGTGCAACAATGCCATTTCATCAACCATTGCCACTTTCCAGAGTTTTTCATCCTCTAAATGTACTGCTTCCTTCACAGTTCTGGGATCATCATCAGTAATAGATAAAGAAAAATTTGAATAGAAAGTAGATGGACTATACCTTTCTAGCTTCCTTGTTTCTTGAACCGATCTTCTCACACCCAGAGTTTGTGGTTCTTCATCTTCTGATTCCTCCTTTGTTGTAGAGTCTAATTCTTCCTCCTTAAGCTCAAACTCTATCTTCTCAGGTTCCTTTGGTTGGACTTCATGTTTAATAACATCTTTCACCTTTCTGAACACCACATCTCAGTTGTACACAACCTTCCTTGTTACTGGGTTCCAAAGCTTATAACCCTTTAAACCATCCTTATACCCAATAAAGATGCACTTTTTAGTTTTACTATCCAACTTGGTTCTTTTCTCCTTTGGAACATGTACATATGCATCACATCCAAATACCATCAGATGTGAAAGAGAGGATTTCTTACTAGTCGATACCTCTTATGGAGTCTTATCCTCCAACACTGATGAAGGTGATTTGTTGACCAGGTAACATGCTATCTCCACCACCTCTGCCCAGAATTCCAGTCCTAACTCGGCACCATTGAGCATGCTTCTTTCCCTTTCCATCAACGTCTTGTTCATTCTTTCTGCAAATCCATTTTTCTCAAGTGTGTACGGAGTAGTCTTCTACAATGCTATACCACACTTACAGAATTCTTCAAATTCCTTACTGCAGAACTCTCCACCGTTATCTATCCTCAACACCTTTATCTTCTACTTTGTCTGGTTTTCCACCAGAGCCTTAATTCTTTAAACCTGTCAAAGACTTCAGATTTCTTCTTAAGGAAATATATCCATATATTCCTTGAGAAGTCATCTATAAATGATACATAGTACACAGACTTACCCAGTGATGGAACCTTCACAGGTCCAAACACATCACTGTGCACAAGTTCTAATATATGTTTCACCTTTTTACCACCAGAGGGGAAACTCACTCGATTTTTCTTCCCATATACACAATTTTCACAGAAATTAAAATCTAGAGAGCTATTACTCATACCTTCTACCATACCTTTACCATGAAGTATTCGAAGGCCCTTCTCTCCAATATGTCCAAGCCTTTGATGCCACAACCACTACTATATTTTCTGCTCCACTTTTAGGAACCACAGAACTATTGCACGCATCAACAAGAGTGCTACCTTGCAGCTTGTGCAAATTTCCAATTCAAACTCCCTGCATCAATACCAGTGCCCCTCGAACCATCTTGCAGGTATCCTTCTCAAACACTATTTTTACACCTGCATCATCTAGCTTGCTTACAGAAATCAGATTTCTGGCTAATGCAGGAATATGTAGAATACCCAAAAATGTTATAACCCCTACACCTTGCAACTTCAACTTTACTTTTCCGGGACCAACGATTCTAGCCTTCCTGTCATCCCCCAAGAAGACATCACCACCATCATATTTCTCATACTTGTAGAACCACTCCCTATGGGGAGTGAAGTGAAAGGATGCACCTGAGTCAATCAACCATGCCTCATGATCTACATGTGTACTTGAAGAAGCCAAGTACACATCCCCACCTTCATCTGAGGTGGTTTTTGCCTCTGCAAAAGGAGCCTCATTAGATCCCCTTCCTTTGCTAGGAGCTTTAGATTGACAGTCCCTTTTGTAGTGCCATTCCTTTCTGTATTTTTAGCAAATCACCTTTACAAGTTTTCCTAGAGATTTAGATCTCCCTCTAGATTTAAATCTCCCACTCGATGACTTAGTTTTGTTTTTGTTTTGGGACCATCCTCATACAGACAAGGCATCACCATTCTGGCTTTCCATATTTTTTCATCTCATCTCCTCCATCAACAAGGATGAGACTATTTCATCAAACTACAAGGCAGTTTCATTGCCACCTATCACAATAACCAGACTATCCCACGAATCTGGTATGGAACACAACAAACTAATGCACTTATCTTCATCTGAAATTTTAATATCAATAGATAATAACTAACTTACCACAACATTAAATGCGTTCAGATGCTCTGTCACCGAGTCTCCATATTTCATCCTCAGGTTATACAACGTTTTCCATAGGAACAATTTATTCACGAGAGACTTAGATTGGTACAAAGTCCCTAAATTGTCCCACAAGGCCTTCATCGTAGCTTCCCCTGATACATTCAACAATACTGAATCTGAGACACACAATCGTATTTTGCTTTTTTCCTTCCAATCCAACTTCTTCCATTCTTCATCGGACACTCCCGTTGATTTAGTACCCAGATCTACTATGATCCACTGATCTTTATCCACCAACAAATCCTCCATCTTGAGTTTCCACAACTCAAAACTCTGACCATTAAATTTCTCGATCTCTACCTTTCCACTGCTTGCCATCTTCTTTCACCACCAGAATCGATCTTGCAGATCTCCCACTGGATAGCGTCTACCACAAGCCTAAGCAAAACCCCTCAACAACAAAGGCATCCCCTTGAAGCCAAAATAGATCTGATAGCAAATTTAGGTTTTAACCCCATATAGAAATTACCTGCATACGATTCTAGAACACAAAAAATAAACAATGCGACAGCATAACACATAAAACACATATACAAAGAGATTTCCCTTGGATCCCAAAACTAGGACTACCAGCTTGATTTTTCATTATTTTACTTTCAATGTTTATAATACATATTTATACATGCTGAAGCATCCAATACCATGGACCGAAAACCATCGCGTCCAAAACCATGGACCAAAAACCATCGTGTCCAAAACCATGTGTGAAAATCATACACAAAACCGTAGGTAGGTCCGCCCAACCTAATATAGGGTCCAAAAAACAAAATTTTCTAGGGTGCTGCCCTAGACCCCGTAGAGGGCAGTTACCTACACCGCTCAAACCCCCTGTGACCCCCCCACTACGCAATCGGTGCAATGAAGGGGGGGTGACCTCTAACCCCCCGCTTAAGTACGTTGGCTAGTTGTGAAAGAATATAACACAACCCGACAATTTAGACGGTTGAAAAATTGATTCCATTCAACAACCTTTTCCCTTGTATGTGAAACTCCTCTTCTATATTCCACCTTTGAAACCATCCTTCTACCAAATTTGAAGCTATATCCCTAATATTAAATACCCTTAAGTGATGAAGATCTAATAAAAAAGGGTTTGACAGCCTGAAATCACCACTGCACCCTTTCCATGGATCCTTCCCAACTCTTACTTTATTTCCTTTGCCTATTTTTCATGCAATCCATCTTTCATCTTAAGGGAAATATTTAAATAATGTTTTACAAATAATTAATGCTTTGTAATAGAATTTTTGTGTACCCTTATTCATTCTTTAGTGGACCCTTCCTTCATGAATTTCTCCCAGTGCTTCATTAGAGAACAACCTCCAAAGGCTCTTTTCTACCAAGGCTCGAATAAAAACATATATTTCTTGAGACCCCATCTCCCTTTCTTATTTTAAGTTAGCTATCTTTGACCACTTCATCATGGGAGTACCTTTAGTCTCCTTATTTTCAATCCACTGAAAGTTAAAACATATTTTCTTGATGTTGTCCTTATGAGAATAAAGGATTAGTTCAACAGAAAGAATGGTGTAATTTCAACGATAACTTAGCCATATGCATAGGTCAGAGAAGCTCAGGTCAGACAAATCTTGAGAAGTGAAGTTGTTGATGATGTTGCTTCTGAAACAAATCCAAATCAACAAAGAAGAAAATACAAACAATGGGTATATTATGCATTATTTGTTGTAACTGATGAGAATAAGATCACATGGAGGGTGAAGATGAAGTTGTTACATGAGGTGGTGCTTCCTTAGAGAAGAAAACACAAAATTATGTTTTGTTTTATAGGCAAGATGCGGAGGAAATGAGTTTAGTGAAAAACCCGAGTCCTATGTGCATGGTACAAAGGATAAATATGCAGATAACAATGGCTCTTATATGGTTGGTGAGTCAGTGGTAAGAGAGAGGATGGTGATGTGATGTGTACTTCGTCAACTTTGTTTGATACAGTGCTGTTCGATTTGTTGTTTGGAGAGCTTATTTGGAGTGTATCACAAACATCTAGCTTATCTAAAGGTTTTATTTTTTTGGTGTTTGAACAATTATGTAAAATTACCATTATAGTAGCATTATTTATAATGGTCATAATTAGAACTTAGAATTTGTAATTAGAACTTGGGCCTAATGAACACTTAGTAATAAAGTGATGGAATTTGTAGGGCTTCCTTAGTTGCAAGGTCATCAGCACTAAATAGTGCTTAACCAGTAGAGCTTGAATTTATTATAGAGTCAAGATTTTCATCAAATACTTCACCATGGTTTTGATCCATTGTGCCTCCTTGACCAACTTAGAATCTCCCTTATTGATCTGGAATATCAATGCAGTCATATTTAGATATTTGTTCCTTTCCCTCTTCTGGGAAAGCATGCACATCATCATAGTTTGGAAGAACCTCAAGGTTCTCTTTCAAATTTGGCATAATGTTATCTTCAAGATAGGCCAAAACTTCTAAAAATATATCATCTTCTTCAGTGTCATCTTCATCATATTCTAAAAGGCCTTAAAGAGCTTCCTCTTGCAAGGTTGTTAATAGGTCTTCATAAGTGTCTTCAAAATTTTGAAGTCATAGATCCCAACGATTGATGGATTCTATAATGAAAAACTTTAGAGAGGATGTGCATTTTGGATTGCAAGAGTGACTGACACAGTCCATTTTCTTTTTCACTGAAGAGTATCAAAATAATATTAGTAGAATATCCTCATGTATTTCACTAAATGTGATAAACTGATTAATTTTTATCCTCTGTAAAATATTTTGAAAAAAAAGGAAAGTGGTATTTTACCCATTATGGTAACTGCATAGGAGAGTTTAGTAACCCAGTAACCACCTCCAGTTAGATAAGGAGGTGTGTTACAAATGACCTCAACTCATTCAAAAACATTTCTATATCTTTCTTGAATGCATTATTCTGCAAATGATGACACATAGAATTTATGTCGATGACAAACGCCAAGTACACTTTTTGGGAAGAATCATCTAATCCTTTGAGACAGTTGAGCATAAGAGTTGAAGTGGCACACTATGAAAGTGGGCACCTACTATATTTTCTCTAAAAGTAGTCAGACATACCATGCGAGTCTTGATTTCTTATCCTCATCATGCATGATATGTTTGCAACTGGAAAAAATTCCCTTAATTGCATGGATATGGATTGTTTGCATGATCTCCAGGAAAGTATTCCCTTAATTGACAGAATAATCCATAATGCCATCCCTTCCCCTTCCTATCTGGTACATAAATACATAAAAGCTTAGTTAAATTGAAATACTTTTATGTAGTTGTTTTGGTATATACATAAGCTTCCAAGGAACAAGTTCAATGTAGGCATTTTTATGTTCCAGAAGGTGATTATGTCCTTAATAATGTAAGAATGTACTGTTCTCATGTTCTCTGTTTTTGAGGCTACAGAATGTATTGGGGCAACGAAATGGAAATTTTTTCTCCCCAAAAGGTCTGATTATGAATATTTACTGTCATGTTATGGAATTATCAGTTCTCGGGTGTTCCTTCTTGGCCCCTCACACTACTATTACACTCCAAGGTGTGCTCTCTCAAAGGCTACAGTCTACAAGTGCCTCTAGGAGACCTGCCAATTGACTTAGAAGGTAAGAAAAACAATATTCCACCACTCATTTTACAATGCACAAATATGTTTTACCTTAGCTCAAGAGTATTTCCCAACAATTATTTAAAAGACATCAGGTTCTTTGAGCTCAGTCTGCATTTCATTAATTTTTTGCAGACTTGCACAATGATATTCTCATTGAACTATTTGGAAAGGGAATCTTCTAAGTTGTGACCATGGAAAGTACTTCTATTTATTTGATTCCTTTCATGTTTAAATAAGGAAATTAGGAAAAAATAACCATGAAACCAACCAAATGTAGTTCACTATGACTTCACTACATACTGCTAACAATTAAAATGTATGATGCATTTGTGTACATGCTTACAAGATACAGATAGAGACCAATCATCCCAATAATGTGGATAATCATTATCATGATTGTAGAGTATTCCAAGTTGAGATGAGTCCTGCACAAATCACTGAATTGTAGAACTAATGAAGAAGCCACCATCAGGGGTTGATATTATCTAGTACAACTTTGTTGTGAGATTCTTTGATGTCAGATAAAATTCATGAACTTGGCAATCAAATGTATCAAAAGATGGATTCAATCCACTACTTATGTACTAGTTTCCACTAAAATCTGCTTCCAATGAACCATGCTTTAATTTCCAACAAAAGGATCAACCTTCGAAATCTTAAGTGGTTATTTTGAGCATCATATCAAAGATATGTAAGTCATAAATACCAGGTTGTTGTCAAGCAATGACCTAAGAAATTAGTGTTTTCAGCTTTTTTAATGAAAATAAATAGTCCACTTGGTGTTTGAATGTGCAATAACAAATTCCAAATTGCACATATATAAGTTATAATACACTATGGATTGAAAGTGCATATGCATCACTCTACTTTTTTGTGGAAACACATGGAACCATTTGTAATTTTTCCCATCCATACATACTTTTCATAATCCTAGTGGACAAGATGCATGATGCTTTTTCTATCCTCATTAGAAAAACAAATTTCCACTTTAGCCTCCAAATGGTGAGCAGTGGCATAACTTTGAGGCAATTGGAAATCCCTAAGACGTCCAAGAGCATAGGATACCAGGAATTTCCAAAGTTTGCAGTATCTAATGCACCTTTTCCTGGAAGAAATGTGAGTGTTAATCCTCAATTTCCTCCTAGTAGTCTCTTGTAGAAATGCAGTCAAAAAATATATGTTTCACTTATCTCTGGTTTAATCACAAATTTAGAAAAGCCCATTTGTCAACATTCTCTTAGCCATATATGTCTTGGATGGCCTTGAATGGTTGAAAACCAACCATGAAAGGATCTAAAGGCAAAAAAAATGAAGCCTATGAATCCACTTATCCTTGAGATTGAAGGGTTGAGAACAATTTAGAATCCACTCAAACCCAAAACAACTGAAGAAAACACAACATAAAAGTGAAAATGAACCCATTGTAGGAATTTACAGCGTAAGTTCCTCAGACAGAACACCAAAGGACACTGCTCACAAACAGATCACAGATGAATACACCAGTACTTTTGACGTGGTTAAAACCCTGAAACAGGGAAACAGTCCACGGTCTGAGCCAACGCGACCACTTCAGGCAATTTATCAATAAAAGAATGAAAATTTACATAAGCTTCTCTCATGAACGGGTTAACCTACAAATGACCCTCCATGCTCTTTAAATAGAGATCATGGACCAATTGGGTGTTAAGCCATGGATCAAGTTTTGGTAATACCGAGGAGAGAATGAACCATCGTATCACTACATATCGTGACCGTCGGATTGTAAGTTACAAAATGTACATAGTAAAGAAACACACTTTACCTAACTCTATACTAGACCAAGTTATACTTAACTATTTCCTATGTGACGAAATATCCTAACATCCCCCCTTAAGAACAACTTGGGATAGGATTGAAGGATTTACAAATATGACACAATAGGAGAAGGAAGGGGGCACTAGAGCCTATCCCCCATTAGTGACAACTTCCTGAACTCCATCCATAAATCGAAGTTTAGTGAACTTCGCCTCTGTGAGAGCCTTTGTAAAGATGTCTACAACTTGATCATATGTTGAACAATATTTCACTTCAAGAACATGGTCATGGATGAGCTTTCTAATGAAGTGCATGTGCAGTTCAATGTGTTTGATGCACTGATGTTGGACTGGATCTTTGCATAGTTGAATGGCACTTTGATTATCACACCAAAGTGTAGTCGGATGTTGCTGCTGAAAGCCAAACTCTGACAGGATCTGACAAAGCCACAAGTCTTGCTTACTAGCTTCTACGACACCATGATACTATGCTTCTACTGAAGAAAGAGAAATGGCACCTTGTTTCTTTCAAGCCCATGTAATAGGCCCTGAACCAAGAGTGAACACATAACCTGCAGTAGACTTCCAATCATCAGGGTGACCAGCCCAATCGAAATCAGTGAAACCAACCAATAGAGGAGCTGCTTCAGCACTGTAATGAATCCCAAACTAAACTGTACCTTGAACATAACGAAGTATTCTTTTAGTTGCTTTCCAATGACTTTCATGTGGGTTTTGCATAAACCGAGCAACAAGGCCAACAACAAAGGAAAGGTCAGGACAAGTATGGGTTAGATACAAAAGTTTTCCTACAAGTTGACGGTATAAGGTAGCATCAACTTCAGGAGAATTACAAGTGACTGAAAGTTGAGTCCAGACTGAAACAGAGAAGGGGCTGGCTTACAGTATTCCATGTGAAAATGGCGTAGAATATCACAGGCATACTTGGACTGGGAAAGGGAAATACCTTCCTTGGATTACAAGACTTGAGGACCAAGAAAATAATGTAAATGTCCTAAGTCTGTCATTTCAAACTTCCTTTTAAAGCTGGACTTCACATGGTTTATAAGGTTGGGATCACTACCAGTCAGGATAAGATCATCAACATAAAGAACAAGAATGATAAGAGACTTGCCCACTTTCTTGGTGTAGATAGTATTGTCAGAATGACACCTAGAAAAGCCATTTTCTAAAATAAAGTTATCCATTTTGGCATACCAAGCTCGAGGAGCTTGCTTGAGACCATAAAGGGATTTCTTAAGCCGACATACAAGGCTGGAGTCTGTTTGTATAAATCCAATAGGTTGTTACATGCAAGTCCCCATGCAAGCAGGCAGATTTAACATCCATCTGATGGACTTCCCATTTGAAAGAGGCAGAAAGGGAAAGAACAAGGCGGATATAGTTCATTTTGGCAACAAGGGAGAAGGTTTCAGTGTAGTCAATGCCTTCAACTTGTGAAAAACCCTTAGCAACAAGACGAGCTTTATGTTTATCAACTTTCCCTTCTGGTCCATACTTGGTTTTGTAAACCCATTTGCATCTAACAAGTTTGCGTCCCTTTGGTAGAGGAATGAGATCCCATGTATCATTTGCCAATAATGAATGATATTCTTCATTTATAGCTGCTTCCCAATCTGGATGGCCTGAAGCTTCTGCAAAGGTGTCAGGATCATAATTCACTAAAGCTTGAGCCAGTAAAGAAGAGGCTCTATCAAACTGAGAACGTGTACGTCACTGATCTGTAGGATCACCAGCAAGATCACCTGCTACATCCCGAGTAGCACGGACCCATTTTGGAAGCTGAGGAGCTGAAGGAGGATCCTGAGAAGGTGGGGGGGGATTTTCATCCTCGCTTTCATCATCTGAAGAAGAAATATTTTCAAAAGTAGAAGAGATAGGGAGAGGTGGCACATCTGCCGAACTAGGCTCATAGGCCGATATATTTTCAGCAAACTTTACATCTCTTCTAATGATAATGTTTTTGGACTTAAGTGGAATAAGTCTATATCCTTTGACATCTTCAGAATATACAACAAAAATACATTTTTCATTCTTAGGTTCTAAAGCTTTATGTTTCTCATCCGGAATATGGGCCCATGCTTCACTTCCAAAAAGACGAAAGTGACTTACATCTGATTTAATTGAGCTCCATGCTTCTTCTGGAGTGATATTCTTTAAAACCTTAGTAGGAGTGCGATTTATTATGTAATTTTCACAGTTAATTGCTTCTGCCCAATAATTAACACTAAGTCCTTTAGATTGAAGCATACAATTAGCCATTTCCTTTAAGGTGCGATTCTTCCTTTCAGCTACACCATTTTGTTGTGGAGTATATGGAACAATATGTTGCATTTTAATTCAATTCTCAGTGCAAAAGTTGATGAAATTTTTGTTAACATATTCTCCGCCATTATCAGATCTTAGCTTAAGAATTTGATGTCCATATTGTTTTTCAACAAAGGCCTTAAAGGCCAAGAACATGTTAAATACTTCACTCTTGAGTTTTAAGAAGTATACCCAAGTGCGTCTAGAGAAATCATGAATGAAAGTTAAGAAATGCTTGTAGCCAGAGAATGAAACAACTAGAAGTGGACCACATAAATCACTATGCTTAAGCTGTCAAGGGGCTGAGGTGTGCCAAGAGGCACGTTTTTCAAAAGTATCCCGATGATGTTTTCCGAGTACACATTCGAAACAAAAACCATTCTCTGCAAGATACCATTGGAAGACTTGTCACCATATTTTCTTTACATGGATTCTGAAGAGAGCGATAGTTTAAGTGACCAAATCACTCATGCCAAAGTTTGCTCACTTCATCATTATGAGCAACAAATACCGAGGGAAGATTTGATGATCAAAAGTTGTGAAACTTATACAATCTTATAGAATCATCAACAATGCTAGTAGCTAAAATCTGTCTAGGATCTCTTAGGTCCTTAATTGCAACATTGTGAGGTGAAAATTCAATGATTTTACCTTCACCTGAATGAGTTATTTGATATACAGATAGAAGGTTGCAGGATAAGGTTGGAACACATAATACATCATTAAATTGACCATTGTCTATATGAACAGTTCCAGTCCCTACAACACTAAGAGATCTATCATCACCAACATATATATTTTTGGTGTTACAATCATTTAAATAAGAAAACATGGCTTTTTTTTGGTCATGTGATAAGAAGCTCCAGAATCAATGAGCCACTCATGAGAATGAGAATAAGAAGATACATTTAGTGCATAGCCAGACCGAGATGCTTGACAACCACATGCAGAAAGTGCCATTCCTGAAGATGAAGTTGAAGTTGAAGAGTGCTCCAAATGGATGTTATGCTTCTTCATTGCTGCTTCCAAGGCTTCCATCTTCTTAAAGCATTTGGATTCTAAGTGGCCATCTCGATTACAATAGTTGCAATGTCTATCAGTCTTCTTCCCTTTGTTTTTTTTTGTCTTATCATTTTGTTGAAATGATTTTTCATTTTGAGGCTGAAATTGCTTAGGACCCTTGTTTGGTTTAGGAACATTCTTTTTAGGATACAACTTCTTAGGATTCTTTGGATTTGGTTGCTGTTGGGCCGCTAACGCTTTCTTAGAAGAGTTTCCAAGATTAAGAAGATCAAGGTGTAAGAGTTTTTCTTGTTCTCTTATTAAAGAATCACAAAAAGAATCAAAGGAAGGGGACTTGTAGTCTTGTCCTTGAGAAATGAAGGCTTCTCTTGAAGAATGGAAGGTGGAAACAAACACAGAGTAGGCTGGTCCCAACTTAGTAAGAATGGAATAGATAAGGTTACTATCTTCTTTCTTAACCTTAACACCTTCCAAGAGAAGTCTAAGGGTCTTGAACTTGGACAAAAAATCTTCAATGCAAGAAAAATTATTGGGGTCCAATGTAAGCAACTCATTTTCAAGTTGATGGGTTCTAAGTTCATTTTTAATTCCAAAGACTTTAGTAATCTGTTTCATTGCTTCATCAGGAACATCAAGTTCTGCAATATGGAATCTAAGATCTGGAGAAATAGACATCCCTATCAACCCACGTGCTTGGTCTTGCCTATTTTCCCATTTAGTTGCCTTATCTTCATCTTTCGGTTTGGTCTCTTGGCCTGAGGCTATTCTGTAGAGACCTTTACTTCTAAGTAAATCCACATTGTAGGACCACCATTGGAAGTAGTTGGTGTTGTCAAGAATAACTTGGCATGGAATTTCCATTTTAACAGAAACTGAAGCTATAGATGTTGAAACTAAGTGTTCCAATGGAAAGATCTCGAAAAATTAGGCTGTTTAAAAAAAAACGGTTCTGAAAACGGCTTCCGGATGAAGAAGTTATGGCTTTTTGAAAAAAAATTTGATGAAGATGCTGACGAAGTGAGGGAATGAAAAATCCGCCCCCACAAAAAGGAGACTTGAACTCAAGACCTCTACTCTCATAAATTACCTTGGACCAAGTGAGCTATACAAAAAGTTTGAGAGAGAGATAGAGAGAGGGGGGGTTGAAGCTTTAGGTTGCGTGCTTGCTTTGAGAAAGCTCTTTTTCCCTACAAAACAAAAAACACAAAACCCAACACGGACATACAAAAAAAAAACGAACCTTGCAGATCGAAGTTAGCTTTAGCTGGAAACTAAATATTTTTCTCAATGTTTCTGATTTTCCGAGATCACACTAAGGCATAGCGGAAAAGAGCATACACATGAGAAAAATCCTTCCTTTCTGTTTCTCATTTGCCCAGATCGCACAGAGTCACGGGGCAAAGAGCATACGCAGAAATGAAAGGTATAGATCTGGTAATAAAAAAGCTAAATAAACCGAAACCGAAATAAACAGAGAGAAAATTACTGTAAACTGCAAATAAACACTGTATACCTCCAGATCTTAAAAATGACGTAGCTAGGGCTACCGAAAACCTTTTCGTATGAAACGAAAGGGGTTCCTCACTGAAAAAGATGCTCCCAACATAATAGATCAGTCCTCTCAGCCTAAAAGTAGTCAGAAATACTAGATCTAGGAAACGGTAGTCGGATGCAGTTCTACCGGCTTCAGATTTGGATCACCAACGGATGCGGCCCTCAAATAGCTCTGATACCATGTAGGAATTTATAGGGTAAGTTCCTCAGACAGAACACCAAAGGACACTACTCACAAATAGATCATAGATCAATACACCAGTACTTTTGACGTGGTTAAAACCCTCAAAGAGGGAAACAGTCCAAGGCCTGAGCCAACGCGGCCACTTTAGGCAATTTATCAATAAAAGAATGAAAATTTACATAAGCTTCTCTCATGAATGGGTTAACCTACAAATGACCCTCCATGCTCTTTAAATAGAGATCATGGACCAATCGGGTGTTAAGCCACGGATTAAGTTTCGGTAATACCGAGGAGAGAATGAACCGTCGGATCACTACATATCGTGACCGTCAGATTGTAAGTTACAAAATATACATAGTAAAGAAACACAATTTACCTAACTCTATACTAGACCAAGTTATACTTAACTATTTCCTATCTGTCGGAATATCCTAACACCCATAATTGATAAGAAATAAGGAACCACTAAATAATCCCCCTAATGGTTTCCAGAAATGCGTATTTATACTATAGAAGTACAGTAGAACTGACCAATGAGAAAGATAGGATTCTTATAGTAGTACATTGCAACACACTCAATAGTCAACTATGATGCCTTATTTGACACTACTCCAAGGTAACTTAATGTTTGTGTAGTCTTTAACCAGCCTACCAACATGCTTTATAATCATCTGAGACCTTGCTTCCCAACTAAACATTCTTATACCCAGTTGCAACCAATCGTTGAATCAAGGCAATTGTTTTCTTAAGTGTGGTCCCATGCCTCATCTTGACTAAATTATGGCCTATTTTGTCTCTATATATGTTGGTTGAGGGGGTCCTAACCCAAGTTCAGAGTTAGTAGCGCCAACCAACAAATTCATACACTGCTGGCCCTTTTAGAAATAATTCGCATAACGCAGGCTGCAGTCTCACCTGAACCAGTATGAGGGTGATGTATTTTAGTGCCTCGAATCTGCCATCACGCAGATCGATAATGTTGAAAATGGAAACAAGAAATGCTAAAAATAGAAATGCTATAAATAGCATCTCAGGTACTAGTGTTTGATATAGCAACAAGGAAGGACAAAAAGGAAATGCTAAAAATAACATTGTTATAAATAGTATTTTGGGATAGATTCCAATTTTAGTTAGACCCTGAACTAAAATTGAGAAGTAAAATTAGAATTTGATCTTAGGAGTTGTTTATAAAATAATTAATTAATTCATCTTGACTTAATTAGTTGTAGAAAATCAAATATGAAGTCTATGTGAAGACATGCAACAGTTTCTACATTGATTAAGGAAGTTATCCCTTGATTAAAGGAGATCATGATGAGTTGTACTTTGAGTTGTAATTAGTTAGCTCAATTAACTGAGTTAAGTCCAGTTATATTAGTTCAAATATTTTGTTGAATTAATTGTGAGTTCAGTTAGTTAATGCATGCATGCATGTAACTGTTGCACTTTAGATAACTCATAAATAACTCATACATATTAGTTCAGTCAGAGACCCAGTTGAGATGAGAGGATGGGATAGTGTACTATCAGTTGGAGGATTTTTCATATATAGGAAACTCATCCATGCAGAAGGAATTATCTCCTTCAGGATTTCACAATTACTTCTGAGTTTAGTGAGTAGTGTGAGAGGTGAATTCATACAGATGGCAGCATTCGACCCGAGGAGAAATTGCACAAGGAAATAGGAGGCTTGGAGGCCATAGGAGAAGGTTTGTGAGAAGCCTTTGACTGTCTATGAGCAGCAAAGGGATTGTACTAAGAGCTAGATAGCTTGTGAGCTAATGCTTTGTGTAATCTGGACATATTTCCACTTGTATGATAATACAGAGATCGAGGTTTTTAGCAGAGGCTTTCCCTAGAGTATTCTTCTGTGTTCATGTGTGATTGCTTTCTCATTCTTTGTTATATGTGTTCTATTTGATCTTGCTCAAATTTGATTAAGTTTCCACAAGTTTGTTTTAGAAGTAGATATGGTATTTTTATTTAGTATATTGCATAATCTGTTGATCTATAGTGGGAAAATTCTACATGGTATCAGAGCTAGCTGATCCATAGAGAAATTTCTACATGGTACCAGAGAAAAGGTGATCAAAGCGAAGAAAAATATACAAAGAAGGGAGAAGTTAGAAGGTTGAAGTTCCTGATTATAGAATTTGAATTCTTATCACATCTCAAATTTCACCAATGGCGTTCAACAGTTTAAGACTCGAGTATGCCCTTGATGGCAGCGCGAATTATATAGCCTAGAAGGATGACATGGAAGTAGTATTAGAGGACAACAGTCTAAACGACTTCATTGATCAAGAAGTCCCCAAGCTGGTAGCAGCTAATGCTATAGAATTGGTAGAATGGAAGAAATGTGTGGCTAGAGCGAGGAGAATCCTTCTTGAGGGAGTTCTAGACCACATAGTCTTGAGTCTCCATGGGAAGGAGACACCATTTTCGATGTGGAATACATTGAAAGATCTATATCGGAACAACAACGATCAGAGGAAGCTGGTGCTGAAAGACAAGCTTTGGAAAATCAAGTGTGAAAAGGGTGACATGATCCCTACATATCTGAACAAGCTCACCACTTGCAGGGATGAGCTTGGAAGTGTAGGGATCATGACAACTGATGATGACATGGTGAGTCTTGCACTCCTCGGTCTTCCTAAGAGCTAGCATAGCTAGCAAGACTTGGTTAATGGAAGAGAGAAACTGCCAGGTTGTGAATGAATTTGGTCGGATCTGATGTAGGAGGAGATAAGAAGAATCACCAGAGATGGTTCTTCATCCAAGGAGGATGAAGAAAACTGTGCCTTAGCGAGTAAGGAAAAGAAAGGGAAGGAGAAGAATTCTCATCCCAAATCTAGTTCTTCCCATGGTGGGAAGAAGTTTGACAAATCGAAAGTGCAATTCTTTCATTGTCATGAGGTGGCCCATTTTGCAACAAATTGTCCATTGAAGAAATCCAAGATGGGATCCAATGAAGGATCTGAAGGTGAGGCATTGGCCTCACATTTCAAGTTGCATTTCACCCTCTTCGCATGCATGGTTTCATCCATGGTGGGATGTGGTTGGTTTCTTGACAGCGGAGCTTCATTCCACATTATCGACGATAAGATTTTGTTTAGTAGCTTGGAGGAGAAAGATCTCCAGATACTCATAGTGATGTGCAATGATGAAAAGTATAGTGTCTCAGGAGTAGACATAGTTTTTTTCCAGAGGGAGCATGTAGCTCACATTACCTTGACAGATGTGAAGTATGTGCCAGGACAGGAGAAGAATTCTCATCCCAAATCTAGTTCTTCCCATGGTGGGAAGAAGTTTGACAAATCGAAAGTGCAATGCTTTCATTGTCATGAGGTGGCCCATTTTGCAACAAATTGTCCATTGAAGAAATCCAAGATGGGATCCAATGAAGGATCTGAAGGTGAGGCATTGGCCTCACATTTCAAGTTGCATTTCACCCTCTTCGCATGCATGGTTTCATCCATGGTGGGATGTGGTTGGTTTCTTGACAACGGAGCTTCATTCCACATTATCGATGATAAGATTTTGTTTAGTAGCTTGGAGGAGAAAGATCTCCAGATACTCATAGCGATGTGTAATGATGAAAAGTATAGTGTCTCAGGAGTAGACATAGTTTTTTTCCAGAGGGAGCATGTAGCTCACATTACCTTGACAGATGTGAAGTATGTGCCAGGACTGAAGAAAAACTTGGTATCGATTGCGATGTTGGAATACAAAGGCTATGATGTAGTATTTAGTAAGGGAAAGGTTTTCCTGAGACACATCACCATGAGACAGGTGAAGCAGATCGGTTCACAAGTCAAGAACCTGTATGCTATTGAGGTTCAAGATGCATGAAAAGCATTGAGGAGCAAGACAACTAATGGAGACTTGGTGGTTAAGAGGGAGAGTACATTACCTCTCAACATGCAGCCACATAAGAAGTCTCAGACAATTGTGGAGGAGCCACAGTTGGTGAAGCAACTTCAGGAGGTTGTGGAGTAGACACAACTAGAGAAACCGAGAGGAGATCGAGTGGAGGCATCCACTCATGCAGAGACCTCCAGTAGGGGGAA
Organism: Pinus tabuliformis; assembly: GCA_031772625.1. Classification (NCBI taxonomy): domain Eukaryota; kingdom Viridiplantae; phylum Streptophyta; class Pinopsida; order Pinales; family Pinaceae; genus Pinus; species Pinus tabuliformis. The sequence continues at coordinate 463,132,696 of CM062814.1, forward strand.
ATTTCGAGCCAACTGGGCAGAGGGATCACATGCATCCATACCTCTAGGTCGGAGGTTGGGCGATGTGGAGTAACAGTCCCAAGAAGGATGGAATAGGGGCAGGAACATTGAGGTACCCAACCTCTTTGATTAGACCTTGCTATGGGAGCCCTGATGAGGAGTAGTAGGACTAGCTGAGTGGGTAGAGATAGATGTAGATGGAGCAGCAGAGAGAGCTACAGTGTAGGAATCCCAAGACAGTGCAAAGCTAGCAAGCTACAACAATGCGAGAGGCACAGGAGTGTTGCAGCAGTGCAGGATGGCACAGAGAGGTGTGCAACTGTTCAAGATGCATGGAGTGTTGCAGTAGCTCAAAGGTCATAGAGGGAGCACTTGTCAGCGGCAGAGGGAGCTTCAGCATCAGAGGGTGTTTCTAGCCCAATAGGGAGGTCAGTTGGGAGATTTTTTGTTTCTAGAGTTGCTGGAGCAACAACACTTGGGAGAAGTGTTGCATGCAGAACATTCCAAAGGTTCAGGATCGGGTTTGAGTTGAATGCCTTTCTTGTTGAGAGGGAGTGTTGAAAATGGCAACAAGAAATGATAAAAATAGAAATTCTATAAATAGCATTGCTATAAATAGCATCTCAGGTACCAGTGTTGGATATAGCAACAAGGAATGAAAAAATGGAAATGCTAAAAATAGCATTGCTATAAATAGCATTTCGGGATAGATTCCAATTTTAGTTAGTCCGTGAACTAAAATTGAGAAGTAAAATTCGAATTTGATCTTAGCAGTGGTTTGTAAAGTAATTAATTAATTCGTCTTGAGTTAATTAGTTGTAGAAAATAAAACATGAAATCTATGTGAAGACATGCAACAATTTCTACATTGATTGAGGAAGTTATCCCTTGATTAAAGGAGATCAGGATGAGTTGTACTTTGAGTCGTAATTAGTTAGCTCAATTAACTGAGTTAATTCCAGTTAGATTAGTTCAAATAGTTTGTTGAACTAATTGTGAGTTTAGTTAGTTAATGCATGCATGCATGTAACTGATGCACTTCAAATAACTGAATATTCTCTCATAAATAACTTATGCATGTCAGTTCAGTCAGATACCCAGTTGAGATCAGAGGATGGGATAATGTACTATTAGTTGGAGGATTTTTCCTATATAGGAGACTCATCCGTGTAGAAGGAATTATCTCCTTCACGATTACGTAGTTACTTCTGAGTATAGTGAGAAATGTGAGAGGTGAATTCACATAAGTGGCAACATTGGACCCCAAGAGAAGCTACGCAAGGAAGTAGGAGGCTTGGAGGGTAGAGGAGAAGGTTTGTGAGAAGCCTTTGACTATCTATGAGCAGCAGAGGGATTGTACTGAGAGCTGGATATCTTGTGAGCTAAAGCTTTGTGTAATCCAGACATATTTCCACTTGTATGATAATACTGATATTGGGGTTTATCTAAGGCTTTCCCCAGAGTATTCTTTTGTGTTCATGTGTGACTACTTTCTCATTCTCTGTTATATGTGTTCTATTTGATCTTGCTCAAATTCAATTAAGCTTCCGCAAGTTTGTTGTATAAGTAGATCTAGTATTTTTCTTTAGTATATTGCATAATCTGTTGATCTACAGTGGAAAAATTCTACAAATAATCCCTTAGGGCTCAGTACTACAGCTCTACTGAAACAACCTTCAGCCCTTCACGAAGGTCTACGATCGGCTTTTACGGACCTTTATTAGTTGATTCATCCACTTACGCGCATCTGAGAACACTCCTAGATTAGTGTTCACGCAAATCTACTTAAGTTATTTAGAAAACATAACAAAATTCATCACAGTCTTCGTGAAAGTACTTAACATGCATTTCGTACATCTATTACATCTATTAAGACTTATTCAAGTGAATCACACATCATTGGATCGATATTTCATAAACAAATTATTCATCCATAGAATATATTGTAAACATAGGTAAACAAAAATAATTAGATATACATAGGAATCCTTCAATAATCTTCCTTATTCATCTTCAGTTTAGATTTACAGACTCAAAACTACCCTGAGCACACAGTTGCAGGGGTCCACGCACTCAGTTGCAGACTCTACCTAGGCCTCTGCGCACTCAGTTGTAGAGCCTTTCTCTCCTACCTGGCCCTCTTCCCCACAGTATCACTTCTAAACCTTCATTCATTATACACCTAGACATGACTTAGACTCTATAAGGCACACCTATTTATAGCCTTTTACATACAATCCCATGGTTTGCAGACCATGGGTGGGTCTCAAAGCTGACTCAAACTTTACATAAACAAGGGGCTAAATCCCCTTTGAATCCTAACCATCTTCGCGCTCCACATCCACAAATTGTAGATACTTTTCATTAATTACAAAATATACATAAAAACTTGGGTTATTCTAAACCCAAAACTAACCTAGGGGACCCCACCCCAACAGGCCCCCAACACAAAGATCGTGACTCGCCCTCAAGTCAATCGGTTGGTGGTGCGATATTTCTCCGAAGATCCCCCAGCTCCACCTAATCTAATGCAACCTCGATAGCATTTTGCGTGGCTACCAACTTGACCTCTTCAACTAATTTCTCTGTAGCTTAGCCTTTTGTGGCCATCCTCATTGTCTGCTACAAGCCCTTTAGCTTATCCTGGATGGTTGTCATGATCTCATAAGCTTCTTCCAGCCATGGTTAGATACTAGCCTTTAGAAAGGCCTCCTTATTCTATGATGCCTCTACCTACATGAGGAGCTGCTTCCCCTCATGTAGTTTGGCTAGGCATTGCACTGGTGCAATGGAGAACGTTCTTTCCCTAACCTCGTCATACTGCCGCTGCAGCTCCCTAATTTCTATATTCAATGTCTACAGGTTTGGATCTTCTTGCATATTGGTGACCAACTCCATGCCTTGCTCAAATAATGTTGAATAGTGAACGAATGCAGCATTTAGGGTGGCCATTCCTTCTTTAATGGCTACTCCGAAATGCTTCCGAACCTTAGGCAGAGTTGTGGGCTGCAATTTTAACTACAACTCAGTTATTTCCATATTGAGTTCAAATTGAGCTCGGTCAACCTTTGCCTTGGCTTCGCACACACTAGTGGCTGATTTTATGATCTTCGCTTCTGGTTGCGTATCCTCAGGGATGTGAAGCTCAGGCACTATCCTACATGCCTTCGCAACTACGGACTCCAGTCAAGAACTCTATGGATGCAACATCTCCTTTTATTTTAAGGTCCGTGTCTTCTCAGTGAACATACGTTCATTTTTGACTTTGTATTCGTTGATGAGGTTGAGAGTGCGCATCTCCCGAGCCCTCAATTCCTTTATCACTCTTGCATGCAGCTGGTGGAGGATCTCATTGGGGAGTGATGCTATGTTTAACCCTATATTCTTAATTATGCTTAGGATGACATGATCATCAATTATTTCCATACAAAGGGACCCATCTTGTAATGCAATAGTTCTAAGGTCTAAGGTCCTTAGCAACTCTACTTCTTGACTCGTCCCAAGTACTAGGCTCGCTTGTTTTGTAATTGCTTGACAAGTGCCCACCTTTATCTTGCTTTCCTATATTTGTAGCTCACGTAGAACCTTTTGGACGCTCTCCGGCATATACATATATTGCTGCTCGAACTGCTGCAACACTTCAGTCGTAGTGTCCCTTTTTTTATACCCGATCTCATCGAGATTGTTGTCCGTCAAGACCATGGGATCACCCAAATAATTGACTAAATTTTTCTTTTTTTGGGGACATTCCTACAACTCCTTTCCATGCTTCTTCAGAATGAAGGAGGTGCTCTGCCCCTCATATCCTCTATCACCTTGGTCTGATATTTCTTATTCCTCGGTTTGTGGTGAGGTGATTTCCCACTTCTTTTTGACTCGCTCTAATCTTGTTCTGCCTACTCTTTAGTAGCATGCTCTTTCTCCATTCGAGACTTCTCTGTGACATCCTTCTTTCTATGCACAACCAAGTTCTGCACAACCTTCTTAGCTTCTTCCTTTCTCTTTTGCACTGCCAAACTTCCCGCACCCTTATTGGTTCTAGCATCTAATTCTCAAGGGGCATGCCACTCTACTGGCCATCGTGCGATCACCTCTTGTACATCTGTATTTGTCACCAAATATGGTAAGTCATGGAATTTATGTTGTGGGTCCTTCTGCTATTGAATATAAACTAGGTGGAAGTTAACCTTGAATGCTACATAGGCTGACAACCACGTGTACAAGATAAGGGACAACCTTGGGCTCTGGTTAATGGCCATGCAGAGCCTTGATTCCATCAGAACCCAAAATAAATTTGTCTCTATGATCCGTGCAAGGTCCTTTATAGTCCACAAGGAGGTGAACTACACTACCTCTGGTAATCCTTCTTCCAGTGAAGAAAATTGGTTATCCTCTAATAGTTCCCACACAACCAACATAATAGATAGCAGCAACCAAGCATAATGAAATGGCTTGGTTTCATCCTAGGCCTCAAGGTAGTTTTCCAGGAACTCCTGACAGAGATACTTGGACCAGTTGAACTGCATGCCCTTTGCACACTGTGCATCTAGGGACACTACAAGCTCTAGAACTTCATTTGCGTGGAACTTTCTCATCACCTTCCCTGCTAAAATTTGGGTGGAAATTTTAACTATGGTGTCATTGATTGAAGTGATGGAATATCCTCGCACCTTCTTTAGGAGGTTGAATTATTTCTTCATTCTTTCCGCCAGATCCCTTTCCCCTATCTTTTTGCCAAACTCCTTGGCTAGATTCAATCCCTCATATGGTAGATGCATGATTTTATGGATAAGCATGTTAGTGATGGGGATAGGCCCTCCTAGCCATAAGCACCCATCATGCACCAAAGTGAGCAGCTGGTGCACACAAATTGTGTTGATAGGGGTGTGGTGATAATGGGGCACCCACAACAGATTAAGTAACCCCAAATTCTCCACACCATGGATCCATTCCACCGTCTCTAGTGCGGTAACACCTGACTCCACGTAGTAGACGTGCTTCATATATTTATCTGTTGCTAAGTGAGGAAACCTAGCATGATATGTGAGGTCCCAATCTTCCATCTTCAGCAATGGGATCCACACAAGCCGCAAACCTTCAAAGGGAACCTACTCAGGTAGAAGGGGCATAGAAATGGAAAATGTCTCTGAATCTGGGTCCTTTGGGACCTTCACCTTCCCCTTGTGTGGAGGGATATAGTTGGGTAGCTTTGTCATGCACTCCCTCAACAGTTATGTCTTATGTACCCTAGCCTTCCTCCACCTCTAGGTCAACTACCTTCTTGGTTTGTTTTTCTTTCTTTTGTCTTTGCACTACAGAATGCTTCTGGGGGGACTCACACAATGGTACCAACTTTTTCTGCTTATCCTTCTTTGGTTTAGCTGTCTGGGTTTCTCTTGTAGGGGTGGGCTTCGGCCTCCGTGGCCTCAACGCAGTAGGAAAAGGAGCCAGAGCTTCCATACTCACCACTTTCGGGGCAACTGCCTCAAAGGAAAAATCACCACTGGTACTCATGGTTTCTGTAGGGCTCGGTCCAAGCATCTTTTCGAGAATGAACTTATGATTCAACTCAGACAACATAGAAAATGCAGGGCTTGCAACTAAATCCTCCCAATACAACCAGTTCATAGGTGATAGACAACACAACTCAACAAAAGCTCTAAGGGCACAAAGTGTTCTCTGTTGGACCGACATGCGTAATTGATAGGGGGTTTTGAATTTTAATGCAACCCTTCCCCCCAAATTCTGACAATTAATGTTGTTTTAGTGGCATACCCTCAAATATTTTTGCGTTAAATGTGCTAGCACGCTCCACTTAACTGGCTTTTGGCTGTCATGTCATGAACAGTGACCCCAATGGTCACTTTTCTACTATGCTTCGTGGCACTTCCCTCCATAGCGTAGCTTCTTGCGCGTAACTTCACAGGTTCTATATTCATCATCTTCCATGCAACTCACCTATTGCGTAGTCCTCTAACCCTGGCCATGTAGTTTATAGTCTCATGCTCCCTTGTAACTACCTAGAGCACTAAGATTGTACTGCCACAATATACTCATTGTGTAAGATCCCCTGTATACAACTTCAATCGGCTCCCAGTCAATGTTCCAGGAAAAGGTTCTCCATTTATCTTCATGAGGTGAGTAGTGCCTCCATCAGTAATTTCTTTGATAATATATGGCCCCAACCAATGCATCTGAAATTTGCCTAAAAATTTAGTGAAGTTACTATCATATAACAAGACAAGATCATTTACCTTGAACATGCGAACCTTGATGTGGCGATCGTGCCATGATTTTTCACATTCCTTTTGTACTTGCTAATGGAATCCAGCCAAGAATCGATCCTCTTCAAGCTCCATCAGCTATGTGACTCGTTCCTCCAAGGCTTCACGATCTTCCATACCTGTGAGAGCTATTATGCACAGAATAGGCACAATATACTCCATCAGCATTACATCTTGTATCCCATAGATCAATCTGAACGATGTTTTCCCTATGATTTTCTTGCAAGTAGTCCTATACACCGATAGTACTACAGGTACGTGTACATCCTAGTCATTCCGCTGCGTGTTGCAAATCTTTGTCAGCGGCTTCTCCAAAATATTGTTGAAGGCCTCAACAGTTCCATTGGAATGTGGGTGATATGGTGTACTCTTCTGGTGGTAGACCTGAAATTCTTCACTCAATGTGTTAATCGTTTCATTCAGAAAGTGCACACCTCTGTCACTTATCAATACTTTTGAGCAGCCAAATCTAGTTAAGACATACTCAAACAAAAACTTTGTTATTGTAGCCCTATATATTCCTTAACCAGTTGTGCCTCTACCCATCTGGTTAGATACTCCATCGCGGTGATGATATAGCGCACACGGTTTTTCTTCCCTGGGGGCTGAATTGGGCCAAAAAAATAAATCGCCCATTTTTCAAATGGTTGCAACGATACTTGAGGTTGTAATGTCAATTAATCCCTTCACGATGGTTTGCCCATTCTCTGACAGACATCTCATACTTTACATTATGCTTTCAAATCCTTATACAACATTGGCCACTATAGACCTGCATAGAAAATCTCCTGCGGAGTCACCTTTCCCCCATAATTTCCTCCTGTAGCCCCTCCACAAGCTTCAGTGAGAATTCTATTTCTCTCAAAATTTGGCACATACCTTCACAATATTTCATGAGCACCCATCCAATAGAAATGTCTCGAGATTACTAAAAAGTCTACTGCGTGTACTACAAGTTCCTTCTTTTGCTAACTTGTATACCCTTCTGGTTCCATCCCCATAGTCAAGAAATGAATGATATCCACTACGTGTACCACAAAGAGTTATGCATCTGATAACCCTTCCTCCAAATTATTAGGCTCCTCTCTTGTTTTGATCCCTAACAGATGGTCAAGTCCCTTATTCAACCTCCTTGGCTTCACAATTACCTCAAAATCATACTCCTAGAATAGTAGCAACCATTTGCAGATCTCCCCCCCCCCCCCAAAATAGGCTTATTAACCAAGTATTTCAAGGTTGAATTATCTGTGTACATCTTGAAATTCCCTCCTAATAAATAGCTCCTAATCTTCTGCAAGGCACATACCATGGCCAAGCCTTCGCGCTCAGTCATTGAGTAATTCTTCATGGCCTTTGATAATTTCCTACTCGTGAAGGCTATAGGGTGGTCCATCTCTCCTTCACTAGATTGTTTTAACACTGCACCCAATGCCATGCAAGAGGCATCCACATGTACATGAAATTCCTTTTTCCAATCCGGGAATACCAAGATCGGTATGGTGACCATATTTTCTTTCGAAACATCTAAGCTCCACTGACATTCTTCATCCCAGCAAAATGTTGCATCCTTGTTTAGTAGATTCTCCACAGGCATGGTAATTTGAGCATATTCTTTGATATATTTTTTTTAATATCTTGTATGTCCTAGCATCACATGCAACTACTTTAAATTCCTTGGGGCCTCCAAATTCACTATTACTATGATCTTTGCAAGGTCCACCATCAGCCCTTGCTTGCACACCACATGACCCAACAAGATTCCAAAGGGAACACAAAAGATATGTTTCTTTAAATTCAACGCGATTTGGTATCTACGACACATAACTAACATGAGGTGAAAACTTTCTACATTTCACTTTTCTAATCTGAACATTGTCCACTCATCAAAGTACACTTCCAAGAACTTATGAATGAATTCCTTGAATGTCACGATGACCACGTGAGAAAATATCACAGGCACATTCTTGAGTCCAAACGGCATCACAGTGTATTGGAAATAACCTCACTCCATCGTGAAGCTCATTTTTCTCCTATCCTCATGCGTGATCTTAATCTAATGGTACCCTGAAAACCCATCAGTGAATGAGTAGACTTCCTGCCCTCCAACATTATCTAATACTTCATTAGTAAATGGCGTTGGGAATGGGTCATGGACACAGACATCATTAAGCTTCTGCAGATCTACGCAAATCCTTATCTCACCCTTCTGCTTCTTCTCCTAAACCACCATTGGGCTCACCCAATCAAATTCTTCAACCTGTTATATGGTTCCTCCTTCTAGCATCTTATCCAACTCTAATGAACCTTTTCCCTGCATTTAGGATTAAGGTGATATGGCCTCTATTTAACAGGCTTCACGTCTGGCTTCAAAGTGATTTTCATAACGCCCAAATCTCCTACTATCCCTTCAAATATGAAAACTTGGTAGGAAACAAGTCCTGATATTCCTGGAGTAACTCATTAACTTTATCCATAGTAGCATCAGCCCAATAATCACCAATCTTTATAAACTTAAGTTCTGCTTCAGTTCCAATTTTTACTTGCTTTGTTTTCAACAACACGGTGATGTCCAAGTTATCAATTTGCAGGTCGTCGACATTGTGATGCCCTTTTGCCTCTGGAATATTAATAATTCTGGGATTGTCATCCTCCTCTTTAACTGTAACATTATAACATTCCAGCGCATGGCATAGCTAGGTGCTCAAATCTGGCTGGACCCATTCCATAGGTTCTTACGGCATTCTGAAGATAACTTCCTTTATCTCCTGTAGGGCTTCATCAATGCTTGTGAAGTCATCTTCAAAACTAAAGGTTAATAAGAATTCTTCCCTCAAGATATCCCACCTCACGGTGCCATGGTGGAGATCCATTTCTAGATACCAGTTCATTGGAATTGCATCCAAAGTATGGAAAAATAAGTGTACCCACTTCGGCGACGGCCCCATTCCATAAGCTTTAGTCCATTTGGCCAGGTGATCACATGGATCATCCCTCCCATCATATTTTTCATAAAAATGATTGTCAAGATGTCCAAACCACAATCTCATGATCCTTTTATAGTCCCGCTATCCATCAAATCTATCCTTGTGCGTACCCCACCATCGTGCGAGCATAGTGTGCAGTGGAAAATCTAACACTTGTAAGTGGTGATGCTTGGGGACGTCATGCTCAAACACATCCAAAAATGTATCCATGTCAGTTAAACCATCATAATAATGTAAAATCCTTACCTCAGATGAGACACAGCGCAAGGATTTTTTCATCATATTGCATTGCAGCATGGATACTTCATGCAAATGGTTATGCCAATGTTCCAACTCTTCATCTGTATCATAGGGTAGGAACTCTCACAGTCCCATGCAATCCTCACATCTGTCGTTGGATTGATCCAGTCTTGATCCCACACTGTTATTTTGTAGATCTGATCTAATTCATTATTACTTTCTTCATAATTGCAAACTAGTTTAGTGTAGTGTGCTCCTTCTATAGGGTCCAATGGCACTACAACTCGAAGTGATTTCCTTTCAAATGAAATCATCCTCTTCCTTAAATTTATGACCCCGTTCATGTCAATTTCCAAGTCAATTCCGAGGAGAGCAGGGTATGGATTACTACCATCAATGATCTCTATCACTTCAAAGTCAACCATCGCACTCGCATCTTCTATATCAGTTATTACTCCATATACTCATCCCATAGGAATGATCTTCTAATAGTTTTCCATTCTGAGCTGGATCAGAGACCACTGCAATGCAAGTCTCCCCATTCTTTAATCCCACGTTTTTTTCGAAAAAACATTCACATCGGGCCCCAGATCCAATATGACCTGTTCCATTTTATAATCTCCTATTTGCGTGGTGAGCCTCATTTCGCACCCCATTCTTTCCTTATGTTTGCCAATTTTTCTGACTACGTGGTGTCCATCAAGGGAATTCTCTTTGCCGATGCATTTTTTTATCAACTCATGCATGCCTTCCATAGCATTTCTATCGTGCAGTAGTTTCATGCAAGTATCCAAGAACATGGTAAGCATAGAGGGATCAACCTCTGGAGGCACGGTAGTGTCTTGCATCTTGTCCTGACTTCCTGAGGTCGATGTCTCAGTGAATATTTTCTTGGCTTCCATAAATGTTTCCTTTGTGCACTCCAGATCAAAACCAACTTCCTTCTCTAGGGTCTTGCAGACCCATCCATCGTCTTCAGGTTGTTTTCCTTTATCATCACGAGTTGTTATTCCACTTCTCAACACTATATTCATCCTCTGATCCTCTTTGTGGGGCTTAGCTCTCATTATCTGTAAGTTCTACGTAGGTTACTGAGGCTGTGCCTTTTTCTCTTGCATCTCAACTATCAACACCGGGCATTCTTCTATAGTGTGATCAAACTGGTTGTAGTATTTACATGATGGACGTGTCTAATTCTGACACTCTCGTGAGTAGTACCCTAGTGTCCTGCAGTTGTAACACATAACCTATCCCCAACCTCTACTAAGCCCTCCTCCCCCTTGGCCTCATCCTTGATAACCTTCACACGCTCCTTCGACACCTTGCTCTTGAGGCCGAGTTTCTACATGCATTCGGTATGTTGGCATTCTTTCCATCATCAGCGCATAGCTGTGACAATGGCGTTTATCATAGGCCACTGATTTGCAGAAGTTACAGAACAACTGCTGAGGTGTCTAGATGAAATTTTGAAGAAAATGATAGTTATCTGTCGCATGTTATCAAGCAACCTCACAAAATGTCTCATCCACTGCAATACCTTCATCTTTCATGACCGCCATTCCTGAACCTTGTGTCGTTATATCGTTTTCACCTCCAGAAAATCATTTGCTTCATTTCGTGTCGTAGATGTGGGATACATTAAGGCCCTCCTACGATGAGCCACTTCTTGTCGACATCATCTCATTATCCAAGAAGTTCACTTAGAAACACCCCTTTCAGTACTTTGAAGCTTGCATACCTCAATGGAAAGTTTCTCACTTCCGGTGACAAGTTGACAACAATGGCCTTCGACTGAAAGATTTTGCGTGGTGTTTGACATCGGATCATATATTCACACCACGTGAATTGTACTGTAGTACCTTGAGGGTCATTATCATTATCGGTGATTCCTCTCACATTTGTTAACAACTCACATTATTGGTTGGTAATCAGGTGATGTCTTTCCGTGTTCGACTTCAGAACATCTCTTCACATGGATTGACTTGTACATCAAGCAAAGATTGAACGAGTTTGAAGACCTCGGGTCTAGTTTCATCCATTCGACCTATGATATATTCAAGGATATAAAAACATCAAATGTACAAAGGCACTACATAGATGGTCATCCTAACCAAGGATGATGACTCTACATCTGAAGAATCACCAGTCTGCATCCGCCGACGACTATCTGATCTATGTACGTGAAATGAATTTATAAAGTTGAGCATGGGAATGCCTGCCTCAGCTAGATCATGAAAAATATATTATGATGATGTATTATATTGTATTTTATGCAGGTCACCTTCCAGTTTTGAAATCTCGAATCCTCATGATAAAGCATTTCACCCGACATCAAGATTTACGACTTCATGCTTTAGGAGGCAACTGTTATAGACATATTTGGGAACTTCAACCCCAATCTTATATGTCGATAAACTACGGCTCATAAACCCCTAAAAGATTTTTTTTGTACCCTAAAAGAACATGTTCATCTAATTATATCATTCCCCAAAAGTTTGACCTAGAAAACCATCTAGAAATGGCCTAAACTGAACCATACTAACTGCTACATTGGCCAGGTGCGATGCATATTGAGTGATACACTTCTCAGGTGAGATGCATACTATTTGGGCCTTCTATAGGGTGCTATGGGCGACGATGGAAAAATGTCCAAGATAATTTGCTAGGTGGTTTCTCATGGAATCTTCTAGAAACCTCTCCTATGACACTTGCCTCTTTGAATTCACCCAAGGATGAGTAAGAGATCTAAAATTCAGTTATCTCTTCTCTTGTGGAACCAAATGTAACAAGTGGAATGACACTAATCAAACCCCAGAGATGACTCACACCCTTGCACACATCTATAAATGGATCCCTCATCTAAGAGATCCAGAGGGGGCTAGAATGTTGTGAATTACAAGTAAGTGCTAATAGTTTGTAATTGAGGAAAGAGAATTGTATTGTTGGTGTCATCTTGTTATTTCATGAGGTGAAGAGGACTTAATGTTGGGAGGATGATGCCAGATCAGACAACTAGGTTGTAATTCTCCCTTCTATTTAATAAAGTTCTTCAAGTTTTCTTCCATATGATTGTGCAATTGTGAATATTATCATTTGTGAATGCTATTATATGTTCATTATATATCTGATTTTGTAATGTGTATGTTATAATAGATCAAGATGCTTTGACGGTTCTTTGCTACTGTGTTTCTACAAGTACTCTCCAAGCAGGATAAGTATAGGGAGGAGTTGCAAGCTCTGTCAAGGGGGAGAGAGATCAAGCAAGGGATTAAGTGGAAGTTCCAGGTTGGTCCTATTATCTTTCTCTTATCCATTACACAGAGGAAATCATTGAATTTCTCTAAACTATTGTTTCTAGGGTAGCTCCCAAACCTAGAGGGCTAGTCGCTCCAAAAGACACTAGTTTTCCTAGAAACACTCACTGCACTCCCTGTCACACAATCTTATTCATTTTTTTCCATGGATTTTCACCTAGTTCTCCCTTGTGTTTCCCTACAACTCACTAACACTCCTTAGAACACATTGGTACACCTTAGAACTTAGTACATCTTGGCATGCATTTCTATCCTTGTAGCATGCCTTGGCATTACCTAGCATACCTTGTCACTCCCTCCGTAGCACACTTGGAACTCGCTAACACTCCCTATCACACACTCTTATTCATTCATTTCCATGCAATTGAAACTAGTGTTCCCTTATGTTTCCTGGCACTCCCTAGCATGTGTTGGTGCCACACCCTAACACCTGGCACATCTTGGCATGCCTTAAAACTTGGCATGACTTGGCATGTGTTGGCTTGAAAACGGGAATAGGGAAGAGACCCTAGGTTTAGGAACAAGGGGAAAACAAGGCTCTGTTGTAGTCTAGAACAACGCTGACATTTTCACCTTACCCGGAGAGGGTAAGGAGTCTCACCCGAGGCATCCTGTGACTGAAGTGTGAGGGGGTAGAATAAGGTACAAAGGGAACTGCAACCCGCAACTGATATTAACTCATAACAATCAAGCCCCTACTGTAATCCAACCATATTATTCTACTCACATTACCTTAAGAAATCATACAACATATAGACATATATTTTTAAATTTTAAAGAACAAGTATAGAACTCAACAATACATCATAGGTCCAAACTTTCTCTTTCATTACACTTCATATAAAGAAATACATAAATAAGTACAGAAGGCTCGAAGCTTGATCATCAATAGGAAGAATGACCCAACCCACAGATCAAAGACCAATATAGCAAGGGTGTACCTACCTTCCACAACTTAGGAAGGCTGCAATGATTCCTATCTCACTTGGTTCATCAACAACTAGTAATCACCAACCCTTTCCCATCCTTTCTTCTACCCTTTATCCTTTTATTCGCACCTAGACTTCCAGTTCCACTTATTTCCTTCTCGGCTGACTCTTCCTTTGGTTTCCTTTGCTCTCTACTTGCTCAGATGCTCTTTTTCTCCCCTGCCCCCTTTTCGCAGCTTATGGACCACTGTTGGTTCTTCCCCCCCCCCCGGTTGTCAGCTTCGCAACTTAACTAGTCGTCCCCACCACCTGTTATTATCTTCTCTTCCTGAAAAAACTTAAAACGAAGGCCCCAACAACATACCTAACATGCATTGGAACTGTCTCGCATGTGTTAGCACTTCTTGGCATTTCTTGGCACATGTTGGCACTCCCTAGTTTTCATGCCCTTGCAGATTTTCTTACCTTTTTGGTGACTTGGGAAACCAACCAAGTCATTGAAAAAATAATGTTTTGCCTAGCCCTAACACTCCCCAACACTCCTTGGCATGCATTCACATTGTCTAGCATGTGTTAGCACACATTTTCATTCCTTAGCACGCCTAGCACTCCTTAGTTATCATGCCTCACAACTACCCTTAAATTTTCTGCAACATGGGAACCCAACCAAATATGTCCTCAACTATAACACCAACTTACTAACTATAAAAACATCTTGACCAAGTTACAATTACTACAATTATACTATGCCTTGTTCACATAATAACTTCCTATAACTCATCTTAGGCTACTTCTGTTGAATATCAACTCATACAACTTAACAAGTTATGAATACAAGGCTCACATCCAACTGTGGTCATAAAACAACTAAGCAACAGAGTTTACATCTTGACATGCCATAACATCTGGCATGTCTAGCAATCCATTGGCACTATGTAGCATGTGTTAGCATCCCCTGCATTTCTTGGCATGCTTTGGCACTCCCTAGCACATCCTAGCACTCCTTCACAGTTAGCACACCTATTATGTCCAATGTGTACTCTTTTTATTGTGTTTACTTAAACACTTTGTTCTAACTCTTAATGCTTTGGCTATAAGTTTTAATCTAAGTTGTTCTATGGTGTTTCATAATTTTTCTCATAGAAGTGTGTCATCTTGATGGTTTGGGTATATTCTTCATGATTTGAGTAGGTGCTATACATTGATCTTATTGTATCCCTTATTTCCTTTAGTCAAAATTTATCCCATGTCTCTCTTAACAACACATGTGAAGGCCTTCTAAGCTATGGCTAGCTACTAATAGGATATTTTTAAGCTCTAAGTGAACTTCCTAAAAAATAATGGGCTACCTATAAATATTTAAGTTTATTAATAACATTATTTCCAGATTTAACCATATTTTTCACCTCCTTAAAGATTGATAGATATTTCCCTTATGTGTAAAACTCACATCCATTTTCCCTCCTTATATGAACATACTTACATATATTAGAGAGGCATCATATTATTTTTATTGATTCCCTAATTAGGCTAACATTATTACTTATCTTCAACATCATTATATATAACTTCTATGTGAGATGACCTCCTTTTGCTCAAATAAAAATAAACTCAATGAAAACCTAAGCGACCATAGAAATTGATTTATAAGATTTTACTACATATTAAAATCTAATTTGGTGGTTACTCTAAAATCTAAATGGACCTATTAAAATTTATTTTTCCGCTGCTATTCTCCCTTGCCAGCTTTGGGACTCTGTTTGATCTTTCTATGTTCATAATATTTATGAGTTTGCAGCAGATTTTGTACCCTTCTATGATATTCAATTCTTTGCTGCCTTATCGATTCAAATAGATTTTTCACATTTATTTATTATATCAGATTTTGGTTCGCTCTTTTTCAAGCATTAATTAAGATATTCTTCTCCTGATTTGGATTTGGAGGCTTTCGCTACAATTCAAATCAGAAAACATGTTGTCTACATGTGAAGATAAAATTACAACCTTCAAGAAATCCGAGGTATGTGGATACATTTGAAAGGTTAGATCGTTTTCCCCTTACAAATTGATTTTCCACTTGTCAATGGTGCAATGTTAGCATAAAACCTCATATTAGAGAGAAAGTGGCAATGTTGGCCATTCATTTCCAAGCATGAAAACTCACTAGATGTTTGAAAATTGAAGTGCTTGAGTTTATTTATGCTTAGAGTTAGATGAAAGGCTATGTGCAAGGAAACCAAATAAAAACTTCATTTATGCTAGATTCAAATGATAAACCTTGAGAAAAACTATTAGCATGAAAATATCTAAGTTCAAAAAATTGAGCAAACACAATAAATCCTTATATCAAAGAAAAAGAAGGTAAGCCAATTTGGAATCAATCTCTTTTAAATGGACGACTTGTAGATAATATCATGCCAACAACAAATCAATTTAGAGATTATGCCATCTCTTATGGTTGACTTGGAGAACAAAATATGTTTGTAACAAAAGATGAAGAAATTAGCTCATTGAAATAGGAGAAAGGAAACTTAGTTCTAAAGGTAAAAATACACAAGTCCTAGGCTGCAAGTGAACAAAAGTTAGAGGAAAAGCTCAAAGAAACAATTGGAAAAGAAACGAAAAGGCCCTAAATGCCTCCACTTGGCATGGAGTCTTATCTTGACCCTCAAGCAAAAGCCCTTTCTCCTTGTATTTATGAAGTTTCTACACATTCCTTGGTGAATGCTTGGAAAACATCACTATAGGAAGCCAAATTGTATAGAAATCAAAGAGAGGCTATACTAGTATTAGATCTAGCATAAGTAATGCAACTAAAAAAATAAAAATTCTAAGCTTAAATGTGAAGTAAAGAATTAAATTCTGCAAATAATCAACCCCAATAATAAAAAATTATCTTAAATATTTTCACAATGAAACAACATAGGAACACTCCATATCTTACTTGCATTTGTTGATGTTGCACTAGCTCCTTCCTTCAATGTAATGCACATGCCCAAAATTCTTTCCATTTCTAACTTGGGACTAAATGTTTAAGGCACAGGAAAAAATTCATACCAATAGTGAGAAAATGAGAGTTTTATTCCATTTCAAACCATGTACAAATGAGAGGAGTGCCATCCTATTTTAGGAAGAAAGTCCTCCTAAGCCATCATTACAAAACCATGTGCCATCATGAAATGATGTGCTCAGTACAAGCAGTAAATAACTGATTCCCAACTAACTTCCTCACATGTGTGGACCTCTCTTAGATGTTAGGTTGTGCACTCCAACCCTTTTCCATGCTTGTGGGTCAAAATAGTCAAACACAAGAGTTTCTTACTCCCTTTGGCCAACAAACCTTGTTTTTTCAAATGTTTAAAAGTGAATTTTTTCTTACCTATTTGATGATATAGTTTAATAAATATAATGATATTTTGGAAACCCTAACCCCAATTTGAAAGCCCCTCCTACTTCAAATGACCCCCAATTTATCATTTTGGTGTAAACCTAAAACCATAAAACACAAAGGAAATGTTTCGACACCTTAATGTAATAAATGAGGGCTTGCTAAAGGCACCACAAACTACTGGCAAACATCCTCTACTCATTCAAACACCTCAATGCACAAGAAGAACCCAAACAAATTCTATGAGGGAAATTAAGGACTCTCATAGTCACTTCTTAGAAAGAAGAAGAGATGGCAAGCATGGGGAAAGCTATCCACAGAACAAGGAAAATTTGTCCAAAGAATATTAGGAAGAAGAGTTCAAAGGTTACATTTATGACCCCATGTAATTGATGATTCATGAAACATAGATATTTAACTTGTATGAGTCTTATTGGATGAATAAAATATTCATTGCCGAGGTGATGGTGGAGAAAGGTAGGCAATGTCAATTTGTTTTGCATAAATTGAGTGTGATGGAGAAAAAAATTGACGTTTTTCGAGAAGATTTCAACACCAAGATGACAATGCACAATGATACAAAAAATAAAACAATACACTAGAGGAAAATGACCAAGTCCTAAATTCCAAAGGGGCTCCATTGAATCCCATTATCATGGATGAGCAAAGAAAAGTCTAAAGATAAACAACCATGAAAAACATGGAGACTGTTGAAGTATGTAACTCATGTGTAGTGTCACCATGCATGTAGAAGAGAAATTTACTATTGCATTAATCTAGAACCAAGGGTTTGAGGATTAGGTTCAAGTTTTAGATTAGATAAGAAGGCATTTTGTTTGCACACCACAATCATTGGCTACAATGTGGACTTGTTGGAGTTCCTATTGACCTTGTAAATTGTGTTATGCATAGAAAGAAGAGTTGTTTATCTAGTGAGAGAGTTTACTAGAATACATATTTTCTCTAGCGGCCATGTGGATATTGAGTCAGGTAGAGATATTGACCACTAGTTCTCCTCCACCCATTACTATGCTATTGAAAAATGAAGTGCCAAATTTCTCTATTATTCATGGTTATAGCCTCATAGAGTGTGCAAAGGATGAAGGACACGAGAATGTGGATTTTATATATAACTATTATCATATAAAAAAATCAAATAAGGTTACATCATAGTTCATAGGAGAGTTATCATTCTGTTTGATAGGTTAAATTTGTGTGTTGATTGAAGAAGACCATTGACAGTTGCATTAGTTCAAGACAATGTGCATGTCCGTTAAGATCCATGTGCAAGTTTATTTATCAAGAGAGAGTAGTGAACAAAGGGGTCAGGTTGTTGGAGTATGTCATGGAGCACATGGCTATATGCAATCTCCAAACCACATTGTGAGTGTGTTGTGCAACATGGTGATTGTGTTGGATGTTGACATTGTGTGCCCATAGAAAATGATGCCCACAAAGGTTCAATTTTGAAAGTAGAAGAAGTGCATCACTATTTTTTGCACCAAGGTGAACATTATCATTGTGGAGGTTTTCAAGCTAAGCATTATGATTGTGGAGGCTTTCATTGGCAAGTTCAAGAGCCGCAAGTGGGTTTTCAATTTCATAGATTGAAATTTGTTTCAAGTTTGAATTGTGTCAAGGTAGTGGAAAAAGCTCATGGTAATGACATGGATTTGAGAGGCCAAATGATGAGGAAAGTTAAAGAATGGTAGAAATTTGTGTGAATTAGAAGGGATGAATCAAAAGTGAAATTTCAGAAGAATTCCATGTTAGATAATAAATGCACAACATACAACAAAGGTGTAAATTTTAATCTCTTTCATGACATATGATATCTTATGTTTGGTGATAGTTTTGATCACATGTTTTGGAAGTGCAAACAACATGAATACATTCTTAAGTGATAAAATCCGAAGCCTTAATTTCATCTAATAATTTTTCTCCATTGTAAATATTTTAATCGATTTGGCCTCATAATTTCATGAATGGTCCCATGGATTACATCAATATGTTTGGTGATATTTTGAAAGATGTGTTTTCGAATATTACATGCATATGTGATAAAAGCCCAAATCACATCCAACAAATTTCCTCAATGGGGACTTATTTAATGGCTTTGGTCTGATAATTTCATTAGTGGTCCCATGGATTAAGTAAATAATCTTTTTGGTATCTCATTTATATGGTATGGGAACATATTGTTCATTTGAAATTGGTTACAATAGAGCTTGTCACATTTAACTACAAGAATAAATTACATTTAAATTTTACCTTTAAGAGAGTTTATTTGAATGATTTGTGTGGATACCGTACCTTTATAATTTTGAAGTTTTGAATATGTGCACTCTTATTGACTTTTTCTACCTCAAAAGGATATAGAATTATTTTGTTAGAATTTTCAACGTTAACAATTGATGGGTGAAATAATAAATATTGAAGACAAATATTGAATAGAGATGTTGAAGAAGCAAAGGTTAAGGACATAGTTGAAGATACTAAGCATCAAGAGGAAGACAATATTACTATCAAGGGTCTTACTTTTTTTATTATTGATAACATGTAGTCTTATATAGCAATATTATGTGATGTAAAATAATTCCTAATCGTGCATGCTAGTTGAAAAAACATTCTCAGTAAATTCTTTGTTGAATGGTGCACCATAAATCCTCATTTCATTAATAAATATAGAAAATTGAATATTGAAATAAATACATTTTCTAACCTATGATTCTAAATAACTCATAAACAACATAGTTAGTTCCCTAGATTTCTTATTAGACTACATCCAAGAAAATTTTAAAACTTTAATTTAAAAAGAAATACCATTTATTCTCAATGGTAACTTTTTTCTCTATTTCTTATTTATTTTAATTAATATTTATTATATCTCTACCAACATAACATAAAATAAATCGATGACGGTATCGAAATGTGTTCAAATCTTAATTTGGTTTCGGCAGTATCGTTCATAGCATAAATCAATTGATGGCGGTATCAAAATGCGTTCAAATCTTAATTTGGTTTTGGCCGTATCGTTCAAATATTAATTTTGGTTTTGATATTCCAGCGCTCTATTTTTGTCCTCCATCATAATTTGTCTGGGCTTTGTCTGGGCTAGATCAGGACTAGGTGGATATGAGGTGAGATGTCTGGGCTAGATCAGAACTGGGTCGATATGAGGTGATAAGTGGCGAAGTGCACTCTGAACAGATTGTCATTGCGCCTACTAGTACAATATTTCTGGGCCACAATAGAAGAAAACCCCTATCAAACTAATCTCAGTACATTTCCCAGAAATGTCATGTCAATTCGGGTTGTGGCAACCCATCCAGTTTCGTTCACCCCATCTCTCAGAATTTTATGCATTCCTATTGAACTTCAGAACCCATCCAGTTTCGTTCATCCCGTCTCTCAGAATTTTATGCATTAACTTTGAGAGTGCAGATCTAAGACATCAACTGTTGAGCATGAACCAATAGATTCCAAATCCCCCTGCCTCTCCTAAACGTCGCTTATGTCTCTGAAGACGGAGAAAAATGATCAAGCAACCTATTGTTCATGCCCACACTTAATGTCCCTAATAGGCATAGACAGATTTTGCGGACCAGATGATGCATCCAAAGCCATGGAAGAGTCCTTTTCCTTGGCTGTAATGCTCGACGGCTGATATGTTTGGTATTTTTCAGCATTATGTTTATCATTCAATCTTTTTGTTTGCTACTTCTCAATTTCAAGGCTGTTTCTTTTTTCTTCACTCCGCCTATCTACAGACACATCTAAATACTTCGTCCATCCAGGCTCAAAGATTTCTGTAGAACCATAATTTAGTAGCTCTACAAATTTGTGAAAGGACGGTCTCTGTAACATATGATCCATATTATTCCCCATCCCTTTTCGCCATTCAGAGCCACCCATAACCGTTGTGCATTTCACAATAAGCCTTCCATTCAACAAGCAGAGACTGGACTGATGGGGCGCCGCTAAGAGATTAAGAAACCAGAAACGAGTGAGCAGGCCAATTCTTGAAGTATGGCCTCTCCAGTGATAGCAACTGCACCTGCGTGCAACTATTTATCATCAGTCATTGACTTCCAGGTATGTTTCTCCTGGCTTAGGGGGTGAAGTACGGGCTGTTTCGATTGTTTTATTTGGTGCATGATATGATTTTCCACTGGTTGTTATTATTGGGCTTCTTTGCATCTTGAAGGACTGTTTGGGTATCTCGTCTCCTTTTAGCCTGTTTGTCTCTGTTTTTCCCCTATACCATCTCTTCCTAGGGCATACCCCTTATTTCCAGTCTCTTGTTGTCGAAACTCTGTCGTGTTCTACTGGTATTTGCACTTACGATTTATTTTTCTATATTGCATTTTCATTCTCCACCTTCATCATCTGACATATCGCCCATATGAACCACCTCACTTGGAGGAACCTGTTCCAAATTCCAATTGCACATTGGGAGGCCACAATTCTAGATTTTTAGTGTGCTCTATGTTAAACACACATGGGCGGCAAGAGTAATATGAATGATAAAACATGACAATACAATTTTATTAAAAAATGATTTACATTTATAGTACATGTAGTGACCGTTGGGTTTCACATCCCAAGGTCTCTTGGAATCCTTTTGTCCATTCGGCTTCCACACTAACCCATTGAGGATTAGGTGTCCAACATTCCCCCCTTAATCCGAAGGGTTATGTATGAGTCCAAGAAGAGAGCTATAATACAAAATGTGCAAAAAATGCATGGCAGCACTAGGCTGAATGTGCTCTCTAAAATGTTGGTATAAAGGGCAGTGGTTTAAGGATGACCACCAACACTGAAATGCTTAGTCCAATTCCTGGAACTCCTCCAAAACTGGCAAGAAGCTGAATTCTTTTGCTAGAGGAATTGCTCCTATTGTTTTGAAGAGGGAAACCTTCAACCAATAAAGGGAGGTCTCACCCCGCATAAAAGGGAGAACTTCAACCTGAAAAGGGAAGTCTCAACCTGTGATGGTGTAAGGATGACCAACAACTATGGAATGCTTAATGCAATTCCTAGAACTCTTCCAAAACTGACAAGAAGTTGGAGTCTTCTGCTAGAGGAAGTGTTCTCAATTTTGTTCCTGGAATTATTCCAAAACTGGCAAGAAGTTGAAGTCTTCTGCTAAAGGAAGTGTCCCAGATTTCCAACTGAAGGCATGTTCAGGGGCATCTTTGTCTCTGGCTATAACTTTGAAACTGGTGTGGCAGGTTGTGGCTTAGGCTCGCTTGATGTGACTTTGAAGCTTGTAGATGACCATCATTTCCCCCCTGTCAGATACAAGGTGAGATGATGGAGAAAACTCAATTGCAAGACTATTCAATACTCTGGAACAAGTTCTGACATGTGTTTGGAATGTCTTCTTGGCTGTTGATGCCCATTGCTAAGAAGCGATCCATCCAAGATGAATCTTTGTTCTTGCAGGACGTTTGTTTTTGAAGCATCTGTGTGAAGAATGGTTGGTTTTATGACAGTGCTTACATGGATGAATATCAAAACAATGATATTTCAAATGGCCAACTCGGTCACAGTGTTGGCATTTCACGATCTGTTATTGTTGTTGTTGTGGAAGAGGGGCAGAGTCTGGAGCAGCTGAAGCTGAACTGTCATGGGGAGCAAGTGAACTGTCATGAATTAATCCAGCACTCTGAAACTGAATGGGCTTTGAGTAGTCTGGAATATGAAAGGACAAGTCCTTGTCATATCCAAGACCAGTTTTGTGCTTGTTGTAGACAAGCTGTTCCCAAGGTCTGATGATGGGCTTGGGAAGTGCAGACTGAGTTTCTGCATCTGCATGTACAATGACTGCTTTATTGGGCACTGGATCTGAATGAACTTCAATAATATTGACCTGCTATTTATGGGAGTCTGTTTCATTGTTTTGAACAGAAACAGGTTTAGAATGATGATTCCTCTATTTTAATTCTTCTTGTTGTAGCTGAGTTTCAAGCTGTAAAAAATCAATTTTCTCTTGTGTATTTTGTAGACAGACCTAAATGTTTGTGAGAGAAACTTTGCTAACTTTTAATGTATCATGATTGGAGGAATGTATAAGAGTTTTTAAGAACTCTAATATTTCAGTAATTCGAGCCATATTCTCCATTTTCAAAATCACACATATTTTTTTTTAACTGATCACAACTATGACCCAAAGAGTAAAAGTAACACCCACTCACAGTGCAAAGACACAGAAAACTCCTTTGTAAATGTGCAACAAATGAATCAAGGAATCAATGCATATATATAGACAGAGACTATAATGATTTTTAATACCACAGTTGGGGCAGCAGCAACTGCAAACTTGCTTGGATCCTTCAAATACTCTTTCACTTTCAAATTAGAAATGATGGCTATCAAAACTTCAACAATTATAACACAATTCTCTGATCTTTCCACTTTTTGGCAATGAAGATGAGCAAAGAGAGTAAATTCCAGCAACGACTTTCAGACCCAGAATGATGCTCCAACACTTGCTCAGGTCATAGGCATTTGAATGAGTCTCTAGCACGATAAAACAATAATGATAGACCTCCTTACATGTCCAGATACTTAGCAAACTGTACAGTGTTGGTCCTTTGGCTTATATTAGTCAAGAATACAGTGTTTCGTGGCCCCACAATGTCAGAATAAACTCCACACAGAAGGGTATCACAGCTACGTTCAGCAAAGGTGGTGCATTCCTTGTTGTTGGTTCATGTAAATATATAATATGCTGGAAAAATACTTGTGGAAGAACTTTAAAATTTTAATTTGATATCAACTTTAGACCCTAGCGAGCATAAATCATATTAATAATACCAATCATATTTTCCTCCATGCACATCATAAGGATAACTCCACACTTCATAAGAGGTCAATGCAGAAATTATGAATCCAATATTAAAAGGCACCAAGCACAATCATCGAGTTAATGCACTAGAACAACAGTGTTCTTGGACAACAGTATTCTTGGACAGTAGATGGCAGGGGTAATCCAACAGGCAGTAAGTTCTACCCAACAGCGAGCAGCGTGGAGGATTAATGGCGAATGGAACACACGGTAGCCCAGAAAATCAAGACCTGCAGGCTGTAATATCATACTCTCTTTCGCTAAAAAACTATATCAAACTAGTGTTCATACTGATGTAAAACACCTCATCTTCAATGCATAATGTTGCACAATTATCAAAATTATAACATATAGCCATTTGGAGCAATATGCTTAAGAAAACAATGATGCGGTCTTTGACAACCCCGTGAAAAACTACGGCCTCATCGACATCGACGAGCTGAGGGCCGCCATCAGGCTGTTGGAAATAATACTGAGAGGGGGGGTGAATCAGTATTATCAAGTTCTTTTAATAAATCTTCCTTATTTATTCTTTGAATTATTTTTGCATGTCAGTACCATAAAATAATGAGCATGAACAAAGAAAACAGATAGTCACACCAAAGAACACAAGATGTAAGGTGGAAACCCAATGTGGGTGAAAACCACCTGCTGCAATATGTCTCTATCTTCTTTCAAATTAGAAACTCCTTTTACAATGGTTTTGTACTGGTGCAGTCCTTTACCAGTACGCAGGCTGCAACCTGCAGAGAGCTACAACTCTCTCTCTTTTTCCAGTCTCTCCTGGAAGGGAGCTACAACCCCCTACTTCTTTTCTTTCAAGGACCACTTTTCATAAATTTTCAAACTGGATCCAAGAACATCAAAAACCCATCAACTACACTTGCATCATCAATCTCTGATTTCACCAAAGCCAACCGGCATACAGATCTGCAAATATTTCCTTATAACTTTGCAGTTGTTACATTAGACATACCCAGATCATAACATGTGTAAAATAAAACATGCATCAATAATTCAGACCCAGATTATTAGATTTATATATCAAGCGTATGCCACATATCACAGATCAAAATCATATAGAGATACCACTATTCCAGCCTTAAGATTTTGACCCATCAATAGAACTTATCCTTCTCCTTACACTTAGGTTCCTTCTTCATTCAGATCCAGATCTGCACCAAAACCCAATCACAATATTCCAGATCTAGCACTTTATCAGATATTCGATAATTCAGAAGATGCTTTGCCAAATGATCTCCTTCCTCTTTTATAGTCTTAGGCCTTTCACAATACCACGGGCCAAAACCATAGGATCAAAAAACTTTTGGACTAATACCATGAACCAACCATGAAATTGCGTGAGATCAACACTTTTGATGAGGTACCATGGTCCAAAACCATAGGTTCAAATACCAATGACTAACTACCATGGACCAAAGGTAAGTTCTCCAACATATACGTGCTTTTCCTCATAGGTTCAAATACCAAGGACTAACTACCATGGACCAAAGGTAAGTTCTCCAACATATACGCGCTTTTCCTTGCATGAAAGTGCGTGAACTTTTTCTTTACATGAAATAAAATTTTCTCTGCATAAAAGTGCGTGAACGTTTCTCTACATGAAATAAACTTTTCTTTGCATAAAAGTGCGTGAACTTTTCTCTACATGAAATAAACTTTTCTCTGCATATAAGTGCGTGAAATTTTCTCTACACTATAATTTATTATCTGAGATGAGTGGGTTTCCATCAAGTACAACATATGTATCATAATGCCAACAATCTCCCCCTTTGGACTTGATGGCAACAACAACCAATCACTCTGCCCCTTTGACATCAAGGGCAAAGGGTTATGCTCACCCTAAGAACATGCTCCCCTTGACTATAAACCAGATCTGCAAAGAAGAACCATAATCCATGACCATGAAAGAGATAGAGACGTATTGCAGCAATATTCAGACCAGCATCCATGATCTCCTTCTGTACTTCCTCCATAATGCCAACAATGCATGATATGCTCCCCCTGAACCTATGCCATTCAATCTTTTTGACCAATCCGCAACCCACAACATGTACGCATATACTTCATATGAACCTTGCGTACAACCAACAATCAGAAGAGATTCAACAACAAGATGATGCATCAACAACCCCCAGCTTTTGCCTGAGGTATTCAAAGGTCTCCCTAGGCAATGGTTTGGTGAGTATATCAGCAACCTGTTCCTTAGAAGGAACATACTCCAACTTGACCTTTTGTTCAAGCACTTGTTCCCGGAGAAAGTGATACTTGATTGGTATGTGCTTGGTTTTTGAATGCATGACTGGGTTCTTTGAAATGCTGATTGCACTTGTATTATCACATAAGATGGAGATGGGTGGTGTACAAGTGATTTGAAAATCCTGCAAGGTCTGCATCATCCAAAGGAGTTGAGTGCAGCAAGATGCAGCAGCAACATATTCTGCTTCAGCTGTAGACAAGGCAATCAAACTCTGTTTCTTACTGAACCAAGATACTAATCTGGAACCCATAAAGAATGCACCACCACTTGTGCTTTTCCTGTCATCCACGCTTCTGGCCCAATCTGCATCTGTATAAGCATGAAGTGTGAGATCTGTATCTCTAGGATACCATAAGCCATAGTTTTGAGTCCCTTGAAGATATTTGAAGATTCTCTTTACTGCCTAGAGATGAGTTTCCTTTGGATTTGCCTGAAATCTTCCAACTATTCCCACTACATGCATGATGTCTGGTTGGGTACCTGTCAAATAAAGTAGACTTCCAATCATAGATCTGTAAGTTGGTTGATGCACTGCTATTGATTCATCATTTGCACTGAGGTTACATCCTGTGACCATAGGTGTACATACTGGTTTTGCTTCTTCCATACCATATTTCTTCAAAATCTGCTTGAGATACTTGGTTTGAGACAAGAAGATCCCTCCTTCATTTTGTTGGATTTGCAAACCAAGAAAATATGTCAGTTCTCCCAGCAAGGACATTTCAAATTCTTTCTGCATCACCAAGGCAAAGTTTTGACTCATAGCTTCTTCATTGCTGCCAAAGATAATGTCATCTACATACACAACAAGTATCAGCAATTTGTCATTTTCAACTTTTATATAAAGATTGTTGTCTGTTGATCCTTTTGAAAAACCTTGTTGATGAAGATATTTGTCCAAACGATAGTACCAAGCCCTTGGAGCTTGTTTGAGGCCATATAGAGCCTTTTTCAATCTGCATACAAGATTTGGATCATTTCCAAAAATGAAACCATCTGGCTGCTCAATGTATACTTCTTCTTCCAAGTCTCCATTCAGAAAGGCTGATTTCACGTCCATTTGAAATAGTTTGAAGTTTTGAAAGCTTGAGAGAGCAAGGAACATTCGAATGGCCTCAATTCTTACAACAAGAGCAAAATTTTCTTCAAAATCTATTCCTTCTTGCTGCGCATACCCTTTACAAACAAGTCTGGCCTTGTTTCTAATTACTTCTCCATTTTCATTCAATTTATTTTTGAAGACCCATTTTGTTCCTATAACATTCTTATCCTTTGGTCTAGGTACCAGCTCCCAAGTGTTGTTCTTTTCGATCTGCTCAAGTTCTTCATCCATTGCTTTGACCCAACATTCATCTTTGCATGCCGCTTTCACATTTTGTGGTTCAGTGGAAGAGAGTAATGCCAAATAGCTTGAAGCTTCTGCAATTGTTCTTCTTGTTTGTACACCTGCTTCTTTCTGTCCCAAAATCTGAGATTCTGGATGATTCTTCTGAACATATCTGGATGGAGTCTTCTCTTCTATCCTTATCTGCTCCTCTGGTTCTTCTTGAGGTTCTTCTTCTTCATCATTCTGTCTTTGAGGATGGCCTTCATCTTCTTCGATATCTTCATGATTTACTTGCCAAGGAATATATCCCTTCTCATCAACCACTACATCAATGCTGTCAACAATTCTTCCAAGTCTTTTATTATAGCACTTGTATGCTTTGTTGTGTGGAGAATAACCAAGAAGGATGCCTTCATCTGCTCTAGGTTCAAGTTTGCCAAGTTTCTCATCAGTATTTTTAATATAGCATTTGCTCCCAAAGATTTTGAAGTGCTTTACCGAAGGAGTCTCACCATACCAGAGCTCATGAGGGGTTTGAGTGCTATTCACTCGGACATTTGTTTTGTTGAGAATAATAACCGCAGCATGTGCTGCTTCACCCCAGAAAGTTGCGGGAGTTCCAGATTCATCAAGCATAGCACGAGCCATTTGTTGGACAGTTCTGTTCATTCTTTCCACCACTCCATTTTGCTGAGGAGTTCTAGCTATAGAGAATTCTCTTCTTATCCCATGTTCTTCACAGAAATAGAAAAATTCATTTGAGGTAAACTCCCCACCTCTGTCGGATCTAAGACACTTAATTTTGTATCCTGATTCATTTTCAACCAAGGCTTTAAAGGATTTGAATTTTTCGAATGCTTCGTCTTTGTGCTTCATAAGTCCTAACCAGATAAACCTGGAGAAATCGTCAATGAATAATATCAAGTATTATTCTCCTCAATGTGTCCTTTTCCTGAATGGACCACATGTATCTGTATGTACTAGCTCAAGAGGCATGCTAGCTGATCCTTCCTTTTCCAGAAAGGTAGTTCTAGTTTGCTTTCCAAACTGACATGATTTCCATATGGTGTTGTCTGGAACTTTGATATCTGGAAGACTATGAACTGCCTGATATTTGCATGCTTTCCTTATTTTTGAAAAGCTTAGATGCCCCAACCTCCGGTGCCATAACCAGTGCTCATCATCCTTGCTCAGATAGCATTGTTGTTGTCCTTCTTCAAATATGTATAGATTATTTGGAGTTCTTTTACCTTTGATCACTGTTTTACCAGTATCAAGATCACGAACAAGACATCCATTTGATTTGAATATCACCTCGGTTCATTGATCACACATCTGGTTGACACTTAGAAGATTATGTTTCAATCCATCAACATACAAAACATTTCTAGCTTTGACCTTTTCTTTTAACTGAGCAGTGCCTTTTCCTTTTATAGTTGCAGGAGTATCATTTCCAAAAGAAACTTTCTTTCCTTTTTCTAGAGCAGAATATGATTCAAGTTTTTCTTTATCACCTGTCATATGTGTTACACTAAAAAATGTCACCTTGACTACTTACAGTTAGTATGGCTCAAATCAACAGTCATGCTACCCTCTTAGGCAAGTCTCATGCCTCTGTTATCCATCTCAAACTCAAAGAAGAGAGAAAGTCTTGTAAAAACTATGTTTATCTCTGGGGTCGCAGGTTCTCTCAAGCCTTACCTGCGGGGACGCTGACCATGTTCACAAAAGCTGCGTCCATGGACGCTCTGTATGTTAAGGGACAGGTGCGTCCTTCTGTAAAAGGCAAAATGCGCGAGTTTCATCTTAAAAAAGTTACTTGTGGTTACTTCTAGAACATTCTAGAGGTCGGTTTGATGAAATGGATGCGCCTCCAGTTGGTTCATGTATCTCTATTAAGGGGGAACTTATCCCATCAATAAGGGAGCTATCCCACCCATAGAGGGGGATGATCCCATTGATAGTGGACCTGAATAACCTCTTTACAGCACTATAAATAAAGGCATTGAGCCAGAAGGAGAGGAGGTTGGAGCTATACATTTTCTTTGGGTAAATGCTGCAGGATTTAGGTCTTCCATTAGAGCCTTTGTGAGGAGAGATTGTCTTCACTTGATTCTACTTGGAAGTGGGTGAGCTTTGTCAAAGTAGAGGAAAACCCTTGATGGACCCTGGGAGGAACTTGCACAACACCAAGGCCAGGTTGTAAGAGTTTCTTTGTTTCGTTATTAATACAAACTGGTTTATTTTTCTCAATAGCTTGTGTTAATGAGTTATTTCATGTGTTCCTTGGTCTGCATGTTGAATATATGTTTTATTATATGAAATGCAAGTGCTTGGTAATTGTTTGATTGTTTGTGGTTGCAGGAATTGACTTGAAGGAGGAGCTCATCCGGATTGGCAAGGACAAACTACAACAACAGCGTTTTGGAATAAGGTAAGCCTAAACACTTGTAATCTTCATGTTGTAAAAGGTGTATTTAGAGAAAGATCACTCCATTTTGTCTTGTTTGTCATTAGAATGTCTTAGACTTCTAGGAAGGTCAGTCGTGTCCGCACCCTTGACCAATTCCGTGTGACAATATGCTTCGAACATCCACTGTCAATGTACCATATATTTTCCTGTCCCTCTGCATAAAATGCTATCCCACATCTTTCTGTTTGTGGTTCCTTTATTCTCCATGTTTTGGTGCTTGAGGCTTGTTCCTTTGTTTGCTGAAACCTGCTCCTGCATTCAGAATCTTCATGACCAAAGTTATTGCAAATAGAACATTCAACTTCATTTTCAAGAACCGAAAAGTTGTTATAGGTCCTTTTTGTAATCCCGGTCATACTTCTTTATTTTTGAGCTTCTCTAGTCATGATCGTTTTATATGCAACACATTGAGCTGCTTTGTGACCAAAGTTATGGCAAGAAAAGCATTGTCCATTGAAGAAATTTCTACGGTTATCAAATCTTCCGGCCAAACGATTGTAATTTCTATTGTCATTCATTCTTGAAGCAAATTGAGAGGATTTTACGTGTGGCTGGTTGTAGCTTTTGTTCATCCTTAAGACAGATTGCCCCTGATTTTCCTGATAGTCTTTGTTTGTAATTGGTCCCTGCTTTACTTGGTGATCTCCATTGTGCTTTTTCTCATTCCTTCTTGCTGCATCAAGATAACTCTTTGAGGTGGATGCTTGAGAAGTTTCTCCATTATAGCCCAGACCTGTTTTGTTTAGAGTAGAGCGCTGTACATTGATGATCTCATCCAGAGTTTCAGATCCTTTGACAAACTTAAGATTAATAGCCTTTGTTTTCTCAATCTCTTTTCTAAGACCAACAATTCCGCCTTCTAACTTTTCAAGATATTTTTCTTTTTCATCAATTTGAAGTTGTAGAGTACCAATGATCCTATTCTTTTCTTCTATACATGTCTTGAGTCTAGAAATTTCTTCACAAAAGCTATCCACATCTATAGCATCCATGTAATCATCATCTTGAAATGCCATTAAGAGTTTATAGTCATTACCTCGTTCATCTTCGTCACTATTTGATAGACCATCACTATCTTCATGAGTGTAGTAGCTTTTCTTATTTGCAATCTGTTTCTTGTTCCATCTAGTAGGTTCCTTTCCTTTATCCTTATGAGGACATTTTGCAGCATAATGACCTACTCTTCCACAAGCAAAGCATTTAAAAGGTAACTTACCTCTGAACCTTCCAGTTCCCCTTTGAAGATTTCTGACAAAATTTGATTCTTCTTCTTCTTCTTCTGGCACGTGACTTGCTTCATAATAGTCTCCTTTGCCTGAAGCCTTGAAATCAGCTTCTCTTCTGTCTGATGGACCTCCCTTTCTCGTTTCATAAGCAGTTAAAATTCCGTGTAGCTGAGACATAGTAACAATTCGTAGATTTTCCTTTTATTCTATTGCAGACACTTTAGATTTAAACTTGGGGGACAATGATCTTAGAACTTTTTCAACCACAATAGCCTCTTTTATTTCTTCACCCAAGTTTTTCATGCAATTAACAATCTCATCTACCCGAAGGAAATAGTTAGCCACACTTTCATCATTATACATTCTGAGATTCTCATACTGAATCTTGAGGGTTTGAAGTTTAGCACGCTTTACCTGTTCATCTCCTTTGTAGCTCAAGACAATCTTGTCCCATATTTCTTTTGCGGATTTATATTGCATAACCTTCACAAATTCTGTTTGAGATAAGCATCCCAGCAGAGTATTGACTGCTTTAGCATTTGTTTCATATTTCTTCTTTTCGGCCGTATCTGTAAGAGTAGCTGAAGGAAAAGTGTAGCCTGTATCTATGATATCCCAAACTTCTGTACCAAGAGATTGAAGATAGGGAGTAACTCTTACCTTCCAATAATTGAAGTTTGTCCCATCAAAAATTGGTGGCCTGATTGATGCTTCCCTCTCGTAGTTGCTCATGATGAATGATCTTCCTTCAAGCGATCAAGCTTCTCTGAAGGACCTGCTCTGATACCAATTGTTGGAAATAATACTGAGAGGGGGGGTGAATCAGTATTATCAAGTTCTTTTAATAAATCTTCCTTATTTATTCTTTGAATTATTTTTGCATGTCAGTACCATAAAATAATGAGCATGAACAAAGAAAACAGATAGTCACACCAAAGAACACAAGATGTAAGGTGGAAACCCAATGTGGGTGAAAACCACCTGCTGCAATATGTCTCTATCTTCTTTCAAATTAGAAACTCCTTTTACAATGGTTTTGTACTGGTGCAGTCCTTTACCAGTACGCAGGCTGCAACCTGCAGAGAGCTACAACTCTCTCTCGTTTTCCAGTCTCTCCTGGAAGGGAGCTACAACCCCCTACTTCTTTTCTTTCAAGGACCACTTTTCATAAATTTTCAAATTGGATCCAAGAACATCAAAAACCCATCAACTACACTTGCATCATCAATCTCTGATTTCACCAAAGCCAACCGGCATACAGATCTGCAAATATTTCCTTATAACTTTGTAGTTGTTACATCAGACATACCCAGATCATAACATGTGTAAAATAAAACATGCATCAATAATTCAGACCCAGATTATTAGATTTATAGATCAAGCGTATGCCACATATCACAGATCAAAATCATATAGAGGTACCACTATTCTAGCCTTAAGATTTTGACCCATCAAGAGAACTTATCCTTCTCCTTACACTCAGGTTCCTTCTTCATTCAGATCTAGATCTGCACCAAAACCCAATCACAATATTCCAGATCTAGCACTTTATCAGATATTCGATAATTCAGAAGATCCTTTGCCAAATGATCTCCTTCCTCTTTTATAGTCTTAGGCCTTTCACAATACCACGGGCCAAAACCATAGGATCAAAAAACTGTTGGAATAATACCATGAACCAACCATGAAATTGCGTGAGATCAACACTTTTGACGAGGTACCATGGTCCAAAACCATAGGTTCAAATACCAATGACTAACTACCATGGACCAAAGGTAAGTTCTCCAACATATACGCACTTTTCCTCATAGGTTCAAATACCAAGGACTAACTACCATGGACCAAAGGTAAGTTCTCCAACATATACGCGCTTTTCCTTGCATGAAAGTGCATGAACTTTTTCTCTACATGAAATAAACTTTTCTCTTCATAAAAGTGCATGAACGTTTCTCTACATGAAATAAACTTTTCTCTGCATAAAAGTGCATGAACTTTTCTCTACATGAAATAAACTTTTCTCTGCATATAAGTGCATGAACTTTTCTCTACACTATAATTTATTATCTGAGATGAGTGGGTTGCCATCAAGTACAACATATGTATCATAATGCCAACACAGGCCTGACATAGGTTTGGTCTCAGTCATGAATTTCTCTAGGATTGAAATAATTTACTGAAACAACAATGGATACCCATAACTCCTACTGACATGGGAATGTCAATTGGTGCCTCATAGTACTTAGTGCAAGAATAATGATGTGGGGTCTTTGCGTTTCAATTCCCAAGGACAAAGCTTTTGATTATCTTGAGGGCTTTGAGGTAGTGAACAGTAAAGATCCCATTAACGGTTGGCCTTCACTCACGCTATCTTATTTTGAGCCTTCGACAATTACTCATGAGCACACCAACGTTCAATTCTCCACAGTTTTCAAACTATTCCACATTCACTATTTGCTCTCCACGCTCATGACACACAAAATAGGGCCAATCGCAGCAACAAATTACAACAGCGCAACTAATTGAAACTCCATATGAACTTCCCGGATGTGTGCAAGACGTATTGATGATGCGAGACTTGTTGATCAATCATTATGGATTTCACCAAAAGAACATTAATCTCCTCATCGATTTAGGCGAGTTTCGTAATAAGAGGCCCACTGGCAAAAACATACGCAATGCTCTCATCGCTATGGTTCGTCGTGCCAAGTCTGAATCAGACGTTCTATTTTTTTTTGTTTACTACAGCGGTCACAACACTCACTTTCCCTTGCTTGACACCACCAACTATGTCAACGATAAAGAGTGTATTGTCCCATGTGATTACAGCACTCACTTACAGCTGAAGATTTCTGATTTTTAATGAAGGATGTGCATCTGGGAACAAATTTCACCTTGATTTTCGACAGTGGTGTAAGTGGAGGCTTGATTGACAATGACATGGAACAAACAGATTCAGATCAATAAATAGCGTAGCATTCGAGGACGAGAACGTTAATGCCATTGGACTCGTTGCTGGGCATAGTAAGACATCGAACCAATAACTCTGATATGGACGCTGAAGACATTAAAACGTTTCTGTATCTGGAATTTGGTGATGCAGCTAGCTACACAGTTAGAAGGCAGCTTAATTACGTGGATGAGGTTAATCAACTATATCCCGAGGTGGGCATTTTATTGAATGGATGCAGCGCCCACGAGAATTGTATCAATGTGTGCCCTTATGGAGTCCAAGAGACTATGAAGGGATCCACCATAGCATCCCAAGCATCGCTGTAACGACCACCGCACCAGTTGCCCGCCATGCTGTTAGAAGCTCATCACCTCGTTCTCAGCAGAAAAGGAGGCAACGGTTCGAATGCCAGCTCTCACGGTAGGAACAACCGCTGGCCATGGTCATTGGAGCTATACGCAGATTATCTCTGACCGAATATGGCAGACAGAGCGCAGGTAAAGTCAGACAGAGAGCGCAGGTACAGAGAGCAGTTATGAACCAGAAATAAAACATTCAAGTTTTGCAGAGAGAAACATTGTACGCAGTCTCTGGGGCAATAGAAATGTCAGAGAAGTTACACTGTCGGAGGAGGTATTCGATGGGTATACCAAGCATTACCCAGATTATCACGCAGAGAATAATACAGTGACTCAGACAATTACGGGCTTAGAATAGCAAGGTTCTGACAGGGCAGGAGAAACAGAGAGCGCAGGAGCAACGATGGTTAACACAGAGCCGAGACAGTAATTGTATGGGCCATCATTTGTATGGTTAGTGCAGAGCGACTAGTGGAACCAATGGGGAGAGCGATAGGCTGAGCGTTAGACTGAGAATGGCAGGCAAGTTTTGCAGAGTTGACAGACTCTTAAAATACCCAGGCCTCTATTTTCAGATTGCTGGAATGTACATTACATCCATAATAGCAGCACTGACAATTATATGAATGTACATGACTTGCTAAGAAAGGCCACAGAAAACAAGTGGCTCATATTTGAGCAGGGCAGGAGATCGCCTGCTCTGATACCATGTTAAACACACATGGGCAGCAAGAGAAATATGAATGATAAAAAATGACAATACAATTTTATTAACAAATGATTTACATTTATAGTACATGTGGTGACCGTTGGGTTTCACATCCCAAGGTCTCTTGGACTCCTTTTGTCCATTCGGCTTCCACACTAACCCATTGAGGATTAGGTGTCCAACACTCTATATAAATATACACCTATTGATGCCCACACCATAAGTAGTGGGTGTTCTCAAATCACCACTTACTTGGTGAGTTGCAAAAGCAGTTTGGCCACTCAAGCAAAGTGGGTTTCCTACTCTGCATTTGAGCAGTACTTTCTTCATCTTCAACAGAATTTGAGGACAACATCTTCTCAGTAGGAATAAATTGGTGAGACTTAGTCTAACAAACATGTATTGTATTTGATTTTTTATACTTTGTACTTGATTCTTATCTCTTTTGTGTGACTTAATCTTAACTGATAACTCACCCAAATTATTGTATTTTATTAGAGATTTGGACTTTATTGTATTTTATTATAGATTTGGTGATCTTTGATCGCTTTCCTCAAAAAAATTTATCCTACATAAACACAAAGGAGTGTACAGCATGGGCATATTTCCAGCAATCTTCTTTCATTCTTGTGTACTAGCTCTCTTGTGTTTTTTACTGTGCGTGCTCAAATCAGGGTGGGTGGAAGTAACTTGTAGGTTTTAGTATACTACACATGAAAATAGAATTTTGACCTGAGAAGAATACTCATCCCTACTTTGAACAATGTGGTATATAACAAGTAGGCTATGCAACAATAAGAAGCATGAAGTCTGATGAGTTTTGTCAAAGTAATATCTATAGACAACATTGAATACTTATAGATGCACATATCTTAATCAAGTTACTCAAACTCCAGTATCACTTCCTATAATGCTGTTGTGAGAGGTATTGAACCCTAAAGCTAATGGCAAACACATTCCTTTTTATGGTCGTGATTTCTTCTTCTACTTTGTTTTCCCTTTGTGTTTAGTCTTTGGGATCTGAGCTGGGGCTGTGGATAAGGTGTTAACTCAGCTTTACCACTTAGTAAAACCTCTAATTGAACGACTTAGTTGCAGAACAATTACCCTAGGCTTGAAAGGACAGATTGATTTTTACCCTGGTGAGAAAAGATATATCCTTTGCAGATTCACATTGGACACTTATTTGAAATTGGGAACACATGTACTTTATGTTCTTAATACTTATATTAGATAAAATTGAATAAAATGTACATTTATTTTGGGACTATCCTACAAACAAATGGTAACTTCATCCCAGAAGGTTTGTCAGAATATGCTAATACTTGTTGGTACTAGGAATTTGCCTTGTTAGCTAGTTTCTGTTTATGATTAGAAATAGAGATTTATGCAGGACATAATTTCCTGTATGTTTATCCCCCTAGCTCAATTTCTATGGGTGAACGTTTTTGGATACTTAGACAATAAGAAACATGTCACCTTCTTGCAATTTCTTGTATGTTCTTTTTTTTAAAGGCAGTTGAGGGGTGTATATGGTTTTGTTGATCATGTAATCATTCTTCCAAGGTGGACTTGGGAATCTTATTTCTGATGTCTTTCACTATTTTGGTGTGAAACTGATTAAATCTATCTAGATATTGTTTAGAGCTATGACAGACTTGAGTCATTCATGCAAGGAAAAATTACAAAATTCCCTTGGTACCATGGCTCTATAGAAAGAAAAAATCTACCCTGACCAATTTCACATGAGATAACTCCCTTTTGTGTAAATGCTAAATACTATTCAATTTTGCGAATTAAATTTAGACAATGCTTTGATACCATCTATATGTACTTGCATTGCCAAGGTTGCATCCCCATGAAGATGTGATCTTGTGTCTTGCCATTGTGGGGACACATATCTCCATCCCTCCTATGCCCAGGTGTGGGATGATGTCCTTGGAGAATCTCGAGGGATGCCCCCCTTAAAATAATCTGAAATTTTCATTTGTATGGTCTAGTCCCTTGCCTAGTTTTTGTTTTTTAAGATTTGATTTGTGTTCTCCATGCCAAACAACCTGATTTAAGGTCTAATTTACATGTTCTATTCCCCGTGATCTGCTATGTGACTCCATCTAGTAAGCTAACCTAAGCACCTGACCTCCATATTTCATGCCTCTCTAGTTTATATAGAGGTTTAATCTATCTATTTTATGTCCAATAGCCATATAGAGGTTGGATATGTGTTTTCTTTTGCTTGGTAAACCATTACAGAGACCTGACCATTGTGTCTAATGCCAAAATATACTTGTGAACACCAGCTAACATTCCTGAATATTTGTACTTCCCACAACTGTGTACCCTTGCCTTGTGTTTTGAGATAACAGTATAAATTGCAATGTGCTGCTACTGCTGCCCAATGGTACATAATTTGTTTTATAGTTTGGATCACAACGTCTCATGTCTTAGCACTAGTAAATTTTCCTTTTTTTATTAGATTTTTTCAATATTTATATGATTTTAATATTTTATATTTTGCATACACATGTATGTTATGTTGTCACGTGCATCCCTACTCTCCCTGATTTCAAAAATGACAATCCCTATTCCTGCACACATGAACCCCGATAACTTATATATATTGTAAATGGTCATTTGCATGATATATTAAGTGATTATCAGGAAAGACAATAGACAAATTTGGATTACTTCTACCCTTTTCAGTTTCATTTGTTAGAAGGCAAAGTAGACCTATCCCCTGCATGAGTTTGGTATATTGGGACATGTACTAAGAGGATTAAAAGAACCACGGTTACGATCTTAGATCAAACATTGGAGCTCCAGCTACTGAACTACAAATAACAAGAATGGATACAAGTGGTTATTCTCAAAAAAATATCATCATGCTAAAAAATATGATCAGGTAATTGCAACTCATATATAGCATCTTACAGTGTTGCTAGTTTTCAATGAGAGGACACCATGCCACAATAATGCCAATTTTTCAGTTCTTTACTAGAATATAGTATGCAGAGGAAACTTAACGGTAGTTGAAAGCGAAGAATAACTAAGGTGTGACAATCATTTCCTCAGGAATATATATGATTAATAATAATTTTATTAGGCCAGGTCAGCACAGATTAGCTTCCTGAAATCAGTGTATCTATGATAATCAAATCAGTGCCAAGTGGATATTTAGTGTGCTGAGTATCATGAAACAAAGTTAGAAATTGATTGCATGACTTATATGGCATTAAGATTTATTTGGTGAATCTTCTTGTACACTATTATGTAGCATTCTTTGCCATCTATGTCGACCTCAAATTGTTGGGTATAACAGTAAGATTTTAGAACTTCACTGTAAAGTTTAACACGAGATTAACTTAGTTGACCAAGAAGTAAAACCTATCTATCGAGGAATTAGCCAACTTGGTTCCTAGATTAGATGAAGTCAAGTTTGTGATAAATAAATTAGATTCACATTTACTTCATCTAACAGTTTTAGAAGTTGAGGAAGAATTTTATATGATTGAAAGGGAAATTTTCACTTTGGTTGAGTTGTTCCCTTAGTGCTTACCTTAGTTATCACCTTTCGTATCATACAGTATGATATGTCAATCACTAATACCTTATTCATTGTGTCATGGCTGATATAGGATGACCAATAATTTCCATTAACAGAGTCTAGAGTGCTGAAGATATCGTGGACAAAGGTATAACGAGGCATTGCTAATATAGTAATGCCAAATATAACGATGCATGTAGCTTGACTTTGAGGAAATAAAATGCTCCTTGAGGTGAACCCATAATTTCCAAGGTTAAGTGTGAATGCCAATTCCTCTTTTGAGGTCCATTACCGCAATTCAACAATGCCTTTTTAATGTTCACCTTCAATCAAATTCTTATATACTTTTCCCTCAAAACCACACATTCAGGGAGATATCCATTCACTTGTGTGGAAACAAAAGCATTTTAATGTCAGGCTTTGCTAGATTGTCTCTAGATTTTTAGGTTCGTCTAATAAGTGGTCAACATCATACCAAAGGACTGATAAAAAATACACTATAACCTTTAGTAGGTCTAGAATAAATGTGGCCCTTGCAATCATATACCAGCAAAACAATGGATTGCACCAACATAAATACACCATTAGAAGGTTCTCTTACATCTGATGTGTCATTATATAGGGTTGCTAATTTTTTGTTACAAATCTAGGCTTATTTTCAGCAACATCTATCTTTAGTATGAACTAAATTATATAGTTCTTTGTAGACACAATTTCAAAGGAGCTTGGAACATATTATCAAATGGAGAAAAGAAATTGGATGAAATTGTAAAATAGATAAAGTATGTGTATTTGATTACTCATTGTGATATGCAAAAAATGTATCAGTGGTAACTTGTGCTCAATACATTTATATGACATGAAACTGGTTATTTGTAGGACACTAAAAGAATATAGAGATGGGGTTGAGGAATTCTTAAAGTTTTCCGAGGAGCATTCGAGGAATAAGATGTCCACAAAATGTCCATGTAATAAATGTGGCATAGTGAAAGTACAAACATTTGATAAAGTACGAGAGCACTTGATTTATGATGGTATAATAGAACAATATAACATTTGGTATTTGCATGGAGAAAGCATTCCTAGTCAGGTATCTTAAAAAAAAATTGAATTGATCTAGTTTCAACCTTATATGTTTTACAGTAAAGATATCACTTATTTTTATATGTTCAAACTCCAAATTTTTTTCTTTGTCTCCTTTAGATTCCATCTATTATTGATAAGGGAAAGAAACACTCTGAAAATGAGCTACATGAAGTTCTCGAGCATATTTCATCTCAAGTGGTAAGCCATTTCATATTAGTCAAGGGGCCTATTTGGCTAGGTTGACCAAATGTTATTGAATTTAATTTTCATAAAACCCATAAAATTATTAACATAATTTTGTAATTTTGTAATTAATAGGGCTATGAACATATTGTGGAACATGATTATGATAATCAGGTTGATGAGCATGAAACATCATTTAATAATGATAGTGAACCTCTAAATGATGATGATCATGTAACCATTGTTGGTGATCAAATTCTTGAATGGTGAATGATGTCAATCGATGACTTAATCAAAACATCAATGAGAGTTACGATAATGAGGGGTTGGCATCAACGAATGTAATAAATTAACTTAATGAATATAAGAAGTTTATTGAAGATTCCAAGAGGCCATTATACCCAGGTTGTGTTGACTTCACAAAACTATCATCCACTGTACAATTATACAATCTGGAAGTGAAGAGTGGATGGTCTAATACAAGTTTTGACCAAATGTTAGAATTGAAAAAAGATGTGCTTCCTAAAGATAACACACTTCTAGATTCTACATATGCTACAAAAAAGTTGATAAAATCATTGGGATTAAACTATGATATGATACATGCATGTCCAAATGATTGCATTTTATATTGAGGAAGTTATGAAAGTAAATATCAATTCCCAACATGTGGAAAATCTTGATGGAAGGTGGATGCTCAATCTTAAAAGGTGCGGAAAGGTGTTCCAACCAAGGTGTTAAGATATTTCCCCATAGCACCAAGGCTAAAAAGAATGTATAGGTATGATCTTAAACACTGTAATTTTATTCAAGTTTTCCCCTTCTTATATTATCTTTACCATTTGTCGTAGTGTTATTATATGATAATATATTATATAAATGATAAAAAAAATTCATTATAGCTCTGCAAACATGTCACAAAAAATGAGGTGGCATCATTAGAATGCAAGCAATGATGGTCAAATACACCACCTTGTTGATAGCCCAGCATGGAAAATTATTGATGACAAATGGCCTAGTTTTTCTCGTGAACCTCGCAATGTATGACTTGCATTGGTAGTAGATGGATTTAATCCTTTTGGAGACCTGAGCATCACATATAGTGTTTGGCCTGTAGTGCTAGTTACATACAACCTTCCACCATGGTTATGCACAAAAAGGAATTTTTGTATGCTAACATTGTTAATACCTAGCCCCAAGCAACCAGGCAATGACATTGATGTGTATTTGGAACCCTTGGTAGATGAACTAAAGGAATTATGGGACCAAGGGGTATGGACATATGATGCTTATAGTAAGACATGCTTTAACATGAAGGAAATTCTTATGTGGGTGATCCATGATTTTCCTGCTTATGGGAATATGGATGGTTGCACAACAAAAGGCTATAATGCATGTCCCATATGTGGGAGGAACACAAAATCAGAGTACCTTAGTTGTAGCATGAAATGTGTGTACATGGGACATAGGAGGTTTCTTCCTCAACATCATAAGTTTCACTCACAAAAGGCATTGTTTAATGGGAAGGAGGAGCATCATTATGCCCCTCCAATTGTAAAAGTATCAGATATTTTGAAGGAAACAAAATGAAAGGAATAAATTTGGGGGAAGATTGAATCAAATAAAAGGAAAAGAAAAAATAAAATACGTGAAAAGACTGATGTTGTGGTGTGGAAGAAACAATAAATTCTATTCAATATACCATATTGGGAGGTATGTAGACCCATCAACCATGTGATCAGGTGCTCATGTCCTAAGTGTCGTAAAATGCTCAAAATTTAAATTGCTCAAAACTAGTTCAACGTTGAATGAATTGAAAGTGCTCGTCTTCCCGATTCCGGTGCCACAAACAATTCAAAAAACGGTCACCGTGTGAGGAAGTTATGGCAAAAAGAAGAATTTGTCCATAACATTAGAAATTTTAATTTTTCAAAAAAAATTTAAAAAAGGAATATTCTACAGAATATTCCTTGGAATATTCCCTTTGCATAGCCAATCAGAAGTTGCCACGTGGCAGGCCCGGAGGCCGCCACGTGGCCCCCAGATGACGTCAGCAAGATGGGTTGGGTGGATGTATTAAATTTTTTTTTGGTCGAATGGGGGATCGAACCCCCGACCTATGGTCTATTAGCCAAGCACTTTACCGTTGGACCACGTGGTCACATGTTGTTGTAAAGGTGGAATAAACCATTATTAAATTCTGAAACATGTTGGGGCGGAAACCAAAGGGGGCCAGCCCCCCTCTCATATGACCGCGACCCAGGAACCAAGGGCTTAAGCCCCAACTGCCAGCACGCAAACCGCCAGCACGAACTCCGAGGTAAACATTTAATGTAACTGCAGTTTTGGCGGAAAATCTGGCCGGAGCGCCAAAATTGTCGGGCCTAACGGGACATTAACTAAAGTTAGCTGGAGTTCTTTTAGGCTAAACTGGAGGGGATCATTAAATGGCCATAACTTTGGCTAGGAAAAGCAGTTTTGGACGAATTTTTTTTTTGTTTTTGGGTATTTTCGACCTGCTAATGCCATTGGTGCAGGTCTTATAGCCATCTGAGGTCATTTGCAGAGGTTTTGGAGCCGTGAAAGTTCTAGGAGCCACTAGGGCCAAGTTTTGTGAAGACTGTATATGGTTGCAGGTATCCATTGGAGGTGATCCAATAGTCAATCCTAAAGGATTCAAGTGTTCTGAATCCATTTTTACCATCTATTTCTCCTGTAGATGCTTCTATTCAGTTGTATTTTCAATTTGAGCATTTGATAAAAACAAGGACAAGCCCGGTTGGGAGCTTTGGACCCAGCAGACGTAGCCCTGGAGGGGGTGAACTGCTTTATCAACTTCTTTTGCATTTGTGGTTGATTTATTTTGCAGAACAAATTCGTTTTAATGTGTTAAACAGTAAAAGGAAATAACTCTGCTATGCTTAAATGGATCATGAACAGCTGAAAATTTCATGTGTTTTCTTTCTGCAAGACATGGAAATCTTTTAAACATGTCTAATTCTGAATTGAATACCTTGCAAACAAATTTCAAGTAGTTTCAAATTCACATCAAGTTGGTATCAGAGCCTTGAACAAGATAACGGTAAAGAATCGTTACCCACTCCCAAGGATAGATGATTTTCTAGATCAGCTGAAAGATTCTCGATATTTCACTAAGCTAGACTTGCGCAGTGGATATCATCAAGTAAGAATTGAAGAAAGTGACATTTGGAAGACAGCCTTTAAAACCAAACAAGGACTCTTTGAGTGGCTTGTGATGCCGTTTGGTTTTTGCAATGCACCTGCAACTTTCATGTGGGTAATGGATGATGTCTTGCGTCCTTTTCTTGATGATTTCATTATTGTCTACTTAGATGACATCTTAATTTTCAGCAAGTCTAGAGAAGATCATGTCATGCATGTTAGAAAAGTACTTGATGTTTTGAAGAAGAATCAGTTATTTCTTAAAATGTCAAAGTGTGAATTTGGAAAGAATTCTTTGGTTTATTTGGGACACATAGTAGGAGGAGGTGCTTTGAGAATTGATCCTGCTAAGATTGAGGCTATTATGAAGTGGCCTACTCCCAAATCCATAACAGAGGTAAGAAGTTTTTTGGGTGCAACTCAATATTGGAGGAAGTTTATCTCTAACTTCTCTTCTATAGCAGCTCCTATGCATGTCGTGACAAGTGTGAAGCATGCTTTCCAATGGGGAGGCAAGCAGCAAAAAGCTTTCAAATATTTGAAAGAGAAGATTAGTTCAGCTCTAGTCCTTGCATTACCGGATTTGAGACAGCCATTTGAGATACAAACTGATGCTAGTGATTATGCTATGGGTGCAGTTCTTCTACAACATGGTAAGCCTATTGCTTTTCATTCTGAAACTATTAATGGTGTTGTTGTAAATTATCCTACATATGATAAGGAGTTGTATGCATTGGTATAAAACGTCAAAAATTGGAAACACTATTTGATGGGCAAAGAAACTGTTATACATACCGACCATCAACCCTTACAGTACTTGCAATCACAAAGCAAGTTACAACAGTCACGACACTTCAGATGGATGGGCTTCTTGCAACAATTCCATTTGGTAATAAG
Organism: Pinus tabuliformis; assembly: GCA_031772625.1. Lineage (NCBI taxonomy): Eukaryota > Viridiplantae > Streptophyta > Pinopsida > Pinales > Pinaceae > Pinus > Pinus tabuliformis. Next base: position 463,176,906 of record CM062814.1, read on the forward strand.
GTAGAATAAAGGTACATTGAATAAGGTTGTTGATATGCTTTCAAGGCCTATTATTGGTGCTGTTACTTTACTTAAGAATGCTTCCATTGTACATGATAGTTACATAGAACAATATGCATCTGATGAAGACTTTAAAGATGTGTATGCTAACTTGATTAAAGGGAATCATGTAGAGGAAAATGACTATCACATGCATAACAATTTGTTGTTTCACTTAGGCAAGTTGTGTATACCACAGGGGGAGAGGATAAATGTCATAAGAGAAGCTCATTCTTCTCTTATTGTTGGCCATTTTGGTGTGATCAAAACATTTGCACATCTACAGAGGTATTGCTATTGGCCTCGCATGGTAGATTCTGTTTCAAGGTTCATAAGAGGTTGTTCATTATGTGCTACAAGCAAGCCTAGCAATAGGAAGCTTGGTTTGTATACTCCTTTGCCGGTACCTTCTAGACCATGGGAGAGTATCTCTATGGATTTTGTAGGAGGTTTGCCAAAATCTTGAAAGAAGCATGATTATTTATATGTAGTAGTTGATCGTTTCAGCAAAATGTGTATACTTATGCCTTGTAAGAAAACTATAACTGCTGAACAAACTGTTGAATTATTTTTTCATCATGTATGGATTCACTTTGGTTTGCCTACTTCCATTATTAGTGACAGGGATTTCAGATTTGTGGGGAATTTTTGGTCCAACCTATGGGAGATGATGGACACAAAGTTGAAGAAAAGTACTGCTTTCCATCCGCAAACAGATGGACAAACCGAAGTTGTGAATAGAACCATTGTGCACCTCTTGAGAGCTTATTGCAGCAAGCATCCCAAGCTTTGGGATGAACATTTGCACTACATACAACATGCTTACAATCGTGCCAAGCACTCTTCCACAAACACCACACCGTTTGAAGCTTTTTTTGGTTACTTGCCAAAATCACCTCTTGATTTCATTCTTGAGAAAGATGTTGCCATTGAGGGACATAGTGATATTGAAAAAGCTCGTTCATTCATTGAAAGAATTCAGCAAATACATCAGCAAATTCAAGAACAGCTTGAGAAGAGTCAAGGCAAGTACAAGGAAAGACACGACAAGCATAGAGTCGATCACAAGTTTCAAGAAGGGGATGAGGTATGGTTGTACATTAGTAAGGAAAGGATGCAAGGAGAAGGTAAAAAGCTGAAGCCTATTCATTATGGTCCATTCAAAATCCTCAAGAAGGTTGGAAATAATGCTTTTCAATTAGATTTTCCTTCCTACATGCAAATGTATTCTGTTGTCAATGTGGAGAACTTACATTTGTATGAACCTCCTTTGATTGCTAATCATGAAAATGTTGTTCAGCTGCCATCTATAGAAGATTTCTCGCCAGAATTCTTAGATGAGCTAAAAGAAGATACAATCCTTGACAGAAGGACACGCACTTCAAGAAGGGGCAGTGTAGATTATGTTCGGGTTGGTTTCAAAGGCAGCAAACCGAACAAGGCAAAGTGGATGGAGGTGGACAGAGTGAGGGAGCTATACCCTCACCTCTTTAACAGGTAGTTGAAGGCTTTTGGGGTCCAAAAGCTTCCCAATGGGGAGGCGTGATCAGGTGCTCATGTCCTAAGTGTTGTAAAATGCTCAAAATTTAAAGTGCTCAGAACTGGTTCAAAGTTGAACGACTAGAAAGTTCTCGTCTTCCCGATTCCAGCACTGCAAATGGTTCGAAAAACAGTCACCGTATGAGGAACTAATGGCAAAAAGAAGAATTTGTCCATAACATTAGAAATTTTAATTTTTCAAAAAAAAATTAAAAAAGGAATATTCTGCAGAATATTCCTTGGAATATTCCCTTTGCACAGCCAATCAGAAGCTGCCACGTGGCAGGCCCGGAGGCCGCCACGTGGCCCCCAGATGACGTCAGCAAGATGGGTTGGGCGGATGTATTAAATTTTTTTTTGGTCGGATGGGGGATTGAACCCCCGACCTATGGTCTATTAGCCAAGCGCTTTACCGCTGGATCACGTGGTCACATGTTGTTGAAAAGGTGGAATAAACCATTATTAAAGTCTGAAACGTGTTGGGGCGGAAACCAAAGGGGGCCAGCCCCCCTCTCATATGACCGTGACCCAGGAACCAAGGGCTTAAGCCCCAACCGCCAGCCCGCAAACCGCCAACACAAACTCCGAGGTAAACATTTAATGTAACTGCAGTTTTGGCAAAAAATCTGGCAGGAGCGCCAAAATTGGCGGGCCTAACTGGACATTAACTAAAGTTAGCTGGAGTTCTTTTAGGCTAAACTGGAGGGGATCATTAAATGGCCATAACTTTGGCTAGGAAAGGAAGTTTTGGACGATTTTTTTTTTTGTTTTTGGCTATTTTCGACCTGCTGAAGCCATTGGTGCAGGTCTTACAGCCATCTGAGGTCATTTGTAGAGGTTTTGGAGCCGTGAAAGTTCTAGGAGCCACTAGGGCCTTGTTTTGTGAAGACTGTATAGGGTTGCAGGTATCCATTGGAGGTGATCCAATAGTCAATATTGAAGGATTCAAGTGTTTTGAATCCATTTTTACCATCTATTTCTCCTGTAGATACTTCTATTCAGATGTATTTTCAATTTGATAATTTAATAAAAACAAGGATAAACCCGATTGGGAGCTTTGGACCCAGCAGACGTAGCCCTGGAGGGGGTGAACTGATTTATCAACTTCTTTTGCATTTGTAGTTGATTTATTTTGGAGAAAAAATTCGTTTTAATGTGTTAAAAAATAAAAGGAAATAACTCTGCTATGATTAAATGGGTCATGAACAGCTGAAAATTTCATGTGTTTTCTTTCTGCAAGACATGGAAATCTTTTAAACATGTCTAATTCTGAATTGAATACCTTGCAAACAAATTTCAAATAGTTTCAAATTCAGATCACCATACCTAATTATTGGATGCAACTTGCTTAGTTGACATCATTGTGATTAGATTTCTTAGTTGAATTTATTGTTTATCTATTTGTCCATATTAAATATTGTTATGATATTCTTGATGTGTTGGAATGCAGAAACTCATAATATGCGACAATTTAGATGTAATGCATGTGGAGAAGAATGTGTGTGAAAGCATTTTTGGAACTCTTTTGGATATATAAGGGAAGTCCAAAGATGGAAAAAAATTGCATGATGACTTGCAAAAAATGGGTTTGAGGAAATCATTGTGGCCAGAAGTTAAAGGACAAAAAATATTCCTTCCAGCTGCACCACATACTCTTTCAAAGAAAGAGAAACATACCCTATGTCATGTTATTTTCATGTTAAAGGGGCCAGATGGTTATAGCTCTAATCCGAAAAATCGTATATCTATGGAAGATGTTAAGTTCCATGGTATGAAAGCACATGATTGCCATGTTCCAATGCAACAACTCCACCTAGTGGCTTTACGTCATGTGTTGCCAATTGTTGTCCAAAATACTTTTTGTAAGCTTTGTTACTTTTATAGGCAAATCTATGCAAAATCAGTTTCAGTAAGTGCCTTGATAAGTTGGAAAATGATATTGTGGAGACAATGTTCTTTCTTGAAAATTAATTTACTCCATTCTTTGATATAATGTTGCATTTGAATGTACAATTTGTACGTGAGCTTCGATATTGTGGCCTGGTTGCATATAGATGGATGCACCCCTTTGAGAGGTACGTGAACATTACTTTTTATCAAGCACAAAAACAAGATGTTATTTTTTGAAATCTTTTGACATTACTTAATTCTCTTTTGTTCATTTTGTAGGAACATGAAAGTATATAAGAGTTATGTTAAGAACAAAAATAGGCCTGAAGGATGCATTGTCGAATGCTATACTGTGGAGGAATCAATAAAGTTTTGTTGAGGATACTTGAAAGGTATGGAAGCTATTGGATCCACATATGGTCGAAATGAAGTATGGGATGAGGAATTTGAAGAAGTTATCCTTGGTGGAAAGCCATATCTGCTCCAATTCCTTCAGAACTGGATGACATTAGTTGGGAACAAGCCCATAGGTGGTTTCTATTTCACACACAAGAAGTTGATCAATGGATAGATTAAAGTATTTGACCTTCAAAAATATTTTATTCATATTTTATCAAAACACATTAATCACCATATCTATTGTTCATAATTATTGAATTAGGATGCACATAATGGAGATTACCAACTCAATTACCCAAAAAGAAAGATGAAGCTCTATTGCAGAAACTCCACACCCATAATTTTACTAGTTGGTTAAAACAACAAGTAATGATATTATTTGTTTATCCTTCTTCTGTGACTGTTGGTTGCAAAACAAACTATGCAGAAAGGTTTGTTTACTAGTTGGCTGATGTTTTAATTATTCAGACATAGATGATTATTATGCTTAATATGCCTTCAGTAGAAAGGTTTCTTGAACTTGCTAACTCTTGTGCTCTAAATTATTTTGAAATTTCTTACAAAGTTGTGGTTTATACAAGTTTTTTCAAGAATTTATGGGCTTCTAATTGGTTGATTGTGGTTCTGCATGACATGTTTGGTCTTGTTTCTTGCAGATGTTGTGGAAAAATTGCGCAGTCAAAGGCAAATGGATGCTTTATTGTTTGTCTTTGCATTTGGACTTGTAGAAAAATTTCCACTTGTGCCTTTGTTGAAGGCATATCTAAAGCATCAAAGGAAAGCATCATAAGTAATAGAAAAAAAAGGAAGAGATCATGTTGGGTCATTGGTATGTTTATTCTTGTTGGTGTGGTTCATGCTCCCTTGTCAATATAAACTATCAAAATATTAACTTGTCATTAGACATATTCTCTGAACACTTCCATGTCTTATTGTAGAATTCAACAACCTCAAAAGAAATTCATTCATTGAACAATGTAATAAAGTGCATTGAAGTGCTTCACATCTATAAACTTTACCAGAGCTATTATTGAGTCTTTGGATGTGGTTGTATTTTCAAAGCACAAACATATAAGAAGACAACAAATAATATGCCTGCCTAATTTCAAGTTATCTTCCTGTGAATAGGGTGCTCCCTTCCATAAACCTGACGACTTGCTCTACTTATTTCTAGTGAAAAAATTTAGGACTTTTCATCAATTGTGATACAATTCCAACCCCATGACTATCAGTTTCTTATTTAAAGTTATACCCACTAGATTAGAACCCGCACAAGGAGAATTCCATTCCCATTTCAAAAAAACCTGAAATCGACTTATACCATGTTATTTAATATTTTATGTATTTCTTCACATCCCTGGCATGTGACATAAAGACGCAACATGGTACCTTGAATTTTCTATACTAACACTCCTAAACAATAATAAAGTATGGCCAAATATGTCATTTCAAATGATTTATGCAGCTCACCTTTTGTTTTTTTAATTATCAAAGTTGTTACCTATATTGATGAGATCATCTACAACTGAGGCCACAGTGACAATATCTGTTAGAGTTTTATCTGTGTTGCACTAAAGGTGTTTTTTCTTCAGAAACACTACAATACATTGCAATTTCCATTCAGCAGAGAAGTGTACCCAATAGCAGCCTTGGTCTATGTGAAAATGGGTTGAATTCACAGTAGACTTTATCTATTGTTTTGAAGGTGTTTCTCCTTCAATAGTATTTCATCTTAGTAGATCCTTTCAATCTACACCTTCAAAAGATGCATACATCCTTGGGGTACATGCTACAGATTCCAGTTTTGTTGTGAGGGTATAGAAATGATGAAAGAAGCACATCAATTTTAGGCATCTTATGGTTGTTGTATGCAAGCATGCTTGTCTAATGTTTCCCAAACTTATATAGAGCCATATTTAGTATAATTTTATAGTTTGACTTAGATGCTCACTTTTCTTAATTTAGGTGTTTTTCTTAGTACTATTTTATGCACAGATTTATCTTTAATAAAAGTTCATAGTAGAGAAGGGTTCTATATTTTGAGCAGGGGACACTCTTCTAGGTAAGAGGTACTCTATTCTAGGGAGATTATGTCATGCATGTTAGGTGCTTTATCCTAGATAGAGTTCTAAGTCCCTGCCTCCTTAACAAAGTCCTTGACAGACAAGACACCAGTGGACAAATTTTCAAGTCCCTAAATTTTCCAGAAACCCACCTGAGCCTAGCTATCTAGCCTAAAATACTTTACATTCTAGTCATCTCTTGGCTTATGTGATTTCATAGAGAGAGACCTCTCTGGCTTGGTAGGGCTAGCTACCAAACCAAAATCTTGGTTTGTGCTTACCTCCATCGATATTCTCATTAGCCAGGGACATTGTGGAGGATAACAGAGGGCTTAACAACTAGGGAGTGCCATGGTGTTTTGGTGATTCCAATTTCATGAAAAAAATGTAATGCCAGTTGTGAGTTCATGACTGCCAAGTTGTGTTAGGGAATGCTAGAGCATGCTAACATGTGCCAGATAGTACGAAGACATGTCAAACAAGCTATGATGTTCCAAGTGCTAAGGCATGCCAAGATGTTCAAGGGTTCCAAGTCCCTGCCTCCTCTTCTTCCATATGTTATCCACTTGTGACATTTCCTATGCAATATTTGGTGCATTTGCTAGTTATAGGTAATTTATAGGTTATAAATGTCTTCAGAGTTTCACTTCTAATTGAGTATTCAACTGAACATACAGATTCTCTTATAAATAACTATTTTTCCCTCCACCCACTTTTCATAACTTCAATAACCATTAGGTAGGGACTTGCAGCTTTGATGTTGCTTTTCTTGTTTAGTAAAATAATTCCGAGACTTTAATTTTTTGAAATTTGTGGAATTTATAATTTATGAAGTTTCAAGGTCTAATATTCAAAAATATAAATCTTTAAAGGGTGCTAGCTCAATGGAAGAGCACCTGCTTTACAAGTAGGAGGTTGGTGGTTCGATTCCATCGTGCCCTGACATCCATATGGAATGGCGACGATCAATTTTTGGTGACAGAGGCACTTTTGACTATCACCAATGAGCTTTGGTGACATTTTTCGACCCTCACCAAAAATATGAAATGGTGACGATCAACGCACGTTACCATATATATGCATCAATAGTGATGACCCTCAAAGGTCCGTAACCATAAATTGTTGTTGTTGATATGAAATGGTAACGGTCGTTGTCCATCATTATAGTCATTATTCGTGACGGACCTTAAGTGTCACCACAACGCCTATACTTTTGTCAATGCGGCTTTTGGTGACAGTCAAAAAAATCACCATATATATGCACCAATAGTGATGGCGATTAAAGATCCATCACAATAAATCATTGTTGTTCATATGAAATGGTGACGGTCACTATCTGTCATTATAAATAATATTCGTGACGGAACTTGAATGTCACCATAACACCTTTGGTGATGTTCAATTTTCGGTGGCGGAGGCTATCGTCTGTCACCATTTCTCATATGAAATGGTGACGGTTGCTATCTGTCATTATAAATCATTATTGGTGACGAACTTTGAATGTCACTACAACACCTATACTTTTAGCGACGCCACCTTTGGTGGCATTCAGTTTTTGGTGACTGAGGCTATGGTCCACCATCATTGCTCATATGAAATGGTGACAGTCGCTATCCGTCATTATAAATCATTATTGGTGATGGAGTTTGTATGTCAGTACAACACCTATACTTTTGGCGAAACCACTTTTGGTGACATTCAATTTTTGGTGACCTAGGCTATGGTCTGTCACCATTTCTCATATGAAATGGTGACAGTCGCTATCTGTCATTATAAATCATTATTGGTGACAGACTTTGTATGTCACTACAACACCTATACTTTTGGTGATGCCACCTTTGGTGATGTTTAGTTTTTGGTGACGATTTCTCTTTTGACTATCACCAATGAGCTTATGGTGACATTTTTCACCCCTCACCAATGTCCTTTTTTATTGTAGTGCTTGAAATCCTAGCCAAGATGGATGAAGCTAGATCTGGGGTCTTCTATCTTGTTCAATTGTTCACTCAAGTACGAGTCTAAAAATGTGAATATATGATCTGAAGTTGAACATGGGAAGACACCATCCCATTACCAGCTAATGATGTAAGTTGTTAACAGACGTGAGAGAAATCACCGATAATGATAATGATCCTCAAGGTACTGCAATACATTCTGCATGGTGTGAATGGATGATTTGATGTTGAACATCATACAAAGTATTTTGGTCGAAGGCCATTGATGTCAACCTATTGCCAGAAGCGAGAAACCTTCCATTGATGTATGCAAGCCATAAGGTACTAGAAGGGTGTTTCTAAGTCAACTTCTTGGATAATGTGTTGATGTCAACAAGAAGTGACTCATCGCAGGAGGGCCTTGATGTATCCCACATTAATTACATGAAATGAGTGTAGTGATTTTAGAGATGGAATTTGAATGATGACACAAGGTTCAGGAATGGCGGTCATGAAAATAAATGTTTATGGTATTGCAAAGGATGAATTTTGACTGAATGACTTCTCTTGAACATGTCGGCAACACTGAAATGAATTGGTAGCATTGACCCAAAAAAAAGTGATGGATGGTATGATAGACCAAGAGTGTGATAACCATCAAGCTAATAACCCAACCCAAATAGTCACGGTGATGGAGTGAAAGTGTCATGTTTAAGAGCGACCTACTACCATAAAGTGGTTTTCCCTTTTTCCCCATTTTCCCCAGTCATTGCTAACTAGTACCTCTTTATTTTTATCAATCTTGAGGAGGATAACATATGCTTGTTGTATAATTCCACCCTTCGGGTGAATCCATCACTATTTGATGTTTCAATGAGACTAGCGAAGGTGAAACTTGGTCTTGTCTAGATGGACAAGTTTGTCACTATTTGATGTTTTAACAAGTTTAACAACAAAGATAACTCGGTCCTTTTCATGTTCATAGAGTTTGAAAGGGGACAAAATGTAAACTCCACAAGTTCTTTTTCGTTGGTTTGTCTCTCAAGTCTGAAAAAGCATGAAACAATACAAGAGAGAACCTATTGACCATGTTTGGTCAACGTATTTCTTTTTCATAGTTAATCTATCTTAGCACAAAAAACGGTTAAACTTATAATGAGTAGATGTCATTTCCAATCCATTAACAAGCTCAAAAGGACAAGCGTTGGACAAGCTTTTCATATTTCGAGTGTCTGAAAAGATCTTAGAAAGGACTCCACTTTGAGGAACAAGTGTTATCTAAGATAGCAGTTGGTTCTGGTGATGTTGGAACTTCTCAAAACATGTTGATTTATGTGAAGAGATTGGCTAATAAGACCACTCATTACAATTGTTCCTCAAAAAATGGTAAAACAACCAAGTGAAAGTGTATGATCGGCCAAAGGGATGGTGGTGATCGGATGAAAACAACCGAGGCTCATATGACGGAAAAGGCTGATAGAATGGAAATCACGAGGGTTAAAATGAATATGGGTTCATTTACACAAGCTTGAACCATAGGGAACTATTCTTGGATTCAGCTTCATGTTTACACAAGCTTGAAATGACAAATAATGCTTGGATTCAGTTTCATTTTTACACAAGCTTGAAACAAAAAACTATGCTTAAATTCAGTTTCTTTTTTACACAAGCTTGAAACGTAGAACTATGCCTGAGATTGGTTTACATGAGCCCAACATGATGAAAGGGAGAGTCTCCGGTAACCAGAAGAAAGTCGTTGTGGTGAAGTAGGACGGTTACCCAATACCTTTTTGGCTTCGTCCAGATAGGGACAAAGGTGAATGGGGTGATTCTGTTCACATAATCTACAAGAAAAATTAACTTTAACACTAGGTGCATGCCCCCCAAACTTCATTAAATTCACCTAAGTAGACTACTTATGGCTATCAGGTGGATGGAATGAAGGTTCTTTTATGAGATCAAGTGAAAGACTCGAGATCTAATCAAAGACTCGAGTTGGAACTTGGGACCTTGTTTAATTTTTTAATGAGCTTGACACAAGACAAGGAACTCTACTCAGATTCCTTGTTTCATTTTTTAACGAGCTTGACACAAGACAAGGAACTATCCTCATATTCTTGGTTTCATTTTTTAACGAGGTTGACACAAGACAAGGAACTATCTTGATATTCTTGGTTTCATTTTATGATGAGGTTGACACAAGACAAGGAACAATCCTCATATTCATCGATCACGACTCATAAGAGGTCATGCCTTCCAAGAGGTTCTCATCAGATGGGAGAACAATGCTTTTGAAGGGATCCATAGCAAGGAATCCATTAGAGAGATCTGGTTCTAATGCCCCCAGTACATAATGTATAACATCACTGAATTTATCATCAGTTGATGTAGCCATGGAACGAGTTGCCACATAATTAACCCATGGTGGGAAAGATACCATTGGTACAAAAGGACCATTTAGGGAAGATGGTTGACTAGAAGCCATATTTGGACCAGGAAATGAAAGCTGGTCAACAGTGACAATTTTGCCTTCATGCGGGAAAGACATCACTCGAAAGAGTGTTAAAACAATAGCTCCCATGTCATAAACATAGTCACGCCCAAGAAGTAAATTGTAATCTAAAGGGCCTGAGACTACCATCACATTCAGATAAACGATTTTTCCCCCCAAAGTAATATGCAACTGAGGAAGGAGCCTTAATGGTTGACTGGTTCCTTTGTTAAAAGCCAACAGATTCTGGTTAACAGGCACAAGCGGCAACGAATCAAGCGCTTGCCAAGAAGTTGAGGAAAGGATACTCACAGATGCACCTCCATCTATAAGAGTGCCATATACAATCATATTACAAACTTGTACTATGATCTGGAAAGGCACATAAGAAGGAAGATGGAATCCTGCTAGTTGATTCCAATAAAAGGAAGTGACCAGACTACTTGGAGGGGGTGGCATAAAAATGGAATAATTAACCCCTTGAGTTACAAGATCAGGAGGATTTTCCTCCTATCTTGATGGAATAGGAGGATTTCCCTCAAGCTCATTGGAATCTAAAGAAATGAAAAGAACTTGAGTGGTATCATACCCACTCTCTTTGGGAAAGGTAAAACTAAATCAAGGTGAAATCAGGTCAACTGCTTCCTTGACCTGTGATTGGTCAATTATAGACTCATGAGATTCACTTTCAGAGGGAGTGGGTTTAACCAACGGTTGATTTGAGTCAGTCAATTCATCAACTAGTGAAGGATTAGGGGAGAGTCTCCTGTAACTAGATGGTAATCGCTACAGTGAAGCATAACAGTTATCCAACACTTTTTTGGCTTCATCTAGATAGGGACAAAGGTGAATGGGGTGATTCCCTTCACATAACCTACAAGAGTATTTAACTACACCCTTATTTCCATGAACTTTACTACCACTAGTTTATGGTGCGTCACTAGCATGATCTCCAGAAGTTGATGACACAAGATGATGTGAACGAGAAGATAATTCTTTTAAGACCGGAGGAATACCATAAAAATTTCGAAGAAGATTGTATCTTGCACAAAGTTTGCATGGATATCGAACTTTGTGGGGCTTTACAGACAATTTCTTATCAGATGTTGCATTCAAAGAAATGATTGCTTGGTTTCCACTCTACTAAATTTGCTTCTCCTTCTTCTGATTCCCTTTCTTCTTCTTCTTAGCCACTTGGTTACTAGTACCAATACTTTCACCAGGAAAGGAGGAAGAAGGGGAAGAAGAAACAATCGAGGAAGAAGGCAAAGGGTTAACTTTAGGATCAACTGGAGGTTGATTTTGTCTAGTTTGAGGTGTACTCGATCGCGGAGAAATCATGATATTTTGAAACAAGGAGGTTGAAAAAAAACCATACTGGTAAGCCAATGGCAAATCCCAGTATGGATAATGTAGCCATGTAAGGAGCACCAATATTTCTGAAAGGAGGAAAAAGACTAGGATTCCCATCAAAAGGACTTCCTTGATCGGTGGACTCCAAATTTGTCACCATATGTTTCAACCTAAGATCAACTAAGGAGTGAGCGTGGAGGATGTTATCCGCGGTCAATTAATTTCATTTTAATCAAAGTAACATAACAAAACAAAAGAGGGATAATCTAGGCAAAAGGTTTACCAAGCAACTGTGAACTACAGAATACCTCTCGACGAACTGAGAAGTATGGGTAGGCAATCTCTCTGAATGTTATGTTAGGTGTATCACAGTGTACAAGGCAATTGACTCGGTTACCTAAGGATGGTTAAAAACCTAGTGTTTTCGTCCCATATATACCCAAAGTACATGGAGGCCCAATCCATAATAGCACTGTCTAATGCAAAACCGCATAGTGAGAGCATTCCCATATACTTTATGTACTGTAACACCTCCCTATATACCTGAAGGTACGTGGATGAGCTACGATATAATCACGTACGTGGAATGAGATATCACACTCGGGATGTATTGCAGACAAGTTAGCGATAGATTCTATGTTTTACAATGTTGGAACACGTCTCTAGCCTAGAACCTCTAAATGTTATTCGTTAGGTGACAATGCTCCATTAGGTAAATTTAGATAAATTTTAAGTTTATCTTATTTAGAATTTTCCTTTCAAGGTTCACCATGTGATGTACATTTGTAATTCCTAAAATGCAACTAATATGATAAGCATTCTTCTCATTCAATTGAACAATTAAAACCTTAGCTAGTAGGGATAGAGAAATTAGATCTTTGACAAAGAGCAAAGAGCACATCTAATGCAATTTCCCTAGCTTTTCCTTTCAAGCATTCAAAAGCTACAATATGAACGATGCAAGTTTTTCTTTTCGATTACCTTAATGTTATGATGAAAAAAAAAGGAAACTAATGCACATATAATCAATCAACCTTTAACAAGAACAAAGACTTTATGACAGTTCTATTTCGAAGGAAAAGAAGACTTTTATGACACTTTCTTTCAAACAAGGATTAATCGACTATAATCTAAATTTGACTATGGATTGATAATGATAAAGAAAACATTTAAGAAACATTAATCAATCAAGTCAAAGTGGGGCTGGAAAGAGGAAATACAAGCTGATTTCAGAGACATACTACAATCATTGATCATTCAGCAAGCATAAACAAAAGGAAATTTGGAGAAAAGAACCAATCCAAAGGTGAAAATTTTACCTAAGGTGGATCAACGCAGGTCAAAGAGTTCCTACCTGCACTGTAGAGCACTGTCTCTCACTCAAAGGTGCTCTGCAGAGCACTGTCCCCTGACCAAGGCTGCGGTGATTCATGAGATGCCACTCAAAAGTCATCTAACCTCAATTTTTGACCAAATAACACTTCAAAAAGGCTGAAATACAATCAATGAAAGGAAGTAAGGTCTGCTAGAGTGTCGTAGGATGTGGATAAGCTACTTGGAACAATTATCGTCCCCAGTGGAGTCACCAATTTGTTTTGGAGAATTTGGTATCTACAGATAAATACTAATTCCCTAGATAAGTAGTCATATATAGAACAACAGTTTAAAGTATTTTAGTATTTTCCTATAAGAAATAGATAATATGAGAAGATGAGAATACCTACTTGTAGTTCCTCTTTCCTCTCATCTCCTTTGTATCAATCCCTTCGCTCCTTCCCATACTTAACACACTTGATAAGTACCTGTAAACATCAACAGAAGACAAAGAACCGATCAAAGCAAAAGATCTATTGAATACAAGTAAATGGAATCGGATACTTTCACACATATAAGCATCATATAACAAGATAAGCATATGGAAAAAGGTGCAAATACTTTATTGAATAGAAGGAATGATTACAACCATGAAGCCTAATTCAAAGTCACTCCTCCAACTTTGGTTCCATCCACATCACATCATATGCATGACAAACTTGTAGCCTTACAATACTTGCTTCAAAGCCTATTCTCATAGCAACATTATCTCCTTACAATTCAACATAATCCAGCCCATGCTCACTTAGATGAGTGGTCAATTTATAGGGAGATGAAGGAGGTTTTGTCATAAATGGTGGTATTCAATGGCCTTCCATACTTAGAATTAGTTCCATGGAGGAAGGGATGAGAGGATAGGATGCATCTTAACTCATTCCTCATCCATTTTTGAGCTCATAGGAGTTGATAACTGAGGGATCCTTCTATATGAATCCAAAAGATAAGAATATTACCCAAACCCTATGTGAATTTCGCTTAAAGTCACCCAACACAGGTGAAAGGAAGCCTAAGTTCTCTGCAGAGCACCCTGGCATGGACTTAACTGCTCTGTGGCACACCCTTACATGGGCCTACCTGCACTGGTCCCTGTAGAGGCCATTTCTAGATGTCTTCAAGTCATGAAACTATTCGAGAAGGAGGCATTCAAAGGGGTGACTTGTTTAGGGCATGTAGCAACTGAAATTAGGGTTTGGTTAGCCCTAAAACACTGATCTGGATGATGGGATTGATGTGCCCAAATGGATCTGCCAAGTTTGTTGTAGATCCATTTGGGCATATCAACCCCATCATTCAGCTCATTTTTTTAGGGCTCGTCAGAAACTCTAGCAGACCTTACTTCCTTTCATTGATTGTATTTCAGCCCTGTTGAAGTGTTATTTGATCAAAAATTGAGGTTAGATGACTTTTGAGTGGCCTCTCAAGAATCAACACAGGCTTGGTCAGGGGACAGTTCTTTGCAAAGCACCCTTGAGTGAGATATAGTGCTCTACAACATAGTTAAGCCCTATTTGACCTATGTTGATCCATCTTAGGGAAAATTTTCACCTTTGGATTGGGTTTTTTGTCCAAATTTCCTTCTGTTTATGCTTGCTTAAAGATCAATGATTGTAGTATGTCTCTGAAATCAACTTGTATTTCCTCTTTCCAGCCCTAGTTTGACTTGATTGATTAATGTTTCTTAAATGTTTTCTTTTTCATTATCAATCCATAATCAAAGTTATATTATAGTCGATTAATCCTTGTTCGAAAGAAAGTGTCGTAAAAGTCTTCTTTTCCTTCGAAACAGAACTGTCATAAAGTCTTCATTCTTGTTAAAGGTTGCTTGAGTGTATGAGCATTAGTTTCCCTTTTTGTTCATCATAACATTAAGGGAATTGAAAAGAAAATCTTGCATCGTTCATATTGTTTTTATGAATGCCTGAAAGGAATAGTTATGGAAATTGCATTAGATGTGCTCTTTTCTATTTCTCAAAGATCTGATTGCTCTATCCCTACTAGCTAAGGTTTTCATTTTTCAACTGAATGAGAAGAATGCTTACCATATTAGTTGCATTTTAGGAATTTCAAACATACATCACGTGGTGAACCTTGAAAGGAAAATTCTAAAGAATATCAACTTAAAATTTATCTAAATTTACCTAATGGAGCATTGTCACCTAACTAATAACATTTAGAAGTTTTAGGCTAGAGACGTGTTCCATCGTTGTAAAACATTAGCAGTTGTCGCTAACTTGTCGGCAATACATTCTGAGTGTGATATCTCATTCCATGTACGTGATTATATTGTATCGTGTCCACATACCTTCAAGTATATAGGGAAGTGTTACAGTACGTAAAGTATATGGGAATTCTCTCACTGTTCAGTTTTGCATTAGATAGCACTAATACGAATTGGGCATCCACGTACTTTCAGGTATAGATGGGAGGACAAAACTAAGTTGTTATCCATCCTTAGGTAATCGAGTCGGCTTCCTTGTACACTGTGATACACCAAACACATCATTTGGGGAGATTTCCTACCCGTACTTCTCAGTTCGCCGGGAGGTATTCTGCTGTTCATAGTTGCTTGATAAACCTTTTGCCTAGAATATCCCTCTTTTGTTCTTTTATGTTACTTTGATTAAAATAAAATTAATTGACCATGGATAACATCCTCCATGCTCACTCCTTAGTTGATCTTATGTTGAAACATATGGCGACAAATCTGGAGTCCACCGATCAAGGAATTCCTTTTGATGGGAATCCTAATCCTTTTCCTCCTTTCGGAAATGTTGGTGCTCCTTATATGGCTACATTATCCCTACTCGGATTTAACATTGGCTTACTAGTATGGTTGTTTTCAACCTCCTTGGTTTAAAATGTCGTGATTTCTCCACAATCAAGTACACCTCCAACTGGACAAAATCAACCTCTAGTTGATCCTAAAGTTGACCCTTTGCCTTCTTCCTAAGTTGTTTCTCCTTCCCCTTCTTCCTCTTTGCCTAGTGAAAGTATTGGTACTAGTAACCAGGTGACTAAGAAGAAGAAGAAAGGGAAGAAGAAGGAGAATCAAATTCAGCAAAGGGGAAACCAAGCAAATATTTCTTTGAATTCAACATGTGATGAGAAATCGTCCGTAAAGCCTCACAAAGTTCGATATCCATGCAATCTCTGTGCGGGAGACCATCTTCATCGAAATTGTTCTAGTATTCCTCAAGTCTTAGAAGAATGGTCTTCCCGTTCACAGCATCATGTGTCATCAACTTTTGGAGATCATGTTGGTGACACACCATCAAATAGTGGTAGTAAAGTTCATGTAAAGAAGCGTAGAGTTAAGTTTCCCTATAGGTTATGTGAATGGAATCACCCCATTTAGCTTTGTCCCTATCTCGATGAAGCTGAAAAAGTGTTCGATAACCGTTCTTCTTCGCCTCAACGACTACCATTTGGTTACAACAGACTCTCCCTTAATCCCTAACTAGTTGATGAGTTGAATGACTCAAATCAATAGTCGGTCAAACCCACTCTCTCTGAAAGTGAATCCCATGAGTCTATACCTAACCAATCACATTTTAAGGAAACAATTGACACAATTTCACCTTTAGTTAATCGTACCTTTCCCGAAGAGAGTGAGTATGATACCACTCAGGTTCTTCTCATTTCTTCACATTCCAATGATCTTGGGGGAAATCCTCCTATTCCATCAAGATAGGAGGAAAATCCTCTCGCTCTCATAACTCAGGGGGTTAATTCTCCCATTTTTATAGTACCCCCTCCAAGTAGTCTGCTCACTTCCTTTGATTGGAATCGACTGGCAAGATTTCGTATTCCTTGTTATGTGCCTTTCCAGATCATAGTATAGGTTTATAATATGATTATATCTAGCACTATTATAGATGAAGGTGCATCTGTGAGTATCCTTTCCTCAACTGCTTGGAAAGTGCTCATTTCACCACCGCTTATGCTTCTTACCCAGAATTTGCTGGCTTTAAACATAGGAACTAGTCAACCATTAGGGATCCTTCCTCAGTTGCCTATTACTTTGGAAGGAAAAATTGTTTATCTGAATGTAATGGTAGTCCTAGGCCATATAGATTACAATTTACTTCTTGGGCATGACTATGTTTATGACATGGAAACTATTATTTCAACACTCTTTCAAGTGATGTGTTTCCCACATGAAGGAAAAATTGTCATTGTTCACCAGCATTCATTTCTTGGTCTAAATAAGGCTTCCAGCCAACCATCTTCCCTAAATGGTCCTTTTGTACCAATGGTATCTTTCCTGCCATGGGTTAATTATGTGGTAACTCATTCCACGGCTACATCAACTGACAATAAATTCAGTGATGTTGTACATTATGTATGAGGGCCATTGGAACCAGTTCTCTCTAATGGATTCCTTGCTACGGATCCCTTTCAAATCATTGTTCTCCCATCTGATGAGAACCTCTTGGAAGTTATGACCTCTTATGAGTCATGATCAAGGAATATGAGGATAGTTATTTGTCTTGTGTCAAACTCATTAAAAAATGAAACAAAGAATCTGAGAAGAGTTCCTTGTCTTGTGTTAAGCTCATTAAAAACATGAAACAAGGTTGCAAGTTCCAAGTTTAGTATTTTATTAGATATCGATTATTTCACTTGATCTCGTAAAAAACCTTCATTCCATCCACCTGATAGCCACAACTAGTCTACTTAGGTGAATGTAATGAAGCTTGGGAGGCATGCACTTAGTGGTAAAGTTAAGTTTCCCTATAGGTTATGTGAATGGAATCACCCTATTCACCTTTGTCCCTATATGGATGAAGCCAAAAAGGAATTGGATAACCATCCCACTTCACTGCAACGACTTCCATTTGGTTACAAGAGACTCTCCCTTTCATCATGCTGGGAGCATGTAAACCAATCTCGAGCATAGTTCTTCATTTCAAGCTTGTGTAAAAATGAAACTGAATTTGAGCATGGTTTTTCATTTGACCCAAAACATTAACCAAGTTGGGTTTCACCCAACAAGCATGGATTTATGTGCTAGCATGATGATTAGGTAAAATAGCATTAATGTCCACTAGGCTAGTTGTGATGGTAGCAGATGCTAGCATTGATGTGCTTGATGTGTCAAGCTTAGGGGGGGTCCTATAGTTGTTGCAGTATTTTGTAAAGAATCACCATAGAAGCATATTTATTGGAGAAGCCATAAAATTATGGCTATGATGGTTGGGATTCATAGTCTTTGAAGGAGATTCTACCTCTAAATATCAACTCAGGTGCCCTTGGAGTTAGCATAATTGGCTAGTGCTCAGAAATAGATTTCCAATGGTATGTGGAAGTCCATAAATGGATCTCGAGATAAAAAAATTATTAATAGCCTAAGTAAGGATTTTGAAATCCTTAGGTGTAGGCTGAATTTTGGAACCAGGGAAGTAGGCCAAATTTCTGAATCGAGAAGAAGGCCGAATTTTGGAACAAGGAAGCAAGCTGAATTTTAGAATTTTAGAACTAGGAATTGGGTCGAACTTTGGTACCTCAAAGGATTGGAATATTGAGAGATCAAAAGGTTAGTATATCGGAAATAGGTCGAATATCAAAACCCCAAATTTTGGAACTTCAAAACTCCAGAGGGTCCAGTCTCAAGACCTCGAAGGGTCAAAATCTTAGGACATCAGAAGGTCAGAATTTTCGAGCCTAGAAATTTTGGAACCTTGGAACCTACTAAGTTCTTATTAATGAATTTTTTAAAATCATTGAAGGTTGCAAGGAGAATGGATTTACAAAGTAATTTGTTTACAAAACCAATGAACTAGGGACCCTTTCTCTTTCCTCAGATAGGACACATGGCAACAGTTGAATGGCCCTCAGGCGTTGATGGTGGCAGATAACATCAACATGACATTGCTATATGGAGTACACGAGGTAGTCAATTTTAACATGATTGAGTGGTCTAATGGGGAAAATCATAGTGACACATGTCACCACTAAGGAGTTTCCACGTGGGTATTCAAAGGTCAGAGATTTCATAACTCCTCTATAATTGCTTTTTGAGAAAATTTCTGATACAAACAACTTCTGATGTTCATTGGCACTTGGTCACATGGAGCCAAAAGAACTAAGGTTGTAGAGAAGGGATTGGCACTTGGTCGCATGGAGCCAAATGAACCAAGGTTGTAGAGAAGGGATTAGATCCTAAGTGTTATGGAGAGGCCAAGTGCATATTTCAAAGGTCAGAGATTTCATAACTCCTCTCTAATTGGAATTTTAGAAAGTTTAGATACTAGAGGCTTCTCATGTTGTTGACGACTGGTTGTGGAGCCCACAGAACCAAGTCTGTAGAGTGATAACACAATGAGATACACCCTTGACAGGATCCTGAAGGGATTATCACCTAAGTGTTATGTCATTGGTCACAAAACCTAGTCCTATGGTTAAAAATAATAAGAGGCGAAGCAAAATGAGCTAAAGGCCAAGCTCGAAATCTTGCGATTTCATAACAACACTTTAATAAAGTTATGAAATATCAGGCTCCAAAACTGCAGCACAGAGGTGTATGAAGGATGAATGAGTAAATGTGCATGGTAAGGTTGGTGTCACAAGAGCAATGGTGACTTCTGATATCGCTGACTCAACGAAACAAGGACCACAATTGTGCAAGATGATTTAAAGGAGTTTGTCATGAGTTGAGACAATCCATCGCTGATCTTGCTTCCATTCTACAAGAAATTGAATGAAGAAGAAAACCTCAAGGACTGGAGGTCTAATCAAAGTTTAGAGAAGCCATGCTTAAGTAATTTTCAAGCTCTGTGAGAAATTAATAAGAATGGAAGAACCTCCTACGAGTACAGACTGTTTGAGATTTAATTCTCAACATTGAGAATCACATAGTGATGCATTCTCCAAATTAATTGTATTGTAGCAACAATGAGTGAGAGAACATAGCCCATTCTAAGTGGTTAGTGAGGCTGAAGTGCCTATTTATCAGATGAAAAATAAGGAAGGAGTGCTAAGTGAAAAAGTACAGTCGGAAAGTGTGAATGGAAAAATGATCGATGATAGAGACATCATCGATCATTGTGTTTTAATGAAACAAAACCCAGGATTACACTTAAGTAGTTGGGGGAAGAAACATTGTTGCAAGTGAGTTATGTGGAGATCCTTGTGGGTCTATGCACTACTGATGAAAATCCAAATCGACTAGTTTTATAGTGAAAGGATGATAGTGCTTATGCAAAGGAAAGAGAACTTGAGATAGCAAGTTTTGTTGTGTGAGAGGATGAGAGATCCTATGATGTTGTGTGAGACACCGAGAGAGCATGTGTTGTTGTGTGAGAAGACGAGAGAGCTTGTGCTACTGTGTGATAGGGAGAGAGAGTTTGTGCTACTGTCTGAGTGTTTGAGAGAGCCTATGTTGTTATGTGAGAGGTTGAGAGAGCCTATGGAATAGAAGGGGAAGAGTGTTGAATGTATGTTGTTGAGAGAAAAGGGTTGAAAATAGTATGATGTTGTGGTGTGGACAGAGTGCTAAGAGAGATATGAGGAGAGACTGTCAAGAATAATAATGGTTTGTTGCAAAGCTTTCAAAGGAAATAGAGCTTCGTGGGCCAAAAGGTTATTGAGGTGAACAAAGTTGATATCAAAAAGAGTAGTTTCCATCTACAGAGAACATTAGTTCCTTATTGAGTGTGGGTTGGAGCATGCATACAATAAGTTGGTGCTTCCATCTCTAGTGGGTGTATGAAGAAAAATTGGTAGCTTGTGCCTCCTGCAAGTTGATTCTTGCCTAAATCGAAGGATGTTCAAGTTGGTTCTTGCAACAAATCTGTAAAGATGGTGCTTCTGGTAAGTTGACCAGGTGCCTTGAAAAGGAGTGAGTTGGTGCTTCCTGCTAATGGGTTCTAGCAAACAATGAAAGGGATTTGGTTATTCCTGTGAGTGGAGGCTCACAAATAGATTGATGTAATATAGTAGGTGCTCTAATTTTTACATTAATAACAACAACAAGCTTTGGTGTTTTTTCCAGAAGGGTTTTCGCATTAAACCTCTGTGTCTCATGTGTTTGTTGTGAATGATGTGTATTCTTGTATTGGTTGATATGGATGTTGTTGTTATGGTTTGTTAATGGTTGATCTCATATAATGGAATCCAAGTTTGAATGAGTAAGGATAATTTGGCATAAAATTTTAAATTAGCCTTAATATTGATCCACCCCCCCCTCAGTATTAACATTGTTTCCAACATCTCGCTTACAAATGTTGGCCAAGTTGTAACTATAAGGAGGAATAACTAATTTAACTTATGTATTTTCTTCGTGATTTGAAAAGACTTATGTCTTTTATTTTTACACTATGTTTACTTAATAGTGTGAACTACTTGTTTTGATTACATTTGTTCATTCTATCTTAGATTACATTGAGAAGAGAACTAATTTCTTTTTGAATATTTTTTTTAAATAGTTGTTATATTATAACAGTTTTCATTATGGTAGTTAGATTGAGTTCTAGCCTTCTTTTTCATCATACTATTGTAAATATTATAGTCTAATTTAGTTAGTTAATAGCATAATAGTATTGATTACATATTTTTATATTTTTCATTAGAATTCTATTAACATAACTCTAGGAATTTAAACATTATTTAACTAAGTTTAGGAAGACTTAAGGTATAATATAGTTCTAGGATAATTTCATGGTTTATCTCCTTTATAAGAGAAGGAAGCCCAAGGCCAATAGAGCCTTTAAGCCTGTTGAGAATGACTACTCCAAAATGTTAGGGCTTTATGAAGAGCCTTAGTCTGGGTTATCTCTCCCTTGTTGAGATAGGTGTATCAATTCCCGCATTAACACCTTGTTAGTAACCTTGGTATAAGCATGGATTTTGAATTCTTGTTTTTGGTCTTGGTATAGAGACTAAATAAATTTAATAGTTTTGATTTGGCATGGGATTTGGTTTCTAATTATAACCAATATTGATAAAGTAACGAGATTCTTTTGAATGAATGGTTATGAATGAGCTAACATGTGCATGTGCTTGTAGAAATTATGGTTTTAGAAGAATTGTGTTGAGATGGTTATGACCTGGGTTTTATGACATGTGACTAATACGTAAAGTTATACATGTGTGTGGTTGTAGGGAAATGTGCTTCTCACAATAGGGAAATGCAACTAGTATAATTATTTGTATTTATTAATTCACTAACAACTGAGTGTATGTGGAATCACACAACAAGAATCAGTCGTAGCGAAAAGAGACATGTATCATGGCATGGTGTAGAAAGATATGGACCAAGTTCATCGAGAAAGAGAAAGAGTGACAATTATCCAAACTAAAATAAACTTCAGAATTTGGAGGTTGAGTTGAAAGACTTAGAAGATGAGCTAAAAATATATAAGGTTGAACTCATAAAACTCAGCAAGAAGCAGCAAGAACTGGATTAGCGGAACAATGTTTTGCAAAAGTGGTTGTGTTAAATAAAAAACCAAGCTAAATACTCCAAGAGAAAGGATTGTAATAATAGGAAGAGGCCTCGGGAGGCTAAAAAGGAGTATAATATAATCTAATATTGGTGTTTTGGAGAAGATAATTAGAAAATGGATTGTCTCCATGGGAAGAAAAAGAGAGAAAATAACCCCCGCAAGCCACAGGTTCACACAACAACAATGCAAGACATTGAGAAGGAGGGAGCACTCCCTCAAGTTCCTTGATACACACACATGTATGCATTGAAATATTCCCTATGAACTTTTGAGGGACATAAGAGCTCAAGGTTGGTGCGAGCCTTGTAAAGTATCCTTGAACTGATCTTATTTATAGGTGTGAATATACATGCTTCTATGATGGCTAAAAGTGCCATGAATGCTAGAATCATGGAGATTAAGTTAATTTTAGGGACTCTTTATTTTATGCTTATGTGTTGTGATTAATTTATGGACTTCTTGGATTCATATCCTTTTTTTAGACTTGTGCATGGTAATGTTGGCTTTTGGTTTCGGTTATCATGTGGATTTTGGTATTGTTTATGATGTTACTTTATTGTGGTTGTTGGGAAAAATACTGAAGGGGAGGGGGGAGGGAATCATTATTTTATTTCATTTTAAAATTTTCATTTCATATTTTGATTTTGATACACTATTTCCATTCATTCAACCAACGTATGTAGGCGAATTAAGTAAAGGCAAACAATGTATATCGAGTTGGCTAACATTTCATATATTTCATCATTTATTCATATTTAATTAGTTTATCAATAATTCATTATTAATTAAATAGTAACCATGAGATGTAGGAGCAGAATAAACCATCACACATAAGAAACACAACAACACATGAAAACACTATGATTTTTAGGTGGAAACCTAATGTGGGAGAAAACCAACATTAAGACACTCATTGAAGTCAGCTTTGAAAGACAAGAACAGGTTTCGAAGGTAGATAAACCCTAAGAGCATAGGTGCAAACCCACTTTTAGCCCTTCTACCATGCAAAAATACCATTTCGTGGTAGATTAATGGGACTCCTTGCGTGGCCTCACCAAAGAATGCCTACTGAAGTGCAAGCGTTGGAATTACCTACCCTGATCGAGGCTCTACACGTAGAGGGATTCTATGCTCAATGAAATTCCTATTTCTCATGATCTGTGACAGATCTTTGCATTGAACTGCACAATACAACTCCCCGTCGACGACAGAGATAGTTAAGACTCCAGTGAATATTTTGAACATGGCTGGAGGAATTGACAATCCTCATAAACTAGGGAAGACAAAAATTCATGTTATTCAATCACACATGCTAAAGGATTCAAACTAAGGGGTTACACAAGATGTAGCATGGTTCGGTTAGCACATTTTGGAGAGCGTCATTAAAATATTAGGCAAGGCTTCGAGCACAAAATAAAATGGAAACATAAGGATTCCAAATTCCCATTCCCGCTTCAAAAGGTTGCACTATGCAGTCAACACTACAGAAACAGGCTCCGCACATGCTTAGTAGAGCAACATCTATATGATCTCTTCGTCGTCTCAATACAAATGTTATGTAACATATTTTAGTGTCAACTTAGTATGTGTATATTATCTCATTTACTAGCTCCTATTAGAAGGGAGAACCTAACCCCTCCATAAATTTACCAGCGACCATTAGAAGGAAGCTCTGACTCCCTCATTGAAGGCTCCAACCCTCAGCACCACTTGTGGACCACGTTTCATAGTATTTCATACTAGATCCACCTGACTCAAAACACCGAACCTATAGGCCAGCTTTCATCATACTTTCAAACAGGACCCACTTCGAACATTAAGCCAATACCAAGTAACAATTCTATAACCACACACTAAATCAGTTGAATCATTATATTACCACCAAACCAATCATTGAATCTCAATCAACCATTTCACCAAGATCAAACCAATCCATAATATATAAACCATCAGATCATACCATATACCAAACCATACATTTTGCATCATGATAGAAACATAGTGTTGTTCCTACAAAACCTGATCAAACATAAATTAGAATGTATACACTACTATTCTGAAGAACACCCATGTATATATGCACTTCCTCTAAAGAATATTTGCATACATATCTCAAATTAGTGACTACTAAATTCTTTGTCCAACGTAATCACTCAGTCCATCACTAAATACTGAATCACAACAGATACACCAATACTGACTTACTGAGAAACCCAATCATAATGAATCATCATCACTTATCAATGTACCAACCCTCTTTCAGCCCAATCAACACTGTCAGACATAGATCATTAAGATAGAGAAATCATTGAAAAACAACAACAAACATAATAGAGCTTATCAAATGTCATCATCAAGCCATACTTCAAAACCCTAGAATAGATCTGCAACCTCCATGAAGCATGTCAACGTATGTATGCCACTACCATGGATAACATCCACATACAAATCTCAACATACAAAATAAATTCATAAAATTTATACATGGCTATACAGAACTAGACTCGCATATGTATGTGACTATCTAGGGACAAACCTACGTACAAATCTAAAAAATTTCGTGACAAAACACAACTTCACTTTCCACAGCCTTCACTGTCAAAAATACATACTTTTGAATAATTTGTTTCAATTATGGAATCACAATAATCACATATCCATCATTATTAGTTACTTTGAAATTTGAAACAAGTAATTCAATCGAGCATGTATGTCAACATACTTTAAGATTTGAGTTTTCTCCTTGCTCCCTGGTGCACACCTGTTCCAAATCAGATGAAATTATTCATACACAAATCATCACTTGAACACCAAACACCTTGATCTCCATCTCCTTGTATAGCTTTAGCCTTGGCCAATACCTTAGGTCAATCCCTTAGCAATGTCCTTAGTATTCTTTGACGAGATAAAATAATCATTGTTGGACCCATTACTATGGACCAATACTAGGATAAAGACCCCTAGTATCTAGATTACCATGGTGCAAATTATGTACATGAATTTCCCTTATAGGACTTGCTTATGTACCTAACCCTTCTTCATAGGATCTGTGTATAATTTCTCAAACTTTACCTATACCATCCATCTATCTTTGAACTAACATTCCTTTGTCCATATCACCTATAGCATTTGCATAACTCTGCATAAACATCATGCTATCACAATTTTGACATATTTATCAAGTAGGCTACCATTAAAGACAACACATTAGCCATAATTCAAACAATCTCCCATTTTGACTTGAAGGCGACAACCTTGGTGTTTGGTCACCACCTGTAAACACTTGCAAAGACACCTGTAAATACCAAGACTTCTTACCAAGCTTCTCTCCCCCTTTGAAATCAAGGGAAAGGGGATAACCAATGTTGAATGAAGGCTTCTCTCCCCCATTGTAAAGAGGATCATTGTAGGTCTAATCTATTGAGTATGAAGACTGCATATTAACCATACTCACCTTGAGCATATGTTTGACCTTCTAGATATATATAATAAAAGCACAAGACTTTATGAATTAACCAATTATGACCTTTCCTATCACCAATGAGTCCTAATTACATCAATTACCCAACACAATGGGGTTACATATTTGAGCAAACATTACATCAATTTCCCAAATACAGCGATTAGATATAAAGTATGACTTGATCCTAATAGCTCATACATGACTAAATATTACAATGACTACAACATGGGTCTTTTTCATGACCTTTACAACAAGATACATATACAACACTTATAACCAAACAAGGACCTTGACAATGAGGTAGCAAGATCATGGTAGTCATCAAGAACCACCATACATCATATAAGGACCTGCCACATGAACATCTGATAGCAACAACATAGATGCTAGAATGAACATGTTCATCATCAAGAATATATGTAAGATAAGGCAATCTATCTCCAACCTCATCAACATATGACCCAAGTATGAAATGTCTCCAAGCATCACCAATAAACTCTAGCAGCAACATGTGAATAAACATCCTCTCAACTTTATGTAACATGATTTTTCCACATATAGGAAGAGTCATAATCCATACGCAACAATATCAATCTCTTGAACCTCAATGCCATCATATTATCTCCAAGAAACCATCAAAGATAAGGAGAACATTTTACATCAATAATGACCATAGCATATACTTCATCAAGAATTATCACACCATAAACAACTTCACCGTAATGCAACTCAAGTAATCATCATAAGATCACTACATGACATAGTGACAACAATATATCTATATATCTATATATATATATATATATATATATATATATATATATATATATATATATATATATATATATATCTTCTCATCAATGAGATATGCCAACAATAGTGAGTAAATCATGAACTTATCATCATCAACCAATTGTATCATAAGATTGTGTAATAAATCTTTGTTAGTAACTCGTCTCCTAGATCTCATATCATCAAGTTCAACATGCTCTATTCACACATAAGAAGAGAAACAGTCCTCAAGAAGCATATGCTTCAAAAACATGTGTGCAAAGAAAGAGAACCTTCAGTCATCATAAATATGATCAGCAACATCACTAACCATCATCATATACATATCTTCAATGAACATAACATATGTATCTTCTTTATCAATTTTTTACAACAACAACTTTTCTAAATGTCGCTCAAGCAACATATAGGAATCATCCATAAATTCACCACATTCAACCCATGCATCGTTAATGACATAATTACAATAGCATATAAATGTAGCAAACTGTGAGTGAATCATAAACCCATCATCATCGGCTATAGCATACACATTCTCTTCATCAAGTGTATCAAGTAGGATTAACAACTTCAGTAAGTGAAACTCAAACAACATATAGACATCATCCATGACTTCACCATCAGTAATGAAAAATGACGGAAACGTCTGTATATTTATAAAAAACAACAACAACAAAAACTAAACATCAACAATTATATGTACTCATCATAAACCACATGCAACAAGAAATGCTCAATAAACCATAATGCCAACAATGCATCATTAGAAGCATACAATATGCTCCCCTTGAACCTGTGCCAACTCCTCGTCATCAAATTTGATCATATCCAACTCATCAATCATCAAGTGCATCAAGGAACTATTTAATTATTAGCAAAAGCATAATACTTGCAACAACTCATAACTTCATCATTCCTAAGCATCATATAGGCATCACCAATAGTCTGCAAAAAATCATTGTTAGAACCAAAAAGGCAATAATAATCTGATGGAAGCATATGAGAATCTCCCTCTAAATATATGCCACTTTTATCCATCTTATAGAAACATACGTGACTATCTAGATTAAAACTCACGTATATATGCAATTGTCCTTCACGGGACATGCGTACAAAAAGTAAACTATTGATTCATTATATTCACATCTCCCCTCAACATGTATTGAACATTATTGTTCACTGCTACTTCATCAGATGTAATGTTAGTAATACCAGAACATCATCAAAATAATATCAAACCAAAATAGAGAACCATCACCAAGATACTCATGCATAACACCCCCTAAGATCATACATTATTGATCCTATGGACCTGATAATCATCACCTACTCTTCATGAGGTTATGTACCTCACATTCAATTCTAGAGTCATTTTTTAATCAAAATATACTTCAGTGGAGATTATCTTAATTTACTCTGAATCTAAATAAGGGGAACTATACCTCTTATTTCTACTCGAGTTCTTCTTTCCTAGAACATATAAAAAAAAAATATTTGTGTATCCACTTGTTATAACCTTCCTAATTTCTTCGTCTATAACTTTTCATTTAGTTGATGTAAATATAATTATATGTCCCTTTTCATCCATTTGACCTACAATTAGAATATTTTTCTTTAGCCCTTCAACTAATAATACATTCGTTGCCTTTGCATACTTATCAAGTTTGATTCTACCTTTTCCCAGAACTTTTGTTGGAGCACTATTTCCAAGAATAACCTTACCACCTTTTTTTTTCTAGAGAGATTCAAACTTGTCCTTATCTCTAGTCATGTGATGAGAGAATATGATATCTATGTACCATTCATATTTATTTTCAATAAAAAAAGAGCGAGGCTACACCTTATATTTTCTTATTCTCTCTGCTTATTATGAGAAGCGTTGGTGTATCCATCTTTCTAAGGTATTTTGGTAACAACATTCTGGTCTAGTTGCTTGCCTTGAAGGAAACAACATGTTGTTTTTGTGGATTCATTGACTTGATCCTACATTGTTTTGCTACATGCCCAAACAAGTTACAAGTATAACACCTTATAGGACCAGTAAAGGGAGCAGAGAAATCATAATATTTCTATCTCATATTCCTTCCTTTAAATTAATAGCTTTGTAACCAAATATGTTGCAAGCAAAGTAATATCCCTCAAAGAAACCTGAGTACCTATGGTTTGATTATCTTCCTATAAAGTGGCTATTTTCTTGAGATCGAAACAATATAATTCTATAGTTTTTTGAAATGTTTCCATAGTTATGACATATAAAACATTCAACACCATTGATGAGAGGAGAGAATCGATTAATGTTTCTATTATTGGGAGCAAATTATTTCCTTTGAAAATTCTTTTTTCTTGGATGTTGATATGATTGATGTCTTATCTCTTTATCCAGAATTTCAGATTTTGTATTGTTATCCTTCAGGTTCCTTGCATAAGCCCGTGAACTAGATTCTCCTTTTATAGTTTCATGAAAAACAAGGACAGATTTAATGGAGGGAGACCTTTTACTACTAAGAATTTTATCCAAAATCTTAGTACTATCTTGAAATTTCAGATGTGTATCCTTTTCTTCTAATTTACCTTTTAGATTGTTTACCTCAACTTATAGTCTTTGACACTATTCTTCATTTTCCAAATATTTCTTCTCATTCCTTCTTCATCCTTTCTTTCTTCTTCCAACTTCTCCTTTAATTTGATAATGTATTCCTTCAGCCAATTTTATTTTTCTTCAAATACTTCAAGTAAATTTTCGTTTTTCTTGTTTGACTTTTCAAGATCTGCTCTTAGAGAGACGATTTCAGCTTCAATTCCTTCACAATATTTTTTAGATTCTATTGAATCATTTACCGATTTAACATGATCCTTTTTATCATATGCCTACAACTTGTCCTTAATATTGTTAATCATTTTGAAAGAAAAATCATGTTTTCTTCTAAGATTAAGAATTTCCTCTAACTTGTCTAATTTTGAATTAGTGACTCCATCTGACATAACATACTATTATTTTTATACTTAATTATTTTATTTAGAAATAATATTACCTGTTGGTTCTCCTGATGAAAAATCTTCCTTTTTTTTCCTTGATGGATTTCTTGTAGATCATCCCATACTTCGTTTGCAGGTGTATAATGCATAACCCTTTTTAATGTCGAATCATGTAGTTATTAATGATTTCACTTAATGCCTTGTTATTCTTTTTCACTTCTTCACCTAATGGGTTATTTCTAGTGTAACCATTTCATACTTAATGCCAAACATGATAACTGAGGTTCATTAGATTAGACTTCATCTTTTCTTTCATTCTTGATAATTATCATTAATTAGCATAGGCATACCTTTATTGTCCATTGTTTCTTACTTGCCTTGTTCTTCTGTTGTGGATTTTCCTTGACCCATAAATGCAGATATTTCCACGGCATTAGACACATCATTTTGACTGTTCTCTAGAATTGACTTCTTCCATTGAGTTTCCTTCTACTTTTGCTTCTTTCCCATCATCCCTGATCCACTCCAAGTGGTTAAGCTTCAACTCGAATGACCTGCTCCGATACCAGTTGTTGGGAAAAATACTGAGAGGGGGGGAGTGAATCAATATTTTATTTCACTTTAAACTTTTCATTTCATATTCTAATTTCCATATGCTATTTTCATTCATTAAATCAGAATATGTATGTGACTTCAATAGAGGTAAACAATGTATATCCAGTTAGCTAACTTTTCATATATGTCATCATCTATTAATCTTTAACTAGTGCATCATTACCTCATTATTAATTAAATAGTAGCCATGAGAAGTAAGAGAATAATAAACCATCACACATAAGAATAAAAATAACACATGAGAACACCAGGATTTTTAGGTGGAAATCCAATGTGGGATAAAACGAAATTTGTATACATATTTGTCTTATTCTTTTATTATTATGAAAACTTCTTACAATATTGTACTGGTGCAGACTCTTACTAGCATGCAGGCACCCACCTATAGAAGGATAACACCTTCTCTCATTCTCCAACACCCACTAGAAGGGAGCTCTAACCCCCTAATCTCATTTACCATCTCCTACTAGAAGGGAGCATCTACCCCTACACAAATTTACTAGATACCACTAGAAGGAATCCCTGACTCCCTCACTGAAGGTTCTAACTCTTAGCACCTCTTATGGACCACATTTCATAATATTTCATAATGGAGCCACTTGACTCAAAACATCAAACCTGTAGGTTACCTTTCATCATATTTTCCAACTAGATCCACTTCCAACATTAAGCCCAATACCAAGTAACAATTTATAAACCAAACACGGAACCAACTGAAACATTATATTACCATCAAATAAATCACTGAATCTCAATCAATAATTTCACCAAGTTTAAACCAATCCATAATAGATATAAACCATTAGATCATATCATATACCAAACCATACATTATTTATCACCACAGAAACACAGTGTTGTTCCTACAAACCCTAATCAAACATACATTATAATGTATATGCTATTGTTCTGAAGAACACCCGTGTATATACATGCTTCCTCTAAGGAATACTTGCACACATATCTCAAATCATTGACTACTGAATTCTCTGTCAAATTGAATCACTGGTTCAATCAATGAATACTTAATTACAATAGATACACCAATACTGACTTACTGAAAAACAAAATCATGATGCATCACCCTCACTGATCAATGTACCAAGCCTCATTCAAACCAATCAATACTATCAGACATAGATCATTAAGATAGAGACATCATCGATAGACAACAACAAATAGAACCTAACTCATCAAATGTCATCATCAAGTGATACTTTAAATCCCTAGAATATATATGTTTCCTCCATGAATCATATCAGTTACATGACTACCATTCATAGCATCTGCATACAAATCTCAACATATGGAATAAATTCACAAAATTTATATGCGACTATACAGAACAAGACTCGCATATGTACATGAATATCTAGAGACAAACTTTCATATAGATATAAAAAAAATTATTGCACAACACATGTTGACTTTATGCAACCTTCACTATCAAAATTACATGCTTATGAATAATTTATTACAATCACGACATCAAAATAATCATAGATTCATCATTATCAGTTACTTTATCATTTGCAACAAGTCAATCAAGAATGTATGTCAACATACTTTCATATCTTTCAGATATGAGTATTTGCATTGCTCCCTGGTGCACACTTGTTCCAAATTAGATCAAATTATTCATACATTCTTCATTACTTGCACACCTAACACCTTGATCTCCATCTCCTTATATAGATTTTTCGTTAGCCAATACCTTAGGCCAATCGCTTGGTAATGTTGTTTGTATTCCTTTATAGGATCAAATAGTCATTGTCACACCCATTACTATGGGCCAATACCATGATAAAGATCACTGGTATCCATTATACCATGGTACGTATTATGGACGTGACTTTCCCTTCTAGGACCTGCATATGTACACGAAAAGTCTTCATAGGATCCACATAAAGTTTCTCAAACTTTACATTTACCATCCATTTATCTTTGAACTTACATTCCTTTGTCCATATCACCTTCAGAATTTGTATCACTCTACATAAACATCATGTTATCACAATGTTTACATCTTTATCAAGTAGGTTGCCATCAAGGATAACACATTAGCCATAATGTCAACAACAATTTTATGGATGAATTTAGTTGTGACTTTCATGTTCTTTTGTAATGGTTTCCCTTGTTCTTCCTCTTGCATTGGCCTTCGAATTTTGAACTTCAAATTGCATGCTTGGGGATCTAGGAATAAGGATGTTGGAGTGGAAGGAAGGCCACACAATCCTGAGAAAAGAGGATTGTTTAATCGGCTTGAAGGAAAACATGTCAAGTAAAATTCTAAGTTAAATGGAATTTTGTTGGGAAATGGACATGAACAGAACAAAAAGTAAGAAAGAAAACAATAATATTGTGAAAAGGTTGTATAATGCATGTTTGGCCTCAATCAAGGAGTCATATGAACCATAGATCTATTTCGGCACAATCTAATGGTTATTGTGGCCATGATTAAGTAATGTAATAGCCTAATGGGTTGGTTAAGTCCATGTGAATAATGGATAGAGATATGTGTAACCAGGAAAATGGTAAGAAAGGAATTCCCTTAACCCTTGACTACACTTGCAAGTGTACTTGTATTTTTCATACATGACTATGCAGATGGATGCTTATATATTGCATATGTGAATTTATTGGGGAAAAAGGAAAATTATGAAAATTTATAATTATGTGAACATGACTCTTACCATGTCAGGGTTAAGAACAGGGGAAAAGAAAATCAGGCAGTATGGCCTAGTTTACATGCATGGAGACAAGGTGGTTTTTGGATGTATTGTGACATGGTGATATATCATGAGAGTCAAGGTGTTATTTGGATTATTTGTGATATTACATGATGTGATATATTATGTGTATATGTGTTGCCATTGTACATGTGCATATGATGTGCATGGGAATAGGGTAAAGTTGTATTATGTACATTGTGTCGTACCATGTGTTTAATTGTGTTTTGAGCAACGTGTTTAGTTCAAGCGAGTATGGAACTATCTAGACCTATGTGTTCAAGGAAGGAAGGTATGGGATTTTTTGGGCCTATGTGTTTTTTATATGTAATTGAGTTTAGAATAGATATGTATGGGGTTGTCTGGGACCTTATATTGTGTAGTGCCACACATAGTAAAGTATGGTACTTCCTAGGCCTACACAGATGTGAAACACACCTATATTCTTGTCGATAGAATACCACCTAGTTTGGTAGTGCCAATAATCCCATGATAGTGATTGGGATTAAGTTCCCATCTTGGGTTTGATAAGTCACTTAGTAAATTTGAAATCAAATTAAAAAGATAAGAGAAGAGAATCCATTGGATGCTTACCATATTGACAGCCAATCTGATGTGTGTACATGGTCAAAGTAAAGAGAAGGCATTGGATTCTTTCCGTATTGGAAACCAATCTAGTGTGTGTACATGGTCAAGTTGAATAGAAGGCACTAGATTCATTCCATATTAGCAACCAATCTGGTGTGTGTACGTTATCAAAGCAAAAAGAAGGCACTATGTGCTTTCCAGATGGACTAACAACCTAGTGTGCGTAAGGAAAGTAGCAAAGGGGAAATCAAGATAAGTATCAATATTTCATGGATTTTGAAATTTTGGTTTTATGAATCTAAATTCAATATTAAGATTTATGGTGGTTTCAATTATGAACTAATTTAGTTTTCCATGATAGGAGTTAAAGGAGAATTCTAAGTTCACCTCATTAAATAAGTAGCTAGTGAGGTATGATTTAAAGTTATTGTATTTCCTTAATGATGGAACTCATGGAAACGTATGTGCTATGATGAAGGAAATTACGTAATTTCCTGATTTTCTTGGATGGACTTGAGAGCAAGATAAATAATAGTAGTTGAAAAATATTAGAG
The DNA here is from genome assembly GCA_031772625.1 of Pinus tabuliformis. Classification (NCBI taxonomy): domain Eukaryota; kingdom Viridiplantae; phylum Streptophyta; class Pinopsida; order Pinales; family Pinaceae; genus Pinus; species Pinus tabuliformis. The sequence continues at coordinate 463,211,151 of CM062814.1, forward strand.
TGTTTAGAGGCATGTTGATTAAATATTTCATGAATGGGACCATCGTGATAAACTAACACCAACGATGTAAAACAATTACCATGAAGCATGTTGTGACCCATATAAGTGTGATAAGGTGGGAATGAAATTGATTTTTAGACCCTTCTGTTGTGAGGAAGTCTTGCCAAGCGGTGGCTTGCCTGAGGACTGGGAAGCAGAGAAGGGGATGCTTGAACTTGGAAGGTGAGTGACTACATGGAGAGGGGATAACTAGATTTCCTGAGGACTTGGAAGTAAAGAAGGGAAGGTCAAAAAATAAATTGGATTTCTTGGTCATGAGAATGATTGATTGGAATCATAAGCACATTGGTGTTGTATCAAGAAGTAATGAGCTAATACCTATTTGTTGATGGAAAAAGAGTGCAAGGAATAGTGTTGGATATTGGAGGCATACTACCCTCCAAAAAAAATAAAGGATCCAAGCCAAATTTTGTGCAGTAAAGGCACTAAGAAATTGAAAAAGATCCAAAGAAAGTGGTTAATATAATTAAATTCTTTCTTTTATGATCGTTTAGTCTTTGGGCAAGCAATGTGAATGTGTGACATGTAGCTATATGTAAATATTGTAAATATCTATAAATAAAAAGCTCTAAATATTGTGTGTCGATGCCTTCCTAAATTATCATGTTTTCTCTATGTATATGGACAAAGAATACCAAGGATGGTGTTCCCCCAATGGGGAGGGATTTGTAATAGCCCTAGCTATGAATGGCTAAATGTTTCCATGTAATTACATCATGTAATTGAATTTAAAAATGAAATGGGCTAAGTGAGGAGCATACATTCCAAGAGGTCTTGGGAGGTTAATTGCTTGGGAAATGAAGCTTACTTGTTGAAGGGAGAAGCTAGAAAGTTTTGGAAGCCATTGAAGGCTAGTTGTTGAGCCTTAATTGCACTAGAGTGGTGTGTTTAATGGAAATGTTGTGGTAAAATTATTAACTACAAAATAAAGTAAAATTCCCATGCTGGCATAGGAAACCTAGTAGACAACAAGAGGACAAACAGTTACATATTACAAATTTTTGGTTGATAGGAATTGCACAACAAAGAAAAGGAAAGGAGAGGTAAAATCGAGTTTCATAAGATGAGTTGTATCTCTCTCAAAAAGGGGCTAAGCAAGTGAGATTGCAGGAGAAAAGGAGAAAAAACATGAACTTGGAAGAGGCTCGAGAGTAGTCAATAGAATAAGGAAAAATGCAGAGAGATTGATTATGATATACAACCATGGAGAAAAGAGCAAAGAAGCTCAATTTTGTAGACGGAAAGAAAGGAATGAGATAGGGAGAGAGAACCTGAATTCTTCTGGGAAGAAGACAGAGAGGGAACTCGACTGGACATTCATAGAAGAAGAGTAGAGGAAAAATGGAGTAGCATTCTTAGAGACTTCAAATTCTACATAGTAGAAATGAGGGGAATCAAGCTGTAGGTGGTAGAACAGAAGAGAGGAGAGGCAACAAGCCTCTAGTTTTCTCTCATTATTACATGTATTTTATTATACAATTGGAGGGTGGAGGTAGTTGGCCTCTAGAACTCCTTTTTCATTTGTGAAATATTGAGCAGTTGGTGGTCAGAGGAAAAGGAACCTTTGGAGTCCTTTTCTAAGATAATAGAATGGTGTTTAGTCCCTTAAGTAAGACCACCCCAAACTCTTGGAATCTAGCTCAGGGGGGACAACCACAAGTATCTTGGTTGTAGATTTTTTATGATTGGGTGGAGAGTTGAAGTCTTGAACTCAGTTTCCCATCATCACTGTAATCCAAGATAAGTTTCCTAGAACATACTCATGTGTATATATCATGTTTCGTTGTAATGGAATGGTGTGTTATTGCTTGCATTACAAGTTTGGTTTACTTGTGTTTATATGTTGAATCGTTGGTAATGATCTAGGTAATGATGTGTGAGTGAATATGAAGTTTTCATGTTCTCCATGGCCATTGATGAGTGTTTATATTTCTGATGTGATTTTATGTTATTCTTTTTTAAAGTTTGGGTTGAGTTTCATTGCTTATGTAGGCTAATGTAACCACCCCCTCCCACATTTACCCATGTTCACCAGCCTACCAAGGTAAACATGTGATGAAGAGTTACTATTATATGACTTAACTTCATAATCATAGTTAAGGAAGTGGAATCGACAAAACGAAATGTTAAAAATCTTCCTCAGGAGCTATAGGACCCCTAAGAGCTAAACTACCCATCTAGGTGCTCAAACCCTGAGTCAGATTAATTTTTCACTAACCTAAAATCCTAGTCGCATACATAAGGCTGCATCCATGCAACCATAGTCCTTGAATCACATGGGAGCGATTGCAATCCCAAATTCCTAGTTATGTGCCTACAACCATGAAATGTGTGCCACCTTCTCAGAGCTAGACTCTAGATCATTGCCCAGAACTTCATGAAACTTTCCAAAAAAATAAATGACACAAATACAAAGTCTCTAACACAAAACCTAATAAAGGACTTCACCTAAGCAAGACTAACCATGATATACATTTCATCAAACACATTGTGAACATGTAATCTACAAGCTATAAATAAATATTTGAACATAGGGATCTCATACTTATCTGAAAATCATTAAGAAGTTCTAATGCCTTATCATAATAGTTGCAATGACATATATTAGGTCATGCATTCAATAGTCATTCATTTACCAATCAAAACATGTTAAGAGCCATAATTAGAATCTGTCATGGGACCATGTTTATACCTCACATATAACCAGAATAATAACAATGATAGAACAACCATTAAAGCTACATAACAATAAGTATAATTACTCATTCAATACAAGAGGAAAAGAAATATTATTAACAAATGCAAAAACCAACCAAGTCAGGGACTTCCATGTACCACCCGACCATATATTTTGTTGAACCAATTCTTTCTTTCATCCAATCATCCCCATGCCATATTCTAAGCATGAATGTGGGACTCACTACAAAATAACTAGGGATTCAAGAGGCTTTACCACAATCCCGCCAAAACCAGTTAAGGGATTCATAGGCCTAAAACAAGAACCTACACAACCAGTATTTACCACAATCTTGCCATTACTAGTCAAGGGATTCCTAGGCCCAAACAAAAACATACACTACTAGGATTTATCGTTGTCCCACCAAAACCAGTCAAGGGATCAGTATGCCCTAAACAAGCTTGGATGCCTCCAGAATTCTTCACCAATACCTTGAGGAATTTTCCCATCTCCATTCTTAGGTTTTACTGCTATCTTGCCAAAACCAATCAAGGGATTCCTAGGATCTTAGGATTTTTTCCTGAGATCACCTCACCCAATTTCAAAACCATCTTCCAGTCCAAATCTCAACCAAATGAAAGAACCCCATCACACCATAGGTATCCAGAATGGAAAGGAAACGTTGAGACCACTGTCACACTTGGAAAATCCCATCTAAATAATAACAACAGAACCAAATACACATATGCATGTACCATGCATGCCAAAACTAGCAAGGAAATCTTACATGCAACTCAATACCTCCAAGTAACCCTGATCTAGCCACTTGATCCAACTCTTCCTTGTTTGATCCTTGTTGGCTTAGGGGGTCCTAACCCAGGTTCAAAGTTAGTTGTGCCAACCTATGCCATGAAGTGCAGACTACTTTATGAAGTGTTGTTAAGCTAATAACTGGGGTTATTCCTAGGAAAAAACATCCATCCAATCCACCTCCTCACATATACCTTCACCCACACCTCCACATCCACTCCACCATTTCAACATGGTCAACGCAATGAAGATGTCGATCTTCAAGGGCATAGAAAGTGAAGATCCAGAGTAGTTCTAGTTTGTTGCAAACGTTGTATGGATAGTGCAACAAATCACGGATGATAATATAAAGAAGGCTCAACCAGTTAGTGCTTTACAAGATTGCGTGCTAAAACGGTACATTAGATATTATATTGACAATCCTCGTGCATCGCTAGCAGAAACTCAAACGACTTTGAACAAAGAGTTTAGTAAACCCAAATCTGACTCACAATCGGTGATTGAATTTCAAGAGATCTTGATACAGGTTGAGGAGATGCCTTGGGACTTTGATCAAAGGTTGAAGTGCCATATTAGATAGGCTAACATGTAGATCTTAGATAGGCAGCATCGTGACTGGTTATAGAGTCATTGTTGCCCGATTTGAGAATTGCTCTTTCACAACAAAATATATATACACAAATAGAGGCCTTGGAGATTGCGATGAGGCTGCATGCATCACCTATTCAGGACATGAACCTAGGGGTAAAATAGATCCATTCACAATTAGCAAGCCTATACCTAGAGTTACAGAGTTTGAAGAAAGACAAGGAGACTAAGCCTGACATGCATGCAGAAGTGTGGTGCTTGAAGTGCAAGGGCCATGGCCATGATAAGGATCATTGTCTCGTGCTTGTGAATTATATTATAGTGTGAGGCCAATTCCTCTGAAGCCAGAAGCCCTAGTAGGGCCAAGCACGGGGGCCGTGCTATGGTGTTCCATTTGTCAAGTTACTGGGCAACATGTGATGGATAACTGCCACTTTCTTCAGAAGTTTGTTCAAATACCTCAGTAGTTGTTCTATAATTTCTGCAAATATGTGGTCCACGATGAGCGCCACTGTCAAACCTATGAGTTGATGATGGAAAGAACCCTTACTTACCATATGTAAGCAGAGACTCGACCTCTAGATCAAGGGACCAGAGGAGCGCGTGGAGATTTTCATGGCCGATAATGGGGCTAAGAGGAGGACCTAGTAGAGTTCGTGGTCAGATTATCTACTACAATTGTGGACAACTGAGGAAATTTGAGCAAGATTTATGGAATCCTACACATTCATACTGTCAATACAACAGACAGTTAGACCATACCATCAAAGAATGCCCGATGTTAATAGCTAAGATGCAAGAAAAGAAAACGTAGCCTCCATAGCCTACATAGAATTTATAAATGATGAGGGTTGAGCCCCGTGAGGAAGATCAAAGCGTTAATATTGTGTTGAGAACTGGAATGACGACTGGCGTTGATAAAGGTAAACAACCTGAAGAAGATGGATGGGTCCACAAACCTCCGAAGAAGGAAGTTGGCTTTGATCTGAATCATGCTAAGGAAGCATTTATGGAATCCATGAAGAGCTTTGTTGAGGCCTCTACCTCAGGAAGCCAGGACAAGATGCAAGAAATCAGTGCGCCAACAGAGGTTGACCCTTTTGTACAACACTACATTTTTGAAGACCTGCATGAAGTTGTTGCATGATAGCAAGGTTGTGGAAGGACTGCATGAATTAATAAATAAATGCATCGGTAAAGAAAGGTTCCCTAAGGAACACTGTGCAGCTAGAAATATCGGTAAGCATAAGGCATGAATAGGGTGAGAGATGCGGCTAACAATACAGATAGGTTATTATGAAATGGACCAGGTCATCTTGGATCTGGGGTCCGATGTGAATGTTATATCGAAACAGACACGGGAAAGGATGGGGATACCTGCACTGCAGTGGTCTCTGATTCAGGTTAGGATGGCTAACAAGCAGAAAATCATCCCCATCGAATGGTTATATGGAGTAACAGTTGATATTGAAGGTGCGAGTGCAGTAGCAGACTTTGAAGTTATAGAAATTGTCAATGACAATAATCCTTACCCTGCATTCATGGGAATCGATTGGCTATTGATATGAATGGGGTCATTAATTTGAAGAATATGGCAATGTAGTTTGAAAGAAAATTTCTTCGGGTTATAGTTTCTTTGGATCCTGCAGAAGGAGCATGCTATACTGAACCAGTTTGTGACTACGAAGAAAGTGATGACAAGCTAGATCAAATCTACAAGATAATAATGCAATATCAATACTGAATCAATCCAACATCAGATAGACAAGTTGTATGGGACTGGGAGAGTTCCTACACCTTTGATTCATATGAGGAATTAGAACATTGACATAATCGCTTACATGAAGTTTCTACATTGCGATGCAATATGATGACAAAGTTGTTGCACTGTGTTTCATAAAAGGTAAGAAAGTTACCTTATTATGATGGTTTAAGCAACGTAGATCTGTTTTTATATGAATTTGAGCACAAAGTCCCTGAGGACCACTTCTTTCAAGAATTGGATTTGGCGTTGTGGGCTACACCTGTATGATGGTGGGGTACGCATAAGCATAGTTTTTCTAGATGGTGAGATTACAAAAGAATGATGAAGCTACAGTTTGGACATGCTAATACCAGAATGACAGACAAGTATAATGCGAAGGACTATCCACGTGATCACCTATAAAAAAGGACTAAAGAATGCGGGAGAGAACCGCAGCCAGAATAGGTCGACATCTTTTTTTCATAACTTGGATACAATACCCATGAACTGGTATCTTGAAACAGAGCTCTACTATGGCACTGCGGAATGGGATGTATTGAAGGAATGTCTTTTATTTACTTTCAGTTTTGAAGACGGAATTGCAAACATCGATGAAGCACTGCAAGGGATTAAAGCGATCATCTTCATAACATGAAAGGAACTCATGGAAAGGACCCAATGGGACTGGAGCACCTAGCTGTGCCACGCATTGGAATGATATAATCTGACCTTTGAAGAGGAGGAAGACCTGAGGAATATCAATATTCCATAGGTAGAAGGACGTTGTGAAGTTGAAGGCCCACAAATAGAGAACCAAGACATCTCCTCATGCATCCATGGTTGTGGATAAAGATGTCGTCTACAAACATTTTCCATAATTTAGGTTTTAAGGGAGAAGATTCTAAGGCTCTGGTTTTGAAATCTTCCATAAATAAATTAGCAATAATGGGTTATAAAGGAGATCCCATTGCTACACTGCAAGTCTGTTTATAAATGTCACCCATGAAACTAAAGAAAGTAGATCTAAGGTATAATTGAATAGGTTTAGATGTGTCATGATCAGTTAGTTTAAGGACCACCTCCATGGCTCCACCAATGGTAATGTTGGTGTATAGATATGTGACATCAAAAATAACAAGAATGTCATTTTCGTTAAGCTTGATGTTCTTAATATTATTGATGAAATGGGTGGAGTCTTTGACAAATGATTCAATGTTGTCAACTAAGGGTTTCAATTTTTTGGCTAGGTATTTGGCAAGATGATAGGTGGGTCTAGCAATAGTATTCACTATTAGTCAAATTAGAATCCCTTCATTGTGAACCTTAAGAGCCCCATAAATCCTAGTGGTATAAGGACAATTATCTATTAAGTATTTGTTATCATGGAGTTACAAGCTTTGATACAATTGTAGACTTCCTTAGTAATTTTCTTTAAACGATTTTTTTTTATTTTTTGTAGCAACCACTATAGTTCAAATGTTTTATCATTTTGTCATTATAGTCTTTCCTATTCATTATAATCATAGAACCTCCCTTGTCTTGTTTTAAAACAATAATGTTAGGGCTAGATTCTAATGATTTTAAGGATAGGTATTCTTCCTTACTAGTGTTACTTTTAGGAGGAGGTTTAGATTTTATAAGATCATAGAGCAGACTTGCCTAAGTTGTTCTTTTTTGTTTTCTGGGATATCTTTAATACCATAATCAATATTAAATAAAATGTCTTCTATACGAATTTGTTTGGGAGTCAAAGGAAGGCATAGTAGTGGATCCAGAAAAGGTCGTAGCTATCATGGAGTGGGAAGCTCCTAGGAATGTGGATGAGGTTAGATCAATCATGGGGTTAGCAGGTTATCACAGGAGGTTCATCTGGAAATTTTCGTGGATTTTGTATCCTATTACATAATTGTAGAGGAAAGGAAATACATTTGAATAGACAGAGGAATGTGCAACAAGTTTTGAGTTGTTGAGGCAGTTGTTGAGATATTCTCCAATTCTCAATATTGTAGATCCAGATAAAGATATTGTTCTATGTACAAATGCTTGCAAGATAGGACTTGGTGGATTCTTTATGTAGAAGGGATAGATGGTATGTTATGAGTAGAGGAAAATGAATGAGCACGAGAAAAACTATGTGACACATGATCTTGAATTGGCAGCAATCATTCATGCTTTGAATATGTGGAGGCACTGTCTTCTTGGTAGGAGGTTCACATTGATGAGTGATCATAGTGTTATAGACATTTTTGTGCCTTACAGCCTCTAGCATGAAATGTCCATAATCTAAGGGATCCAAAGTCCCTAAACATGTTGTTCCTACCCCTAGAGGAACAAGGCAAACTAACGACAGCAATTCACAGAAGTTCTCCACCTGAAAACACTCAAAAACAAGCCAATTCTGGATCATGTCAACTGCTCCACTGAGCATCTGCGCTGAATGTCAACTGCTCCACTGTCTACCTGCGTTGAATGTCAACTCCAACAAAGGCTACCTGAGCTGAGCGTAATTGGACAAGTGGCACGCTCATTCCTCAATGTGTCAATGCCCAGGAAGCTTCCAAAATGACACTTGCATCAAGGAATTCGACTGGTGATGAGTAAGAGGTTCCAAATCTCCAAGTGGAAGCAAGAACCTCCAAGTGGACTCAAGAACTGAGAGAGAAAGGGGACACTAGTCAGATCTCAAGCTGACTCATCCTCTCTCCAAAACATCTATATATAGATCTCTCCTCCATGAGATCTAGAGGCTGGAATTTTGTTATTGCAAAGAATTGTTTTTGGTTTGAGACTGGAGACATTGGGTGCTTAATGCTTTGAAGGGAGCTGAAGAAGGAATTCCATTCTGCTGGGAAGGAGATGCTGGATTGGAGCCCTATGGGTTGTATCTCTTCCTAAACCCTGTTACTTATCAATAAAGCTATCTTGGTTTGCTCCTATATACTGGTGTATTTGTATGATTGCATTAGTGTATTGGATTTACTTCTAATCCTGAACCATTTATAAATATGAATATATGCCTTTGTGTTATGTTCTTCTCTTGTCGCAAGTAGCTGTTCTCTTGTCACAGGTAGCTGTTCTCTTGTGATCTCGTGGAATCAAGTAGCTGTTCTCTTGAGCAAGCGAGGAGGCAAGTAGCTGTGAACATCCAAAGAGAAGAGGATCTAGATCGAGGGACAAACGGAAGACAACGGTAAGTCTATCGATCTCTCCTCTTTCATATTTCATAAAGGAAGAAATCAATGTAGTTGTATTCGTTTGTTGCTAAGGCACTGTCACACCTTAGGTGGATAGGATCGTCCTGCATAGGCATTTTTCCCCACAACAAATTGGCGACTCCACTGGGGAGAATTTGTTTATTCATTTCATTTGTGTTTCCGTCATTTTTGTTTACTTCATAGACTTGACAACAACAATCGAACTGCATCTTTCCCGGATGCAAAGTAGAAAGTTGCTGCTTTGATCCAGTTGCTGGACTCGTCTATGGTCTAAACAATAGATCCCTAAATGATTTGATGATCCTTGTGATAGTCTTTAGTATCCTCTCAAAGCATCCCTCTGTTTATACCTTGCTTGTGTTTCTGATTTGGCCTGAAACAATTGATTTTTGAGCATTTTATGACCCAGAACCCAAGGGAAACGAGAGTTTCTCCTTCAGCGCAACTGCTGTGAAGGCAGTCTGCATTTCAACGCAGGTTCCGTGTGGGCTACCTGCACTGAATGTCAAATCCTCAGTGTTGAGGTTGCGCTAAACCAGTTTAGCCTTGTGCAGCTGGGGTTCTCTGTTCTCTGTTGCCCTGTTTTGATCTTTGTTTTTGCAGCCTTTAACCAGCATAGGTACCAGTCTGATAACTTCTTTTCTTTGCTTAGATTCCGCCTCCTTTTGTACAAAAAGACTGTGAATGTTTTTATGTGTTTGTGGCGTCATTTACAGTTTTCCTTTGCATGAGTAAAGTAGTCATCCTGTAGCCTTTGATTCAGATCTGATTGATTGTGATCTTAGAAGAGAGTTCATTGGCTGGTTTCAGATTGATTATAGATTTACTTTTGCTTATTGGTTTGAATTTGTCTCTTTTGAAGTGTCAAAACAAGTCTTTATTTCGAAAATCGCAAAGTGTTTGTAATCTCTTCTACCCTTGTTGATTTCGAAGAAAGTGAACTTGTTTGTATTGATCATTTTAAAAGCAAATTCAAAGTTGTGCAAAAAGGTTTCTTTGTAGGCATTTATACTAAGAAAGTGGAAAACAAACACCTGCATTGTGCATTTTGCATTTGATATTTTGCATGTTGGATTTAGGGAAAGTGCATTAGAGTGTGCTGATTGCTCTTTGAGAAAAGATGTTGTCTTTCTTTTCCCTTAGTAGCTAGGATTTTCAAAGTTGAAAAGATAATAAAGCTTGCTTATCATCTTAGACTGCATTTAGGAAGTTGTATCATACATCTCGTGGTGAACCTTGAAAGGCAAACTTTAAAAAGATCAACCTAAAATAAACTGAATGAACCTAACTACGCTTTGTAACATAACGCACAACATAGAGGTCTAGGCTAGAGACGTGTTCTGGCGTCGTTAAGCCTAGTGACTGTCGATCTCGGGGAAGGTGGGTGATTCCTCCTGAGGGACGATAGCGCTAGTACGGATTTGTGCTCCCACGTACCGTCGCGTATATATTGGGAGACCCCTATAGGCATATATCCTTTATCCTTAGGAAGCCGTGTCGGCCGCCCTACTGATCGTAATGCAGTGAACACAGCATTCACGAAGATCGACCGCCCATACCCTAAAAAGTATTCTGCGGTTTTGTGAAAAGTTTGGCACACCCTCTGCCTAGATCTCTAGAGCAGTTCCTTTTGGCCTTTTTCAGACTCTATAATAGAAAAAGTCCATCCGAGCATTTGTCACTTCGGGCTCGTTAAAACATCGAAGGAGACTAGAGTCATCTTTAGCTTTTTCTCGACTCTTTAAAAGTGAAAAAGCAAGTTGTGTCTAAAGCGTCGTTAACAATTTATTTTAAACGGAACAATCACCCTTTAATTCCTGCGTTGATCTTTAGGTTGAAAAGATGGAGCACACCAACCAAGGAATTCCTCTTGGTCGAAATCCTAGTCCCTTCTCCTCTTGGGGAGATGTTGGTGCGCCCCACATGGCCACATTGTTGCTTCCAGGACTGACAATTGGCCTACCAGTTTGGCTCTTTTCAACCAATGTCATTCAGAATACCACCATTCCTGAACAGTCGAGTCAACAGTTAGATCAGACAAGAGTTGCCTCCCAGCCTTCCACTTCATCTTCCTCCCCTCCTTCCTCTTCGCTTAACGGAACTGGTCGAACAAAAAACCAGGTTCCTAAGGAGAAGAAGGAGAAGAAGAAGAAAGAAAAGAAGAAGAAGGAGCCTAAGGCGACTGGGGGCAAACAAACATCATCTAACAAAAATCCACACATAGCACTCGTAAGGCCTAAATCGCCATGCATCATATGCAAGGGAGACCACTTCCATAGAGATTGTCCCTGTATCCTCCGGATACTAAGAGACTGGTCCCCCCGTTTGCACAATTCGGTAGCATCGACCTCTGATAGCCATGTCGACTGCTCACCATCAACTAGTGGGATTGAAGCTCCAAGACAGAGCGGGAAAGCTAAATTTCCCTGCAGACTGTGTGAAGGCGATCACGCCATCCACCGTTGTCCCTTCTTAGACGAGGCAAAAAGAGTTCTGGAAGATCGCCCAATTTTACGAGCGCATCTCCCTCCTGGATATCAAAGACTCTTGCCAAATCCCTCACTAGTTGAGAACCCGGCTAACCCGCCCAGGTGGTCAGCCGAAGCACCTGTCATTGAAGATGAACCGTCTGGATCCATGCCTGACGAAAGTCAAAAGGTTGATATGGCAGTTGACCCGGTTTTGCCTTCAGAGGCTCCATCTTCGAATGACACCATCACGGAGGAGGATAAAGACGACACCGTCCAAATTCTCTTCATCAGCACTGACTCTGATGATCAAGGGGGCAATGCCACCATTCCTTTATCGCAGGAAGGAAGTTCATCAGAGCGCTATCCGGCCGTATATTCGGTCCCACCACCAAGCAACCTAGTTGTGTCCTTTGATTGGAACCAGCTAGGCAGACCCTGGTTGCCAGCCAGTATACCATTCAGGATTATTTGTCAAATATACAGAATGGTAATGGCTGGCACTATCATTGATGAGGGGGCATCTGTGAGTATCCTTTCCTCTATTGCTTGGAAAGCGCTTGGTTCACTAGCGCTTTTACCTGAGATGAGAAATCTATCAGGTTTTGATAAAGGAACTAGTCGACCTTTAGGGATCCTCCCCAATGTGCCTATAACATTGAAAGGGAAGACCGTTCAAATGAACGTGATGGTCATTCAAGGACCCTTGGATTATAACCTACTCCTTGGACGAGACTATATATATTGCATGGGAGCTGTAGTCTCCTCACTCTTTAGAGTAATGTGTTTTCCGTATGAAGGAAGAATGGTCAAGCTCGTAGACCAACTTTCGTTTCCCGGATCACGCATCGCAAATAGTCATGTGCCATCCCTAAATGGTCCATTCATGCAAGAAGTGTCTCAACCCACGGTCCGTCCTCTTGATGAGCGCGAGTAATCCGGGAGGATATGACTGGAACCCAGGGGGCATGCGTCCTGGCCTGCTTCGGCAGGAAAACTTTGGGTATAGGATAGGTTTCCGCGGGAGAATATGACTAGTCCGTACCCCGTCTGTGGTTGGAAGAGGGGTTGTTCTAGAATAGGATTCTTTTGTCAAAGTTATGTGAGAGGGCGGGGGTCGTCACTCACCTCTGTCTATTTCGGAAGACATTTCCGAGGAAGTGTTTTGTTTGAAAGATTAACGAGACAATCTTTGGGTAACCTGAAAGAGGTAGGCCTCTCCCGGTGAAACGAAAGTTTCGATGGCAAAAAAGTAGAGGTAACCTTGAAACTCTGTTTTATACCTGGGGGCATGCAAACCTTTTTGAGTGCAAGCAAGGGGCGACTATTTATTTTTTAAATTTTTAGGACCTCTAACCCTTTAAACTCGTAGGATTAGTCGTTTCCAAACTTGCATAAAGAAAGGATGGGGAGCAAAGCTTAGTGAGATGAAGCTCCATAAAAAATAGAATCTTGATGAGACACTCTTATCTTATGACTGGGTAATCGAGCAGTTTTAGCATAAAGTTCATGCTCGTTAAAAAATAAACGCAAGATCCGAGCAGTTTTAACGCGGTCTTCATGCTCGTTAAAAAATAAATATAAGAAGTGAGCAATGTTTCCACCAGTGTTTAAGCTCATTTTTAACTAAAAAATGAACCTATCCCGGTAAATAACCACTGTGATCATAAATTTATCAGCCATAAAAGCCTTGGTCATGTTTGCACCTGCCACCTCCACTGTTCATTTGGCCGATCGTTCACCTCCATATGATTGTTTACCCATTTTGAGGAACAGCTGCAAAGAGTGATTTCACCTAGCCATCCTTGTGACATTGCCGTGATTGGAAAATTCCAACTTGTACCTGGAATCTGCTGCTATCCCCGTTCATCACTCGTTCCTCAAAAGACGAGTCTTCTTTAAGCTCTTTTCAACTGACTCGTAAAATATGAAAAGATTGCCGAGTTTTGGCCTTCCAGCTCGTTAAAGGACAGGAAGAGCTATCCCTCCTCTAGATTTTAATCTTTTTGGACCTGAGGGATTATTGCACAAAAAGGTCGAGCGCTTGTTTTATTCGGCTCGTTAAAGTTATCGAAAACTCATCCCTTCTGTATTGTTTTATACTTTTTCGGACTTAAGGGATTAGATGATGAAAAAGGAATTTTGGAGTTAACTTTATGTATCTTTTCATACTCTCTAAAAATGAAAAGAACCGAGTTATCCTTGTCGTTAGACTCGTTAAAATTATTAAATAGCGACAAACTTGTCTTTAGACAAGAACGAGTTTCACTATCGCTAGGCTCGTTAAAACATAGCGATGGGCTTGCCCGAAGGGCAGGTTATAGAACAAGCATATGTTATCCTCCTCAAGCTTGACAAAAATAAACAGGTACTGGTCAGCAATGACTGGGGAAAAATTGGGAGAAAACTAAAGAAAACTTTGATGGTAGCAGGTCGCTCTTGAACATGACACTTTTCCTCCGTACCACAATCGGGTTGGGTTGTCTCATTCACCAGTCACATCACCATGGTCTCGCCATACCATCCATATTTGGGGTAATGCTACCAATCCATCGCATCAGTGTCGCCATATGTTCAAGAGAAGTCGTTCCGAAAGAGTCAACCGGGTCCCATCCACTGCCATACATTATCCTTCATCCATTCATGACCGCCACCCTGAATCATATGTCATAGATCGTTTTCACCTCCATTAAAATCATTAGCTCCGTTCCGTGTCACTGATGTGGGATTCATCAAGGCCCTCCTTTGACGGATCGCTTCTTGTCGACATCAGCTCATTATCCAAGAAGTTGATCTAGGAACACCCCCTCAGTACTTTGAAGCTTGCATGCCTCAATGGCAAGTTTCTCACTTCCGGCGATAGGTATACATCAATGACCTTCGACCAGAAGATTTTGCGTGGTGTTCGACGCCAAGTCCTTTATTCACACCACGTAAATTGTACTGCAGTACCTTGAGGGTCATTATCATTATCGGTGATTCCTCTCGCGCTTGTTAACGGTTTACATCATTGACCGGTAATCAAGCGATGTCTTTCCATGTTCGACTTCAGCGCAATTCTCACATGGATCGACTTGTACTTAGAGTGAAGATCGAACGAGTTTGAAGACCCCGGATCTAGTTTCATCCATCCAGGTTGCGATATATATTCAGGAAAGATAAAGACATTTGACTTGTACATCATTACAGCAGATGATCATCCTACTCAAAGGATGATAATTTCGCCAAAATTATCAGTCTACCATCAGACGATTGTCTGTTCTATGTACAAAAATGAATTTATAAAGCTGAGCATGGGAATGCCCACCTCAGCTAGATCATGAAAGCAGTATGAATCATAATGTATTGTATTGTATTTTATTACAGGGCTCCTCCCAGCAGATGGATGAACTTCGGACCCTCCTGGATAAAGAATTTCACCCGATAAACGGCCTCATACTTTAGGGGGCAACTGTTATAGACAGTTTTGTGCCTTACAGCCTCGAGCATGAAATGTCCATAATATAAGGGATCCAAAGTCCCTAAACATGTTGTTCCTACCCCTAGAGGAACAAGGCAAACTAACCACAGCAATTCACAGAAGTTCTCCACCTGAAAACACTCAAAAACAAGCCAATTCTGGATCATGTCAACTGCTCCACTGAGCATCTGCACTGAATGTCAACTGCTCCACTGTCTACCTACGTTGAATGTCAACTCCAACAAAGGCTACCTACGCTGAGCGTAATTGGACGAGTGGCAGGCTCATTCCTCAATGTGTCAATGCCCAGGAAGCTTCCAAAATGACACTTGCATCAAGGAATTCGACTGGTGATGAGTAAGAGGTTCCAAATCTCCAAGTGGAAGCAAGAACCTCCAAGTGGACTCAAGAATTGAAAGAGAAAGAGGACACTAGTCGGATCTCAAGCTGACTCATCCTCTCTCCAAAACATCTATATATAGATCTCTCCTCCATGAGATCTAGAGGCTGGAATTTTGTTATTGCAAAGAATTGCTGTTGGTTTGAGACTGGAGACATTGGGTGCTTAATGCTTTGAAGGGAGCTGAAGAAGGAATTCCATTCTGCTGGGAAGGAGATGCTGGATTGGAGCCCTATGGGTTGTATCTCTTCCCTAACCTTGTTACTTATCAATAAAGCTATCTTGGTTTGCTCCTATATACTGGTGTATTTGTATGATTGCATTAGTGTATGTGATTTACTTCTAATCCTGAATCATTTATAAATATGAATATATGCCTTTGTGTTATGTTCTTCTCTTGTCGCAAGTAGCTGTTCTCTTGTCACAGGTAGTTGTTCTCTTGTGATCTCGTGGAATCAAGTAGCTGTTCTCTTGAGCAAGCAAGGAGGCAAGTAGCTGTGAACATCCAAAGAGAAGAGGATCTAGATCGAGGGACAAACGGAAGACAACGGTAAGTCTATCGATCTCTCCTCTTTCATATTTCATAAAGGAAGAAATCAGTATAGCTGTATTCGTTTGTTGCTAAGGCACTGTCACACCTTAGGTGGATAGGATCGTCCTGCATAGGCATTTTTCCCCACAACACATAGTGGATTGAGATACTTATTTGACCAGCCTAACCTGAATACCAGGAAATATAGGTGGTTTTCCATGCTCAGTGAGTTTGACTTTGAGATAAGGTACATTAAGGGAAAGGAGAACGTGTTTAGAGATGCTCTTAGATGAAGAGGACAGGTAAATCACATAGTAGCTATGAGTTCATATGGGACATATTTACAGGATCAGACGCTATAGGCAAGACAACAGAATGACTGGTATAGGGAGCTTAAGCATAGGTTACAGTAGCACAATACAAGTGGAAACGATGTGGACTATCATCTCATAGTATATGGTTTGGTAACATTTAGGGATAGGATTTATGTGTCAAATAATGTTAACTCAAGAAGCTTATCTTGAGGGAATTTCATGTTAAGCCATATTCAGTTCATTTGGATATCAAAAGACATTGACAATCATGAAGAAGTTCTACTATTGGAAAAATCTAAAGAAAGAGGTAGCTGAGTTCATGACCAGGTGTTTGGATTGTCAATAGGTAAAAGCAGAGTGTAAGCATCCAGGTGGTTTACTACAACTGATTTCGAATCTAGAGTAGAAATGGGAGGTCGTCTCCATGGACTTCATTACAGGTTTTCCAAGGACATCTAGAAAACACGATTCCATCATGGTTTTGGTTGATATGTTGATGAAGGTAGCTCACTTCATAGCGGTTAAGTCTACTTACTTTGTTAGTGAGGTAGCACAGGTCTTCATCAAGGAGATAGTGAGGTTGCATGGTGTTCCGAAGAAGATTTTGTCAGAAATAGATGCTAATTTCACTTCTAGGTTTTGGAAGGAGTTATTTCTAGGTTTGGGTATAAATTTGGACCTCAGGACAACTTATCATATGATGCAGGAGCATTCAGCCCAAGGAAAATCATTGTAATTAAGAACACATAGAGGGGTCATGTATTTTTAGGAAATAGTTTTCCTAAGTCTCAAATTAATGTAATATCTAGGCCTTTAAGTGATTTAATTAGATATATGAGAGGAAATTGTAAGTACCCTCAAATAAATGAGGACATGAATGGTAATAATAACAAAAGAGCCTAAAGTCAATTAGGAATCTTAGAACAGTTCATGATTCTAGGAGCAAGAGAGAGTTTTTAGGCATTAAATGGAGAACAGATGTGGACCATAAGGGGACTTTTCTGTTTTAAAACAGAAACTAATTGATGGAAGTGATAAGTCTCTAGAAGACTTTATCTGCCACATATGTATTCATATAGCGAGCTTTAGGGCTTTTGTTAGAGGATTGATTGGATCTTTCAGTGATCTGATCCAACATATTTTTATAAATAGTGAACCTGCTCATTCAATTAAAAATATAAAGAGGAACAGATAGAATATATGTAAGCCTATGGGTAGAGTCAGGAAGAAGAGGCCACTAATAGTAGAATCAGGCCTGTGTGTTTGAGAGAGACTAAGGATTCTCGAATGTAATCTTTGTTTTTACACACACACACACACACACACACACATAATAAGGTTTATTCCTGACTATGTCAGATTGGGTGAATCGGTATTTAATAGATGATTTACTGTAGAATTTGTAGGCTCTGCAACATGTTGCAGGCAGAATTCCAAAGGACGCAGAGGAACGGAGTTGATTCAGAGGAATCATGGAAGGATCCTTGAATCAAATTGAGGGAAAGAGTGGAGGATTCTGAGAGAAGGAATACAGGGGAGGCTGTGTGGATTCTTATTGAAGAATTGAGGAATCAAGAAGAGAATTGGTTCGCTATACCAGTGGAGAAATTGAGTACTGTTCGATCAGAACAACGAAGGGAAATTGGGCCAAAACAGAACCCAAGTGGAAGTAGAAGGCGGAGTTGAAGAGTTGTGCAAGGATAGAGATCAAAGGAGAGTGAGTAGTTTAAGCTCAGAAGGAAGAGCGAGCTGTGAATGGGCAGAAGGCCAAAACCTTTAAAGAAGCCAAACCACAGAATAACTGATAACTTAGCGTAAAAAATAAGTAAAGGGATGAACAAAGAAGCGTGAAGTGTTAGCGCTCAGTAGGCATTGGATCTGGGTGATCAACAGCTATGATTGAAATCACAATCAAATTTCGGAGGTGCCAAGGGACGACGATAACCGAAATAGAAACTTCGATGTGCGATGTGGCAATATCGTCAATAGACTGATCGATGATCAGAGATTGGACCTATCGGAGTTTAGAGATGCAGAAGCATGGAGTGATTAGAGACTGGACCCGACGATAATCATAGTTGCAGGTCTATAATATTTGAAGTCCATGTATGTGGTTCGGAGTTGGAGGGAGACAAAGGCCTGTATGTGTTAATGACCCGAGGAGGAGTGAAACCCAATTTGCGATAAAGGAAAATCTCAGTAAGTGTGCAGAGGCTGTATAAAGGCCCAAAGGTATGTTATGCATGTTAATCCTTTTATAAAGGATTAAGTTCTGGTAGTGAAGTGCGATAGTGTTATTCCATTTCTCATGGAATAAAACCCCACCAATAGTGTATTTGCGTTAACACATTCCTTTAAGAAAAGCTCTGATAATGTATTATGTGATCCCTATGGAAAAGAGTTTCGATAGGTGGTTTACAGCGGGGTGATTAAGTTCCAATAACAAAGGAACTTCTTCTAAAGGGGCCTTGACCATTTATCGTCTGAAGATTTTACTCCATTATAGAGTTAAATACCTGGGGCAGTTGTGGATGCATTGTTAAATGCATGTTGTGGGCATATGCTAGTTAACCCTCGCACCATTTTGCTAAGTATGGTTATATGCTAGGGGACCCGTGCATCATTAGTGGTTTCAGAGCAGATTTGTAATCACAGCAGATTTGTATGACAACAGAACTGAGGTTAGAGTAGAATTGTAAGTGAAACAATTGGGGTTAGACAGAACAGAAAAAATTCTATGTGAAAGAATTAAAAGAAGAGTTGTGTGTAAAGATGTTTACACAGGCAAGAGGAGGATCAGATTCTAATCTGATTGAAGAATACATGAAGAGATGATGTGTAGCAGTTCCAGCAGAGGCTTGGAATAGGCAGGAATAGAGAATTCCTTAAAGTAAAGAAAAATCAAGATTTCTTAATGCAAGTTCTGAAGGAAAGAGGACTTGGAAACCAATTAGAGGACAAGCCATTCAAAGTGCATAAGAATGGGAGAGCAAGATCATACATAGATCTTGGAGATAAGACAGTGTATTTTATCTCAAAGTTAAATTGAATATTGTTGGTTGCAGATGAAGCATCTCAAAAAAGGACAACAAGAGAAGCCGTGAGAGGAGAACTAGATGTGTTCTTGAGGGCAAGGTAAGGAAAATACTCTGAAAGAAAAGTGGTAGTGAACCTGTAGAATCCAACAAGAGATTGGATAGAGAGAGGACAACTGAAGTGTTCTCAAGAGAGAGTGAGAGATTGCAGAAGCCTAGAAGGACAAAAGGTGTTTCTCAAAAGGAGGTTCCAGATAGAGGACCCGTGCTTACCAAAAGACTGAGTGAGGAGAGCTTAGTGAGGTAAGATTACAGCGAAGAGGGCTAGATATTGCAGATGCTTGTTGCAAAGGAGCTCACGAAGAAAGAAGAGAAGAAGATGACTACTGATAGTCATAGCAGAGGTTTAGAAAGAAGCCACAACAGAGGATATGAGAAGAAGGATGCCAAAGTAGATGGCAAGAGAATGAGTCAATAAGAAATTGACAAAGAGGTTGCTAAATTAAAAGAACAACTCAATGCATTAAGGATAATTCTTGAAGAAGACCAAAGACTAGGTTGGGTCTTGAGGAAGAAGCCAGTAAAATGGCAAGAAATATAGAGAAGGCTATAGTAAATGCAAGTAAGGTGGTTGAAGGGAAAACTCAAAGAAGTTGAATTAGAAATGGAAGAGTACATTTGTGAACCAGAACAAGGAGAAATTCTGGGAAAGACTAAAGATGAAGAATTGAAGGATGAAACTTCAAGTAAGACCAAGGGGTCACATAGTTTCAAATCTAACAATTTGTGTATGAATGTAGGTGAAACAAGTGAAGGACAATTTGTTGATATTTTCATAGAGAAGGAAGAAGACAAGCAGAATCAAAATTCTGTTTTAGAAGAAGATGAGATAGATAGGTCTCATATATAGTTGGGAGAAGATCTCAAGCAACCAAGTGAAGGGCTTGAGGAGAATGAAGAAGAGACAATCGAAGAATTTTTGAATCATATGAAGGATTTGGAACAACAAGGAGATATGATGGCTGAAATATGAAGTGGGACCATAGGATATTATGTTTTTAAGATTGATAGTTTGTCTGTGGATGTAGAACAAATGTAGGAGAATGTTAATGCAGATGGTGAGACAAGGATAGCTCTTGGAGAAGATAAACAGCAAGGGACTAAAGGCAAACTTGAGGACATAGTAAATGATCATCAATTTTCTATGGTGATAGGCAAAATGGAGATAGCCATGGAAACTATTGAGACAAATAGTAGGGAAGAAGGACATCTACTGAAAGATGTTAAGAAGGAGGAACCCTATGCAAAGGATTTAACCTTGGGAAAAGGAACATTAACAAAGGAGTGTTTTGAAGAGGATGGAAATTCTTTTGAAGATGTCGAAATTCTGGAGGAGTACTCTAGGAGAAAAAAGTATGATCGAGAAGACCTCTTGGGAAGTAGTGATTTGCTACAGCAAAAAGACCTTGAGATTACAAGGGTTAGAGGAAGACAGGGTTTTAATATTGTAACACAGCATGTAAAGGATGAAGCTGGAAGAAGAGAGCATTGTGATGAAGTGCTTGCTAAGTGTGAAGAGGAGATTAAACTGTTGGAGAAACTGATGAGAGAACTTGATGGTAGAACAGAAGTTGCAGTTACAGTTTCTGAAGAAGAAGATGTGTCTCAAGTAGCCATGGAGACAAGAAGATGTAATAATTTTTTTGCAGGTTCATTAAAAATCATGAATGAGTATGATTATGTGATCAAAGAGATTGAGCAGAGATTGTTTGAAGATGGTAAAGAGGCAGTAGGAATCAAACAATTTCAAAGTGAAGATAATCAGCAGCAGGTTAAGGAAGGAGAAATTCGCTACTATGAACCCAAGCAGGAAGACATCATTAGAACATATGGTGTGGAAGATAAATTAACTGACAATCTTATGAATTCTACTGAGAATTCAAATCAGCATATTGATGTGCTGACAGAGGAGAAGGAGAAAACATAGGAGCAAATGTTTTTTTATTTTAACAAATGTTTTGTGAGTGCAGGTGTAGTTGCAGATGCTGGAGGAAATTTGGCATAGATGAGCAGCCAAATAAAGATGGAAGAAGAAGACTCCATGGGAAAATTTAATCCATGGAAAATAGATGTTAATTTGTTGGAGAGAGTGCTAGACAGTCATGATTTAATCATGAAAGAGGGTAAGGATGATAGGGAAGCAGCAAAAGTGGAGGCAATGACTACAAAAGTTGTTATAGACATTTTGGGGCACTACAACCCCAAGCATAAATGTCCATAAACCAAGGGCTCCTAAGTCCCTAAAGGTGTTGTTCCAACCCCTAAAAGAACAAGGTCAACTGATTACAACATCTCCCAGAAGTTCTCCATGAAAAACCACTCATAACTGGTCAAAACTGGACCATTTCACCTGCTCCATATGCAAAGTGTGTTGCATCCCACCCAAATACACACATTAGGTGCGTTGCATGTCAAAAATCCCTTCTATTGGGTGCGATGGGCGAGAAGGGACAAATGGCAGGGTCAATCTGCGAGGTGGAGAAGCGTGGAATCTTCCAGAAACTTCTCTTGTGACACCTGCCTCTCTGAGTTTGACCAGGGATGAGTAAGAGATCATCAATCTCCAAGTGGAATGAAGAACTATCAGAGGGGAGACACTAATAAAATCTCAAAAGCTGACTCACCTCCCTTGCAGACATCTATATATGGATCCCTCATCCCAGAGAACCGGAGGCTGGAATTTTGTATCTTGTAAGGAAGTGCTACTGGTTTATTGGTGCAATATCATAGTGTTGGGTGATCTAAGATTTCCATGAGGTGAAGAAGGGCTTCTCGCTTAGCGGATGATGCTGGGTCAGAACAATTGGTTGTAATTCCCTCGGCTCTTTCTTGATTATCAATAAATCTATTCAAGTTTTCCTCCATGCTCTTGTATGATTTATGTTTTATGCATTTGTATGGTCAATTTACATATGATCCTATATTGTTTATGATAATAGATCTATGTTCTCATATAGTGTTATTCCACTTTGATTCTACAGGTACTCTGTGAAGCTGGGTATACAAGAAAGCAAGTAGCAAAAGACTATCAGAAGAGAGAGGAATCGAGCAAAGAACCAAGCGCAAGACAGAGGTTGGTCTCCTTCATTCTTCTCTCATCTATCTTTCATAAAGGAAAACGAAATTAGTTTTAAGTTTGTTTGTTTCTCAGGTAGCTACCAGCCTTAGTGGGATTAGCAGCTCTACATAGACACTATTCCCGGTACCAAAATGGCGACTCCACTGGGGAGCGAGTAGATTGTTTTTTCATCTACATTTGTTTACTTTATAAACTTACAGACAGAGCCTGAAGTCAAGCCAGCTAGCCTTCGAACTACATTTTCTATGCAAGTGCAAAGTAGATCAACGTTGCTTCAGTCGATCTCTGGGTTTTGTTTATGAATTAAACAATTGATTTACAAGCTCTCTAATTGCCCTTGTGGTGGCTCTAGTAACCTCCTTAGATCTATACTTATGATTGATTTACTGATTACCATTTGCTCGGCCAAAATCCCTGAACTAAACTGCAAACTATGACCCATAACCCAATCAAAGTCTCGTCCCTGGTCTAGCACACTTTCTGTTCTATGAACTTCAAATGCAGCGCACTTCCCGAGTGTAGTAGGTGCGTTACATTTCAGTTTCACTGTGTTACGGGTAAGTTGATCAGACAAGGCCTTGTTCCTAAAATTTTGGTTTCTGTGTTCACTCTTTTCAGATCTATTCAGGATTTTTGCTACCTGTAGTCAGTACACCTCTATTTGAAACCCCTTTCCTTGCTGATATTTCACCTCCATTGTGCAAAGAACTGTAAATGTTCTTATGTATTTTTTGAGTCATTTTCAGTTCTCCTTTACAAAGAAGTAGTGTAATTGTATTGTCGTTTCTTGATTTGAAAGTGTCGTAAGTGTCGTTTTCAGTCATAGAAGAGAATCTGATTGTTCTTGATATTCAATTACCCTATTACTCTTGTATTTTATCTGAATTAGTAGTTTTTCTAGCTTCAAAAGCAAGTTTTCAATTCCAAATTGCAAAGTGTTGTCATTGTCCTCATTTTGTCTTGAAAAGAAACTTGTTAGTAATTGTCACTTTGAAAAATAATTCAGATTTGCGCATTGGCTTTCTTTTTATCATTTACACATTAAGAAGGTTGAAAACAAATACATGCATGTGCATTTTCATTTAGACTATTTGTTGGTTTGATTTAGGATAGTGCATATAGTGTGTGCTCTTTTCTCTTTGTTGAAAGAACATCATTTCTCTTTCCTTAGTAGCTAGGATTTTCATTGCACAAAGAAGATAAAACGATTGTTTGTCATCTTAGATTGCATTTTAGGAATTGTACATCTACATCACGTGGTGAACCTAAAAGGTAAATTTCTTAATCAAGATCAACTATAAAATAAATTTAATGAATCTAAAAACGCTTTGGAACCTAACGCACAACATCTAGAAGTCTAGGCTAGAGACGTATTTCGGCGTCATAAAGCCTGGTAACTGTTGCTTTCACTGTTGGTTGGGTGATTCCTCCACTTTGAGACGATAAGTGCCAGTACAGACTCGTACTCCCACGTACCATTGAGTATATTTTGGGAGACCACAATAGGCTTAATCCTTTATCCAGCGGAAGCCGTGTCTACCGCCCTATCAATCGCAATGCACTAAACACAACATTCGTGAATATTGACTGTCGTACCGTAAAAAGTATTCTGCAGTTTTGTGATTGGTTTGGTAATTCCTCTGTCTAGATTTCCAGAGTAGTCTCGTTCGTTTCTTTTCAGACTCCTTAATGGAAAAGGTCCATCTGAGCACTTGTCACTTCAGGCTCATTAAAAATCGAAGGCAACTAGAGTCATCTTTTGTTTTTTCTCGACTCTTAAAAATTGAGAAAACAAGTTGTGTCAAAGCATCTAAAATTCATCTAATTCGGAAACACACTTCCCTTTTATTTTTAGTTGATCGAGTAATCCACAATCATGGAAGAAATTCAATTAAAACCCCATCGTTCGCGGAGGCTTACGAGTCAACCATCTTTGTCTCCGGAATCGAAACTATTACGGACAAAGCGAACTCATCTAACTGGTTCCAAATCCCCTGGTAAAGTTAGAACAAGTGTTCCAACACCATCAGAGACTCCGTTTACTCCAAGAATTTTTGGTATCCCTACCTTTACAGAAGAAGTTCGGCAGCCACCGAAGGACAGTATCACTGATCCTAGTGTGAGGGTAAACACTTGTGTTACTGAACTAGTTCCATCTACAACTGATTCGGGGGGTGTTATTCCCCAAACACCTGTCACTACAGATTCCATACCTTCTTTGGCACCAGAAATATTTTACGGACCAGATGGTCTATCTCTTCCACCTGGTCTGATTGCTATAGAAGAGATTGTGGAGGATCCTCCATCTAGTACTCCATCGCAATTTGGAGTCGGGATCACTCTGTATCCTTCTTCATCAGAAATTAGTTTACCGCCATCGAAAGCTCCTATAGAATCGCTAGGCAATCTTTTGGATAGACTAAAAATGTCTGAAAAATCGTCGACATCTAGGACTGTGTCGTCTGACACAGCAATGGCAGAAATTCCTGCTTTCACTCCGACAATGTTCGCTGGTATACCATCTGTCCCAACTAGCTCTCAATCGCTAGAAGGGGCCCACTCAGGGGCTATTTCGACAGTATGGTCCGTTCCTGTTTGTTCATCCGAAATAGTATCCGGAAACTCTTATGTTGAGTCTCAACAAATTGATCCTTCAGGGTGTCAATTTGGGTAGTCCGGTCCTCAAGGGCAAACAATTCCTTTAAGTATCGGATTACCGCCGTATGGGGGGCAGTATACCCTTTCATTGTCTCCTCCGGGAGGAAAACCATACGGGAGTTCGCAACAAAATTTAGGTTATGCTGGAATTACATCTAGCGGTTGGGTGCCAATACTGCCTCAACAACTAAGAGTTGTGTATTCAATGCAACAATGTTTACCTATGTCAAATATACCAACTACGCCAGCTATTGTGAAGACGTTGCAAGTACAAGCGCTTCCTGTTATATGTCAACCTCAGGTTTCTCAGGTTGTAATGCAACAGCCCATTGTCCCTACGACTCAACCACAATCGCCAACTAGTGGAATGAAATAGGCCCAAATGGGTACAATTACCCCACATCTTGGTCAAACGGTCAGTATTGGACAACAGAACATGGCTTCGCAACCATGGCTGGTGCAATACCAACAATCACAATTCTGACAAGTATACCAAGGATCTGAGCAACAAATATTTGCAAATAGTGGGCAGTCGTATATTCAAAAAGGTCAAAATCAACCATTCTATAATGGTTATGCCCATCAACCTTACCAAAGTTACTAGCATCAAATGCATTATGCTGGTATGCAAAGACCAAATCCTCAGGCGATTCCATATTATCCTGGGTATGCTTCGCCTAACCTGAATCAACAGTTACCCTTCGTGGTAACTTTAGAATTACCGGATCTAAATCGGTTAACAAACGATCTAATCGCTTACGCCCCTTGGTGGCCAGCGATTCCGCATAAACTTTCGTCAGATATTCCTAAATTTAATGGAAATCCGGTGAAGATCCATCGAATCATGTGATGACCTTTCACCAGTGGTGTTCATCAAACACCCTAAATGATGATTCGATTAGGCTTCACCTTTTTCAGAGGACGTTAACTGGTCCAGCAGCAAAATGGTATATCGAATTGCCCAGAGCTTCGTTTGACAACTTCAGTATCCTAGCCACAACCTTTTTAACCCATTTTCAGTTACCGATAAGGTACGAAACGGGGACAGAACTTCTTACCAATTTCAAGCAAACAACGGCCACTCACATATCTGATCATATTCATGAGTGGCGATGTCGTCCTAGAATGGTAAAAATGTATGTTCCTAATCAGCTTTTAGCTGGATGGTTTATTAAGTCTTTGTTACCTTCCATTACAAAAGATGTGGCAAAAGGAGGAGTCGTCACCAAAGAGCAATCTATTGCTCGCACGCAATATTTAGACTTGATTTATACTCAGTCTGGCACGCTCTACGATAAAATCCCTGACGCTCCCAAACCGGAATTTTCGGTTCCCCTCCTCCTAAATCGAACAATGACTCTCATGCTGGCGATGGCGTGATTGGCACGACAGACACGAAATCGACAAAGGCTACATCTGAAAAGGCCCGTAAGATTTCCAGTCAAAATGTGAAGGAAGAACTTCTCGCCTCGAAAGTAAATTCCATCTCGACAGATAAGGGCAAAGAAACTAAGCAACCAGGAGGCAAGAAGAAAAAAAAAGGGAAGAAGAAGAAACAGGAGGAATCATCACCTGAAAAATCTTCTACAAACCCTACTGGAAATAGGAAACCAAAATATCCATGCTTTATATGCTATGAGGATCATTGGACATCAGATTGTCCGTATAAAGTTGAGCTTAGAAAATTCTTCAAGAATTCAAAAATCTCAGCAGTATTAACTGATCCATTTCCGAATCCAGGAACAAATCTGGTTGACAGTGGATATGCTTCCCCGTCCCAAGTGCTGATGTTGTCGGTTTCCAAACAACAAAATGATGCTTTGATATCGACAAGGAACAAAGATTACGGGAATCCACAGTTGTCGAACAACAAGGATAAAGATCAACCTAGTAGTTCGACAACAACTTCGACAGAAGTTGCGCCGCCCATCATTCCTGAGCTAAAAATAAAACCGCCAAAGGGAGTAGCACAGAATTTGACATTTAATCCTCGTGCCAGAGCAGCACAACATTATAATATAGTGGAAGATCTAGACCAATCGCCATCCACTATGTCGACACTTGAGGTACTGCAAACTTGCCCATCCCAAAAGAAGGCTTTATTATCAGCGATCGGTGGGATAGACCCAAAGGATTCTAATCTCATGTCCTTTAATCATGAAGGATACGATCCTCAGTTACTAGCTCAACTAGCTTTCCTCATTCAAGTGAAAGCCCTCAACAAAACTGTTCATCGAGCAATTATTGATGAGGGAGCATCTACATGTATTATGTCGATGAGTTGCTGTAAAACTTTAGGGTCGCCAACCTTGTCGCGATCTTCGACAACATTAAAAGCATTCAACGGACGAACATATACCCCGTATGGTATTCTAAGTAACTTGCAACTTGAACTAGGGATGAAGACAGTAGAAATAGATGTCGAAGTAATCGACGGAAACCTTGATTACAACATCCTACTGGGAAGACCATGGATATATGCTATGGCTACTGTTGTGTCGACCTATTTTAAGAAGATTGCATTTCCCTTTCAAGGAGGGATTGCAATCGTCGATCAAAAAACTTTCCTCCCCAATGGTTCCCAAGTTACGAGAAGCATTCCGATGATCCATGGAAGCCCCCATTCACTTCAAAATATCAGAGTAGGCCTACTAAAAGACCCTATATTAATGGGGACATTTTCCCTTCCACCTCCAATCAATCTGGCGGAAGTAGCGTCGGTAGGAACCTACAATATGGTATCTTCGATTCAAAAGATCTCAGAAAACGATATAAACATGGATCATATGCAGGTATTGCCTCCAAGCCCAATGGAAATATTGTAGCAATCAATATTCCTAGCATGGGAGGCAAACCCGAATCAATGCTCATCAAGCGTTTGGATAGATAGGTCTAAGGAATATGGCACCCCTTCAGATCCTTGGTCGCAAGTGCATTACATCGACGAAGGAATTGTTCAATCAATGGTAATTGAAGGGGAACCATGGGAAGATTACCACCATCGTTCCCGTCTTCCAACTTGTAAAGAAGATACTCCTGATGACCTTCATCATCCGTCAGTTTTTGATTTTCTATCAAATACTGTAAACACGGTGGATTCCGAGTGAAACTTGTCCAACATTGAAGAGACTATCGCCATAAATATCTCGACCAAAACAAATGTTCTAGAGAATATTTATGTTGGCAAATGTTGTTCTCCTTCCGAACTGGAAATATATAACGCTCTTTTCCACGAATTCAGAGATGTCTTTGCTTGGTCATATGATGAAATGTCAGGCATTGACTCAAGTATAGTTAAACACAAAATTAAGATGTATCTAGATGTCAAACCAGTACGACAACGACTACAGCAGGTGCACCCTAAGAAAGCCGCTGCCATCTAGGCAAAAGTTGAAAAGCTTCTCCATGCTGGTTTCATTTACCCAGTTCCTCTAACTGATTGGGTATCGAACATTGTTCCTATCGTGAAAAAACAAGGAACAATTAGAGTGTGCGTTGATTATAGGGATGTAAATCAAGCTTGTCCAAAAGACAACTACCCTACACCCTTTATTGACCAGAGAATTGATGAATGCGCTGGATGCGAAATATTTTCATTCATGGATGGATTCTCCGGGTATAATCAAATAAATATCCAACCACAGGACCAGTCAAAGACTGCATTTATTTGTCCGTTGGGCACATTCGCATATCGCAAATTACCCTTTGGTTTAAAGAACGCAGGGGCGACATTTCAGAGGGCAATGAATTATGCCTTCCATGAAATCAAAAAAATCGTTCAACCATATCTCGACGACCTTCCGGCTCATTTGCAAAAGCAGACTGATCATCCGCAGCATTTAAGAGTGATATTTCTACATTGCCAACACTACAAGATACGACTCAATCCACACAAATGTGTGTTCTGTGTCAGTTCTGGTTATTTACTTGGCTTTGTAATCTCAAAGGACAGGATTCGTCTCGACCGATGTAAGGTTCAGGAAATCATTAATTTGTCTCCACCTTCAAATTTGCTTCAGATTCAGAAACTCCAAGGGAAAGCAAACTTTCTGAGGAGGTTCATTCCAAATTACGCTGAACTTGCTAAAGGTTATACATGTCTATTGAAAAAGGAAGTGCCCTTCATCTGGGATCAGGTCGCGCAAGCTTCCTTTGATGCTTTAAAATAATCCCTAATGAAAGCATCATTAATGTATGCTCCTGATTATCAAAAAGACTTTAACCTGTATCTGGCTGCAGCGGATACAACCATCACAACGGTTTTAGTTCAAGAAGACAACGGAATTGAACATCCTATATATTATTTAAGTAAAAACTTAAATGACACAGAAAGAAAATATTCTTATGTTGAAAAGCTAGCGCTCACAGTTGTTCAAGTGATACAGAGATTTCGACACTATGTCCTCTTCCGAGAAACTACCATTATGTCAGATTGCAACCCCATGACTTATATATTGTCGCCACAGTTGCTGGGGGCATATAGTCAAAATGGATAGCGATTCTACAAGAGTTTGATCTAGAATTTGTAAAATCCAAGTCAAAGAAATCACTAGTTTTCACAGAATTATTATGCGATCTCCCATCGTCGTCCAATGATGAAACATCTGAAGAAACAATCGTGGATGAATCTTTGTTTCTGATATCTTCAAGAAATCCGTGGTATGGAGCTATAATCATCTATCTCCAAACCCAAAAATATAGGTCTAATACCTCCCGCTCTGAACAAAAATGTATTCGATAACAATCAAAAGACTACATGATCGTCGGTGATACGCTTTACTGTCGTGGTGTCAATACAATTCTGAGGAGATGCCTCACCCATGAGGAGGCCGAAAAAGTCCTGAATGATTGCCATTTAGGCACGTGTTGGGGGCATCAATCTGGTTACACTACGGTGCAAAAAATTTACGAGCAGGATACTTCTGGCCAAAAATGTTCAAAGATTGCATAACCGCAGTCAGAAGTTGCCCTGCCTGTCAAATTTTCGATAGCAAAACCAGAACACCACCCACACCTCTGCAACCAATAATTTCTGTTGAGAAATTCACCAAATGGGGCATCGATTTCATGACATGTAACCCCACCTCGACCGGGGGGCATGGGTATATCATAGTCGTAGTGGAATATTTTACCAAATGGGCTGAGGCGATACCTACATTATATAACACTGGTGAAACAGCTGCCCTTTTCTTTTTCAATCATGTAGTTGCCAGATTTGGCTTTCCACAGGCTATAGTCACAAATCATGGATCACATTTTCACAATCACATGATGGCCGAATTAGCTGCCAAATTAGGGTTGTCTCACGACAGCTCTACTCCATACTACCCGCAGGCCAACGAACAAGTTGAAGCAATCAACAAAGTCCTGAAGCACATGCTACAAAGGATTATTGGAGTCCACAAAAGGAGTTGGCACCTGATCCTGTACTCAGCCTTGTGGGCATACCGAACATCGGTAAGGAATGCAACTGCATTTACACCTTTCCAACTGGTGTATGGCCTAGAAGCAATCTTACCAGTTCAGTGTGAAACCTCGTCCCTCAAACTCACAATCGACCTTCTCCCCAGAACTTCAGAAGAGGAGGCTCGTTTCTTGGAACTAATCCAATTGGATGAAACCCGTCGTGATGCCGCTTTGGCTAACGAAGCCCATAAGAATCAGTCAAGGTGCAGTTCGACAAGAATGTCAAACCCTGTGTCTTCTCAGAAGGTGACTTGGTCTTACTTTATGACCAGGAATCCAATAAATTGGGAGCAGGTAAATTCAAGTCTTTATGGATGGGCCCCTATATTGTTAAGCGAGTGTTAGAAAAATGAGCCTACGAGTTAATGGATCATGATGGAATTCCACTAGCGCAACCCCGTAACTGGTTGTACCTTAAGCGTTACTATGAATAATTCAGTGTGGTAAACTATATGCTTTTGTTACATTTTTGTTTTCACTAAGGGTAATCGTCTTGGTCAAGTAAATCCATTTTTTACATTTGGCGCAGATGTCGAACCCATTGGAATCTTTTGTTGGATATGCCGGTGGAGCAAGTCGTAGTTCGTGGAACCTATCTTCTGTGGCCTGGGCCATTTTTGATCCAAGAGGCGAGTTAGTAAGTTTCAGAGGGGTATGTATTGGTCGATCAATGAATAACATTGCTGAATATAGCGCGTTGATAGAACTTCTCTCTGATGCCATCACACATGGCATACGCCGACTGGTCGTCAGGCTAGACTCACATCTCGTCATACTACAGCTCACTGGTATCTACTCCATCCAAAATCCAGCTATCTATCGCATGTTCCTAAGGGTCAAGATTTTGGAAAGGCAATTTGATTTTATTCAATATCAGAATATTTCCATAAGATTAAACACATCAACTGACTCATTGGAAAATTATGTGCTAGATAGACATTTGCAACATTTATAAAAGGAAGCATCTCATTAATATTTGCATTCGCATCATGTAACTTAACCAACATAAAACTCCGAAAATCAAAAATATATATATATATAACTGTTTTTGGTTTACACATAATGTTCTATAACCGAGACAAATTTGGTCAAATGACCCAAAACTCAAAATGCTAGGGGGCACCCTAGTCTAATGATGCTAGTGATAATAAGTCACCGCCTATGCAATCATGCGTAAAAGCCTAGTCCATTGACTTGGCGTGCCAGTAGTATGTCGCTACAACCTCAAAGGTAGCCCGTCAGTCCTCACATCTAGAATACTGAGAGTGAGGCCCTCGACCTGATCCTGTAATGTTGAAAGAGTCTCGGCCACATCAAGATCCCGAAAGATAGCCCTTCCCACAGCCTCACTGTCAGGCATACTACTGGCCGAATGGGACCAACATCTGCATGAGCACATGAGTTCTGATTAGTCTTGATAGAATAAAGCACAAGGACAATATAAAAGAAAAATGATAAACATAAATATGGTCAAGAATTTACTAATGGCACCCCACTGCTCGCCAGCCAGCAGTACCAAATCTGGGTCACCCCGAAAGTCCATACCGGCATATGGGTACTCGGAAAAAACCATCTCCTAACAATCGAACCACCCAAAGAAGGCATCAGAAAAGGAAATCTGAGACTGACCAGCATGCCTGGACATATGGTCGACCCATCTCTGCATCCGTGGTTCAGTCGGTGGAGGTAAACCAAGTGCAATATACTGCGGCTGCATCAGTGGTATCTTTTCCAAGGCAAAGGTGGTCAAAATAGAACCATTTCCAAAGTTCTTCAATCTTCCATTTTTCACCTTGGTCAATTGTTCTTTCATCACAAGGAGTACTACATCACACCAGTTGAACACCTTCAGTTCGAGACATTCTAAGGCGTACTACATATAAGACCGGTTGGCCACATGAAGAGATGCACCACCAGCCATCCTACCAAAGGTGAACAGAATGGTCCTCAAAGATCTGTCAGTGACATCTTGGATGATGATCTTGCCGTCTTTACTCGGCTGATATCCCTCTCTGCAATACCTGCGAACGTAAT
Organism: Pinus tabuliformis; assembly: GCA_031772625.1. Lineage (NCBI taxonomy): Eukaryota > Viridiplantae > Streptophyta > Pinopsida > Pinales > Pinaceae > Pinus > Pinus tabuliformis. The sequence goes on from CM062814.1 coordinate 463,243,751, forward strand.
CTCTCACAGATTCGCCTCCATGGGCCGAACCTGATAAAGAGATAGGGGCACTCCGCCTCGATAAGCCGGTCAAAAAATAGATGTCCACAACATTCAAGGGGATGGATTTTCCCCTAATCTGGAACACCTGGCTGGTAGGGTCCCAAGCATTGAGCAAATACTGCAGCAAGTTGATTTTTTACCTCATGCTAGAGATGCGGAAAAACTTCAACAGGCCACAGTTCCGTAGTGCATTTACTGTAGCCGGATCATGTAAAGCAAGCATGTCCTCTTCTTCATGCTCACGTTCTCGCCATGTAATGGTCATTTTGCTCCAATAAATCTCTGAAAATAAACAAGAGAAGAGTTAGATCCTGATTTGGTGAGAAATAGGCAAAAATTTCCATTAAAAACTATGCACAAATTTCCCTCCTTGCGCCCATCGCACCTCTAGCTTTGTCCTGGGTGCGTTGCATGCCAACTGTCCAGTGAATAGGCCAACATGCAATGCACCTTTCGATGTAGGAAGGGTTCGACGGGGCCAGAGCGAGTTTTTCAAATCCCAGAGGCTCAGAAAAACTAGAAATCAAGCTCAGAATGAAAAATGGAAAAGATGAAATGAAAGAGCTCAAGTTTAGCTCCTACCTGGTCCAGACGGTGCTAAAAATAGTCCACAGAATCTCCCGGAATCAGCTAGTGAAAATCAAGGGGGAAAAGCACCTCCAAAGCTCCAACAAGCCAAAGTTCAAATGAAATGGTAAAATGAAAGTGCAATCTTTGAAGGAAGAAAGCTATTAATTATAAAGTCAAGAACTAACCGTTATATCGAGCAGTTTTAACGCAGACTTCATGCTCGTTAAAAAATAAACATAAGCAATGAGAAAGTGTTTCCCCCAGCATTTAAGCTCATTTTAAAATAAAAAATGAACCAATTTCTGGTAAATAACCATCGTGAATGTAGCACTTCAGTCTTTGAAGCCTTGGTCGTGTTCTCATCATCACCTCCACTCTATATTGGCCGATCATTCACCTCCACTTGATTGTTTACCCCTTTTTAGGAATGACTGTGAAGAGTGATCCTGTTAGCCATCCTTGTAACACTGTCATGATTGGAAAATTCCAAACCTTAACGGGAATCAGCTGTTACCCGAATTTATCACTTGTTCCCCAAATATGAGTCTCCTTTAAGCTCTTTTCAACTGACTCATAAAATATGAAAAGATTGTCGAGCCATTGGCCTCTCCAGCTCGTTAAAGTGACCGAAAGTGCTATCCCTCCTTTAGATTTTAATCTTTTTGGACTTGAGGGATTATTACACAAAAAGATCGAGCACTTGTTTTGTTTGGCTCGTTAAAAGTACCGAAAATTCATCCCTTTTGTATTGTTTTATACTTTTTCGGACTTAAGGGATTAGATGATGAAAAAGGATTTTTTGGAGTTTCCTTTACGTCCCTTTTCAGACTCTCTAAAATTTAAAAGGATCGAGTTATCTTTGTCGTTAAACTCGTTAAAACCTAATAGCGACAAACTTGTCCATAACAGACAAGAATGAGTTTCACTATCGCTAGGCTCATTAAAACATAGTGATGGGTTTGCCCGAAGGGAAAATTATAGAACAAACATATGTTATCCTCCTTAGGCTTGAAAAAAGTAAAGAGGTACTGGTCAGCAATGACTAGGGAAAAATTGGGAAGAAAACTTGAAGAAACTTTGTTGGTAGCAAGTCACTCTTGAACTTGACACTTTCACGCCGCATCCAAGTCAGGTTGGGTTGTTCCATTCACTGGTCACATCACCATGGTTCCATCACACCATCCACATTTGGGGTTAATGCTACCGATCCATCATGACAGTGTCGCCGATATGTTCAAGAGAAGTCGATTAGAGAATTCACCTATGTCTTACCCACTGCAATACATTTACGCTCCATACTTTCATGACCGCCACCCTGAACCTTATATCACCAGATCATTTTCACCTCCATTAAAATCATTTGCTCCATTCCGTGTCATTGATGTGGGATTCATCAAGGCCCTCCTATGATGGATCGCTTCTTTTCGACATCAGCTCATTATCCAAGAAGTCGATCTAGGAACAACCCTTTCAGTATTTTGAAGCTTGCATGCCTCAATGGCAAGTTTCTCACTTCTGGTGACAGGTTTACATCAATGGCCTTCGACTGAAAGATTTTGCGTGGTGTTCGATGCCAAGTCCCTTATTCACACCACGTGAATTGTACTGCAGTACCTTGAGGATCATTATCATTATCGGTGATTCCTCTCGTGCTTGTTAACAGCTTACATCATTGGCTGGTAATCAGGAAATGTCTTTCCATGTTCGACTCTAGAACATCTCTCACATGGATCGACTTGTACTTTGAGTGAAGATCGAAAGAGATTGAAGACCCCGGATCTAGTTTCATCCATCCAGGCTGCAATATATATTCAGGAAAATAAAGACATCAAATGTACATCATTTCTGCATAGATAATCATCCAATCTAAGGGATGATGGCTCTACCAGAATCATCAGTCTACACTCAGACGATTGTCTGTCTCATGTACATGAAAAATGAATTTATAAAGCTAAGCATGGGAATGCTTGCCTCAGCTAGATCATGAAAATATTGTGAAGATAATGTATTGTATTGTATCTTATTATAGGTCTCCTTCTAGCTTGAAAGAACTTCGGATCCTCATGATAAAGGATTTCACCCGACATCAAAAAGATTAACGAACTCATGCTTTAGGGGGCAACTGTTATAGACATTTTTGGGCACTACAACCCCAAGCATAAATGTCCATAAACCAAGGGCTCCTAAGTCCCTAAAGGTGTTGTTCCAACCCTTAAAAGAACAAGGTCAACTGATTACAGCATCTCCCAGAAGTTCTCCATGAAAAACCACTCATAACTGGTCAAAACTGGACCATTTCACCTGCTCCATAGGCAAAGTGCATTGCATCCCACCTAAATACACATAGTAGGTGCATTGCATGTCAAAAATCCCTTCTATGGGGTGTGATGAGCGAGAAGGGACAAATGGTAGGGTCAATTCGCGAGGTGGAGAAGCATCGAATCTTCCAGAAACTTCTCCTATGACACCTGCCTCTCTGAATTCGACAAGGGATGAGTAAGAGATCATCAATCTCCAAGTTGAATCAAGAACTATCAGAGGGGAGACACTAATCAAATCTCAAAAGCTGACTCACCTCCCTTGTAGACATCTATACATGGATCCCTCATCCCAGAGATTCGGAGGCTGGAATTTTGTATCTTGTAAGGAAGTGGTGCTGGTTTATTGGTTCAATATCATAGTGTTGGGTGATCTAAGCTTTTCATGATGTGAAGAAGGGCTTCTTGCTGAGAGGATGATGCTGGGTCAGAACAATTGATTGTAATTCTCTCGGCTCTTTCTTGATTATCTATAAAGCTATTCAAGTTTTCCTCCATACTCTTGTATGATTTATGTTTTATGCATTCGTATGGTCAATTTACATCTAATCCTATATTGTTTATGATAATAGATCTATGTTCTCGTATAGTGTTGTGTCGCTTTGATTCTACAGGTACTCTGTGAAGCTGGGTATACAAGACAGCAAGTAGCAAAAGACTATCATAAGAGAGGAATCGAGCAAGGAACCAAGCACAAGACAGAGGTTGGTCTCCTTCATTCATCTCTCATCTATCTTTCATAAAGGAAAACGAAAGTAGTTTTAAGTTTGTTTATTTCTAAGGTAGCTACCAGCCTTAGTGGGATTAGCAGCTCTTCATAGACACTATTCCGGGTAACAAAGGTGGTAAGCAAAGCAAAAGTTGGAGCAAACAAAGCAGAAGTCAGCATAAAAGTTAACATAGCAACCAAAGCAAAAGTGGAGACAATGTATACAATGGTAGCAAGTAAAGCCAACGTAGAAGACAATACCAACAACCTAGAATGTAGAGAAAGAGGAAGAAGTAAGGAGCAGAATATGGACTAGCCCAAAGATATGTTGGACATAGAGATTGAAGAAATGTGGGAGCTGATGATGAAGCAGTCCAAATGGAGGAAAATTGTAGTGGCAACAAGCAAGATCAATCAGAAGTTGAACCTGATTGATAAGAAAATGAAAATGGAGCAAAAGATAGCAGAAGTGCAGCAGCAACAAGGGAATAAAGCATCTGGACAGTTACAAAACAAAGTATGGGATCTAGGAAGACAAAGATCAGAAGACACATGATCAGGAGATCATGAATATTTTCTACTTTTGGAGTCTGATGTAGGAGCATTCAGCCCAAGGAAAATCATTTTAATTAAGTAGACATAGAGGGGTCATGTATTTTTAGGAAATAGTTTTCCTAAGTCTCAAATTAATGCAATATCTAGGCCTTTCAGTGATTTATTTAAATATGTGAGAGGAATTGTAAGTACCCTTGAATAAATGAGCACATGAGTGGAAATAATAACAAAAGAGCCTAAAGTCAATTAGAACTCTTAGAACAATTCATGATTCTAGGAGCAAGAGAGAGTTTTTAGGCATTAAATGGAGAATAGACGTGGACCACAAGGGGACTTTTCTGTTTTAAAACAGAAAAAAATTGATGGAAGCGATAAGTGTCTGGAAGACTTTATCTACCACATGTGTATTCATATAGAGAGTTTTAGGGCTTTTGTTAGAGGATTGATCGGATCTTTCAGTGATCTGATCCAATGTATTCTTATAAATAGTGAACCTGCATGTTCAATTAAAAAGATAGAGAGGAACAGATAGAATATATGTAAGCCTACGGGCAGATTCAAGGAGAAGACACCACTAATAGTAGAATCAAGCCTGTGTGTGTGAGTGAGACCGAGGAGTTTTGAATGTAATCTTTGTTTTTACATATATATACTGAGGTTTATTCCTGACTATGTTAGATTGGGTGAATCGGTATTTCATAGATGAATTACTATTGAATTTGTAGGTTTTGCAATAGGTTGCAGGTAGAATTCCAAAGGATGTAGGGGAACGGAGTTGATTCAGAGGAATTGTAGAAGGATCCTTGAATCAACTTGAGGAAAAGAGTGGAGGAGTCTGAGATAAGGAACACAGAGGAGTCTGTGTGGATTCCTATTGAAAAATTGAGGAATCAAGAGGAGAATTGGTTTTCTATACTAGTGGAGAAATTGAGTACTATTCGAAGAGAACAACAAAGGGAAATTGGGCCAAAACAGAACCCAAGTAGAAGCAGAAGGTAGAGTTGAAGAGTTGTGCAAGGACAGAGATCAAAGGAGAGTGAGGAGTTTAAGCTTAGAAGGAGGACCGAACTGTGAATGGGCAGAAGTTTGAAACCTTTAAAGAAGCCAAACCATGGAACAACTAATGACTTAGCGTAAAGACTAAGTAAATGGATGAATAGAGAAGTGTGAAGTGTTAGCACTCAGCAGCACGATTGAAATTGCAATTACATTTTAGAGGTGCCAAGGGATGGCGATAACCAAAATAGTGAACTCCAACGTGCGATGTGGTGATATCGCCTACAGACCGATTGGTGATCGTGTAATCGGAGGTTTAGAGCGGAAGAAGCCAGGCCGATTGGAGAAGCGATATCTGATAGTGATAATCGGAGTATCGGAGCTCGGACCTATCGATGATAATCATAGTCATGAGTCTATAATATTTGAAGTCCGTGTATGCGGTTTGGAGTTAGAGGGAGACAAAGGCCTGTATGTGTTAATGAAATAACAAGGAGCGAAACCTGATTTGCGATAAAGGAAAATCTCGGTAAGTGTACAGAGGCCGTATAAAGGCCCGAAGGTATCTTATGCATGTTAATCCTTTTATAAAGGATTAAGTGCCGATAGTGAAGTGCAATAGTGTTATTCCATTTCTCATGGAATAAAACCCCGCCGATAGTGTATTTGTGTTAACGCATTCCTTTGAGAAAAGCACCGATAATGTATTATGTGATCCCTATTGAAAAGAGTTTCGATAGGTGGTTTACAATGGGGTGATTAAGTTCCAATAATAAAGGAACTACTTATAAATGGGCCTTGACCATTTATGGTCTGAAGATTTGACTCCAATGTAGAGTTAAATACCTAGGGAAGTTGTGGATGCATTGTTAAATGCATACTGTGGGTATATGCTAGGTAACCTTGGAATCATTTTGCTAAGTATGGTTATATGCTAGGGGACCCGTGCATCATCATCCATAGACAAATGGACAGATAGAGAGCTTCAATAAGATTTTGGAGGACATGTTAAGAATGCATGTTATGCATCAAAAGAGAACGTGGGAGGTGTATATTCCACCAGTAGAGTTTTCTTACAAGAACGGGTACTTGGAGTCACTAAGGATGAGTCCGCTTGAGGTATTTTATAGGCAAAGTTATAACACTCCCATAAACTAGAGTGATCTATTGAATAGAGTGCTTATTGGACCGGATATTTTGGGAGAGATGGAACAAGAAATGCAAGTTATCAAGAAGAATATAAAGGTAGCACGGGATAGAAAAAAATATTATGCAGATCAACACATGGCATTTAAAGATTTTCAGGTTGGGAACATGTGTACTTGCACATCATGCCTGAGAAGAGATCCTTGAGGATTAGTTCATGTGCGAGGCTGAAACCTTGGTATTGTTGGCCTTTTGAAATCCTTGAGAGGATTGGACCAGTGGCCTATACACTTGCACTGCCTCCGACAGTGATATGCCATGTTGTTTTCCATCTTTCATTGCTTAAAATATATGTAAAATATGTTGATTATGTGATTTATTGGTATGTTTTGCAGGTGGAGCTAGAAGGAGAATTATAGTGAGGACATCAGAGCATTTTGCGATGGAAACAACTCATGCTCCATAACCAAGCAATCAAGAAAGTTAAAGTGTAGTGGACACACTTTGGGACTGATGAAGCTACATGGGATATGGTTAATCAGATGTGGGCTATGTATCCTTCATTATTTGCAGGTTGAGGCAAAGGATTTTTGGTATATTTACATATTTATGTATGCTTGTTATTGTAAATACTACAATTAGTTGTGTTATAAATCTCCAATAAGTGGTATGGTTGTTATCTTGTCATGTTTGTCATGTGGGTTTTCTTTATAGTGGGTCGTTCATTGTAAATACTACATTGAGCTAAGTTATAAATATCCATGGGTAGTATGTTTTGGTTTTCAGTTGTTTTACTAGTTTTACTTGTCATTGAAAACTGAAGATGGTGTTCCCCTAAGGGATAGGGGTCTGTAACAACCCTAGGTTAAAAGTTCATGTAATAAAGTTATATAGGAAAAAATAAGAACAAGGTCATGGGACATGTATTCAAAGTTGAATGCTCGGAAAAGAATCCTAGTGGGTGTTCATGTGGTTTATCATGGCTAGGGAAATTGGAAAAGAAAATGATAAAGGTTTTGAAAAGGAAAAGATGCATTATTTGGCATTTTATTCATGAAAATAAATGAAAATAGGAGAAAAGGAAGGTGAAAGGTCACAGGTTTCATGTTATCAGCAACATATAACATAAATAGATACAACAAAAATACTTAGTAATTCTTTGGAAAACTGTCTTTAATGATATTCAATGACTAATTACAAACTCAACTACCCTGCTCACCTAGCTGTAGGGGTCTGCGCACTTAGCTATAGACTCTATCCAGGAATCCACGCACTCAGCTATGGACTCTACCTAGGCCTCCTAAGTAGAGGAAGCAGAGTGGAGCCTTCCCTTCTCTACATAAGCGGAGGAAGCAGAGCCTTCCTACCTTAGCTCCTTTGCAAGCTCTTCAATGAACCCAATTCTCTATCTAAACTTCTTGTTAACCTCTCATAAGAATTGATAGTAATCAACTATTTATAGACTTTTCCATACAATGCCATGGTCTATGGACCATGGGTGAATCTCAAAACTTTAATTAAAAAATGGGCTAAGCCTCTTTGACTCTTATTCATCTACACACTCCACTTCCATATATCCTGGAGACTTTACATGTTTTACAAAACTTGCCACAAAAAATGACTAATTAATTCCATTCTGCCCCTGCAGAACTCATCCCAACAGGACCCTAACACAAAGATCATGACTCGCCCTCGAGTCACTCGGCCGGTTGTTTTACATTCTGGTGGAGTTCGCTAAATGCCTTGGTCAATACTTGTAGCTCTGCGGTACTTTATTCTACTACTTATTGCACCTCCTGGACCAGTTTCTTTGTGGTTGGGCCTTCTACTACTAGATGTGTAGTCCATTGTGCCTGCTGAATATCCTTCAACTTCTCAAGAATGGTCTATGAAAACTAGTTGGCTTCCTCTGTCCAAGGCTCAATTCGTGCACTGAGCACATACTTCTTCTTCTGCAATTCCTGTATATGCAACATTTCTTCCTTTCCTTCCTATAAGCACACAAAACACTGGACTAGTGCCAACGTCCACATTGTCGTGTTGATCTCGTCATACTGTTGCTACACTTCACTTAGTTCAGTGCTCAATTGTTGCAGTGTAGGATCCTCATACAGTGTATCCCAAAGGCCCAGTGCCTAGGTGAAGAGCTTATCATACCCTTGAATGGCAACATCCAGCTGAGCCATGTATTCTTTAATTGTCGCACCTCTTTGTTCTCTAACCTTCGGCGGTGTGGTCAGTTGCAACTTCAACTATAGCTCATCTATCTGCATCCAAAGGTCGAAAGTCACCTTTTTGATCTTCTCCATTGAAGTACACACTGCAACAACCAATTTCCTTACCTTAGCTGAAGCCTCTGCATCATTGGGTAAACCCAACTCAGGTATGGATTGGAAATCCTACTCAATCACCGTGACCAGGTTCTGATGTTTTGTCCACAACTCCTCCTACTCCTTTAGAGTCTGAACCTTTTCTATGAAATTTTGTTCGTTGTTGACTTCGAACTCACTGATGGCAGCGAGTGTGCATTGTTCTCTGATCTTTAGTTCATCAATGACCCCCTGATGTAGCGTAGTAAGAGACTCAAGTGGTAGTGCGGCAAGGTTCAGCCCCATTTCTTTTACTACGTGAAGTATCGCATGATGCTCATTCTATTCCACATGGATTGACCCTTCAGTTAAAGGAAATAATCTGATGTCCTGAGGCCAGTCAATCTCTAATACTGCACTCCTTCCCTATGTCAAGATTTCTTATGCATTGCTTGCCTCCCCGACATCCTCCTAAATTCTATTCACCTGGATTTGCAACTCGTGCAAATCCTTCTGGATGCTCCCGAGCATCTGCATGTATTGTTGCTCGAATTGTTGCAGCACCTTTGTCATCATGTCCCAAATTTTGTCGTTGATCTCATCGAGATTGCCCTCTATCAGCACCATGGGATCAACATGTGTCTTCTTATCAGACTTCTATTTCTTTCGCTACCCACCTTTCTGCTCCTGTGCGTGCTTCTTCAGGATGAAAGGAGTGGTTTTCTCCTCACTACCACCTCCTCCTTGCTTTGACAAATCTTGCTCATCGGTGTGGTGGGAAGTAGACTTCTCACTTTCCTTTGCATTCTTCTATCTTCACGCTTCCTGAACTTTGGTAACACGCTCCTCCTTTATACGGGCCGTCTCTGCAACTTTCGTAGTAGCCTCCTTCTTCTTTTTCACAACCAATGTGTGAACATCTTGCTGAGCGACGTCCTTCCACTTCTACATAGTAAAGATTTCTACGCCTGTGCTTGTTCCTATATCTAACTCTCTAGGCATGCACCATTCCTATGTCCAAATCTCCAGAACTTCCTGGATATCTGTATCCATCACCATATAAGGCAATAGGTGCCATTTCTACTCAGGGTCTTTGTGCACTTTGATTGAGACCCTATGAAAATCAACTTTGAATTCTGCATAGGTTGATAGTTGAATATACAAGTTGGGAGATAACCTTGGTTGCTGGTTAACCACCATGTGCATGTCCATATCCATCAAAACCCAAAAGTTCTTTGTCTCCTTAACATGCTCTGGATCTTTTTAGGCCCATAATGAGGCAAACTACACTACCTCAGGTAGTTCTTCTTTATGCGGAGGAAACTATCTATGCTCTGGTAACTTCCAAGCAACCAAAACAATCGGCAATAAAAATTAGAAATAATGAAATGGGCTGCTCTCCTCCTGGGCCTCTCAGTAGTTCACGAGGAACTCCTGACATAGATACTTGGCCTAGTTGTACTGAACCCCCTTCATGCACTGAGATGTGAGCAATATGACTAGTGTCGGAACTTCATCCGCGCGGCATTTTCTCATTACTTTTCCTGCTAGAATTTGGGCAGCCAACTGTACTGTCGGGTCTGATATGGACGTGATAGAGTACCCTCGTGACTTTTTTATCAGACCAAACTCCTTCTTCATCTTATCTGCCAACTCTTTCTCTCCAGTTTTTCCTCCAAACTCTTTTGCAGGGTTTGCCCCTTTGTAAGGTAACTTAGTGATCCTGTGGATCAACATGTCAGTGATAGGGATAGGCTCTCCTAGCCATAGGCACCCATCATGTACCAGCACGAGGAGCTAGCACACACAGATCATATTAATGGGGGAGCGATGATAATGTGGCACTAACAGCAGATTGAGCAACCCTGACTGCTCAACACCGTGGACCCACTTCATGGGCTCCAAAATTCAATCCCCCTGTGTCATCATAGTATATTTTCTTCATATAGATCACCAAGTGCGGAAAATTTATATGGTCCATGATGTCCTAATCTTCCATTTTAAGCAACAAGATGTGCACCATCCTAAGACCCTCAAACACAACTTGCTCAAGTAACAAAGGTGTCGAAACTGAAAATTTCCCTGTATTTGGATCCTTCATGACTTTAGTTTTTCCCTTCTACAGAGGGATATACTCAAGCCTCGTCATAAGCTCCACCCCTTTGGCATCAACATTCTTGATTCCCTGGAATTCTTCCTCTTCTAGGTCCACTATTTTTTCTAGTTGCTTATCCTTTTTCTGCTTCGCCTATGTCTTGGTATGCTTCCTCGGTGATGTGTGCACTGGCACCGGCTTCTTCATTTTTTCCTTGGTAGTAGGCTGCTTTTCTTTAGCTCTAGGTTTTTTCAGCCTAGGCAACCTTGGTGTCGTGGGCACCACAGGCATAGCCTCCTTACTAGACACATCCAGTCCTGGCACATTGGACATAAGTGCTTCTAAACTCAGGGCTTCAGCGGGGTTAGTGGCAGTCATTCTGTTGTTGGGAAAAGTATCCATTCGGAATGCCCCTATCCCACTCTAAGGTGTGATAGTGCCTTAGCAACAAACAAGGAAAACTATCTGAGTATTCTTCTTTATGAAATGTAAATGGAGAAGAAGGATGTAACTAACCTGTGTCTTTCGCTAGCTTGTCGATCCAATCACTCTCCTCTTTTGCTTGTTTCCCGTTGCCTGCTCCTTCACTAGTCCAGCTTCACCAAGTTCCTGCAAGATCACAAGAGAGGAAAACTACACAAAAGACATAGATTTACATTCATAACTAGTTTAGGATCAGATATAAACTAAATATGAAAATATAACAAAACATCATTGATATACAAGCATATAGGAGAAACTCAAGTAGCTTTTTTGATATGATAAGAAAGTCCAAGAGGAGATACAACCAAGTGAGTCCCGATCCAGCATCTACCTCCCAGCAAAGGAATCCCTTCCTCTCCTCCAACAAAGCATAAATCACCCAATATACTAATCTCAATATCAAACCAACAGCAATTCTCTGCAAAGTACAAAATTCCAGCCTCTTGGATCTCTGGGATGAGGGATCCATATATAGATGTAAGCAGAGAGGATGAGTCAGCTTATGTTTTGACTTGTGGCTTCTCTCTGTCAGTTCTTGCTTCCACTTGGAGGCTGAGAGCCTCTTACTCATCACTGGTCAAATTCATTGAGGCAAGTGTCATTGAGGAAGATTCTGGAAGCTTCCAGGGTCTTTCCACCTCGTTGAATGAGCTTGCCATTTGTCATTTCCCACTCAGCGCACAATGGTAGTGCATTTAGGTGCATTTCAACACACCTAGCTAGTGTACTGGGGTGCATTGCAACGCAGGCAGCTAGAAGAGCTTCTGAATTGATCCTGAATTGACTGTTTCTGAGTTGTTTTTGGTCGAGAACTTCTGGGAGAAGTTGTCATTGGTTGACCTTGTTCCTTTAGGGGCAGGAACAACTCTTTTAGGGACTTTGGATCCCTTGGATTATGGACATTTCATGCTCAATGCTGTAAGGCACAAAAATGTCTATAACAGTTGCCCCCTAAAGTATGAGGCCGTTTATCGGGTGAAATGCTTTATTAGGAGGATCCGAAGTTCTTTCAATGCTGGGAGGAGACCTGTAATAAGATACAATATAATACATTATTTTTCATACTGTTTTCATGATCTAGCTGAGGCGGGCATTCCCATGCTCAACTTTATAAATTCATTTTTCTGTACATAGGGCACACAATCGTCTGATGGTAGACTGATGATTCTGATGAAATCATAATCCTTTTGATAGGATGATTATCTGCTGCAATGTTGTACATATCGATGTCTTTATTTTTCCTGAATATATATCGCAGCCCGGATGGATGAAACTAGATCCGGGGTCTTCAATCTCGTCCGATCTTCACTCTAAGTACAAGTCGATCCATGTGAGAAATGTTCTGAAGTTGAACATGGAAAGACATCGCTTGATTACTAGTCAATGATGTAAGTTGTTAACAAGCGCGAGAGGAATCACCAATAATGATAATGACCCTCAAGGTACTGCAATACAATTCACGTGGTGTGAATAAAGGACTTGGCGTCGAACACCACGCAAAATCTTTCGGTCGAAGGTCATTGATGTATACCTGTCGCCGAAAGTGAGAAACTTGCCATTGAGGCATGCAAGCTTCAAAGTACTGAAGGGGGTGTTCCTAGATCAACTTCTTGGATAATGAGCTGATGTCGACAAGAAGCGATCCGTCAAAGGAGGGCCTTAATGTATCCCACATCAGTGACACGGAACAGAGCAAATGATTTTGATGGAGGTGAAAACGATCTGATGATATATGGTTCAGGGTGGCGGTCATGAAAGAATGAAGGATAATGTATGGTAGTGGATGGGACATGGTTGAATTCTCTGGATGACTTCTCTTGAACATATCGGCGACACTTATGTGATGGATTGGTAGCATTTACCCCAAAGATGGATGGTATGGCGAGACCATGGTGATGTGACCGGTGAATGAAACAACCCAACTCGACTTAGGCACGGAGCGGAAGTGTCATGTTCAAGAGCGACTTGCTACCAATAAAAGTTCTTTGAGTTTCTTCCCAATTTTCCCCAGTCATTTCTGACCAGTACCTCTTTATTTTTGTCAAGCTTGAGGAGGATAACATATGCTTGTTCTATAATTTGCCCTTCGGGCAAACCCATCGTTATGTTTTAACGAGCCTAGCGATAGTGAAACTCGTTCTCATCTAAAGACAAGTTTGTCGCTATTAATCTTTTTAACGAGTCTAACGACAAAAATAACTCGGTCCTTTTCATTTTTAGAGAGTCTGAAAAGGTACGTAAAGATAACTCCAAAGTTCCTTTTTCGTCATCTAATCCCTTAAGTCCGAAAAAGTATAAAACAATACAGAAGGGATGGATTTTCGATAGTTTTAACGAGCCGAACAAAACAAGCGCTCGATCTTTTTGTGCAATAATCCCTCAGGTCCAAAATGATTAAAATATAGAGGAGGGATAGCACTTCCAGTTGCTTTAACGAGCTGGAAGGCCAAAACTCGGCAATCTTTTCATATTTTACGAGTCAGATGAAAAGAGCTTAAAGAAGACTCGTCTTTTGAGGAATGAGTGATAAAACGGGTAGCAGCTGATTCCAGGTAAGGGTTGGAATTTTCCAATCACGGCAGTGTCACAAGGATGGCTAGTGAAATCAATCTTCCCAGCTGTTCCTCAAAATGGGTAAACAATCAAATGGAGGTGAATGATCGGCCAATGGAAAAGTGGAGGTGACGGTGCAAGCACGACCAAGGCTTTAATGGCTGATAATGTTACATTCACGATGGTTATTTACCGGAGGATAGTTCATTTTTTAACGAGCTTAAACGCGAATTGAAACACTTGCTCGATCTTATGTTTATTTTTTAACGAGCATGAACTATGTGCTAAAACTGCTCGATCTTATGTTTATTTCTTAATGAGCGTGAACTATGTGCTAAAACTGCTCGATGATAAGTTTGCATGCCCCCAGCATAATAACGCAAATCGAGGTGCATGCCCCCCAAGCTTCATTGCATTCAACTCGGTGGTTGGAATGAAGGTTTACCTTTGAGATTTGAAAAGGGGATTTGTTTCATTTTTTAATGAGGTTGACACAGTAAAAGAACTATCCTCATGACTCCTTGTTTCATTTTTTAACGAGGTTGACACGAGATAAGAACCGTCCTCGGAGTCCAGATCCATTAGATATAGAAGGTTTCATATTCCACTGTGGCCACTTCCGCCAGATTACTCGGAGCGGTAGGGAAAAAGTACCCATCAAGATAGGGTCTTTTAGGAGGCCTACTCCGATATTTTGGAGCGAATGATTGCTTCCATGGATCATTGGAATGCTTCCAGTAACTTGAGAACCATTGGGGAGGAAGTTTTGTTGATCGACGATTGTAATCTCTCCTTGAAAGGGAAATGCAATCTTTCTGAAATAGGTCGATACAACAGCTGCCATGGCATATATCCATGGTCTTCCTAGTAGGATGTTGTAATCAAGATTCCCATCTATGACTTCAACATCTATTTCTACTGTTTTCCCTCCTAGTTCAACTTTCAAGTTATTTAGGATACCATATGGGGTATATGTCCTTCCGTCGAATGCTTTTAATTTTGTCACAGATCGCGACAAGGTTGGAGATCCTAAAGTTTTCCAGCAACTCATCGACATAATACATGTAGATGCCCCCTCATCAATAATTGTTCGATGAACAGTTTTGTTGAGGGCTTTCACTTGAACAAGGAAAGCTAGTTGAGCTGGTAACTGAGGATCGTATCCTTTGTGGTCAAAGGATACAAGATTGGAATCCTTAGAATAAACCCCACCAAAGACTGATAACAAAGCCTGCCTTTGGGATGGGAAATTTTGTAATACTTCAAGAGTCGACATAGCGGATGGCGATTGGGCCAAATCTTCCACTATGTTATAATGTTGCACCGCTCTAGCGCGAGGATTAAACGTCAACTTGTGTACTATTCCCTTTGGCGGTTTTATTGTTAATTCAGGAATGATGGGTGGTACAACTTCTGTCGAAGTTGTTGTCAAACTACTTGGTTGATCTTTATCCTTGTCGTTCGACAGCTACGGATTCCCGTAATCTTTGTTCCTTGTCGAAATCAAAGCATCATTTTGTTGTTTCGAAATCGACAACATTAGCACTTGCGACGGGGAAGCATTTCCACTATCAACCAAATTTGTTCCTGGATTTGGAAACAGATCAGTTAACACAGCTGAGGTTTTCGAACTCTTAAAGAATCTTTTAAGCTCAGCTTTGTACGGACATTGTGAGGTCCAATGATCCTCGTCACATATCTGACACCCTGAGGGGGGTTTCCTATTTCCAGGAGGGTTTGAAGAAGTTTTTCCAGGAGATGACTCATCTTGTTTCTTCTTCTTCCCTTTGCTTTGCTTCTTCTTGCTTCCTGGTTGTTTGGTTTCTTTGCCCTTATCTGCTGATATGGCATTTACTTCCGAAGCAAGAATTTCGTCTTTTGCATTTTGATCTGAAATCTTACGGGCTTTCTTGGACATAGCCCTCGTCGATTTCGCGTTTGTCGTGCCAATCATGCCATCGCCGGCGTGAGAGTCATTGTTTGATTTAGGAGGAGGAGGAATTGAAGATTCCGGTCTAGGGGCATCGGGTATTTTGTCGTAGAGCGTGCCGAACTGAGTGTAGATCAAGTCCAGATATTGTGCACGAGCTATAACTTGCTCTTCCGTTACGACTCCCCCCTTCGCCACATCTTCCGTTATGGTAGGAAGTAACGACTTGATAAACCATTCAGCTAATAGCTGATCGGGAACGTACGTTTTTACCATCCTACGACGACGTCGCCACTCATGTATATGATCAGATATGTGAGTGGCCGTTGTCTGTTTGAAGTTGGTTAATATTTCCGTTCCCATTTCATACCTTATCGGTAATTGAAAATGGGTTAAGAAAGTCGTGGCTAAGGTGCTGAAATTGTCGAACGAAGCTCTAGGCAATTCAATATACCATTTTGCCGCTGGACCCGTTAACGTCCTCTGAAAAAGGCGAAGCCTTATCGAATCATCATTTAGGGTGTTTGATGAACACCATAGATGAAATGTCATCACGTGATTCGATGGGTCTTCACCTGGATTTCCATTAAATTTAGGAATATCTGATGGAAGTTTGTGAGGAATCGCCGGCCACCAAGGGGCGTAAGCAATTGGATCGTTTGTTAACCGGTGTAAATCGGGTAACTCTAAAGTTGCCACGAATGGTAACTGTTGATTCAGGTTAGGTGAAGCATACCCAGGGTACGATGGAATTGCCTGAGCAGTTGGCCTTTGCATACCAGCATAGTGTAGTTGATGCTGGTATGATTGATACGGTTGGTGGACATGACCACTGTAAATTGGTTGATTTTGACCGTTTTGAATGTACGGCTGTCCACTGTTCGCAAAGATCTGTTGCTCAGAACCTTGGTATACTTGTTGGAATTGTGGTTGTTGGTATTGCACTAGCCATGGTTGTGAAGCCATGTTCTGTTGCGCTATACTAACCGTTGGACCAATGTGTGGGGTAATTGTACCCGTTTGGACCTGTGTCGTCCCACCAGTTGGCGATTATGGTTGAGTCACAGGGTCAAGGGGCTGTTGCATTACAACCTGAGAAATCTGAGGTTGACATACAACAGGCAGCGTTTGAACTTGTGACACTGTTATAATATCTGGTGTCGTCGGGATGTTCGACATAGGTACACATTGTTGCATGGAATACACAACTCTTGGTTGTTGGGGTAGTATAGGTACCCAACCACTTGACGTAACTCCAGTATAACCTGAATACTGTTGTGAACTCCTGTATGGATATCCTCCCGGAGGGGGTAATGAAAGGGCATACTGCCCCCCATACGGTGGTAACCCGGAACTCAAGGGGATGGTCTACCGTTGGGGACTGGATTGCCCAAATTGACCTCCAAATGGATCAATTTGTCGAGTCTCAACATAAGAGTTTCCGGATATTATTCCGGAGGAACAAACAGGAACGGACCATACTGTCGAAATAGTCCCTAGATGGACTCCTTCTAGCAGTTGTGAGCTAGTCGGGATAGATGGTATGCCGGCAAACATTGTCGGAGTGACGGCAGGGAGTTCTATTGTCGTTGTGTCATTCAACACAGTCCTAGATGTTGATGGTTGTTCAGACATTTTGAGTCTATCCAAAAGATTACCTAGCGATTCTAGAGGAACTTCCACTGGTGGTAGACTAACTTCTGATGTCGAAGGAAATAGAGTGACCCCGACTCCAAAATGTGTTGGAGTACTTGCTTGCGGATCTTCTACAATCTCCTCTATCGCAATCAAACCAGGTGGAAGGGGAAGACCGTCAGGCCCGTAAAATATTTCTGGTGCCGAAGAAGGGGTTGAATCGACAGCGACAGATGTTTGAGGAGCAAGACTCTCTGAACCGGTTGCAGATGGAACTGGTTCAGTAACGCAAGTGTTTGCTCTCAGACTAGGATCAGTATCAATATCCCTTTGTGGCTGTTGAACTTCTTCTGTAGAGGTAGGGTTTCCAGAAATGTTAGGAGTAACCGGAATCTCGGATGTTGTTGGAACACTTGTTCTAACTTTAATAGGAGATTTCAAACCGGTTAAACGAGTTCGCTTTGTCCGTACTGTTTTCGATTCCGGAGATAAAGACGGTTGACTCGTAAGCCTCCGCGAACGATGGGGTTTCAATTGACTTTCTTCCACGATTGCGGATTACTCGATCAACCAAAATACAAAAAGGGGAAAAATGTTTCCGAATTAAATGAATTTTAAACGCTTTAGACACAACTTGCTTTTTCAATTTTAAAGAGTCGAGAAAAAGCAAAAGATGACTCTAGTCTCCTTCGATTTTTAATGAGCCTGAAGTGACAAGTGCTCAGATGGACCTTTTCCATTAAGGAGTCTGAAAAGGAACGAAAGGGGCTGCTCTTGAGCTCTAGGTAGCGGGTGTGCCAAACTTTTCGCAAAACCGCAGAATATTTTTAAGGTACAGGCGGTCAATCTTCCCGAATGCTGTGATCAGTGCATTGCGATCAGTAGGGCGGCCGACACAACTTCCTATGGATAAAGGTTTTATGCCTATAGGGGTCTCCCAATATATACTCGACGGTACGTACAATCTGTACTGGCACTTATCGTCTCTCAGGAGGAATCACCCAACCATCAGTGAGGCAACCAGTGACCAGGTTTTACGACGCCGGAACACGTCTCTAGCCTAGACCTCTATGTTGTGCGTTAAGTTACAAAGCGTTGTTAAGTTCATTCAATTTATTTTAGGTTGATCTTTCTTAGAAGTTTGCCTTTTTGGATCAGCACGAGATGTATGATACAATTCCTAAATGTAGTCTAAAGATGATAAGCAAGCTTTTATATCTTTTCAACAATGAAAATCCTAGCTACAAGGGGAAAACAAAGACACCATATTTTCTCAAAGAGCATAGAGCACACTGTAAATGCACTTTTCCTAAATCAACATACAAACTGTCAAAATGCAAATGCACATATGCATGTATTTGTTTTCACTTTCTTAATATTGATGCCTAAAAAGAAAGCTGTTGTACAAATTTGAATTCGATTTCAAGTGAAAAAACACAAACAAGCTTCTTTCGAAATCAAAAAAGACGATTACGACACTTTATGATTTTGAAGTAAATACTTGTTTCGACACTAGAAATGCATAAATTCAAACCAAAAGACAAAAGTAAAAGCGTAATCAACTGTGAACAGCAAACAAACTCACTCTTAAGATCAAAACGACACTTACGACAGGTCTAGATCTAAGGGCGACAGTATGACTAGTTTACTTTTGTAATGGGAAACTGAAAATGATGTAACAAATACACAAAAACAAATACAGTTTCTTTATACAACTGAGGCGTAATTGAGGCAAAGAAAAGGGGTTTCAGATAGGTACACACACTGATAACAGGCTGCAAAAACAAAGACAAAAACTGAGCAAAAGGAAGCAGAGAACCACAGCTGCACAAGGCAAAGGCTAATCAGCGCACACCCAGCACAGAGAAACTGAACTTCAGCGCAGGTAGCCTTCTCGGGACCTGCGTTGAAATGTAGAACCTCTTCACAGAGTCTGCACTGAAGCAGAAACGAGAATTGTTTCTGGGTTCTGGGTCACGGTTTGCAGTTTAATCTACGGTTTTAGGCCGGATAAAAGCTATCAATTAGGTACAATTAGAGGGATGATTTAAAGGAGGACTAAGATCTATCACAAAGGGCTGTTAGAGCACTTGTGGATCAGTTGTTCAGATCATAAACAGGCCCAATGAATGGACTAGAGTAGCAGATCTCTACTTTGCATTTGTAAATGGCAAATGCAGTTCGATTCGGCACTCTTGAGTTTATGAGATGAACAACAATAGATCAGTAGGGCGGCCAACACAGCTTCCTATGGATAAAGGTTTTATGCCTATAGGGGTCTCCCAATATATACTCGACGGTACGTACAATCCGTACTGGCACTTATCGTCTCTCAGGAGGAATCACCCAACCATCAGTGAGGCAACCAGTGACCAGGTTTTATGACGCCGGAACACGTCTCTAGCCTAGACCTCTATGTTGTGCATTAAGTTACAAAGCGTTGTTAAGTTCATTCAATTTATTTTAGGTTGATCTTTCTTAGAAGTTTGCCTTTTTGGATCACCATGAGATGTATGATACAATTCCTAAATGCAGTCTAAAGATGATAAGCAAGCTTTTATATCTTTTCAACAATGAAAATCCTAGCTACAAGGGGAAAACAAAGACACCATATTTTCTCAAAGAGCATAGAGCACACTGTAAATGCACTTTTCCTAAATCAACATACAAACTGTCAAAATGCAAATGCACATATGCATGTATTTGTTTTCACTTTCTTAATATTGATGCCTAAAAAGAAAGCTGTTGTACAAATTTGAATTCGATTTCAAGTGAAAAAACACAAACAAGCTTCTTTCGAAATCAAAAAAGACGATTACGACACTTTATGATTTTGAAGTAAATACTTGTTTCGACACTAGAAATGCATAAATTCAAACCAAAAGACAAAATTAAAAGCGTAATCAACTGTGAACAGCAAACAAACTCACTCTTAAGATCAAAACGACACTTACGACAGGTCTAGATCTAAGGGCGACAGTATGACTAGTTTACTTTTGTAATGGGAAACTGAAAATGATGTAACAAATACACAAAAACAAATACAGTTTCTTTATACAACTGAGGTGTAATTGAGGCAAAGAAAAGGGGTTTCAGATAGGTACACACACTGATAACAGGCTGCAAAAACAAAGACAAAAACTGAGCAAAAGGAAGCAGAGAACCACAGCTGCACAAGGCAAAGGCTGATCAGTGCACACCCAGCACAGAGAAACTGAACTTCAGCGCAGGTAGCCTTCTCGGGACCTGCGTTGAAATGAGGAACCTCTTCACAGAGTCTGCACTGAAGCAGAAACGAGAATTGTTTCTGGGTTCTGGGTCACGATTTGCAGTTTAATCTACGGTTTTTGGCCGGATAAAAGCTATCAATTAGGTACAATTAGAGGGATGATTTAAAGGAGGACTAAGATCTATCACAAAGGGCTGTTAGAGCACTTGTGGATCAGTTGTTCAGATCATAAACAGGCCCAACGAATGGACTAGAGTAGCAGATCTCTACTTTGCATTTGTAAATGGCAAATGTAGTTCGATTCGGCACTCTTGAGTTTATGAGATGAACAACAATAGAAACACAAATAAACTAACAAGATATTGTCCCCAGCGGAGTCGCCAATTTGTTGTTGGGAAAAGTATCCATTCGGAATGCCCCTATCCCACTCTAAGGTGTGATAGTGCCTTAGCAACAAACAAGGAAAACTATCTGAGTATTCTTCTTTATGAAATGTAAATGGAGAAGAAGGATGTAACTAACTTGTGTCTTTCGCTAGCTTGTCGATCCAATCACTCTCCTCTTTTGATTTTTTCCCGCTGCCTGCTCCTTCACTGGTCCAGCTTCACCAAGTTCCTGCAAGATCACAAGAGAGGAAAACTACACAAAAGACATAGATTTACATTCATAACTAGTTTAGGATCAGATATAAACTAAATATGCAAATATAACAAAACATCATTGATATACAAGCATATAGGAGAAACTCACGTAGCTTTATTGATATGATAAGAAAGTCCAAGAGGAGATACAACCAAGTGAGTCCCGATCCAGCATCTACCTCCCAGCAAAGGAATCCCTTCCTCTCCTCCAACAAAGCATAAATCACCCAATATACTAATCTCAATCTCAAACCAATAGCAATTCTCTGCAAAGTACAAAATTCCAGCCTCTTGGATCTCTGGGATGAGGGATCCATATATAGATGTAAGCAGAGAGGATGAGTCAGCTTATGTTTTGACTTGTGGCTTCTCTCTATCAGTTCTTGCTTCCACTTGGAGGCTGAGAGCCTCTTACTCATCACTGGTCGAATTCATTGAGGCAAGTGTCATTGAGGAAGATTTTGGAAGCTTCCAGGGTCTTTCCACCTCGTTGAATGAGCTTGCCATTTGTCATTTCCCGCTCAGCGCACCCTGGTAGTGCATTTAGGTGCGTTGCAACGCACCCGGATAGTGTACTGGGGTGCATTGCAACGCAGGCAGCTAGAAGAGCTTCTGAATTGATCCTGAATTGATTGTTTCTGAGTTGTTTTTGGTGGAGAACTTCTGGGAGAAGCTGTCATTGGTTGACCTTGTTCCTTTAGGGGCAGGAACAACTCTTTTAGGGACTTTGGATCCCTTGGATTATGGACATTTCATGCTCAATGCTGTAAGGCACAAAAATGTCTATAACACATTCTCTCCATAAAAAATTCTCGGTCTGCTGAAGAACATATCGCAAGTGACAAAAATTCTTCCCATAACACTCGGATCATATGCGTCAGACATCAAAAGGCTCTAGCACTCAGAATGCAAAGTGTTATTGGCTAGACTGGCATGCATAATTTATAGGGGGATCAGAATTCAAATCCAACTGTTCCCCCAAAATTCTGATAATATTTTTTTTTTTGGCGACAGATATTGAAAGATTTTTTTCCTTAATTTCTCTTCTTAACTGCTTTCTGGCCGTCAAATCATGAATAGTAACTCCAACTATCATTTTCCTACTGGCCTGTGGGGTACCTTCCTCCATGGCACAACTTCCTGAGCATAAATTTATTTGTTTCATCCTTGTCACTTTTCGCGTAGTTGGATCGCTTCCTTGTTCTCCACACCGGGAAGTGTAGTTTATAATCCCGCACTCCCTTGCAACTACCTGGAGCACTAAGACTACCTTGTTGTCATATAGTCATTTCCTAGGATCCCCCGTATATAGCTTCAACCTAATCCCATTTACCTTTCTCGGGAAGGGTTCCCCATTCAACTTCATGAGCTAAACTGCACCACCATCTGTAATTTCCTTGAAAATATATGGCCCTAACCAATGCATCTAGAATTTACCTAGAAATTTAGTGAACTTACTATCATATAACAATACAATATCATTTACCTTGAGTGTGTGTAGCTTGATATGGTGATCATGCCATGCTTTTCATGTTCCCTCTGTACTTGTTGATGGAATCCTGCCAAAAATCGGCCTTCTTCAAGCTCCATGAGCTGCACAAGCCATTCTTCCAGAGCCTCACGATTTGCCATATCCGTTAAAGTTGCAATGTGAAAACTAGCCACAATGTATTCCATTGGAATTACAGCTTTGACCCCATAGACTAACCTGAACGACGTTTGTCCTATCAACTTCTTACAAGAGTTCGATAAGCCCATAGCACTGCAAGTACGCATCCATCCCAATCATTCTGTTGCATGTTACAGATCTTTATCAGCGCATTCTCCAAAATTTTGTTAAAAGCTTCAATAGTTTCATTTGTTTGCGGGTGATATGGTGTAGTATTCTGCTGGTAGACTTGGAATTCATCAGTCAACGTGCAAATCATTTCATTTAGAAAGTGCATACCCCTATCACTCATCAATACCTTCAGGCATCCAAACCTTGATAAGGCATATCCAAACAAGAATTTTTTTTCCATATCCCCTGTACAATCTTTTATGGGCTATCCTTTCGCCCATCTAGTTAGGTATTCTGTCCCAGTGATAATGTAGCATGCACTTGTTTTCTTTCCAGGGGGCTGAATTGACCCAATAAAATCAATTACCCACTTCTCAAATTCCTACAAAGATATCTAAGGATGTAGTGGTAACTCATCCCTTCATGAAGGTCTTCTATTTCTTTGACATGCATTGCACGCCTTACAGTATGCCTTGGAATCCTTGTGCAGTGTTGGCCACCATAGAACTGCACACACAAATGTTATGTGCAATTGATTTTCCTTCGTAATGTCATCCCGCAGCTCCCCCATGAGCTTTGGTGAGAATTCTATCACACTCAAAGTCCAGCACATTCCTCCACAATATTTCATCTGCACCCATTTTGTACAAATGTCCCGTAATGAATAAAAAGTCGGCTGCGCACACTACTAATTCCTTCTTCTGCTGACTTTTATATCCTTCCGGTGCCATCCCTATAGTTAATAAGCGACTAATGTCTGCAAAATGGTCATATGCTACACACACCGCAAATAGTTGTGCATCTAGCAACCCTTCCTCCAAATTACTGGGTTCTTCACCTATTTCAATTCGTGACAGATGGTCAGGTCCAACATTCAACCTCCCCGGATTCACAATGACTTCAAAGTCATACTCCTGAAATAATAACAATCATGTGCAACTTTTTTCCCCCAACACAGGCTTGTTGACCAGGTATTTTAAGGCATAATGATTTGTATACATCTTCAAATTCCCTCCTAATAGATAATGTCTGAATTTTTGTAGCACATAGACCGTGTCCAACCCTTTGTGCTTAGTCATTGAATAATTTTTCTCAGCCTTTGATAACTTCCTACTTGCAAAGCTATAGTATGGTCGATTTCTCCTTCACCGACCTGTGTTAGCACTGCGCCCAATGCAATGAAAGAGGCATCCACATGTACATGAAACTCTTTTTTCCAATCGAGAAATATCAACATTGGCATAGTTACCATGTTTTCTTTTAACACGGCTAAACTGTGCTAACATTGCTCATCCCAACAGAATGTCGCATCCTTCATTAAATCCTATTTCTATTTATTCTCTTGCAATTAATAAATTTCTAATAGTAGCCATAAGTGATTTCCATTCATCTCAGCCATTAGAGTAACATCTACAGTGATGTTTACCTTCCATTACATAGGATCATTAACATAATTAGTTGCACAATAGGTACAAGAAAATGTGGCTTACAAATAGAGTGCACACTATCTCCTAAGTTTTTTAAAATCTCGAATTGATGATTAAGGTTGGAAGAAGCAAAAAAGAAAACATTCTTGTTGCAATGTTGGCACTCTTCACTAATGTTGAAGGTTGAATAAATTATATATTAACATTTTGGTTTAACTTTAAAATAAAATATAGAGGAAGTTTATAATTCAAATTTATATTGCTATGTGAAGTAAAACCCTTTAGGATAATAGTATCCTAAGAAAATCCAACAATATAAATTGCAATGTATAAATTTATTATGTTGAGTAGTAATTAACAATTTTACAATAAACTCTAGACATATATGACTCAAGTGGCACTATAGAAATTTGTAATTTTTATTATTGATTAGAAATGATGTACATAATTCAAAATTTGAATGATAGTTAAGAATTTAGTTAGATTTACTATTTCTTAAAGTGTAA
This sequence comes from Pinus tabuliformis, assembly GCA_031772625.1. NCBI lineage: Eukaryota > Viridiplantae > Streptophyta > Pinopsida > Pinales > Pinaceae > Pinus > Pinus tabuliformis. The sequence continues at coordinate 463,268,675 of CM062814.1, forward strand.
ATGATTATTAACATATTTATCCATTATGAAATTGAAGATGACTATCATTTCTGCATATTATTGATTTGATCATCTTTTTTTAATTTTAATACTTGTATTCATTAATTTACATAAAATGATAATTTAATGGAATATGTTTGTGTGTAAAAATGAAACTAGTTGGTGGATAATGCCCAGAAGACAATGTATCCTTGAGAGCATCCTACAATAGTCAAATATGTAATAACATCATAGTGTATAATTTTATCTATTGTGACAGCCATTACAACAATGCACATGAAGGAATAATGAAACTTCAATGAACATTCTTTTAAAGGTATACTTAAATCTCACTCTGCAACTATATTCAAATTTGAAACATATGTGAACACATGTCTCTTTTATGCCTGCTTTTTAGTCATTTGGAAGGTAAATAAGAAAAAAAATATGAACAAATCTCACATATTTAGGAAACTGAGGTTCTCATATGTTGTGGTTTAGTCTAGTTGGAGTATTATATGCATACATACTATGTAAATAATATTAATAATAGAAAATATAAATAATAATTATAGAGTGGAGGATTTTGTCAAAAGAGTAATTTTTCTCTGGAATTTCGAGATTACTCACATCAAAATATTTATGATCGATGGTTTGAGCGAACAAGTGTGGCTCATCGTCAAGACGGATAATCTAAAAAGGGAGGAAAACTCCTCCTATGAACCGATCATTCTCTAACTCTTTGTAAGTTAACAAATGGGTCTTTAAAGGTAAAATAAGTTTCACAACCTCTTCAAAGATGGTGATTTAAGTTTTCACATGAACTTAAAAGAGAAACAAATTCATATGCGGCTTAAGATGATAAACATGAAGAGAAGAAACCAGAATTTGATAATGTTGTTCACCCCTTTTGGGCTACATCTTCGGGCCCTGCTCCAATGACTATACCTGATATATTGATTTCAATAGCAAATGAGTACATCACAAATTGTTTACAAAAGAGTAGCTTGTCTCTCCCATAAAGAAACATTCTCCTACAAATAATTCTCCCTAAAAAATATGACTCCCTACTATAAGTCATGATGGCCAACAAAAAATGGACATTCTCACAAAAGATCCTTATACGCTTGTTTCTCCCACAAAAAATTCTCACTCAATAATATGACTCCCTATAGTAAGTAATGATGGCCAATAGAAAAAGGACACTCTTAGTACAGGTCCTTATACTCCACCTGAAATCAAAGCGCAAAAACATAGAATAAGTCCACAATGAAGTGTTGAAAAGATCTTCTCTCATGAGCACATTGAGAAAAGGCTAAAAATAGCTACTTTACTGAAGTAACAACTACTATAGATGAAATTAGAAGGCTAGAAAACCTCTAACTAAGCTCTCTTCATGCTCAAAAATGCCTTCAATTTGCTTCAAAATTCTCCTTGTCTATAGAACTAAGGACTTTATTCTAAAAGAATTACATCATATAGTGCTCAAATAAGAAAAATCTGGCTACCATTGATTCCAAGACACTCAGAAACCCCCATATAAGCTCTTCTTGAGCTCATAAAGGTTAAAAACTGAGCAAGATATACTTCTCTGAGAAAAGCTTTGTTATTTTTCCTGCGAATTGGCAAAAGCTATTAACTGTGCGATGATATTTCCCTTTACACAATCCATCGAGTGACAATTTCGCCCGGGACCAAGGCGATTCCTACCACAAAAGGTACATTTTTTCTCTTCATTAAATTGTGTAATAACCCCTTAAGCACAAAATTATGGTCACGTGGCACCCATATGGTCGGGAGTTCAGGTTGATCGCCTCTCGTCGATGGCTAAGCCTTATGTTTTGTTGGCATGTGGTCATATGTATCGATATGGCCGATTCTCGGGGCCAACTGCCCACCGCCACCGTCTTTGGCTCCCAATTTTTCATTGTGGTCACATTTGTTATCGAGAACCAAGGTCCAGGGCTTATCCACTCGACTCCTCCACCTAAGCTCCCACTCTAGTCATGTAACCCTCAATAAGTGTGGGGGTTATGGCCAAGTGTCTCGCACCACTCCATTTCGTCGTGGTCCTGTGGTCACCATATAACCAATGGATGGGGCTTAGTCGTAGCCCTCTCTCCCATAGTGCTCTGCCAAGCTTTTGACGGGTCATATAGTAGTAAAAAATTTGGGGGTTGGGGCAAAGTGGCCTACACCTCCTCCATAAAGCTGAAAACATATCATAATAAATATAACTAGCAACCTATATGGTTAAGAACCAAAGTTGTGGTGCAATGGTGGAGTGTGGAGTTGTGTTGTGGGAGGTTTAGGGGTCGAACACGGCTGAGGCCATTCGGCCCTTGTATAAAAAATTTATCCAACCATAGAGATCCCTGTGGTGCCCACTGATTGGGCCATATGGTAGCTTCTTATTGTTCCAAACCACCAACCCAAACGAGCCACTTTCACCTGTACGATGATGCCATAAGTCAAAACCATATTAGTCCACAACCAACTGTACCTGCATAGTTAGCTGATGATGTCAACTGTATAGACTACCTAGTGAGTAGCCTATTTAACCCTGTTGTTGACTTTTTAGCTGCTAGTTAAAAGCTTCAAAATGCCATAACTTCTTCATACAATGTCGGATTGAGTTGATTCAAGTGTCATTGGAATTAGGATGATGAACATTATGACTTGACCATAGTTTGGGGAGAATTTGTGCACTTTAATTTTTGAGCCTCTTTTTAATCTCTGGATCATACCTCCTCATTAGGAACTTTTGGACCTCCAAAATTCTATCCTCAATCAATAAATAAGTGAGGAAAAAGATTATTTACTTTCCTGATCACAATCCTCCTTGTTATGTTTGAATTGGTGCCTTTGAGCTCCAATCAAGGTACTCCACCTTACCTCTGCATGAAGTCCTTATCTTCCTGTCAAGAATTGTGGCTAAATGCAATTCTTCTAAATATGCATGAACTAAAACTTTGATGGATGTTGTCTAATAATTCTCACCAAAACCATATTTCTTTGGCTCAAACAAACTTCACCTTGAAGTCTCTCCTTGTTGAAACCAAACTTGACTTTCCACCTAGGAATCATAGGCAACTATTCTTGACATGGATTTCTTTGTAATTTTCTTCGTTGTCCTCAAGATGCAACTGGTACTCTTAGATGCACTTGCTACATTTGTTTAAAGACATTCTTAGCTTTGTCCACATTAACATGGTCATCTTTCGCATAATCTTTACCTAGGATCAAATTCACAAACAAGCTTCACATCAAAACACTTATATAGGTGAGTGCTTGACACAATTATAGACATATTTGATGAAATGCAAATGCTCATCCCAAAAGTCCCGTAAAAAAGGACTCATTATCAAGCCAAAAATAGCACAACATGCCAAAGAAAACACACTTGTCGTAGATAAATGAGTGTACATGACTTCACTTTACAAAGTACCCAAATGGGGATATACAACAAGTAATTACAATTTTGGATAATTAAAACACTTTCAGTAGAAATCACATTAGGAATGTTTAGTCGATGCGTTTTGAACCAACCAGTGTGGTTCATCATCAATACAAAATGAAGAATCAGATCATGGCAGTAGGTTAAATAGGAAGACAAATCATTCTAACAGCTATAAGGAAATGACTCTAAAGAAATGGCTACAACAAGTAATTACAATATTACAAACAAAGCAAGTTGTACAAAATACTCTACCTAGTCTTTGTCTAACCAAGCTTATGGGTTCTCTTTCTGCACCACCTCTGCTTCAAAAGTTGCTTCAAGAACTACATAAGCTTCCACTTTTCCACCTTTCTCTTTGCTTGTGGTGGATCACATGACCTCTTTTTCCTTCTTGGGACGAAGTTCCAGATGGAGTTTCCAACACTTTTCAATCTGGTACCCATTCATGCTACAATGGGTACAAAAATGCTTACGCTTGCCCATCGAAAAGGAAGTATTCATAATTAGGAGATATTCCTCATGCCTTAGCCAAGGATTTGGTCCATTCTTTTTACCATCACCGTTCGTTTCTCACAATTAGCCACACAATGGTCAGCTACATTACAAAATTTACAAGTAATCATTTCTCATAAATGATCAAAATCACCAATATTTTTTAAAGCCCAATAACGCTTATACCTATCTTTTGGGCTGTGACTTTGACGAGAAGAACCGAACTTTCCATGTCCCTTGTAAGATTAATCTCTCTTTGGAGACAATTTTCCATTATCACTACCATCATGGTGTGACATATCATCACTTGATGATTTGTTTACCTCAACAATTTTAGAGCACCCTCTAATTTCTCCATGGTCATAACCCAATCCTCCATACTGTGGTCGTTCCTTCACTTCGATAGGATTAGTGATACCTTGGCCATTAACTCTGAGGCCTCTTCCATCCTAACCCATTTGAGTTAAAAGCTTCATAACAATCCCCTTGGAACACTTTTCAAAAGCTGCAAAATATGTGTTATCAACATTAGCTAAAGGAGTAGAACTAAAAACACTAATTACCTCCTTTGGCCTATCACCCATATTTTTTGTTTTAGATGCAGATGACGAAGTGGATGACGACTCTAGCCAACCACTTTTACCAACTGGCACATAGGAAGAATATTTCAGATGCTGAAAAAAATTGCAATCATCATTCTCAACATAGGGTCCATATCCTATGTACAAACCATGCTCACAAATTGGCTTCATTTTGGAGGAATTATTTTTTTCTTCCAGGAAGGAACACTCACTAGTTTGTTTCTCCACTATATGTTGCGATTGTAAGCACATTTTCCTTTTCTCCTCCTCTGCAATTTCAAGAAATCTCCTTAGCTTGATATTTTCCATTTGAATAGATAGATCAATCTCCTCTAACTCTTGGCGTCTTTCATGCTTCAATTTCTTGCCCATACTTGAAACTTAGTCATAACCTGTTTTGATACCACCCGATCTAAAAATGGAGCAAAGCTCCTCCTATAAACTTATTGTTCTCTAACTCTTTCCAAGTTAAAAAATGGGTATTTAAAGGTAAAATAAGTTTCACAACCTCTTTAAAGATGGCAAGTTAAGTTTTAACATGAACTTAAAAGAGAAAAAAATTCATATGCATCTTAAGATGGTAAACATGAGGAGAAGAAAACAGAATTTGATAACGGAGTTCATCCCTTTTGGGCTACGTCTCCGGAACCTGCTCCAATGACTAGGCTTGCTATATTGATTTCAATAGCAAATGAGTACATCACAAATTGTTGACAAAAGAGTAGGCTTGTTTCTCCTATAAAGAATTCTCACTTAAAAATATGGCTCCCTATAGTAAGTCATGATGGCCAATATAAAAAGGACACTCTCACAACAGGTCCTTGTACTCCACTTGAAATCCAAGCACAAAAACATACAACAAGTCCACAATGAAGTGTTGAAAAGAGCTTCTCTCATGAGGACATTGAGAAAAGGCTAAAACTAGCTACTATGTTGAACTAACAACTGTTGCAGATGAAACTAGAAGGCTCGAAAACCTTTGACTTGGCTCTTTCCATGCTAAAAAATGCGTTCAACTTACTGAAAATCTCTCTCTGTCTCTAGCACTAAAGGATTTGATTCTACAAAATTTCCATCATATAATGCTCAAATCAGAAAATTGTGGTTTCCATTGAGTCTAGGAAGCTCAAAAACCTCCATATAAGCTCTTCTTGAGCTCAAAAACATTAAAAAATGAGAAATATATGCTTTCCCAAGCCAAGCTCTACTATCTTTCGTGCAAATTGGCAAAACCTGCTAATTGCATGATGATTTCGCCCTTTAGACAGTCTGTCGAGTGACAATTTCACCCAATATCGGTGTGATTCCTACTGCAAAAGGCGCATTTTGTGTTTCATTAAATTGTGCCATAACCCCTTAAGCACCAAATTAGGGTCACATGGTTCCCATGTGACCGAGGGTAGGGGCTAACCGCCCACCCCCACTGGCTAAACCCTCTATTCTATCGAAATGTCATCATATATGTCGATATAGCCAGGGGTTGGGGCCAACTACCCACCCCCACTGACTTTGGCACCCAATTATCTGTCAGTGGTCACATTTATCACTGAGAAGTATGGACCACGGTTTATCTGCTCGACTCCTCAACCTAAGCTCACACTCCAATCTTGTGAGCGTTGATAAGTTTGGGGCCTAGGGCCAAGTGCCTTGCCCTACTCCCTTCCACTGCAATCATGTGGTCGACTTATAAGCAAGGGTTGGGGCTTAGTCCCTACCCTCTCCACCATAGCGCTCTAAGGAGTTTTCCATGGGTCATATGGTGGTAACAAAAACCGATGGCTGGGGCCAAGTGCCATGCGCCTCCCCTAAAATGTAGAAAACATATCATAATAAATACAATTGGTGGCCTATATGGTTAAGAACCAAAGTTGTGGCACAATGGCGGAGTTCAAAGTTATTTTGTGGGAGGTTTAGGGGTCGAACCCCGCTGAGGCCATTCAATGCTTATATAAAAAATTTAACCATTCATAAACGGCCACCTCAAACCAAACCACCAATCAAAACGAGCCACCTACATTTGTATGATGATACCACATGTCAAAACTAGATTGGTCCACCGTTAACCATACCTGTACAGTCAGTTGTTGATGTCAACAATATGGACTACCCATTTAGCAGCCCAGTCAACCCTGTTGTTGACTTTTTCACTATTGGGCAAAAACTTCATAATGCCATAACTTGTTCATACGACGTCGGATTGAGGCAATTCAAGCATTGTTGGAATCGGGATGATCAAAACTTCTGAATAATATCTCTAAGTAATAGTCTCTATGATCTCAAGGAATTGAGAGAACTAAGTAAATTTCACATCATCAAATTAATTTTAGGTATATACATATACCTAATATTAATCATCTACAAATTGTCTCACTATTTGAAAAACTTAAAAAACTAAATTAATAATGATCATTCTCGATAATACTCTATATTTTCAATCAACTCAGTGAAGTGAGTAAATATCAAATGATCCTATTAATCTTAAACTTATACATTACATAATGTTGTTAATTACAAATTTTGTGACTTCCCGCAACTAAAAATGCCTTAGATCCATCTTAACCCAAAAACTATAAAATGTTGAGAGGAATCAGATCTCTCAAAGTGCAAATTGTTCCTCAAGATTTGCACCTTGAAAGAGATTTGCACCTCAAGAGATTTGATTCCTCTTGACACTTATAAATATAAGGTTAGAATCGATCTAAGTTAGTGATTAAAAATGTGTATCATTCCTAATAAGTTCAAAGTTCCCCGAAAAATTAAAATATATACTTATACAAATTAAATAGTTATTAACTTCAAAGTAATCATAAATTTGACTCTCTTAATGAAAATCAAAATTTTACTTCTTATATATATAAAATTAATTTTAATTTTAATTTATAGATTTAAATATATAAAAAATAACAATGTACATTTGCTTAAATTGAAAAGTCTAAAAAAATTCTTATAACACATAGCAAAAGCTATACAATAATCTTAAACCCTCTGGCACAAAAAAAATAATTAATGATTAAAAATATAAATTGGTTTATATTTTATAAAATAATTTTATAAATAATAAAAATATGCATGTGCTAAAATTAAAATTAATGACTTTAAAATAACCCCACATATAAATATAATTAATTAATAAATAGTTAAAATATATATAAATCATTTTTATAAACTACATATTATAAATGTAAATTCGGAAAAGATAAAGATATGCACTTGCTTAAATTAAAATGTTTAAAAATAAATCTTGTAATGCAAGGAAAAAGCCGGGCATTACGCTAATTATAATTATTTATTTTTTTTCTTTATTCCTAAAGAGGAAACACCAAAAAAGGCGCATTGTGGAAAAAAAATTTACTATATTTTGTTGCTTTTCCTAAAAGGAAGATTTTAGGGATCGGGGAAAGCATTTGACCGTTGTGGGCCGATGATATATAACCGCGCCCTTCCTTTTTGTGCACTTACAGATACATACAGAAATTATTTGAAACTCGTGGCGAAATGGCTGCTACAATGACTTCTACTTATTACGACCATGATTTTGACTGTGAGTACTGGTGCCATCAATGTCGCCAATTTGTATTAATTGACGGAGGGGATGAGATTCGATGCTCTGCCTGCGATAGTAGATTCGTAGAACTCAATACTCCTCATACACAATTGTTTGGGTTCGAATCCCATGATTTTACCAGAGGAGAACCAGAACCGCCAGAGGCTAGCAGTGCAGAAGGCGAGGGCCCTAGGGCCATAGGGCTTCAGGACTCGCAGCCTTTACTTGCTACGAATCGCTTCGCGGGCGGGAGCTTAGGGCCTTCCATAGGACCGAGGACTGACTTCCCGATCCAGCGGAACCTAGATTTTGCGTTTGCGGTTCCGGCTTCTAAAACGGCCGTTGAAGCCATGCCCGCCGTCATCGTTTCGCGAGAGAATCTCGTTTCAGAATGTGCTGTCTGTAACGACGAGTTTAACTTGGGAGAGGTGGCACGTCAGATGCCATGTCAGCACATCTATCACTCCCATTGTATTCTGACGTGGCTGGAATTGCACAGCACCTGCCCACTCTGCTGCTTCCAGATGCCCACAGTCGGTGATCGGGACCACCAAAGGCCGCAGCGAGCAGAGTACGGACCGCTCAGCAGAGGGACGAACAGAAGGTTTTCGATCTCAATTCGGCGCCCATTTCGGAAGTTGCTGGCCTGTTTCTCTAAGCCCAGGGGTACACGTGTATAAATTATTTTATAGCCAGTAAATATTAAACACCATACACTAAATTATTGTTGGTTATTGTTTTTTTATTTGGTTTGTTGAATGAGAAGAAAATGATATTTAATAGACCGGATGAAAAGCAAATTAGCAATATATACTGTGTACATTTTTTTGCAGAGGATAAAAAATTTGGACTATTTTTCGATTTGTGCGTGTTATTCTTGTGCATGGGTCATGCTAATTCTCTCTGTATCGTTCAAATTTTATTGGATGTCTCCAAAGAGACATACTATGTACACTTTAGCCATCTTTTAACATCTTGTTTTTTTTTAAATTTTTGTTGGTTATGGATCTCTATTATTTTTCAAAAAAAATGTTATTATGAATTTATATATATTTTTAATTCAAAACAATTTTGAGTTGTTCTTAATTTGTTTATTATTAATTTGTGTTATTATTAATTTTTTTAATTTTAATTATTAAAATAAAAATTCTCATTGTTGAATGGACATACTAACTATTTAAATATATTTAAAATTAATTAGGTAAAATTAACAACAAATTTAGTTATATTGTTGTATGGATAATTACTGATTTTAAAAATATATATTGTTGTATAGATGTCTTATTTATTTAAATATTTTTTAAATCAATATAAACTTGATTATTATATAAATTATTAATTTAAAATTTAGAATAATTAAGTTTGATCTTATTAATTTTTTATTTGTTTTGATTAATATAATAATAATAAAATTAATTTAATTTTTTATTTGATAATTTTTTAATCAAAATTAGTCATTATATTTTAACAACTAGAAAACATTTTTCTTAATCTATTTAATCTAATGTTATGATGTGGTTCTTCATCTTATTCCGAAAATGAACCACACATTAGATGGTTCCAAATGATTGACTTATAATTTATTTATGTGATTTTTACCTAAAGATATCTCAACATTCATAATATGGATCACAAACCCTGAATTCATATATTATTATGTGTTAATTATTTTTAATTAAATTACAAGTTAATTTTTGTATACCAATAATTATGAATAATAATTATGTTTATTATTAATTGATAATTAAATTTTAATATATTTTGTCAATTTTCAATTAAGGAAAAGAAATATCAAATGAACCATTTTAGAGGTAAAATTATTAAATTTTAATTTAGAATAAAAAATTTACCGAGTTTTTTTTATCTATTTTAAGTTGATACGTTTAAGAGTTTCTTATATATTTTAAAACTTTTAAAACCATGGTTATTTTGTTTAAGGAGTTTAACCTTCAGCGACTTGAAAATAATTGATATCTATCGCATTAATTTATCTGAGCCAAAGTTATTTATCATTAAGATAATAGAATGATGAGAAATCTAATCAAGTAACAGGAAAAAAAATACAAATAAAATTAAAGTGAAAAAGAAAAATTAAATAAAAATCATAGGAAAGAAACAAATACTCCATACATATATAAATGTATATAATAAAATCATATTATATATTATATTTTATAATAATATATAATAAATGATTAATTTTAATTACCAAAAAGTGATGTGTGTGGGGGTTGTTTAAGCATTTTTGTTATTTAGAGGTTATGAATTCAAATTTTTTTCACTTTTGGGGTTAAGCTCAGTGGTTAAATTGATAAGAGGTTGAGTCGATAAGAAATTTGAGTGCATCTGTTTAGTACAAATATTCCATAAACGTAGCATTAACCGATCTCTTAAATTCATGATATATATATATATATATATATATATATATATATATATAAATAAAATAAGGCTTAATAATGTAAGTGTATAATTAAATATATATAATTATAAGATTTGTATTACTTATAATACCTCCAATAATATTAATATAAGTGTATAATTTATAACAATTTTAATAGTGCTAAAAATCTAATACATACGGTACTCAAAAGAATAATATACATAATACATATGTGATACATAAGTATATCCACATACACACACACGTATATATATATATATATATATATATATATATATATATATATATATATATATATATATATATAAACTTGTTAGTCCAAGAAGGGTAAGGGTTTATTAAATAAAATAATGTAAAATAAAATTTAAAAACAAGTAAACAAAGAGAGAATGGAAATAAATAATTCAAAAAAAAATCAATAGAACAATGATAAGGGAGACAAGGAGGGATAAAAGAGGAAAGAATGGAACAAACGAAGAGGTAGAGACCAAAAAGAGAGAGGAGGAAGAGACCTATGAAGACTCAGAAAGAAACAAATCTTGAAGTAAGAGTAGATATCTAATTCTAACTAATTTTCTAGTCATTGTTCATGTTTATATTCCTAATACGTTTCTAAATCTCGATGGCCTCCTTGAACTTCCTATGATCGTAATGACTGATTTTAGCAAGGACCCTCGAATATTCTTTTTTTTTCTTAAGCAAGAGTAGTTCCCTCTATTACATTAAACCAAAAATAAATTTACAGAATGTACAATAAGCCTGACCTCCGAATGGACTCAGGAAAACCAAGGGCATGCTACCAAAGTGAAGCCCCAACCCTTTACAACAAACCAAATTAATCACTTAAATCAAACCTTAGGTAGAAAAATAAAAAACAAAATCCTAATCAAAGGCTTCACTAACCACCCATGTCTTTAACCCGACTAGCCCGACAAGACCCGTGGCCCCACAAAAAGCACTTGCAAATCTGACCGTTCGATCAACCAACGAAATCGGACGACACAATGAAATATCGCACCACATAAGAAGTGTGAAACTTAACGCACGATGGAGGGTGGTTTCATCACCCCTCCCTAGCCACGTGGCGGGAGCCTAGTGGAATCGCTCCCAAAAAAGGTAAACCACTTACCAAACAAAAGTTGTGCGATCACCCGTAAACCACTTGAGCCTGGTTTTCCAACTAGAGAGAGGAATGAAGGGGAACCGCCTTCGCCGGGAAACTAGAACCCTGTATATGCAACAAAGACCACTGATAACTGTGGATATAACCTAGAACAATATGAAGGGAAAGGGACCTGGTTACTTTCCACCAAGGTGTTAAAGGACTACTTTGAGCATGTCCGTCTACCTGGTGCCACCCCGAGAATTGAGATCTAACCTGTTTAGACATCATTATACCATATCTTTCCTTCTGGCCCAATGTTTAAATGTTTCTCTATCTTTTGCCGCTTGTTCTTCGCAAAGATCTTTTACTCTGGCCTGAGTCATCTCCTACCAGTTCATTTCAAATCTTCTCTCAGAATTAATCACTCCTTGGTTGGTTAGAGTGTCCACTAGTTTGTTGGCTTAAAACATGTCTGAAACTAACAGTTCTTAGGCTCAAGAGATGCTTTTGTATTCTTTGATACACTTGTATTAGTCTCCAGTGTTTTGAGACCTTCTCCGGCTCTGCTCCACAACTGATTCTTTTAACAGCTTTTATTGAGATCTCTGAGTCTGCCTCTATGATGACATTTGAGCTCTGACTTAGATTCAGTAGTTCTAGGCATTGTTCTAAGGCCATTAATTTGGCCATGTTATTTTTGGCTTTACCTAAGTGGCAATGGAAGATGAAGCTTATACTTCCATCTTCATCTCTTAACACCCCTCCCTATCTAGCTATTCCAGGGTTTCCTTTTGAAGCACCATCAATATTGCATTTCAGGTATCCTTTCAGAGGAGGCTGCCAGAAATCCTTGTCCTTTCTCAAATTTCCTTCTCTTTTGCTGAGTCCATTGGTACTAATCTCTTGCATTCTCAGTTGCCTAAGAGTTCTCATCTCACTTTCTGTGGGAGGGTATTTGGGATGATTGCGAACAGTGGTACTAACTGTCTCCCTAATCTGCTTCAAGATCAGATCCATCAGGCGAAGAGGGCTAGTTTTTCCATCCTTGAAAATTATTTTGTTTCGTTCTTTCAAAACATTCCAAATGATGAAGATTGGCATAAAGGCCCAGGCCAAATTGAGAATCTCATTCTCTGAAAATTTACTTCTCCACTTGTTTAGGGTATTGGTGATGCTTCCTTTATCTCTGTTTGTCTGTTGAAAAATGGTGGCAAAAGAATCCCACAACCAGGTGGTAAAGGTGCAAATGTTAAGAATATGCTCCATTATTTCCTCTTGAGCTTCACAAAGCTGACATCTAGAAGGCGCAATAACTCCTCTTTTCCTGATGTTGTCCCAAGTTAAGATTTTTTTGTGGTGAACTAACCACATGAATAGCTTGATCTTCATCCATCCGTGGTGGCTCCAAAGTTGTTGCCAAGAATTCATTGCATTATTGGGATCTAGGTTCAGGATAATCCTCTTAGCTTCCTTAAGATTAAAGGAGCCTTCTTTATTGAGGCCCCATCTTAACTGATCCTGCCCCTTTGTTACCAAGATTTTCCTTTGTCTTAGCAAGCTCATAATTTCCTCAGCTTTTATTTTTAGGGGGTTGTCATCTCTACAATCTAGGCTCCTCCAATTTCTCCATTGTCTTGAGTTATGAGGAAGATTCTAGAAATCTTTAACTTTGTTTAGTCCCTGGGAATCTGTTTCCTGCTTGAGGTTCATATAGTCCTCTTTTAACAACATTGGTTCTTGTTGCCATTTGTCCTCCCAAAAGAGAGCAAGATCTCCTGCTCTGATTTCCTAGAAACTGTGGTCTTGAACTAGGCTTTTGTTTTCCCAGGCTTTATTCCAGATGTAAGAGCCCTTTATGTTGCCAAACATTCTAATAAGATCATTAGTTTGCCATGAACTTGCATATTTTTCTTTCCATATTTTAGCCCATTGAGCTTCTGGTTCTTTAACCCATCTCCACCAGAGTTTGGTGCCTAATACATTACTTAAAATTTCTTGATCATCTAATCCTAGGCCCCCGTGACTCTTAGGTTTGCATATTTTATCCCAAGAAACAAGGGCCCATTTCTTCCTTGTTTCTTCCTTGCCCTAGAGGAAGTCTCTCTGGATATTCCTGAATTGCTGTAAAACTCCTATGGGAGTTGGGAGAGCTGATAAAAGGAAAACCGAGATTGACTACAGAATGGCTTTTGTCAGTATCAACCTACCCACCAGGTTCAATAATCTGATTGTCCATTTTTTAACTTTTTCTTGCATCTTGTAGAGCACCAGTTCCCAAATACTTCTGTGTAGGGGCCTGGCTGTAAGGGTAATTCCCAAATATTTTGAAGGGAGGGAATCCCTTTGAAAGCCCATAATTCTTGAGATATTTCTTTGAATTGCAATGTTAGTATTTAAGAAAAAAAATTTGATTTGGAGAGATTGACTTCCATACCTGTAGCCAAGGCAAAGTTATTTAGGATTTGTTTGTATGCTGAAGCTTATTTGACTGTAGGAACTCCATGCAGCATTGTATCATCCACAAATTGTTGGTGAGTCATTGTTTGACCATTCTCCGATAATTGAAGGCCCTTAATTTTTCCCAAGGCTTTAGCCTGCTTAATGGCTCTACCCAATCCTTCCATCATGAGGATAAAGAGAAAGGGAGAGAGAGGGCCGCCCTGCCTAAGACCTCTAGAAGGAGTGAAGATATCTACACGAGATCCATTCACCAGAATAGAAAAGCTGGAGGATGTAACCAAAGCCATAACCCATCTGACCCAATTGTGATCAAACCCAAAAGCAGCAAGGATCCTCTTGAGATAGAGCCAGTTTACCTTGTCATAGGCTTTGGCAATATCTAATTGCATGATCATACTGGCTTATTTTTTTCCGGTTAGCGTGTGATCTGTCTCGCGGGCTAGAATGATATTGTTAAGGATTTTTCTACCTTCCACATAACCAGATTGTTCACCTGAGATTAAAGAAGGAAGAAGAGGTTTGAGTCTGCTAGCCAATACCTTGGATATAATATTGTATACCACATTACATAAAGCAATGGGTCTAAACTTATCAGCAGTCAGGGCTGAATCCTGTTTGGGGATCAGAGAGATAAAGGAGGTGTTGAGGGCTTTCAGAATAGTCCTGCTTCTTCTAGAATCCTCCACTACATTCAGAATGTCCTGCTTGACAATGTTCCAGCAGGCCTTAAAAAAATCCACATTGAAACCATTTGGACCTGGAGCTTTTCCATTTTGCATGTCCTTGATAACCTCACTGAATTCCTCTTTAGTGACCGGTTTGTTCAGGTTAAAATTATCCTCTCGACACCAACTTAGGGATTTTTTTGTAATTTCTTTGATACTTCTGAAATGTTGAACCAACACCTCTTCAGTATTCTTGTGAGAGGTCTCGAGCTGCCTGTTGTCATTCAAAATCGAATAGATTCTATTGTGAGCTCTATTGGCTATGGTGGATCTATGAAAAAATTTAGTATTACGTTCACCTTCTTTGAGCCATTGAATTCGAGACTTCTGTCTCCAAAAGATTTTCTCTTGTATGCATAATTTCTCCCATTCTTGATGGTGTTTATCAGCTTGCTGACTTTTGACTTTATCAAAAACCTCTATGATCAATGCTTGATTGAGTTCCTGTAGTTTGGCTTCCACTGCCTTTTTATCCACAAAAATGTTGCCAAAAACCTTCTTGTTCCATTCTTTGAGTCTGAATTTAATATGCTAAAGTCTTTTGTGTAGGGTGAACATATTAGTGCCCTAGATTTGTAGATCTCCCACCCACCATTTTTCAATGTTGCTGATGAACTCTGGGTGGGAGAGCCAGATATTCTCAAACCTGAAGGGTCTATTCCTAGGAGAATCAAACCCCTTGAGTTCTAGTTGGATCGGCCAGTGATCAGAACCTCCAAAGGGTAGAACTTTAGCTGTTATTTCTCTATTTGCTAGCATAAGCTCCTCTGAGATCAAAAATTTGTCTAACTTGGAGGCGACCTGAGCCTCACCTCCTCTTTTTTTGTTCCAAGTAAAAAGGCCATTATGCGTTGCCGAGTCAACCAAATTCATATCATCTGTAAAGGTTTGGAACAATTCTGAGTCTTTATTAAGCAATCTGGTGCCTCCTTTTTTTTCCGAAAGTGATTTAATCATATTAAAATCTCCTCCCAAGACCCAAGGTATTTCTTCATGTCTGCTTCTGAGCTCTGCCAAGGAGTTTAAGAGTCTTAGTTTCTCCTCTATTCTTTGTGGACCATAAACATTTGTGACGAGGAAGGTATCCACAACTCCCACTGGTTGAATAATTATAGATAAATAATTTCTTGAAGCCTCTGCATCTAATATGCTGACTTTTAGGAGGTTCCATAGAGTGAGGATGCCTCTCGCTGTGTTTTCTGCTTTCACTTCAAGAAACTCAAATCTGTCCATCCATTTGCAGTGGATTTGCTTTAATTTTTGAATGGAACACTTTGTTTCCTAAATAATGATTATATCCAGTGTTGCTATTTTCATTCTGTTACTTAACATTCTTTATTTTATTTTATTACCTAGACGTCTGATATTCCAAGAAATGAACTTCATAATTAAAGATTTGTGAAAGAGTAACTGGTTAGGTATTTCTTCTTACCTGAATCTATCATTAGCTTTCCACATTCCATCAAGAGCTTGTTTTGCTTTTTCCTGCCCATTTTCTTTCCTGGATTTCTAGCTGCTAATCCTGGAGTTGATTTCATAGTTTTCACACCTCTGTGCTCCTGTTTGTGAATCATTTTACGTTTATCCGACCCTCTTTCCTGGATTTTCCATAAAAATAACTGCTGTATTCTAAAGCATTCTTTAGGAGGTATTGATTCTATTCCTCCCTTGGATCCTTGCCTTAGGAATCCTTCCAGATCCAGGTTTTCCTTGTCTAGAATTTCCTGTAATTCATGATCTTCCAGATCTATTTCGCTTTGGGTCATTTCCTGGTCCATCTCCATTTTTGTCTCACTCATAACAGTTTCATTTTAATGACCCATATCTTGAGATTGTTTACTATTTTCTTCCTTTTCTTTTTCATTAGGATCTTTCTCCTGAGAATTATCTTCCTTTGTGTTTTCTTCATTCTCTTCTAGCACTTGAAACTTGTTCTGAATGGCCTCTTGCCCTTCATTTTTTTGTTGCTTTATTCCCCTTTCCCCCCCTTTACCTTTGCTTTCCACTTTCTGAAAGCTCTCTATCTCCTTCGAAGTATTAAGATGCCCTTTATTGTCTGCTTTACTGAGAGGGCAATCTCTGAACAGATGTCCATGTTCATGGCATCTACAGCATCTGAATGGGATATGCTCATAGTCCACTATCTGCACCCACTCCTCATAAAAAACTTCCAAAGTAAATTCATTTGGAAGAGCTTCTAAAAGATCCATTTCCACACATACTATTGCAAATGAAGTATATTTCCCTCTTCTTGTGGCTTCAGAAACTTTGACAAAACGTCGTAGTTTATTACCAATAGCTGCTAGCGATTCATTTTGCCAATAATCAAGAGGAATAGAATATAGTCTTACCCATATTGGAACCGAGGTGAAGGTCTCTCGCTCTGGGATGAAGTTCATTATCCAAGGCTTTGTATAGAGACCAGTTGCTGCATAAATGTAGGGTCCTCCTTCGAATATTCTGTCTTTGTCTTCAACGTTTGAGAACACTACTGTGAAGAATCCCTTTGACCCAAGATGTAGGTCAATGCTTCCTTTGGGTTTTCAGTGATACTTGATCCACAGTTGTAAAGATTGTTTAGTGGGCCATAGTCCCATGAATTTACAGATAATGGCATAGTTCCCCATGTGTACTCTATGCGCTTGTAGAGCAGGGTCATTTAATATTACTCTGGGAGTGATTTCATCTTTAGGCTTGCAAGGTCCCTTTTGCCTATGGTCTCGTGAACCATGATTTTTGTCTTCTTCCTCCTTGTCCTTTATGTTACTGTTTACCTTGGTCTTAGTTCCCTCTGTCCCCTTATCATTATCACTATTTTTTTCCCCAGCCACTCCTTTGCTGTTTGTCACTGTTGCTTTGCCTTTGTTGGATACCGTGCCCTTGTAGGAGGGAGTCGAGCTCCCTCCTTTTTTGCCCTCCATTAGAAACCGTCTCTGCTATGCTTTGCACCACCGTTGCTTGCTTGCTCCCGCTCACTCCCTCTTTTCAAGCCAAAATCCACCAAGACCCTCGAATATTCAATACATATGTGGTGTTTAATTTTCTCAGAGTGCTTAGCTAGGGATTAATTTCGAGAACTACTATGTTTGATGTCAACATCATGTTCCTAAATTCTCTATTTAATGGATAAACTAGTTTCACCAACATAGGGAATCCCACAAGAGCATGGAATCAAGTAAAGAACTTTCATATATGAAGGGTCAACATGGCCTTTCACTGACTTGAGGGTACTATGAATCATATTAAGGGGTTTGAAGGTCACAAAAACCTTATTCTCCCTTAAAATGTGCACTATCTTATATGTATTTCCTTAGATGAAAGGAAGTTGGGCATTGTTGATACGATTGGTAGGGTCATTGTTTGTTCTAATACCTTTATTGGCTCTTTAGAAGGCTCTTAGGCCATAGTGGTTTTCATAACCATTATTTTCAAACACCCTCATGAGATGGGATTTCTCCTTATTAAGGTTCTTTTCATTAGATGTCCTTAATGCTCGAGTGACTAAGGTGTTTAACAAGTCAAATTTCTAGGCGAGATGATGATGGAAACTCACATGGAGATATTATTCAGTGTGATTTTTTAATGGAAAACCTGGTGCAACATGGAACCATCACCATTTCTGGAGATAAGAACATCAAGGAAATTAATGCTTCTATCAAATTCAATTTCCATAGTGAATTTGGTGGAATCAAACTAACCACTAAGATGTTTGAATAATTCTAACTTGTCAGAACCATGGGAGCAAATAATAAAGGTATCATTGATAAGTCTTTAGGGTGGATCAAAGAGCAAGGCCTTGGTCTCAAAGTCTTCCATTAAATTGTTAGCCACAATGGGGGAGAGTGGAGAGCCCATCACAACCCCGCATGTTTGTTCATAGAATTCATCTTGAAAACTGAAAGAAGTGGAATTCAAGCAAATTCTGACTAACTTGGAAGTATTAGGGTCTGTGATGTGATTAATAATGTTAATGGTCTTACTAATGGGAATTTTACTGAAGAGAGAAACAATGTAAACACTAACCAAAATATCAGACTGGTCAAGCTTAATATATTTAATTTCATTTACAAAGGAAGCATATTCTTTGACAAATGAGTCAATAAAGAGGTTTAAGCTCATGGTCAAAGTATTTGGTGATAAGATAAGTGGGCTAAGTTAACCTAAGTTAGTAATAGTTAGTTTCAATGTTGGATGAAAGGAGCATATGCCCACTTACCAAACTTTGAAGATTTTTGTAAAGTTTGAACCTGTTAGCTACCTATACCAATAGGTTTCATATTTCATGATTGGCAAATGGAAGTGCCAAATATGCTCTGCTTTGGTGATGCAAAGATCCCATATTTCCAAGAGAAAACAAGGTGTGTACATAGCCTGATGTTGACTAAATTTTTGATGGATGGTCCAACAGCCTAATCTGGATCATGCCATGTTTCAATTTTTTGTTATAGAATAGAGAAAGAATTCTGTCCAAACTGTTTAATCTTGGCAGACCAATAGTTAGGTAGAGAATGAAGGTGCCCAACTGCTTAATCTGGGACCTTGGAAGCAATAAGGGTAGCCTTAGATAGAAAAACAAAAGAAAAAGCCAAAAGAAAGAAAAGGCACATAAGGGTCTGCAAATCTAAGTGCACCCTCCATGAAGAAACAAAAAATGCTAGGCAGGTAGATGGGTAGGCAGATGGAGTTGCAGAAATGTCATTCCTTACAATTGAATGTTTGGTAACCTTTTATAAAGGAACATCATTGGATAGAGAAGGTCCTCTTCTCCATCATGTTGCAGCAAAGCAAAGGAGCATGACTAACTTCCTTTTCCCCCCTTCCACATTCATTACTACCATCCCTTCATCAGTCATGTTCGTGAAAGAATTCAAGGTTTTGTGTTGCTTCTTATTCCTTTAAAAGCCACATTTCTTGTCTAAAATTCTTTTCATTTTGATCTACTCCCTAAGCTAAGTTATTTTCATATAAACTTAGGGATATCACTCCTCATTCACTTCTTCCATTCATATTAACCCCTAACTTCTTATTATCTAAATCCCCTATGTCACCCTTTCCCTATTATTATAAACACTATGGTGTATAAACCCCAAGCATTCTATAAATATCCCTTCCCCTTGGCATTATAGCCATATGTTCACAGTCAGGGATTAAATTAACATCAGGTCAGTTTAAGAACCCAAACCCTACCCCTCTTCCCCCTTCAGAAGTTATCTAAACCATTTAACCCCTTCATTTGCTAAAGAATCTTGTAAAAAACCCCATTTTCACCCCTAACCCGCTCATTTGCAAAAATACATGGAAAACCCACTTTTCCCATTTTACCCAAAATTTGGCGCAAAAGCGCATTTTCATAAAATACATTGAAAAACCATACAAACTCGCCAAAATTCCATAATCCCCGCTGGGCGCGCGTTTCAAGCAAAAATATTATTTTAATCCCCGCCCACTTCCGTATTGACCTGGCACCTTAACGATCCGTCGACCGTCGGATCTGGCCCTTTTCATCCGACGGCTCTCATCAATATCGGACCAAGCCTAACGTCCGTAAGTTACCTTCCGAAATTTGTCAGAGGGTGACGTCAGGCCTCTGCCATGCGTCACCCCCAAATCGTATCGGAGCGTCCTCTGACAATTCCACTTCCGTATAATGAGCGGTGCGATATCATACCGCTTACCGGTTCCGGTTTCTGTGAACCCGCCATGCCAACGTCACTACCATGTCATTACCGCGTCACCGCTACATCACCACCGCGTCAGCGCCCCTGTCTGCCACTGCTCTGACCTGCCCGCCACCTCACCGTCCCCGTGGACCACTCACAGACCGCCATGTCACCCGATGACGTCATGCTGACGTCATCCCATCTTGACCCCACCTGATGACGTCATGCTGACGTCATCCAAAAAAAACGCCAAATAACCCAAAAGTCTATATTTTGGACAAAAAATCGTGTTTTTCATTACTTTTGCAAAAAACAACTGTTGCACCTCTGCATGTCTTTTACGACCAAATAAGCGTCAACCTGCTGAATTCAACCCGAGGACCGTTGGCGCGCCAAATCCACCTGCATTTGTGACTATTGCCGACAGTTTACCAGGTATTTATCCCAGTCATTCCCTCTGCGCCTGGTTTTATCCTGCATTCTCCAACAATAGCTTAAAGAGTAAGAAAACACTGTGTTTGCCTATAAATCCCCTGTGGCTAGCCTCCATTTTCAGTTGTAAAATCGAAATTCACCTGCAGAGCCTTACTTACCCAAGTTTTCAGAAAACATACAGTTAGTTCGCGCATTCGTGAACTGAGAACCCAAGCTGCACCAATTCACCGTGAAGAGAGTTTTTAAGGCGAAGCATTTGCCTTATTAGTGCTTTGTGCAGTATTTCAATTGCTACCATTGCCATTTTATCCTTTGTTCCTCAGTAAATCACCTCTCTTTCCAAGAAATACTCCTTTGTGCTGCTCTGCACAGTAACACCAGTTCATACAAACAGAATCCTAAAGTAACCATGGATGCACCGGTAGCACCTGTAGCCTTGAATATTGCTCCATTAAATGCCCCTCAGAGAGAGTTGGAGTGGAAAGCATTAGCAGACCTAGATTATCAAATATCAGAGGAAATGCTGCTGCATAGCAAGTACCACATCCACTTGCTAAATGAATTGAAGATTAAACATGAGTGCGGAACAGATGTATTGGGCATTTGGGACTCTTTCCTCCCAATCTTCAAGCTCCCTTAGGTCAACCAGTTTCCTGACCTAATCCACCTATGTGCTGACTGCTATGACCCCACTCAGAGGGCTGTGCTTGACCCTTCAGGCTCAGTTGTTTTTTATGTTACCCCTGAAGCCATCAGAGAGATGCTGCACTTCAATACTGATAAGAAATTGGTCCCTTTATCATTGATAGATCTGATAAAGCAAGGAGCTAAAATGACAGATGCTCAGGTCACCAAGCTGAACCAATTGTATATTGACTCTGACACTGTAAGGTACCCTCCCATTTCTCATGTATACCTCAATCAATTGGGCAGAGACCTTGTAGATATGATTAGTCCCATATTGGGCTATAATTCAATTGAATTTGTTGATGAAACTGTGCTGGTTATGATGCTCATGTTTTCCCCTGGCAAGTCCCCAATCTGTTATGACTATGCCACTTACATATCTGATAAAATGCATGAGCAATTGATGAACTTGTCAAGAGAAAGGGTGTTCAGATACACCTCCTACATCTACCACTTAATCTTGTATTATCAACATGAGAAATTTCCTTTTGTTGTGAAAAGAGTGGATGCACAAGGCAATCCAAGGTCAGTAGTCTATTGGTCCTATGTTTTCCACTGCAGATCTTGCTCTCCATACACTTATTGTGAGTTTATAGACCTTTTCATCCACCCAGCCATGTCTCTGCTTCTGAGCTCACCTCCTCCTAGACTAACTGATGAGATGCAGAGGATTCTTCAGTTGTCTAAGGTATACAGCATTGGGGATTGGTACTATTACCAAAACCACACAGTTATCAGGATATATGGGTGTGAGTTGCCCCCATACAGATTACCCAAATATGTGCCTATGAGATTGTTTGCCCTTGAATACTTCAGGCAATTTGGCAATGCTGATATACTCCATTTTTCAGGCAGAGGCAAGAAAGCACAGCTCAAAGTCAGAAACCAATTAGGCCACTTCATTTATAATAAAAGGGAGGAAGGTTGGCAAGAGGCAGATAGCATGCTAGAGGCCCTTGGCTTGCAGACCAGCTTCCTTTGGAAACCATACGACCCCAATCATTTCATAAGTTTAAGAAGGGTCAAATATAGGCTGTCCGGTTATGACCATTTAAGGTTGCCTCACATAGAAAAATATGCAAATCAAATAAAGTGGAGGAAAGGCACCTTAGAGGAGGCTGCTACACAAGAAGAACTAAGTCAAAGAGCAGTAAAAAATCTCCAAAAGTTGGCTGACTTAGAGCTTTGTTCACAGGTATTTGCTCTTCCAGGCACTCAAGTGGGAGCGGCTGCCTCATCCTCTACAGCACATCAGCAAGCAGCCAAAGCTACTGATCAAACTTCCAGCAAAGGCAAAGAGAAAGAGATGGAGCCAGAGCAGCCACCCCATGAGGAAGTACAGCAGCAAGAAACAGTACAGCAGCAGGAAGTTCAGCAAAAGGAACAACAACAAGAGGGGCAGCAAGAAAAAGAGCAATCAGAGCAACAAGAACAAACATTAGAAGCCCCAATATCCACAGGGCAGCAGGCTCAGGACACTCTGCCTCCTAGGCAGGAGACTACAGTGGAGGCCTTGGTCCTCCAAACTCCACAAAATGAGGACAGAAATAGGAAGAGGGACAGAGAGACTCCCCTCACAACATCCACAAATCAAGGAGAGAAAAGGCACAGAATGAATCCCCTCTCAGAAGAAGAAATGCCTATAGGGCAATCTTTGGGCATGGGCCCACCTAGCATGGAAGCCTCAGCAAGTTCCTTCCAGCAGGAACAAGAAAGGACAGTGGGAGGAGAAGTCAGCTCCTCAAGCCAGCAAAGGGGAGGTGAACTAGGCATCAAACAGCAGTTCATTGATATAAAGAAGAGGAATGAGCCAATAAGAATACAACTGTACAATCATTTGTTAAAGATGGCTCCCACTAACCAGCAGAGATTAATGTCTGCGTATGATGTCCAGGAGGGCAAAATGATCATGAGCCACTTTATGCCAACTGCGTTGCAGCCACAGTCACCTGCTGACTACTTAAGGACCAATCTTGAGGTTCTTGCCAAGGACATCCACCCGATGGATCAGATTGAATTGCATAAGCAAACGGGTGAGATGGTGTATGCCTCCTTGGCAGACAAAACATTAGTGAACTACAGGCTGGAAAATAGCCTAAACAACACAACTGCCCAACTTGAGTTGGAAAGAGCATCCTCCCAAGCAAAGGACAACCGAATCAAAGCGTTGGAGGACATCATAATAGAGCTTGGGCATGATCCCAAGGACATCAAGGCTGTACAAGCACTATTGAAATTAAGGGATGCAGATATGGCAGCATTGAGGAAAATGATCAAAATCCCAGCAACTCTTCATCCTCAAACAGAAGAGGTTGCTCAGCTGAGACATGACCAAGATGCAGCAGCTATGCTGGTATCATTATATAAACAGCTGATCCAGACACAAGAAAAATTGGGAGAATCTGAGGCTGCACTGCAAGCAGCACTGCAACAGAAGGAAGGAGGCCAAACTTCTCAGCCCCCTCCAGAAATAATCAATTTGGAGGAACCTCCTCAGACTACTGCTCCTCCCACTGAACAGACAGAACAGGCAGCACCATCTACATCAGCGCCAGCACCAACTACAGAGCAGGCTCCAAGCCTGGATATGCAGAAGCTCAAGAATGAAATTCAGGCCTTAGAGGCCCAAATGGCAGAGCTAAATGAAGCCAGGGAGAATCTGGCTAAGCTCAATGAAAAATATGATAAATCCAAGCAGACTGTAGTAGAAAAAGGAAGGGAAATAAAGGCCCTTAAGGAGAAGATAAAGGAGCTGGAGAAGGAGCTCACACTTGACAAAGTGATAGCTGAGCTCAAAACAGTCTTATGGGCCCACATTGGCCAATCAATCACTGATCAATGGCAATACATTGAGACCATTCATGAGCAAATAGAGCTCATAGGAAAGGCACACAGGGAAATCCAGAGAGCAAGGGCATCTCTAGGCAATATGCCTGAGGTTGCCAATAGAATGATTAATGTGCTTGATAACAGAACAAGTGCTCAGCTGGCAGCAATGGGAATTCCAAACAGAACTGAAACCATCCAGCTTATATAGAGGGTCCTTACACTAAGAAGCCTGGTACAAACACTGGAAAGAAGAAGCCAGGACATGCAGACAGAGGTAAATAAGTTCATGGACAAGTTCACAACACTATAGGGTAGAGGTCTTCCTAGCTTACTGAACAGCGCAAGAAGACTACTTTCACATGAGCTTTATGCCAAAAGGGTCAATACATTTGCTACTAATCAAATCACTGAAAGACCCAGTACTTCAGAAGAAACAGGGCCAGCATCTGGACAAAGTCTCTATAACAGGGTAGAGAACTTATTTTTCATTGTGAATGAAATCAAACATTTGTTTGAAGTGCCTCCAAATTTCTACAAATACACAGAGGCAGATGAGACCTTAGAGGCAATTCTGAGACATCAATTGCCCACACAGGAAGTCTGGACCAAAATGATACAATTAATATTGTAAACCAGAACCTGTAATCAAGTTTTTTCATTAAAATACATAAGTCATCATGCACAGGAAAAAGTTGATGAATTCAGCATGTATGGAGAAGAATGGGCTGAGCCAACTCAGCAAAACTATTCGGCCACTACTAAAGCAACACTGACAGTCACAGGTGACAGGGCCGAGAAAGCTACAGCACGACAGCCATAAAGACACATTATCCAGCATTAAAAAAGAACGTTCAAACCGACTCAGTGGCCTCCAAAGGTCAAAAAAGTCTTCTGACAGAATTAAAGAGCATTTATGTTGTATTCAAAGCTGTAATAACTTCTTATCTACTGTTCTGTACAAGTTGGTGAACATATTTATTTCTCAGATGACTCAACACTTCAGATATTTTGTATGACCGTTTGTATATATTCCCCCTTGCATAAGCTTGCAGGGGTTGTTGTCGATTTCTCTTCTAGAGTTCTTATGCTGTAAACTTTCAGAGTTTAATACAAATGGCTGATGGAATTTCCAAAGTTTGTGTTGTCTGAGGCGTTGTAATGCGATTGCTGAATACTATAGGATTCCTGCGTGTTTTCATGGCTCAATAAGTTTCTTTCACCTGTTCCTTATGTTTGTTGTTTTCTTCATAATCCATTCATGTTCTGTTTCACAGTTTTATAGCAAAGAAAAAGAATAGTTTCAGGACTTATCTCATAGAATACCCTGAACTCAATATGAGCTATTATGTATGTTTTCCTCAGTTATAGTTATAAGAGTGTAATTCTTAATTGCCGCACCTTCACACTATATCTTTCACAATGATTATTGTTTCAGGAATTCAAGTTTGCTCCTGTGCAATATACCTCTTTCTCACACCCCTGGCTTAGTGGAGAATTCTTAATTGCTTTTCACTGGTTAAGCACATTTCATCGTCATAATTTCAAGTTTGTTTCATGAGATATTCAAATGGCCCTGCAGTTTCAGCAACTCAACTCAATATTTCAAACAACCTGTAGCCACAGACTCCATTGCCCAATGGACTAATACTGCCTGAAGACTTCCACCTTAGGTACAGAAGATATCCCTCAACCAAAAACATAAAACCAAACCTTGAAACTTATAACTAGCCTAAAATCTTCACAAAACAGAGACAAAACCTTAAAGAGAGAGCCCTCTCTGATTACAGTTTGGCTAGAAGCTGTAATCCAAAGATTGGTTAGTGGTTACCCCGGCCGTATTCCCTTGGGAGTCAAAGGGAACAACCTGGGTGTTAACATAAATGGCGACTCCACTGGGGAGCTGGATAAACTTTGCAACCTCCTATCGGATTCTTAATGCTGTAGATAAAGCCTGAGTGACAGCCAGATAGCCTTAGAAACTGCCTCTGCTTAGCATTTGCAGGAGTATATAAAAGCTGCCTCAGTCAATCTTTATTCAGTATTAATTTTCATATAGTTGTGCTATAACTGACCAGTCCTTGTCAAAAGATCACTACCTCCTCAGAAATTCTCATAAAAAGAAGTTCAGAAGCTGGCTCCTAAAAGGAAAACTAGGCACACCAGGTCAAATCCTGACCCAAATCCTCCTACTGTTTTCAATAACCCCAATTTGATCCATAAAATTCATAAAATCCAAGAGGAATGGGAGCAGTCTCCTGAATCTAGCCCTGAGGCAGCCCAGCATAGCTTTATCCCCACCCCTGCTAAACCTACTATTCACCTCCATACCACTCATTCCTCCCCCTCTTCATCATCCACTTCACAAAATATATTGGCAACACCTAACACTCAAACTGCTATCGTTGTTCCTGTTGTTCCAGTTGTCCCACCTATCCCACCAAATATGGCAAATCGTTATGCACCCCTTCAGCTGCCTAACAATCCTGGGGCCATGCCTCAGGATTACCAAGGAAAAATAACTTATTTCGATGGAACCAGTACATACACTGCCTTACAACATACTAAGAAAATGCAAGACTACTTTGAAAACTATGAGATAGATGATGATGATGTAAGGATGAAAATTTTTGTACAAAGCCTGACAGGTGAAGTAAGAACTTGGTTCAGAGCATTGGCACCAAACTCTATAGCCAATTCGGGTGCTCTTTACCAGACCTTTCTAAACAGATGGGAAAAGAAAAAGGACCCTCTGCACATTCTATCTGAATATGACACCATCAAGAGGGGTCCACAAGAAACTGTTTCAGACTATTGCACTAGATTCAATTCTGTCTATAGTGCCATTCCTCAAAACCTTAGGCCACCACCTGATCTAGCATTAATTAAGTTCCCCGATGGATTTGATGCTGATATGGCATATCAATTGAGAGAAAGAGCCCCTGCTACTTTGGCAGACATGCAAGACATAGCAGTAAGTGTAGAGGCAAATCTAATTGCCAAGAGAAATAGGGCAAGAACTGAAAGAAGAACAACATTTAAAGAAGAACCCTCAGCATTTGAGCAGAAGTTAGATGCAATCATCAAAGGTATGGATAGACTTGGGGATAGAGTGGAAACCATAGAAAGAAAGTCATCATGGGAAGGGCAAACAAGCAATGTAAGAAACCAAAATTTTAGAAAAACTCAAAATCCCAATATTGGAAGGACTGATCCTGACCAACATGTCAGACCCCCTTTCCAAGAGAATTATGCTGAGGCTTCTACATCTAGTGAACCCAATGAAGACCCTCACATTAATCTAATGGGTTTGGATGGTGAAAATCAAGTCTTTTTAACACAGGAAGATCATGAGGATGATGATGTCAAGCAGTTCCAAACCAAATCAGGTGAGTCATTTGATTTCAAACAAGGCTATGATACAGCTGTTTATGAAGTTCACAAGCAATATAAATTGAGGAGTAGGACAATAAATGTGACACAGCCTGACAAAACAAAGGATACCCCACAACCTAAGAAGGCTAGTGTCACAGAGGCAATGGACAAAACTAATCCAATCTCAAAGGAAGTAACAGTTGAGGAAATAACTGAAACATCTCCCTCGAATCAACAACCAGTAGACACAACACCCTTCCAGCATAAACCAAGCAACATTTCTCAAAAGACAAATAAAAAGGATAAACCTCAAGATCAAAAAGAGAATCATGAGGAAAGCATCAAGGTTTCCATTGAGAAGGAAAAGGTTGTTAACCTGAACACTAAAACCCAACCTGAAAAACCTTTTGATTTAGAAGCTGAAATTGGAAAACTGAAAATAGCCATTCCTCTCTCAGAGCTGGCTAAACATGACATCTATAAAAAACAAATCAAGAGATCCCTTCAGCTTACCCATAACAAAGATGATGTCAATGTATTGGATGACACCCCTGAACTACTTTTCGGTCCGGAGGTTGATGGAAAGACAACGGTCACAGGAATCTTACCTTTTTATGTCAGTCTGCATGTTCAGATAAGGTATTACACAACGCAATGTTTGACTCAGGTGCTTCCCACAACCTGATGCCCAAATCAGTCATGGAAATATTAAATCTAGATATTACAAGACCATACAAGGACCTATTCTCATTTGACTCCAGCCAAGTTAAGTGTTTAGGCCTGATAAAAGATCTCTGTGTGTCACTTGTCCAATTCCCCAATAAGACAATCCTGATGGATGTTGTAGTTGTTGATATCCCACCCAAGTATGGAATGCTGTTATCCAGATCATGGGGGGCTAAGCTTCAAGGTTCCCTACAGTTAGACATGTCATATGCTACCATCTCTATCTTTGGGCAACCAAAGAGACTATACAGAGAAACACTCATGAAATACATGGTCAGCAGTGAAGAAAAACCTCAAAATTTTCCCATATATGCTGTCCATTCTGATATAGATTCATACATTCTCTTCAATGATAATTCAGGCCCTATAAATGATGAGGAAACCAAGACACTCAAACAAGATCAGGACATTTATGAACAAGCTGCTGATCTAGAAATCACGCTGATTCAATCAAGTGATGAGACTGTCCTAAAAGACAAACTAGATGAAAAACCAGAACTTCAACTCACAATTCCAGATTACAGAGAAGCTATTAAGTCTCCCCTAGAACAAGAAATCCTATGGTTCCTTGAATTTGATGGGTCAGTCAACAAATTAGGGGCAGGAGCAGGAGTTTGGATACATAATGAACTAAACAGTCATGCAGAAGGTCGAGCTTATAGGCTAAATTTCAGATGCACTAATAACATGGCAGAATATGAAGCTCTTTTACTAGGCCTCAAACTAGTAAAATCCTTACAAGCCACAAAGGTTTCAATCATGGGAGATTCAGACTTAATTATCCAACAAGTGAAGGGAAATTTTGTCACCAATGACAAAAGATTGAGATCTTATAGGTCTGCTGCTGCTGAAATACTAAACTCCTTCACTGAATTTCAAATCACCAAAATCTCTAGGACCCACAATCTTCACGCTCATAGTTTAGCTACATTTGCAAGTACCTGCAAGCTACCTTTTGATGCCCACCATTGCTTTACAGCTGAGATAAAACACAGACCTTCTGTCCCAAACAATGTCAAGGACTGGCAAGTGTTTGAAGATGATACACAAATAAATAATTTCTTGACCTTACAACAAGAGTTTGCAGGACTAAATATTGACACTGAGGGAGCAAGTCAATCACAAATACTAGGTGAACAGAACCACAAAGCAATATCACCCAAAACAGCTAACCAAATGCTACATCCAACAATTTTTAACAAAGACAACATACAAGAAATTCAACAAATCAGTTGTGAAGAAATAGCTGGTGCTGAAGCTGAAGTGATACAATTGAAAGACAATTTTCTTCCAACAGGCCTAACTCCATTAGAGGATATTTTTGACTCAAATGATGTCCCTAGAAAACCAAAAATGCAGCCCCTTAATTCTGCCATTGAAGAATGCAACATTGGAACTGTTGACAAACCCAAGATAATAAAATTGTCTGCGTCCTTACCTCCTGATCAGAAGCCTAAATACATTGACCTTTTCAAAGAGTTTCAAGATGTCTTTGCATGGAGTTATGAGGACTTAAAATCCTATGACACCTCTGTTATCCAACACACCATCCCTCTCAAGCCTAATCAAAAGCCATTTAAGCAAAAATTGAGAAGGATCAATCCCATGCTTCTCCCTTCAATTGAGAAAGAGGTACAAAAAATGTTTAAAGCTGGTATCATAGCCCCTATCAGGTTTTCTGATTGGATCTCAAATTTGGTGCCCACAAGAAAGAAAACTGGTGAGATAAGACTTTGTGTTGATCTTAGAAACCTAAACCAAGTGTCCCTCAAAGACAACTATCCCTTACCTAAGATGGATCACATTCTCCAAAGAGTGATAGGGGCTTCAAGGATCTCATTACTTGATGGATTCTCAGGCTTTAATCAAATCCTAGTGCACCCTGATGATCAAGACAAAACTGCATTCACAACCCCCTGGGGAACATTCAAATATGTGAAAATGCCTTTTGGATTGAAAAATGCAGGGGCTACATTTCAGAGAGCAATGGATATTGCTTTTGCCAAGGAGATCCATGACTTCCTTGTTATTTATTTAGATGACCTCACACCTTTCTCAAAATCTGACCAAGAACACTTGAAGCATTTGAGGCAGATCTTCTTAACATGTAGGAAATATGGAATTTCCTTGAATCCCAAGAAGTCTCTATTTGGTTTGGAAGAAGGTAAGCTGTTAGGGCATATCATTTCAAAGGATGGCATTAGAATTGACCCAGACAGGATACAAGCTATCTTACAAATGCCCCACCCAAGAAACATCAAAGAATTACAAGCCTTCTTGGGAAAGATCAACTTCTTAAGGAGGTTTATCCCAAACTTAGCAGAATTGATCAGATTACTAAATAACATGCTAAAGAAGGATTCAAAAGTGAAATGGACAGTAGAAGCAAATCAAGCTTTTGAAGGCATAAAACTGGCCCTTACCCAAACACCGGTCTTAACAAATCCTCAATTTGACAGAGAATTTATCATTTTCTCTTTTGCCTCCCAGCATACCATTGCTGCTGTTTTATTACAGAAAGATGACCAAGGAAATGAAAAACCCATTGCTTTCTTTAGCAAAGCTCTTAGAGATGCACCCTTGAAATATCAGATCATGGAGAAGCAAGCTTATGCTTTGGTTAAGGCCATTAAAGACTTTAGGATTTATATCCTTTACTCCCATGTTATAGCTTATGTGCCAAGCCCTATTGTAAAAGACATACTTACTCAAGAGAACTTAGAGGGCAGAAGAGGAAAATGGATTGCCAACATCTTGGAATTTGATATTGAAATAAAACCTACAAAACTGATAAAAGGGCAAGGTTTGGCCAAGTTAATGTCTGAAACAAACTTCCAAGCCTTAGACATAAACCAGCTGGACAATGAACTGGAGCTGGCGACTCCAAAGATCAATGTAGCCTTTGAACAATCCCCATGGTACTCTGATATATGTTATGTGTTACAAAACCTGTGTGCTCCACCAGGATTGTCCAGAACTAAGTGTAGGTTCCTAAAAATGAAAGCTTCAAGATTTTGTGTCATGGATGGTAATTTACTTTGGAAAAACCATGAGGGAATATTGTTAAACTGCTTGATTGAGAATGAGACTAACAATATCATGAAAGAATTCCATGCAGGTGATTGTGGTGGACACTTGTATTGGAAGTCCACCGTGGATAAGATACTGAGGGCTGGTTACTATTGGCCCACTGTTTTCTCTGATGTCAAAAAATTTACCACCGCGTGTCATAAATGTCAAGTGTTTGAGGGAAAGAGAAAGTTACTGCCACTGCCTTTGAGGCCTATTGCAACAGAGAGGCCTTTTCAACAATGGGGCTTGGATTTCATTGGGGAAATTCATCCCTCATCTTCAGGCCAACATAGATGGATTCTAACAGCTACAGACTACTTTACTAAATGGATTGACGCTGTTCCATGCAGACAAGCAAATGATTCCACTATCATTCAGTTCCTTGAGACCAATATTCTTTCTAGATTCGGTTGTCCTGATAAGATAATAACAGACAATGCTGCTGCCTTCCGATCTAAGAAGATGGTCAATTTCTGCCACAAATTTCACATTACTTTGGGCCATTCTACTGCATACTATCCACAAGGAAATGGCCTTGCTGAATCATCAAATAAAAGCCTTGTAAACATCATAAAGAAGGTGTTGGAAGAAAATAAGAAGAATTGGCATAAGAAGCTGGTCAATGCCTTATGGGCAGATAGACTAACAACCAAGAGATCAATTGGGGTCAGCCCTTATGAGTTAGTCTATGGATTACAAGCCAAATTTCCTTCATCACTAGGGGTCCCTGTTATGAAACTACTTCAAGAAAGCCAAGCTGAGCCCAATGATATGCAAAGAAGGATCAATCAAATAATATGTTTGCAGCAAACTAGAGACCAAGCTTTCAGCAGAGTTCAAGTTTTACAAGAAAAATTAAAGAAAGCTTTTGATAGAAGGACCAAGGCAAAAGATTTCAACATTCGTGATAAAGTACTCAAGTGGGATTCAAGAAGGGAAGATAAGGGAAAACATGGAAAATTTGATTCCCTTTGGAGAGGACCATTTGCTGTTCAAGCAGTACAAGGAAACAATACTTATTTCCTTAAAAGTCTTGATGAAGATGATTTAGATGAAGGTCCTGTGAATGGCAGGATGTTGAAGCACTATTTTGACTACTATCCATAAGTGCAGCCTAAGTATCCCTTGTACATATTCAGCTGTATATATTACTTTCTGTTAACATGTGAAAATGTAGTTTTTTCAAGTTTTGTCAGTTATCAGCAAAAGGCAAATAAGTTCAGAGACCTACTAAGATGGGAAGGGCACAGTGTGGAGAATTCAAAGAAGAATATTCCAAGTTTTGATACAAGAAGTCAAGGGCCAAGGCATTCTGACCTGCTGTTCTTGGTCTTTCAAATGGAAAAACCATCCCCATGTGGAGCCACTGTTAGCTACCTATACCAATAGGTTTCATATTTCATGATTGGCAAATGGAAGTGCCAAATATGCTCTGCTTTGGTGATGCAAAGATCCCATATTTCCAAGAGAAAACAAGGTGTGTACATAGCCTGATGTTGACTAAATTTTGATGGATGGTCCAACAGCCTAATCTGGATCATGCCATGTTTCAATTTTTTGTTATAGAATAGAGAAAGAAGTCTGTCCAAACTGTTTAATCTTGGCAGACCAATAGTTAGGTAGAGAATGAAGGTGCCCAACCGCTTAATCTGGGACCTTGGAAGCAATAAGGGTAGCCTTAGATAGAAAAACAAAAGAAAAAGCCAAAAGAAAGAAAAGGCACATAAGGGTCTGCAAATCTAAGTGCACCCTCCATGAAGAAACAAAAAATGCTAGGCAGGTAGATGGGTAGGTAGATGGAGTTGCAGAAATGTCATTCCTTACAATTGAATGTTTGGTAACCTTTTATAAAGGAACATCATTGGATAGAGAAGGTCCTCTTCTCCATCATGTTGCAGCAAAGCAAAGGAGCATGACTAACTTCCTTTTCCCCCTTCCACATTCATTACTACCATCCCTTCATCAGTCATGTTCGTGAAAGAATTCAAGGTTTTGTGTTGGTTCTTATTCCTTTAAAAGCCACATTTCTTGTCTAAAATTCTTTTCATTTTGATCTACTCCCTAAGCTAAGTTATTTTCATATAAACTTAGGGATATCACTCCTCATTCACTTCTTCCATTCATATTAACCCCTAACTTCTTATTATCTAAATCCCCTATGTTACCCTTTCCCTATTATTATAAACACTATGGTGTATAAACCCCAAGCATTCTATAAATATCCCTTCCCCTTGGCATTATAGCCATATGTTCACAGTCAGGGATTAAATTGACATCAGGTCAGTTTAAGAACCCAAACCCTACCCCTCTTCCCCCTTCAGAAGTTATCTAAACCATTTAACCCCTTCATTTGCTAAAGAATCTTGTAAAAAACCCCATTTTCACCCCTAACCCGCTCATTTGCAAAAATACATGGAAAACCCACTTTTCCCATTTTACCCAAAATTTGGCGCAAAAGCACATTTTCATAAAATACATTGAAAAACCATACAAACTCACCAAAATTCCATAATCCCCTCTGGGCGCGCGTTTCAAGCAAAAATATTATTTTAATCCCCGCCCACTTCCGTATTGACCTGGCACCTTAACGATCCGTTGACCGTCGGATCTGGCCCTTTTCATCCGACGTCTCTCATCAATATCGGACCAGGCCCGACGTCCGTAAGTTACCTTCCGAAATTTGTCAGAGGGTGACGTCAGGCCTCTGCCACGCGTCACCCCCAAATCGTATCGGAGCGTCCTCTGACAATTCCGCTTCCGTATAATGAGCGGTGCGATATCATACCGCTTACCGGTTCCGGTTTCTGTGAACCCGCCATGCCAACGTCACTACCACGTCATTACCGCGTCACCGCTACATCACCACCGCATCAGCGCCCCCATCCGGCACTGCTCTGACCTGCTCGCCACCTCACCATCCCCATGGACCACTCACAGACCGCCACGTCACCCGATGACGTCATGCTGACGTCATCCAAAAAAAGCGCCAAATAACCCAAAAGTCTATATTTTGGCCAAAAAATTGTGTTTTTCATTACTTTTGCAAAAAACAACTGTTGCACCTCTGCATGTATTTTATGACCAAATAAGCGTCAACCTGCTGAATTCAACCCGAGGACCATTGGCGCGCCAAATCCACCTGCATTTGTGACTATTGCCGACAGTTTACCAGGTATTTATCCCAGTCATTCCCTCTGCGCCTGGTTTTATCCTGCATTCTCCAACAATAGCTTAAAGAGTAAGAAAACACTGTGTTTGCCGATAAATCCCCTGTGGCTAGCCTCCATTTTCAGTTGTAAAATCGAAATTCACCTGCAGAGCCTTACTTACCCAAGTTTTCACAAAACATACAGTTAGTTCGCGCATTCGTGAACTGAGAACCCAAGCTGCACCAATTCACCGTGAAGAGAGTTTTTAAGGCCAAGCATTTGCCCTATTAGTGCTTTGTGCAGTATTTCAATTGCTGCCATTGCCATTTTATCCTCTGTTCCTTAGTAAATCACCTCTCTTTCCAAGAAATACTCCTCTGTGCTGCTCTGCACAGTAACACCAGTTCATACAAACAGAATCCTAAAGTAACCATGGAAGCACCGGTAGCACCTGTAGCCTTGAATATTGCTCCATTAAATGCCCCTCAGAGAGAGTTGGAGTGGAAAGCATTAGTAGACCTAGATTATCAGATATCAGAGGAAATGCTGCTGCATAGCAAGTACCACATCCAATTGCTAAATGAGTTGAAGATTAAACATGAGTGCGGAACAGATGTATTGGGCATTTGGGACTCTTTCCTCCCAATCTTCAAGCTCCCTCAGGTCAACCAGTTTCCTGACCTAATCCACCTATGTGCTGACTGCTATGACCCCACTCAGAGGGCTGTACTTGACCCTTCAGGATCAGTTGTTTTTTATGTTACCCCTGAAGCCATCAGAGATATGCTGCGCTTCAATACTGATAAGAAATTGGTCCCTTTATCATTGATAGATTTGATAAAACAAGGAGCTAAAATGACAGATGTTCAGGTCACCAAGCTGAACCAATTGTATATTGACTCTGACACTGTAAGGTACCCTCCCATTTCTCATGTATACCTCAATCAATTGGGCAGAGACCTTGTAGATATGATTAGTCCCATATTGGGCTATAATTCAATTGAATTTGTTGATGAAACTGTGCAGTATTAGTCCATTGGGCAATGATGCCCGTCAAACTCTATCCTTACTCAGCATAGTAGTTAAAAGCGCAACCTATTTCCATCTCTACTTTTCTTATTTTATTTTAAGTTTTAAAAAATATGATATAATCATTGCCCGTAGACCACCAAAGCCATAAACTTCACTTGCTAAAGTGATGAACATAACATGGAAGAGCATGTGTATGTGTAATGTTAATAAATTACTTAAATTTTAAATTGATATTGATTGTTAATTGGAGTGTATTTATGTAATGAACTTATTGATACAAATATGTAAGATATTTCAACCATTTGATTTGTCCCATTATCAATGTACTATTTTAATTGTAATACTATCAATAAATTATTTGTTGGTTGTGTTATATTCTTTCCATGACTAGATTTCCTAGATCACCAAGGGGTTAGAGGTGGGGCGAAGCCTGCCTTTTGTTGTGCGGATTGCATAGTGGGGGGCTCATAGGGGGTTTGAAGGGGATGGTTAGCGACCCTCTACGGGGTCCGGGGCAGCGCCTCGGGGAAATTTTTATGGGACCCTATATTAGGTGGGTGAACCTACCTATGGTTTTGTGCATGGTTTTCGTGCATGGCTTTGGCCGCGATGGTTTTCGTTCCATGGTATTGGATGCTTCGACATGTTTATATATGTATTGTAACATTGAAAGGAACATAATGAAAAATCAAGTTGGTAGTCCGGGTTTTGGGATCCAGGGGAAATCTTTGTGTATATGTGTTTTATGTGTTATGCTCTTACATTGTTTATTTACTATTCTTAGAATTTGTATGTAGGTAATTTCTGTATAGGGTTAAAACCTACATTTGGTATCAGATCTATTTTGGCTTTAAGGGGATGCTTTTGTTGCTGTGGGGTTTCTCTCGAGCCTGTGGTAGACCCTGTTCAGTGGGAGATCTACGGGATCGATTCTTGTGGTGAAAGAAGATGGTGAGCAGTGGAAAGATAGAAATTGAGAAATTTAATGGTCATAGTTTTGAGTCGTGGAAACTCAAGATGGAGGATCTGTTGGTGGATAAAGATCAGTGGATCCGGTAGATCCAGGTACTAAACCAACGAGAGTGTCTGATGAAGAACGAAAGAAGTTGGATCGGCAGGCAAAGAGCACAAGATGATTGTGTGTCTCAAATTGAGTATTGTTGAATGTATCAGGGGAAGCTACGACAAAGGCTTTGTGGGAAAAGTTAAGGACTTTGTACCAATCTAAATCTCTGGTGAATAAAGTGTTCCTATGGAAAAAGTTGTATAACATGAGCATGAAAGATGGAGACTCGGTGACAAAGAATCTGAATTCATTTAATACTATAGTAAGTCAATTATTATCTATTGATATTAAAAATTTCAGATAAAGATAAGTGCATCAGTTTGTTGTGTTCTCTACCAGATTTGTGGGATAGTTTGGTTATTACAATAGGTAGCAATGCAACTTCCTTGCAGTTTGATGAAATAGTCTCATCCTTACTTACAGAGGAGATGAGAAGGAAAAACATGGAGAGCCAGAATGGTGATGCCTTGTCTGTACAAGGAAGGTCCCAGAATATAAACAAAAATAAGTCATTGAGTAGGAGATCTAAATCTAGAGGGAGATTTAAATCTCAAGGAAAACCTGTAAAGGTGTGGTGGAAATACGGAAAGGAAGGGAACTACAAAAGCGTCTGTAAATCTAAAGCTCCTGAAAAAGAAAAGGGATCTGATGATGCTCCTTCCGCAAAGGTAAAAGCCACCTCAGATAAAGGTGGGGATGTGTACTTGACTTTTTGAAGTACACATGTAGTTCATGAGGCATGGTTGATTGACTAAGGGGCATCCTTTCACTTCACTCCCCATAGAGAGTGGTTCTGCGAGTATGAGAAATATGATGGTGGTGATGTCTTCTTGGGGGATGACAGGAAGGTTAAAATTGTTGGTCATCGGAAAGTTAAGTTGAAATTGTAAGGTGGAAGGATTAAAACATTTCCAAGTGTTTTGCATATTCCTGCATTGGCTAGAAATCTAATTTCTGTAAGAAAGCTGGATGATGCAGGTGTAAAAACGGTGTTCGAGAAGGATACATGCAAGATGGTTCAGGGAGCACTGGTATTGATGCAGGGAGTTCAGATTGGAACTATGTACAAGCTGCAAGGTAGCATTGTTATTGATGGGTGCGATAGTTCTTTGGTTTCTGAAAGTGGAGCAGAAAATCTAGTTGTCTCTAGAGAAAAGACCATGCTATGGCATCAAAGGCTTGGAAATATTGGAGAGAAGGGCTTTCGAATACTTCATAGTAAAGGTATGGTAGAAGGTATGACTATTAGCTCTCTGGATTTTGATTTCTGTGAAAATTGTGTATATGGGAAGTAGAATCGGGTGAGTTTCCCCTCTGGTGGTAAGAGGACAAAACATATATTACAGCTGGTGCACAGTGACATGTTTGGACTTGTGAAGGTTCCATCAATGGGTAAGTCTATGTACTATGTATCATTTATAGATGACTTCTCAAGGAATACATGGATATATTTCCTTAAAAAGAAATCTGAAGTCTTTGATAGGTTTAAATAATTTAAGGCTCTGGTGGAAAACTAAACAAAGAAGAAGATAAAGGTGCTGAGGATAGATAATGGTGGAGAGTTTTGCAAGAAGGAATTTCAAGAATTCTATAAGAAGTGTGCTATAGCACAACAAAAGACTAGTCCATACACACCTAAGCAAAATAGAGTTGCATAAAGAATGAATAAGACATTGACGGAAAGGGCAAGGAGCATGCTCAATGGTGTCGGGATAAGACAAGAATTCTGGGCAGAGGCGGTGGAGACAACATGTTACCTGGTCAACATATCACCTTCATCAGCGTTGGAGGATAAGACTCCACAAGAGGTATGGACTGGTAAGAAACCCTCTCTTTCACATCTGAGGGTATTTGGATGTGATGCATATGTACATGTTCCAAATGAGAAAAGAACAAAGTTGGATAGTAAATCTGAAAAGTTCATCCTTATTGGGTATAAGGATGGTTTAAAAGGCTATAAGCTTTGGAACCCAGTAACAAGGAAGGTTGTGTACAACCGAGATGTCATGTTTAGAGAGGTGAAAGATGTTATTAAACATGAATTTCCATCAAAGGAACCTCAGAAGATAGAGTTTGAGCTTAAGGAGGAAGAATCATACTCTACAACAGAAGAGGAATCAGAAGATGAAGAGCCACAAAATCTGGTTGTGAGAAGATCAGTTTGAGAAATAAGGTAGCTAGAAAGTTATAGTCCATCTGCTTTCTGTTCAAACTTTTCTTTATCTATTACTGATGATGATCCCAGAACTGTGAAGGAAGCAGCAGATTCAGATGATGGCAAACTCTAGTAAGAGGCCATGGTTGATGAAATGACATATTTGCACAAAAATGAGGCTTGGGATCTGGTGGAGTTGCTAGCTGGAAGGAAACCCATTGGCAGATAATGGGTGTTCAAGAAGAAGACAAATGCAAAAGGAAAGCTGGAGAAATAAAAAGCTCAGCTGGTAGCAAAAGGTTATTCCCAAGTGTTGGAAATTGATTTTGGTGATATTTTTTCTCCTGTTGCCAAGGTATCTTCTATTGGATTACTTCTATCTATTGCTACTACTTTTGATTGAGGTAGAACAAATGGATGTGAAGACAACATTTCTTCACGAGGATCTGGAAGAGGAGATCTACATGAAGCAACCTGAAGGCTTTGCAGTGAAGGGTAAGAAAGAACTGGTATGAAAGTTAAAAAAGTCTCTATATGGGTTAAAACAGTCAACAAGGATGTGGTATCAGAAATTTGGTACATATATACGGGGAATTGGCTTCACCAGAAGCAAAGTAGATCACTGTGTGTATTTTAAATTAATTGGTGATCATGTTACTTATCTGGTCTTGTATGTGGATGATATGTTGCTGGCTAGAAATGACAAAGAAATTATCTAGGATTTGAAGACCCAATTGTCCTCCAAATTCGACATGAAATATGTTGGTGCTGTAAACTATATTTTGGGCATGGAAATTAAAAGAGATAGGGAAAAGAGGAAGCTCGGGTTAAACCAGAGGAACCATGTCGAGACAATATTGCAGAGTTTTAATATGTAGGATAGTAAACCAGTGAAGGTTCCCATTCCTATAGGTTGTAGAATTTCCCACTGTAGATGAACATATTATGCAATATACTAAAACAAAATACCATATCTAATTCTACAACAAACTTGTGGAAGCTTAATTGAATATGAACAAGATCAAATAGAACACATATAACTGAGAATTAGAAAGCAATCACACATGAACACAGAAGAATACATTGGGAAAAGCCTCAGCTAAAAACCCCGGTCTTTATAATATCATACAAGTGGTAATATGTCTGGATTACACAGAGATTTAACTCATAAGCTATCCAGCTCTTAGTACAATCCCTCTACTACTCATAGACAATTAAAGCACTACAACAAAACCAACGATTTGCACCAGATTTAGCGCCAGATTTTAGTGCATTTTTTTTGTAATTGTGATGAGCAACCTGGCGCTAAATCTGGCTCTATTGTACAATTTTTAAAGCGTCCTTTTTTGCACCTGATTTTGCATCCTTTTTCATGCTAGATTTTGCATCATTTTTTACACCGAACTATGCATCATTTTTTGCGTCAAATTTTGAACCAAGATTTGCATCTTATTTTATGACAGGTTTTGCTTCTAGTTTTGTGTCATTTTTTGCATCTATTTTTCATTCTCTTTTGCTTCCTATTTTGTGTCATTCTTTGCTTCCATTTTTGCACCATCATTTGCATCAAGTTTACACTGTATTTTGAATCCAATTTAACGTCTTTTTATGCAGCCATTTTGTGTCAGTTTTTGCATCTAGTCTTACGCCAGGTTTTGTATCTAGTCTTACACTAGTTTTTGCTTCTATTTCTGAACCAGCTTTGGTGCCTATCTTTGCACCATGTGTTGAATTTGATTTAGCACCAAATTTTGCATCCATTTTTGTGCCCATTTTTGCATCTTTTTTTGGACCATTTTTTACATCCACATTTACGTTTGATTTGTCTCCATTTTTCTCATCTCATTTTGCACCATATTTTGCGTCATTTGTTTCATCCAATTTTGCATCATTTTTAACATCATCTCTTGCATCTAATGTTACATCATTTTGAGCATCCAAATTTGCATTTATATTTGCATCTTATGTTGAGTCATGTGTTGTGTCCACCTTTGCATCTTATTTTGTGTCTAATGGTACATTCAATTTAGAGCCATTTTTTACGTCTACTTTTGTATTTGTTTTTGCACCAAGTTTTGCATCCAATTTTAAGCTATTTTATGCCCCTTTTTGCACCATTTTTTTGTGTCTACTTGTGTCCAATGTTGCACCATTATTTACACCGACTTTTTCATCCAATTATGCATTTTTTTGGTGTCTAGTTTTACATCGTTTTCACCATCCAAATTTGCATCTTTTTTTGCCTCATTTTGTGTCCACATTTGCATATAATTTTGTGTCTGAGTTCGAGCCTAAATTTGCATGTGATTAGGAATCATTTTTTACATCCAATATGGCATCCTTGGTTTCAACTTTTTTCAGCCCCATTTTGCATCTTGTTTTATGTCTTTTCTTACATATTTTTTTTTTCCTTTTTTGCACCCAAGTTTGCATCCCAAATTTACACCATTATTTGCATCATCATTTGGAATATTAATTTGTAACGTTTTTTTCTTCTTTTTAACGCTCAACTTTGCATCTTATTTTACATCTAGTTGTTGTATTTTTTGCATCTAATTTGGTGCCCATTTATGTGTCCTTGTTTTTGCCCAATTTGATATCCTTTTGTATGCCATGTTTTGTTCCCTTCTTTGTGTCAACTATTGCACAATTTTTCACTTCTAATTTAAAACACTTTGTATGTCAATTGTTTGCATTTTGTATTAATTCCTAGTTTAACATCCAATTTTACTTTCAATTTTGCATCCATGGTTACATCCGCATTTGACTTCTTATATAGAGTATATTTTTCTTTACATATATGACCCCCTTTATAGATTCATAGTGAAATATATGATAGTTTCTAAATATCATTAAAGCAGATATCACAATTCAAAATCATTTGTAAAGAAATTTAAGAGAAATTGACAACATCCATCCAAAAAAATAACAATGTGGCATTAACAATTTTCAAAACATGTATAAAATAGCAACATAATACTAATAAAATCAGTATTATTTTTAATCAAACAAGTAAAATTCAAATATGATTAACAAATCAAAATATTTCATGAATATCGTTATTCTATGATAAATTAACAACATACATAAATCAAACTCATCGTATGATTACAAAATCAAAATGTCTCATTGATATAGGGTAAATTCACAACACCCATCTAAACATAACAATGTCATTCTACACAATAATTTCTTCATAAAAAACAATGCATGTGCATGCCTAGCTACCACCACCAAGATCATCCTCATGATCATCTTGACCATCCTCATTACTCTGATCCACATCATCACCAACACCGCAACTATCATCATCATCTCCTCCTTCACCACCATCATCCTCATCCTCATCCTCATCATCTCCTGATATATGTTGAACATAATTTGGATCATCGTCTTGGCAATCATTACCTATAGCATTCTGACAAAAAAAATCAATATTACATGTTAGTATTAATTACATAACACAACGCATGTTTTTGTTATACAATGTTAACCATAAAATGAGGTAAGATATAATATCTAATAGTACTAAAAAATAAAATGAAAATATGGTTTAAAATTATATTGGAAATCCAACTAAGATTACATACCATAGAGTCCATCCAAACAACAAATTCAACCCATCTCTTTTGCTGCAGCACCTCCTTTTCCAAATGATTTGGAGGTCTTCCATATTTTAGTTCCTATCAATCAGTAAATAGGGAGAAATTAGATAACAATGACTTTCTTCTAGTACAAAATTTATTAAAAAAATATCACATGTTTAATATACTTACAAAGGTTGTTATCAGTGCTTTTAAACCTTTCTGGCCACTACGATGAGTGACTTTTGTCTTGGTTAACCTCACCTTGGATGCCTTGTCCTTAAACATAAACCAATTCAATTTATTTTCACACAAATACATGTCTAAGATACTTATAAGTATTAATACATTCTAAATAATGTTTAATGAAAAATTCAATACTTGAATGCTCTCATTGCCGACTTTTCTTTGTGCATCCAACTTCTCATATGATTTTACAAGTTCTTTCCATACTTTAAAAGGTATGTCAATAGGTCTTTGTTTCAATCTTTGATCTTGAGGCATTTTTTTAATTTTTCTTGTTTGGTTAAAAAATTTGGTTAAAAAAAACCGAACAAGTAATTCACATCAATGGCATGGGGACTCTATGGATATGTGTAAAAAAATGGCTATAAAGAAAACATCCAAAAAACATATGAGCTCTCCCTTTGATGGTCACTTGGGGCATATGGCTGGAAAGGAACAACTCCATTTTCGAAAATCAAGGACAATCCTTTCTCAAAGTCCTTCCTAATATTTGCTCCTTTATCCTATCCTTTTTTCCTTTATCCTATCCTTTTTTCCTTTATACTATTCTTTTTTCCTTTATCCTATCCTTGAGATGTTGTTTATGCATACATTCTTTCTCTATGCTCGGCTAAATGCAGTATTGGAGTTTATCTCCCTAGTAATCTCTTTAGCTAAATTTCTGCAGTCTGGGTCAGAGAGGAAATGGTTGTTGCTTAGTACATTTCAGTCTCAATGGCCATTATTCCCCATTAAGATAGTCTCCCACTAAACCTTGATTTGATCCCATATGCCAAATGGAAAAACAATAGTCATT
Source organism: Pinus tabuliformis (assembly GCA_031772625.1). NCBI lineage: Eukaryota > Viridiplantae > Streptophyta > Pinopsida > Pinales > Pinaceae > Pinus > Pinus tabuliformis. Next base: position 463,312,234 of record CM062814.1, read on the forward strand.
GGTCCATTCATCCATATTATTTCCTAAACCTTTGTAATTCCTTTTGCTACAGCCATCCCTTCATGTCATCTTGGACTTCATTGTATAAGCTCTAGTAATCCTATTCTAGGGAAGCCCCCTTGAGGCAGAGGAAAGCCAACATAAACAGACTGAGAGCATCAAAATCAAACCACTAAAGACAATGAAATCAAAAGGGTAATGAAATCAAAAGGGTGGCAAGTACAGGATTTTTTTCTTCCAGTTCCTTGAAAGAATTTATGCAGAAAATTTAAGAAGTATCATGTCAATGACAGAACAAGTGAAGGACAAGAAGTTGCCAAAAAGGTTGTTCTGCTACCACCAAGACATGGCTGAATGTACGTTCAACAAAAAATTACAATAGTCCTGAAGAAGCTTAAAGAATATAAAGCAACAGATACTAGTAACTAGAAAACTTGAGGTTACTATAGAATAACAGCTGCTGCTCTAAATTGAATGAAGTGGCAGAGAAAATAGAATTGGATATCCTTTCATACAAAAAGTTTGTAGAAAGGTTGTAGGTGAAACAGAAGTTGAAACAAATATTACAATGAAGTATTTTCAATGATGTTAAAGGACGATTTTATATTTAAAAATTAAAATAATATAATACTATACCACTTGAAGTGACACAGAATCCCATATGCCAAATGGAAAAACAATAGTCATTGGTCCATTCATCCATCTTATTTCCTAAACCTTTGTAATTCCTTTTTCTACAGCCATCACTTCATTTCATCTTGGACTTCATTGTATAAGCTCTAGTAATCATATTCTAGGGAAGCCCCCTTGTGGCAGAAGAAAACCAGCATAAACAGACTGACAGCGTCAAAATCAAACTACTAAAGACAATGAAATCAAAAGGGTGGCAAGTACAGGATTTTTTCTTCCAGTTCCTTGAAAGAATTTATGAAGAAAATTTTAAGAAGTATCATGTCAATGACAGAACTAGTGAAGGACAAGAAGTTGCCAAAGAGGTTGTTCTGCTACCACCAAGACATGGCTGAATGTACGTTTAACAAAAATTACAATAGTGGTGCAGAAGCTTAAAGAATATAAAGCAACAGATACTAGTAACTAGAAAACTTGAGGTGACTACAGAATAACAGCTGCTGCTCTAAAATGAATGCAGTGGCAGAGAAAATAGAATTGGATATCCTTTCATACAAAAAGATATGTAGAAAGGTTGTAGGTGAAACAGAAGTTGAAACAAATATTACAATAAATTATTTTCAATGATGTTAGAGGACAATTTTATATTTAAAAATTAAAATAATATAATACTATACCACTTGAAGTGACGCAGAAGAATCCCATATGCCAAATGGAAAAACAATAGTCATTGGTCCATTCATCCATCTTATTTCCTAAACCTTTGTAATTCCTTTTGCTACAGCCATCCCTTCATTTCATCTTGGACTTCATTGTATAAGCTCTAGTAATCCTATTCTAGGGAAGCCCCCTTGTGGCAGAGGAAAACCAACATAAACCGACTGACAGCGTCAAAATCAAACCACTAAAGACAATGAAATCAAAAGAGTGGCAAGTACAGGATTTTTTCTTCCAGTTCCTTGAAAGAATTTAAGAAATATCATGTCAATGACAGAACTAGTGAAGGACAAGAAGTTGCCAAAGAGGTTGTTCTGCTACCACCAAGACATGGCTGAATGCACGTTTAACAAAAATTACAATAGTGCTAAAGAAGCTTAAAGAATATAAAGTAACAGATACTAGTAACTATAAAACTTAAGGTGACTATAGAATAACAGCTGCTGCTCTAAAATGAATGCAGTGGCAGAGAAAATAGAATTGGATATCCTTTCATACAAAAAGGTATGTAGAAAGGTTGTAGGTGAAACAGAAGTTGAAACAAATATTACAATGAATTATTTTCAATGATGTTAAAGGACGATTTTATATTTAAAAATTAAAATAATATAATACTATACCACTTGAAGTGACGCAGAAGAATTCCAGCCTCCACTGTAGATATAGAAAGCACTGTAGAAACAGATGCTATAGCTTCCTTTTGACGTTGAAGAATGTCTTCCTCGCTTAAAATAGTGTAGTTCGACTGCAAAGTAACAAAATTTAACAAAGTAATAATTTTCACATCACGTTAAAGAGAGAAATTAAAGCTCGATTTGCACAATTGTTCATTTCATATCTTCATAATACTTTAAGCCAACCCATACCTAGGCTAGCTAGCATTTTGAAAACAAATAAATAAACCCTTTCAAGGGGCCAACACAAGAATTATATTTTTCCTTCTAATTTTGGAAAAGATAAATAGATAAATATTTATTAAACCCATTACTTCTCATGGATAAGAAATATTAGGCATTGAAGACAATCATTTTTAAAAAATGACAACATATTTTCAATTATGAAATCAATTTAATAAGATAGATGGAAAACTTCCCCTCAAATGAAGGTATGCAGCAAAACTCCAACCATGGACAGCTCATTTAAAAATTCATCCCACAAAGTTGTTTCATTCAAGCTTCAAACAAATCTTTAAGTTCCTTTTTGAGTATAGTCAATGACCTTGGTGACCATTTAATTTTAGAGAAAATGAAAAAGATTTTAAATAAAAATAAATTGATTGGACTGCTATTTTATAAACTTAAATCCTCTCAGTTTTACACCGTGCAGAAACATTCCTATTTCAAAAACCCCACCTTTTTCAACTTTTTAGTTTCTCATCATTACATCCTCCCAAAAAAGCATGATCTCAGAATAAAGCATGATCTTAATCAAATCCTTCAGCTACTTGTTCATTAGTCATCCACCAGAATTTAAATTGTTCATCTTCTACACATTATTTTTGCATTGTGTGAAGCAAATCAATAGATGCATTGTAAGGTTGGCTAACACAATGTCCTTTTATTCATTTAGCAACCAGTTAACTTTAGCCTTTAGGGAAAGGAAAAAATTTTAAAGAAAAATAATTGATTGAACTGCCATTTAATAAAACTCAAACCCTCTAAGCTTTACTCCAATTCAGGTGCAATGTACAGAGCAGGTACAGAAATCTTCTCAGCATTGCCCTGATAAACTGATGCAATAAATTTCAAGGTAATCCAAGCAAATATTTTAGTACCATGCATATTTGGTGCTTGAAATCAATACGCTTGGGGAAAGCAACTAATGTTGGATAGGTTTAAAAACCAGCCTTTACAATAACGTATTAATTGGTTGACAAGGCATTTTAAGCCAAAGAGATGGTTGACAAAGCATTTTAAGCCAGTGAACATAATTGCTTGTGAGGGAGAAGAAAGGATTGAGAGGTATGAAGTTACAGGAAAATGGAGAGCTAGAGTGACTATGGCAGGATTTAGTGTATATCATCTCAGTGCTAATGTTAAGGACACGGTTAAATCTTTGCTCTGTTAATCATATTGCAATAGCTATAAGACTAAGGAAGAAGGAGGAGCTATGTATTTACTATTTTGGATGGTTGGACAAAATTCTCATTGCAACATCTGCTTGGCATTGAGAGGCAACGACTATAAGAATGTTCTTGTACAAGAATTTGTTATAATTTATCAATACCATTGTTGAAACTGCATGTGACTTTCGTGTGTGTCAGGGAAGAGTTCAGAAACCTGACACAATAACTTATTATAGGGGTAAAAGATGAAACTAATTTAAGGAAACAATGGTTTTTACCTGTCCTGTTCAACCAGGGATAAGATAGTTATTCGTTTGTATTTTGCTTCCTTATCCAGGTAGACAGGAAAATGCTAAGGCTTGCTAAAATCAATGATATGCCTGCCTACACAGTGGGTAATTGGATAGAGATAGTTACTATTTAACTTTCAGGAACTTATACTTCACTAGCTAAAAAGTTTTGGATTTTTTTTTCTTATGACCTTGAGTATAGAGTCTCATAATCAACTAGAAGAAAAATCAAGTCTATCTTTCAATTGCTTGAACCAGGACTATATCATGGATATTGCAGCAATAAAAGAAATAATTCCAGTCTATAGAAAGGTAGCATAGTAATAACATACTTGAGTTTTCGGGGTGCTTCAAACAATCTCGTCCTAAAGATAGGATTCCAGGTTGTTTGCAGATTTTAATTGGTGACATTGGCTCTAATTTTGGAAATTTGTTGGCTCTGCTGCAGGTATCATTTTGCCCCAAATCTTCGCCAAGCCTTTTTCATGGACTCACTAAAAGACTCTCATTTTCTGCATCATTCATATGAGTAAACCTTCGACCCAGCACTGGTTTTCAATACAAACTTTCAAAGAGAGAAACTGGCAGTTTGGAGCAGGTTACAAGACCTCCTTCTATAATGAACAGAGATGACCCCGGAATGTGGCAAAAGTTCTCCCCTTCAGCCGGTGCTAAAGAAAACAAAGAGCTTCTCTCTGAAATCTCTAACGGCGTGCTTGGATGGCCTAATCTGACCAAAACTACAAAAATGTACCATGAGTTTTCCTCTACATTGTTATATTGTGAAGGATAGTGTTTCCCTCAATTACTAACCGTTCCAATAGCCCCTGCTTCCTTATCCATTAGTTTTGACTTCTCCAGACACTAAAGAGCATTAACAATTCTATTCCATTACACAAAGATGAGCTGGAAGGGAAAACCCTTCGGAGCACAGTATTTCATGTTGAGGTATCAAATTCTTGGTTCCATGGAAATAGAAACTGCATGAAGATATCTACGAACCACTTGAACATCAAAAATGTTCAGTCTCAAAACTCTGAAGTAAATTTGTAAAGAATGTAGCATTAGCTTTCTTGGCTTAGTGAAATCCCTAATTTTCTATCCTATTTGCCTGTCTTAAAAATCTCACGAAAACCTGTAAAGATTGTGCCATTGTGTACGCTTAGCCTCTAAAAGCCCTAGCTTTCTATCTTCTTTTGTGTAATTTGAATAGAACACCATAAAATACTAGAATTATCAATTCCCCTTCTCCAAAACTTTTAAATGTGCGGAACTGAGACAGAAATCATTCAATCAAACCACTCGAAATGCATCTGAATGATGATCCATTAACTTAAAGAACTTCTTCCCAAACTCTGCCATTTTTAAACAAAATTTTGAGCACAACCTTGTCTAGTCCATTTATAGAGAGCGTTAGTTTATGAAATCTTTCCTGTAAGCCAAAATAGAATCAAAATTTTCCGTTGAAAGCTCAGAATAACTGAACCAGAAATAGCCCTTGTGAAATTTGCTACTTAAAACATTGTTTTGAGCACGGCCTCTTTCTTCAGATTTATTTTAGATAATACGGTAGCTTATTTAATGAAATATTTCCAGAAAGTTGAAATATGGCAAATTTTTCCAATCAAGAACTCTAAATAATTTCATTAGGACAAGGCGTAGAAGATTCATGACGGCGACAAGAAAATAATGGCGCTTTGCAATTTTAGCACTCTCTTGCAGAAAAATACCTTTTCTGAAATCGTTTTGACCACGAAGAAACGCAGATGAACTGTTGGAAGTCGTGCAGAGAGAGATCTGGTGGCTCATGGATCGATTCTGGGGCAATGTTTATGCGATTGCAAACCATGATTGTTCATATGCGAGCTACTGAGCTCGTTGAGAGGGATACGTGCAATGGCGCCAAACTACCAAGAGGATTTGAATTTAAAGGCGGGATAGAATATCTACCGTCCGATCATGTCATCGACGGCCATATATTTGTGTTTCAGTAAAACTGATTTTCAAAGAATTTGAAATATTATACATTTTATAGAATTTGAAATATTATACATTCTATTATTTAAGCTGAATAATAGTTTTACTTTGGAAAAATAATTGGGCACATCAAATAAAATATTGATGCGACGGACATAGAACTCCGAAACAATAATGCACCCTTCTCTTACTCCAAAACAATAATGCACCCTTCTCTAGCTGATGTGTCAATGCTTTCTTTGAAGTGGAACTTAAAGAATTAAGTAATTATTCATTATTAAATTGGGATTTTATATAAATTAATTGATTATTTATTAATGTTAATTTCATTTTATAATTTTATAGTAATTTTTAATAGATTTTTGTTAAAGATAATTATTTGAGCTATTATTGTATCAAGATTTTTGTTGTGTCTTTTATTATTATATTTTAATCCACTTTAAACATGCTCAAAATATGTTTTCATCTTCATTTGTGGAGATTATCTACTTGCATATTCAAAAAGTTTTGATGTAGTTTTTGCCTTGAAAAATGATTATTGTGATTGTAATGGTGAGAAATTATTCTATAAACAGTGTTAAGTGTTATTTAGAATAAATGAGAAATTCTTTTTGAATATATAAGACTAATCTTTGAGAGAATAGATATATATTCCCTAATTATCACATAAACAAGGGGTTAATCTTGCATTTAGTGCTTTATCTCTGTAGAGTTTCGCTAAACAAAGGGAATACCTCCTCCTGCGTGACTTCGATTGTCCCTCCCTCTTACAGGATTGCAAAGCATTAAGAATTGAATCTTCTTTATTTTAAAGATGTAGTCTTGTCGAATATACCAAAAACATAGTAGGATTCTTTCATTATTGACAAAACCAAGCACATGTGCAAGGGAAGTATTCATCTATGGATGGTTAACAAGTTCATTAATAACTACAAGCAAACGCTTCAAACTATGTATTTAATGATCTCTAGTCATCATCTAAAGAGTTCAAGAATCAAATCAATTCCAACCTAAGTTCTAAGTATATGGTAAACCTCTACTCTAGAGGTTCTATTATTGTAAAATTTCACAACTATGGAAGTTGTGGCAAGGTCTCAAAGGAGGGACTTTCTTTTTGGGGCAAAACTAACCTTTTTTCAAAAGATAGTTTCTATAATTGAATCCATCTTCAATATCAATTTCTTCAACCCCACTCTGGATTTGAATATTGAATCCCCCCTACTTATTTTGGGATGAGATGATCTTTCAAAAGCCAACATAAATATATTGGGGACTTACAACAATATACAAACTAAGCAAGGAAGGGTATACACACATGTGTTAGAATTTGAATTGAAGTTGACTTGAGCAAAGGTATAACAATGCATATTTAATTAAATATTGGTGATTTTAACAACCACGTCCATTAGATTAAAATAATGATACTTTATGTGTATCTATATGCAAAGACAAAATACTTGAAAGGCACCTTCCCAACAACAAAGGTCATTATAAGAAAAATGGAAAAATAACAAGTTGATGGGTGGTATGATTGAATGAAGAATCAAAGAGCAAGAAAGAAGAGACATCCAAGTTTAGTCCTAATAAAAGATTTTATGGCCCCTTCCAAGGAGTGCGTTATTAAGAGGGACACAAACATGATCATGGAGTCTGTGCTAAAGTCTTATGGGAGAAATAGGAAACATGTGAATGAGATATTATGGATTTCAAAAGAGAAATCATGTTATTCAATCCAATAGAAGCAAGGGGATTGGTGCTACTTGAGACTCCATAAGCTCTAAATCAATTGGTGAAAGCAAGAAGTCTAAAAGATAAATGCAAAGAAAGGAATATCCATCTATGTACAAATCTACAATAAATAAATTCAAAATTATACAGCGTTTCCATATAGACAATGTTAGGTCCCTATAACACTAGTGATTCCCCCATTACTAGTGTCATTGTGGCCCTTACTGTTATTGTTGTGCCCTTATTGTCCCCATATTGTTATTATTGTGCCCCATAGAAGCCCACTATTGTTATTTTTGTGCCCTTATATTATTATTGTTATGTTGACTTTGATTATATTGTGACCCCTTAGACTCCTATATATAGAAATGAGGCTTTGTCATTTGTATCATCCAATAATTGTTCTTTTGTGTAATGTAAAGGAGGTTGCCCCCTCGAAGAGGCTGATTTCTAAGTTGTTGATCTATCTTTTCTATCTTATTGTGAGTTGGTTTCATAACAGACAACCTAGGTTCGAACCCTAAAAAGTGTAGGGTCTTTGTGAGTGTTTGTGAGGGAATGTGTTTGACATCACATAATTGGATTCCCTTCATCATCAAAGAGACATGTGTCCCAAAAGTCAATTTGGTTTAAGTGGATGTTAATATGATACATTGTATATTTTCTGAGGGTAGTAGCACAATTGGAAAAAAGCATGTTGGCAAGCCCTTGTGTATCCAAGTGATCGAAAGTTCAATCCCCCAGACATATCTCACCAATTGAACTTAAAAAAAATATGATACATTGTATATTGCAAAGCCATTAAGTTAAGTAATGACCTTGGCTAACCCAAATATTTAATTAGAATTTAAGCTCAGACACAACATTAGAAATGAAACCTTCACTCTAGATCTAAGGATATAGGGGTCAACATTGGATATTGGATACAAGACAAGGTGATCAAATGTATCTCTTGGACTAGCATTTTTTACAAAGGAATACAAATTTTAATGCTTATATTAACATGTATGTATAATATAATAATGAAATAGTCACTCTTTAGTTCATGGATAAAAGTGTTGGTGTGGAAGGAAATCTCGAGGGATGTGTCACTATAGTCATAAAAATTGCATTTATTGTGGCACATGGAGAACTTATTAATTGGGTGTAGCTTTAAAAATGGATAGGAGTGTTATCCTCCCCACCTAACTGCAATTCCTACAAATGACATATTTAGTGATTAATGAGTATATTGTTGTAAGAATTTTGAACCCTGTGTTAAGAAATCCCTATGCAATCCAATTTAACTTAGGTACCATCCTCAAAATGAGGAGAAGTCATTTGTGGGTTTCCTTAGAATGTGTATTTCAAGGAAGAATGTGTACTTTGTCGATATGTTGAAAGGTTTTACGGTCTTTGTGTTTTAGTGTACCATGTCATGTTTGGCATTGAGCGTTGGGTGTGTTGGAAGCCAAATCTTGGTAAACTCAAATACACTTGTCCTAAGGAGGGAGTTGGGGTTTTAAGGTTCTCTGGTTGTAAAAGCTTTCAAAGTCAATGTTTTTCATCCTCTTCTTGCATATTGCAGCCTCAAGGCCATTCGATGAGTTGGTGGTCATGCTTAAGGTTTTCATCCTATTCTTGCATTGTGCTTAAGGTTGATTGGTACCTTGTTCCATGAATTATGATTAACTTTGGGTCCTCTTTCAGTAGACACCTCCTAGCCACAGTATTAAAGGCAACATATTGGTTTCCTTTACTAATTTTATCTTGTAATAAATTTAGATGTAATGGTTGTCACATGCGTTCATATACAACTACCTCATAACAAAGCTAACACAAGCACTTCTACCCATGCCTACATCACATCACAGAGGAGGAATAAATCAATATTATTCAATATCCCGCATTCGAGTATCCCTCCTTTGAGGATTCAATCCAAAATTTATGGAGATCAGGTCATCCATTTACAATAACTAGCTTTGCCATATAGCATGTTCATATTCCTATTGTCATGGCCGAAAGTACCACCGACATATATCTTATGCAATACGAATAAATAATTAGAACGCCTCAATGGATGCAATTCATCCTATAATGCATAATGCATATATTAGATAACCCGAACCATAGGCTCTACCGTTTCAAAACAAAATCATTTATCATACATAATCAATAATCTGTCTGCCACAGTTGCATGACACGTTAACATGTGTATCTTAGGGATTATGCACAATTAATCAGAAGCGCAGCATTGGATGCATAGCACAAATAACTTGTACCATAGTTTATATAGTCGAGCCTTAACCACAGTTAAAAAATTTGCATAGTGGCTCAAGCACGACTATTCACTATCTTAACAAAAGACAGGTTAACACCAATTCTACATAAGATCCACATACTGTGACTGTAATTAGAATTTCATTTATGTGCATCCATAAAATCATCTCATTAACGCCACATGCAGTGCATTTAAAACTCAAGCAAATTCTCTCATATGCTAAGGAATTTATAACATAGAGGGTAAGAAACCAACATACAGAACAATCCACGCAAGTGAGTCAAACTAGATCAAAAGAGAGAACGACACTTGGAAAACAGAGCACCGCTACCCAACCTAGAAATGACTCTTCAGTTCACCACCGAGTCGAGGTTCTTGCCATGGATCAACTGCCTCCAATTGATCTATGCAATGGGTATTTAATACCTTCTTTCATGATATGGTTTCCATTAGTGGTGTCTCGCTTTTATGGATCTTTTTATCCATTTGCGTAGGCTTATCTCATAAAAGCTCACCTTTCTCTCCCATGAGGATTTTCCTCATAAAAGATTGCCTTTCTCTCCCGCACAACTTTTATGTTTTTCTCAATGGATATTTATCTCCAATCCAGCCAACTTATCTAGAATTAAATCGAGAAGCTTTACTAGGAAAGAATTATCCTTTCCCATTCACCAATGTGATTTGGCAAGAATCTCATCTCTTGGTGTCTCGCTTTTCCAAGTGATTAATTTATTAATAATGTATTTACTTTTTATATTACACATCATACCTAGCTTTTCTCAGCTTAGGTTTGCAAAGTTTGACACACAAGGGAGGGGTGTTACATTTTGGATCCCTCTCTTTCCTTAAGATCCCTCCAACTGCAGCTAGAGTTCTTAGATGACTGTAAGGAGGAAGCCCCTATTGGAAAGGGACAGACAGTTTGAAGGTGTCTATCTTGTTGGTAATTCCTATATCGAAAAGTTGTATTTTCATAGTCCAGGGGTTGGGAATACACAATTCCCATCCACTTGAGCTCAATTTTATCTCGCAAAACTTCATTGGGATCTACCTAAACACATATGCAAACATAGGTGAAAATGCCTTTCAAAAGTCTTTCCCTGTCTACTTTGACGAATCTTCCAATAAAATTGCCCACTTTTTCTAAGAGATCTAGATGGGTAAAGTGAATGGGAAAACTGGGAATCTTACCCATACTAGAGTAGTCATCGGCAACATAGTGAGAGGATTGAAGTTGGGAAACCATGGCTTCACTAGAAGACCAACTCATCCCCAAAACCATGGACCTTGGTCAAGGATTTTTTTCTTATCCTCAAGACATTTGAAGATCACCACAAAAAAAACATGGGTCTACATCCACCCAAACCGGTGTTCATCCAATCCTATCATAATTGAACAAAAAAACACTACTTTTTCAATAGAAAATGGGGAATAAAAGTATCACCCAAGGATAATTACCATCGCATCAAGCGCTCAATCATAAGGGAGGAGCAATAATTTGACAATCACACGTCCTTGATTTCTGTTGATTTAACTCTGAACACTCACGTAATATTCTCTTGCTTGGCGAATTAAACACCACTGCATGGAATGGACGAGGATTGAGCCGAACCCTGGATGAAGCCCACTTCATTCTCATCTAAACACAAAACTATATATACGTCAAAGCTATTACAATAGATTCTGACTGTCAACACCTCAAGGTTCTGTTTATATGTGGCTACCTTTTATGGTTACTATTGAATGTGTGATTGGCAATAGTAATGGCAACTTAGGGCTGCCAAATTTCCTTCGATTCCCTCACTACATCCTAACGCAAATAGTTGTTCAATGCCTTGGTTGTCTTTCAAAACTGGTAGGCAGCGTCTTCTTTGATATTTCTCGATGGTTTTAATTCCACTACAATCACAACTTTCATTTACATAAACTTCGTGTTTTCACACGAGCGACGATTGTTCCAAGGTGAAATGTCACTTGGATGGTTTCAATGTTGTTGACCCATGAATAACTAACTAACCGATATGCCCATTACAATTTTATACCACCCCATTATCAATATCAATTATGCATGGGAACCAATTAAAGCAACTTTTCACATTAATTTTATATGAGCATGAGAACATGTGTTAACAAGCAGCCCATAAAGCCTCATTTTGAATGCCATAGTCACTTAGAAGGAATTCCTCTTGGAGTAGCATCCTCCCTACTAAACTTTGCTAGTGCTAACATTAGAACCACCATTACAACAAGATATCTTTCTAGTGTTGACAACACCATTATAGTAAGATACCTCAAGAGAGACAGAAAATTTAAAAGGTATGATAGTAATACGTATCCAGAAGATGGTATTGAAACTAGTAATTGTGCACGAATCCATAAGATTGTAAGGTCATTCTCATTGTCATCATCATCACCATCATCCTTGTCATTGTTATTGCCATCATTACATTATCATCATAATCACCATTCATGCCATCATCATCGTCATTATGGACATTGTTTGCAATTGTTCATAATTGTAGATGTTGTAACAAATATCATCAACCCAAAAAATGTGATCAATGCTAGAAAAGGGTTGTTTAGGACACATTGATATACGTAAGAGAAATAACAACTCTATTTTTGACAGATGATCGATGATGATCATCATCACCACCATTATCATCGTCATTGTCATTTTTATCATCCCCATCATCATCATTAATGTAATTTATATCGACATTGTTGTAATCATGCATCATCATCATTCATGCCATTATTGTTTTTGATGATGACCTAGATGAAAATGATGATCATGACACCAAAGATAATGCTTATGATTATGACAATGACAACATCTAAAATTGGGAAGATTCGCCAACGTCATTAGCATCGTCATCATCATAATCATTGCCATCATCATCATTGTCATTGTAACCACTATCGTCTTTATCATCATAATCACAATTCATGTCATTGCCATCATCTTCATTTTCATCATTGTCAATATTATTGACATTGTCATCAATTGTTCATAATTGTCAATGCCATAAGGAATATCATCAATGCAGAAAATATGATGAGTGTTGGAAAAGGGATGCAAAAGCGAACATAGAAATGGGGGCAACAATAGAAGTAAAATTGGATGAAAAGTGGATACAACATAAGTAGATGCACAACAACATGAAAAACCTGACACAAAAGTGGATGCAAAAGTAGATGCAGTTGTCAATGCAAACTTGGATGCAAACATGAAGGCAAAAGTGGAAGCAAACATGGGTCCAATGGTAGGTATAAAACTTGGCACAAATTGTGGTGAAACAAATGTGGATGCAACAACGGAAACAAAAGTATATGCAAAAATGGATGAAACAAAAGTGGATGCAATAGGGGATGCAAACGTGGAAGCAAATGTGGTTGCAATGGTAGGCGCAAGATATGGTGCAACAAAAGTGGATGTAACAATAGACAAAAAATATGCAAAATAAGATGCAAAAATGGATGTAAAAGTGGAAGCAAACATTGATGCAACAGGCAAAACAAAATTGGATGAAAAAAATGGATATAATGTAAGTAGATGCAAAAGTAGATACAAAACGAGATGCAAAACCCAATGCATAAACCTGACATAAAAGTGGATGCAAAAATAGATGCAATATTTGATGCAAAAGAGGATGTGAACATGGATGCAAAATTGGAAGCAAACGTGGATACAAAAGTGAGTGCAAAACATGGTGCAAATTGTGGCATAACAAAAGTGGATGTAATGATAGATGCAAAAAAAGAATCAAAGTATGATGCAAATGAAGATGTAAAAAGGGATGCAAAAAGTGAAATTTAAAATGGGTGCAACAGTGGATGCAAAATTGTGTGCAAAAGTGAATGCAATAGAAGTCGATGCAAAAGTAGATGCAAAACGAGACACAAAACCCGATGCAAATCCCGGTCCAAAATTGGATACAAAAAGGGATGCAAAAATAGATGTAGTAGTTGATGAAAACCTAGACGCAAATGAGGATGCAAACGTGGATGCAAAATTATAATCAAAAGTGGGTGCAAAAGGAGGTGCCAAACTAGGCGCTAATTGTGGCACAAAAATATTAGATGCAATAGTGGGTACAATAATAGATGCAAAAGAGGATGTAAATATGGATGCCAAACAAGAGGGAAAAGTGGATGCAACAAAAGTAGATGCAAAATTTTATGCAAAACTAGACACAAAACACGATGTAAAACTTGGCGCAAAAGGGATGCACAAATGGATGAAAAAAAGGATGCAAAAAATGATTTAAAAAAGGATGCAAAAAAGGATGCAAAAGTCGATGCAAAAGTTGATGCAAGTGTAGGTGCAAAAAGTGGATGCAAATGAGGATGCAAAAGTATGTCAAACAAAATTAGGTGCCAAACTTGATGCAAAACCTGGAACAAAACCTGGTGTAAAGGATGACACAAAACTTGGCATAAAATTTGGTGCAAAACGTGGTGCAAAACCTATTGCAATACTTGGTGCTAAACTTGGTGTAAGATTTGGTGCAAAACTTGATGCAAATTTTGTGTCAAGTTTTGCACCATATTTGATAAATGGATGCAAATAGCACCAAAAATGGGCTCTAGATGCAAAAAAAGAAGTAAAAAGGGACACTAATCGCTGGTTTTGTTGTAGTGAAGGCTTCTCACGAACCTTCTCCTTTGCCCTCCAAGCCTCCTATTTCCTTGCGCAGTTTCTCCTAGGGTCCAATGCTGCCAGCTATGGGAATTTACCTCTCACACAACACATTAAACTCAAAAGTAATTGCACAGTCTTGAAGGAGATGAATTCCTTATGCATGGATGAGTTTCCTTTATAGGAAAATTCCTCCAACTAATAATACACTATCCCTTCCTCTGATCTCAACTGGGTCTCTGACTGAACTGACATGCATGAGTTATTTATGAGAGAATATTCAATTATCTGAAGTGCAGTAGTTACATGCATGCATGCATTAACTAACTGAACTCACAATCAGTTCCACAAACTGTTGGAACTAATCTAACTGGACTTAACTTAGTTAACTAAGCTAACTAATTACAACTCAAAGTACAACTCATCTTGATCTCCTTAATTAAGGGATAACTTCCTCAATCAAAGGGGAAATTGTTCCATGTCTTCACATAGACTTCATGTTTGATTTTCTCCAACTAATTAACTCAAGATGAATTAATTAATTATTTTTCAAACAACTGCTAAAATCAAATTCGAAGTTTAATTCTCAATTTTAGCTCAGGAACTAACTAAAATTGAAATGTATCTTGAAATTCTATTTATAGCAATGTTATTTTTATCATTTCTATTTTATCATTCCTTGTTGCTATTTCAAACATTGGTACCTGAAATACTATTTATAGCAATGCTATTTATAGAATTTCTATATAAGAATTTCTTGTTGCTATTTTCAACATAGGTGTGAATTTATCTACTGAACAGTGTCCCAAGACACAACAAGAGGGAGAGGACATGTCCCATGTTCCATATGCAAGTGCATTTGATAGCCTAATGTATGCGATGGTCTGTACTAGACCAGACATTGCACATGCAGTGGGAGTATTGAGCATGTTTATGTCAAAACCAAGGAAGGAGCACTTGACAAAAATGAAGCAGGTTTTCAGGTATTTGCCTGGCACTAGTGATTATGGTTTGTGTTACCAAGGAAGACTAGGATTGGATAGAGTGTTGGATATTCATGGCTTTGTTGATGTAGACTGGGCTGGAGATCTAGATCAGAGAAGATGTACAAGTGGGAATGTGTTTAGCCTATTTGGAGGTGCAGTCAGTTGGATGAGTAAGAAACAATCTGTAATGGCACTATCAGCTACAGAGGCAGAATACATGGTAGCCACTCATGCAAGCAAGGAAGCATTTTGGTTGCAAATATTGTGTTCAAGTATGGGGTTACTGTAGGGAGCTATAAGAATAGACTGTGATAGCAAAAGTGCAATTTTCTTGGCAAAGAACCCTTCTTACCATTCAAAGACAAAACACATTGATGTTCAATATCACTTTGTGAGGGATTTGATAGAAGACAAAAGGTGTTGCTAGTAAAGGTGGACACTCTGAAGAATACTACAGATGCATTCACAAAATATGTGAGCTCTGAGAAGTTCTCTTGGTGTAGAGAAACAATAGGAATTTCAGGGTTGGATAAATGACTAAGCTCTCCTGTAGCCGCCTGTGGAGAGAAAACAACAAGTGGGAGAGTGTTGGGTTGTGTTATATTCTTTTCACAACTAGATTTCCTAGTTAACCAGGGGGTTAGGGGGTTGGGGTGGGGGGGGGGGGGGGGAGGCCACCCTTCATTGCACCGATTGCACAGTAGGGACATCACAAGGGGTTTGTGGGGGGTGGTTAGCCCCCCTCTACGGGGTCTGGTACAACACCCTGGAAATTTTGTTTTGGGACTCTATATTAGGTGGGTGAACCTACCTATGGTTTTGTGCATGGTTTTCGCACATGGTTTTGGGCGCGATGGATTTTGGTCCATGGTACTGGATGCTTCAACATGTATATATATATGTATTGTAACATTGAAATGAACATAATGAAAAATCAAGCTGGTAGTCCCTGTTTTGGGATCCAGAGGAAAATCTCTGTGTATATGTGTTTTATGTGTTATGCTCTCGCATTGTTAATTTTCTGTTCTTAGAATTCGTATGTAGGTAATTTTTTTATGGGGTTAAAACCTACATTATTTGAATTGTAATGAAATGTTTGTTAGAGATTGTTTCCATTTATCAATGTGTTATTTCAGTTGTTATGGGATGCTTTTT
Source organism: Pinus tabuliformis (assembly GCA_031772625.1). Classification (NCBI taxonomy): domain Eukaryota; kingdom Viridiplantae; phylum Streptophyta; class Pinopsida; order Pinales; family Pinaceae; genus Pinus; species Pinus tabuliformis. The sequence goes on from CM062814.1 coordinate 463,328,684, forward strand.
TATATATGGTTTGAAGTTAAAAAGTTAAATAAATCATGAGGCATCTTTAATAAAATTTGAGTAATGGATTATGAATGAATAGTGTGATCAAAGTCTTTGTCTAGATTATGGTATTATTTAGTATAGTTAATATTTAAAATTAATTTAGGAAAATTAATATTTTTGGTTTAATTAAGTTATTAGTAATTAAATTTGATTACTTTATGTATAAAATAATATATTTTTTATTTATGGAATGTAAACTAGTTGGTTTGAGTGGGTTTAGTTTTAACTAGGTTTAAATTTTTTAGAGAGAGGTTGAGGATGGAAGTCACTTTTGGGAGAATTAAAACTATCTTAAGGGGCATCCAAGCTTGATTAAGATTTGCATAATTGTGGTGATTACATCCTACTCATCTAATAGTTGGGTTGGCCCTTTCCTAAGCTAACCATAGTTACAAAAGAAAAAAAGAAATGATATTCCTTTTGGGGAGAAGTCTTATTGATGGCCCTCAGTACTGCAACAACTTGCAACTCCTAAGGGTTTCAACTTTAATTATCAACCCGATTTTCATACAAAATTAAGAGGGGATAACACTATATTAGAAACAAACATTATCTCTTTCTCTTGTTTATTTTTATGTAGGTGGAAGAATTAGAAAGAAAGCTAGATATATAGAGACCAAGTTAACTAATCTATGCTACAGGAAAAATACAATTGCAAAGAATGACTTGTTAAAAGGAAAATGACATGAAAACCTAAGATTTGTGCAGTGGAAGAAATCACACTAGCACACTTATATTTTTTTTGCAATAAATGACAAGCACATGTGCACACTTCTATGCTATTTGGAAGGAAACGGAAAGGATACTAGTGAAATGAAATAATGTAAATTGAAAACCCTAATTGTAGGCAAAAACATTTAGCTAAAGAAAATCACCAAAAGCATATATGAGGTATCTATACCTCCAAGTTCCATTATCATGGTTCTAGGAGTGTTTTAATATACTAAAGAATCAAAATCGTGAATTTATTGAGAATGTGACTAAGAATGGAGAGTTTGTTACAAGCGACTACACGAGTCTCTGTTTTCTTATAGGAGAGAGTCCAATGAGCATGTAACCAAGAAAAATGTGAGTATGAGAAGCAAGGAAGCTTTGGAAATGCCATAATAAATTGATTAAATATTTTAGACAACCTGTTGCAAAATTATCCTAACGAAACTAAACTTTGTGTGTTTCTTGTAAATGTAAAAATGATTACATAACAAGGGAAAATAGTGAATAGGAAATGAGAAAGACAATGAACGGCAAATGTGTAACAAAAAAATAAATGAAGCTAATAATTAAAAATGACATTAACTAAGGCTACTAATAGAACCAAATGCTCAAATAACCTGTTAGAAAAAAGTATTCATAAAAAACTTCTAATTAACCATGCATGAGTGCTATCAAAAGGTGACTTTCAAAAAATGTTGCAAAAATAAATAAAGACATAACAATAACAAAAAATTATAGGAGGGATTTGAAGCTCATGGGGTGGGCTTAGCCTAGGGATGCTTAGATTCCCTTGGAGGAAACATTACAAGGAAATTACCTTATAGAAGAGGTTTTTAGTGTTATAAAATTTGAAAACATGTCAAAAAGAACTCTGCTACAACATTTGTTTGCGGTAGTGGATGTTTCAGTGGAGATGATAAGAAACTTCATCGCAACTAAAAGTTATGGGTGGTTGGAAGTTTTAGGGGATGCTTTTATGGAGGTATGTGTAATGGAAAAATATAACCAGTGTGCTACAACAGTAACATAACTAATGCTGTAAATTTAAATAAAAGCATCAGGCATGGAAACAAACATTTGGATCACTGATGCATTATCTTTATAAAAGCATTGATGCTTTAATAATAAAAATTCACCATCTCAGACAATCTATTATATCATGCATCAGGGCATTGAATTCAAACAACATCGGGGTTTGAAAAGTATACCATCCCAGTGCTTATGTCTTTAAAAAATGCTCAACCAATACTTTTTGGGAATGACACTAGGGCAGGGAAAAATTTCTTGCAGACCTGGCGCTTTTATTTAAATTTAAAGCACCTTTTGTTATGAGTTTTACAAAGCATCAATGTGATACTAATATGAAATAACTGATGTTGTTAATTTGAATAATGCACCAGGGTTGGAAAAAATATTATGGAGCATTGAGGCATTCGTTCTATGAAAGCACTGGTCCTTTAAGAATTACAATGCACTGGGACATAAAATCTATGATACCATGCACCAAGGTGTTAGATGAAAACAATATTGGTGCTTACCTTTTTATGAATGCCTCAGTGTTGTGCCTTTCATAAAAGGCACTAGGCCATGGAAAAAATCTTGTCGTAGCGGTGCTTTTACATAATTTACCACACCAGTGCGTATTTATTTTATAGTTGCACCAAGATTTTGTATGGGATACCATTTTTTATTATTATAAATATCGTTGCTGAAAAACTCGTATTAAGAGCGGTGCACATTAATATACGATGTCTCGGTATCCATTTTCTTATTTTCAGAAACATTGGCATGTGACAGTGAAATTATTGTGATTTTTTTAAATTACTATTCATCAAAAAATTGACATATATATTATAACAATATTCATATAAATTAAATTTTGATTAGTGAATTTGTATATGATGTTTGGATTAATTTGTTATATCATCAGATTTCACATCTCTTCATTATAATATTTAATAAATGGTGTAACATTTCACAATGACATTGGACAACAAAATAGAATAAATTAAAATATATTTTATTACATATGAATAAGAGGCTCTTTGTCATACAAAATGGGATAGTTATTGGTAACCCCTTGCCTTTCATTCGGGACACTATGTCCATTATATTAAACAAAATGTTTGATTTTCACTTACAATTATTTCAAAAAATAAAATGACTTGCATTGATATTCAAATAGATCACCATTCTTCACTGGAATTGTTTTCAGTGCTCGATCTACTTCCCTCACTTCGGTTATTTGGATGAATGTTTTGTTGATTTTAACGATTGTTTCTGTCTTCTTCAACTTTCATTTACAATCATAAAATCAAAGTGTAATGAGTGTATCTACATTGGTAAGAATAATTAAATTTGAAATAAATAATATACATCAATGTAAATCGAAAAGTGATGTACCATAGAAAGAATTTAGTTCAAAATTAAACACATTATTTCAAAACCAAATCTCATGCTTTCTTTCAACAACTCTTCTATTGGCACAGTTCCATACTTTGTTTCCTGCAAGTTTTATATCCTATAATAAATCATAGTTTTAATATAAAGGAATTTGTTTGCTCTATTAATTAAAAACTCAGAGAAGTAAAACAACATAGATACTTACAAATTCCACAATCAATTTTTGATATGCCAACATATACTCACAACCCATATTTAACCCAATGTCAATGAATTCTTCGGATGACTCTTATTTGTATGTTACCACATATTTGAAGACATTTAAGGATGGTTGCTGTAAAACAAATTAAAATATACAAAAATGAATTCTTAAGTTGTTATAAAGAAATATTAACATTTACTCATAAACTTTGATGTCAACCATTTTCTTCCTTGTCATCTTATTTTATGTTGTGAATGGGTTCCATTTTTTTTTCTTTTCTACAAGAAAATACTTGAAAAGTAATATTTAATGCTAAATTATTTGTTTATATGTATGTAATAGAGAAATGCAATATACATTTGAAGCATGTTGTTGTTGAGATGGCTCCTACTGTGATGCAATTATGTCTATTTATTTAACCATCTCCTTGTACATGTTTTTTGGACATTCCTATTGGCATGTTTCAGATATCATCTCGTTGATCCTTTGGGATTTTCATAATCTTCCTGAAAAATTAATAAACTATTTTTATATTGATATATGAAAGTTAACTATGACAAAATTAATACTAGTAAATAAATGTTTTTTAGTAATATATACACATAATTCTAGAAAATCATTTTAATAAGGAATATTACTTTTGAATGGCTTTTTTGTTTTTGTTTTTGTATGTTTTTGTTATTGCAAGTTTGACAAGTCTCATTGACCATTACTTTGGAAACACTTCCTATAGTTTTAATATAACCATGTTCTTAGAATCATTGGATTGATTTCTGTATTGTAAGTGGAAGGCAGTCTATCTGTTCATTCCACTGTATCACTCATAGCTTTGTAAAAAGCTTTCCCCCTTTCATTTACCTCCAACACCACTCCAGATGAGCTAAGGACCAATTAATTGTCATTTACATGTTCTATAATCTTTTTTTTAGAATGCCATTCGTTTCCTTCATTGTTGATACCTGTAGAACATTAAACATATGTGAATTAATAGATTGTTTGAAACATGTTATCTAATATTATTAATGAAAATTGAAAAAAAAACTCATATTGAATAATGTGTTTTCGTTCACCTTATTCATCCCTTTGCAATTTTTCCGTCAAGTTTTTACGCTCTTCTACACTTAGATAAGGAAAAATATTATCTAACTTCCTCATTTTGTGGCTTTTCATGACACATGATAATACATATTAATTAAACTTACATATATTTCAAATGTATTAATTTTGTAAAGAATTTACAAAGAACTTGCCTTTTCTAATTTTTGGGATGTGTTATCATTGTGTTGGTTGGTGTTTTTCTACTTGACCACTTCTGAGACATTTTTTTGTCAATATACAACCTGTTTCATTCAATACAAAATCCATTAAATATATTTTATAAATAAACCACATAATTTTCAGCCAAAAATAGGTCTGGAAATCAATGCGCTTATGTGCACAAATGCATCGGTGCATTTAATTTAGTAAACACACTGTCACATTTAATACTTGACCATTAACAATGAATTTTTATTTATTTTTAAATAAATTTAAATTATGATAGTGCAACATGTAATGATAAAAGCACTATCATCGCAGTAAAAAAATGAAAATACAAAATAATAACACACAAGATTTTTAACTTAACGACGTTATTTATCATAGGTGGACCGATGCATTATATTAAACATGGGGCACTGATAAACAGAAGTTTGTTTTTTAAAACAGACAAGGTCGATAGGGTTTCGATTTGATTCAATAAGTTGTCCCCACGCTTTACATGTCAAACGCCTCATATATAGTAACACAAACCTATTGAATCTAAAATGCCTAAAATGAAAAGTATTAATTGTTTAGTGGTAGAGAGAGTTAAAACCTAAGGTGAAAATTTGTAGTGACATAAGCAAGAAGAAGCAAGGGTTTAAGGTAATTATTGAATTTATTTAATTTTTTCTGAATTTTAATTAAATCTAAATAGAAACAGAGATTGTAAAATTTTTTATTAGTAAAATCAATAGTAAATTTTTTACTATGAAGGGTCTTTATTTTTTCTAAATTTTAATTAAATCTCACAGAAATTATAAAAAAAGTATTAGTAAAATGAACAGTGAAACTAATTTTTTTTGCTATGTAGGGCTTTGAAGGAATCACCATACTTTTCAAATTCTCATCTTCTAAATAGTTTTTTTGTTCCAAAGTATTTTTCTTCTTTATGATGCCTCCCAGTATATCTCTCTTGCAAATCTCTCTTTTAGTTAAATCTAACAAAAATTGTAAAAATTATTATTAGTAAAATCAACAATAAAATTTAAAAATTTTACTACGCAAGCTTTGAGTGAATCACCATACTTTTCAAATGATGATCTTATGAATATTTCTATTGTTCCAAAGTATTTTGTTGCTCTATAGTGCTCCTAGTATGTTTCGCTTCCAAATCTCTCCCTTCAAAGTTTGGGAAAAATATTGAAATAGTGAATAGCTACTTACTATTCAAAAGACTTTATGGAATTAGATTTCAAAAAATCAATTACTGCTCTTTTTTGAATTTGAAATAAATAAACTTATGCTTTTTACTTTCACTTTTTCCAAACATTGGTGTGTTTCATAGTAAAATGCATCGGTGTGTTTACAAGTAAGATGCACTGATTAAGGTAACTTTAGTGCGTTAAATTTTTTAATGCACCGATATGAGAGAATTCGTTTTTTTATTTTTGAAATATTAGAAACCAATGCATTTATTTTTTAAACACATTGGTGTAGTTATTATTTAAAGGCATCAATGTGGTTGGTTTTACAAGATCACTGATATGATAAAAAATGAAATCTTGGAAACTGGTGCGCTTATTATTTGAACGTATAAGTGTTGTTATTATTTAATTATTTGAACATATAAGTGTTGTTATTATTTAAACACATTAGTTTTACAAGAGAATCAATATGCTTTAAAAGTTGTTTGAATTTTTATTTTCACATGAAATGGCATACTCATCTCAAATTTTCCTTTAGGATGCATCCACATGAGTTACAATAGTTCATAGTATACATTTTCCACTTAAAGTTGATTTATTCTTGAAAAATGGTTTGAAACCTATATTCAAATTCATATTGTGGTTATATGGTTCTCGAAACTAAATTTAGGTATGTACATAAAAATTTATTGGTGATTTTTCTCAAAGGTAGGGAGAAAATATCATAGTATAAAATGGCCAATTCTTCAAATTCCAGCTCATTCCATATTGCTCAAAGTTCTTCGTAGAGTTATCCTTTTCCATCTCTAGTAAGTTCAAATTTTATTTATATTTCAATTATCTAGTTGAATTTATTTTTTTTATGAATGTGAATTTGAATAAAGATATATCCAAATTTACATGATCCTAATTCAAAATTAAGTTCATATGAAAAAAATATTCCACCATTTCAAAATCATTGTAAGCTCTTATCAGGAGCATCATACCGCAAGTAGTTGGTAGATGAAAATGGACAATTGCTTCAATGTGATAATTGGAACATGGAATCTTCCAGTTGCAATCCTGAGTCAATGATGGTAATAATTGTTTAGTATAATGCAATTTCAACAAACTAATTGCATTGTGCTTACTAGTATCGATGATGTACTAATGTTTAATATTTTTTGAAATTAGGGTTCTAGTGATGATGAATGACCCACTATAGCACCCTCCTCCAACATCTACCTAGGCAATCAACCAATCAAGGTAAACATGCGAAGAGAAGCCACTATGATATGACTCAACCTACTGAATCAAGTTAAGGAAGTGGAACCGATGGAAACACACCATACTGACCTTCAACATCAATATTAGGACCCTCAGGAACTAGCCCAACATTTCTGTCAACCAACCCCTGGGTCAAACTAACATTTTGGACCACTTTACCCTTGAACGCTCCCATGTTATAGACCTACTAGCGTCTAGGAGGCTCTGGCCACTCTCATGACAAGGCATGCTAGCATCCAAGGACTATTTTTCTTAGTTTTATGCTAGTGTCCATGGGATTTGAGCCACATTTTCAGACCCAAAGCACAGGTCACTGCACAGAATTGAATGAAACTTTTAGAATAGTAAGATAACAAGTAAATGACAGTATAAATTCAATTACTTGAATAATACCTGAACTGGACCCCTACTTGCCATGATAGACATTTCATCAAACATATCACGAATATGTAATCTACAGGTGTAAATAACAGATCTAAGAATAAGGATCTCATACTTAGCTTAGAATTGCTAAGAGACATTGATACCTCAACACATTAGATGACATTTCATTCATTAGGTCATAGATACTTTTTTCATTTATTTATGAGTAAAAACATGATGAGAGTCATACATAGCTACTGTCATAAAACACATACATAGCCATCATAATAGTAGCATAAATACCAATTCCATCACAAGCATATGATCCACATATAAACTAGTATAATACTCATAGAAATATAAGGATAAATAACCTCATATTAATGATGCAAACTTTGAACCGGGGATGGGACTTCCACGTTCCACGTTCCATGTTCCATATTCCAAGCATGAATGTGGCATCTCATAGAACACATCAATCCAAAACCATCCAGGGCTTCTAGAGGCCATTCACATCAACCCATCAAAAAGGTGATTCTAACTCATGGTCATACATCACAAAACCATCATCAGATTGGTCTCTATCCAAGCCTTTCGGGGCTCCAAATCGTTTGTCCAACCAAGGCTTCCAGGACTAATAACTCAACCCATAAATTATTCTGTGCTTCCAGATCATTTTTCCAACCAAGGCTTCCAAGATTAGTAACTCAACCCACCAAGGGCTTCCAGATCATTTTTCCAACCAAGGCTTCCAGGACTAGTAACTCAATCCAAGTTTTTACAGGGTTTCCAGAGCGTTTGTCCAACCAGGGCTTCCAGGACTAGTAACTCAACCCAAGCTAAGGAAACATGAGAAAAAACCAAAGCAAAAAAAGGAAATAAACCCACAATCTCCATGGCTATCCAGGAAATGGTAAGGCTAGGCAATCCACTATCAGTCTAGGCAATCCTCGATGCGAATGACAGATCATGACCAATAATCCACATGCATATGTCATGCATGGAAATACTAGTGAGGAAAACATACATGCAACTTGGTACCTGCAAGTGAAATCCATTGTAGCTATTGATCTTGAAGTCCTCTTGCACTTTCCTGCTCTTCGTTTTCCTTCTTTCTCTAAAACTCCAAGTATGCCACACTCTCCAAGAGTGCTCCAAGAAAACTCTAAGTATCCAAGAATGAGAGAGAGAAAGAATAATGAGAGAGATCCAAAATTAACAACAAAATTTTGTGTATTGATCCTCAGAAGCCTTTTTATGAATAAGGCCTCTGTTTTCTTCATTTTCCTTCATTTTCCTCCTCACATGAAACTTGTGACCTTTCACCTCCCTTTTCTCCTAATTTCCATTATTTTCATAAACAAGTGTGCCAAAATTGTCATTTTTCCTTTCCAAGGCCTTAACCATTTCCTTTTCCAATTTCATAGGCCATTAATAACCAAATGAACACCCACACTAGGATTTCTTGCCCAACATCTAGCTTGGAATAAGTGTCCCATCAACCGTGGTTATTATTTTTCCTTTATTTCTTTTATTACATGGAATTTTCAGCAAGGCTATTACAGAACCCTCCCCCTTGGAGGAACACTATCCTTGGTGTTAAACAACACCTATAACCACAAGAATGTTGTAAGAAAAACATACTACCAATGGATCTTTATAACTTAGTTTTTTGCAGTATTTACAATTATCAACCTACGAAGAAGCAAACCAATAGGAAAACATAGCAATGTAACATCATAATGACATGACATCCATTCTACTTATTGTATCTTTATAACATAGTTCATGGTGGTATTTACATCCATATATATATATATATATATATATATATATATATATATATATATATATGTTCATATACTAACATCACCAAAACATATACCAAAACATATACCAAGATATATACCAAAACACCATACCAATATTGCTTTGCCTCAACTGAAAAATAAGGAAGGAAACATAGACCGCATCTAATCCGCCATCTCCCATGTAGTTTCATTGGGCCCAAAGTGCTTCCATTACTCCTTAACTTGCTCGATTTCTCAGTTCTGGAGCATGAGCACATTTTTATGCAATATACACTAAGGCTCTGGCTAGAATTATCCATCTAGTTCAATCTGCAATACAAACCAGTCAATCACTTGATAAACATATTTAACATACTTCTTAAGCAATGAGACATGGAAAACATCATGGAATTTCACTGTCAGAGGCAACGTGATTTGATACTCTACTGGTCCAATCCTCTCAATAATATTGAAAGGTCCACAAAACTATGCTGCCAGCTTGTCACATGATCCAATCCGCAAGGAGCTCTTCTTCTATTTGATGTGCAAGTACACTTGTTCCCCAACATGAAACTCCTTGAGAAACTTGTTCCAATCTGCATAAATATTCTTCATATCTTGTGTTTCCTTTAAATTCTTCTTGATTACATGCATTTCTTATTACATATCTGCCAACATGTTCATTCCAATCAACACCTTGTTAACTCGATCACTCCAACTGATAGGAGTGTTGCAAGTCCACTGATACAATGCCTCGAATGGACTTGTCCTCAGTGACTCTTGGTACCCATTATTGTAAGTGAATTCTACCAGTGAAGGGTACTCTTCCCACTTTCACTATTGATGCATCACATACATCCTCAACATTTCCTCCAATATCCTATTGACTCTCTCTTCATGTCCATCTGTCTGTGGATGATAGGTTGTACTTAAGCCCAACTCGGTGCCCAAACCTGCAAATAATTGCTTCCAAAACTTGGAAGTGAACTTTGCATCCCTATCTGACACAATATTCTTCAGAACACCATGCAGTCTGACCACATGTCTGATGAATACTTGGGCTACATTGCTAGTTGTGAATGTAGACTTCACTGGAATGAAGTGCACAACCTTTGTCAACCTGTACACAAAAACCATGATGGAATCATGCTATCTCAATGTCCTCAGAGAACCTTTGATGAAGTCCCTCGAAATGACCTCCCATTTCCATTCTAGAATCACAATTGGCTATAACATCCCACTTGGATGTTTACACTCTTCCTTCACACACCGACAATCGAAACACCTAGCCACAAAATCTCTTACATCCTTCTTCAGATTCAGCCAATAATAAAAATTCTTTATTGCAGTTAATGTCTTCTAATATCCTGGGTGACCTAAATATGGTTTCACATGAAACTCCCTTAAGATCACCTTCTTGAGCTCACTACTATCTTACACATAAATCTTTCCTCTGAATCGAACCAATCCACCTATTCTAAGGAAATAGTCCACATCCTGTGGACCTTCACCTGTACCACCAGCAGTACTTGTACCTATACCTGTACTACTACCTGTACCTATACCTACACCACCACATGTAACTGTACCTATACATTGCTGCAACCTATGCATAATCTCCATATCCCTGACATCCTGTTGACCCGCCTACAAGATCCTATTGTATAAGTCTATCCCATAGGAGCTCATAGATGTTAAGTGATTTACTTGTATCCGCATGCTAAGAGCATTTGCCACCCTATTCTCTTTACCTTTAATGTACCTGATCTTGAAATTGAACTCATTGATCATCGTCGACCATAGAGCCTACCTACCATTTAGGTTTGGTTGGTCAAATAGATACCATAACCCACTATGATCATTCATTAACACAAATCTCCTACCCAGAAGATAGTGCGTTGACATATTCAATGCATGTATGATTTCTTCCAACTCAAGATTAGGTGTGGGGTAGTTCTCCTCATGCTCATTTATTTTTAATGACTCATAGCATCCCACCTATCCATCCTACATAAGGACTCCACCTTTTCCTTTCTTCCAAGCATTTGTGCATACTACAAACTCTTTTTAAGGATCTGCAATATTTAGCACTCATGCATGTCCCAACAACTACTTCAGCTTCTCAAAACTAGCCTCACACTCCTTTGTCCACTCAAAATTCTTTCCTTTTCTCTACAATGATGTGATAGGATAAGGAATCTGTGAGAATCTCCAAATGAACCTCTGGTAATAGCTTGCCAATCCCATGAAGGATCTCACCTCATCTATATCCCTAGAACCTACCCACTCCATGATAGCCCTTATCGTTTCTGCATATACTACAATGCCCTCCTTGGACACAACATGCCCTAAGAAATGTACCTCAGTCTGAAAGAAACTACACTTTCCAAGCTTAGCATACAATTGATGCTCTCTCAACAACCTCAAGACTACTGCTAAATGATTAGCATGCTCTTCCTCATTTTTAGAATATACCAACATGCCATCAATGAACACAGTAAGAAAATTATCTAAATACGGACACAACACACTATTCATCAAGAACATAAAAGTAGCTGGATCATTAGTCAAACCAAATGGAACTACAACAAACTCATCTTGCCCATACCTAGTTCGAAATGTTGTCTTGTAAATGTCCTCCTCTTTGATGGGTACCTGGTGATATCTAGATCTTAGAACAATCTTCGAGAACACTGCTACTCCATTCGACTAATCGAACAAGTCATTAATCCTCGGCAATGAATAACTATTATTGATGGTCACTGTGTTCAACTTCCTCTAGTCAATGCTTAATCTGAGAGTACCATATTTTCTCTTCACAAACAAGACTGGTGTGCCCCATGGTGATATTCTTGGCCTAATGTATCCCTTGTCCAACATTTCCTTCAACTGTAGCTTCAACTCCACCAAATCAGGTGTGCTCATCCCGTAACGTTCCTTTCATGCTGGAGCTGCCCCTGGAACTAACTCAATAGAAATCTACCTCCCTATGAGGTGGAAACTCTGAAATGTCATGAGGGAATACATCCTAAAAGTGCTGTAGAACTGGGTAGCTACTCAAAAAATCTACATCCTCAACTTCCTTACCTTTGTCACTAGAAATGTGCACTGTGAATAACATAACACCCTTTCCTAGGACTGCACTTTGCCTACATATCTATTACCATCCTAACTGATGTGGCTTTCTTCTTTCCCTGTAAGACTCTAGGTTTTCCATTTTCATCCACACACTCAATGGATTTGTCATAACAATCCACCTTGGTTCTATGAAGGTATAACCAATCCATTCCCAAAAAAATATTGTATGATCCCAATGGTAATACATTCAAATGTGCTACAGTAGGAATACCATTCAAATAAAATGCATAAGCTCTTACACAATGGTGAACTAGTTTCTTTGTACTTCTAGCCAACTGAACTAACCAAAATTCTGCGTGCAATTCCTTACTTAAACCACACTTATCCACCAAGTCAAGGCTAACATATCTATAATTAGATCCAGGTTTAATCAAAATAGAAATAAATTGAGCACAAAGCTTACCGTCCATATCAATGATAGATGTCTGATGATCTGGCTATTTATTATTCAATGTTGTATAGATAAGAGTAATGCTCTCACAAACATCCCCAAAAGTCTATGCATTCTGTGCACTATATATATGAGGCCTACCCCCTTGATTCTACAGACAATCTCTCTTGCAATGACCCTTGCCACAAGTCTAACACTCTATAGTATTCCAACCTACATCCTTATTCTATTCTTCAGATAAAAATCCTTGTCCTTTGTTAAATGCATTTAACTTCTTTGATGGAATTGTAGTCTCTTTATTACCTATGCCCTGAGGTCTTATTTTCTTCTTGTCACATTTTCCTTTGTTCTTTGCATTACCTTTCTAACTTGGTGTTATAGACATATTTGGGCATTGCAACCCTAATCAAATATGTCCATAAACCAAGGGCTTATAGATCCCTAAAAGTGTTGTTTCATACCCTAAAGGAACAAGGTCAGCTGATTACATCATCTCCTAGAAGTTCTCCATGAAAAACTACTCAGAACTAGTCAAAACTGGACCATACAGACTGCTCCATCCATAGGGTGCGATGCATATCACCTATTACACACGGGGGGTGCAATGCATACTAGAAAGCCCTTCTGTAGGGTGTGATGAGCAAGAGCAGACAAATGGCAGAAGTAGTTTGCTAGGTGGAAACCCAGAGAATCTTCTAGAAACTGCTCATCTGACACTTGCGTCTCTGAATTCGCCCAGGGATGAGTAAGAGATCTAAAATCTCCAAGTGGAACCAAGAAATATTAGTGAAATGAAACTAATCAAAATCCCAAAAGTTGAATCACTCCCGTGTAAACATCTATATATGGATCCCTTATCCTAGAGATCCAGGGGCTAGAATTTTGTAATTTTCAAGGAAATGCTGTTGGTTTCTCTTTGAAGACATTGTTGGGTGATCTTGCTTTGTATGAGGTGAAGAGGGCTTTCATGCTGGGAGGATGATGCTGGATCAGATAGCTTGGTTGTAATCCTCTCTTCTACTACTTCTATCAATAAAGCTATTTGAGTTTTCCTCCATATGCTTGTATATCTCTGAATCTTGTATTTGTACATGCATTTATATGGTTAATGTACATTTTATCCTACATTGTTTATGGTTATAGATCTTTATGCTTTGATGGTATTTTTCAGCCTTGACTCTACAGGTGTTCTTCGAAGGGGGACAAGTGAGAAAGGAGTGGCGAAAGTTCTATCAAGGGAGAGAGGGAATGAGCAAGGAGACTAACGAAAGACTGAGGTCGGTACTCTCTACTTCTCTCTCATCTATCTCTCATAAATGAAAACACAAGTAACTTTAGTTAGTTTGTTTATAAGATAGCTACTCGTCTTAGTGGGACTAGCAGCTCTGAATGGACACTAGTTTTCCCGATAACAAAATGGCTACTCCGCTGGGGAGCGAATATTTTGTTTGTTTTGTTACTGTTTTTTTATTTATAAGCCACAAATGGAGCCTAAAGTCAAGCCAGTTAGCCTTCAAACTGCTTTTGCTATGCAACTGCAAAGTAGATCAACGCTGCTTCAGTCAATCTCTGGGTTGGTTTATGAACTGAACATATAACTTGCAAAAATCCTAAGTGCCCTGGTGGTAGCTCAAATAACCTCATTAAATCAGCCCCTATACTTTGTGTTTACTGATAATCATTAGCTCAACCTAAATCCCTGAACTTAGCCGCAAACTGTGAGTGAAAACCAAGCACAGTCTCATCCCTAGACCATCGCACTATCTCTTCTTGGAAACCTGGATGCATCGCACCTCTCGTGTGTTGCAGATGAGATGCATCCATGTTTCCTTGTGTTACAGGTGCGATGAATGAATGAGACTATTTCTGCCTCCAGATTTTGTTTTTTTTCTTCATTGTCTTCAGCTTTATTCAGTAGTTTTGCTGTCTATGATCAGTATATCTCTATTGAAACCATCTTCGTTTGCATTATTCAGCCTCCATCAGAAGGAATTGTGAATGTTTTTTATGTATTTTTTTCATCATTTACAGTTTTCCTTTGCAAATAGTATCTTAATCGAACTGTCGTCCTTTGATTTGAAAGTGTCGAAAGTGTCGTTTTCAGTCAAGAAAAAGAGTGTCACAAAGCATTCCTCTTTTAGATAGTCTATTACACTTTTGCCATTGTTTTTTATTTGAATCATTAGTATTTAAAGCATCGCAAGCAGTTTTAAATTCAAAATTTCAAAGTGTCGACTTGACCTTACTTTCGTTTTTTGAAAATAAAATTGTTAGTACTGTTGCTTTGAAAGAAAATAGTTCAGATCTATACTAAGTTTTCTTTTTGTCATTCTCACATTAAGGAAACTAAAAAACAAATATATGCATGTGCATTTTCATTTAGACTGCATGTGGAAATTGATTTAGGAAACGTGCATCTAGTGTTTGCTCTCTGCTCTATGTTGAAAGAATTTCATTTCCCTTTCCTTAGTAGCTAGGATTTTCATTGCAAAAATAAAGTAAATGACTGTTTATCATCTTAGATTGCATATTTTAGGAATTGTATATCTACATCAGGTGGTGAAACTTAAGGGCAAACCTCTTAAGAAAGATCAACTGTAAAATAAACTTCAATGAACGTAAAAACACTTTGGAACCTAACACACATCATTTAGAAGTCTAGGCTAGAGATGTATTTGGGCGTCCTAAAGCCTGGTAACTATCACTTTCATTATAGGTTGGGTGATTCCTCCTCTTTGAGATGACAAGTGCCAGTATGAACTTGTGCTCCCATGTACCGTCGAGTATATATTGGGAGACCACAATAGGCTACATCCTTTATCCTTAGGAAGCCATGTCTGTCACCCTATCGATCGAAATGCACTGAACACAACATTCGGGAAGATTGACTGCCGTACCATAAAAAGTATTCTGCAGTTTTGTGATTGGTTGGGTAATCCCTCTATCTATATTTCTAGAGTAGTCACTTTTGTTTCTTTTAAGACTGTTTAAGAGAAAATTTCCATCTGAGCACTTGTCACTTTATGTTCATTAAAAATCGAGGGTGACTAGAGTCATCTTTAGCTTTTTCTCGACTCTTAAAAATTGAAAAAGCAAGTTGTGTCAAAGCGTCATAAAATTTATTTTAATCAGAATAACATCACTATTCCCTTGTTGGTATTAGGTTGAGAAAATGGAGTCTACTAATCAAGGATTTCCCCTTGGGGGAAATCCTAGTCCTTTCTCCTCTTGGGGGGATGTTGGTGCTCCACACATGGCTACATTGTCCCTTCCAAGACTCACAATTGGCATGCCAGTATGGCTTTTCTCGACCTCTATTGTTCAAAACACCGCAATTCCTCAGCAATCAAATCAACAACCAGATGATACCAAAGTTGCTCCCCCACCTTCTACTTCATTTGTTTCTCCCTCTCCTTCTTCTTGTTTTCTTGGTGAAGCTAGTAACGCTAAAAACCAAGTAACTAAGACGAAGAAGAAAGGGAAGGAGAAGAAGAAGAAGAATCCAACAATGAAAGGGGGCAACCATGCATCAACTGGCAAAAATCCACACGCTGCACCTTCCAAACATAAATCTCCATCTGTCATTTGCAAGGGAGACCACTATCATCAAGATTGTCTCTTTATCCCACGAATCCTAAGGGACCGGTCTCCCCGCTTGCACAATCCAGTGTCTTCAACCTCTGATGATCATGTTGAGAGCACACCGTCAACTAGTGAAACGAAGTCAATGGACAAAAAGGAAGATCTAAATTTCCTTGTAGACTATGTGAAGGCGATCATGCCCTCCACCGTTGTCCTTTCCTGGACAAAGCTAAAAGAGTCTTGGATAACCATCCTGCCTCACCGCAATGACTTCCTTCTCGATACAAGAAACTCTTGCCAAGTCCATCGCTAGTTGAAAATCCGACTGACACACCATTGATATCAGTCAAAGCACCTATCATTGAAGATAGACCCTCTGAGTCCACACCAGACCAAAGTAAACAGGTTGAGATGACAGTCGACCCAATCTTGTCTTTAGAGGGTCCACCTTCAGATGATACTATCACCAAAGAGAACGAGAATGACACCGTTCAAATTCTTTTCGTAAACACAGACTCCGATGAACATTGGGGCAATCTACCCATTCCTTTACCACAGGAAGGAAGTTCGTCAAATGTTTATCTGGCTGTTTATTCGGTTCCACCTCCAAGCAATCTAGTCATTTCCTTCTATTGGAATCTACTAGGAAGACCCCGCCTACCATCTAATGTACCATTCCTAATCATAGTACAAGCTTACAGAATGATCATGGTTGCTACTATCATAGATGAAGGGGCTTCTGTGAGTACCCTTTCCTCAACTACTTGGAAAGCGCTTGGTTCGCCATCGCTTCTTCTTCAGATTTGAAATATGACAGGCTTTAACAAAGGAACCAGTCAACCGTTAGGGATCCTTCCAAATTTGCCTATAACTTTGAGAAGGAAAAGCATTCATCTAAACATGATGGTAGTCCAAGGACCTATAGATTACAATCTACTCCTTGGGCGTGACTACATTTATAGCATGGGAGCTATTGTTTCCTCACTCTTTCGAGTGATGTGTTTTCCACATGAAGGAAAAGTGGTCCAGCTCATAGACTAGCTTTCATTCCTTAGTTCAAACATAGCTATTAGTCAAATGCCATCCCTAACTAGTATTTTTGCACAGGGAATGTCTCATCAATCCCCAGTCCATCCACCTGATGAGCGCGAGTGAATCAGTCATTGTGACTGAAACACAGGAGGCATGCACCCTAGTCTGCTTTGGCAGAAAAACCCCAGATATAAGGTAGGTTTCCACGTAGGAATATGACTAGTCTGATACCCTTGTCCATTTAGGAAAATGGATTTACACTGGAAAAGGATTCCCCCGTCAAAGGTTATGTGATTGGGACTGACAACAGTCACCTTTGTCCATTTCGATGGACATCGTGAAGGAAGTGTTTTGTCTGTGATGCGGATGGAAGAATCTTACTAATGCAAGAATTCCATATGGTAACCTGGAAACTCTACTTTATACCTGGGGCCATGCAAACCTTTTTGCATACAAGTGAAAAGCAACCATTTATTTTCTTAGTTTGTAGGCTCTTAACACTTTATACTCATAGGTTGGTCATTCCTAGCTTGCATAACGAAAGGCTCCAGAGCAAAGTTGCGCATGGGGCAAGCTCCCTAAAAAATGAACCTACTGATGAGACATCCTTATTATACGACTGGCATGAGCAGTTTTATGTGAAGTTCAAGCTTGTTAAAAGATAAACCTAGCCATGAGCAGTTTTACGCGAAGTTCAAGCTCGTTAAAAATAAACCCAGCCATGAACACATGTTCCCCTAGAGTTCAAGCTCATTAAGAAATGAACCCACCTTCAGTAAATAACCATTGCGATCGCATGGCTATCAGCTTTTGAACCTTGGTCGTGTTCTTACCATCACCTCCGCTCTTTTTTAGCCAATCATACACCTCCATTTGATTGTTTACCCTTTTGAGGAATAGCTGCGATGAGTGATTCTATTAGCCACCTTCTTTACATTGCCGTGATTGAAAAAGTTCCAAACCTTACCTGGAATCAGTTGCTATCCAAAAACATCCCTCATTCCTCAAAAAACGAGTCTCCTTTAAGCTCTTTTCATCTAACTCGTAAAATATGAAAAGATTGTCGAGCAATTGGCCTCCCCAGTTCATTAAAGTGATCGGAAGTGCCATCCCTCCTCTAGATTTTAATCCTTTTTGGACCCGAGGGATTATTACACAAAAATATCAAGCACTTGTCTTGTTCGGCTTGTTAAAACTATCGAAAAGTCATCCCTTTTGTATTATTTTATACTTTTTCGGATGTAAGGGATTACATTACGAAAAAGGATTACTGGAGTTGCCTTTCTGTCCCATTTTAGACTCTCTAAAATTGAAAGGGACCAAGTTATCTTTATCATTAAACTCATTAAAACAATAACGACAAACTTGTCCATGAAGATAAGATCGAGTTTTACTATTGCTAGGCTCGTTAAAACATAGTGACAAGTTTTCCCGAAGGGCAAATTATAAAACAAGCATATGTTATCCTCCTCAAGCTTGACAAAAATAAAGAGGTACTAGTCAGCAATGACTAGGGAAAAAGGGAAGAAAACTTGAATAGCTTCATTGGTAGCAGGTCGCTCTTGAACATGACACTTTCACTCCATCACCATGGTTGAGTCGAGTTGGGTTATTCCATTCGCCGGTAATATCACCATTGGTCTGCTGTACCATTCACCTTGGGGTTAATGCTACCAATCAATTTCAGTGTCACTAGTATGTTCAAGAAAAGTCGCTCAGAGAATTCACCAACCTAGCTAATGCCTCATCCACTACAATACCTTCACTCTCCATTTTTCATGACCGCTACCCTGAATCTTATATCGTCAGATCGTTTTCACCTCCACAAGATCATTTGCTCCATTCTGTGTTGTAGACGTGGGATTCATTAAGGCCCTCCTACGACCGGTCACTTCTTGTCGACATCAACTCATTATCCAAGAATTTTACTTAGGAACAACCCTTTCAGTACTTTGAAGCTTACATGCCTCAATGGCAAGTTTCTCACTTCCGGCGACAGGTTTACATCAATGGCCTTCGACCGAAAGATTTTACTTGGTGTTCGATGTCAACTCATGTATTCACACCACATGAATTGTACTGCAGTACCTTGAGGGTCATCATCATTATCGGTGATTCCTCTCGCGCCTGTTAATAACTTATATCATTGGCTAGTAATCAGGCAATGTCTTTCCATGTTTGACATCAGGACATCTTTTCACATGGATCGACTTGTACTTCGGGCGAAGATTGAACAAGTTTGAAGACCCCGGATCTAGTTTCATCCATCGAGGCTGTGATATATTCAGGAAAATAAAGACATCAAATTTACATCACAGCTGCACAGATAATCATCCAAACTAAAGGATGATGGCTCTACTAGAATCATCAGTCTGCAACACAGACGATTGTCTGTCTTATGCACATGAATATGAATTTATAAAGCTGAGCATAGGAATGCCCGCCTCAGCTAGATCATGAAAATATTATGAAGATAGTGTATTATATTGTATATTATTACAGGTCACCTTCCGGTTTGAAAAACCTTTGATCCTCATTATAAAGCATTTCACCCAACATCAAAAGATTTACGACCTCATGGTTTAGGGGGCAACTATTACAGACATATTTTGGCACTGCAACCCCAATCACATATGTCCATAAACCAAGTGATTGTAAACCCCTAAAAGTGTTGTTTCATACCCTAAAGGAACAAGGTCAGCTGATTAAGTAGTTTGCTAGGTGGAAACCCAGAGAATCTTCTAGAAACTGCTCATATGACACTTGCCTCTCCAAATTCGCTCAGGGATGAGTAAGAGATCTAAAATCTCCAATTGGAACCAAGAACTATCAGTGAAATGACACTAATCAAAATCCCAGAAGCTAACTCACTCTCATGTAAACATCTATATATGGATCCCTCATCCTAGAGATCCAAGGGTTGGAATTTTGTAATTTGCAAGAAAGTGTTGTTGGTTTCTCTTTGAAGACATTGTTGGGTGATCTTGCTTTCTATGAGGTGAAGAGGGCTTTCATGTTCGGAGGATGATGCTGGATCAGACAACTTGGTTGTAATCCTCTCTTCTACTACTTCTATCAATAAAGCTATTTGAGTTTTCCTCCATATGCTTGTATATCTCTGAATCTTGTATTTGTATATGCATTTATATGGTTAATGTACATCTGATCCTACATTGTTTATGGTTATAGATCTCTATTATTTGATGGTATTTTGCTGCCTTGACTCTACAGGTGTTCTTTGAAGCAGGACAAGTGAGAAAGGAGTGGCAAAAGCTCTATCAAGGGAGAGAGGAAACGAGCAAGGAGATTAACGAAAGACTGAGGTTGGTACTCTCTACTTCTCTCTCATCTATCTCTCATAAAGGAAAACACAAGTAACTTTAGTTTGTTTGTTTCTAAGATAGCTACTTGTCTTAGTGGGACTACCAGCTCTGAATGGACACTAGTTTTCCTGATAACTCTTGGTTTAGTCTTGGATCTACGTTTCAATTGTTCATATCAATGCTTTAGATTTCAGATGGCCTCCTCCAATGATCTAGGCTCATCAAACTCAAATTTATCTTTGAATGCCATTGGTAACCAACTAGTGAATATATGAATCTTGGCCTTCTCCTCCTTGAGGTAAAGCACATACCTCACTGTTACACGGTATTTTGTCACACCTCCTACACTTCCTTGTGACTTACCCTGAAGTGCCCAAAACATGATCATCATGCAGTGTACTTATTTAAATATGCAATTCATATCCTCCCTAGAACATTGATTTGAAAACGACTTGAGCTTTCCCCTAAAGAAATAGCTCTAAAACCCTGATTTTGAGACTCATCTCTCTTATGAGGTTAAAAACCATGATGGTCACTTGTTTCATCATGCTTGACCCGTGATGGCATCGCTCTTTTCCCTTGTATACCTACAATGATCCCCAAAAAGGAAATTTACCCAAGTAGGATGAGAAGCTTCATGATCTAGAAGCTTCCAGGGCTGCGAGTTGGAGGTTGTTTGGCATAGATGAGGTCGAATTCTCCCAACTTGGCCTCTTGGTCTTATCCATATGACCTACCTCCTTGAGATGGGGATCTACTCTTATCTTTTCAGAGATCCTAACTCCCTTTCCTAGCCTATATATTCATATTTTCCTGTTCACAAATGGTTTGTCTATGTCTATTTTCACCCTTATGCTAATCTTGTGCCTAGAGGCTATTCATTAGACTTGGAGAAGGAGTGTCTGGGTACTTTCTTGGCTTGGACTTGGATTACCACTCAAGGAGGGCCTTTCAACATCAATTCTTTGGTTGTAAGTTTCCCTTTATTTCATAAAAATATACAACTATTGGTTCATCTTCCCAAAATACATAGGTTCATGTATTTATTTAGCTTGACATTCCTTGATCAGTTAAGTAGGTTGTTATTGGATTTGCTATTGGTTTTTTCTTTCTTTGTTGTTTCTTGATCACTTGCGCAGGTACATAAACACTGAGAGAAGCAGGAACAAGTCCATGACACAAGTGGTTCTAGGCCCTCACCAAACGAAACCGGAATAACACCGGAATGAGTTAGGTCATCTCTTTCATTCTACCTTTCAATTATAACCTAGGAAGATGTCTACTTGATTGTCACTTCAATTGCTAGACCCACTCATTAGGCTAGAGGGATTGTCTCTGTCCAAAGAGAGGATCAACCTTCTCAACAAAATGGTAACTCCACTGGGGAGACTATGACCCTTTCCATCTAATCTTTCACCCTGATCTTTTGTCTAGCTTGACCAATTGTTCATTTTTTGGCTTGTCTGCATCAGTCTGGGTTTATACCATCACTGGTTACTGCCTTATAGTGCTAAGTCTGGATTGTTTCTTGGAATATTTTTAGCTTTTTCCCATATTGCTTGCCCATCATGGGTTTGGCCTTAACAGTCGTGATTTCATTGTGGTTTCTACCTTTACAGTCACGATGAAATTTTTTCTTCATTATTTGGTCCCACTGAAGTCATCACTATTTTTGCTATACAAAGTAGTGATGCCATCACAGGTTTGCCTATGCAAAGTAACGATAATCGCAGGTTTGGGTATATAAAGTAGTGATGATCCTTGAATGTGAGAATTCTTTAGGTTTCTTCCAAAGAATCCAATGTGTCTTGGCCCCTAAGGTCCTTCCCTATCTTGTATGCTTAGATTTGTCAGTTTTTGATTGATTGTCTTCATTAATTTGCAAAATTTGTCTTATTGGCTTCGAAGTGAAATCTGATTGAGTTGTAGGGTTACTGTTCAATTGGTCATTGCTTGTTCCTTGTTAGTTTAATTGAGTATCGTTTTATGTGGGAATCATTGAAAACATTATTTTGCATTTTTTTTAGCTTGTATTTCGAAATTTACTTTTTGTGAAAATGCATTAGATTAGTTGCATTGAGAAGTTATTTTTTGAGATTCATCATGGAGAATAGATCACATTTTTTGATGATTGAAAGATAAAAATTGTATTAGGTGCATCAAGTCATTCAAAACGAAAAGAAAAGAATGATTCATATAAGTGCATCTTTGTAAAGTCAAACTCATTTTTCTTTCGAAAAGTTGCATCTAGGATAGTGAAAAGTGAAAATATTTTTTACTTTGGGCATTGCATTTGGAAGACGAAAATGAAATTTAGTGGAAGGAAGTTTGCATGATGTATTTTTTTTGATGCATTATTGATTGAAATTTATTCCCTTGGTTAGTATAGCTTTCATAGAAATGAAAGTTTTATTTTTCTCATATAGTTGCATCTTAGATGTTCAAGTGACATTGTGTTGAGCCTTAAAACCAAAATATAATTTCAAGATCAATTTTAAAATCTATCAATTAATCTAAGGAGCATTTGAAACATTAATGCTTCCTATTTAGTGGTCTAGGTTAGATACGTGTTTCTAAATCTTTAAAAATTAGTAGTTGTCATTTTCTTTGGCATTAGACAACGATAGCACGAACTTGTGCTCCCCGTACCATCGCATATATAAAGGGAGGCCCCCATAGGTTGCAAACCTTTATCCATAGGAAGTTGAGTCTACCGCCTTGTAAATGTGATACACCGAACACAACATTCAGGGAGATTTCCTACACGTACGTCAAGTCCTTGGTAAATTTATTTGCTAAGGTGTATATTGCAGTTCACGGTTACTTGGTACTCCTTTTACCTAGATTCACCTGAGTAGTCATTTCAATATTATCCGACTCTTTAAATTTGAAAAGATCGTCAAGCAACTTGTCCTTTCACACACGCTAAAACAATGAAAGCGACTAGAGTCACCTTTTTGTCCTTTTCTCGACTCTTAAAACATGAAAAAGTAAAGTTTTTGTTTCAAATTCTAAAATTAATTTACTGTGGAACAACATCCTTCCTGTGGAAATACTCCTTAATAGTCTTGGGTTGACACCAATGGCAACATTTCCTAATTCTACCAGTCAAGGAAACCCCTCTAATGGGAATCCTAGTCCTTTTCCTTCCTTTGCAAATACTGGTGCTCCTTATATGGCAATGTTGTCCCTTCCTGGATTGACCATTGGTCTTCTAGTTTGGTTGTTTTCGACCTCAGTGATTCTAAGTGTCAAAAGAGCTTTTCAACCAAGTTCTCCTCCACCTAAACGACATTAAAATCATGTTCATCCTAAAGTTGACCCCTTTCCTTCGTCACCTATTTCTTCACCCTGTTCTTCCTTTTTGGCTGGTGAAAGTCTAGATTCTAGTGACCAGGAAGTTAAGAAGTGGAAGAACAGGCCGAAGAAGAAGAAGAAAAATAAGCAAGGGGGCAACCAAGCAGCCATTGCTACATATGCAACTAATGAAGAAAAATCTTCCAACTAGCCCTGGAAAGTAAAATTCTCTTGCATGTTATGTAAGGGTGACCACCTTCTTTGAAATTGTCCTGGTATTCCCAAGGTCTTAGAAGTGTGGTCCACAAGTTCACATCGACCTTTGTCATCAGCCTCTGTTGATCATGCTAGTGACAAACCCTCAAATAGTAACACTAAATCCTATGGGAAGAAGGGAAAGGTCAAATATCCTTGTAAGTTATGTGATGGTAATCATCCCATTCATCTTTGTCCTCTTATGGATGAAGCTGCCAAAGAGCTGGAAAACCTTACAGCTTCTTAACCTCATCATTTGACTGGGTATCGAAAGCTTTCCCTTGACCCTTCACTAGTTGTTCTAGTGATTGATCAAAAGTCATATTTGGTCGACTGCGATCTCTCTGAAAGTGAGTCTTGTGAGTCCATTCTTGATAAGCCATTGATTGAGAAACTGGTGGACTTGACCCCACCTTCAGTTAACCATAGCTTTTAGGTAGAGAGTGAACGTCATACCACTCAGGTTCTTTTGGTTTCCTTAGTTTCAAATGAATTGGAGGTAAATCCTCCTATTCCCAAGGTGCATGAGAGAATTTCTACTATTCCCATTGAGAAAGAGGGTAGCTCTCACATTCCTATGATGCCCCCTCTGAGTAGTTTAATAACTTATTTTGATTGGAGTCAACTATAAGAATATCACCTTCTGTCTTATGTTCCTTTCTGTATTACAATATAGGCTTACCATATGGCCGTACCTAGCACAGTCATAGATGAGGGTGCATCTATTAGCATCATGTCCTCAACTACTTGGAAAAATTTAGGTTCTCATTAGCTTGTCCTCATCACCCAAAATATGTTAGCTTTTAACAGAGGAACCAATCAATTGTTAGGGATCCTTCCTAAGTTACCTATTACTTTGGGAGGAAACACTGTCTATATAAATGTGATGGTTGTCAAAGACCCTTTAGATTTTAATATAATCCTTAGTCGTGGCTATGTTTATGCCATGGGAGCTCTTGTTTCTTCTCTCTTTTGAGTGATGAGTTTCCCGCATGAAGGAAACATTGTTATCATTGATCAGCTTACCTTCATTGGTCCTAAATCAACTCCCCATCAACCATCATCCCTAAATGCTTCTTATGTGCAAGAGGTATCACCCCCACCACAGGTTAATTACGTGGCTACCTATTCCATGGCCACATCTACTCATGATCTAGTAGGTGATGTAGTACACCATGTACTGGGGGCATTGGAGCTTGATTTTTCATTTGGATTGCTGGACATGTATCCCTTCTAGAGTGTTGTTCTCCCATCTGATGAGAAAATTGTAGAATCCATGGCCTCTTTTGGTCAGTGATCAAAGGGATATGGAGCATGGTTATTTTCCTGTATCAATCTCCTTAAAAAATGAAATAAAGGAATGGAGCATACTTCCTTTTCCTATGTCAAGATCCTTAAAAAATGAAACAAGGGAATGGAGCAAAGTTCCTTTTCTTGTGTCAAGATCCTTAAAAATTGGAACAAGGGATATAAGGATGGTTCCTTTACTTTTGTTAAGATCAGTAAAAAAATGAAACAAGGTGTCATGAGCATGGTTCTTTTCCTGTGTCAAGCTCATTAGAAAATGAAACAAATCCCCTTTCAATTCAAGTCTTTGATTAGATATCGTAAAATCCCAGTCAAATCTTTCACATTGATCTCATAACTAAACCTTCTTTACATCCACTTAGGTGAATGAAATGAAGCTTCGGGGGCATGCACCTTGAATTGAGTCATTATGCTAGGGGCATGTAAACTTATCTTAAGCATAGTTTATCTTTGTTTCAAGCTTGTGTAAAAATGAAACACAACCCAAGCATAGTTTATTTCCATTTCAAGCTTGTGTAGAAATGACACCAAATCCAAGCATAGTTTGTCTCTATTTCAAGCTTGTGTAAAAATAAAACCATTCCCACTTTACATCTCATGATTTTTTCTTTTATCAGCTGATTTTTATTAAATGAGCCTTGGTTCTTTCATTCCATCATCACTATCTCTTTGGTCGATCATTTGCTTTCGCTTGGTTGTTTTACCCTTACTTGAGGAACACATGCGATGAGTAGTCTTATTAGCTAGCCTCTTGACCATTACATGTTTTGAGAAGTTACATAATGATCATAACTGATTGCTATCCTCTTATACCACTCGTTCCTCTAGGTAGAGTTATCTTTCAGTTCTTTTTTGACTCTCGAAAACTAAAAAGATTGCCGAGTACTTGTCATTTTGAGCTCGTTAAAGTAAATGAATAGATGTATCTGTTTACCCCTTTTCCGAGCTAAGATTGATTATTTACAAAAAAAGTACACCTTGATCGACATGGTCAAAAGGTTGTCTTGAATATTTTTTTTCTAACTTTTCGGATTCGAGGGAAAAATTTCAAAAAGGGAAATGATGGAGTTTTTCTTTTTCATCTATTTTTCAAACTCTTTAAATATGAAAAAGATACCGAGTTATTCTTACATTGGACTCGTTAAAATTTTACGATGAAAGACTCATCAACATGATGAGACCAAGCTTGTCCTTCCTAGGGCTCTTAAGACTTACTAGGATGGATTCATCCAAAGGATGAACTTATATGAAAAGCATATGGTATCCTATTCAAGCTCATATAAGAATAGAGATGTACTCGCTAGAAATAGTGGGGAAAAATGAAGATGAAACATCCTTTGTATAGACAACATGTCATTCTTGA
Source organism: Pinus tabuliformis (assembly GCA_031772625.1). Taxonomy (NCBI): domain Eukaryota; kingdom Viridiplantae; phylum Streptophyta; class Pinopsida; order Pinales; family Pinaceae; genus Pinus; species Pinus tabuliformis. Next base: position 463,355,603 of record CM062814.1, read on the forward strand.
ACATGACACTCTTCTACTCTCGTGTCGGGTTTTGGATATCCTCACTTAGTCACTTGTCCTCCTAGGTTTCGGTGATCCATTTTGCCTCTCATTTGACTATTCCATTTTTTCATCATGACCTTTAGTCCTATATCGAGTCAGATGTTGCCACAAATTGGATTTGTGTCGCTAATGTTCAAGAGAAGTCCAATATGCAGTTATTTACTTATACACTGTTTGATTCATTATTACAGTCTTGAAAATTATTCCACTTTATTCCTTGTTTTGTGTCAGTGATGGGGGACTCATTATGAATTTCCTTCGACTGGTCACTTCCTGTCGACTTCAGCTCATTATCCAAGAAGATGGCTTAGGAACTCCCTTCCAGTACCTTAGAGCTTGCATGCCTTAATGGCAAGTTCTTCGCATCTGATGATAGGGTTTCACTTTTGACCTTCGATCGGGTGATTTGATGAGTGTTCAACTTTAGATTCTTTATCACATTCACATATTGTACTATCGTACCTTGAGAGCCATTGTCATTATGGGTGGTTCCTCTTGTGCCCATTAGTGGTCCACATTAATGGCCGATAATCAGGCAGTTTTCTAGCATGTTCAACTGCGACACATTAGTTCACATGTTAGAATTTGTACTTTGATCGGGTCAGGATGGAGAACAAGACCTTGAGTTTTGTCTGATATAACTCAGGCTACATGGCGTTATATGTTATTGATGATTGTACACATGCCTCTGCTATATGGATGGCTGTGACCATACCATGGGGACTTCACATTTATGATGATCCTTCTATATTGGATGGCTACGCCCATTCCATGGATCCTTTCATATAGTCCTTATTATTCGGATGTCTATGCCCATGTCATAGATTGATGTCTTTCTCTCAGATATATATATATATATATATATATATATATATATATATATATATATATATATATATATATATATATATATATATATATATGTATATATGCATCCTTGATTTGTAGATCTCCTGATAGTGTGTGTCCTCGTCCTTGCAAAATCTCGTAAAGCATCTCAGTCATCACTCCTCGTTCTACCTTCATGCTTTAGGGGCCATCTATTACACAATATTTTTTCACACCTCCTGCACTTCCTCATGACATACACTGAAGTTTCCAAAACATGACCATCATGCACAGTACTTATTCAGATATGTAGCTCATATCCTCCCTTGAACATTGATTTGAAAATGCCTTGAGCTTTCCCCTGAAGAAATAGCTCTATAACCCTGATTTTGAGACTCATCGCTCTTATGAGATTAAAAACTATGATGGTCACTTATTGCATTACGCTTGAGCCACAATGGCATTGCTCTGTTCCCTCATATACCTGTGTTGTTCCCCAAAAAGGAAATTTTTTCAAAGAGGATGAGAAACTTTGTGATCGAGAAGCTTCCAGAGCAATGAGCTGAAGGTTGTTTGGCATAGATGAGGTCAAATTCTCCCAACCTGGCCTCTTGGTCTTATCTGTATGACCTACCTCCTTGAGATGAGGACCTACTCCTATCTTTGGAGAGATCCTAACTCCCTCTTCCAACCTATATACACATCTTTTCCCGTTGACAAATATTTGGTCTATGTCTATTTGCACCCTTATGCTAAGCTTGTGCCTAGAGGCTAATCATTAGACTTGGAGAAGGATTGATTGGAGATTTTCTCGGCTTGTACTTTGATTATCACTCAAGGGGATCCTTTCAACATCAAGGATTTGGTTGTAAGCTTCCCTTTATTTCATAATAATATACAACTATTGGTTCATCTTCCCAAAATATATATGTTCATGTATTTATTTATCTTGACATTCCTTGATCAGTTAAGTAGGTTCTTATTGGATTTTCTATTGGTTTTGGCATGCTTTGTTGTTTCTTCATCACTTGTGCATGTACATAAATGTTGAGAGAAGTAGGGACAAGTCCGTGACACAAGCGGTTTGAGGCCCTCAACAAAGGAAATCGTAATAGTATCAGAATGAGGTAGGTGATCTCTTTCATCCTACTTTTCAATTATAACCTAGAAAGATGTCTAGTTGATTGTCACTTCTATCCCCAAAGAGGATTAACCTTTTCAACACTTAGTAGCTCCAAGAACTTTCTAGTGTACTCATCATCTATCATAAATCCCATCTTTAGCTCATAAAATTCTTTTTTCCTGTCATCATATTATCTCTTGGATAGATACTTCTTCTTGAATAGCCACTCAAACTCACTCCAAGTCAAGTCTTCCTCATGTATACCTATGAATTTCTCACATCTTCCCACCAAATATCTGCTTTACTTTTGAGACTGAATGTAGCTACTATAGCTTTCATGTTCTTTGAATAGTCATGCAACATGCATAAACTCCTCATGTCAAGCAACCATGCCTCTGCATCTTAAGATTTGTTCACCTATCCATCAAATGTAGGTGGATTTTCTTTCTTAAACGCATCTAGAAATTATCTCCTATCACTCTTGTAAGGATGATAACGATGACAGTCATAGTGGCTATCTAAGCTAGAACTAGAATAGTACTTGTGTCTATCCCCTCTCCTATCTGGAGTGTCCAACAATCTACCATCTCTATCTAACCTGTGACCACTATGCAACCTACTTCCATATGCTCCATTAGTTTTTTACTCTTATTCATAGCTGATCAAAAGTCGTCCCTATCGCTACAAATCTAAAAAAAATCTAAACTATCACTGCATTTACCTTTGTTAGATTCTCATGTGCATTTATGATTATGTCATTATCTTCCTTACAACTCCTTATTTATTCCTTTAAGCTTCTCAGTGTATCTGCCAAATCAGAAGAATTCCCAACACCATACTGCTCATTTAATTCATAGGGAGATTCTTTGAAGTCTACCATCTTGCTAGCCATTTGTTATTCTTCTTGCAATTTATATCATGTGAGCTAAACCAAATCACAATAAAACAACATACCTTAGTATAGTTTGAGGAGGATACCTTGTCTACAAGATCAACAAATTAGTGTGATGTATGTATAACATAATCATGACAGCGTATAGAAACATAGCAAATAAGCATATAACCATGCAACCATCATTCTAGCTAGGGTCTAGTCATCAATGCATGACCTCATAAACAACGCATACCATGACCTCATCCACTACAACCACTATTACATCATTGTACGCTTGACCACATGAAAACCTTAACATGCATAAATAATGCGTAATCAACCACTGTTATGAAACCAGCTCACACAAAGATAGAAAAGAGAGATCCACGCCTTAGAATTTAGCCTCTTCGAGGGGGCAACCTCCTTTACATTACATAAATGAACAATTCTTGGATGATACAAATGAAAATACCTCCTTTCTATATATAGGAGTCTAAGTGGTCCCAATACAATCAAAGCCTACATAACATTAATATTGTAGGGCACAACAGTAACAATGGTGGGCTTCTATGTGGCATAATAGTAACAATATGGGCACTACATGGGTACATCAATATAATAAGTGGGTTATACTAATAACAATAAGGGGTTACACTAGTAGTATAGGGGCCTAACATGCCCCTCTCCTTCAAAAAGCGTTGTCCTCAACGCTTGAGTAGTTCTTGATGCTTCTATATAAAATTCTTGTCCTCCCATGTGGAATATTCAGCGGGTAAGTTCTTCCACTTGATGAGATACTCTGAAATTGATCGATTTCGTAGCTGTCGGGTTCTTGTTTCTATGACTGCTCCAGGTTCCAATATGATTTTTCCTTCCTCTTCAATTTCTGGCAATATTGTTTGAATTGGGATCTTTTGCAACTTTTGAATAAGTCGCCATACTTCTTCGTTCTTCTTCCATTCATCCGTTGCTTCGTTTATCCAATTTGGTTGGATAATATAAATAGCACAAAACAATGCTTCCACATCCTCATCCTTGAAGCGTCTTCCCATTCGGTAAGGTCGCCATTTTTTAAGTGCATGTAATATTGCCAACATTTCCTTCTCATAAATAGCTTGCTTGAGATGTAGCAGTAAAAATACCCAATCACTCACATCAAAACATTTTTCACTACAATGTTGATCTACCTGTTGTTTCATTTGATTTTGCACCGAAGTGGCGTTATCCTTTAAAAGTTGGAGAACTTGTTGTTGATGCTTGATATGATCTTTCTCTACTTGAACCTTTTTCTTCTTGATATGTCCTTCTATCTTTTGAGGAGTGGTAATTTCATCCATTGAATTACAAGTTATGGTTGGATTCATTTCTTCTTTCTCGATGTGATCTTTCACTTCATGCACCTTTTTCTTCTTGATATGTCCTTCTATCTTGAGAGTTTGAGGAGTGGTAATTCCTGCCAAGGCTTTACAAGATATGGTCTGATTCATTTCTTCTTTCTCTGGGGTGGTGCCCTGACGTATATCCTCTTCTTTTGATGTTTCTTGATCCTTTTCTTCCTCCTCTTCATATTCTATGTAAAATAATTTCTTCTCAGCACACCTATGACCTTTAGTGCATTTGCTATCACAATTGTAACAAAGCCCTTTTTCTCTTTTTTCTTCCAATTGTTGTGGTGTAACCCTTGTAGGTTGTGGAAGGCTGGGAGAAACAACACTTCCATCTTTATAGTTGTGAGGGTTATGCTTCCTGGTTTCCATAATTTTGCTTTCCATTATGTCACAAAGCCCTTTTACTCTTTCCAATTGTTGTGTTGTTGCTCTAAAGAAGGTGTTGCTCTTTATATCCTCATAATGTGCCATCATTTCCTCCGTGAAAATTGACCACGTAACAAGTTTTTTACGAGAACAAAGCCCTTTGTACCATAAAAATTGATCTGGTTCTAAATATGAAGATGCAATACATACCTTTTGTAACAGTTTTACACCATGTATATCAAAATATTGCTCCATCTGAAGTATCCAATTTACCGGATCCTTGCCATCAAACTTCCTCATCTTGCTTTTTCTTGATTTTAGGAGCTCTACCTTGAAACGACTATAACTCTGTAATTTCAAATCTTTAAGTTCTGAACTTGTGACCTGTAGTAACCCTCTGTGTCCTCTTTCCAATGCAACAAGTCTGATCCAAATTGGATTCTCCAAGAAAACGTTATGCACAATCTCCCGCAGTGACCTGATTATAGACTGGTTCAGTAGAGCGAACTTGTATGAAGTGCCACGTGTCACTGTTTCAACCTTTGACTCTGAAAAATATATAAACAGAAACTACAGTCCGTTCTCTTTCTGTAACTTCTTACAAAATTTCAGTCCGATGCTCAGAAAGAAAGTTATGACGATTTTCCCCAGGTCACCTGTTTTGAATGTAATTCAGGAGTCTGCAAAAAGACCAACTTCCTCAGATCATATCTCTGAAAATATAGTGAGAAAAGCTCTGAAATTTGGATCCACGGTTCAGCGCCAATTCTTCTCAAATGGGTTTTTTTTGCGACTTCCGAAACGTCACAGAAAAAAAGTTATAGCGAAAATTCCACGATGACCTATTTGGCGCAGCGAAACCCTAGAATCCAAAGCTCTGATACCAAATGTTATGAAACCAGCTCACACAAAGATAGAAAAGAGAGATCCACGCCTTAGAATTTAGCCTCTTCGAGGGGGCAACCTCCTTTACATTACATAAATGAACAATTCTTGGATGATACAAATGAAAATACCTCCTTTCTATATATAGGAGTCTAAGTGGTCCCAATACAATCAAAGCCTACATAACATTAATATTGTAGGGCACAACAGTAACAATGGTGGGCTTCTATGTGGCATAATAGTAACAATATGGGCACTACATGGGTACATCAATATAATAAGTGGGTTATACTAATAACAATAAGGGGTTACACTAGTAGTATAGGGGCCTAACAACCACACTCACGCATAAACACATATAATCAAGCATAAATGAATAATAATTGTAACCAAGCTTACAAGAATGATACATTTAACCAAGCATACAAGAATGTAACCAAGCATAAGAAAATGATACATGTAAGCGACATATAACAACATGTAACTAGTCATACTCTCATGACGATTCACTCCACAATAACAACATCAACTTCCACATCGCGACATCACTACAACCAAGATCAACATTATGTAGATGCAAAAAGCACATCGAGTACAAGCATAAGAGACACACATGCAACTGACATGAATGCATGAAGAAAACAGCCAACCCATCCAGTTTGAGGGGTGAACCATTTTCTGATACCACTTTGTAACACCTTGCTCCCACATCTACCCAAGCAACTGGTTAGTCGAGGTAAACATACGATAAGAGGCCACTATGATATGATTCGGCCTCCTAAATCACATTAAGGAAGTGGAACCCACAGAAAAAAAAACCATACATACCTTCAACATCAAAATTAGGAGCCTCAAGAACCAACCCAACCTTTCTCCCAACTAGCCCCTAGGTCCCACGAACATTTTTACCACTTGACCCCTCAATGCTCCCATGCTATAGGCCTATCAACGTCTAGGAGGTTATGGACGCTCTCATGACAAGGAATTCCAGCATCTAGGGACTATTTTTCTTAGTGTTGTGCCAACGTCCCCAAGATTTGATACACTTTTTCAGGACTAGAGCCCAGGTTACTACCCAGAATTGAATGACACCTTCAAAATAGTAAGATGACAGGGAAATGACAGTACAAATGCAATTACTTGAATAAGACCTTGATTGGACCCCTACTAGCCATGACAATCATTTATGGGCCTCTAAATTAGACATAAATTAAGGCCTATGACCATCCTTCAACACATTAAAACTCTCTTTCTACATTAGATAATTTATTTTTAACTTCAATATATTCATTAGGAAGGTTTATGAATAATTGGATATTTGTGCCTAATATTATTTATTTTTGTGGAATATTATGAGAATATTGGGCAGATTATGAAGCTTTGAAGGAGGAGATAATTTAGGGACTTGTTGCCTACTACAGGAGGATTAGTAATAAATAATAAATCAACAAGATATTATGGAATTATGGCACAGACTATGGAAATCCAATGATTGAGAAAATCTAGGAATGTAATCCACTAATCAAGGGACCAGATCCACTAATCAAGGGATTTTGGTGGGGAAAGCTTCCTCCATTCATGGGGAATAATTCCTAATCATTTTTTATAAGTACCAAGTCGAATTTTCCTCTAGGGAGATATTTTCATTAGTGTTCTTGTGGAGAGAACTCGTATTTTTGCAGCTCCATTGTATTTTCTTGCAGGGATGTAATTCTATTGATGAAAATATGAAGATTGGTGTCATGTTTAGCTTCTAAATCTTGTTCTCCTCCATAGGTCTTTGAGTTTCCTTGGGCTTGGCCATCCCAGGAACCTTAGATCCCTTTTGTATCATTTTATTTCCTTCTTTTCACTGCTTATTCACATGCATCTCTAGTTTTTATTTCTTTGTATTTCTGGTTTAGAATTAATGATTTCTTGTTGTAGGATCAAGTTAAATGGTTGACATAAGTTATTTTTTCAGGATCACAAGAATTATTTCATTCTTGGAAAATATTTGGGAGTTCATAGTAATCATTGAGCTACTTGGATTAGTCTTCTTATTCCCAAATCTAGATTGTTGGACCTCATTTTTAGCAACGAACAATAAATTTCTGCTATTTCTTAGAGCATTCTAACAAGCTTCAATTGAGTTGTTTCCACTTGCATTAGATCAAAAAAATATATATTTCATAAAAAAAAAATTACCACATTGCATTTGCACTTTATTTGGTTAGGCATTTTTTAGATTTACTAGCTCACTAGTTCTTGAATTTCTAGATTTTCGACCAGTAAAGTTTTTTTATTTATTTTTTGCATGGGTTAATAGAGATATTTTTGAGTTATTCCACTTGTAATAGGGACCTAAGACATCCTAGTTAATAAAAAAATTTGTTGCATCCAATTTGGATTTGATTTTCTTGGTCATTAAACCATCACCAATTTCATCATTTCACAATGAAACTTCTCTAAGCTTTTTGAGCAAATCCATCCATCTCCCAAATTTTGTTTTGAGTTCTGAAGTGGTTCTAGGCACTCCCTGGCCTCATTCCATCCACAAACCACCTTCCCTAATCTTTCCATCACCTTAAATATCCATCCTTTTTTTCCAGCTATATCCTGTAGGTTTTTAGTGGATCTTGTAGGTTTTTAGTACATCTTGTAGGTTTTTTCCGTAATGGCCTGTTTTGAGGCCGAATTGAGGGAAACTCTAGGAAGCCAAAACATGTCACCTAAGGGTATTCCAAGACTTCCAAACATCCACCATCATCTCCAAGCCACCTACCACATCACCAAAAGAGATTAGCTTTCACACTCTCACATGAAAAAAGACAAAAAGAAAAATAGATTTATTTTATTCATTTACATGCACAACAGTAGAAGGTTTGATGGTTTGAATCTGCATGCTTAGGACAGTAGGATTGTATACATGTTAACTTAGCATTCTTTTGAAGCAAAGCCTCCTAGTAGTTAGTTAGAAAATGGTGTGTTTTAACATTTGATTTCAGTCTCTTTCCTTGTACTTTGTTTCTTGCAATAGGTTAAGGTTCCATTTCGAACATTTCATGTTCTGTAATTAGTTTAGGATTTGACTTCAGTGCATGAAATCCATTACATCATGACAAAAAATGAATGACACATTGTATGTTGCACATATAGTGCCAATACATCTTAAGTTTGTATGAACCCGGGTTGATAATTAAGGTCGGTAGCCTTGGGAGTTGCAACATTCTTGTTGCAATACCGAGGCTCATCATGTTTTGGCATCGTTTCTGTGGAGGTGTCAAAGTATGCATTGTTTTCTTCCCTATTTGATTCATTTCTTTTTACTTTTTGGAAGAACAAAAAAACAATTTCATTAGGCATATTTCATTTCAAAAATACAAAACGTGCATTGCGTTAGTGTTTTCATTCAATCATAAAAACAAAAAAATATCCAACACCAACCCATCCCCCCATTTGATCACATGGCACAGTAAGAGCCATATCACCATCCACTTTTACAGGTAGAAGAAGAAGGAGATGGAAAAGAATGTATAAGAAATGGATGGAGATGATGATGATGTGGAAGATCTTATTGTATTCCCCATTCAAGATCCTAATGTCAGCATGCATATGAAGAACATCCCTCCATCTTTTCTTCCAAAATTTCATGGTCTAAGGTCAGAGGATCCGGAAAGGGTTCTCTTTGAATTTGAAATTTTTTGTAGATCTTATGGTTACTTATTAAAAACTCAAATATTGAGATTGTTTCTGGAAACATTGAAAGATAGATATCTTAAATGGTTGATTATTTTAGGGACTAATTCAATAAGATGATGGAATGATATGCAAAATATATTTATAGAAAAATAAAAAGATTATGATCTTAAAGAAGAATTATTTAGAATGAATCAAAGAGAATATGAGAGTATAGAGGATCTAATAGACAGGTTCATGTATAACGTTAAGAGGGGAAAACTACATCATTTAGGATCCGACACACGAAAAACCCTCTTACTTAGAGAAATTAGGGATGAATGGATTAATCTCCTCAATCTCATGAGTAGAGGTGATGTATATCAATTATAATTTGAGGAAATTTTTTAAACATGCCAACACATATCAAGAGGAAAATCAAGAGTAGTTAAATCAGCATCAAGATCGCTAATTCAAGCTAAACTTGGAAATTTGTTTGATGATTTTAAAACAAAAATTCTTAGCAATCTAAAAAAACAAGTAGAAATTTTAAGAATTCAAGATGAAGGAAAAGAAAATGTTGATATTTGTGTTTCAGAATCACATGATGTTAAACATTGTCCATCACTACCAAGGTTGAAGGAAGTTTACCAAGAGGACAATGGAGCAAGTCAACTGCCAATGCTATTATGGTATGTAGCTCCAAGAGGACCATGGAAACCTATTCATTCTGATATGATGCAAGAGCCTAATTCATAATTTCAAGGTTATGCATATCCACCTCAAAGTAATTGAAACACACCTTTTCCTTGGCAACATTGGCCATCTCAACCCCAATCTTGGAAACAAGTTTGGCAAGGAACTTATGGTAGCCATCCACAATATCCTCAATATTTTCCTCAATATCCTCCATACGAAACTTCATGTTACCCCTACCACTCACCTCCACCACAACCACAACCCCATCCACATCCATCTCAAATATACACTCCTACTCAACTACTTGTACCACCATTTCCAAACCCACACATTGAAGTAGCTTGGCCCACTTACAATGCCAAGGTACAACACTTTCAAACATCTCCTCTTGAGATCAATGGTATTCACCATAGCTCAAGAAAAGCATTGCAAAAAGAACATTATCTTGATATAATTGAAGGACTACATCCAAAAGAAGAAGATTCGAAAGAGATGATCAAAGAATCATGGGTTGCACTCGTTGAAGAGAAGACATCAAAATATGAGATTGAGAAAGCTCCCTCATTGTTATCATCAAGTCCTCCATGTGTTCAAGAGAACAATCAGAAAAAAGAGAAAGACTTGAAGGTTATGGTAGAAGAAGAAATGAAGAATGGTCTAGAAAACAAGTGGACCAGAGTGTTGATGACTTTCTCCTCCTTTGCTCAAATGCTCCAACAAGGATAAGACCATTCCAATCCATCACCTTCATCTATTTTCACCAGCCACCCATCATTCTCAAACTTCTACCATTCAATTTTCTTGTTGTCCTAAAAACCTATAGGATGCTCTGTTTTACTACATCATACAAAAATACATAGATCATAAATTTGCTTTTTCCATAAATTGAAAACCACGAATCCATTTGCTAAGCTGTTTCAAGGGGAGATGCATATGGATGATGGTAACATGCTCAAGCAATTTCGACCAATTCTAGTAAAAAGTTTTCAAGAAATCAACCTCCATCACCTACATCCATTTTTTCATTTTCTCGATATCTGTGCATCCATTTAAAAAACGGTTTCATACTAAAATGCTTATGGATGATGGTAACATGCCCAAGCAATTTCACCAAATTATAGTGCATGGTTACCAAGAAATCATCCTCCATTAGCTTCAACCATTTTTAATTTTTCTCGAGACCCATGCATCCATTGACCAAACGTTTTTTATGGGGAGGTGCATAATGATGATGGAAACATGCTCAGAAAGCTTCAGGACAATCCATTCTATTGCTTGGGAGATATGGACAAAACAAGTCATTGTCCTTAAAGCTACATGATTCCTTGAGATCCTACAGGATACAGAACAACAGCTACAGGATTTTTGGGCATGGAATCCCCCCCAAGGCATGTTTTGGGGCCCAAAGCCCATGTTTTGACCCAATCTTGTTGAAAATCTCCATGAATTGCGGTCGCAGGGTGCTAAGAGTATGATAGAGTCACAGGGCTGTCCACCCTATTTTTGTAATCTAATGCCGGCTAGATAGAACTACCCACAGTTCGCAGACCATGGGATTGTATAAATAGAGTGAAGCTCTAAGTGTAAAAGAGGGAGGAAGTAGGCAGATAGGAAGAGAGGCTAAGTAAGTAAGGTGAAGTGTGTCTTTGGGTCGTAGAGTAGGAGAAGGCTCTGCAACTGAGTCCATAGAGGCCTAGTAGTCCACAGCTGAGTGCGCATACCCCTACAGCTCAGTGGATAGGGTAGAGTTGATTTTGTAACCAAAGAAGGGATTAATAAAGAGAATTTTTATCATAATTCTATTTCTGTGTTCCTCGGTTAATGCATGTTTGATATATTTTGCAAATATACTTTTTATTTACTGCACGCACCTGTATGAATGGTTTATCTTGTTAAGTATAACTTAAAGCACACAAGTAGGCTAAAATAATTAACTAACATTGGAATAATCATAAAGTCTTGGGTAGTAACGCAAAAGTGCAGCATTCGACCCCCGAGTAGGGCTACGCGAAGGCAATATATCAGGCTGCAAGGTACAGGAAAGTGTGCAAAGCGACTTGCACACAGGGTCAAACTGCAGACTACTTGAACTCATCAGACATCTTCAGGATGCAAAAACCTAGTTCTAGCACCCTCCCGTACTACTTCTAGTGAAACCTCAGTTCGCCCTCCGCAGATTGTTGCCGAAAGGGCCAGTAGTATCAGGATTTGTTTGGCTAACTTAATTCTAAGCATAGGTCAAGCCCCTATAAGCCAACAAATGGTTCTGTTGCCGGGACTAGGATCTACATAGAGATGTTTGATGTAGTATCACCAGAATCCAAGAAAGAAAGGAACTGAAGAGTGGTTGGACAGAAAGATTCACGAGTTCGCGAAACAGGAAAATAGGAATCCGTAGTTATCAAATGAAGAGTGGTTAGATTGCTACTTATATACGGAAATCCATGAAATATTCTTTGCATCCTTCCCCTCTGATTTGTATGAGTGGATCGTGCAACTAGCATATAGTCAAGGGAGGTGTAGGCTAGACAAACCTATTGTGTGGACTCCAGAGTTGGTGCGCAGACTGGAAGCATCGGAAGATAAGATCGCACGCATTGTGGATCACTGGCTTGATCGAATTATAGGAGGGTTTATCACTGAGTTCATGGTAGATACTTTAGTCAGCTCTAGTGAGGCAGAATGATGCTTCCTCAAAGGACAATGAGGTAAGTACGTTAAATCTTTGAACACTTGGATTAAAATGCTACAGTGCGAAAAGCGAGTTATGTGAATAAATTGATGTTTTGGGCTACACAAAGTGGGAGGATCTACATAAACGAAGGTAGAACAGAACACGAATCTGGCCCCTTGATTTCACCTCTGTAGGAATGTGAGGAAGAGCTCACAAAGGTTTCACCAAGAAGTGTGATCAGTCTGATAAAGTAGCGAATTTCGTGCATACCACCCCCACCTACATCACCACTAGTTTCACCATCTTCAACCCCATCTTCGCCCACACCACCTCCGCCACCACCAAAGTTCAATATGGCAAGTGAGATAAAGTTGCCGATGTTCAAAGGAGTAGGGAACAAGGATCTCGACCAGTTTTCGTTAGTGGTAAAGGCTGTAAGGGAAGCACAAGGAGTGACGGATGACAATATAATAAAGCAATGTTGGTCAGTACTTTGCAAGATCGCGCAGTGACATGGTACATTAAGCATTCCAACGACAATACAAATGCAGGTATCATAGATATCCAAGCTGCGCTAAATAGGGAATTTAGCACGCCAAAATCAGAGACATAGTCGATTATTGGATTTAAGGAAATCACGATGCTTCTAGGTGAGACCCCTTGGTAGCTAGATCAGAGATTGAAGTTTATGATTCATGAAGCCAACATGACCTTAACGGATGGGCAACACCACACATGGTTTCTAGCATCGCTAACACTACATCTATGGAACACACTGTCACAGCAAAAGTTATCCACTCAGGTTGAGGCCTTGGAGATCACAATGAGACTGTATGAGGCCTCGATACAAGATCCTAACCTAGGAGTTCAAAAGATCCACACGCAGTTGAAAAACTTGTGCCCTAAGATGCAAAGTTTGAAACAAGATAGGACAGCCTTCTCAAAAGCATGTGAGGAGATATGGTGCATAAAATGCAAAGGCCAGGGACATGACAAGGACCGTTGTCTAGTCTTCACAAACTACCTGGTGGGAGGAGGACCAATTCCCTTGAGACCAAAGGCACAAGCAGGACTGAGTGTGGTGCCTGCATTATGGTGCATGATTTGTCAGATAGGAGGGAAGCGTGCTACAAATAACTACCATCTATTACAAAAGTATACACAAAGTTCCCAGTAGTTGTTCTATAATTTCTGCAGTTCAGTAGGCCATGATCAACATACCTATAGAAGTTATGAATTAATGATGGATCAGACTCCTACCTACAGGGTTCAAACCAAAACACAAGCCCTCGATCAAAATGTAGAGATGGCACGCACTGGATTTCAAGGGCGTGGACGAGGTTGAGGTGGAATGGGGCCAGGAAGATGTCGCAGACAACTGATCTGTTATAATTGCGGAGGGCCAAGGTATTATGCTCGCAATTGTACAAATCCAACGAGACTATCCTGCTTATATTATACCTAGTTTTATCATGAGATGATAGCGAGGTCGCGCTATAAAGGAGCCCTCCAACCCCCCCTGACTAGAACCTACAAATGATGAGATCTAAGCCACGAGAGGAAGACCCAAATGTAAATATCATGCTTCGAAGTGGTATCACGACAGGAGAAGACAAAGGCAAGTAGCCTGAAGAGAGTGCTTGGGTTCACAAGGCTCCAATAAAGGAACAAGAATTTTATTTAGAGTGCGCTAAGGAGACATTCATGGAAGCTAAGAAGAGTTTGGTGGATGCCTCCACTTCAGGAAGTAAAGACAAACTGGAATCAGAAATGGACCCATCAATGCTCACTACATTTTTGGAGACATGCATGAAGTTGCTACGCGACAACAAAGCTATGAAGGGACTAGAAGAACTCATCACTAGATGTGCTGGTACCGCGCTAGGAGAACTGTTCATAGTCTGGAAGCTCGGGAAGCACACAACACGAACAGGAACGAAGATGTGATTGACTGCGCAGATCAGGGAATATGAAATGGATCAAGTGATTTTGGATCTAGGATTGGACATGAACGTCCTACCAAAGTAGACATGGGAGCACATGGGAAGGCCTGCACTGCAATGGTCTCCTATTCAATTGTGAATGGCAAACCAGCAAAATATCCTACCCATGGGAAGATTGCAGGGAATAATGGTGGATATCGAAGGTGTGAGTGTGCTTGCAGATTTCGAAGTGATAGAGATTATTGATGACAACAATCCCTATCCCGTGCTACTGGGAATAGATTGGGCCACTGATATGAATGGAGTGATAAATATAAATAAGTGCAAGATGATCTTCAAGAAAAAGTCACTGTGCGTAGTGGTACCTTTAGACCCTACAGAAGGATCATGCTACACAGAGCCATTGTGCAACGACTACAATCACAATGATCTAGACTCTATCTACAAGATAACCATGCGGGAGTAGGACTGGGTAAATCCAATAGTAGATGCTAGACTCTCAAGGGAACGTGAAAGCTCCTGCACCTCAGATTTAGACGAAGAGATAGAGCGATGGAAGAACTGATTACACGAGGTAACCACGCTCAATTGCAACATGATGATAAGGTCACTGTGCTATGTGGAAACAAAGGTAAGAGATCTACCTATGTATGATGGGTTAAGAGAGGTGGATGATTTCCTGAACAAATTTGAAAGAGAAGTACGAGAACAACAACATTTCGATGCTCTGAAATGGACATTGCGTGCTACGCCCGCAAGATTGTGGGGTACACATCAAAGAAGTTTTGAGGACTGGTAGGAATGAAGAAGGAAGATGCACATGTAGTTTGAAAAGCCTCAGATGCATATGAAAGCTGAGTATGATGGATGGAACATCCCACGCACCCACCTTTCCAGATGGGTATAGGCATATAGTGCGAAACCTGCATGAACGCACACTGTCCTTGCAATAGGAAACACGACCGACAAGAATGAGCAGGCAAGACAATGGCGTGAATGATGACCAAGAAGTATGATAAGACCAACCGCACAAAATATTATCTGCATGGAAGCCTTTGACAAAGTATGCAAAGTATTGAACGAAGTCCACCATGTGAAATGAACTGACAGGGACCTATGCGTACTAGTGGTTCTATGGGCTTATAGGAAAACATGTAAGAAAATGATGGGACAAACACCTTTCTGGTTAGTTTATGGAGTGGAAGTTGTTATGCTGATGGAGTATATTGTACCTAGTATGCGCATAACAGCACTCACAGGCACGATGGATTGTGAAGCTATGTAAGAAAGGCTCGCACAGTTGGAAGAACTTGAGGAGGAACGTTTCTTATCTAGTTTTGATTAACAGGTACAAAAGCAACATGAAAAGGCATGGCACGATCACCATATTAAGTTACGCATCTTCAAGGTAAATGACTTAGTGCTGTTGTATGAAAGTAAGTTTGAAAAATTCCTGGAAATGTTTAGAATGCATTGGCTAGGACCATACGTGGTTAAGGAGGTGACAGAGGGAGGCGTGGTCTAGCTAGTCCAACTAAATGGAGAACCTTTCCCAAGGAAAGTAAATGGCAACCGCTTGAAGCCCTGCATGGATGGGCCAACTATCTGACTAGTCGGTAGAAGCACAATCTTCGCGCTTCAAGGGTCTGGACAAAGGTGCGGGACTATAAACATATGTAGTGGATACCAGTACATATGTAGAGAATCAATTCGGAAACAGAGGTCTTGGAACACCATATGTAGCAGATCTAGCAAGCAGTAGCTCAATGTGCTATTGACCTTCGTGTAGTCCAAGAACGATTGGAGGGACTCCGTACAAAGATCACCACACCGATAGAGTGACTCGAGGGTGAGTCACGATGTTTGTGTTGGGGGCCTATTGGGAATGGAATCCCCCCCAAGGCATGTTTTGGGGCTCAAAGCCCAAGTTTTGACCCAATCTTGTTGTAAAGCTCCTCGAAGTGTGAGCACGGGGCCCGAAAAGTATGATAGAGTGACAGGGTTATTTGCCCTAGTTTTGTAATGTAATATCGGTTGGATAGACCTATCCATGGTCCACAGACCATGCGATTGTATAAATAGAGCGAGGCTCTAAGTGTAAAGGAGGGAGGAAATAGAGAGATAGGAAGAGAGGCTAAGTAAGGTGAAGTGTGTCTTTGGGTTGTAGAGTAGGAGAAGGCTCTGTAGCTAAGTGCGTAGAGGCCTAGTAGTCTGCAACGCAGTGCACGAACCCCTGTAGCTCAGTGCACAGGGTAGAGTCGAGTTTGTAACCAAAGAAGGTAGTAATAAAGAGAAGTTTTATCATAATTCTGTTTATCTGTTCTTGGGTTAATGCATGTTTGATATAATTTGTAAATATACTGTTTATTTACTGCACGCACCTGTATGAATGTTTTATGTTGTTAAGTATAACTTAAAGCATGCAAGTAGGCTAAAATAATCAACTAACATTAGAATAATAGTGAGGTCTTGGATAGTAACGCAGAATCGCAGTGTTCAGCCCCTGAGTAGGGCTGCACGAAGGCAATATATCAGGCTGCGAGGTACGGGAAAGTGTGTGAAGCGACTTGTGTGCAGGGTCAAACCACAGACCACTTGAACTCATCAGACATATCCATGGTGCGAAAACCTGGTTCTAGCACCCTCCCATACTACTTCGGGTGAGACCTCAATCCACACTCCGTGGACTGTTGTTGAAAGGGCCAGTAGTACAGGGATTGTTTTGGCTAACTTAACTCTGAACCTAGATCAGGCCCGTATAAGCCAACAAGGATTGGTAGTGAGAAGTTTTAAAAGGGAAAAATAGAGGTTGGCTTCATCAAGCACTGTTAAGGAGGTAGGCTCTACATTTCCCCCACATAGTTCCAAGTGAAAGGAACATTAAAAACCCTTCTAGTTTATTGAAAGTGATTGCAGCATGAGGGAATTATATACACATAATTTTTAAATTTGGTATTATACCTATACAAACCTCCATCTATCAGAGAAAAATGACAAGGGGAAACCATCAACACCATGAGGATTCATTAGCACCCTCTTGTACTAGAGATATTTACAAGGCACAATTGGATGGGTTTCTTTAAAAATTGAGGGGATATGATGATGAAGTAGCCAGAGATTTGCAGTCAGCTTCAACATGGATATCCAGAGGTCAATGAAGCTCCTCCAAAGCTTAGTAGCAACATTAGGATCATCAACATCACCATTCAACACCTACACATCAATATCAACACAGTAGCAACATGCAGGTCTCTCCAACAACCATCAGGTAGGTACAGGTATGCAATATTCTTGAACTCTTCTCTTGAGCATATTATAGTTAGAAATTTGTTGTCAATGCATGAGAGATGAGGTTTTATAAGCTAAGGATGGGTTAGCAGTCTCAACCGCCTTCAACTAGTTAATTCCAACTCACTCCCTCACTCATGCAATGTTGAAAAGTCAAATTATGAAGGGTGGCAATTTCAAGGAATGATGACAATAGTTAAAAGAAGAAAGTTTTGCAAAGGCAAGTCAGCACAACACTCCAAGCCCTCCATCCACTTCATATTCACTATCTATTAATCATTCATCCATCCCATTTCATTTTTGAAAAGAAAACACAAATAGAGCATCCTCTCCATTTTCACAAAGCTACACTACTCCCTTTGAGCCCTAGCATCATCATCCAATCCCTCTTCATCATTTATCATCACTCCCATAGAGTTAGAAGACTCTGAAGGAAGAAGGAATGACTACTACAGGAAGGCATAATGCTACTACAAGAAGGAAGAAAGAAAAAAAAAAGGTTTGTGCTAAAACCCAAAATGACAGTGCCTAAGAGAGACCTAATCAAAATAGAGAACTCCAAGGTCATTAGGCAATCATCTAGGCCACAAGAGAGAATAAGAAGGCAACAAAAGGAAATGAGACATCCACCATCAAAACAAAACTCAAACTACAGTGATGAAAAGAGGCTTTCGAAGAGGTCTCTAATCTCTTTCTAGCTTTTGTCCAAGGCCTAAAAGATGTTATAGAAATGAGAGAAAGGCAGGGGAGTCAAGTTGAGGGCCTATCATAGGCTCAGACTATCATTTATGCTCATAAATAGTTTTTTGTAGTTTTAATAGGGTTTCCTGTAGTTTTGACAAGAATTCCTACAGGATGTCCTAGTTCTCATGTAAGTGCATTTTGAATGATCCGAATGGAAAATGGCATCAACCCATGGTACTCATCCACCCATATTATTCATCGACCCATGCAATTTACCCATGGTATTGTAAATGGCGTTCGCCCGTGGTATTGTAAAATCCACCCATGGTACTCATCCACCCATATTATTCATCAACCCATGGAATTTACCCATGGTATTGTAAATGGCATCTGCCTGTGGTATTGTAAAATCCACCCATGGAATTTACCCATGGTATTGTAAATGGCATCTGCCCGTGGTATTGTAAAATCCACCCATGGTATTCATTCACCCATGGAATTGACCCGTGGTATTGTAACTGAAAAATACTATAAGTAACAAGTCACATTTTGTAAAAGGACAGATGGTCCGCCACAATGTAGCCTTTACAGTTATTATCGGTTTTAATAAAAAAGTTTCTTTGTGGTTTTGTTTATTGGGCATTCTCCTATTTTTCTTCTGGCAATGCAAGTTTTTAGATCTTGGGGGTCTCTCCTCCCAAGATCCATTTCAATCTTTTAGATCTTGGGGGCCTCCTCCCAAGATCCGGATCAATGGTATCGGAGTAGGTTACGATTCCATGAGAATGACGGTTTCATGCATATTTCAGTTTCAATTTTTGCAGGAATTTTTTTGGGCGGCGGAATTTCAGATCAGATCTGAAACATTTGGTACAAAATTTACAAAAGCAAATACCAGATCTGGATTCCTCTCAAAAAATCACCCAATTTCAAAAAAAAAAGGGTCGAATCGGAGTTCAGATGTTGGGTCCCTATAATACTAGTGATTACCCCATTACTATTGTAGTTATACCCTTATTTATATTGTTGTGCCCCTATTACCCCCATATTGTTATTTCTGTGCCCCATAGAATCCCTCTATTGTTATTTTTGTGGCTTTATATTATTATTGTTAGGTCGGCTGGATTATATTGTGACTCCTTAGACTCCTATATATAGAAAGGAGGTTTTGTCATTTGTATCATCCAAGAATTGTTCATTTATGTAATGTAAAGGAGGTTGCCCCCTCGAAGAGGCTGAATTCTAAGGCGTTGATCTATCTTTTCTATCTTTTCTTGAGCTGGTTTCATAACATTTGGTATCAGAGCTTTGGATTCTAGGGTTTCGCTGCTCCAAACAGGTCATCGTGGCATTTTCGCTATAACTTTTTTTCTGTGACGTTTCAGAAGTCGCAAAAAAAACCCATTTGAGAAGAATTGGCGCTGAACCTTGGGTCCGAATTTCAGAGCTTTTTGCGCGATATTTTCGGAGATATGATCTGAGGAAGTTGGTCTTTTTGCAGACTCCTGAATTACATTCAAAACAGGTGACCTGGGGAAAATCGTCATAACTCTCTCTCTGAGGATCGGATTGAAATTTCGTAAAAAGGTACAGAAAGAGGACGGACTGTAGTTTCTTGTATGTGTGTTTCAGATTCAAAGGTTGAAACAGTGACTCGTGGCACGTCGTACAAGTTCGCTCTACTGAACCAGTCTAAAAGCAAGTCACTGTGGGAGATTTCACATAACTCTTCCTTGGAGAATCCAATTTGGCTCAGACTTGTGGCATTGGAAAGAGGATGCAGAAGGCTACTACAAGTAGCAAATTCAGAACTGGATGATCTGAAATTACAGAGATACATCAGATTCAATATCAGGCTTCTATAAAGTGAAAAAAGGTGTGTAATTTTTTTTTAAATTTTTGTGTAAGCTTGGTTTAACGGAATTCAAAGGGCATAGTAAAGCATTATTATCGGTAACTGATGCCCCGAGGAAAGAAAATGCAAACACCTAGTAAGGAACCTGAAAGCTCTAGCATGACTCATGAAGAAGAGGAAGAAATGCTACATGATATATCAAAATTACAAGAACAAGTGCAACAAATGTCACGCTCACAAAAGCTAACAGAAGCTAAGATAAGTGGCGTGGAATCTAAGATAAAGGGCATGGAAGCTAAGATGGATGATTTGAAGACAGATTTGAAGAGAGACATGGCAGATTTGAAGACAGATATGGAAGAATTGAAGAAGTTGCTACAAGAAAGGGTCACTAATGGTGAAAAGGTAGTAAAGGAAACTCATGATGAGAACAAAAGAAATGTTAATCATGATTCCATAGACTCTAATGTTGGATCGAAGACTCACCATATTCCAAAAATCGATATGAGGAAGTTTGATGGCAAGGATCCCGCCACATGGATATTACAGATGGAGCAATTCTTCGATCTCAATAATGTGCAAAACACACAAAAGGTACGTATGGCAACTTTATATTTGGAACCAAATCAGTTTGTATGGTATCAATGGCTTTGTTCTCGTAAACAATTTATCACTTGGGCAATTTTTACGGAAGAATTGATAGCACATTATGAGGATACAAAAAGCAACACTTTTTTTAGCCAATTGATAAGTCTCAAACAAAAGGGTTCAATAATGGAGCACATTGAGGAGTTCCAAAAATTGAACATAAGGGTAAAAGATATTCCAGAGGAGCATAGGATTGATGTGTTCATAGGGTCTTTAAAGGATAATATCCAACATGATGTGTGCCTTTGGGAACCTGATTCATTAGAGAAGGCATTCAGGTTAGCAAGAAAAATGGAAAGCAAAATTATGGCAACTAGGAAGCATACCATTCACAACTATAAAGACGGAAGTGTTGTTGCCCATAGTCTTCCACAACCTACAAGGTTGACACCACAACAATTGGAAGAAAAAAGAGCAAAAGGGCTTTGTTACAATTGTGATAGCAAATACACAAAAGGTCATAAGTGTGCTGAGAAGAAATTATTCTACATAGATTGTGAAGAGGAAGAAGAAAAGGAGCAAGAAAGGTCAAAAGAAGAGGATATATTCCAGGAACAAAGCCTAGATGAAGAACAAATAAATCCGACCATATCTTGTAATGCATTGGCGGGAATTACCACTCCTCAAACCATCAAGATAGAAGGACAAATCAAGAAGAAAAAGGTAATAGTGTTGATTGATTCAGGAAGCACCCACAATTTTATTCATTGTAGGGTAGCAAAAGAATTGAATTGCTTCCTATATCCAGCACCAGAGTGTCAAGTGATGATTGCAAATGGAGGAACAATAAATTGTTCTGGAAAGTGCCATAATATCAAGCTATCCATGGGAGAATATGTATTGACTAGCCCAATGCTTTCCATTCCAATGGGAGGTGCTGATGTTGTACTAGGAGTCCAATGGCTACAATCCTTGGGTACAATAGCTTTTAATTTTCAAGAACTTTTCATGAAATTTTCTATGGAAGGAAAGGAAGTTGAATTAAGGGGTATTGCAGGGAAACCAGGAAAGATAATCAGCTCTAATGGCATGACAAAGCTTCTAAAAAAGGAGCAAAGAGGTGTAATTGCACAATTATGTTCGCTAGATGTTTCCACATTGGAATCATCTATTTCTCCAGATCTCCAAAAAGTCCTGGACAATCATTCCAAGGTATTTGAGACTCCCAAAGGTCTCCCACCTATGCGTGATCATGATCATGCTATTCATCTGATTCCAGGAAGTGTTCCTCCAAACATCAGGCCGTACAGATATCCCTATGTCCAAAAAAGTGAAATTGAACGTATGGTTGCAGAAATGCTAGAGGCTGGTATAATTCAACCGAGTCAAAGTTCTTTCTCAGCTCCAGTAGTATTGGTGCACAAGAAGGATGGATCATGGCGCATGTGTCCAGATTATAGGGAGCTCAACAAGCTCACTATTAAAGATAAGTTCCCCATTCCTGTCATTGATGAATTACTGGATGAATTGCATGGATCAATTTACTTCACCAAGTTGGATCTTCGTTCGGGATATCATCAAATCAGAATGAAGATTGAAGACATTCCGAAAACGGCATTTAGAACTCATGAGGGTCATTATGAATTTTTGGTCATGCCTTTTGGCCTTACCAATGCACCTTCAACATTTCAAGGTTTGATGAATTCAATTTTCAAACCATTCCTTAGAAAATTTGTGTTAGTATTTTTTGATGATATACTAATCTACAGCAAGTCTTGGAAGGATCATGTTGAACATGTTGACAGGGTGCTACAACTATTGGAGGAGAAACAATTATATGCAAAAAGATCCAAATGTTTCTTTGGAGTCCAGGAGGTGGAATATTTGGGTCATATTGTATCTCATGAAGGAGTTAAGGTAGACCCTAGCAAAATTAAAGCCATTAAGGAATGGAAAATCCCCACATCCATAAAGCATCTGCGAGGATTTCTTGGGTTGACAGGGTATTATCGCAAGTTTGTTAAGAATTATGGGAGAATAGCAGCACCTCTAACAACATTATTGAAGAAAGATTCATTTTCATGGACTCCGGAAGCAACAAAGGCCTTTGAACATCTTAAAGAGGCAATGTGCCAAGCACCGGTCTTAGCTACACCGGACTTCACAAAAACCTTTATTGTGGAATGTGATGCTTCAGGAAATGGAATTGGTGCTGTTCTAATGCAAGATGAAAGACCCATTGCTTTTGAAAGTCGTCCAATCAAGGGAAAGTTTTTAAGCAAAGCTATTTATGAGAAGGAAATGTTGGCAATACTCCATGCACTTAAGAAATGGCGACCCTACCTAATGGGAAGACACTTCAAGGTAAAAACGGATCATGATAGCCTTAAATACTTTTTAGAACAAAGATTATCCTCTGAAGAGCAACAAAAGTGGGTCACAAAGATGTTGGGTTATGACTTTGAAATCATCTACAAAAAAGGGAAGCAAAATGTGGTGGCAGATGCACTCTCAAGAAAGGATGAGGATGTGGAAGCATTGTTGTGTGCCATTTCTATTATCCAACCAGATTGGATAAACGAAGCAAGGGAGGAATGGAAGAATGACGAAGAAGTGTGGGCACTTATTCGAAAGCTACAACAAGATTCCAGTACTTCTGATACATTTAGCTGGAAAAATGATTCGTTATGGTACAAAGATCGCTTATACCTCTGTAAGAATTCCCAGCTAAAACAAAAGATTCTTATGGAATTGCACACTTCTCCCTTAGGAGGGCACTCAGGATTTTTAAAAACTTACCACAGGGTTAAGAAGGAATTTTTTTGGGATGGCCTTAAATCAGATATTCAAAAGTTTGTGGCGGAATGTTTGGTTTGCCAACAAAATAAAGTTGAAACAATTAAGACACCGGGTCTATTACAACCTTTATCCATTCCAAGCCAACGTTGGGAGGAGGTTTCAATGGATTTTATCACAGGTTTACCCAAGTCTGAGGGAAAGAGTGTCATCATGGTGGTAGTTGACAGACTTACCAAGTATGCACACTTTTGTGCATTATCACATCCATTTAAAGCCAGTACAGTTTCTACTGCATTTATGGAAACAGTTCAAAAGCTACATGGAAACCCAAAGATTATTGTAAGTGACAGAGATCCCATTTTCACTGGAAATTTTTGGACAGAATTATTTTCTTGTCTTGGTACTCAGTTAGCTCATAGCTCATCTTATCATCCTCAATCTGATGGGCAAACTGAGATAGTAAACAAATGTTTGGAAGGATATCTTCGTTGCTTTGTATCTGATAAACAGACACAATGGGTCAAATGGTTGCCTCTGGCTGAATGGTGGTATAACACTTCCTTCCATACAGCAACAAAAATGACCCCATTTATGGCACTTTATGGGTATCAACCACCATCCATCACATCATATTTAAGAGAAAATTCTAAGGTTCAGGCAGTGGAACATCACATCGAACATCAACAACAAGTCCTCCAACTCTTAAAGGATAACCTCGTGTTGGCACAAAATAGAATGAAACAACAGGCAGATCAACATCGCAGTGAAAGAAGTTTTGATGTAGGTGATTGGGTATTCCTACGGCTACAACCATATAAGCAAATGTCCCTAAAGCAAGCTAAGAAGGATAATAAATTATCACCAAAGTATTATGGTCCGTACAAGGTGTTGCAAAAGATTGGTACTATGGCATACAAATTGGAGCTTCCTGCAGCTTCTCGATTGCACCCAGTTTTCCATGTTTCATGTTTAAAGAAGGTTATAGGCGACAAGCTCCCAGTTCAAACAATATTGCCAGAACTTGACGAGGAAGGAAAAATTATATTGGAACCGGAAGCAGTGACAGAAACAAGAACTCGACAGCTACGAAATCGATCAATTTCAGAGTATCTTATCAAGTGGAAGAACTTATCCGCTGAAGATTCCACATGGGAGGATGAGAATTTTATGCAGAAGTATCCAGAACTACTCAAGCGTTGAGGACAACACTTTTTTGAAGGAGAGGGGCATGTTGGGTCCCTATAATACTAGTGATTACCCCATTACTATTGTAGTTATACCCTTATTTATATTGTTGTGCCCCTATTACCCCCATATTGTTATTTCTGTGCCCCATAGAATCCCTCTATTGTTATTTTTGTGGCTTTATATTATTATTGTTAGGTCGGCTGGATTATATTGTGACTCCTTAGACTCCTATATATAGAAAGGAGGTTTTATCATTTGTATCATCCAAGAATTGTTCATTCATGTAATGTAAAGGAGGTTGCCCCCTCGAAGAGGCTGAATTCTAAGGCGTTGATCTATCTTTTCTATCTTTTCTTGAGCTGGTTTCATAACATCAGATGTGGTAGATATCGCTGATTTAAAATCAGCTATTTTATCAGAATTTTTGTGACGGCGAAACTGTTGCAGCGCGAATTTGAGAACTCAAAGTGTCCAGATAAGGATTTCCATCACATGGGAAGATGCAAAATGATCCTTCTAATTCTAAAAATAGGTTATAATAAATATTCTGAGTTATATTGGCCGAGTTATGTCCATTTTAATTCCAGAGCAGCATTTGAAGTGGGTTTCCATTGGAGACGTGCCCTCCCACCCCACTTTAGTAGGCACCTGCTTCACATTCATCACTTTCAACATAGCAGTAATTGGCTTGGGTTATTTGGAGATGTGCCCTCCCACCCCAGACTATGTAGGCACCTGCTACTTCATCAGCAACCAACATCATGGTTGTGGGTCATCCATAAACCCACACTTCATCAAAGTCCATTTCCTAGGCCGTACACTATTAGTATCACAGTTGGTCACAAGCATTACAGGGTATCTCTATCCTCGGATCTTCGTTCTTCATGGTTATGGGTCATCCACAAACCCATAGTTCATCGAAGTCCATTTGCTAGGCCACACACTGTGAAAATCACAGTTGGTCACAAGCATTAGAGGGTATCTCTATCCTCGGATCTTCATTTATCAGGGTTTTGGGTTAACCACGTAAAACCCTTATCTTCAGTGGATCTTCATATTCAACAAAGGCTTTGCAGGAGGGAACTTTACGCAATGGGGACCATTGCTTCTTAAGGAGGGAGGAATGATCCGAATGGAAAATGGCATCAACCCATGGTACTCATCCACCCATATTATTCATCGACCCATGGAATTTACCCATGGTATTGTAAATGGCATTCGCCCGTGGTATTGTAAAATCCACCCATGGTACTCATCCACCCATATTATTCATCAACCCATGGAATTTACCCATGGTATTTTAAATGGCATCTGCCCATGGTATTGTAAAATCCACCCATGGTATTCATTCACCCATGGAATTTACCCATGGTATTGTAAATGGCATCTTCCCGTGGTATTGTAAAATCCACCCATGGTATTCATTCACCCATGGAATTGACCCGTGGTATTGTAACTGAAAAATACTATAAGTAACAAGTCACATTTTGTAAAAGGACAGATGGTCCGCCACAATGTAGCCTTTACAGTTATTATCGGTTTTAATAAAAAAGTTTCTTTGTGGTTTTGTTTATTGGGCATTCTCCTATTTTTCTTCTGGCAATGCAAGTTTTTAGATCTTGGGGGTCTCTCCTCCCAAGATCCATTTCAATCTTTTAGATATTGGGGGCCTCCTCCCAAGATCTGGATCATTGAAGCTGTTAGAGGTGTCCAAATGGTAGAACAAGGTAGCAGAAGGTTGATAAGGGTGTGGAAGACCTTGCCAAACTGAAAAATATTAAGAACCCATCTTGAATAAGGGGAAGAAGGCAAGCTAATGGTCTCAAGAAACAATGAATTTTCTTTGCACAAATATGTTTTTGGGCTTGTCCTTGTAGAACTTGATGCCAATATTCTTAATGCACAAGAGAGAGGTCAATAGGGCCATGAATGAGGCACCATGAGGTCATTAATCTGTTCAGAGGATGAGCAACACTTTCAATAGGGGGGTATGATGGGCCTCTAAATTAGACATAAATTAGGCCCATGCCTCTAAATTAAAACATAAATTAAGGCCTATGACAATCCTTCAACACATTAAACCTCTCTTTCTACATTAGATAATTTATTTTTAACTTTAATATATTCATTAGGAAGGTTTATGAATAATTGGATATTTGTGCCTAATATTATTTATTCTTGTGGAATATGATGAGAATATTGGGTAGATTATGATGCTTTGGAGGAGGAGATAATTTAGGGACTTGTTCCCTACTACAGGAGGATCAATAATAAATAATAAATCAATAATATATTATGGAATTATGGCATAGATTGTGGAACTCCAATGATTGAGAAAATCTAGGAATGTGTTCCACTAATCAAGGGATTTTGGTGGGGAAAGCTTCCTCCATTTACAGGGAATGATTCGTAGTCATTTTTTATAAGTACCAAGTCGAATTTTCCTCTATGGAGATACTTTCATTAGTGTTATTGTGGAGAGAACTCATATTTTTGCAGCTCCATTGTATTTTATTGTAGGGGTGTAATTATATCAATGAAAATAATGAAGATTGGTTTCATGTTCATCTTCTAAATCTTGTTCTCCTCCATTGGTCTCTAACTTTACTTGGGCTTGGACATCCCAGGAACCTGTTGTGGCCAGCAACACCCCCCCAGTTCATTTAAGTGTCAACCAAGATACTTGAATGAATGGGGACCCTTAGTTAATTTTTAGGAAAAGCAAGAGTTTCTTTTTGAGGTTACAATCATATGCTTAGGAAAAACCTCTTGGATATTTTAAGCCTAAGTTTATGATGAGAAGAAAATCTTTAAAGTCGCATTGCAAAAGGATAGGAAATATCTTCATTTCTCTTTAAAAAATCGATTTGCGCACGACCCTCGTGTTAACAATAAAATCGCATCGCAACAAAGTAGTGCCCATAAAGAAAAACTTAAAGATTCACCGATCTGCGATAACGCCGATCGCTAGATCGCATATCGCAGAAATGAGTCGGCAAGATTTGGCAAACATCAAATTTCTGCGATCTGCGATGTTACGATTGCTGCGATGCTACATCCTTGCAATTTGCGATGATGCGATTAGCAATCGCACGATGTGCAAGGTTACGTCAGCAAATCATAAATCACTTCAGTACAAATCCTCCGGGCACGCCATTCAAAGAAAAGCCACTTACCATAATCTGACCTGAAATCATGCGCTTTTAATGATAGTAAATTAATTAGTTGTGAATTATTAAATGGATTAAAGATGCGTGCCTTGGTAGAGATTTACTTCATGTAAGGTGGCATATTTGATTTATCTGCTGCATTTAAAACTCTCCCATCACCTTTCTGGATCAGTCATTTCCATTTCACTCGTAATCTGCAGGAACGAAGAGCTAAGACGACTCAGACAGAAACGCAAAGAGAAATGGGAAAGAAAAATAAAGCTCAAGGCTCCGAAGCGAGGGAGAAGACTAAAGAGATGGCGCCTCTGTACACAGACACAGCCTGTAACAGAGACGCAGGGATATCAACATGGGAAGGCATGTACAGGCTGCTAGAAGAGGAAAAACCTAAAATAATCAAGGTTGCTGCTGTCGCGGGTGCACCACGCTCTTTTGAAGCGTCCTTAGAGGACTTAGCATGTTCATTCCTTCACAGAATAGTGGCAAGACCCAAAATTCTACCATATACAGACATGATCAAGTGGATACTGGATGATGCAGACTTGAACAATAGACAATTCAAAGTTCATGGACATGGGCTCATCGGATCGTTTGCTGCGCAAGATTTGAAGCTTATGTATCATCTTCTAGAACCGCAAGCGACCTATAACGCACAATTTGTTAAGAAGTTCGCGGTGGAGAATCCAGATCTATCAGACACCACTAAAGAATGGTCTAGAAGAGACGAGCCGCTAAAAAAGGATAAAAACGGTATGTACAGCACTGGTTCCCTCACCTCTCCATATTGTTTTGCTGCGGCCATGCTCTGTAGGTTATTTGGGATGCCGGATATCAACAAGTTTTCATCTGAATGGCTACCATTAATTGATGTTGCCACAAACGCCGACATTATAGATTGGGCCAAAATTCTTTCTGATAATCTATACACAGCTGTTATCAATTACCGGTCTAAAAGATCCTTGTCTCAAAGGGTCTATCCTCCTTTTTATCTGTCTGCATATATTATGGATTCTGTTTGCCTTGTAACTAAATTCCCTACTATGGGTTGGAAATGGACTACCCAAGACCCATTGCCCATCCATGTTTATCATAAGGTATTATGGGATTCCCAGTTTGCCCCTCACTTTTACCAGATTTGCCATGGGCTTATTTTGCCCCTATATAGAATAATGTATGATAAAGACCCCCCAAGGTGCTCTCCTGAGGCCCAAATTGACATCATCCCCATCGCGAGATGGTTCGGGGAAGAATGGTTTACTTACATTAGAGTTTTTGGAAGCACTGTACCTCCACATGTCCTACCCCTATATGTCCCTGATAAACTTTTGGCTCGGGAAATCGCTTATCAAACTTGTTCTGAAGGTGGCCTGACCAAAGACCTAAAGGACAAGAAGAAGGCCATATGGCCTCAATTTCCCGTAACTTGTGGGGCATTCTCTTTGTTCGATGTAGGACATGCTTTTGGCGAAGTGGAGAATGTGACGTGTCTTCAATTATTTAAATTCCCACCGAGGCCATTCGACCCAAATGATGTGGCCCAAGAATTCACAACGAATGTCAAGATAAGAGTGTTCTCTGGAAAGAAAGATTTGTTTGATGATTTGTTTCAGAATAAGAGTTTGCTCCAAGAAATTTTGCGGGAAGCTCAGTCGAGGTTGTCTCCAGGTGACCTCCAAAAATTCACGTTATACAGAGAAAGAAGGTTGGCCAGTATTCCGCTAGAGAAGTTGCGACTGCCTGCTAGAGAACCAACTCCAAGCATCAGCCTCAGTGAAAACTCTAGCATTTCCAGATCCAAGTCCAACGCTGTGCAAGAAGTATCTGAGCATCCTGAAGAGTCTGTTTACGACCAAGGAAAAAACGAAGAAACAACCAAAGATACAGCTCAGTCAAGTGCAATGTCTCAACAGCAAGTTATCGCCTCCCCACCAAGAAATCTCCCCCCTCCTATCATCGAAGCACCACTTGTCACAACAGAGCTAGATAAAGAGTGGGAAACCTTCAATGAATTGATCAATCTTGAAGGGCAAGCCCCGAAAACACCTGTGAATAATACACAGGTGGTGCAAGAAGTGGTTTCGACCATAGTCAGTAGTGCCGCAGAAGCAGAACACCTTCCTATCGCTCCACCTTCAGAGCTTCTACTTAACGTAGAAGAAATTCCCCCACTGGATGTATTCTATAGTCCCCAACACAAAGCAGTTGTAAGGAGACAGAGAAAGAAAAGAAAACTAGAGAATACACTGTCTCAAGATGCTGAACATTTGGACGTCTTATGGAAAGACCCCAATAATAATCCGACTGAAAATCTCACGAAGCTGTCTCAGATTGCAGGAGCATATGCTTCTGCAACTATTGACAAGGCCTCGGAAGTTCAGCAACTATTGAAGGAACAAGAAAATCATATATAGCTACTACAACAACAGTTGCAGCAAGCCAACGCTAACACTGAAGCTTCCAGACAGCTCGAGAAACTACAGGAAGACTTTCAACAAATGCAGATAGGCTATCAAAGGAGTCTCGAAGAGAAAGAAAAACAATTGCAGACTTTACAAGAAATGCATAAAGATGAGCCCAAGCTGGCAGAATTCATTTCAGAATCTATTGGCTTGAACGAGCAACTATTGCAACAACAGGAAGAGTTGGGACGTAAAATATCACAGTGGAGTCACTATTGTGAGCTGAGCGACAAAATCACCAGTCAAGTGGTGGACTTGCGGAGTGACTATGATCAGAATGACAAGAAGGTGACAAAATATTTGACTTGGCAAGATGATGATGAAGGCAAAAGGGCAGGTGCACCTAGGATAAATGAAAATCATAAGGAGTTGCTCTTTAATAAATGGGACGATCAAATCAGGCAGGCGGAGCAAGCAGCAGAGACAGCGGCAACTCAGGCAAGTATTCTTATTGACTGTGTAAATGAGGATTTACACAGGGCTAATTTAATTGCAGAGACCACCCCGGGATACCTACCAAACAAGTCACAACTGGAAACAGAATGGAGGCAGAAAGCGCAGGCAAAAGGGAAAGCAATCCAAGCATTGGCCAGGTTGAATTGGGAATGTTACTGGACGTACTTGGTTAAACCGCACAACCAATGGATGACGGTGAAATGCATTACAAACGCAGCCGAAAAGGTAGCGCTAGCTCTCGTAGATGCCATTTTCGCAGCCCAGCTCAGCGCAGAAATCAGTCAGCTGACTCTTCTCAAGCCTATGCTGAACACTTGCAACTTTAAGGACCAAGTTCATAAGTGACTTCATTTAGAATGTTGTTTTTTCCTTCAACTAGATTAGAAAAAGGACGGTCGTTTGAAAACCGCATCCTAAATTTTGTAATAATACTATTATTAGAATTAGGAAGTAGTATTTTAACCCTTCTCATGCATTTAGAGAAGGGTCCAGAAATTTGTCAAAAACTTGTCCTCAGAACATGCACTTCTGCACCCTCAGAGGAGGTTTTGATAAATGGATGGATCGAGATTTATTTATGTTTGCATTTTAATGTCTGCTACTGATGTTGCACTTCTGTACTCTTAGTAGATGTTAGAACAAGTAGAGATAAATCGTTATTGCTTGAATTTTGTGAGTGAAATCAGTCATAAATGGTACTTTTATCTCTTGACCAATTTCTGCTTATATTCTTAGAGTGATATGCAGTTTTAGTTGTTTATATGTTAATGTATGAATGTGTGGGTTACCATTTGGCACTTCTGTACGGTGGAGTCATTTATTTGTGCTTGACATATGAATAACTTATTATGCGATATGCTGTTCACAACTATTTTGCCTAACTTTTTATGCAGAATGGTTTATCTTAATTGATTTATATTCTTATGATAGCTGAATGATCTTTATTACCAATTATTGTTCGAAATCTTTTTAGATCGCATAATATAAGAAATATGCCCCGGGTTAGTGTAGATTAGATGTGTTGTTTTCATTAGATTACAATAGCATAGAGTCGGTTTAGGAGTTAGAATTGAATTAGCTCTAAAATTACTTCTAGATCAGCATCATCAAACTCTACACACACACACACCCCTTAGATTGGGAAACTGGTCCCATTATCCCTAGTTGGACTCGCTATACCAAACGGACAAGGAGCTGCCAACCAAGTTTCGGACCGGGTGGGTATCCCCCTTGTTGTTGACCCGATTTCCGGGCCTTCAACAGAACCTCAAAGCCCTTTTGTATCATTTTCTTTCCTTCTTTTCACTGATTATTCACATGTATCTCTAGTTTTTATTTCTTTCTATTTCTCCATTTAGAATTAATGATTTCTTTTTGTAGGATCGAGTTAAATGGTTGATTTAAGTTATTTTGCAGGATCACAAGCATTATTTCATCCTTGGAAAATATTTTGAAGTTAATAGTAATCATTGAGCTTCTTGGATTAGTCTTCTTATTCCAAAATCTAGATTGTTGGACCTCCTTTTTAGCAAAGAACAGTAAATTTCTGCTATTTTTTTAGAGAATTCTAACAAGCTTCAAACAATTTGGTTCCACTTGCATTAGATAAAAAAAAAAACTAGTTCATAACAAAAATTACTCCATTGCATTTTCACTTTATTTGGTTAGGCATTTTTTAGATTTACTAGCTCACTAGTTCTCGAATTTCTAGATTTTCGACTAGTAATGTTTTTTTCTTTTTGCATGGGTTAACAAAGGTCCTTTTGAGTGATTCCACTTGTAATAGGGACCTAAGACATTCTAGTTAATAAAAAAAATTGTCCCATCCAATTTTTATTTGATTTTCTTGGTCATTAAACCCTCACCAATTTCATCATTTCACAATAAAACTTCTCCAAGCTTTTTGAGAAAATCCATTGATCTCGCAGCTTTTGTTTTGAGTTATGAAGTGGTCCTAGGCTCTCCCTTGCCTCATTCCATCCACCAAACACCTTACATAAGCTTTCCATTTCCTTCAACGTCCATCCTTTTTCTCTCAGTTATATCTTATAGGCTTCTATGGGATCCTGTAGGTTTTTAGTACATCCTGTAGGTTTTCCTGTAGTGGCCTGTTTTGAGGCCGAATTGAGGGAAATCCTCTAGGAAGCCACACAAGGTAACCTAAGGATCTCCCAAACCTTCCAACCATCCACCACCATCTCCAAGCCACCTGCCACATCATTAAAAGAGATTAACTTTCACACTCTCATGTGAAAAAAGACAAAAATAAAAACAAATTTATTTTATTCATTTACATGCACAACAGTAGAAGGTTTGATGGTTTGAATCTGCATGCTTAGGATAGTAGGATTGCATGCATGTTAAATTGGCATTGTTTTGAAGAAAAAAATCTCAGCATTTAGTTAGAAAATGGTCTGTTTTAGCATTTTATTTCAGTCTCTTTCCTTGTACTTTCTTTCTTGCAATAGGTTAAGGTTCCATTTCAGACATTTCATGTTCTGCGTTGAGTTTAGGATTTGACTTCAGTACATGCACTCCATTACATCATGACAACAAAGGAAGGACACATTGTATGTTGCACATATAGTGTCGATACCTCTTAAGTTTGTATGAACCCCAAGTTGATAATTAAGGTCGATAGCTTTGGGAGTTGCAACATTCTTGTTGCAATACTGAGGCTCATGAATCATTTCGTCAAACATATCATGAATATGTAATGTACACATGTAAATAGCATATTTGAGCATAGGTGTATCATACTTAGATGAGAATTGCTAAGAGACATTTATTCCTCAACATATTATCTTCAATTTCATCCATTAGGTCGTAGATACATTGTTGGTTCATTTACGAGTAAAAACATGATGAGAGCCATATATAGATATTGTCATAAAACACATAGATAACTAGTTAAATAGAAGTAGAAATACCAATGAAATCACAACCATATGATCCACATATAAAATAGTATAATACTCATATAAATATAGGGATATATAACATCATATTAATGATGCAAAATCCAAACCCAAGATGGGACTTCCACATTCCACTTGACCGTAGAATGGCTAAGACAAATTTGTCTTCAGCCATTCACCCCTGTGGCATATTCCAAGGGTGAATGTGGTATCTCATAGAACACATCAATCCCAAACCATCTAGGGCTTCCATAGGCTCTCTACCTAAACCCATAAAAACAATGATTCCACCTCACGGCCGGACATCACAAAACCATCATCAGATTGCTCTCTATCCAAACATTACAGGGCTCTACAGAATTTGTCCAACTAAGGCTTCTAGGACTAGTATCTCAACCTACAGCTTATTCTGGGCTTTCAGAGTGTTTTTCCAATCAAGGCTTCTAGGACTAGTAACTCAACCCACCAAGGGCTATCAGAGTGTTTGTCTAACCAAGGCTTCTAGGACTAGTAACTCAACCCAAGTTGTTACACAAATTCCCAAGGGTTTGTCAAACCACGGCTTCTAGGACTAGTAACTCAACCCGAGTTAAGGAAACATGAGAACCAACCAAAAAAAAACAAGGAAATAAACCCAAAATATCCATGGCTATCTAGGAAATGGAAAGGCTATGCAATGCACTATCAATCCCAGAAATTTTCCATGTCAGTGACATATCATGACCAATAATCCACATGCATATGCCATGCATGCCAATACTAGTGAGGGAAAAATACATGTAACTTCGTACCTGCAAGCCAACTTCGTTGTAGTTGTTGATCCCGATATCCTCTTGCGCTTTCCTACTCTTCTTTTTCCTTCTTTCTCGAAAACTCCAAGTATGCCACACTCTCCAAGACTGCTCCAAGAAAATATAAGTATCCAAGAATGAGAGAAAGAGAGAATAATTAAAGAGCTTGAAAACTAAACTCACAAAAGTCAGTGGATTGATCCTTAGAAACCTTTTATGAATGAGGCCTCTATTCTAATAATTTTCCATTATTTTACTTCATTTTACTCCTCACATGCAACCTATGACCTTTCACTTCCCTTTTATCCTAATTTCCATTATTTTCATAAATAAATGTGCCAAAAATTTCATTTTGCCTTTCCAAATCCCTAGCAATTTCCTTTGCCAATTTTCTTAGCCATTAATAATGAAATGAACACCCACAATAGGATGTCTTGCCCAACATTGAGCTCAGAATAAGTGTCCCATCAACCGAGGTTATTATTTTTCCTTTATTACTTTTATTACATGGAATTTTCACTAGGGTTGTTACACTCACCTACCATCTTCTAAATCACCCCACTATAATGTCAAATAGAGAGAAGGTTTCATTAAGAGAAAAAATTGGAGAGGAAGCGCATAAATAATTGTTGAATCAACCACCTATTCAATTCCCTTTCTAGATTCACCATTAATTAGGAATGACTACAACAATGTAGTCCTTCATCACAAGTTGGTAATGGAGGCATTCAAATATAGGTTGGTATGGATGATTAATTATGGGATACGACTACCATGGAGACAATGTTGTTAGATGTTATTAGGCCCCTATAATACTAGTGATTACCCCATTACTATTGTAGTTATATCCTTTATTAATATTGTTGTGCCCGTATTGTCCCCATTTGTTATTACTGTGCCCATAGAATCCCTCTATTGTTATTTTTGTTCCTTTATATTATTATTGTTACATCGACTGGGTTATATTGTGACGCCTTAGACTCCTATATATAGAAAGGAGGTTTTTTCATTTGAATCATAAAAAGAATCATTCATTTGTGTAATGTAAAGGAGGTTTCCCCCTCGAAAAGGCTGAATTCTAAGGCATTGATCTATCTTTTCTATCTTTTTGTGAGTTGGTTTCATAACATTTGGTATCAAAGCTTTGGATTCTAGGGTTTTGCTGCTCCAAATAGGTCATTGTGGCATTTTTGCTATAACGTTTTTTCTGCTACATTTCAGAAGCTAAAAAAAAACCCATTTGAGATGAAATCACACTGAACCTTGGGTCTGAATTTTAGAGCTTTTCGCACTATATTTGTAGATATATGATCTAAGGAAGTTGGTCTTCTTGCAGACTCCTGAATTACATTCCAAACAAGTGACCTGGGGAAAATCATCATAACTTTCTCTCTGAGTATTAGATTGAAGTTTCGTAAGAAGGTACAAAAAGAGGATGGACTATAGTTTCTCGTATATATTTTTCAGAGCCAAAGGTTGAAATAGGGACACATGGAAAGTCGTACAAGTTCGCTCTACTTAACTAGTCTATAATCAGGTCACTATGGGAGAATTGACATAACTCTTCGTTGGAGAATCAAATTTGGATAAGACTGGTGGCATTCGAAAGAGGACACAGAGGGCTACTATAAGTCATAATTTCATAACTGGATGATTCTAAATTACAGATATACATCAGAGGCAATATAGAGCTCCTACAAAGTGAAAAAGGGTGTGTAGATTTTTTTTAAAATTTTTTCTTAAGCTTGGTTTGGAAAATTATTTTTAAGGAATTCAAAGGGCATAGTAGAGCATTATTATCAGTAACTGATGCCCAGAGGAAAGAAAATGCAAACACCTAGTAAGCAACGAAAAATCTCTAGCATGACTCATGAAGAAGAGGAAGAAATGCTACATGATATATCAAAATTACAAGACCAAGTGCAACAAATGTCACTCTCACAAAAGCTAACAGAAGCTAAGATAAATGGTATGGAATCTAAGATAAAGGGCATGGAAACTAAGATGGATTATTTGAAGATAGATTTGAACACAGATTTGAAGGGAGACATGGCAGATTTGAAGACAGACATGGCAGATTTGAAGACAGATTTGACAAATTTTCTACAAGAAATACTTACAAATGGTGAAAGGGTAGTAAAGGAAACTCATGATGCGAACATAGAGTCTTATGTTGGATCGAAGACCCACCATATTCCAAAAATCGATGTGAGGAAGTTTTATGGCAAGGATCCCGCAACATGGATATTACAGATGGAGAAATTTTTTGATCTCAATAATGTGCAAAACACATGAAAGGTATGTATTGCAACTTTATATTTGGAACCAAATCAGTTTTTATGTTATCAATGGCTTTTCTCTCACAAAGAAATTATCACTTGGGCAATTTTTACAGAAGAATTGACAGCACATTATGAGGATACAAAAAGCAACACTTTTTTTAGCCAATTGATAAGTCTCAAACAAAAGGGTTCAATAATGGAGCACATTGAAGAGTTCCAAAAATTGAACATAAGGGTAAAAAATATTTTAGAGGAGCATAGGATTGATGTGTTCATAGGGACTTTAAAGGATAATATCCAACATGATGTTCCCCTTTGGGAACTTGATTCATTAGAGAATGCATTCAAGTCAGCAAGAAAAATGGAAAGCAAAATTATTGCAACCAGGAAGCATACCACTCACAACTATAAAGATGGAAGTGTTGTTGCCCCTAGTCTTCCACAACCTATAAGGTTGACACCACAACAATTGGAAGAAAAAAGAGAAAAAGGGCTTTGTTACAGTTGTGATAGCAAATACACTAAAGGTCATAAGTGTGCTGAGAAGAAATTATTCTACATAGATTGTGAAGAGGAAGAAGAAAAGGAGCAAGAAAGGTCAAAAGAAGAGGATATACTCCAGGAACAAAGCCTAGATAAAGAAGAAATGAATCCGACCATATCTTGTAATGCATTGGCAGGAATTACCACTCCTCAAACCATCAAGATAGATGGACAAATCAAGAAGAAAAAGGTAATAATGTTGATTGATTCAGGAAGTACCCACAATTTTATTCATTGTAAGGTAGCAAAAGAATTGAATTACTTCCTATATCCAACACCAGAGTGTCAAGTGATGGTTGCAAATGGAGGAACAATAAATTTCTCTGGAAAGTGCCATAATATCAAGCTATCCATGGGAGAATATGTATTGACTAGCCCAATGCTTTCCATTCCAATGGGAGGTGTTGATGTTGTACTAGGAGTCCAATGGCTACAATCCTTGGGTACAATAGATTTTAATTTTCAAGAAATTTTCATGAAATTTTCTATGGAAGGAAAGGAATTTGAATTAAGGGGTATTACAGGGAAGCCGGGAAAGATAATTAACTCTAATGGTATGACAAAGCTTCTAAAAAGGGAACAAAGAGGTGTATTTGCACAATTATGTTCGCTAGATGTTTCCACATCGAACTCATCTATTTCTCCAGATCTCCAAAATGTCTTGGACAATCATTCCAAGGTATTTGAGACTCCCAAAGGTCTCCCACCTATTCGTGATCATGATCATGCTATTCATCTGATTCCAGGAAGTGTTCCTCCAAACATCAGGCCGTACAAATATCCCTATGCCCAAAAGAGTGAAATTAAACATATGGTTGCAGAAATGGTAGAGGCTGTTATAATTCAACCTAGTCAAAGTTCTTTCTCTGCTCCAGTAGTATTGGTGCACAAGAAGGATGGATCATGGCACATGTGTCCAGATTATAGGGAGCTCAACAAGCTCACTATTAAAGATAAGTTTCCCATTCCTGCCATTGATGAATTATTGGATGAATTGCATGGATCAATTTACTTCACCAAGTTGGATCTTCGTTTAGGATATCATCAAATCAGAATGAAGACTGAAGACATTCTGAAAATAGCATTTAGAACTCACAAGGGTCATTATGAATTTTTGGTCATCCCTTTTGGCCTTACCAATGCACCTTCACATTTCAAGGTTTGATGAATTCCATTTTCAAACCCTTCCTTAAAAATTTTGTGTTACTATTTTTTGATGATATACTAATCTACAACAAGTCTTGGAAGGATCATGTTGAACATGTTAATAGGGTGCTACAACTATTGGAGGAGAAACAATTATATGCAAAAGGATCTAAATGTTTCTTTGGAGTACAAGAGGTGGAATATCTGGGTCATATTGTATCTCATGAAGGAGTTAAGGTAGACCCTAGAAAAATTAAAGCCATTAAGGAATGGAAAATCCCCACATCCATAAAGCATCTACGGGGATTTCTCAGGTTGATAGGGTATTATCGCAAGTTTGTTAAAAATTATGGGAGAATAGTAGCACCTCTAACAAAATTATTGAAGAAAGATGCATTTTCAAGGACTACAGAAGAAACGAAGGCCTTCGAACATCTTAACGAGGAAATGTGCCAAGCACCGGTCTTAGCTACACCAGACTTCACAAAAACCTTTATTGTGGAATGTGATGCTTCAGGAAATGGAATTGGTGCTGTTTTAATGCAAGATGAAAGACCCATTCCTTTTGAAAGTCATCCAATCAAGTGAAAGTTTTTACACAAAGCCATTTATGAGAAGGAAATGTTGGCAATACTACATGCACTTAAGAAATGGTGACCCTACCTAATGGGAAGACACTTCAAGTTAAAAACAGATCATGATAGCCTTAAATACTTTTTAGAACAAAGATTATCCTATGAAGAGCAACAAAAGTGGGTCACAAAAATGTTGGGTTATGACTTTGAAATCATCTACAAAAAAGGGAGGCAAAATGTGGTGGCAGATGCACTCTCAAGAAAGGATGAGGATGTGGAAGCATTGTTGTGCACCATTTCTATTATCCAACTAGATTGGATAAATGAAGCAAGGGAGGAATGGAAGAATGATGAAGAAGTGTGGGCACTTATTCAAAAGTTACAACAAGATTCTAGTACATCTGATACATTTAGCTTGCAAAATGATTCATTATGGTACAGAGATCACTTATACCTCTGTAAGAATTCCCAACTCAAACAAAATATTCTTATGGAATTGCATACTTCTCCCTTAGGAGGGCACTCAGGGTTTTTAAAAACTTACCACAGGGTTAAGAAGGAATTTTTTGGGATGGTCTTAAATCGGATATTCAAAAGTTTGTGGCAGAATGTTTGGTTTGCCAACAAAATAAAGTTGAAACAATTAAGACCCCGGGTCTATTACAACCTTTATCCATTCCAAGCCAACGTTGGGAGGAGGTTTCAATGGATTTTATCATAGGTTTACCCAAGTCTGAGGGAAAGAGTGTCATCATGGGGGTAGTTGACAGACTTACCAAGTATGCACACTTTTTTACATTATCACATCCATTTAAAGCCAATACAATTTCTATTGTATTTATGGAAACAATTCAAAAGCTACATGGAAACCCAAAGATTATTGTAAGTGATAGAGATCCCATTTTCACTGGAATTTTTTGGACAGAATTATTTTCTTGTCTTGGTACTCAGTTAACTCATAGCTCATCTTATCATCCTCAATCTAATGGGCAAACTGAGATAGTAAACAAATGTTTGGAAGGATATCTTCTTTGCTTTGTATCTGATAAACAGACACAATGGGTCAAATGGTTGCCTCTGGCTGAATGGTGGTATAGCACTTTCTTCCATACAACAACAAAAATGACCCCGTTTATGGAACTTTATGGATATCAGCCACCATCCATCACATCATATTAAATAGAAAATTCTAAGGTTCAAGCAGTGGAACATCACATCGAGCATCAACAACAAGTCCTCCAACTCTTAATGGATAACCTCGTGTTGGTGCAGAATAGAATAAAACAATAGGCAGATCAACATCGTAGCGAAGGAAGTTTTGATGTAGGTGATTGGGTATTCCTACGGATA
Source organism: Pinus tabuliformis (assembly GCA_031772625.1). Taxonomy (NCBI): domain Eukaryota; kingdom Viridiplantae; phylum Streptophyta; class Pinopsida; order Pinales; family Pinaceae; genus Pinus; species Pinus tabuliformis. The sequence continues at coordinate 463,396,174 of CM062814.1, forward strand.
CAACCATATAAACAAATGTCCCTCAAGAAAGCTAAGAAGGATAATAAATTATCACCAAAGTATTACAGTCCATACAAGGTGTTGCAAAAGATTGGTACTATGGCATACAAATTGGAGCTTCCTACAGCTTCTCGAGTGCACCTAGCTTTCCATGTTTCATGTTTAAAGAAGGTTATAGGTGACCAACTCCCAGTTCAAACAATATTGCTAGAACTTGACGAGGAAAGAAAAATTATGTTGGAATTGGAAGCAGTCATAGAAACAAGAACTCGATAGCTACGAAATCGATCAATTTCGGAGTATCTAATCAAGTGGAAGAACTTATCATCTGAAGATTCCACATGGGAGGATGAGAATTTTATACAAAAGCAACCAGAACTACTCAAGCATTGAGGAAAACACTTTTTTGAAGGAGAGGGGCATGTTAGGTCCCTATAATACTAGTGATTATCCCATTACTATTGTAGTTATATCCCTTATTAATATTGTTGTGCCCCTATTGTCCCCATATTGTTATTACTGTGCCCCATAGAATCCCTCTATTGTTATTTTTGTGCCTTTATATTATTATTGTTAGTTCGACTGGCTTATATTGTGACTCCTTAGACTCCTATATATAGAAAGGAGGTTTTTTCATTTGAATCATAAAAAGAATCATTCATTTGTGCAATGTAAAGGAGGTTGCCCCCTTGAAAAGGCTGAATTCTAAGTCGTTGATCTATCTTTTCTATCTTTTTGTGAGGTGGTTTCATAACAGATGCATTCCAGAATGATGAGCGAGGGAATGATGCTCATATTACTGATACCTTATTTGAAAGCTTGAAATCTACTTCAACCACCCATTTCTTTAGACCTGGGGTTAGTTAAAGTCTACCTAGTGAGGGGCAACAATTTTATTTTAAAACTTGAAAGAAAATTTTCGCATGCTGAATGCTTGTTTGTTGAAAATATTGAGGTAATTGACCATGATCATGTCCCTTATATTTTGAGAAATATTGTCACACAATGAACATTAAAAATGGTTGATTTTATGAACGTTAAATATTGACATTGTACATTTATATTGCCCATCAACTATATGTTATTCAATATAAGGCTCTTTCAAGTGATAATGTATTTCTTGTTATTGGTGCACATGCATATAATCTGAAGGACTCAAAGGATATTTCATTGCAAATAATTAGCTACGTTGCATGGATGGAATGCCTCACATAGAAGTGAGTCATGAGTTATGCAAATCCAAAAAAAATCAATAGCCATGAATCATATAGAAGATACTTGGCTTGAAAAATTCGTGGATGAAGTACGAATTCTATGACTCAACATAGTCATGGTTGGCGTCAAACCATATTCCCTCCAAAATGCCAACTATTCTATTTGGTTTGTAGTAGTGATAAATAAAAATACCCCCCCATGTTTTTCCATGGAGAATGAACATCTTATTTGGTTTCTCATAGTCCCAATAAGAGATATCTACTTATAACCATTGGTAGATGAATATGGATATCTACCTGTATCTAATTATATCTACTTATAACCATTGGTAGATGAATTGAAGAATTATGGGAAGGGATACATGTATACGGTGTATTAAGACCCATTGCAACAGAGAGGAGTTTTATGCTATATGTAATATGTGCTTACACCATACATGATTATCTAGGCTTAGGAGTTTGCTCTGGTAAATTACATGTTTATTTATTTGTTAATATAGGTAACAATATTGTTTCACATATTAATTTAGTTCACTACAATTTTTAGAATCTTGATGATCGCTAAGATGCCCTATACTATATAATAATTTCGCAGGTCTTGTAATGAAAGGGTATCATGGATGTAAATGTTGTGGACCTTCCTTGATGGATAGGCAGTCCAACCACCTACGAAAGACATTGTAAGATTGTTCCAAGGTATTCCTCCCAAAGGAAAACCCTTACAAAAGAGAAAAATCTGCTTTCAATGGTAAACTAGAGAGCACCCAAAGGCTTCCAATAATGACACCAACTAAATTTATTAGAGCATATGAGAGAGAGAGAAGGATAAGGATGTTACATAAATTTTTTATTCAAATTGGGAGAATATGTTTGATGGTCCGGAATTCTTCAACACCTATGTTGAGAAATTCGCCATTGGGATGAAAAGGAAATATGTCTTTTACGAGCTCTCATATTGGGAGCATCTTAATATTTCCCAGTTACTAGATCCCATACATATATTTAAAAAAAAATCTTCTTATTTATGGAGGCACACATCGTTGAAAGAAAATGACACATTAGCTATTAGGAGAGATCTTATTTCTTCAAAAACTAAAAAGAAACATTGGCCAAGACAAGAAAGTAGAGGAGAGGCTAGTCCCTCTTGGTCTTTAAAAGAAGGTGGTGTACCATATATTTTAATGAATTGTGATATTTCTTTGGAAACGAAGATTATAATGGGTGTGAGGGTCCAAGATGTGTGAACCATGACTTCCCTCAATACATATCATGTGCCATATCTAAATTATTAGCATTTATATGATGGGTCACATCAAAGAAGATTCATACGATCGCTAGCATTCCATGGTGGAGTTAATTGGTAATTGAGTTTGTTTGTATGTTAGATAAGGAACTATCGACAAATTTCATGGACTTGCAGGTTCATCTTCTAATTCACCTAGTAGAAGAGGTTGAATTAGTTAAGGTGGTTTCTTTTCATTAGATGTTCTTCATAGAGAGGTACATGAAGAAATTGAAAGGTTTTGTTCAACAAAGGGAAAAACCTAAGGGCTCTATGGAAAATGGGTACATATCATATGAATCTTTCTATTATGCCTGTGAGTACATTAAGAAGATTGACAACACACCAAGTGTGGTGATTTTGTGAAAACAAAAGGGATGAAGACAAAAGAGATGGGGAGCTTCTCCAAACAAATGGAAAAAGGTGCACGATAAAGTGTAAGCGGCTTATAATTTTTTAAATTTCTACAAATTAAATATTCACACTAAAATTCATAATGCATATTTTTATCTCATACATACTATATATGTTGGTTCGTTTTCATTAGCAAATTTGAAAATTGAAGCCATCAATAAATTCATTATTTACAATTTAGAAGCGACGCAACTGTGGGTCACATTGTATGAATAGAAGAGGAGGAAATGGGGTAGTGGTAGGAAAGAATTTAGATGGTTGAATGGTAGAAGAATGCCTTATCCTAATCATTTAAAAGAAAATACATCAATGATATGCCCCAAAAGTTGAGTTGTTTATCAAGTCAGAGAGAAATACGATGCATATGGTCCTTATCTACATGCTGAAGTGGATGTGTTAAACATAGGGATTAGGTGCAACAACTTGGCAATAATATCTTTCTGTACATTTTTAACTTGATAATGAACCTTCGAATTGTAACATATATATTTTATATTTTAACTATGTTTGGGTTATTAGACACATGAAACTATGATTTTTTCACCTTTTTATAGGTGCATTTTGTTCCCATTTATGTGGGCATATGGACTTCATTTCTGCACACAGTATGTCGATGATGGATGCATGACACAAGACTGTGGAGTGGAATTCAAGTTTGACCAATATATTAATGCTAGCAACCATGATCAAAACCTAATATAGGGGATCTGTTGTAGCAGCTACAACTACCCTAAAAATTGTGCCTTAGCTTTGTTTTGGAGCCTCCTTACCAACCATCCTTAACAGCATGTCTTGCACTATCAAGTACATAGGCTTCATTTTTTTTTTAGTGGCTTTCCAACCTATGCATGTCAGTTTGCTTCACTCCCTTCATAGGTTGCCATCCAGACTGAAGCTAGTTGTTGGCTGAGCATCTCCCTCAGAAAATTGCACAATTTTGGAGGGGAAGCAACCTTCCCTCCATAAATTGCACAAGACTATTGGGTAGGCTTTTGGGCTTAGAAATTGCGCAGAAAAGTCAAACATGCTTCCTTAAGAAAATTGTTCAATCTAGCCTAGCACTGCAACTCAGCCTAGAAATTGCACAATTATGGGAAGTAGTCACCTGCCGACCCCAAAAATTGTGCAATTCCTCTGGGAAAGCTACACCATCTTAACTTAGAAATTGCGCAAAACCCTCTCTGAGTCTTGCAGGCTATTGCATGTGCCTTCAGGTTGACTAGTCCCCTCTGGGACCCAACAAAACTAATTTTCATGCATGGGTTGCTTTTCCCGAAATAGAAAAAAGCAATATGAAAAAAGAATCCCTAGATTTTAAGGATCTATTTTTAGCAGTTGGAGTTTACATGCAAAGAACATTTTAGAAACTTTCCTCCAAGTGTCACATTTTTGTATATTTATGTCATGCATGTCATAAGCCTCAAACTTGTTTATTTGACGCTTAAGAGCTCATTCTTCACATTGATCTTGGAGCTCTAATATCCCATAGCACATCTAGGAGTCTTCGGCACATCCAACTCAGCTATTTCCATGTAAGTTTGCTTTACTTGTCTTTTGCAACATTTATGTCACTTTTTGTGTTTTGGTTTGTGTGAGTGTTGTCTGATTGATTTCTGTGAATGCTTGTTGTTTTTTGCATTCATGTTAGCCTATACAACCACCATTTCCGTTTTCATTTTCATCTCACTGTTGTTGCATGCATGACATTGTTTTGCATAGACGATCGTTGATTTGGTGACTTGTTTCACACACATGCCTATTTTCCAATTTTTTGAATCTTTCATTCACTATTTGCATGCATGATTATTTACTCTTTCCTACACTCAATTTCACCGTGCAATCATATCTTAATATGTTTTCAGTCGCAACCTTAGCCTAGACTCTACCTTGCCCAGACAACATTGCACATTCCTGAGAGGGAAGGCTCTGCCTTACTCCTAGAGAATGCACAAATCTAGCCAAACACTGTACTCCAATCTTGCTTTAAGAAATTCTGAGAGCCAGTGTCTGCTGGCCCAAAAAATTGTGCAATGTAGTCCCTGAGCCGTCATGCCTTGCTAATTGAAATTGCACATTGGGTAATCTCAGCACGTAGTAGGTTAGCCTTCAATGCGCATTGTGCAATTCTAGCAGTCAACCACCCTCTCAACAGTCCAAACTATCTTTTGCAGAGTTTTGGTAGTCATTCTCCCAACCTCCTAGTGAAAATTGGACAATCCTTATCATCAGTTTCATGGATATGCTGCATGTCAGTCCACAAAGTTTGCTTTGTTTTCAAATGAAATATTTCTTGCCATGCATGTTGCCATGTTTCTTGATATAGCATGTGTTTGTCTATCTCTCATAAGTTCAAGTTTAATGGCTTCCAAGCGAGCACATTCAAAGGACACCAACAAAAGTGCAACTAGAGATGTAGTTGTGCGAGTGTCTATGACTTTGCCGACTTATGAAAACACCAAGCTGATCATAGACAAGGACATCAAGCTAAACTGGCAAAACATCAATGATGCATTCACAGTCACATTTGAGAAATATCTTGAAGAGCGCAGGGTCTATGTGAACATTCACAAGTCTGGCTTGTACTAGACTGTATTAAGGTATCTCACGTTTCCATGCATGGACATTATACATTGGATCATCTCACACACTGATCCTGAGATGATGGTGTTAAGCAGTGTCAATGAAAAAAATTGTTCTACCTTCAGGGCATAGGACTGTCGATATATGTACCACTTGTTGAATCCAATGATCATAATGAAGACACCCTTCAACATACCCAACAGTAATGCAAACTCCAAGGATATTTTGAAGAGCTGGGTGAAGGAGCTAGCCAAGTTCAGGATGACACCCAACCATATTTACAAGATGAAGTTATTGTAGAAGGGATATCAGTACTTGGTCATTTTTTCATGCTACTTGTACGACCAAGCGAGAACAAAGACTTCTCATAGAGTTGGGTGATTGCGTTGGACCAGCTAGCCATTAAAGGAAAAGTATGAAACTGGTCTGACATGTTGGCTTAAAGGCTGAAGGAACAGGTAGCAAGAGCTCGACAGCCACCCAAAGGTAAAAAAGCATAAATATACATGTCCACATATATCTTGGATGTAATATGTGATCGTGAGAAGTTTCGAGGCTTGAAGTGGGCATGGACATCAACGGAAACCTCTGTAAACACTTATTACAAACTATTTTCCAAATGCATCTTCCGTAGATTCATTACATAGTTGTTAGACCATTTTGTCACCCTAGTGTATAAGATGATATTTGAGTAGGATCCACCTTGCATGTCGAAGGCAGTAATTGAGGCAGTAATTGACATAGTGGATTGGTATTCCTCACCTTTTGGCACCTTCATACAGATGTACAATGAAAAGAAGCCTTCGCATGTTTTGCCGAGTTTTTCCACAGACAAGCTCATCATGCAAGAAGTTTGGTACCACATCTCGGCAGGACTATCAACTAGACTGCATCAAAAGAAGAAGGCACCCTCGCCCACTCTTCCGTTTCGAATTGGGTTGTACGAGATACAGAATCTCAAGCATGCTGATGCTGATACAAAAGAGTTCAAAATATTTGCTTTCGACACTAGAAGCTTCAAACCGTACAACTCGAATTGATTTGTGAAGGATCATTACACGAGAGAGAAATTTTCTTGGATCCACGGGGCTTGTCATTGGGTTGAGGAAGACCCATGGAGATATTGTGACAACTTATCTATGCCCAATGAACTAGTCGGTATTATTGTGGAATGGTTAGCAAAGCAGCGTGAAGAAACATCTAGGAGAGCATCAGCAACAAAGGGTAACATACCTGCACATGACAAAGGTAAGAGAAAGATTGTTGAAAATGCAAAGGCAGAACAAAGTTGCAAGCTCTTAGAACACCCACTTGTAGATAAAGTAGCTTTAGAAATAAAGGCAAAGAGGTGATAGCGCAATAAGAGGAATGCACAAAGGAAGAGAGATAAACTGAGGATGGAGGAAATAATGGAGTTGCAAGAGTTGAAGGAGAAACTCTTGAAAGAACAAGAGTTGCACATACAAGAGAAGGAAGCATAGAAAGAATAGATACAACAAGGGGTGCAACATGGAAAGATTGATGAAAATACACCCATATAGGTAGTAGACTCATTCGAGTAGTTGGCACAAAGCTGACAGGGTGAGCAATGATAGGAGGAGGACTTCCTTCAAGAGTTTGAATGAGTACTTGAGCAGATGGATATGGAGATGGAGCAGCCAGAGTTAGAGAAGGACATTGACTTCATGCCTTACCACCAAGAGGTCGACCCACTGGCTTCACCAGATGTAGAAGTAGAGAGAGTCCTGAGAGACAAAGGAGATACTGAGATCCTTGGAGACAATCTGGAAGAAGAGATGCACAACATATCATTTGACAAGTCATAACATAGAGTTGTGCAATCATACAAGGTGTCTACTTTAGATGTCCACACATCTCCTGCACAAGTTGAGGAATGATTGATTGTATCTGATGTGTGCAAGAATCTAGCAACATTGGCCGATGCTACCAGAGCATATGCCAAATCCATTAACTTGAGTGTTCCCTTCTTGATGACAAACAACGGGAAAATGGATAAGGAGTTATAGACAGCCAAGTGGGGGGATAACTGGTTACAACATCCACCAGAGCCGATTTGAAGAAGGTGATATTGGATGAAGTATCATCCCTTGAGGCAGTCATGAGGATTTTGTATTCTAGATTTCGTAATGTGCATAAGGTAGTTGTCCATCTCAATGGTTGGCAACAATGTTGTGCTAGAAGTGAACGCATCTTGTCAAATCTGCATACCACTATTGACCACATGAAAACATGGACAATGAGATACAAGGGATCCCCTTTACACTTGCCCAATATGATGAAGCCCATGGTGGTTGAGTTGAAGGCCCGCATCCAAAGTCAAATTCGAAACTACAAAGAACTCCCGCAGCTCATCACTAGTTTGTAGGCTTCCCATGCACGCGTTTTTCGAAGCATGTATGTTGTTGTGAGCACACATGCAATCCCCTTTATTGGGACATTTACTGAGGCAAAGACAAAGAATCAAGACCCACAGGAGCTATGCTCATACTTTGATGAGTTGATACGCATAGCCACCAATGCAGACTTGGCGATTAGTGCAGACATTATGCATCAACGTGTCGCTCATCTAGCCACACTCAAGACAATGATGTGCATGTTATCAGATGAGTTGGAAATAGGAGCCAAATCAGTGTACCCAGATGAAACAGAGGTAAGAGTTTGTTTCTAGAAAGATGTCAGCATAGAGTACACGGACACCACCACGGACTACCAAGCTTGGCATCAGTTCACCACTGTCGACCATCATGAGGATGTTGAAGACTTGGTCTTCCCATAATTTTCTGAGTCTTAGTGATGTCTTACATGGATTTCTCAAGCATAGTTTGTCTTACATGGGTACATGTCTAGATTGTATGTAAAATCTTATAAGGTGGAAGTCCAAGTGTCGATAGTTGAATGTAACAGTCATAGAGTAGTTGAAGAGTCATGAGGGTAGGAGAAAAGTCATAAAGAGGAATGACAAGGGTCACCCCACACTTTGCTATTTATAGTACCTTGGAACTCATTGTATAGGGTTTTGGTTAGACAAGCTTCCGATAGGAGTATCTTAGAGAAATCTTGGAGAGTATTGTAATGAACTTTGACTTCTCCAAAGTGTAGCACTAGTACATCTCTTTGGAGGAGCAGGCAGCAGTGACTGTAATGTTCCGTTATCAGGACTAGTGGTTGGTCATGCTTGTACTGTATGATTAGAACTTTCACTTCTTTAAATAACAGAGCAAACACATTTCATGCATATGTTGTTATTGTATTTTAGTTAACTTTTTTACTCTAATGATATATGCATTTGTTTTCTTACGCATGTATGTATAGACTCTTTCTGTATATGTATGTATGAATCTTACTAAAATGTAGTGTTAGTTTAACCATCACTTTGGATTGTTGGTTCACCTTCCTTCCATTTTGTGATTCATCTTTGCACATGTGTTCCCTTCCAAGCTATGTTTTTACACAGGTTTCCAAGGGGCACATTCATTCCACCTTCCGTGTGTGAGAACCATTCATGCACCTTCCTTGGATTATTGCGCATGTCACACCCTTGCTACCAACAAGGACATCTCACTTACCTCTACGCACAACCACGGTCAAGGTGATACCATATGACCCACTACTGGGACTCCTACACAAAATAGTTTGAGGTCTAGTTGTGACCTCTTACTGGAGAGATCCCCTAACATGTTGGCGGGTCCAGTGCCATCAAAATTTTTGGTGCAAGAAGGAGGGCCAAATGACAAGTTGAGACCTTACATCCAGTTTTTAATATTTTCACATCTGTCAGGGATACTATCAGACTCATCCCTTCATGATGTTTTTTGCACGCTGAACCTCTCAACATCACGAGCGATTTTTCTGATCTCTTGTCTAAATTCATGTATGATGGTGAAGTCGAAGTATCATGGCCTGAGTACTTTGAATACTTCTATTCATTCCTTCGAGACAAGTTCTATGCACAAGAGGATAGCATGATCCTTGCATAGACACTTCGCAAATCCCCACAACGGTGGTGCTGGAGTCTGCCACCCATCAGCGTGCACTCACTTTAGAAGTTCTATGATCTCATTGAATCTACTTTCCATCATTTTTATCCAGAACCTCTTGACAAAAAAATGTTGAAACAATGAAATACTCCTCAAGCATCGCCTCAGGATTTTTGGGAGCGCTTCTGTGTATTGCAATTTCAAGCGTCAAAAGGTCAGATGAAATTCCAGTATCTCATGCACATATTTGAATGTTGTCTTACCAAATTTGTCAATCCTAAGAAGAATTTCAAGCTCAAGCCCCACTTAGCATATTTCAGAGATCGAGCTACGCAATCACAGATGGACACGGTCACTGTCACAAGTGACTTTTCATTGTCCCCTCATCAAACATCTCCACCACTGCAGGGTGATGTGGGAGAAAATGCACACACATCCGTTCAACTGTCACATCCTCCCAACATCACTTCTCTCAATTTTCATACAGAATTTGTTGCGAAGCCCATGGTTTGTCACATGCATGTCTTACCTCAACCTCCGTCTTCATGTTCTGTTGATCCTCTGAATTGCACTGTCTTGTGTTCTTCCATTCCAGACTCTACACCTGTTGAGAATGAGGTTCAAGCTATCGAAGGAGTTAGTGTTGCACAACCAACATGCACTGTCATTCATCAAGAGTATGATTTGGAGCCTAAGCATCAACCTGCGGCGAAGGATGATTCCCTTTCGTCCGTGCCTCCTCCTTTTTTTCCTGACACCTTAGTGACTCTTCCACCCCTGATTTCACATGTGTATCCATGTCTATAGATGAACCCATTGTTAATCATTCACAGAACACACTGGATGTTAGTGCATTATCTAAAAACGGAGAGGAAATATCATTCTTTGAAAATCCACTTGATTTTTCATCTCCTTTTTTCTAGAAATGAAGAGGGTGAACATTCTCACTTCTCATCTACCCCTTTGTTTGATTCATCAAATCATGAGGATGCCGATAAACATCCTGAATTTCCTGATCTTGGTTATCATGATCTCTCTACTTCTTCATCCGATCACGATGTTGATTGAATCATTGTTAATCTGTCTAAGACATTGGTCTATGATGATCTATATGTTGATGAATTCAAAACCCGTTAGGCTATCAAGACAATTCAACCCGAGCTGATGGTTACGTCAGGTCCTCGGTGTCTTGAGGTTGGTTTTACTTTCGATCAGGAAATTTTTGAAACACATGAGGCTCCTCATCACTCATCTGTATGTGAAGATCAATCTCACACATAGATCATGCTTCCTCCACTCGAACTACATGACCCCATTGCTCATGCATTGGAAGAATCTTACATAGAAAGCACACGTGCATGATGCAAGTTGTCTTTGTTTGTTTCATTTGCTTACATGTCACATTCAAGAGTATGTTTATGCTTAATATCTACATGCAATGTCACACAACATCATGGTAAGTCCACAAATTGTATGACATGCACTTGCACTCCCTTACGTTTTGTGGACGCTTTTAAAATCACAGTGTGTTTGTCATCATTATTATATCTTTCATGTTTGTTGGTTCGGATAGTTGTGTTGGTCACGAACCATGCCTTCACCAACATGGGTTAACCAATGCACCAGTGGCTACGTTGGAAGTATCACTTCACGTGAGCATACCCACGCACCATTGGCTTAGGCGTAGGAGTAGTGTTTGCTTTTGATTTTTTTTCTTGCATGCATGTTTGCTTCTTACTTTGTTCATTTGCTTTCTTACCTTCTTGTTTTCTTACTCTCTTTTCTTACACATTTACTTCTATTTTTGCTTTGATTTGTTTTTTGTTGCTTGTTTACATCCATAGGTTAGTTTCACTTGAAAAAGTGCACGACTCTTGAAACAAGCTAGGTAAAGTACAAGAGGAATTGTGCAGTTATCGATACTTGGTTATCTGTCATCCTGCCTTAGCATGAAGAACTTGTTGTCTTTATTCCATGATACATCAAAGGAAATACATGCATTTCGAGGTGAAGCTTGGTGAAAATACAATGCTTGCGTGGTAACTAGTATCACCTACTCTAGTCAATTTTTTTGGGGTTAATCCTTGTCAGCTCAGTCAAGTAGAGTAAGGTGAGGGGGGAAACCACAACAAGCATGTCAAAGGTATATATAAACTACTTCTCTGAAGGAACAACCTCTTCTTTTCTCAATAAGTCAGGATCCCTCTTCCACCTCCGAAATGAATGAGTGTTATGCATAGTTACAAAAATAAAAAATGAAAAAATGAAAATGTGAAAATTTTTGAAAAAAGGAAAAGTAAATAAGGCAAAAGAAGAGAAAGGCTTCTTGTGCAGAGAGGTGATGCAAGTAACTTCACCAGGGTACTGATGTTGGGTTGTGTTATATTCTTTCCATGACTAGCCCACGTGGTTAACCAGGGGGTTAGAAGGGGGCTAGACCACCCCCTTCATTGTGCCGATTGCGTAGCCAGGGGGGGTTGGTGGGGGGTTCATAGGAAAGGGACTATAAATCTAAAGCTCCTAACAAAGGAAAGGGATTTGATGATGCTCCTTATCCAGAGGCGAAAACCACCTCAGATGAAGGTGGGAATGTGTACTTGGCTTCTTCAAGTACACTTGTAGATCATGAGGCATGGTTGATTGACTCAAGTGCATCCTTTCACTTCACTCCCCATAGAGAGTGGTTCCGCGAGTATGAGAAATACGATGGTGGTGATGTCTTTTTAAGGGATGATAGGAAGCCTAGAATCATTGGTTGTGGAAAGGTAAAGTTGAAGTTGCAAGGTGGAAGGGTTAGAACACTTCCGAGTGTTCTACATATTCCTGCATTAGCCAGAAATTTGATTTCTGTAAGCAAGATGGATGATGTAGGTGTAAAAATAGTGTTTAAGAAGAATACTTGCAAGATGGTTCAGGGAGCACTAGTATTGATGTGGGGAGTTCAGATTAAAACTCTGTACAAGCTGCAAGGTAGCACTGTTGTTGATGGGTGCAACAATTCTGTGGTTACTGAAAGTGGAGCAGAAAATCTAGTGGTCTCTGGAGAGAAGACCATGCTATGGCATCAAAGGCTTGGACATATTGGAGAGAAAGGCCTTTGAATACTTCATGGTAAAGGTATGGTAGAAGGTATGAGTAATAGCTCTCTGGATTTTTATTTCTGTGAAAATTGTGTATATGGGAAGAAAAATCGGGTGAGTTTCCCATCTGGTGGTAAGAGGGCGAAACAAATATTAGAGCTTATGCACAGTCATGTGTTTGGACCTGTGAAGGTTCCATCATTGGGTAAGTCTGTGTACTATGTATGATTTATAGATGACTTCTCAAGGAATATATGGATATATTTCCTTAAAAAGAAATCTGAAGTCTTTGACAGGTTTAAAGAATTTAAGGATCTAGTGGAAAACTAGATAGAGAAGAAGATAAAGGTGTTGATGACTGATAACAAAGGAGAGTTTTGTAGTAAGGAATTTGAAGAATTCTGTAAGAAGTGTGGTATAGCACGACAAAAGACTACTCCATATACACCTCAGCAAAATGGAGTTGCGAAAAGAATGAATAAGATGTTGATGGAGAGGGCAAGAAACATGCTCAGTAGTGTCGGGTTAGGACATGAATTTAGGGTAGAGGCGGTGGAGATAGCATGTTACCTGATCAATAGATCACCTTCATCAGTGTTGGAGGATAAGACTCCACAAGAGGTATGGACTGGTAAGAAACCCTCTCTTTCAAATCTGAGGGTATTTGGATGTGATGCATATATACATGTTCTAAAGGAGAAACGAACCAAGTTAAATAGTAAATCTGAAAAGTGCATCTTTATAGGGTATAGGGATGGTTTAAAGGGTTATAAGCTTTGGAACCCAGTAACAAGGAAGGTTGTGTACAGCCGAGATGTGGTGTTGAGAGAGGTGAAAGATGTTATTAAACATGAAGTCCAATCAAAGGAACTTGAGAAGATAGAGTTTGAGCTAAAGGAGGAAGAATCAGACTCTACAGCAGAGGAGGAATCAGAATATGAAGAGCCACAAACTCCAGGTGTGAGAAGATCAGTTTGAGAAAGAAGGCAGCTAGAAAGCTATAGTCCATATACTTTCTGTTCAAATTTTTCCTTATCTATTACTGATGATGATTCCAGAACTGTGAAGGAAGCAGTAGATTTAGAGGATGGAAAACTCTAGAAAGAGGCCATGGTTGATGAAATGGCATCTTTGCACAAAAACAAGGCTTTGGATCTAGTGGAGTTTTCGACTGGAAGGAAACCCATTGGTAGCAAATGGGTGTTCAAGAAGAAGACAAATGCAGAAGGAAAGGTGGAGAAATACAAAGCTCGGTTGGTGGAAAAGTTTATTGCTAGGTTCCAGGATAAAATACTTCCAGAGGTGTTAGACTTGCTTTTCACAAACAAGGTCCATTCAGAGAGATAGATTTCTACCAGTGTGTCACCAAGTATTGTAGCCGCTACAACAAGCCTCCAAAATTTTTCCTTATCTTTGTTTCGGAGCCTCCCTACCAACCATTGTTAGCAACATGTCTTGCACTATCAAGTACATAGGCTTCATTTTTTTTCAATGGCTTGCTAGCCAATGCATGTCAGTTTGCTTCACTCCCTTCATAGGTTTCCATCCTAGAATTAAGCTAGTTGTTGGCTGAGAAACTCCCTATAAAAATTATGCAATTTCAGAGGGGAACCATCCTTCCCTCCATATATTATGCAAATTTTTTGGGAAGCCTGCAGGGCTCAGAAATTACACACAACAATCAAATAGGATTCCTTGAGAAAATTGTGCAATCTGGCCCAGCACTGCAGCTCAACCCAGAAATTGCGCAATTCTAGGAAGCAATCACCTGATGACCACAGAAATTGTGCACTCCCTCTACGGCAACTAGCCTAACTCAACTCAGAAATTGCACAAAACCCTCACTCGGTCCTGCAGGTTGTTGCATGTGCCTTCAAATTGACTGGTCCCCATTGGGACCCGGCAAACCTGCTTTGCATGCGTGGGTTGCTTTTCTCTAAATAGAAAAAAGCAACATGCAAAAAGCATCCCTAGATTTTAGGGATCTAATTTTAGCAGCTGGAGGTTACATGCAAAGATCGTTTTAGAAACTTTCCTCCAAGTGTCACATTTTCCTAGATTTGTGGCATGCACCTCATAAGCCTCAAACTTATTTTTGATATGCTTTAGAGCTCATTCTTCACATTGATCTTGGAGCTCTGACACCCCACAACACATCTAGGAGTCTTTAGCACATCAAGCTCAACTATTTTTGGGTAAATCCACTTTACTTGTCTTTTGCAACATTTTTGTCCCATTTTGTGTTTTGGCTTATGTTAGTGTTGTCTTCTTGATTTTGGTGAATTCTTTTTGTCATTTGCATGCATGTTAGCCTATACAAGCATCATTTCAATTTTCATTTTCATCTCACTATTGTCACATGCATGACACTGTTTTGCATGGATGGTTGCCGATTCAGTGACTCGTTTCACACACATGCATGTTTTCCCATTTTCTGAATCTTGCATTTTGTGTTTTCATGCACGATCATTTCCTCTTGCCTACACTCAGTTCACCATGCATTGAGAGGTTCATATGTTTTCAGTCGTCCGTTGGCGGGTCTGGGAAACCTTGACCCAAAATTTTCCTTGCCCGCACAACATTGTGCATTTCTAAGAGGGAAGGCTCAGCCTTCCTCTTAGAAAATGTGCAAATCTATCCAAACATTATCCTTCAGGCTTGCTTTGCACAATTATGAGAGGTAGTGCCTGCTAGCCCAGAAAATTGCACAATGCAATCCCTAGCCCTACATGCCTTGCTAACTGAAATTATGCATTGCACAATCTTAGCACGCAACAGGTTAGCTTGGATTGTGCATTGTGAAATTCCAACAGTCAACCAACCTGTCGACAGTTGGAACTGCCTTTTTCATAGTTTCGGCAATCAGTCTCTGAGCCACCCGATGAAAATTATGAAATCCTTACCATCAGTCTGTTATAGAAATTTTTGGGCACTACAACCCCAATCATACATGTCCAAAAACCAAGGGCTCCTAAGTCCCTAAACGTTTTTCTTCACACTCTAAAAGGACAAGGTCAGCTGATTACATCATCTCCCAAAAGTTCTCCACAGAAAACTGCTCAGAACTGGTCAAAGATGGACCATACAGACTGCCTAGTGTAGAGGGTTCGATGCATCTCACCTGCCCATTGTAAAGGGTGCGATGCATACTAGAAATCCCTTCTGTAGGGTGCAATGGGCGAGAGTAGACAAATGGCAGAGACAGTTTGCAAGGTGGATTGTCATGGAATCTTCCCTAAACTTCTCCTATGACACTTGCCTCTCTGAATTCACCCAGGGATGAGTAAGAGATCATCAATCTCCAAGTGGAATCAAGAACTATCAGAGAGAGGACACTAATCAAAATCCCAGAAGTTGAATCACCCCCCTGCAATCATCTATATATGGATCCCTCATCCCAAAGATCCAGAGGCTGGAATTTTGTATCTTGTAAGGAAGTTCTATTGGTTTCTTGGTGAAACATCATAGTGTTGGGTGATATAAGGTTTTCATGAGGTGAAGAAGGGCTTTCATGCTAGGAGGATGACACTGGGTTAGAATAATTGGTTGTAATCCTCTTTGCTATTCTTGATATTAATAAAGCTATTCATGTTTTCCTCGACATTCTTGTATGTTTGATGATATATGCATTTGTGTGGTCAATATATATCTGGTCCTATATTGTTTATGATTGTAGATCTCTGTTCTTCGATAGTGTTATGATGCTTTAATTCCACAGGTGCTCTTCGAAGCTGGGTAGACGAAGGAAAAGCGGCAAGGATCTGTCAGAAGAGAGAGGAACCAAGCAAGGAACTAAGCACAAGACTAAAGTTGGTGTCCTTTGTTCCCCTCTTATCTACTTCTCATAAAGGAAAATGAAAGTAGTTTTAGTTTGTTTGTTTCTAAGATAGCTACTAGTCTTAGTGGGACTAGCAGCTTCGAGTGGACACTAGATTTCCCAATAACAAAATGGCGACTCCACTAGGGGGCAAATAGATTTTTTTCTTGTCTATATTTGTTTGTTTTATAAACTTACAGACAGAGCCTGAAGTCAAGCCAGCTAGCCTTCGAACTGCATTTGTTATGCAAGTGCAAAGTAGATCAATGCTGCTTTAGTCTATCTCTGGGTTTTGTTTATAAACTGAACAATCGATTTGCAAACCTTCTAATTTCCCTAGTGGTGGCTCTAGTAACCTCATTAGATCAGCCCCTGTGATTTATATTTACTGAACATCACTTGCTTGGCCTAAATCCCTGAACTGAGCTGCAAACTGTGACCCGGAACCCAGTTGAAGTCTCGTCCTTGGACCATCGCACCTTCTCCTCTTGGGAATCTGGATGCATCGCACCTCCCGTGTGCAGTAGGTGCACTGCATCGCACTTTCCCTGTGTTGCAGGTGCGCTGATCAGACAAGACCTCTTCTGCTCTCAGATTTTGGTTTCTGTGTTCACTCTCTTCAGCTTTATTTAGGAGTTTTGTTGTCTGTGATTAGTATACTACTATGGAAAATCCCTTCCTTTCCATCATTCCGCCTCCATTGTGCAAAGAACTGTGACTTTTTTTATGTATTGTGCGCCATTTCCAGTTCTCTTTTACAAAGAAGTAGCATAATCAAGCTATCATATTTTGATTTGAAAGTGTCGCAAGTGTCGTTTTCAGTCAAAGAAGAGAATTCTATTGTTCTTGATGATCGATTATACAGTTACTCTTGTATTTGATTTGAATTAGTAGTTTTTCAAGTGTCGAAAGTAGTTTTCAATTCAAAATAGTGAAGTGTCGTCATTATCTTCCTTTAGTTTTTGAAGAGAAATTTGTTAGTACTGTCGCTTTGAAAAGATAATTCAAATTTGTACTTGGAATTCTTCTTGTCATTCACACATTAAGAAAGCTGAAAAAAAATACATGCATGTGCATTTGCATTTAGACTGCTTGTTGGTTTGATTTAGGACAGTGCATATAGTGTGTGCTCTCTGCTCTATGTTGAAAGAATATCATCTCTCTTTCTTTAGTAGCTAGGATTTTCATTGCAAAAAGAATATTAAACGATTGTTTATCATCTTAGATTGCATTTTAGGAATTGTATATCTACATCATGTGGTGAACCTGAAAGGAAAATTTCTTAAGAAAGATCAACTGTAAAATAAATTCAATGAACATAAAAATTCTTTGGAACCTAACACACAATATCTAGAAGTCTAGGCTAGAGACGTATTCCGATGTCGTAAAGCCTGGTAACTGTCACTTTCACTATTGGTTGGGTGATTCCTCCTCTTTGAGACGACAAGTGCTAGTACCAACTTATGCTCCCACGTACCGTCGAGTATATATTAGGAGACCACAATAGGCTATATCCTTTATCCATAGGAAATCATGTCTTCCGCCCTATCGATCGCAATGCACTGAACACAGCATTCAGGAAGATTGACTGCCGTATCGTAAAAAGTATTCTGCAGTTTTGCAATTTGTTTGGTAATCCCTCTATCTAGATTTCTAGAGTAGTCTCTTTCGTTCCTTTTCAGACTCCTTAAAGGAAAAGGTCCATCTGAGCACTTGTCACTTCAGGGTCATTAAGAATCGAAGGCGACTAAAGTCATATTTTGTTTTTTCTCGACTCTTAAAAATTGAAAAAACAAGTTGTGTCAAAGCGTCTAAAATTTATTTTAATCGGAATAATATCACCATTCCCACGTTGGTCTTAGGTTGAGAAAAATGGAGTCCACCAACCAAGGATTTCCCCTTGGAGGAAATCCTAGTCCTTTCTCCTCTTGGGGAGATGTTGGTGCACCTCATATGGCCACATTGTCACTTCCAAGATTGACGATTGGCTTGCCAATATGGCTCTTCTCGACCTCCATCATTCAGAACACCGTAATTCCTAAACAATCGAGTCAGCAAATAGATGATACTAAAGTTACCCCCCAACCTTCTACTTCATCCGATTCTCCCTCTCCTCCTTCCTCTTCGCTTGATGAAGCTGGTAAAGCCAAAAATCAAGTAACTAAGAAGGAGAAGAAGGGGAAGGAGAAGAAAGAGAAGAAGAAGGAGCCAAAGGCAAAAATGGGTAACTGGGCATCGTCTAGTGAAGATCCACACACTGCACCATCCAAGCCTAAATCTTCATGTGTCATTTGCAAAGGGGACCACTATCATCGAGATTATCCTTGCATCCCTCGAATCTTAAGGGATTGGTCTCCTCGTTTTCACAATCTGGTGTCATCAACCTCTGGAGATCATGTTGAAAGTACACCATCAACTAGTGAAAGTGAAGCATTTGGACAGAAAAGGAAATGTAAATTTCCTTGTAACTGTGTGAAGGCGATCACGTCATCCATCGTTGTCCCTCCTAGACGAAGCTAAAAGAGTTTTGGATGACCGTCCGGCTTCACTGCTACGGCTTCCCCCTGGATATAAGAAACTCTTTCCGAGTCCGTCACTAGTTGAAAATCTGACCGACACGCCATTATGGTTGGTCGAAGCATCTGTCATTGAAGATAAACCCGATGAATCCATACTAGACGAAAGTCAAAAGGTTGAGGCGGCAGTCAACCCGATCTTGTCTTCGGAAGGTCCATCTCTAGATGACACAATCACTGAAGAGAATGAGAACGACACCGTTCAAGTTCTTTTCGTAAACATAGACTCCGATGAACATGGGGGAAATCTACCCATTCCTTTACCGCAGGAAGCAAGTTTTTCAGAGTCATATCCGGCCGTCTATTTGGTCCGACCTCCAAGAAACCTAGTCATTTCCTTCGATTGGAATCTACTAGGCAGACCCCATGTACCGGCTAATGTACCATTCCAAATCATTGTACAAGCTTACAAAATGATCATGGTCGATACCATCATAGATGAAGGGGCTTCTGTGAGTATCCTTTCCTCAACTGCTTGGGAAGCACTTGGTTTGCCATCACTTCTACCTGAGATGAGAAATCTGACAGTATTCGACAAAGGAACCAATCGACCATTAGGGATCCTTCCCAATGTGCCCATAACATTGAGAAGGAAAACCATTTACATGAACGTAATGGTAGTCCAAGGACCTCTAGATTATAATCTACTCCTTGGGCGCGACTATATTTATAGCATGGGAGCCATTGTCTCCTCACTCTTTAGAGTAATGTGTTTTCCGCATGAAGGCCGAGTGGTCAAGCTTGTAGACCAGCTTTCGTTCCCCGACTCACACATAGGTAATAGTCAAATACCATCCCTAAATGGTCTTTTCATGCAAGGAATGTCTCATCAATCTCCAGACTATCCACCTGAAGAGCGCGAGTGATTTGGGAGGACATGACTGAAACCCAGGTGCCATGCACCCTGGTTTGTTTTGGTAGGAAAACCTTGGGTATAGGGTAAGTTTCCGTGAAGGATTTAATACTAGTCTGACACCTGTCCGTATAGGAAGAGGGAGTTAGACTGGGATAATATTCTTTCGTCAAGGTTATGTGATTGGAGCCTTTGTCCAGATGGACTAAGCCGAGGAAGTATTTCTGTCTGCTGTGCAGATGGAAACTATCTTGCAAATGTGAGAACTTCTAAATGGTAACCTGGAAACTTTACTTCACTATACCTGGGGGCATGTAACCCTTTTTTCCTGAAAGTAAAGAGCAACCATTTATTTTCTTAGTTTGTAGTTTCTCAACCCTTTAAACTCATAGGATTTGTCATTCCTAGCTTGCATAATGAAAGGATCCAGAGCAAAGTTTCGAATGGTGCAAGCTACCTAAAAATTGAACCTATCGATGAGACATCTTTATTATATGACTGGCACGAGCAGTTTTTATGCGAAGTTCAAGCTTGTTAAAAATTAAACCTTAGCAATGAGCAAACATTCCCCCAGAGTTTAAGCTCATTAAAAAATGAACCAATCCCCGGTAAATAACCATTGTGAATGCATTATCATTAGCTTTTTGAGCCCTGGTCGTGTTCTTACCATCACCTCCACTTTGTTTTAGCCGACCATTCACCTCCATTTGATTGTTTACCCCTTTTGAGGAACAGCTGCAAAGAGTGATCCTGTTAGCCATCCTTGCGACACTGTCATGATTGGAAAATTCCAAACCTTACCTGGAATCGGCTGCTACCTGAAATTATCACTTGTTCCTCAAAAGATGAGTCTCCTTTAAGCTCTCTTCACCTGACTCGTAAAATATGAAAATATTGTCGAGCGATTGGCCTCTCCAGCTCGTGAAAGCTACCAGAAGTGCTATCCCTCCTCTAGATTTTAATCTTTTTGGACCTGAGGGATTATTACACAAAAAGATCAAGCGCTTGTTTTGTTCGGCTCATTAAAATTACCAAAAATTCATCCCTTTCATATTATTTTATACTTTTTTCAGACTTAAGGGATTATATGACGAAAAAGGATTATTGGAGTTTCCTTTACATCCCTTTCAGACTCTCTAAAATTGAAAAGGACCGAGTTATCTTTGTCGTTAAACTCGTTAAAACCAAATAGTGACAAACTTGTCCATACAGACAAGAACGAGTTTAACTATCCCTAGGCTCGTTAAAACATAGCGACGGGTTTGCCCGAAGGGCAGATTATAGAACAAGCATATGTTATCCTCCTCAAACTTGATAAAAATAAAGAGGTACTAGCCAAAAATGACTGGGGAAAAATTGGGAAGAAAACTTGAAAAAACTTTATTGGTAGCAAGTTGCTCTTGAACATGACACTTTCACTCCACATCCGAGTCGGGTTGGGTTATTCCATTCACCAGTCATATCACCATTGGTCCATCACACCATCCATATTTGGGGTTAACGCTACCAATCCATGTCAGTGTCGCCTGTATGTTCAAGAGAAGTCGCTCAGAGAATTCACCTGTGTCTCATCCGCTGCAATACATTCACGCTCCATTCTTTCATGACCACCACCCTGAACCCTGTATCATAAGATTGTTTTCACCTCTAGAAATCATTTACTCCATTCCATGTCGTACATGTGGGATTCATTAAGGCCTTCCTACGACAGGTCACTTCTTGTCGACATCAGCTCATTATCCAAGAAGTCAACTTAGGAACAACCCTTTCAGTACTTTGAAGCTTGCATGACTCAATGGCAAGTTTCTCACTTCCGGTGACAGGTTTACATCAATGGCATTCGACCAAAAGATTTTGTGTGGTCTTCGACGCTAAGTCCCTTTTCACACCATGCAAATAGTACTGTAGTACCTTGAGGGTCATCATCATTATTGGTGATTCCTCTCGCACTTGTTAACATCTTACATCATTGGTTGGTAATCAGGCGATGTCTTTCCATGTTCGACTCCAGAACATCTTTCACATGGATCGACTTGTACTTTGAGTGAATATTGGACGAGTTTAAAGACCCCAGATCTAGTTTCATCCATCTGGGCTACGATATATTCAGGAAAATAAAGACATCATTGCTGCACAGATGATCATCCGAATCAAAGGATGATGGCTCTACCAGAATCATCAGTCTATCGCACAGAAGGTTGTCTGTCTTATGTACATGAAAATGAAATTATAAAGCTGAGCATGGGAATGCCCGCCCCAGCTAGATCATGAAAATTATTATGAAGATAATGTGTTGTATTTTATCTTATTATAGGTCGCCTTCCAGCTCAAAAAAACTTCGGATCCTCATGATAAAGCGTTTCACCCGACATCAAAAGATTAACGACCTCATGCTTTAGGGGGCAACTGTTATAGACATTTTTGGGCACTGCAACCCCAATCATACATGTCCATAAACCAAGGGCTCCTAACTCCCTAAAAGTGTTGCTTCACACCCTAAAAGGATAAGGTCAGCTGATTACATCATCTCCCAGAAGTTCTCCACAGAAAACTGCTCAGAACTGGTCAAAGCTGGACCATACAAACTGCCCAGTGCAGAGGGTGCAATGTATCTCACCTGCCCAGTGTAAAGGGTGAGATGCATACTGGAAATCCCTTCTGTAGGGTGCGATGGGCAAGAGTAGACAAATTACTGACACAGTTTGCAAGGTGGATCATCATGGAATCTTCCAGAAACTTCTCCTATGACACTTGCCTCTCTGAATTCACCCAGGGATGAGTAAGAGATCATCAATCTCCAAGTGGAATCAAGAACTATCAGAGAGAGGACACTAATCAAAATCCCAGAAGCTGACTCACCCCCATACAATCATCTATATATGGATCCCTGATCCCAGAGATCCAAAGGCAGTGCTGTTGGTTTCTTGGTGCAACATCATAGTGTTGGGTGATCTAAGCTTTTCATGAGGTGAAGAAGGGCTTTCATGCTGGGAGGATGACATTAGGTCAGAACAATTGGTTGTAATCCTCTTTGCTATTCTTAATATTAATAAAGCTATTCAAGTTTTCCTCCACATTCTTGTATGTTTGATGATATATGCATTTGTGTGGTCAATATGTATCTAGTCCTATATTGTTTATGATTGTAGATCTCTGTTCTTCGATAGTGTTATGCTGCTTTGATTCCACAAGTGCTCTTTGAAGCTGGGTAGACGAAGGCAAAGTGGCAAGGATCTGTCAGAAGAGAGAGGAACCAAGCAAGGAACTCAATGTGAGACTGAGGTTGGTGTCCTTTGTTCCCCTCTTATCTACTTCTCGTAAAGGAAAATGAAAGTAGTTTTAGTTTGTTTGCTTCTAAGATAGCTACCAGTCTTAGTGGGACTAGCAACTCCGAGTGGACACTAGATTTCCTGATAACACAGTCTCCTGTGTATGTTGCATGTTAGTCCTCAAAGTTTGCTTTGTTTTCAACTTATAGACTTCTTGCCATGCATGTCACCATGTCTCTAGATATAGCATGTGTTCATCCATCTCTTAGTAGTTCAGGTTCAATGGCCTCCAAGAGTGCAGGGTCAAAGGACACCGACGGAAGCATAATTGGAGATGCAGTTTAGCAAGTGTCTATGAGTTTGTTGATTTACAAAGACACCAAGATGATCGTAGACAAGGACATCAAGCTGAAATGGCATGACATCAATGATGCATTCATAGGCGCATTTAAGGAAGCTCTTGAAGACCATAGTGTCTATGTGGACATTCATAAGTCCGTCTTGTACCGGATTGCATGTAGGTATCCCTTGTTTCCATGCACAGACATGATACATTGGATCGTCTCGAACACTAATCCCGAGACAATGGTGCTAAGAAGTGTCAGCGGGAAAAATATTTCTACCTTCAAGGCATAGGACTATTAGTAGATGTACCACTTTTTGTAGCCAGTGATCATAATGGAGACACCCTTTAACATACCCATCAACAATTAAAACTCTAGGGATACCTTGAAGAGTTGGGAGAAGGAGCCAACCATGTTCAGGATGACACCCAACTAGATATACAAGACAAAGATATTCTGGAAGGCATATCAATACTTGGTCATCTCTGCATGCCACTTGTATGGCCAAGAGAGCATGGACAGGTTCCTGTAGAGTTGGGTGATCGCATTGGACCAACTGGCTAATGAAGGAAAAACATGCAACTGGTTTGACTTGTTGGCTCAAAGGCTGAAGGAACATGTAACAGGAGATTGACAGTTGCCCAAAGGTCAGTAATCAGAAATATACATGTCTACATACATCTTCGATGCAATCTATGCTCGTAAGAAGTTCCCAAGCTTGGAGTGGGCATGGACATCAATGAAAACATCTGTAAACACTTTTTGCAAACTTTTTTCTGAATGCAGCTTTTGTGGAGTCATTACACATTTGTAGGACCAATTTTGTCACCCTGGTGTACAAGATGATATTTGAGCAGGACCTACCTTGCATGTCGAAGGCAGAAATTGAGGCATTGATCGGCATAGTGGATAGGTATGCCTCACCTTTTGGCACCTTCATACAGATGTTCAGGGTAGATAATCCTTCACATGTTTTGCCAAAGTTTTCCATGGACGAGATTGTCATGAAAGAAGTGTTGTACCACATCTTGGCAAGACCGTCAGCTAGACTACATCGGAAGAAGAAGGCACCTTGGCCCACTCTTCAATTGCGAATCAGGTTGTACGAGATATGAAATCTCAAACACGTTGATGTTTATATAGAAGAGTTTAAAAGATTTAATTTTGGCACTAGAAGCTTCAATCTGTAGGACCCACATTGCTTTGTGAAGGATCACTACACGTGAGTGAAATTTCCGTTGATCCACAGGGCATGTATTGGGCTAATAAAGACCCATAGAGATATTATCATAGCTTCTCCAGGCCCAATGATCTAGTTGGAATTTCTATGGAATGGTTAACGAAGTAACATCTAGGAGAGCACCAACAATAAAAACAACAGAGGATAAAATACCTATGCGTGACAAAGGCAAGAGAAATATTTTTGACAACATAGAGGCAGAACAAAGGTGCAAGTTTAGAGTAGGCCCACTTGTGGATAAATTAGCTTTGTAAATAGAGGAAAAGAGGTGATAGCATGGCAAGAGGAATACACAAAGGCAAAAAGATAAACAGAGGATGGAGGAAATAATGAAGGAGTTGCAAGAGTTGAAGGAGCAACTCTAGAAAGAACAGGTGCTGCAGAGACAGGAGAAGGAGGCGTAGCAGGGGGCACAACATGAATATATTGATGAAACTATGCCCATATAGGTAGTAAACTCATCCAAGCAACTGTCACAAAGAAGGCAGGGTGAGTAATCATGGAAGCAGGACTTCGCTTAAGAGATTGAATGAGTACTTGAGAATATGGATACAGAGATGGAGTAGCTAGAGTTAGAGAAAGACATTGACCTCACACCTTACCCCAAGAG
Organism: Pinus tabuliformis; assembly: GCA_031772625.1. NCBI lineage: Eukaryota > Viridiplantae > Streptophyta > Pinopsida > Pinales > Pinaceae > Pinus > Pinus tabuliformis. Next base: position 463,421,451 of record CM062814.1, read on the forward strand.
ATCGACCCACTGGCTTCACCAAATCCAGAAGCAGAGAAAGTCCTGAGCGATCAAGGAGATACTGAGATCCTTGGAGAAAATCCAGAAGAAGATATGCATAAAATATCATTCGACAAGTCACAACATAGAGTTGTGAAATCACATAGAGTGCCTACTTTGGATTTCAACACATCTCCTGCACAGTTTGAGGAATGAGTGATCATATTTGATGTGCACAAGCATCCAACAGCATTGGTCAATGTTACCAAAGCATATCCTGAAGCCACTATCTCAAGTGTTCACTTATTGATATCAAAGAACAAGCGAATGGCTAAGGAGTTATAGACGGCCAAGCAGGGTGAAGAACTGGTTACAACATCCGCCAGAGTGGAGTTGAATAAGGCAATACTGGATGAAGTATCGTCCCTATGGATAGTCATGTAGACGTTGTATTCCAGATTTGGTACTCTGCATAAGGCAGTTGTCCATCTCAATGGTTGGCAACAACGCTGTGCTAGAAGAGTACGTATCTTGTCATATCTGCATACCACTGTCGACCGCATGCAAACATGGACAATGAGATACAAAGGAGCCCCATTACACTTGCCCAAGATGATGAAGCCCATGGCGGTTGAGTTGAAGGAACGCATCTGGAGTCAGATCCAAAACTATGAAGAACTCCAGTAGATCATCACTAATTTGTAATCTTCCCATGCACAGGTTTTCAGAAGCATGGATGTTTTTGTGTGCACACATTCGATCCCATCTATTGGGACACTCACCGAGGTAAAGACAAAGAATCAAGTCCCACTAGATCTGGGCTCATACTTTGACGTGTTGATGTGCATAGCCACCAACGAACTCTTCGCGATCAATGAAGACACTATGCATCAGTATGTCATTGGTTTGGCTGCACTCAAGAAAATGATGTGCATGTTATCAGATGATTTGGACAGAGGAGCTAAATTAGTGTACCTAGATGCTAGAGAGACAAGAGTTTGTTTCCAGAAATATTTCACCATAGAGTACATAGACACCATCGCGGACTACTAAGCTTGGCATCAGTTCGCCACCATCGACCATCGTGAGGATGTCGAAGAGTTGGTCTTCCCATAGTTGTCCGAGTCTTAGTGATGTCTTTCATGGCTTGCTCAAGCATATTTTGTCTCACATGGGTACATGTCTAGATTCTATGTAACATCTCATAAGGTGTGAGTCCAAGTGTTGATATTTGAATGTAACAATCATAAAGTAGTTGATGAGTCATGAGGGTAGGATAATAGTCACAAAGGGGAATTTCAAGAGTCACCCCACCCTTTTCAATTTATAGTACCTCATAACTCATTTTACAGGCTTTTGGTTAGCTAAGCTTCCAATAGGAATATCTTAGAGAAAGCTTGGAGAGTATTGTAATGAGACTTGGCTTCTCCACAATGCAGAGCTAGTACATCTCCTTGGAGGAGCAGGTGGCAGTGAATATAATGTTCCATTATTGGGACTAGTGGTTGGTCACGGTTGTTAATGGGAAAATTGTCTATTCAGAATGACCCTATCCCACTGAGGTGTGACAATGACCTCAGAAACAAACAAGGAAAACTACTTTTGTATTCTCCTTTATGAACTATAAACGAAGAGGAATAGGATGAACCAACCTGTGTCTTGCGTTAGTCCTTTGATCCAGTCTCTCTCCTCTTTGACAGCTTCCAGCTACCTGCTCCCTTACTTGCCCAGCTTCACCAAGTTCCTGTAAGATCACAGAAGAAAGAAACTACACAAAGACATGGATTTATGTTCATAAATAGCTTAGGATCAGATTTAAGCTAAACATACAAATATAAAAGACATCAATGATATACAAGCATGTAGGAGAAACTCAAATAGTTTTATTGATAAAACAAGAAGATCCAGGAGGAGTTACAACCGATGATTCCTGATCCAGCATCAACCTCCCAGCATAGAATCCCCTCTTCACCTCCAACAAAGCATAAATCACCCAATACTCTGATATCTATCTCAAAACCAACAGCAATTCTTTGCAATGTACAAAATTCCAGCCTCTGGATCTCTTGGTGAGGGATCCATATATAGATGTATGCAAAGAGGATGAGTCAGCTCATGAATTGATTAGTGGCTTCTCTCTGTCAGTTCTTGCTTCCACTTGGAGACTGAGAGCCTCTTACTCATCACTGGTCGAATTCAGTGAGGCAAGTGTCATTGGGGAAGATTCTGGAAGCTTCCATTGTCTCTCCACCTTGTGGAATGACTCTGCCACTTGTCATTTCCCGTTCAACGCACCCTAGTAGTGCATTTAGGTGCATTGCAATGCACCTAGCTAGTGTGTTTGGGTGCTTTGCAACGCAGCTGGCTAGTGGAGTAGCTAAAATGATCCTGATTTAACTAGTTCTGAGCAGTTTCTGGTGGAGAACTTTTGGGAGAAGCTGTAATTTGTTGACCTTGTTTCTTTAGGAGTTGGAACAACACCTTTAGGGACTTAGGATCCCTTGGTTTATGGATATTTCATGCTTAGAGCTGTAAGGCACAAAAATGTCTATAACAGTTGCCCCCTAAAGTATGAGGCCGTTTATCGGGTGAAATGCTTTATTAGGAGGATCCGAAGTTCTTTCAATGTTGGGAGGAGACCTGTAATAAGATACAATACAATACATTATCTTCATACTGTTTTCATGATCTAGCTGAGGCGGGCGTTCCCATGCTCAGCTTTATAAATTCATTTTCATGTACATAGGACAGACAATCGTCTGATGGTAGACTGATGATTCTGATGAAGTCATCATCCTTTTGGTAGGATGATTATCTGTGCTGCAATGCTGTACATTTCAATGTCTTTATTTTTTCTGAATATATATCGCAGCCCGGATGGATGAAACTAGATCCGGGGTCTTCAATATCGTCTGATCTTCACTGGAAGTACAAGTCGATCCATGTGAGAAATGTTTTGAAGTCGAACATGGAAAGACATCGCTTGATTACCAGTCAATGATGTAAACTGTTAACAAGCGCGAGAGGAATCACCGATAATGATAATGACCCTCAAGGTACTGCAGTACAATTCACATGGTGTGAATAAAGTACTTGGCGTTGAACACCATGCAAAATGTTTCGGTCGAAGGTCATTGATGTATACCTATTGCCCGAAGTGAGAAACTTGCCATTGAGGCATGCAAGCTTCAAAGTACTGAATGGGGTGTTCCTAGATCAACTTCTTGGATAATGAGCTGATGTCGACAAGAAGCAATCCGTCAAAGGAGGGCTTTAATGAATCCCACATCAATGACACGGAACGGAGCAAATGATTTTGATGGAGGTGAAAACGATCTGATGATATATGGTTCAGGGTGGCGGTCATGAAGGAATGAAGTATAATGTATGGTAGTGGATGGGACACAGGTGACTTCTCTGGATGACTTCTCTTGAACATGTCGGTGACACTTATGTGATGGATTGGTAGCATTTACCCCAAATATGGATGGTGTGGCGTGACCATGGCGATGTGACCGGTGAATGAAACAACCCAACCCGACTCAGGCACGGAGTGGAAGTGTCATGTTCAAGAGCGACTTGCTACCAACAAAGTTTCTTTGAGTTTTCTTCCCAATTTTTCCCCAGTCATTGCTGACCAGTACCTCTTTATTTTTGTCAAGCTTGAGGAGGATAACATATGCTTGTTCTATAATTTTCCCTTCGGGCAAACCCATCGCTATGTTTTAACGAGCCTAGCGATAGTGAAACTCGTTCTTGCCTAAATACAAGTTTGTCGCTATTAATCTTTTTAACGAGTCTAACGACAAAGATAACTCGGTCCTTTTCATTTTTAGAGAGTCTGAAAAGGTACGTAAAGGTAACTCCGAAGTTCCTTTTTCGTCATCTAATCCCTTAAGTCCGAAAAAGTATAAAACAATACAAAAGGGATGAGTTTTCGATAGTTTTAATGAGCCGAACAAAACAAGCGCTCGATCTTTTTGTGCAATAATCCCTCAGGTCCAAAAAGATTAAAATCTAGAGGAGGGATAGCACTTCCGGTTGCTTTAACGAGCTGGAAGGCCAAAACTCGGCAATCTTTTCATATTTTACGAGTCAGTTGAAAAGAGCTTAAAGAAGACTCGTCTTTTGAGGAACGAGTGATAAAATGGGTAGCAGCTGATTCTAGGTAAGGTTTAGAATTTTCCAATCACGGCAGTGTCACAAGGATGGCTAGTGAAATCACTCTTTGCAGCTGTTCCTCAAAATGGGTAAACAATCAAATGGAGGTGAATGATCGGCCAATGGAAAAGTGGAGGTGACGGTGCAAACACGACCAAGGCTTTAATGGCTGAAGTACTACATTCACGGTGGTTATTTACCAGGGGATAGTTCATTTTTTAATGAGCTTAAACGCGGGTGGAAACATTTGCTCGGCCTTATGTTTATTTTTTAACGAGCTTGAACTATGCGCTAAATCTGCTCAATTAATCCAGTCATATAATAAGAATGTCTCATATAAAAACGACAACTTTTAGATTTTTGCCCCACATCCTTTCTTTACGCAAGTTAGGAAACAACCAATCTAAAAAACAGATAAATAATCGCTCTTTGCTTGCACTCCAAAAGGTTTGCATGCCCCCATGTATAAAATAGAGTTTCAAGATCACCCTCTATTCGAGCTGACAAAACGTTCATTTTATCAGGAAGGGTCACCCTTTATTGAGCTGACAAAACATTCGTTTTATCAGGAAGGGTACGACCTCTTACAGGTTACCCAAAGATTGTTCTATTCACACAGCAAACAAAACACTTCTTCGGCGATGTCTACCGAGATAAACAACGGTGAGCGACGATGCCCGCCAAATCACATAACTTTGACAAGAGAATCTTATTCTAGAATAACTCCGCTTCCAATCACGGATGGGGTACAGACTAGTCATATTCTCCCGTGGAAACCTACCCTATACCCGAAGTTTTTCTGCCGAAGCAGACCAGGACGCATGCCCCCTGGGTTTCTGTCATATCCCTCCGAATTACTCGCGCTCATCGGGAGGACGGACTGGGAATTGAGACATTTCTTGCGCGAAGAGACCATTTAGGGACGGTATATGACTATTTGCTATCCGTGATCCGGGAAATGAAAGCTGGTCCACAAGCTTGACCACTCTTCCTTCGTGCGGAAAACACATTACTCTAAAGAGTGAGGAGACAATGGCTCCCATGCAATAAATATAGTCTCATCCAAGGAGTAGGTTATAATCCAAGGGTCCTTGAACGACCATGACATTCATGCGAACTTTCTTCCCTCCCAATGTTATCGGCACATCGGGAAGGATCCCTAAAGGTCGACTGGTTCCTTTATCAAAGCCTGTCAGATTTCTCATTTCAGGCAACAACGATGGCGAACCAAGCGCTTTCCAAGCAATAGAGGAAAGGATACTCACAAAATCCCCCTCATCTATGATGGTACCAGCCATGACCATTCTATATATTTGAACGATAATTCGGAATGGTATGCTTGCTGGCAAATGGGGTCTGCCTAGTTGATTCCAGTCGAAGGATACAACTAGGTTGCTTGGAGGTGGGACCGAGTAGACGGCCGGGTATGGCTCTGACGAACTTCCTTCCTGCGGTAAAGGAATGGGTGGATTGCCCCCATGTTCGTCGGAGTCTGTGTTGATGAAGAGAATTTGGACGGTGTCATCCTTGTTCTCTTCAGTGACTGTATCATCCGAAGATAAAACCTCTGATGGCAAGACCGGGTCAACTGCTACCTTGACCTTTTGACTTTCGTCTGGTATGGATTTAGTTGGCTTATCTTCAATGATAGGCGCTTCAGTCGAACACTTGAGCAGGCCAGCTGGGTTCTCAACTAGTGACGGACTCGACAAGAGTTTTTTATATCCAGGAGGAAGTCGTAACGGTGAAACCGGACGATCATCCAAAACTCTTTTAGCCTCGTCTAAGAAGGGACAACGGTGGAGGGCATGGTCACCTTCGCACAGTTTACAAGGAAATATAACTTTCCCTTTTCATCCTAGAGCTTCACTTTCACTAGTTGACGGTGTGCTTTCAACATGATCTCCAGAGGTTGATGACACCGGATTGTGCAAACGAGGAGACCAGTCCCTTAGTATCCGGGGTATGCAAGGACAATCTCTGTGAAAGTGGTCTCCTCTGCCAATGACACATGGCGATTTAGGCCTGGTCGGTGCTGTGTGTGGATTTTCGTTAGACGACACTCGTTTTCCCCCATTCGCCTTTAGCTCCTTCTTCTTTTTCTCTTTCTTCTTCTTTTCCTTCTTCTCCTTAGGAACTTGGCTTTTAGCTTTACCAGTCCCGTCAAGTGAAGAGGAAGGAGGAGAGGAAGAATTAGAGGAAGTAGAAGGCTGGTGGGTAACTCTGGACTTGTCTAAATGCTGATTCGATTGTTCAAGAATAGTGGTGTTCTGAATGAAATTGGTTGAGAAGAGCCATACTGGCAAGCCAATCGTCAGTCCTGGAAGCGACAATGTGGCCATATGGGGTGCACCAACATCTCCCCAAGAGGAGAAGGGACTAGGATTTCCACCAAGGGGAATTCCTTGGTTGGTAGGCTCCATTTTCTCAACCCAAAGATCAACGTAGGAAAAGGGGATGAATATTCCGTTTAAAATAAATTTTAACACGCTTTGACACAACTTGTTTTTTCAGTTTTAAAGAGTCGAGAAAAAACAAAAGATGACTCTAGTCTCCTTCGATTTTTAATGAGCATGAAGTGACAAGTACTCAGATGGACCTTTTCCATTAAGGAGTCTGAAAAGGAACGAAAGGGACTACTCTGGAGGTCTAGGTAGAGGGAGTACCAAACCAATTGAAAAACTGCAGAATACTTTTTACGGTACGGCAGTCAATCTTCCCGAATGCTCTGTTCGGTGCATTGCGATCAGTAGGGTGGCCGACACGACTTCCTATGGATAAAGGTTTTATGCCTATACGGGTCTCCCAATATATACTCGACGGTACGTGGGAGCACAAGTCTGTACTGGCACTTATCATCTCAAAGTGGAGGAATCACCCAACCATCAGTGAGGACAACAGTTACCAGGTTTTACGATGCCGGAATATGTCTCTAGCCTAGACCTCTAAATGTTGTGCGTTAAGTTACAAAGCGTTGTTAAGTTCATTGAATTTATTTTAGGTTGATCTTTCTTATGAAGTTTGCCTTTTGGGTTCACCACGAGATGTAGATGTAATTCCTAAAATGCAATCTAAAGATGATAAGCAAGCTTTTATCTCTTTTCAGCAATGAAAATCCTAGCTACAAGGGGAAAAGAAAGACACAATATTTTCTCAAAGAGCAAAGAGCACACTGTAAATGCACTTTTCCTAAGTCAAGCCAAACAGACTGTCAATATGCAAATGCACATGTGCATGTATTTATTTTTCACTTTCTTAATATTGATGCCTAAAAATAAAGTTGTTGTACAAATTTGAATTCGATTTCAAGTGAAAAACACAAACAAGCTTCTTTTCGAAATCAAAAGGTAGAGACGATTACGACACTTTATGATTTTGAAATAAACACTTGCTTCGACACTAGAAATTCACAAATTCAAGCCAAAGGCAAAAGTAAAAGCATAATCAACTGTCAACAGCAAATAAACTTTCTCCTAAGATCAAAATCGACACTTACGATAGATCTAAATCAAAGGACGACAGTATGACTATTCTACTTTTGCAATGGGAAACTGTAAATGACGCAAAAAACGCACAAAAACAAATACAGTTTCTTTTATACAATTGAGGCGGAATTAGGGCAAAGAAAAGGGGCTTTTAAACAGACACACACACTGATCACAGGCTACAAAAATCAGAGGCAAAACTGGAAAAAATGAGCAAAGAACCTCAGCTGCACAGGGCTAAGCTGATCAACGCACCTGGTACACAGAGAAACTGGATTACAACGCAGGTTGCCCTCTCAGGAACTGCGCTAAAATGCAGGAACTCTTCACAGCACCTGCGCTGGGGCAGAAACGAGAATTCTATCCGGGTTTTGGGTCACGGTTTGCAGTTTAATCTATGGTTTCTGGCCGAGTAAAAGCAATCAGTAATGCATAATCAGAGGGTTGATTTAAAAGAGGTTTAAGAGCTATCACAAATGGTAATCAGATCATTTGTGAATCAGTTGTTCAAATCATAAACAGATCTAGTGAATGGATTGAAGCAGCAGATGTCTACTTTGCATTTGTTAATGGCTAATGCAGTTCGATTCGCTACTTCTAAGTTTATGAAACAAACAACAAGAGAAACACAAACAAACTAACTAGACACGATCCCCAGCGGAGTCACCATTTTGTTAACAGGAAAAGTGTCTATTCAGAACGACCCTATCCCACTGAGGTGTGACAGTGACGTCACAAACAAATAGGGAAAACTACTTTTGTATTCTCCTTTATGAACTATAAACGAAGAGGAATAGGATGAACCAACCTGTGTCTTGCACTAGTCCTTTGATCCAGTCTCTCTCCTCTTTGACAGCTTCCAGCTACCTGCTCCCTTACTTGCCCAGCTTCACCAATTTCCTGTAAGATCACAGAAGAAAGAAACTACACAAAGACATGGATTTATGTTCATAAATAGCTTAGGATCAGATTTAAGCTAAACATACAAATATAACAGACACCAATGATATACAAGCATGTAGGAGAAACTCAAATAGTTTTATTGATAAAACAAGAAGATCCAGGAGGAGTTACAACCGATGATTCCTGATCCAGCATCAACCTCCCAGCATAGAATCCCCTCTTCACCTCCAACAAAGCATAAATCACCCAATACTCTGATATCTATCTCAAAACCAACAGCAATTCTCTGCAATGTACAAAATTCCAGCCTCTGGATCTCTTGGTGAGGGATCCATATATAGATGTATGCAAAGAGGATGAGTCAGCTCATGAATTGATTAGTGGCTTCTCTCTGTCAGTTCTTACTTCCACTTGGAGACTGAGAGCCTCTTACTCATCACTGGTCGAATTCAGTGAGGCAAGTGTCATTGGGGAAGATTCTGGAAGCTTCCATTGTCTCTCCACCTCGTGGAATCACTCTGCCACTTGTCATTTCCTGCTCAACGCACCCTGGTAGTGCATATAGGTGCATTGCAACGCACCTAGCTAGTGTATTTGGGTGCTTTGCAACGCAGCTGGCTAGTGGAGCAGCTGAAATGATCCTGATTTGACTAGTTCTGAGCAGTTTCTGGTGGAGAACTTCTGGGAGAAGCTGTAATTTGTTGACCTTGTTTCTTTAGGAGCTGGAACAACACCTTTAGGGACTTAGGATCCCTTGGTTTATGGACATTTCATGCTTAGAGTTGTAAGGCACAAAAATGTCTATAACAATGGTTGTACTTTATGATTGGAACTTTCGCTTATTTATATAACAAATCCAATGCATTTCATGCATATGTTTTTATTATATTTTAGTTAACTTGTTTAATCTAATGTTATATGTATCTTTTTTCTTACGCATGTATGTATAGACTCTTTTTGTTTATGTATATCTTATTGAAATGCATAGTTGGTTTAACCATCACTTTATATTGTTGGTTCACCTTCCTTCCATTTTATGATGCATCTTTCCTCGTGTGTTACATTCCAAGCTATGTGTTTACACTAGTTTCCAAGGGGCGCACTCATTCCACCTTTCATGTGTTAGAACCATTCATGCACCTTCCTTGGCTTTCTGTGCATGTCACATCCTTGCTACCAACAAGGACATCTCACTTACCTCTACGCACAACTGTGGTCAAGGTGATACCGTACAACCTACTACTCAGACTCCTACACTAAGTAGTCTGAGGTCTAGTTGGGACTTCTTAGCGGGGAGATCCCCTGACATGTTGGTGGGTCTAACACTATCAACAAGATCTTAGGTTAGTAACATCGAAAAGATATAAGATATCATTGAATTCGACTTCTTTTCATTCCAATGTGTTATTTTTAGAAGCAAGTGGTGGGACACCTTTGATCGGAATAATGTAAAAGAAGATCACAATAGTGGGTTGATATCTATCAACTCTAGAAAGATGTGGCATGAAGCTAGTGAAACTTATGTTTTCCCCAAACATTGCAACTAGGTATTTGTTTTCCCAAATGTGTTGGATATGGATTGGTGTTTTTTATTAAGACATGTGTAGGTTTTAACCTCATACAGAAATTACCTGCTTACGAATTATAAAATGGAGAAAATAAATAATGCGAGAGCAGAACACATAAAACACATATACACAGAGATTTTCCCTAGAACCCAAAACTGGGACTACCAGCTTGATTTTTCATTATTATCCTTTCAATGTTATAATACATATTTATACATGCCGAAGCATCCAATACCATGGACCGAAAACCATCACGTCCAAGAAACATGTGCGAAAGTCATGCAAAAAACCATAAGTGGGTCTGCGCAACCTAACATAGGGTCCAAAACCAAAATTTTCCGGGGTGCTACCCCAAACCCCATAAAGTGGGGTTATAGGTGCCCCTCAAATTCCCTGTTAACTACGTGGAAAGAATCTAACACAACCCAACATTCTCCCACTTGTTGTCTTCTTTCCACAGGGGACCATAAGAGAGCTTAGTCATTTTTCTAGCCCTGAAATGCCCATTGTCTCTCTACACCAAGAGAACTTATCAGAGCTCACAGATTTTGTCAATGCATCTGCAATATTCTTCAAAGTGTCCACCTTTACCAGTAAAACCTTTTTGTCTTCTATCATATCCCTCACAAAGTGATACTGAACATCAATGTGCTTTGTCTTTGAATGATATGCGGGGTTCTTTGCCAAGAAAATTGCACTTTGGCTACCACAGTCTATCCTTATAGCTTCCTGTACTAACCCCATACTTGAATAGAATCTCTGCAACCAAACTGCTTCCTTGGTTGCATGAGTGGCTGCCATGTATTTTGCCTCTGTAGTTGACAATTCCATTACAGATTGTTTCTTACTCATCCAACTAACTGCACCTCCAAATAGGTTAAACACATACCCACTTATAGATCTTCTCTGATCTAGATCTCCAGCCCAGTCTGCATCAACAAAGCCATGAATATCCAACACTCTATCCAATCCTGGTCTTCCTTGGTAGCACAAACCATAATCACAAGTGCCACGCAAATACCTAAAAACCCACTTCATTGTTGTCCAGTTTGCCTTCCTTGGTTTTGACATAAACCTGCTCAATACTCCCACTGCATGTGTAATGTCTAGTCTAGTATAGACCATTGCATACATCATACTACCTACTACACTTTCATATGGAACACGGTACATGTCCTCCTCCTCTTCTTGTGTCTTGGGACACTGTTCAGCAGATAACCTCACACCTACATGAATAGGAACCTTCACCAGTTTACTATCCTGCATATTAAACCTCTACAATATTGTCTCGACACACTTCCTCTGGTTTAACCAGAGCTTCCTCTTTGCCCAATCTCTTTTAATTTCCATGCCCAAAATATAGTTTGTAGCACCAAGATCTTTCATGTCGAATTTGGAGGAATATTGGGTCTTCAAATCATGGATAACTTCTTTTTCATTTCCAACCAACAACATATCATCCACATACAAGACTAGATAAATAACACGGTCACCAATTAATTTAAAATACACATAGTGATCTACTTTGCTTCTGGTGAAGCCAAGTCCCCGTATAAATGTATCAAATTTATGATACCACATCCTTGGTGACTATTTTAACCCATATAGAGACCTCTTTAACTTACATACCAGTTATTTCTTACCCTTCACCGCAAAGCCTTCAGGTTGCTTCATGTAGATCTCCTCTTCCAGATCCCTGTGAAGAAATGTTGTCTTCACATCCATCTGTCCTACCTCAAAATCAAAAGCAGCAACAACAAATAAAAGTAATCTAATAAAAGTTACCTTGGCAATAGGAGAAAAAATATCACCAAAATCAATTCCTGCCACCTGCGAATAACCTTTTGCTACCAACCAAGCTTTATATTTTTCCACCTTTCCTTCTACATTTGTCTTCTTTTTGAACACCCATTTGCTACCAATGGGTTTCCTTCCAGCCAACAACTCCACTAGATCCCAAGCCTCATTTTTGTGCAAAGATGCCATTTCATCAACCATGGCCTTTTTCCAGAGTTTTCCATCCTCTGAATATACTGCTTCCTTCACAGTTCTGGGATCATCATCAGTAATAGACAAAGAAAAATTTGAATAGAAAGCAGATGGACTATACCTTTCTGGCTGCCTTCTTTCTCGAACTAATCTTCTCACAGTCGGAGTTTGTGGCTCTTCATCTTCTGATTCCTCCTCTGCTGTAGAGTCTAATTCTTCGTCCTCTAGCTCAAACTCTATCTTCTCAGGTTCCTTTGGTTGGACTTCATGTTTAATAACATCTTTCACCTCTCTGAACACCACATCTCGGTTGTACATAACCTTCCTTGTTACTGGGTTCCAAACCTTATAACCCTTTAAACCATCCTTATACCCAATAAATATGCACTTTTCAGATTTACTATCCAACTTTGTTCTTTTCTCCTTTGGAACATGTACATATGCATCAAATCCAAATACCATCAAATGTGAAAGGGAGGGTTTCTTACGAGTCCATACCTCTTGTGGAGCCTTATCCTCCAACGCTGATGAAAGTGACCTATTGACCAAGTAACATGTAGTATCCACTACCTCTGCCCAGAATTCCTATCCTAACCCAACACCACTGAGCATGCTTCTTGCCCTTTCCATCAATGTCTTGTTCATTCTTTCTGCAACTCCATTTTTCTGAGGTGTATATGGAATAGTCTTCTATCATTCCATACCACACTTCTTGTAGAATTATTCAAATTCCTTACTGCAAAAATCTCCACGATTATCTGTCCTCAACACCTTTATCTTCTTCTCTGTCTAGTTTCCACTAGAGCCTTAAATTCCTTAAGCCTATCAAAGACTTCAGATTTCTTATTAAGGAAATATATCCATGTATTCCTTGAGAAGTCATCTATAAATGATACATAGTACATAAACTTACCTAGTGATGGAACCTTCACAAGTCCAAACACATCACTCTACACAAGCTCTAATATATGTTTCACCCTCTTACCACCAGAGGGGAAGCTCACCTGATTCTGCTTCCCATATATACGATTTTCATAGAAATCAAAATCTAGAGACCACTAGATTTTCTGCTCCACTTTCAGGAACCACAGAACTATTGCACCCATCAACAACAATGCTACCTTGTAGCTTGTACAAAGTTTCAATCCGTACTCCCCACATCAATACCAGTGCTCCCCAAACCATATTGCAGGTATCCTTCTCAAACATTGTTTTTACACCTGCGTCATCCAACTTACTAACAAAAATCAGATTTCTGGCTAATGTAGGAATATGTAAAACACTCGGAAGTGTTCTAACCCTTCTACCCTGTAGCTTCAACTTTACTTTTCCACGACCAATGATTCTAGCCTTCCTATCATCCCCCAAGAAGGCAGCACCACCATCATATTTCTCATACTCACAGAACCACTCTCTATGGGGAGTGAAGTGAAAGGATGTACCTGAGTCAATCAACCATGCCTCATGATCTACATGTGTACATGAAGAAGCCAAGTAGACATCCCCACCTTCATCTGAGGTGGTTTTCCCCTCTGCAGAAGGAGCCTCATCAGATCCCTTTCCTTTGTCAGGAGCTTTAGATTTATAGTCCCTTTCGAAGTGGCCTTCCTTTCCACATTTCCAGCACACCACCTTTACAGGTTTTCCTGGAGATTTAGATCTCCCTCTAGCTTTAGATCTCCCACTCGATGACTTACTTTTGCTTTTGTTTTGGTATCATCCTTATATAGACAAGGCATCACCATTTTGGCTCTCCATATTTTTCCATCTCATCTCCTCCGTTAGCAAGGCTGGGAATATTTCATCAAACTGCAAGGCAGTTACATTGCTACCTATTGCAATAACCAGACTATCCCACGAATCTGGTAGAGAACACAAAAAACTGATGCACTTATCTTCATCTAAAATTTTAATATCAACAGATGCTAACTGACTGTTGTGGGGAAAAGTATCCGACTTGGATGACCCTATCCCTACTCTAAAGGTGACAGTCTTTAGCAACAACTGAAAGTAAAGCTTTAATGTTTTCCTTTATGAAAGTACAGAGAGAAGGAAGAAAAGATTAACCAACCGGTGTCTTTCGCTTTTGTCGATCCTTATCCTCTCTCTTTGTCTCTTGTTCCCAGCTCCTTGCTCCCTTTGCCAGTCCAGCTACACACAGATCCTGCACAACAGAGAGAAGAAAACTACAAGATACATGTACTCATAACTGATGCATGGATTAGAGTGAATCAAATATACAAGTAAATACAATACATCAATGCAATACAAGTATATAGGAGAACATTCAAAGCTTTATTGATAAAAGTAACAGGGTTCTGAGAAGGTTACAACCATCAATGGCTCCAATCCAGCAGCACCTCCCCAGCAGCAAGAAATCTCCTCTTCACCTCTATAAAAGCAATCACCCAATAGCTCTAACTGTAAACCAACAGCACTTCCTTGCTTTGCACAAAATTCCAGCCTCCCTAGACCTCATAGAAGAGCTCTATATATAGGAGAGAAGAAGAAAGGATGAGTCAGCTTGAGACTGACATAAAGCTGCCTTGTGTCCTCTCCCTCTTCAGTTAAACTTCAGTTCTTGAGTCCACTTGGAGATCCTTGCTTACACATGGAGATCAAGTACCTCTTACTCATCACAGGGCGAATCCCTTGAACCAAGTGTCAGTTTGGAAGCTTCCTGGGCAATTGACACCTTGCAGAATGACTGTGCCACTTGGCCAATCTCGCCCAGCGCAGGTAGCCTTCATTAGATTTGACTTTCAGCGTAGGTACAAGGAGGAGCAGTTGCATTCCAGCGCAAATGCTCAGTGGAGCAGCTGACATGATCCAAAAATAGCCTGTTTTTGAGTGTTTTCAGGTGGAGAACTGATGGGAAGTGCTATGGTTTGCTGACCTTGTTCTTCTAGGGGTAAGAACAACATGTTTAGGGACTGAGGATCCCTGTAATTATTGACATTTCATGCTCCATGCTGCGAGGCACAAAAATGTCTATAACAGTTGCCCCCTAAAGTATGAGGCCGTTTATCGGGTGAAATGCTTTATCTAGAGGGTCCGAAGTTCATTCCAGTGCTGAGGAGGCGCCCTGTAATACAATACAATACAATACATTATTTTTCATTCTGTTTTCATGATCTAGCTGAGGCGGGCATTCCCATGCTCAGCTTTATAAATACATTTTGGTACATATAACAGACGATCGTCTGATGGTAGACTGATAATTCTCTGCTGAAATTATCATCCTTTGAGTAGGATGATCATCTGCTGTAATGATGTACATGACAAATGTTTTTATATTTCCTGAATATGTATCGCAACCCGGATGGATGAAACTAGATCCGGGGTCTTCAAACTCGTTCGATCTTCACTCTAAGTACAAGTCGATCCATGTGAGAATTTCGCTGAAGTCGAACATGGAAAGACATCGCTTGATTACCGGTCAATGATGAAAACCGTTAACAAGCGCGAGAGGAATCACCGATAATGATAATGACCCTCAAGGTACTGCAGTACAATTCACGTGGCGTGAATAAAGGACTTGGCGTCGAACGCCACGCAAAATCTTCTGGTCGAAGGTCATTGATGTATACCTGTCGCCGGAAGTGAGAAACTTGCCATTGAGGCATGCAAGCTTCAAAGTACTAATGGGGTTGTTCCTAGATCAACTTCTTGGATAATGAGCTGAAGTCGACAAGAAGCGATCCATCAAAGGAGGGCCTTAATGAATCCCACATCAATGACACGGAACGGAGCTAATGATTTTAGTGGAGGTGAAAACAAACTGTGATATATGATTCAGGGTGGCGATCATGAATGGATGAAGGATAATGTATGGCAGTGGATGGGACACGGTTGACACTTTCAGAATGACCCCTCTTGAACATATAACGACACTGATGCGATGGATCGGTAGCATTACCCCAAATGTCGATGGTTTGGCGAAGACCATGGTGATGAGACCGGTGAATGAAACAACCCAACCCGATGTGGAACGGAGGAAAAGTGTCATGTCCAAGAGTGACTTGCTACCATTAAGCTTTGAGGTTCTCCCAATTTTTCCCCAGTCATTTCTGACCAGTACCTCTTTATTTTTGTCAAGCTTGAGGAGGATAACATATGCTTGTTCTATAACCTGCCCTTCGGGCAAGCCCATCGCTATGATTTAACGAGCTTAGCGATAGGGAAACTCGTTCTCGTCTAAAGACAAGTTTGTCGCTATTTAATCATTTTAACGAGTCTAACGACAAAGAAAACTCGGTCCTTTTCATCTTTAGAGAGTCTGAAAAGGTACAGAAAGTTAACTCCATAATTCCTTTTTCGTCATCTAATCCCTTAAGTCCGAAAAAGTATAAAACAATACAGAAGGGATGGGTGTTCGGTACTTTTAACGAGCCGAAAAAGACAAGCGCTCGATCTTTTTGTGTAATAATCCCTCAGGTCCAAAAAGATTAAAGTCTAAATGAGGGATAGCTCTTCCGGTCCTTTTAACGAGCTGGAAGGCCAAAACTCGGCAAACTTTTCATATTTTACGAGTCAGTGAAAAGAGCTCAAAGAAGACTCGTCTTTTGAGGAACGAGTGATAAACAGGGATAGCAACTGATTCCAGGTACAAGTTGGAATATTCCAATCACGGCAGTGTCACAAGGATGGCTAAGTGAAATCACTCTTCGCAGATGTTCCTCAAAAAGGGTAAACACACAAATGGAAGTGAATGATCGGCCAAATGACGGTGGAGGTGACGGTGCACAAACACGACCAAGGCTTTTATGGCTGATGAATTTACGATCTCAGAAGGGTATTTACCGGTTCATTTTTTCTGAATGAGCTTGAACTCTAAAGGAAAGCCTGCTCATAAACTTATGTTTATTTTTTAACGAGCATGAACTATGTGCTAAAACTGCTTGGATCTTGCGTTTATTTTTTAACGAGCATGAACTATGTGCTAAAACTGCTCGATATACCAGTCATAATAAGAACGCCTCCTGTGAGATAACTATTTTTTAAGGAGCTTTATCTCACGAAGCTATGCTCCAATTTGGCAAGTTTTTACCTTTGCCCCACAGGCTTTCTTCATGCAAGGTCGGAAACGGCTAATCCTACGAGTTTAAAGGGTTAGACCTACAGGTTTAAAGGGAGGACCTAAAAGTTAAAAAAAATAAATAGTCGTCCCTTGCTTACATTCCAAAAGTTTGCATGCCCCCAGGTATAGGATAGAATTTCGAGGCTGCCCCTCCTCTCCCCTACCTCTGCTTTTCTTTGGGTGTTCACAGCTACTTGTCATCTTGCTAATCTAATGTTAACGATACTAGTCTTCTCGTTATTTTAAGGGGTCTTATGCGGTACTCAGGCTTCCCGTCGGCCCAACTTTTAACGAACAACTATTTGTGACAAGAGAAGAACACTACTCAAAGACAAAACATTGGTATTATTGAGGGAGGCTTGCTTCTTTCTTATTATCCGAAGAGGGTTCTATTTGCTGCCACAAATCAATCTCTTTCTTTGGCGATGCCTAACATTAGGTTACTAAAAATGGTGGCCGCCTGTTGTAACAATAGAATCTCTTTCTTTGGAGGCTGCCCCTACTTATCCTTCAAAACATATGTTTTAATGGGTGAGGCTTGTCTTCAAAGATGGTTACTACTTGCTACAGCAAATGGTCCTCATTCTCGGTATCCTGATTATCTAGACAAGGGGAGCGAGAAGCAGATTATCTCACTCGCATAACTTTGGCAAAAGAATATTATTCTAGAACAACCCCTCTTCCACCGCCGGACGGGGTACGAACTAGTCCATTCTTCTGCGGAAATTCTTCCTCATACCCAGGGTTTCTTCTGCCCGAAGCAGACCAGGGTGCATGCCCCCTGGGTTCCAGTCTTTCTTTCCGAATCACTCGTACTCATCGGGAAGGAGGACTGGGGGTGGAGGCGAATCTTGAGTGAACAGACCATTTAGGATTGGTATTTGACTATTTGCGATGCGAGATCCCGGAAATGAAAGTTGGTCTACGAGCTTGACCATCCTTCCTTCATGTGGAAAACACATTACTCTAAAGAGTGAGGAGACTATCGCTCCCATGCAATAAATATAGTCACGTCCAAGGAGTAGGTTATAATCCAAGGGTCCCTGGACGACCATCACGTTTAAATTGACGGTCTTCCCTTTCAATGTAACAGGTACATTGGGGAGGATTCCTAATGGTCGACTGGTTCCTTTATCAAAACCTGAGAGATTTCTTAACTCAGGTAAAAGCGCTGGGGAACCCAGTGCTTTCCAAGCAATAGAGGAAAGGATACTCACAGACGCCCCTTCATCAATGATAGTACCAGCCATAATCATTCTATAGATTTGGACAATGATTCTGAATGGTATACTGGCTGGTAACCGGGGTCTGCCTAGTTGATTCCAATCAAAGGATACAACCAGGTTGCTTGGTGGTGGGACCGAATATACGGCCGGGTATGACCCTGATGATGTTCCTTCCTGCGATAAAGGAATGGGCGCATTGCCCTGACGCTCATCAGAGTCGGTGCTGATGAAAAGAACCTGGATGGTGTCATCCTTATTCTCTTCAGTGAGGGTGTCGCATGAAGCTGACTCTTCGGCGACGGTGTCATTTGAAGACGGGTCTTCAATGACGGAGTAATTGGACGATGAAACCTCTGAAGGAAGAACCGGGTCAACTGCCGTTTCGACCTTTAGACTTTCGTCTGGTCTGGATTCAGTAGGTTCATTCTCAATGACCGACACTTCAGCTGACCACTTGAGTGGGTCAACTGGATTTTCAACTATCGAGGGATTAGGCGCGAGTTTTTGATATCCAGGAGGAAGTCGCAACGGTGAAACCGGGCGATCTTCCAAAACTCTCTTTGCCTCATCTAAGAATGGACATTTGTGGATGGCATGATTGCCTTCACACAATAGACAGGGTGATCTTGGTCCCCTTCTTCGTCCTTCACTCTCGTTAGTTGACGAACTGTAATCAACATGACAACCAGAGGTTGATGCTACCGGATTGTGCAACCTTGGGGACCAGTCCCTTAGTATCCGGGGAATACAAGGACAATCACGATGGAAGTGGATCCCTTTGCAAATGACACATGGCGATTTAGGCCCGGTCGGTGCAGTGTGTGGGTTTTTGTCAGCTTTCTTCTGTTTGCCCCCAGTTGCCTTCGCCAGAGGCTCCTTCTGCTTCTTTTCTCTCTTCTTCTTTTCCTTCTTCTCCTTGGGAGGCTGACTCTTGCCAGCTCTACCTTGCGAAGATGAAGGATCAGGGGAAGTATCGTAAGAAGTGGAAGGCTGGTGGGTAGTTCTAGATTGTTCTGACTGTTGATTCGACTGCTCAGGATTAGTGGCGATTTGGACTACATTAGTTGAAAAGAGCCATACAGGTAGGCCGATTGTCAACCCTGGAAGTGACAATGTTGCCATATGAGGCGCACCAACATCTCCCCAAGAGGAGAAGGGATTTGGACTTCCGCCAAGGTTACTTCCTTGGTTGGTGGGCTCCATACTTTTCAACTGAAAGAACAACGTGGGAATAACAGGTGATTATGTTCCGCTTAAAATAAATTTTATTAACGACGCTTTTAGACACAAACTTGCTTTTTCATGTTTTAAGAGTCGAGAAAAAGCTAAAGATGACTCTAGTCGACTTCGATGTATTAACGAGCCCGAAGTGACAAATGCTCGGTTGGACTTTTTCAGTTATAGAGTTTGAAAAAGGCCAAAAGAAACTGCTCTGGAGATCTAGGCAGAGGGTGTGCCAAACCTTTCGCGAAACCACAGAATACGTTTTACGGTACGGGTGGTCGATCTTCGTGAATGCTGTGTTCACTGCATCGCGATCAGTAGGGCGGCCGACACGGCTTCCTAAGGATAAAGGATAAATGCCTATAGGGGTCTCCCAATATACGCGACGGTACGCGGGAGCACAAGTCCGTATTAGTGCCACCGACTCTCAGGAGGAATCACCCACCTTCGTAGAGATCGACAGTCACTACGTTTAACGACGCCGGAACACGTCTCTACCTAGACCTCTAGATGTTTGCGTTATGTTACAAAGCATTGTTATGTAAATTGGATTTATTTTAATGTTGATCTTGCTTAGCAGTTTGCCTTTAAGGATCACCACGAGATGTATATATACAACTTCCTAAATGCAATCTAAGATGAGAAGCAAAACTTTTCAATCTTTCAACTTTGAAAACCTTAATCTACTGAGGGAAAAGAAAGACACAACTTTTCACACAGATCATAGAACACACACTAAAATGCAAATTTTCCTAAATCGTCAAGCACACAGTCAAATGCAAATATGCACAATGCATGTATTTCTTTTCGTTATCCTTAATGTTGATGTAAGACAGAAAGGAAAACTGTTGTATGATTTTTGAATCTAATTTCAAGTGAAAAACAAACAAGCTTGTCCAAAATCAAAAGACACCTTAAGATCGACTTGTTTAGACACTGAAATGTATAGATTCAAACCATAAAATGAAAAACAAACAAACTCAAACAGCCATGAACAGTAATAAGACTAGCTCTTGAGATCACAAAGACACTTTTACAGTTCAGGATCTAAGAGGTCATCGCTATACTGGTTCGCTTTTCACAATGGGAAACTGTAACTGAAGCAAGAAATACTGAAAGAACACTCACAGTTTCATCACACAACTGAGGCGGAATAATGTCAAGGAAAGTTGGTTTACAGCAAGTACAATGACCAGCAATCAGCAGCAAAAATCAGTGAAAACAGGGCTAAGACACAGTGGGAAACCTCAAGAAGACATAGCCTAACTGGGTCAGCGCAGGCTCTGGTCTGTCAGATTGACTCTCAGCGCAGTTCCCAAAGGGAGTACCTGTGCTGAAATGCAGACTGCCTGTGGACAGCCTGCACTGAGACACGAGAGTTGTGTTTACAAGGATTTCCGGGTCATAAAAAGCTCAAAAATGCACTGTTTTTGCTGAAATAAAAAGCTATAGGTCAAGTACAGGCTAAGGGATGATCAAGAGGATGAAAAGCTATCACAAAGAGTACAAGAGTCTTTTGTAGATCAGCTCTTCAAATCATGAATCTGCTCAGAAAATGAGCAAGAGTAGCAGCCCCTCTACTTCGCTTTTGATATAGTCAAAAGCTTTTCGATTTGGTACTCTTTTCTTCAGGAAATGAATAGCAAAGATACTACAAACACCAACAAGATACTAGGCTCCCCAGCGGAGTCGCCAGTTTGTTGTGGGGAAAAGTATCCGACTCGGATGACCCTATCCCTACTCTAAAGGTGACAGTCTTTAGCAACAACTGAAAGTAAAGCTTTAATGTTTTCCTTTATGAAAGTACAGAGAGAAGGAAGAAAAGATTAACCAACCGGTGTCTTTCGCTTTTGTCGATCCTTATCCTCTCTCTTTGTCTCTTGTTCCCAGCTCCTTGCTCCCTTTGCCGGTCCAGCTACACACAGATCCTGCACAACAGAGAGAAGAAAACTACAAGATACATGTACTCATAACTGATGCATGGATTAGAGTGAATCAAATATACAAGTAAATACAATACATCAATGCAATACAAGTATATAGGAGAACATTCAAAGCTTTATTGATAAAAGTAACAGGGTTCTGAGAAGGTTACAACCATCAATGGCTCCAATCCAGCAGCACCTCCCCAGCAGCAAGAAATCTCCTCTTCACCTCTATAAAAGCAATCACCCAATAGCTCTAACTGTAAACCAACAGCACTTCCTTGCTTTGCACAAAATTCCAACCTCCCTAGACCTCATAGAAGAGCTCTATATATAGGAGAGAAGAAGAAAGGATGAGTCAGCTTGAGACTGACATAAAGCTGCCTTGTGTCCTCTCCCTCTTCAGTTAAACTTTAGTTCTTGAGTCCACTTGGAGATCCTTGCTTACACATGGAGATCAAGTACCTCTTACTCATCACAGGGCGAATCCCTTGAACCAAGTGTCAGTTTGGAAGCTTCCTGGGCAATTGACACCTTGCAGAATGACTGTGCCACTTGGCCAATCTCGCCCAGCGCAGGTGGCCTTCATTAGATTTGACTTTCAGCGCAGGTACAAGGAGGAGCAGTTGCATTCCAGCGCAGATGCTCAGTGGAGCAGCTGACATGATCCAAAAATAGCCTGTTTTTGAGTGTTTTCAGGTGGAGAACTGATGGGAAGTGCTGTGGTTTGCTGACCTTGTTCTTCTAGGGGTAA
Source organism: Pinus tabuliformis (assembly GCA_031772625.1). Taxonomy (NCBI): domain Eukaryota; kingdom Viridiplantae; phylum Streptophyta; class Pinopsida; order Pinales; family Pinaceae; genus Pinus; species Pinus tabuliformis. The sequence continues at coordinate 463,443,745 of CM062814.1, forward strand.
GAACAACATGTTTAGGGACTGAGGATCCCTGTAATTATTGACATTTCATGCTCCATGCTGCGAGGCACAAAAATGTCTATAACACTGACTTACCACAGTATTAAATGCGTTCAGATGCTCTATCACCGAGTCTCCATCTTTCATCCTTAGGTTATATAGCTTTTTCTATAGGAATAGTTTATTCACCAACGACTTAGAATGGTACAAAGTCCCTAACTTGTCCCACAAAGCCTTTGCTATAGCTTCCCCTAATACATTCAGCAATACTGAATCTGAGACACAAAATTGTATTGTGCTCTCTGCCTTCCGATCCAACTTCTTCCATTCTTCATCGGACACTCCTGTTGGTTTAGTACCCAGATCTACCACGATCCACTGATCTTTATTCACCAATAGATCCTCCATCTTGAGTTTCCACAACTCAAAACTTTGACCATTAAATTTCTCGATCTCTATCACCATCTTCTTTCACCCCCGGAATTGATCTCGCAGATCTCCCACTGAACAGGGTCTACCACAGGCTCGAGCGAAACCCCTCAGCAACAAAGGCATCCCCTTGAAGCCAAATCTTCTCTGATACCAAATATAGGTTTTAATCCCGTACAGAAATTACCTACATACGAATTATAAAACACAGAAAATAAATAATGTGAGAGCAGAACACATAAAACACATATACATAGAGATTTTCCCCTGGATCCCAAAACCGATACTACCAGCTTGATTTTTCATTATTATCCTTTCAATGTTATAATACATATTTATACATGCTATCAAAGCATCCAATACCATGAACTGAAAAACATCGCGTCCAATAGCATGGACCGAAAACCATCGCGTCGAAAAAACATGTGTGAAAATCATGCACAAAACCATAGGTGGGTCCGCCCAACCTAACATAGGGTCCAAAACCAAAATTTTCCGGGGTGCTGCCCCGGACCCCATAAAGTGGGGTTACAGGTGCCCCTAAAACCCCCTATTAACTACATGGAAAGAATATAACACAACCCAACAACATGACCCTAGATCGAAACATATTTTTGAGTACAATGGTATTATCATGCCAAGCGAGGAAGATAATCAGAGTCATGACAACAGAGAGTGATATGTACTTGTGTTAGTTTATCATTTATACTATTGTTGTACGTTTTTATTTTCTTTATTTCTCTAATTATATTATATTTTATTCGTCTTGCTCACATTTTATATAATTGGTAAGATTCACAAACATTTTTAAACGTTTTTTTTGGGTGGAAACATTTTTACACTTAAAACTAAGCATTTCTAATTGTTTAATTTATAATTTCAAAATTAAAATTTTAATATATTTGTTTAATTCTAATGTACAATAGACTTCTTCTATAGGCTTTGGATACACATCAGGATGGATCAAAATATTGTAATTCTAAGCATGAGTTATCAATTATGTACTCTTTTGTTGTACTTTTGTGACCCCAAACATATAATTCTAATATAAAACATTTTCTACTCTAGATCAAATAAAATTCTATTTTGAATCCTAAAGTTGAGCAATCCATTATGAATTCTTATTTATAACTATATATTTTTAAGATATCAATATAAATATACTCATCATCTCCTTCTCAATGACATTGTGAGTATCAATCTAAAATAACTCGCAAAGTTATAGAAAATGGAGAAGGAAAAACATATATGTGTGCTAATATGCCTACTACAACCATCATCGAAGTTTTTCAATATAGTCAAATAACCTCCCCTCTTTTCACTATGCAACATATCTTCATAAACATAAATGTTTAAAACATGTTGTAAAATATCTATGATAATAAGGATTCAAGGTGACAATCCTTCTCAAATAGGAAAATGATAAGAATATCCTAAAAATGAGAAAATATGGAATTTGGAAACAACATTGAAGATTTCACAGTTCTGTGCTTAACTTTTGTTGAATGTTCACAAGAGCACTCTATGATTTCGATAAAATAAGTTGATTCTTCCCTACTTCACATAAAATGGCTGAGATGAAGGAATTAAAGAGAAGGAATGCATAATTAGATGTTAGATACTTATTGGTTTATTAATCCCTTCGCATTATTTTTCTTTAGGTTTATATCGAAATCAATATAAATTATGTAGTGATAAATATATGAGGACTTTAACAATGAAAAAATTGTGTATGTAAGATTAAATTCTTGAAAAGGGAAGTAAAATCATGTTTACTATATTTAAATTCCATTCCTTACAACAATATGTAAATTAAAATGAGGTCTTATGTGCATGTGTAAAATGTTGATTGCATGTTTTTATGGACCATAAGTGAAACAAATGGGCTTACATTGATGCATCAAAGGTTTTAATTTTTTCTTCATGGATAATGGAAGATTTTTGAGTTTTATTTTCAATTGTAATTATAAATAAAAGTTACATGAATAAATATTTTATGGCTAAGAATTAAATGATAAATAGTGTGATGGTGATTAGGATGCATTTGTTTGACTTTGTAATAGGCCTGGTCATGCATTTTTCTTTCCTATTTAGATTATGTAAAATAAATATCTCTTTTTATGTATTTATAAGTAAATTATTTAAAGTATACATCTTTATCATTATAAACATGATGTTTGGCTAGGAGAAATGTGAAAACATTAATTTTAGTGACTATCTCATGATAAGTATGTGGGAAAATTAATATTTCTTGAGTTGTTTATTAAGAAATGATCAAATATATTATTTTTCAAAGAGTTAAATCTAATATAGTATGATTTTTGAATTATTTAACTCATATTTATTATTAAAAAGAGATAAATTTAAAATATAAGCAACAAATACATAACCAAAATAGTTCCAAAATGTCATATCTTTATTACTAGAAAAATGTTCACTTGCCTCTTTAAGGGAGAACTTCCAATAGAGCAAATCCCCAACTACAAGTAACTTCGCAAGCCTTATTTTACATTTCTTCCTCATCTTTAGAGAGAGGAATTTCTAATTTAAATTGATAAGAGTTTTATAAATATTAAATTTAAATTTCTTGAAACTCTCGTAACTTTAGTGATAAATTAAATTTTATTAAAATAGAATTTTTTTAAGTTATATTAAATCTGAATTAATTATAAAAATTTACGACTTAAGTTTTTTAAATTTAACAATAGATTGAATTTTATAAACCACTATAAATCCATCTTAAGAACAGATCTACAAAGAGTCGAGAGGGATCAAATCTCGTTATGTGAAAATCTCTTTTTAGAAGGAAAAACTTGAAAATTGATGTACATGCCAAAATATTTAATCTCTCTTAGTGCTTCATAAATCAGTGATTTAGATGGATCTATAGTGGTTTTCTATCTCTATATATAGACCACTTGTAATTTTTCATTGTTGAAATTGTATTTTTGAACAATTTATTATTATTATTATTATTATTATTTTATATTAAAAATTGAATGAGTTGCAAAATTTTATCTTATTAAAAACTAACTAAATTATTTTACCTTTAATTATTTTTTCCTTGTGAATATTGAAATATTTTACTAATTAGGTGAGAATGAATATGTATGAACTATCTAAGAAATAGAAAAATATTTATGATAATTTTACAATTATAGTTTCAACCATATTAAACTTTGTAATTTATAAAAATATCTCTACATTTTTTTTTAAAGCAAGTCATTTTGCAAGTAATTTTATATATAAAATTTTGATATAAGTTTGCAAATACATAATCTATAATAAATATCATTTCATAAAAATGAACATCATGATGATAACCACCTAACAAACATAACCATCATCTAAAATACATATTCAAATTCGCGAACATCATTTAATTATATACACCTCTAGCACATATAAACGTCCTTAGCTAGCACAAAAATCAATTAATCTAACAAGGCATCATCACTGTCTTCACATCTAACAAAACAAAAGTATTGTAATCTAACATCATCACCACACACATCCTTAAATATACATCTCATGTCAAATAACTTCTATCATATACACATATTTTTGTAAGAACATTAAATGAACAGGAAACACTTGGTCATGAGGTGGAGGAGTAGGAGGTGGAGTACTACTAAAAGGATCACCACTACCCTGATCATTGTCCGATGGGGTAGTATTGGGTCAAGACTCATCTGTATTTGCTGCATGTGCATCCCTTATTGTTGATAATCGCCTAGTAGCTCTGATAATATGACACATAAGACTCATCATATCACATGGACAGTCCCTCAAGAGCTTTAGGAGCCTAATATATGCCTTAATGCCTCGAGTTGTTGCAACGTGGACTCCCTCCTCAACCAAAAGTCTAGAGAGTCAATTGTAATATTCCATCTTGAATCTAACATTAGCTCTATGCGGCCACATGCCCATGCCCATCTACATCTCAGGATCGTGTGTCTCACCCATTATGGCCTTGGCCATCTCTACATATGCATCTAGTGGGGAAGGAGGCATGTCCTCAATGAATGTGCCAATGCCTACAAAACATAGTATATAATAATAGTTAAAAAATTTCATTAAACAATTCAATAAAACAAGTTAAATAATAATGTTAGAATAAATTTATTCTAATTAATTAAGATAATAAAACGAACTAGATTAATCTAAGAAAATGCTAATATTACCTCTATCATTTGTGGGCTCATCTGGCGTGAAGAGGATGTTGGGACATTGTCACCAATCCATCCCTTTGTAAGGACATGACACCAAGACAAACATGTGGTCACCTTCACTGGCTAGTAGCCCCAGTGCCTCAACAGAAATCATGGTTAGATACTCTAGCTGGCACCTGTTGGGCATCATCTTGTCCCACATGTGCATCTGCACCTTAGTCATCATCCTAAGAGGGAGAAGGTCAAAATTCAGCTTTGGAAACCTCTAAAAAAATAAAAAATAAAAAATCTATGAAGCAAAAGGGAAGTCCACCCTCCCATAAATCATAACATGACATTTATCTAAATCCATACAAAACTACTGTAGAAAAATGGCAGACCATTTGACACATCATGGACTCTGCATCAAATGATCAACATAAAACAAAAGAGGGAAACTAATGTGTTTGCCATCACTAGTATAGTGTTCAATGGTACTCACTAATGGTGATAGGCACCTAACCTCATTTGTAGCAAAAGAAATGATCTGTAGTTGTCCACCAGACACCTGAAAATATAGTGGATGCACTACATGATCCCCAACATATCTCTGATAATAAGCACATTGACTCTTTCTTGCAACACCATGCAGGACATCAGGGAACTGGGGAAGATCCTCCCCTCTCCTCAATAGGAAAGTGATAAAATAAATTTCCTCCTCAGTGGGTTGCTACCATTAATTAGAACCGATGATCCAAGTCTGGGTGTGAAGAAGGACCCTTCCAAGAACTTTTTCTTTCATGATGTGTTAAATTTCATTTTAAAAGAGCATTAATGAATACATCTGCATGGTGTAAAGAAGAGGAACAAGACAATCATCAACACATGAAAACATAAGCATTGATAACGGAGTTCGTCCAGGAGGGACTACGTCTTTGGGCCCCAGTGTCAAGATGGTGTACGCCACTGCATTAAGAGATGTCAATAATGGTGATGTACACAAGAGATGATGTCATGATCATACAAGGAAAAATTCCCTCATGCAGGAGTGGCTCTAAGAGATGTTCCACAACTAGAACTCTCAATCAAAAGACTCTTATCAGTATGAAACAAAAACATGCATGATGAGTATCCTTCCAACATGGCACAAAAGGGATCTCAATGCAAAACATGCATGATGACAACAAGAGGATCCCAGCAACATACAACAAGGGATCTCCAAACATAACATGATGAGTTATGACAACAAGTACATCACATAGAAGATTCTGTATCAAATCAAGGAAGGAATCGTGACAACATGTAATAAACAAGATCTTGCATCAACATCAATCAAGGATATGTGGAACATAATGAGTAAAGAATAAGTACATGAACACATCATATACTTCACAACTAAGGGCCATCTGAAGAAGTGGTTTTCACACTACTGAAGCTATTTGGACCATCGATCTCACGGCATCGATCGTATGAAGATGACTGCTAGCACATGAATGTGGACATCTGCATTGGCACTTAGAAAAGTGACTAGAATAAGAAATGAGGGAATGAAAAATCTAAGTGTACCATCAGTAGTGTTGAATCGACTATCAAAAATCTGAATTCTGAGAAGTTGAGAATTCTAGGCTCAAGGAATCTTTTAGATTCCCTCGAGATTCCTCAAAGATTCTACTCCATGGGTGGACTATAAATCTACAATTCAGATGATGAATCTATCTCACCATTGCGATCCCCGCGGAAAACCATGAAAAACAAGTATAAACTTGACTATATTCTGACATGGAAAAATTTTACCTCCTTGGGAAAATTTCAAGGCTCATGGTTCCGCTCCTTGTTTTTGTTGAAATCATGGTTCCACGTGCATTCTAAAAATGACTGAAAAATGCAGAATTCGGATGGAGAAACAGAAAACACCGTTGTGCTCGTGGTGATGGGAGGTGTAAAAACCATATAAATTTTGTCAATTTCTGACAAAGTGAAAATTTTGCCCTCCTGCAAAATTCATGGTCCCTGCATTAAAAAATTAATTAATCGTCTCGAAATCCATGCCCACCTTTTGCCTCAAAATCCATGCCCTATAGCCTCTCCTTTTGTGCACTAGTGAAAATGACTGTTTAAATAAAATTGTGGGTGGATTAACCAATGTGAGCAGTTGGTGCATTGGAAAAAATATACGTTAGTTGAGGAGAGGTCGAGGGATCAAATCCCGCCCCTCCATATATATTTTTATAGAACCAAAATGATATATTAATGGGGGTTGGGTCTAGATTGGTCAGCCAGCCCATTAAAGCCCACACTAACACAACCACATTGAATTGGAGGTTGGTCGTATATGAAGTCAACACTTTCAAAATCGGTGATCGGCGTTTTAAATAGCGTATGTATCGGCGCGTATTAAGGGGTTGGCTGATATATATATATATATATATATATATATCAGCCAACCCCTTAATACGCGCCGATACATACGCTATTTAAAACGCCGATCACCGATTTTGAAAGTGTTGACTTCATATACGACCAACCTCCAATTATATATATATATATATATATATATATAATTGATCGCTGATATATATATATATATATATATATATATATATATATATATATATATATATATATATCAGCGATCAATGCTTAATATATATGGAGGTTGGGCCGAGTCCACTGTTGGTGGCTCGCCCACCCCTGAATAACAAAGAACATAATATATAAGATCATTGGAGGGTTCGGTGGGGGTTATGGCCGCCGACCCGATATATACGGAATATTGGAGGGTTTGGTGGGGTTTATGACCACTGATCCCTAAAATGTATATATTGTTGCGATTGTTGCGATTAGAGGGTTGGGGCGATTCCGAGGGTGGAGGAGGTAATGGTCGCCGACCCCTAAACAAATATATATTGTTTATAGTTGTAATTGCGATTTGGCTGGCAGGAGGTTGTGGCTCGTCGGCCTTAAAATACAATATGCGATGGAGGGTAGGGGTGATTAGGCCGGTGGGAGGTTATGGCTCGTCAACCTTATAATAATAAAAAATTCTTTGATTTGGATTTTATTATAATGTAGGAATGATTTTAATTAAGGGTCATTGGGAAAATTAACAAGGCAACAATTTCGACCAATTTTGGGAGATATGTTTATGCCTCAGGGTTGGTCAAATTGTAGGACACTTAAACCTGGCCTACAACCCAAATTTGATCGAAACTTTGACTAGCCCATTCTCCCTCATACGAGCTCGGTTTGACGAACCATTCACACCTTTGTGATCAAGACGACGAGATCTATCATCTAGTCCTTGGTCGAAGTCATTACGAGAAATTTGATTTTCGAGTGTTCATAAGTCCTCTTTGTCATGTGTATCTCTCTGGAGCCACCTAGATCAATCCTCCCCACTAAGGAGCTTTTGTTACTCCAAAAGCATGGAAAATAATCTGCAACTTTCTTTGTACCCTGTCTGCATCACAAGCATCTTGAAAAGGTCTTTCTTCCACCTCCTTCACCGCTGTTCTTCGGAGCCTTATGTGATGAGCTAACACCTGCTACTTCTGCAACCTGTAGTACATTGTTTACAAATTACATGCTTGAATCACATGACCAACTAATGACCCAAATGTCCCACACTTTCCATGAGTTTATAACACATACTTGGTGGTCAATTTTACAACAAGATGGATGCAATAACCCAGCTATGACAACAAGGCCAACATATCATTGTTGCTTCAAAAAGTGATGGAAAACACATCATCACTGCAACACATGATTTATAATCATAAGGCCAGACACTATTGTTGCTAAAAAAGTGATGGAAAACACATCATCACTTTTACACTTTAAAATGCAACAAATGATTTACAAAAGAATGACCATGAAATGACAACAAGTCTAGAAACCATTTCTCACAGATCAATGTGAATGGGTCACCTCCTTGTGGTGATTTTTCTTGTCGAACAACTACTTTACCTAGTTCATGCACCGGTGTTTTGTCTTTAAGGCGCTACTCTGGATGGAGCCTCCAACAAGTGGCTTTTTGATGGCCATTTCTGTCGCAATGACTGCAGTAGGCTTTCTTCCTCCATATCTACTTAACCTGTTTCTTTTCATGCTATTGAGAGGGTCTTTCATGCCTCATCTTTTTGAGTGCTACCATTCTTTTCCAACACTTAGAAAATATATGGTTATGTAATCCACAAAAGTTACATGTTTTTTGATGCCATGTTTTACATTCATTATTAACAACATGATCATAATCGAAATGAACATTCGAAGATCGAAACTGGTTATACCTTCCCGTGCAATCTCTAATGTTAGTATGGTGATGAGAGCTTGCCTCAGCTCTCTCCTTGCAATGGGCACTATCGTGGGATGATGGGGAAGTGCTCCCATCATTCTCCTTCCTCGACGATTTCAACGATGTCTCAGACGACTCTGACACCTTCGAGCACTCCCCTTTAGTGTATCTCGAGCCTACAAATTGATGTTCATGCACAACCTCCAAAAGTTGAGTTATGCTTTGGTTATTAACACCAAGTTCTTCTTTCTCGTCGTGCCTCATCCTTGTAAGTAGCCTTATGTTTTTCCCTGCAATTGGGATCTCCAAATCTCCAACAAACATCATACTATGAGAAGATGAAACCGAAAGGAAATTAACGTCTTTTACCTCCTCTTTTGATTTGGAAAGAACTGATGAGGGTTTCTCATCATCCATTGTTGGTGGTTTTCTAACTGTCTCAGTGAATTCCCCAACTTCCTTTCTAACATACCCAAGTCCTGCCTGACAGGGTAATTCCTCTACTTTGATGGGATTGACAATGCCTTGGCCATTAACGCCCAATCATTTTCCTTCATACCCCATTCTCTTCAACAGTTTGGAGCCAATTCTTGTGGTATGATTTTCAAAAATAGTGAAATCATCATCAGGACACATACTTGAAGATGGAGAACTACTTTTTAACTCACATGGGTCTCGCTGCAACTTTACCAAGGCCTCATCCTTTGCTTGCAGCTGTCGTAGCAAACTTTGTTTTTCCTCCTTCCCTTCATGTAGGCGCATCTTCAATTCAATGTTCTTTGTTTGAAGATTATGTTTGTTTTTCTTCAGTTATTCGATGACCTCTTCCGTGGCTTGCAATTGAAGCTACAATCGCTCCTTTTCCTCTGTCTCTTTTTGTAGAGTTTCATACATGATTTCCACTCTTTTGGAAATGTTGAGCATGGTCTCGTACATCGATTTTTCATCCCCTATCGATGCATGTTCCATTGTTCACGCTACAATTCACATCAACGCAAAGACCACTCTGATACCACTTGATCCAGGTTCGGGTGTGAAGAAGTACCCTTCCAAGACCTTTTACTTTCGTGATTTGTTAAATTGAATTTTAAGAAATCATTAATGAATACATTTGCATGCTGTAAAGAAGAGGAACACGACAACCATCAACATATGAAAGCATAAGCATTGATAATGGAGTTCGTCTAGGAGGGACTACGTCTTTGAGCCCCAGTGTCAAGATGGTGTAGGCTGCTGCATTAAGTGTTGTCAGTAATGGTGATTTACACAAGAGATGATGTCGTGATCATACAAGTAAAAATGCCCTCATGCAGGAGTGGCTCTAAGAGATGTTACACATCTATAACTCTCAATCAAAAGACTCCTATTAGTATGACACAAAAAAAATGCATGATGAGTATCCTGCCAACATGGCACAAAAGGGATCTCAATGTAAAACATGCATGATGACAACAAGAGTATCCCAACAACATACAACAAGGGATCTCCAAACATAACATGATGAGTTATGACAACAAGTACATCACATAGAAGGTTTTGTATCAAATCAAGCAAGGAATCATGACAACGTGTAATAAACAAGATCTTGCATCAACATCAATCAAGGATCTTTGCAGCATAATGCATAAAGAAGAAGTACATGAACACATGATATACCTCACAACCAAGGGCCATTTGAAGAAGTGGATGTCACACTGCTGAGGTTGTTCGGACCATTGATCTCATGGCATTGATCATATGAAGATGACTACTCGCACATGAATGTGGACATCTGCATTGGCACTTAGAAAAGTGACTAGAAGAAGAAATGAGGGAATGGAAAATCTAAGTGTGCCATTACATTTGTGGCATCGAGTAGTGCTGAGTTAGCTATCCAAAATCTGAATTCTGAGAAGTTAAGAATTCTAGGATCAAGGAATCTTTTAGATTGCCCGGGGATTCCTCAAAGATTCTATTGCATGGGTAGACTGGAAATCTACAACTTAGATGATGAATCTAATCTCAGCATTGTGATCCCTGTGGAAAACCATGAAAAACAAGTATAAACTTAACTATATTTCAACATGGCAAAATTTTACCTCGGGAAAATTTCAAGGCTCATGGTTCCGCTCCCTATTTTTGCTAAAATCATGGTTCCACGTGCATTCTGAAAATGAACGAAAAATGCAGAACCCTAATGGAGAAACAAACAACACCGTTGTGCTCATGGTGACAAGAGGTGTAAAAACCATATAAAATTTGTCAATTTCTGACAAAGTGAAAATTTTGCCCTCCTGCAAAATTCATGGTTTCTACATTAAAAAAAAATTTAGTCATCTCGAAATCCGTGCCCACCTTCTGCCCCGAAATTTGTGCCCTACAGTGTCCCCTCCTATGCATTGGTGAAAATGACTGTTTAAATAAAATTATGGGTGGATTAACCAATGTGAGTAGAGGGTGCATTGGAAAAAATATACGTTGGTTGAGGAGAGGTTGGGGGATCAAATCCCGCCCCTCCATATATATTTTTATTGAACCAAGATGATATATTAATGGGGGTCAGGTCCACATTGGTCGGTCTACCCCTTGGACCCTGCACTGACACAACCGCATTGAATGGGAGGTTGGTCATATATGAAATCAACGCTTTCAAAATCGATGATCTACGTTTTAAACGGCGTATGTATTGGCGTGTATTAAGCGGTTGAGCCAATATATATATATATATATATTGGCGATTAACACTTAATATATATGGAGGTTGGGTCGGGTCCACCGCTGGTGGCTCGCCCACCCCTTAATAACAATGAACATAATATATGCAATGGTTGGAGGGTTCGGTGGGGGTTATAGCCGCCAACCCGATATATACGGAGGATTGGAGGGTTTGGCAGGGGTTATGGCCGTCGATCCCTAAAATGTATATATTGTTGCGATTGTTTCGATTAGATGGTTGGGGCAATTCCGGGGGCGACGGGGTTAATGGCCGCCGATCCCTAAACAAATATATTTTGTTTATAGATGCGATTTCAATTTGGCCAGCGGGAGGTTGTGGCCCGTTGGCCTTAAAATACAATATGCGATGGAGGGTAGGGGCGACTAAGCTAGCAGGGGGTTATGGCCCCTTCGGCCTTATAATAATTAAAAATTCTTTGATTTGGATTTTATTATAAGGTAGGGATGATTTTAAAATTTTAAGAAAATAAGGGTCATTGAGCAAATTAACGAGGCAACAATTTCGACTGATTTCGGGAGCTAGGTTTATGCCTCGTGGTCAGTCGAATCATAGGACACTTAAACATGGTCTACAGCCCAACTTTGACCAAAACTTTGACTGGCCCATTCTCCTTCGTACGAGCTCGGTTTGACGAATCATTCACACCTCCGTGATTGGGACGATGAGATCTACGCTCTGGTCCTGGGTTGAATTCATTTTGAGAACTTTGATTTTCGAGTGTTCATAAGCCCTCTTTGTCCTATGTGTCTCTCTGGAGCCACCTAGATCGACCTACATGGTAATCATTGTTGGAAATCCAACCGATTGATTAATTGTGCCAAAAACCCAAAGTTCCCCTTTAGGGATGTATCCTCCTTATAGTACTAATGATGCCTAATTTTTGAAGAGGCCTTGGGTCGTTGTGGTAAGAGGGTGAGAGTATAAATCTTTCCCCCTCTCTCAAGCCTCCCACGATTGGATCATAATGTATTGGCCCACCCTTTTCTTGTGTTGTTTTTGCTCCTCCCTCTGTTGATGTCTCTACATGATTGACATATAAAATACATCAGCCTCATACATAAAACAATTTTTTTTTTATTAAATGAAAAACTTCTTTATAAATATGGACATATCAATTTCAATTCAAAAAAAAAAATCATCCCTAGCGTTCCGAAAAAACAGGAATGTGCCAGACACAGTGCACCACAAAAATAGGAAAGCACCAACCATGATACATACATCGAATTGATGCACTTATATTGATTTGCATTCATACAAACACATTGATTGTTTTTATTTTTCAATGTGGTGTGTTGACATAACATTTCACACAAGTGTGTATCCATAACCTTTTCACACTGAAACAGAATGTTCAAGTTAATGCATGCACTGAGTTCTAAGTTTTTAATACTATGCATGTGGTGCATTTGATAAAAATAAATGCATCGGGAAGTAAATTTTACTAGATGCACCACCATAAATTTATAAATTTTCCCTGTGCATTTCAATTTACTAGATGCGCCATCAAAACTATGGTGCATTAATTGAATACATTGATTTGCAGTGCACCTTGAAAATTTACAGGGTGCACTATAATCGATGCGAGTTGAACCTATTGAATGAACCTCGCATGAAAAAAATAATAATAATGGATTTTTTAGCCTAATTTTCAATTCTACTCTACCAAAAAAATAAATTAGGGAGAAACATAGACATTAGCTGGATGTTTTCTTATTGGGGAGGCACTATTCCCACGTAAATGAAAAGAGAATTGACCACCATTTGAGAGAATTTGAAATCCACACATCTAGCAATGGATGGAAGGATGGAAAGAAACAAAAGCACTAATGGTAGGGCGCTTCATAGAGGAAAGAGTAGCACCAGTGCTTGAGATATCTATTGTTGGGTAAAATTAGTTGCTTAGTAAATAAATAAAACAACTAATTACCTAGACATTAATTATCAACCCGAGGAGTGTCTTTTTATTTCAAGGTAATTGAAAAAATATATGCATAACAATACCAACAACTAACATTGGTTCTATATGATTATGTTTTATACTATCAAGTTCATTCAACAATAAATAAAATGTAAGACTTGAATAATAAAACTAAAATTAAAAAGAAGAAAGTAAATGACAGGAAAAACAATTATGCTAATCACACAACTTGAATCATTGCTAAATTAAATCACACCTTGTTGAATTGGAAATTTAAGCTATTGCACTTAACAGAATTAAAATGCTAATATAGAGCAACAAATCAAATGAAATCTAGAAGTTGCAGGAAATAACAAATCTAGAAATTCAACAACTTAACAAATTACTTGATTAAAATGGAAATTTACTTTAAAGAACAATGATTAAAATTCAAAGAAACAATCACACAACTAAACTACTGTAGATGTTCAAGGCAACACCTTGTCCAAGGTAGTGGGGCCAACTACCCAAGACTCAGTTCTACATTGAGAAATAACTTAGATCAAATTACAAATAACGGATGTAAAACTCAATGGATAACTTCCTCAATTAAATCATATGAGAGAAATAATAACAGCGTAATGACTCTCTTAGCTTTGCCTCAAATTAAACAATTGTTCATCCTATCATCTCTCATCTCTTATCTCTTCTCCTACATCCTATCTAACAATTGTCCATCTCTTATCTCCTAATTATCCTTCCATTATCCCTCTAGTTATCCTCTAATTCTCCCATTCTCCTTTTGATTTCTGTTTTCATTTAAATACATAGAGAGCAAATGGAAGTTACAACAAATCTCATTACAAAATGATTTCCATTACAATTTTGGATTGATTACATAACCTTAATAAACAAGTTCAAATATAAAATATCTTTCCATCATGATTTAGTTGGAACAAGTCAAATTTGGTATTGCAATCGGAAGAATTTGGAAAATGATCACAACAACAAATATGAGAAAATACTATTTGAAGAAACTTTTGTTTCTCTTAATAAAGACCGAATTTGGGAAAACTGCTTATTGTAAAAGTAATTTGGTCCGTTCTGAACAAAACCCATGTTTCGTATTTTCTAGATTCTCCTTCATTTGTCCGAAACATCCAATGCAAAACCGTCAGTTCTTGTTCCAGCGAATTTGTGAGTTGGAATATTTAATTATGAGCTGGAGATCAAATTTGCAATCTGGAAGAGATCTTGAAGGCTAAACTCATGATTGATGTTACAACAATTTCATTAATAAACCATCATTGGTAAAATCATGCATAATAATCATAAATTTATTAAAAATAAAGGAGAAGAAATAATATTTAGCCATAAAAGCATAATAATTATAAAATGGAATTATATGATAAATCATGATAAATGACGTGATAAAGAATGGTATAAATGGACAAAATAGGCATTAAAATTTGATAATAATAATGACAAATTAGTGGTCCAACATACCCCCAAACTAAATATGTTGCATGTCCTCATGCAACCCAAAGCCTCTGTATTAACCAAGCTGTAATACAAAAATGTTCATCCCAACTCATGAAATTGATGGAACAAATGAATTCTTCCTCAAATAATGAATATTCAATTTTAACAATGTTGATGAAGGCATAACAATTTTTACATTAACTTTTCAACTATATGGATATGAAGTTGCAGCAAAATATGATATAAGTAAAAACAAACTTCATTAACTATTTTCTCAAAAACTACAAACTAGATTTTGCTGAAATTTTGCAAGACGGTTTCTACTATATTAATGCTTCTCTGATAAAAAAATCAGATTGTTTTGATGCACAGATCACGAGATATAAGCAAAATGGTTGTAGGTGACAATGCATGATTTCTGAAATTTTACAAACTAATTTAACTTGAAATTTTATGGGTTTGTGTATTTTATTGATACCTCTTTGCTGTCCAAAAATCACAAGAATTCTGTTTATAGTTTTAAAGATATACACAAATCAATTTCTGCACTATATAAAAATGAAATTGTATGCCTTAAATGAGAAATAAAGGAGAAAACATCCATCATGCATACCAACTTCTCCTCCAAACTAGAGAAATAGCATGCCCTCATGCTATACTAGAAAACAAATTGAGGTGGTTGCTACAATCATTGTTGAAATCTGTTTTTGGTGCAAAACAACATGGAATAAGGGAGGTTTTGAGAATGAATGAGGAGATCTATGGATGATAAAGAATATTAATGACATGGTCATAATAAATAAATGAATGAAAGTAACACTCCCCCAAACTGAAAGCTTCTATATCTTTGAAAAATGGGAAGTCGTAAAGATGTGGAACGAATGATGATAAATAATGCTCAACGGATTTTCATGAAATTTTCCTAAAATTTTAATAAATCAAAAACTTATGTTATTTTACCTCAAGTTTTACCTTTGAAAAAATGTGGAATGACATGTATGAACTGGCATATGTTGAAGTTGATGTAGGCCGAGTTATTGCTAAAAGTGATGCAAAAGGTGGAAGTCATGTAAGCACATCCTGTCTGAACAACTGTTTGTGTTTGCGAGTTTCTCGAGCTTCTTTTGTTAGTTGCAATAGTGTGGGCTTGCTGCGAATAGAGTTGCCCCCCATACTTGTTGTTCTCCTGTAAACAATTCACTATTTTGCATGCAATTTTCTTGAATCCACAGTTTTAGTTTTGAATAGCAATAGATAAACTGCATGCAAAGATTTCAATCAGAATTTTTTTGGTACAAATGCAATAATAATATTTTTTCAAATCAGAAAGTTATGGCAGAGTTCAGTAAGTATAACGCATACTATCCCATAATGCATACCTTCCCCCCTCTAATAAGAAAAGGGCGTCCATGACCATAAAGCATAGGAAAAAATGAAAGGACATTGAGAATTCATAAATGTAGTCGAACAATCAATCAAAGCAGCATAACATACGACAAAAGCAATCAGAGCATTACACATCAAAAGATTTGGAATGCTCATAAAATAAAACAGAGATTTATACCATGATGTAAATAGATATTTACCTTAGGTGGAAAGGTGATGAACTCATGAACGACGATAAATGTTAATGATTGTTGGTATTGAATGATCGAAAAATAATAATATAATGCATATAAAGATATAGTTTACCATGTATGTTGGCTATTAGAAATGTTCTTCAAATGAGAAATTTTCCTTTGGAAATGAATCCATAAGTGGTAATAGGATAAAGAGTATTTGATAGCGAAACATAATACTTCAATATCACAAACAGAGCCACTGCTGCCAACAAGAATTTATAGCCTCGACACGGTTGCTTTTTAACCCCAATAATGAGCCAAAGTCCTCCATTTAATATTTAGATGGTTTTCTATCTTTTATTGTTATAAAGAGACCACTATGCTAGCATGGTAACCAGATAATCATAGTGCCCACAAAGATATGATGAAGTGATCAGGATGGCTCGTGATGAGACCGCCTATCCTTGTGATGGTTTTAACTATCAAGAAGATCACTACCTTAGTGTGGTGGCCATAATGGAATTTACCTGTTACACCCTTATGATCATGGTAGTTTGGCTCCTGATGAGACCCCCTATCCTCTTTAAGATAATTCTTGTTACATTTTCATATTTTTATATTTTAATGCTTTTATTGTAAAGAGAGGGAGGCTCATTTACTCCTTAAGAGTCAAGGATGGCATAAGAAGTAAAAAAAATAAATCCAATGAAAGTTATTCTCCCCCCCCCCCCAATATCATCATATCAAAGGGATTTATCCATTTGAAAGTGTAAAAGGTAAACGAACATGGTATTATAATAATAAATCCTTTTACGATGTGTCTAAAGAGAAGATATTCAACCAGTGATTATATAGGTGCACCATGTCAGCTTCGGAATAAAGATAACCATCAAAAAGTTTTATAAGTTTTAATGGTATTAATATCACTGTTTTTCTTTATCTTAGGCACAAATCCAAATAGATGATTTCTTTATTCAAAACATAAAAGAGAATGAAAAATGGCAAAATGAATGACCGATGACGGAACAACAAAAAGAAATCATAGTTTTTCATTCTACCTATTTAAACAACAAACACACAAAAAGCAAAATTAGGGTTGTTCAATTGACTGAACAACAATCGTTCAATTGATTGAACACCATACACTCAAAAAGTATTGTTCAATTGATTAAACAACAATCGTTCAATCAATTGAATAACAAACTTGAAAAGAAAAACATGCAAAAGTGTTGTTAAACCGATTGAACAACATTCGTTCAATCATTTGAACAACAAAAGTAAAAAAAAAACAAAAGTGTTGCTCAATTGATTGAACAACAATCGTTCAATCGTTTGAACATCAAAAGTCAAAAACGCAAAAGTGTTGTTCAATCGATTGAACAACAATCGTTCAATCATTTGAACAACAAAAATAAAAAAACTCAAAAGTGTTGTTCAATCGATTGAACATCAATCGTTTAAACAGCAAAATCGAAAAGAAAAATGAGCAAAAGTGTTGTTTAATTGATTGAACAACAATCGTTCAATCGTTTGAACAATGAAAGTCAAAAACACAAGTGTTCAATTGATTAAACAACAATCTTCCAATCTTTTGAACGACACGCTAAAAAAACACAAAAGTGTTGTTCAATCGATTGAACAACAATCGTTCAATCGTTTGAACAACAAAAATTAAAAAATGCAAGTGTTATTCAATCGGAAAAACAATAATCATTCAATCGATTAAACAACAAAATCGAAAATAAAAACATGCAAAAGTGTTGTTCAATCGATTGAACAAAAAACACACAAAAAGTGTTGTTCAATTGATTGAACAACAAAACACACAACGTGTTGTTAAATCGATTGAATAACAATCGTTCAATCATTTGAACAACAAAAATAAAAAAATAAAAAGGAATTGTTCAATTGATTGAACAACAAGCATTATTCAATTGATTTGAACAACAAAAATAAAAAAATGCAAAAGTGTTGTTCAAGTGATTGAACAATAATCGTTCAATTGTTTGAACAACAAAACCGAAAAGAAAAAAATGCAAAAGTGTTGTTCAATCGATTGAACATCAATCGTTTAATTGTTTGAACAACAAAAGAAAAACAAGAAAAAGTGTTATTCAATCGATTGAACAACAATCGTTCAATCGTTTGATCATTAAAAGTCAAAAAACAAAAGTGTTGTTCAATCGATTGAACAACAATCGTTCAATCGTTTGAACAACAAAAGTAAAAAACATAAAAGTGTTGTTTAATCAATTGAATAGCAGTCGTTCAATTGTTTGAACAACAAAAATAAAAAAAACACAAAAGTTTTGTTCAATCGATTGAACAACAATCATTCAAATGATTGAACAAGAAAAACGCAAAAAGTGTTGTTCAATTGATTGAACAACAATCGTTTAGTCGATCGAACAGAAAAACACACAAAGTGTTATTCAATTGATTGAACAAAAATCATTCCATCGCTTGAATAGAAAAATGCACAAAGTGTTATTCAATTGATTGAACAACAATCATTCAATCGATTGAACATCAACACACACACACAAAAATAAGTGTTGTTCAATTGATTGAACAACAATCGTTCAATCGATTGAACAACAACACACACACAAAAATAAGTGGTGTTTGATTGATTGAACAACAATCATTCAATCGATTGAACAACAGCATGCACACAAAAATAAGTGATGTTCAATTAATTCAACAATCGTATAATTTATTGAACAACACTTACTAAACACACCCAAAGACAAATTAGATTTGTTCGTTCTACTGAACAATAGTTGTTCAATCGCCAATGGACTAGAAACTACAACTTTGAAGGAAGCAACACTTGAAACACAAAAAAATAGAGAAATTAGAAAAGAAACTACACTTTATTTAAAAATAGTAAATAAATTAATTAATTAAGTCACAATAGCTATGTTGTTCTTTCCTAAGGGAATATCAATCCGTCAATGGAAAAAAATGATTTTTTGGAAAAATGCTTTGACAGCAGTGACATGAATCCTCAAATGGAAATCAATTCTCTATTTATTATGTTATGAATCCATTAGGTAATGAATTGGATAAAATTCCCTTGTTTTATCGACATTTCTTTCAAGAATCGCTCGTTCATAAATTAACCTCTTTATTCTTCTAGGACCTGCAAAAAACGAGTGTCTACCTGCAATAAAACATTAAATCATGGAGAAAGAGAGGTGATTGGGCTCACCTAATATAAGAAGTATGAAAATAAAAAACAATTAGCTACTCTATAAAACAAATCCATGGAATAAATAACTAAGGAAAATTAATTTATTACCTGTGGGAGAGCAGTGACCAATTATGCTAACCTGCTGTGTCTTAATCATAACTTCTTTGTTTTTTGTCCGATTTGAGTGATTCAAAAGCCAAATGAAATTTAATTCATAGTGATATCTCCAATAGAAACATTTTATAAACATTATATGATATGATATATCAATTTTACTTGGAACGACCTGCATAACAGAGTCATTTTCGATTTCCCCGTTTAGACCAATAGTGGATATTTTAAGCATAACGTTTTCAGTTGATGACAGATTAAAATGATTCAAATTGTAGATTAAAGTATATTAATTTATATATCTCTAATAGAAAAAAATTTTGAATATAAGAATAATTGATGGGTCAAATACTCTAATGAACAACTGGAAAAACAAAGTTTTAAGAGTGCGAATTTACGATAAATAGTCAGTATTTGGGTCATAACTTTCTCATATGATATCACAATTGAGTGATTCAAATTTCCTTGTAAACTGTACTCATAGGGTAATATACCATAGAACTATGTTTTAAAAATATAGTCATTTAATCCTCCAAAAACTGATTGTCCCAACTCTGTTCCTGAGCTGCCTACTAGACACCTTGTCAATGTTTTGGTTATAACATTTTTGTTTCAAATCCAAATGGAGTGATTCAAATTGGGTTGGAAACTAGAAATCAAGGGATACTTAGAATAGAAATAGGTTTTAAAAATATTCCATTTTAGTCCCTCAAAACATGATTGTCCCAACTGTGTTTTTAGAACTTTTATCAAGCCTGCAAGCCAAAATAATATAATATTCAAGAATTTTTTCCAAATTGGTGATAAAAATGAATATGAGTGTTTGTATAACTATTATTTCCAATATAATACGTCTACATAAACGAATAAATTAAAACATTTATCGCTGATGTCGATTTCCATGGTGTGTTGCAACAAAAACGACTATTTTTACATGAAAAAATCTATTTATTTATGCCCTTATTTATTTTATTTTCTACACTAACCTACTTTGCATTGAAAAATGAATATTCGTACGTATACGAGTACTTCCACTGGATCCATTTTTGAAATAAGGCGTCAACTATGTGCATACCCAAATTTGAAAAATGCATGTTAATAAATAGTAGGGTATGAGAAGCCAACTTCCCTTGAAAAGATGGTGCCAAAAATTGTTGAAGTATGGAATTATGTTGCAAACAAATGATGGAGTGAAACCAAGATTCAATATAGCCTTTTATTTCTTAGTTTTCCATAGCCGTCATATCATGAATTTCTTGAATTTTTAAAATGGCTTATTGATGCAGACTAGAAGAAACCTCATTTTCCTCCATAACTTCTACAATTTTTGGATTTGAAACATTCCCAATCTCAACATAAGTTTTCTGCAATGGTGCGTGTGAGATAGAATGGTTGGGATGGGTAGGTAAATTTTGAAGTTCAACACTGTAAGCATGTTGTACTTGTTTCTTACTGTGAGGATGTGGAATGAGTTGAGCAGGAAATTGTGTATAGCATGGAGCATTTTGATGATGCAGTCGATTGGGTTGTGTGGATGGTTTTGATATATAAGCAAGATGTTGTTGAAAACATGGAAAAGAATATGGATGATGTTTTTGTGCTACAAGATGAGGGAGAGTAATCATGTAATTATAAGATGAGACATGAAAAGCTTGTGGATAAGATTGGTGAGCATTATATTGAGATTGGCATGGTTTTCCTAACATAGGCGTATTCCATAATGGATTATGCAAGTAAGAAAATAGAGAGGAAGTATTTTGAACCATACATGTAGGCCATGGCTTCCATGGTTTTGACCTTGTTGCAGATTCCCCGTCTCTTTGATATGATGCTTCCATCCTAGATAAGAAAGAACAACTATCTATGGGATGCTCCTTTTGGCAATGAGGGAAAACACTTCTTCAATTTCTTTATTTTGTTGAACCTGTAAAACATCCAATTGTGAATTTAGAGAGCTAATAAAATCAATTTTAAAATGTTCAAATAAATCATTGATTTCAACTCCTATATCTCTTGTTCTTGTAGTAGATTTGGAAAATAAAGAAGAAACTTCTCTATAATTCTTACCATCTTTGGAGATTCCTCTTGAATACCTTATGCATAATTCAAAAACATCATATGATAACTAAAAAACATCGCCTTTTCCCATTAGATTTAAGATTTCTAAAAATTCATCTTTGATTCCATTGAGTAAGAGTGTTTTAAGATCTCTTTCTCCAAGTTCTTATGCTCTGATTTTTGAAAGTTGTATTTAAATTCCTCTACATAGTCCTCTAATATTTCATATTCACCTTGTATCATACTAAAAATATCTTCACTGGCCTTGCAATACTCTTGGTACTTCTTCAAGAATACATTCTTCATGTCCTCCCATGTTTGAATGTAGTTCCCACCAAGGCTCATAAACCATCGGAGAGCTACTCCTTTTAAAGTAAGAGGAAAATTTTTCAATATATGAGCATTAGTACAATAATCATATCCTCTACAAAGTACTTCAAACTCAAATAAGAATGTATCTGGATCTTCATTTTCCAAACCATGAAAATTTGGTAGAGTAGATGGGGGAATGATGTGCATTTGTGTCACTCCTAGATCTCTGATAGGGAATTCAAAAGTAGCAATGTGAGACATTTCTTACCATAATAGAAGATGTTCTTCATGTGTTTCTTTGAGGATCCTCCTTCAAATGTTCCTATCAATTGCTTAGTGGAATGGGTGGTGCTTACATCACCACTTGAGTGGAATTATGAGATTTTTCTTTCAAAATTCTACCTCTAAAATTTCTACTTCTATTAGTGCATGCTATATGACCTATGCTTGACTACTGAGGGTAGACCCATCGCTGGTTCCACAGGATGCACACGTAGGTTCTTACCTTCCATCTTCAATATCGAACTCTCATGAAGTGAGGTATGCATCTACAACTAGATATTAGTGTGGTAGTGAAACTTGACTGTCTCCCCGGTAACAACGCCAAAATGTTGGGTAAAATTAATTGCTTAGTAAATAAATAAAACAACTAATCACCTAGACATTAATTATCAACCCGAGGAGCGTCTTTTTATTTCAAGGCAATTGGAAAAATATATGCATAACAATACCAATAGCTAACACTGGTTCTATATGATTGTGTTCTATACTATCAATCTCATTCAACAAGAAATAAAATGTAAGACTTGAATAATAAAACTAAAATGAAAAAGAAGAAAGTAAATGACAGGAATAACAATTATGCTAATCACAAAACCTGGATCATTGCTAAATTAAATCACACCTTATTGAATTGGAAATTTAAGCTATTGCACTCAACATAATTCAAATGCTAATCTAGACCAATAAATCAAATGAAATCTAGAAGTTGCAGGAAATAAAAAATCTGGAAATGCAACAACTTAACAAATTACTTGATTAAAATGGAAATTTAATTTAAAGAACATCGATTTAAATTCAAAGAAACAAGCACACAACTAAATTATTGTAGATGTTCAAGGCAGCACCTCATCCAAGGTAGTAGCCCCAACTACCCAAGACTTAGTTCCACCTTGAGAAATAACTCAGATCAAATTACAAATAATGGATGTAGAACTCAATGGATAACTTCCTTCATTAAAACATATGAGAGAAATAATTATAGCATAATGAAGCTCTTAGATTTGCCTCATATTCAACAATTGTTCATCCTCTCATCTCTCATCTCTTATCTCTTCTCCTACATCCTATCTAACAATTCTCCATCTCTTATCTCCTAATTATCCTTCCATTATCCTCCTAATTATCTTCTAATTCTCCCATTCTCCTTTTGATCTTTGTTTTCATTTAAATACATAGAGAGTGTTAGGCCCCTATACTACTAGTGTAACCCCTTATTGTTATTAGTATAACCCACTTATTATGTTGATGTACCCATGTAGTGCCCATATCGTTACAATTGTGCCCCATAGAAGCCCACTATTGTTATTATTGTGCCCTTACATTATTATTGTTATGTCGGCTCTGATTATGTTATGACCCCTTAGACTCCTATATAGAAAGGAGGTATTTTCATTTGTATCATCCAAGAATTGTTCATTTATGTAATGTAAAGGAGGTTTCCCCCTCGAAGAGGCTGAATTCTAAGGCGTTGATCTATCTTTTCTATCTTTTCTTGAGCTGGTTCCATAACATTTGGTATCAGAGCTTTGGATTCTAGGGTTTTGCTGCTCCAAACAGGTCATCGTGGCATTTTCACTATAACTTTTTTTCTGTGACATTTCAGAAGTCACAAAAAAACCCCATTTGAGAAGAAATCGCGCTGAACCTTGGGTGCGAATTTCAGATCTTTTCGCGCGAAATTTGGGGAGATATGATCTGAGGAAGTTGGTATTTTTGCAGACTCCTGAATTACATTCAAAACAGGTGACCTGGGGAAAATCATCATAACTTTCTCTCTGGGGATTGGATTGAAATTTTGTAAGAAGGTACAGAAAGAGGACGGATTATAGTTTCTTGTGTGCATTTTTTAGATCCAAAGGTTGAAACAGTGACTCATGGCACGTCGTACAAGTTCGCTCTACTGAACTAGTCTATAATCATGTAATCTTGCGAGATTGTGCATAACTCTTTCTTCGAGAATCCAATTTGGATCAGACTGGTGGCATTGGAAAGAGGACATAGAGGGCTACTACAGATCACAATTTCATAACTTAAAGATCTGAAAGTACATAGTTACAGTCGTTTCAAGGTAGAGCTCCTAAAATCAAGAAAAAGCAAGATGAGGAAGTTTGATGGCAAGGATCCGGTAAATTGGATACTTCAGATGGAGCAATATTTTGATATACATGGTGTACAATTGTTACAAAAAGTATGTATTGCATCTTCATATTTAGAACCAGATCAATCTTTATGGTACAAAGGGCTTTGTTCTCGTAAACAACTTGTTACGTGGTCAATTTTCACGGAGGAAATGATAGCACATTATGAGGATACAAAGAGAAACACCTTCTTTAGAGCAACACCACAACAATTGGAAAGAGTAAAAGGGCTTTGTGACATAGTGGAAAGCAAATTATGGAAACCAGGAAGTGTACCCCTCACAAATATAAAGATGGAAGTGTTGTTTCTCCTAGCCTTCCACAACCAACAAGGGTTACACCACAACAATTGGAAGAAAAAAGAGAAAAAGGGCTTTGTTACAATTGTGATAGCAAATGCACTAAAGGTCATAAGTGTGCTGAGAAGAAATTATTTTACATAGAATATGAAGAGAAGGAAGAAAATGATCAAGAAACAACAAAAGAAGAATATATACGCCAGGATCCCACCCCAGAGAAAGAAGAAATGAATCAGACCATATCTTGTAAAGCATTGGCAAGAATTACCACTCCTCAAACTTTCAAGATAGAAGGGCATATCAAGAAGAAAAAGGTGCAAGAAGTGAAAGATCACATCGAGAAAGAAGAAATGAATCCAACCATATCTTGTAATTCATTGTTTGAAATTACCACTCCTAAAACTATCAAGATAGAAGGACATATAAAGAAGAAAAATGTTCAAGAAGTGAAAGATCACATCGAGCATCAAGAAATAAATCCGACCATATCTTGTAAAGGATTGGAAGAAATTACCACTCCTCAAACCCTAGAGATAGAAGGACATATCAAGAAGAAAAAGGTTCAAGCAGTGAAAGATCACATCGAGCATCAACAACAAGTTCTCCAACTTTTAAAGGATAATGCCACTTCGGTGCAAAATCAAACGAAACAACAGGCACTTAAAAAATGGCGACCTTATCGAATGGGAAGACTCTTCAAGGATGAGGATGTGGAAGCATTGTTTTGTGCTATTTATATTATCCAACCAAATTGGATAAATGAAGCAAGGGATGAATGGAAGAAGGACGAAGAAGTATGGCCACTTATTCAAAAGTTGCAAAAGATCCCAATTCAAACAATATTGCCATAAATTAAAGAGGAAGGAAAAATCATATTGGAACCTGGAGCAGTCATAGAAACAAGAACCCGACAGCTACGAAATCGATCAATTTCAGAGTATGTCATCAAGTGGAAGAACTTACCCGCTGAATATTCCACATGGGAGGACAAGAATTTTATACAGAAGCATCAAGAACTACTCAAGCGTTGAGGACAACGCTTTTTGAAGGAGAGGGGCATGTTAGGCCCCTATACTACTAGTGTAACCCCTTATTGTTATTAGTATAACCCACTTATTATATTGATGTACCCATGTAGTGCCCATATTGTTACTATTGTGCCCCATAGAAGCCCACTATTGTTATTATTGTGCCCTTACATTATTATTGTTATGTCGGCTCTGATTATGTTATGACCCCTTAGACTCCTATATAGAAAGGAGGTATTTTCATTTGTATCATCCAAGAATTGTTCATTTATGTAATGTAAGGGAGGTTGCCCCCTCGAAGAAGCTGAATTCTAAGGTGTTGATCTATCTTTTCTATCTTTTCTTGAGCTGGTTTCATAACAGAGAGTAAAGGGAAGTTACAACAAAGCTGATTACAAAATGATTTCGATTACAATTTTTTGATTGATTACATAATCTTAATAAACAATATTAGATCTGAAATATCTTCCCATCATGATTTAGTTGGAACAAGTCAAATTTGATATTGCAATTGGAAGAATTTGGAAAATGGTTGCAACAACAAATCTGCAAAAATCATCTTCGAAGAACCTTCTGTTTCTCTTAATAAATACCAAATTATAGAAAACTTCTCATGAGAAAACTAACTCGATATGTTCTAGACAGAACCCATGTTTCGGATTTTCTAGATTCTCCTTCAATTGTCAAAAATGTCCAATGCAAAACTGTCACTTCTTATTCCAACGAATTTCTAAGTTGGAATATTTAATTATGAGCCGGAGATCAAATTTGCAATCTGGAAAAGATCTTGGAGGCTGAAATCGTGAGTGATGTTATAACAAATTCATTAATAAGATATCATTGGTAAAATCATGCATTATAATCATCAGTTTATTAAAATTAAAGGAGAAGAGATAATATTTATCCATAAGAGCATAAATAATTATAAAATGGAATTATATGATAAATTATGATAAATGACATGATAAAGAAGGGTAGAAATGGATGAAATAGCTGTTAAAAAGTGATAATAATAATGAAAAATTAGTGGTCCAACATCTACTACATTGCAAATAGTAAAAATGAATTGTATGGCCAATAGTTTTTTTCTCTTTTTTTAACCTTGTTCTAGTGTACTCGAGTAACCATACTGGTGCATACTATTTCCGAAGTGCACAACTATTTTTTAAATTAAAAAACACTATCGTGGTGTACCTTGTTATTTATTCACCAAGAATTTCAATATAGGAATAACATGGGTGCTTCATGGGATTATAGCACCGAAATGGTGAAAATGAATTTTTCTAACCATCATTCTCATTTGGGCTAAGCGCACCTCTTTCAATCAAGGAGCTCTTCATCGATCTTCATTCAGTTTAAATTCTTACATGTTGATTATTTTTCTTAGTGTTTTTGTTTTCGATCTTGCTTTATTTGTTGGAATTTTAACTCTTTTCAGTTTCTTTGTTGGAGTTTTTGTCCATTGTTTCTAGTATAAGTATCAATCTGTTGTTGCAAGAATTTTTCTTGTGGCTCTTTGCATTCAGTGACCTTTCACCTTATTGTCATGATGGCAACAGAGGCTTTAAGTAATTGCATACCTTTCCTCTTAGATATTTTGTGTTTCTATCTTAATTATAGGTATTTTCTAGTTGATTTCAATCTAATTCAAGAAAGAGTGCACTTCTGGAAGTGAATGCCTCGTTATCTTGGAAAATTGTGCCCAGAAAACCCAGTTTCCTTCAAGAGTATACTCATGAGAAACAAACCCTCATTGTTCTTAGAAATTTTACACTCCTTGACTGCATGGTGCATCTCGAACCAACAATCATCTCACTTCATCCCCTACCTATGTGCCCTATGCCCTCCCAGTACCTCTTGAGTATACAACGCATTAGGAAGGCTCAAGCCTGACCCGTTATCCCTTTGGCTTGTACCCTATGCCCGCTCTGTCTTCCTTGAGCACACAATAAACTCTCTTGGGATAGGGTCCCTGGGGTCATTTTGGTGAAGTTTTGGGTAAATTTTGTAATATATGTTTGTAACTAATGTAAAGTCTCCACAAAATATGGAAGCAGAGCACGAAGCTAGTAGATGTAAAAGGGGCTTTAGTCCATTAAGTAGAGAGTTTTTGAGACCCTCCCATGGTTCACGAAGCATGGTATTATAAAGAAAATGCTATATATAGATGAGTCATAGTGAGTCTTAAGAGGTACCTAATAGTGAAGAATCATTGTAAATGCAAGGTGCTAAGGCAAGAAAGGTATGCTTCCTGTACTTAGGCATAAGGGGAAGTCTCCTGCAACTGAGTGCATGAAGACCTTGGTAAGTCCACAGGCTGAGTGCACGGGCCCTTGCAGCTAAGTGCGTAGGGAAAAGAAGTATGTAATTAAATGATTATACTTAATAAAGACTGTTTTGAGCTGAATTGGATGCATCTGTGACTTATTATTTACTTCTGCAAAGTTTATGTATCTTCGTTATATGTTATGATTTATATGAATTAATGCTTATTTACTACGTGAAACTAATATATTTGTACTCTTTATGCATGTTAATGATAATTAAGGACCTTCACGAAGATCTGAAAGTCAATTAGATAGATTTACAGTAGTTGCATGTTCGGAAGGGTTAAAGGTGCTTGAATGTAGATCTAAACCTTAAGAACTTTAGGAATCCATCACACAAGCCTCTGGATGCAGAAACCTGGATCTGTCATCCCCAATACTGCTTTGGGTGAGACTGTAACCTGTGCTACATGGGTTGTTTCCGAAAGGGCTAACAGTTAGGGTTTTGTTGGTTCGCCCGAATAAACTTGAACTTGCGTAAGGCCCCATCAAGCCAACAAATGGTTTTGTTGCCAAGACCGGGATCCATTTGAGGAATGTGTGATGTTGAATAAGTGGTTTCCTGCTAAGAAGGAAATTGAGAAATGGATTGATCAGAAGTTGCATGTGTTTGCGGCTTAAGAGAATAGGAACCCAAATTTATCCAAGGAACAATGGTTGAATAGATACCTGTACAGAAAAGATACATAAGCCTTCTTTTGTTTCTTCTCTTGCAAACTACATGAGTGGTTATCCAAGATAGCAGATAGTCAGGGTACGTGGAGACTTGATGACCTTATTGTGTAGAATCCAGAGATGGTGAAGTGCTTCGAAGCTTTAAAAAATAACATCGCATGGGTTGTTGATCAGTGGATTGATAGTATGTTTGGAGGATTCATCACTGAGCTATCGATCGATAGAAGCATCAACAATAGTGAAGTAGAGCACAGGTTCTTCAAGGGACCATGGGGCAAGTATTTAGAAACTCTGAAAACTTTGATTAAGATGTTGTTGTGTGAAAATAGGGTTATTCCATTACCTTGATGTTTGGAACTACACGAAGTAGAAAACCATTCAAAAGGAACAAAGAATGAGTTTCTAAATATAGTCTGATGTTAAGATCATCTGATAGTGATGACAAAGTGACTATTTTGAGGATGCCATGAAGTGTGTTTCAGATAGTAAGTCAGGGTATCCTTAGGATACCTCATCCATCTACTCCACCTCCACCTCCACCTCTGCCACATACACCTACACCTTCACCTCCACCTCCACCTCCTCCATATACACCTACACCTTCTCCTCCACCTCCACCTCTGCATCAACCTTTCAACATGGTGATCACAATGAATATGGTGATCTTTAAAGGGGTAGGGAGCAAAGACCTCGAACAATTCTAGTTCATTTCCAATGATGTGTGGACATCGAAGTAGATTATTGATGATTATATACAGAAAGCACAGTTGGTTACGACACTGTAGGATAGGGCACTGACTTAGTATACCAAGTTCTATGAGGATAGACCTCGTGCGAAGATGGCATAGACTTAGTGGATGTTGAAAAGTAAGTTTAAGAAGCTTAAGTCTCAGGTGTAGTCTGTAACCAATTTTAAGGAAATACAATAGAGGGTAAATGAGTCCTTGTGGGATTTCAATCAGAGGCTAAAATTCCTTATCCAGTAGGCTAATATGAAGATCATGGATGACTAACACAGAGACTAGAACATTGCTTCATTGTTTCCTCATCTGAGATTACCATTATCACAATAGAAGATAGGAACACATGCAGAGGCTGTGGAGATTGCGATTATAATGGAAGCCTCACCAGTGTAGGATATGAACATTGGAGTACAACAAATTCAGTCACAACCGACAAGCCTGCACATGGAGTTGCAAATATTGAATATATGAAAGGAAGCTCATTCGGAGGTGTGCACTGAAGTTTGGTGCACAAAATGTAAAGATAAAGTACATGTTAAGGATCACTGCCCTGTGTATCAGAATTATTTGATCATAGGAGGTCTTGTTCCTTTAAAGCCTGAAAAAATTGTAGGACCAAGCGCAAGAGTACCCTTATGGTGCGATATTTTCCAAATAGGTGGGAAACACATGAGTAACCATTGTCACCTTTTGAAAAAGTTTGTTCAGACTCTGCAACAATTGTTTTGTACCTTCTGCAATTCAACTGGACATGATGGGAAAAACTACTGAAGCTACAAATTAATGATGGAGAAAAACCCTATTTATCAAATGCAGGCATAAAATCGGCCTCAGCATCAGGCTGTAGGTGTAGTGCACGAAGGATTCCAAGGTCATGGAAGAGGAAGATGAGGATGGGCTGGCAGAGGTTGTGCACAAGTCATTTTTTATAACTATGGAGAAGTAAGAAATTTTGTGCGTGACTGTCTGTTGTGGCCACCAACAACCCCCCCCTTTTTTCATATAAGTGTTCTCCAAAATACTAAATGAATGGTGACCCTTAGTTGAAACTTTAGGAAAAGCTAGAGTTTCCTTTCTTCTAAATAAGGTTACCATCGTAAGCTTAGGAAAATCTTTTGAATACTTTAAAACCTAAGTTTGTGATAAGAAAAATCTTTAAAGTCGCATCATAAAATGATAGAAAAACTCCTCCATTTGGGTATAATCCTGGTATGTGCAAGAGTCCCGTACTAAGAGATATATCGCATCGCAATAAAGTAGTGCCAATGGGAAAGCCTTCAAGATTTCCCTATTTGCGATAACCCCGATCGCAAGATCGCATATCGCAGGAATGGGCTAACAAAAATATGGCAAGCATAAAACTTCTGCGATCTGCGACGTGTGCGATATTGCGATAACACGATGGTGCGATAACGCGACGTGTGCGATGGTGCGATAATGCGAGAGTGCGATGGTGCGATAATGCGATGTCGCGATCTGCGACGATTGCGAACCAAATCGCAAAATCACCCCATCGTGAAACTTTCGGGCGCGTTATTCAAGAAAAGCCACTTACCATAATCTGACTTAAGATCATGCGCTTTTAATGATAATAAAGGAATTAGTTTTCATCTATTAAATGTAGACATGTGCTTTTTCAAAGAATTACTTCACGTAAGGTGGCATATTTGATATATCAGCTGCATTTAAGACTCTCCCATCACCTTTCTTGATCAATCATTTCCATTTGTGAGCTACAGGAACGAAGAACGAAAGATGATACAAAGCCATACGCAAGAAGAAATGGGAAAGAAAAGTAAGGCTCAGGGCTCTGAGGTGAAGGAGATGGCACCTTTATATACAAACACAGCTTGTAACAGAGACACAGGGATATCAACGTGGGAAAGCATGTACAGACTGCTTGAAGAAGAAAACCCCAGAATAATGAAGGTTACTGCTGTCGCAGATTCACAGGGCTCTTCCGAAGCATCCTTAGAAGAATTGGCGTGCTCATTCCTTCATCGGATAGCAGCAAGGCCTAAAATTCTCCCATATACGGATATGATCAAGTGGATACTTGACAATGCAGAAATGGACGACAGACAGTTCAAAATTCAAGGACATGGGCTCATCGGGTCATTCGCTGCACAAGACTTAAAGCTCATGTATCATCTTCCTAAACTGCAGGCGACCTACAATGCACAATTCATTAAAAAAATTGTGGCAGAGAACCCGAACCTATCAGAGACCACTAAAGATTGGTCCAGAAAAGATGAACCACTCAAAAAGGATAAAAACGGTATGTACAGCACTGGTTCCCTCACCTCTCCGTATTGTTTTGCTGCGGCCATGCTTTGTAGATTATTTGGGATGCCAGATATCAATAAGTTTTCGTCTGAATGGTTACCATTGATTGATGCTGCCACAAATGCCGTTATTATAGATTGGGCCAAGATCTTTTCTGATAACCTGTTCACAGCTATTATCAAATACCGGTCTAAGAGATCCATGTCTCAAAGGATCTATCCTCCTTTTTACCTATCTGCATATGTTATGGATTCTATTTGTTATGTGTCTAAATTTCCCTCTATGGGTTGGAAATGGACAACTCAGGACCCATTACCCATACATGTCTATCATAAGATATTATGGGATTCTCAGTTCGTTCCACATTTCTACCAAATTTGTCATGGGCTTATCTTACCCATGTATAGAATGATGTATGACAAAGAACCCCCGAGGTGCTCACCTGAGGCACAGATAGATATCATCCCCATCGCAAGATGGTTCGGGGAAGAATGGTTCACCTATATTAGAGTATTCGGAAGCACCGTCCCTCCTCATGTCCTACCTTTATATATTCCTGACAAACTGCTGGCTCGAGAAATTGCATATCAAACCTGTTCAGAAGGCGGCCTAACCAAAGATCTAAAAGACAAAAAGAAGGCCATATGGCCCCAGTTTCCTGTAGCTTGTGGGGCCTTTTCATTGTTCGATGTGGGTCACGCGTTCACCGAAGTGGAGAATATGACGTGTCTACAATTATTTAAATTCCCGGCAAGGCCATTTGACCCAAATAAAGTCGCCCAAGATTTCACAACGAACGTCAAGATAAAGATATTCTTTGGAAAGAAGGATCTGTTTGATGATTTATTTCAGAATAAAAGCTCACTCCAGGAAATTTTGCGGGAAGCTCAATCGCAACTGTCTCCAGATGACCTCCAAAAGTTCATGGTATACAGGGAAAGAAGACTAGCCACTGTTCCTCTAGAAAAGTTGCAACTACCTGCCAGAGAACCTACTCCAAGCATTAGCCTTAGCGAGAATTCAAGCGCTGCTGGATCTAAATCTAGGAGTGAACAAGAGATGCCTGAGCATTCTAAGAAATCCGTAAACGACCAAGATAAAGGTGAAGAGTCAGCTAAGGACACCGCTCAGTCAATGGAATTTCCACGGCAGC
Source organism: Pinus tabuliformis (assembly GCA_031772625.1). NCBI lineage: Eukaryota > Viridiplantae > Streptophyta > Pinopsida > Pinales > Pinaceae > Pinus > Pinus tabuliformis. The sequence continues at coordinate 463,476,881 of CM062814.1, forward strand.
AAGTTATCGCCTCCCCGTCAAGAGATGTTCCCCCTCTCATCGTTGAAGCACCACCTGTCACAACAGAATCAGAAAAAGAATGGGAAACCTTCAATGAACTGATCAATCTTGAAGGACAGGCCCCAAAAACACCTGTGAGCAATACACAGGTAACACAAGAAGTGTGCTCAACCATAGTCAGCAATGTCACAGAAACAGAGCATATTCTTATCGCTCCATCTTCTGAACTTCTACTGAATGTAGAAGAAATTCCCCCACTGGACATATTTTACAGTCCCCAAAATAAAGTAGTTGTGAGAAGGCAAAGAAAAAAGAGAAAGTTAGAAAACACACTTTCTCAAGATACTGAACACTTAGACGTCCTATGGAAAGATCCTGTCAATAATCCAATTGAAAATCTCACCAAACTGTCTCAGATCGTAGGGGCGTATGCCTCTGCGACAATTGAAAAAGTGTTAGAAGTACAGCAATTGCTGAAAGAGCTAGAAAATCAGATACAGATACTGCAACTACAATTGCAACAAGCCAATGCCAATAACGAGGCACGCAAACAGCTTGAAAAGTTGCAGGAAGACTTCCAGCAAATGCAAATAAGCTATCAAAGAAGTTTGGATGAAAAGGGAAAACAATTGCAAGCTGTACAGGAAATGCACAGAGACGACACCAAAATTACAGAGTTCATTTCAGAGTCTATTTCCTTGAACCAACAACTACTGTAGCAACAGGAAGAGTTGGGACAGAAGATATCACAGTGGAGTTATTATTACGAACTGAGTGATAAAATCACCAATCAAGTGGTAGACTTGGGAAGTGACTATGATCAGATTGACAAACGAGTGATGGAGTACTTGGCTTGGCAGGAAGAAGACGAGGGAAAAAGAGCAGGCGCACCCAAGATAAATGAAAATCATAAAGACTTGATCTTCAACAAATGGGACGATCAAATCAGGGAAGCGGAACAAGCAGCGGCTACAATAGCGAGCATTCTTGTCGACTGTGTAAATGAAAATTTGCACAGAGCAAACTTGATTGAACTGACCACCGCAGGGAATTTGCCAAATAAACTGCGACTAGAAGCAGAATGGAAACAGAAGGCACAGGAAAAGGAAAAAGCGGTCCAAGCACTAGACAGGTTAAATTGGGAGTGTTACTGGGCATACTTAGTGAAGCCGCATACTCAGCAGATGACTCTGAAATGTATCATAAATGCAGCCAAGAAAGTAGTTCCAGCTCTCATAGATTCTGTTTTCTTAGCCCAGCTCAAAGCAGAAGTCAGTTAGCCGATTCTCCTCAAGCCCGTGATGAATGCATGCAGTTTTAAGGATCAGATTCAAAAGTAACCTTGTTTAGAATGTTGTTTTTTTCTTTAAAATTAGATTAGAAAAAGGGCGGTCATTTGAAAACCGCATCCTAAATTTTGTAAATTGACTATTATTAGAATTAGGAAGTAGTATTTTAACTCTTCTCATGCATTTGGAGAAGCGTCCAGAAATTTGTCAAAAACTTGTCCTCAGAACATGCACTTCTGCACCCTCAGAGGAGGTTTTGATGAATGGATGGATCGAGGTTTATTAATGTTTGCACTTGATATCTGCTACTGATGTTGCACTTTTGTACTCTTAGTAGATGTTAGAACAAGTAGAGATAAATCATTTTTGCTTGAAGCTTATGAGTAGGACCAGTCATAAATGGTACTTTTATCTCTTGGCCATTTCTGCTTATATTCTTAAAGTGATATACAATTTTTAGTTGTTTATATGTTATTGCATGAATGTGTGAGTTACCATTTGGCACTTTTGTACAGTGGAGTCATTTATTTATGTTTGATATATAAATAACTTATTATGTCATATGCTGTTCACAACTGTTTTGCCTAACTTTTTATGCAAAGTGGTTCATCTTAATTGATTTCCATTCTTATGATGACTGAATGATCTTTATTACTAGTTATTGTTTGAAATCTATTTAGATCGCATAATAGAAGAAATACACCCCGGGTTAGCATAGATTAGATGTGCTATTTTCATTAGATTACAATAGCATAGAATTAGATTAAAATAGCTTAGATCAGAACTCTTAGATCAGCATAATCCAACTTTTCACACACACACCCTTAGATTGGGAAACTGGTCCCATTATCCCCAGTCGGACCCGCTATACCAAACGGATAAGGAGCTTCCAACTAAGGTCCGAACCGGGTGGGTATCCCCCTTGTTGTCGACCCGATTTTCGGGGCTTCAACATATTTGGCGCTAGAAGGAGGGCCTGAACATAGTGTCTGTTGGAATGGTTTGAAATCGTAATCATTTGAATTAGGATGGCCACTCACAAACTTCCCATTTGGAGTTGCATCCATGTTCGTGCCTATTCCAACACTCCACCTGAAGTGGTAAGACTCTTGTCTCAGGTAAAATTCAATGGTAAGAATAATTCTTCTACTTTTAATCATGCTCTTCAATTTATTCAAAGAGTTTCAAGTTCGAACGTTCAAAGAATTGATGAAGGCATCTTATGCATAATTTTTACTCTTACATTCACGGCGGAAGCCAGAAAATGGTGTAGAACCCTCCCAGTTGCCTCAATTCATAGCTGGGACCATTTTGTCAAAGCTTTCATCTGTAAATTTGATTGCTATGATTATGATCAGGTATATGATGAGATCGAGTATTTACGAAAAGATGATGAATCTGTTAGGGATTTTAATATGCGATTTCATCTTGATTGTTTAAAATATGATCTTGAAAATGAACTCATGAATGAAGAATCTTCAGATTATTCTGAACATTCCCTACCTCCTATGTCCGATCCATCAGAAATTAGTTCGAGTCTTGTTTTGCTTTCTTCTAATAGGAATGAAAATTCCAATTTAAATATGCAAATCACTCATGATGAAGAAAATTCCCAAAGCTTAGGAGATCTGCCTGCTCTAACGCAAGAAGATAAAAGCGAAGATGTTGAAAGAAAGCCTGCCTCGAAACCAGAAGACAACTTGGAGACAAGGTTCGATAATATCATCGCAAGTCAAATGCCCAGGTTAGAACAACAAATTAATTCTCTTTCGGAAAATACGAACACGCAAAGGTATGATCTAAAGCCCGATGTCTACGGTGAATGTGATGAACAAGAATTTTTTCACGATGATATTTTCAAATGCATTGTTCTGGAATCGCATTTTTCTCTTTATCCTGATGTATTTAGTGATGATAATTTTCCCCCCCCAGTATTAATGATATCTCAAAAAGTACAGAGGATTATTCAAATAAATCACCATTAGGTTTTCAAAATAAAGAGGCAGCTATAGAACATCCTTTGGTCATTAGTAAACAAGAACAACTTGACCTTCCTTTTCTGAAAATATTGGATAAAAAAGAAAAATCTAGAGAGACCAGTAAAATCATTTATGATAGCTATTGTGATGATGATGCTGATGTTGATTTATCTCAAGTAACTCAACAGAGCTCAGATAATGAGAGATATTCTAATTCAAGAATCATATCAGTTGATCCTCATTCCAGAGCGACAGATCATTTGCATGATTTTACTATTCAAAACAATGTCCCGATCTATGATTCGTATCATGAGCAAACCCCTATGCATGTTCCCAATCATAACTTGTTTTCTGATTCACAAGACGTAATTCGAAGTTACTCAGATCCCATGATTCTGGCCAGTTCTTGTGAAGAAGAAGATATTTCATGTCAGTCCCAGTTGTGCTGTAACATTAGCTGTACAGATAATCATTGCATTCTTTTTCGCTTGCACTCATTTTGTACAAAATCGGATTGTGTTTTAAATTTTCAGATTTTCGATAGATTACTATGGTATATTGAGCACCTTATCAAAGAACATTCGAAAGATGTATTACCATTTTGGAAAACTAAATTGTGTCAAGGAAATACAGAACTTTTTCAATTCCACGATCAATCAATATCAGCCTTTCAGAAGAAACTTCTGTGTCATCCAAAACATCATCAACAAAAAAAATTATTTTTGGAAACTTGCCAACAATTCGCGTTAATTGATAAATCTCTTTCCAAAAATTTCCATCTATTCTTCATTAATTTATTTAGTGATTTATATGTGGAAACTTTCCTTTTACAAGAAATTGCTAAAAGCTTGACTTTTACGCATTGTAGATTACAGGCCATCAAAACTAAAAAATCATATTCTTAATCTGGCTTTTCATCTTTCCTATTACGTGATCACCAATCCATAACAAAAATTCATCCCGATTTTTATGATCCAATAGGTATCCAATTGGACAAAAGATTTCATAAGAAAGAAATTTCAGGCGGATTTCCAACTGAAGTTACACTTTCTAATCCTACATCCAATATTCACAGTCCAAGAAAAGTTTTATTCTTAACACTAATGTTTAAAAGGTACATACGTGTAGGAATAAAAGAGAAAAGATGGTTCCACTGGAAATATCATTTTACCTAGTTAATTTTTCTGTTTATAGTTAGGATAGGAGTAAGGATAGTTTAGCTAGGATGTTAAGTGGATAATTTAGTTTTTTAAATATTGATAGGCAAAATAAGAGAAGAACTTATCCCTATCATGTACATAATCCAAGGGAATAGTTACCTCTCATTTCTTTAAATTTTCCCCTCCCTAATAAAATCTGCCTGTGGTTAACAACATTTGACATTTACTAAAGACACCATTTCTCTATCAGATTTTGAACTTCTGCTCATATAAATAGCAAATCTTTTGGAAACTTAATCTTTATTATTAATAGATACAGTTAAAAACTTTAAACCAGATATGATACTAGTTTCAACTTCCAAAAAATTTGACGAAAGCAATCTTAGTGAAGAAATTGTTTTATATCAGTACAATGAAAGGTATCAATAACGAAATGAGGATTCCCTGTAGATCAGCCATGTCCAAAAAAAACTCTATTATTGTCATCCAAAGCTTTCTTAAGGAAAGCGATGATATCCTCCCTGTTAAAGAAAATCGCAGCATTCAGAGAGACAATCCAAGAAACACTATATCTCAAAGAATAAGAGGTCTGATCACGAGCCGGCTTATCATGATCACAGATATTATAAACTTTGCTGACTTTGCCAAACACTGTCCATCAAAACAGGGAAATGACTCAAGATTATTGAAATCAAAAGACAAGGGGTCTCATCACGAGCCAGCTTGTTCAGCAAAAGTGTAAATCAAGTGAATGACTGTGTCATAATTTGGCTACCAAACCAAGACATTGTTCTTTGAGAATAAAAAAGGAAAAAATGTCAATATGGGTTTTTCTTTGAAAAGTTGTAGATCACCTTAAGCAGGATAAAGGATCATTACTGGGTAATAGGTAACCCTGTCGAGGCTATGAACGCCTGCTGGCAGCAGAGGCTCTACCTACGACAAATGAGCATATTTTAAAACTGGTACACAGGGAAGGCCTTATTTTTATTTTTACAAGACCAAGTAATGGCTGATGTAAATGCAAGGACCAGCTGAGGAAGCAAATAATTAAAGTAGAAAGAGGTTGGAATGAAATATCGTTGATAGTTTGGGGTATAATACACTTTATCTTTTATAATAAAGTTTAATTTTCCAAAAAAATTTGTTTTGGAAATTTGAAAAGTTCAATAGAAAATCAGAGATAACTGGTTCTCCCAAGTGAATCGCCAATTGTTGTGGCCAGCAACAACCCCCCCCCCCCCCTTTTTCATTTAAGTGTTGTCCAAAATACTAAATGAATGGGGACCCTTAGTTGAAACTTTAGGAAAAGCTAGAGTTTCCTTTCTTCTAAATAAGGTTACCATCGTAAGCTTAGGAAAATCTTTTGAATACTTTAAAACCTAAGTTTGTGATAAGAAAAATCTTTAAAGTCGCATCATAAAATGACAGAAAAACTCCTCCATTTGGGTATAATCCTGGTATGTGCAAGAGTCCCGTACTAAGAGATATATCGCATCGCAATAAAGTAGTGCCAATGGGAAAGCCTTCAAGATTTCCCTATTTGCGATAACCCCAATTGCAAGATCGCATATCGCAGGAATGGGCTAACAAAAATATGGCAAGCATAAAACTTCTGCGATCTGCGACGTGTGCGATATTGCGATAATGCGATGGTGCGATAATGCGACGTGTGCAATGGTGCGATAATGTGAGAGCGCGATGGTGTGATAATGCAATGTCACGATCTACGACGATTGCGAACCAAATCGCAAAATCACCCCATCGCGAAAATTTCGGGCGTGTTATTCAAGAAAAGCCACTTACCATAATCTAACTTAAGATCATGCGCTTTTATTGATAATAAAGGAATTAGTTGTCATCTATTAAATGTAGACGCGTGCTTTTGCAAAGAATTACTTCACGTAAGGTGGAATATTTGATATATCTGCTCCATTTAAGACTCTCCCATCACCTTTCTTGATCAATCATTTCCATTTGTGAGCTGCAGGAATGAAGAACGAAAGGTGATACAAAGCCATACGCAGGAAGAAATGGGAAAGAAAAGTAAGGCTCAGGGCTCTGAGGTGAAGGAGATGGCACCTTTATATACAAACATAGCTTGTAACAGAGACGCAGGGATATCAACGTGGGAAAGCATGTACAGACTGCTTGAAGAAGAAAACCCCAGAATAATGAAGGTTACTGCTGTCGCAGATTCACAGGGCTCTTCCGAAGCATCCTTAGAAGAACTGGCGTGCTCATTCCTTCATCGGATAGCAGCAAGGCCTAAAATTCTCCCATATACGGATATGATCAAGTGGATACTTGACAATGCAGAAATGGATGACAGACAGTTCAAAATTCGAGGACATGGGCTCATCGGGTCATTCACTGCACAAGACTTAAAGCTCATTTATCATCTTCCTGAACCGCAGGTGACCTACAATGCACAATTCATTAAAAAATTTGTGGCAGAGAACCCGAACCTATCAGAGACCACTAAAGATTGGTCTAGAAAAGATGAACCGCTAAAAAAGGATAAAAATGGTATGTACAGCACTGGTTTCCTCACCTCTCCGTATTGTTTTACTGCGGCCATGCTTTGTAGATTATTTGGGATGCCAAATATCAATAAGTTTTCGTCTGAATGGTTACCATTGATTGATGCTGCCACAAATGCCGTTATTATAGATTGGGCCAAGATCTTTTCTGATAACCTGTTCACAGCTATTATCAAATACCGGTCTAAGAGATCCATGTCTCAAAGGATCTATCCTCCTTTTTACCTATCTGCATATGTTATGTATTCTATTTGTTATGTGTCTAAATTTCCCTCTATGGGTTGGAAATGGACAACTCAGGACCCATTACCCGTACATGTCTATCATAAGATATTATGGGATTCTCAGTTCGTTCCGCATTTCTACCAAATTTGTCATGGGCTTATCTTACCCATGTATAGAATGATGTATGACAAAGAACCCCCGAGGTGCTCACCTGAGGCACAGATAGATATCATCCCCATTGCAAGACAGTTCGGGGAAGAATGGTTCACCTACATTAGAGTATTTGGAAGCACCATCCCTCCTCATGTCCTACCTTTATATATTCCTGACAAACTGCTGGCTCGAGAAATTGCATATCAAACCTGTTCAGAAGGCGGCCTAACCAAAGATCTAAAAGACAAAAAGAAGGCCATATGGCCCCAGTTTCCTATAGCTTGTGGGGCCTTTTCATTGTTCGATGTGGGTCACGCGTTCACCGAAGTGGAGAATATGACGTGTCTACAATTATTTAAATTCCCGGTAAGGCCATTTGACCCAAATAAATTCGCCCAAGATTTCACAACGAACGTCAAGATAAAGATATTCTTTGGAAAGAAGGATCTGTTTCATGATTTATTTCAGAATAAAAGCTCACTCCAGGAAATTTTGCGGGAGGCTCAATCGCAACTGTCTCCAGATGACCTCCAAAAGTTCATGGTATACAGGGAAAGAAGACTAGCCACTGTTCCTCTAGAAAAGTTGCAACTACCTGCCAGAGAACATACTCCAAGCATTAGCCTTAGCGAGAATTCAAGCGCTACTGGATCTAAATGTAGGAGTGAACAAGAGATTCCTGAGCATTCTAAGAAATCTGTAAACGACCAAGATAAAGGTGAAGAGTCAGCTAAGGACACCGCTCAATCAATGGAATTTCCATGGAAGCAAGTTATCGCCTCCCCGTCAAGAGATGTTCCCCCTCTCATCGTTGAAGCACCACTCGTCACAACAGAATTAGACAAAGAATGGGAAACCTTCAATGAACTGATCAATCTTGAAGGACAGGCCCCAAAAACACCTGTGAGCAATACACAGGAAACACAAGAAGTGTGCTCAATCATAGTCAGCAATGTCACAGAAACAAAGCATATTCCTATCGCTCCATCTTCTGAACTTCTACTGAATGTAGAAGAAATTCCCCCACTGGACATATTTTACAGTCCCCAACATAAAGCAGTTGTGAGAAGGCAAAGAAAAAAGAGAAAGTTAGAAAACACACTTTCTCAGGATACTGAACACTTAGACGTCCTGTGGAAAGATCCTGTCAATAATCCAACTGAAAATCTCACCAAACTGTCTCAGATCGCAGGGGCGTATGCCTCTGCGACAATTGACAAAGCGTCAGAAGTACAACAATTGCTGAAAGAGCAAGAAAATCAGATACAGGTACTGCAACTACAATTGCAACAAGCCAATGCCAATAATGAGGCATGTAAACAGCTTGAAAAGTTGCAGGAAGACTTCCAGCGAATGCAAATAAGCTATCAAAGAAGTTTGGATGAAAAGGGAAAACAATTGCGAGCTGTACAAGAAATGCACAAAGACGACCCGAAAATTACAGAGTTCATTTCAGAGTCTATTGCCTTGAACCAACAACTACTACAGCAACAGGAAGAGTTGGGACAGAAGATATCACAGTGGAGTTATTATTGCGAACTAAGTGATAAAATCACCAATCAAGTGGTAGACTTGCAAAGTGACTATGATTAGATTGACAAACGAGTGACAGAGTACTTGGCTTGGTTGGAAGAAGATGAGGGAAAAGGAGCAGGCGCACCCAAGATAAATGAAAATAATAAAGACTTGCTCTTCAACAAATGGGACGATCAAATCAGGGAAGCGGAACAAGCAGCAGAAGCAACGGCTACAACAGCGAGCATTCTTGTCGACTGTGTAAATGAAAATTTTCACAGAGAAAACTTGATCGAAGAGACCACCCCAGGGTATTTGCCAAATAAACTGTGACTAGAAGCAGAATGGAAACAGAACGCACAGGAAAAGGAAAAAGCGGTCCAAGCACTAGACAGGTTAAATTGGGAGTGTTACTGGGCATAGTTAGTGAAGCCGCATAGTCAGCAGATGACTGTGAAATGTATCATAAATGCAGTTGAGAAAGTAGTGCCAGCTCTCATAGATTCTGTTTTCTCAACCCAGCTCAAAGCAGAAGTCAGCCAACCGACTCTCCTCAAGCCCATGATGAATGCATGCAGTTTTAAGGATCAGATTCAGAAGTAACCTTGTTTAGAATGTTGTTTTTTTCTTTAAAATTAGATTAGAAAAAGGGCGGTCATTTGAAAACCGCATCCTAAATTTTGTAAATTGACTATTATTAGAATTAGGAAGTAGTATTTTAACCCTTCTCATGCATTTGGAGAAGGGTCCAGAAATTTGTCAAAAACTTGTCCTCAGAACATGCACTTCTGCACCCTCAGAGGAGGTTTTGATGAATGGATGGATCGAGGTTTATTAATGTTTGCATTTGATATCTGCTACTGATGTTGCACTTTTGTACTCTTAGTAGATGTTAGAACAAGTAGAGATAAATCATTTTTGCTTGAAGCTTATGAGTAGGACCACTCATAAATGGTACTTTTATCTCTTGGCCGTTTCTGCTTATATTCTTAAAGTGATATACAGTTTTTAGTTGTTTATATGTTATTGCACGAATGTGTGAGTTACCATTTGGCACTTTTGTATAGTGGAGTCATTTATTTATCTTTGATATATGAATAACTTATTATGTGATATGCTGATCACAATTGTTTTGCCTAACTTTTTATGCAAAGTGGTTCATCTTAATTGATTTCCATTCTTATGATGACTGAATGATCTTTATTACCAGTTATTGTTTGAAATCTCTTCAGATCGCATAATAGAAGAAATACACCCCAGGTTAGCATAGATTAGATGTGTTGTTTTCATTAGATTACAATAGCATAGAATTATATTAAAATAGCTCAGATCAGAACTCTTAGATCAGCATAATCCAACTCTGCACACACACACCCTTAGATTGGGAAACTGGTCCCATTATCCCCAGTCGGACCCGCTATACCAAACGGATAAGGAGCTGCCAACCAAGGTACGGACCAGGCGGGTATCCCCCTTGTTGTTGACCTGATTTTCGGGGCTTCAACACTGTCAAAACCCAACACATCCATCTTGTCAATACTACAGACAGTTTGATCATGTGATAGAAGATTTTCCAGTGTTGATTGCCAAAATGTAGGAGAAGAGGATGCAAAAAACTACACAAAACATGTAGATAATGAGGGCAGAGCCTCACGAGGAAGATCACAACATTAATATAGTGATGCAAACTAGTATGGCCATAGGAGAAGATAAAGGAAAGCAGCCAAAGAACAAAGGATGGGTCTGCAAGGCTTCTTGAGAGGAAGCCGGATTTCATCTCAATCGGGCTAGAGAAAATTTTACAGAGGCCAAAAAGAACTTTTTTTGAGGCTTCTACGTTAGGAAGTCAGGAGAAATCAGTGGAAAGAAGTGAAATACAAGACATGGATCCCTTGCTATTAGCCGCTTTTCTAAAAACTTGTATGGAGCTGTAGTAGGATAAGAAGGTAGTGGAAGGGCTGTAAGAGCTAATTGAAAATTGTGCAGGGAAAATTAGAACTCCTCTTGAATAGCGCGCTGTGAGGAAATTGGGTAAACATAAGAAGTGGACAGGGCACAAGATGCGACTGACTACACTGATTGGAAAGTATGAAATGGATCAATTTGTCTTGGATATGGGATCTGATGTGAACGTACTGCCTAAGAAAATATGGGAAAGGATGGGGAGATATGCACTATAGTGGTCTCCTATATAGATACAAATGGCCAATCAACAAAATATCATTCCCATGGGCTGCTTGTATGGGGTAAAAGTAGACATTGAGGGAGCGAGCCTTTTGGATGATTTTGAAGTAATTGAAATAGTGGAAGATAGCAATCCTTACCATCCACTATTAGGAATTGATTTGGCCTTCAACATGGATGCACTAATTAATTTAAAGGAGCGAAGAATGACATTTGAGAAGAAGGTGCTGAGGGTTATTATGCCACTCGATCCTACTGAAGGAGCACATTACATTGAAGTAGTCTGCGACTATGAGGGGGATGATGATTTGGATAAAATATACAAGATCATCACACGTGATGAAGATTGGTTCAACCCCACTACAGATGAACGAATTACATGGGATAGGGGTAGCTCCTATACCTCAGATTTAGATGAAGAACTAGAGCATTGGTAGAATAGGTTGCATGAAGTCTCTAAGTTATGTTGCAATATGATGACAAAATCACTGCGGTGCGTATCCACAGAGGTAAGGAATATTCTGCATTATGATGGCATAGATGATGTTAGTTTATTTTTGGATACGTTTGAAAGGGAGCTACCTGAAAAACATCGGTTCCAAACACTTGATCTGGCACTGCATGCTACGCCTTCTCGTTGGTGGGGTACACACAAGGATAGCTTCGCTGACTAGAAGGAGTAGAAGCGAATGATGAAGCTAATGATTGGATATGCTAATACTCGTATAACTGAGAAATATAGTGGAAAGGATGATCTGCATGAGGAATTAGCTTGATGGACTAAAACTTGTGGAGAAGAGCCTCAACCCGAATGGGTACATATCTTTTGTCATACCCTAGATACTATTCCCATGAATTGGTACTTGGAAATGGAGCTATGCCATGGGACAGTTGAATGTGATATCTTAAGGGAAATCTTCTTTTTAATTCTTAGGTCGCTATACTACTAGTGTAACCCCTTATTGTTATTAGTACCACCCCCTTATTATATTGTTGTGCCCCATAGAAGCCCACTTTTGTTATTATTATTCCCTTAAATTATTATTGTTATGTCAGTTCTGATTATATTATGACCCCTTAGACTACTATATATAGAAAGGACGTCTTGTCATTTGTATCATCCAAGAATTGTTCATTTGTATAATGTAAAGGAGGTTTCTGCCTTGAAGAGGCTTATTTTGAAGGCATTTATCTATCTTTTCTATATTTTTGTGAGTTGGTTTCATAACATTTGGTATCAGAGCTTTGGATTCTAGGGTTTCAGTGCTCCAAACCGGTCATTGTACAATTTTTGCTATAATGGTTTTGATACAAAGTTGCAGAAGACAAAAAACAAATCCATTTGAGAAGACATCAGTCTGAACCTCGAGTCTGAATTTTAGATCTTATCTTGCTATATTTTTGTTGGAAATAATACTGAGAGGGGGGGTGAATCAGTATTAGCAAATCACTAACTTTTTCATTTCCATACTCAGATTCATATAAGCTACTTCAGTTAAGGGAGCTCACGTGTACACACAACTGTGTCTAATGAAACTAGCGTATATCCAATAAACATATGATTCAGTTAATCCATTAAATGTTGATCTTTAGTTAGTGCATCATTAACCATATGAACAGTAAACAGGTGCAGTAAAACAGGACAGATCATCACACACAAGAAGCACACATGAACACCATGATGTAAGCTAGAAACCCAATGTGGGTGAAAACCACCTGCTAAAATTCATCTCTATCTTCCTTTAATAAGAAACTTATTTTTACAATATTTTTGTACTGGAGTAGTCTTATACCAGTACACAAGCTTCTACCTGTAGAAGGATACAACCTTCTCTCATTTTTCAGCTTCTCCTGGAAGGGAGCTACAACCCCCTTAGCTCTTGTACTAGCTGATATACTAGTACATTGGTGCTGACCTACAGAAGGATACAACCTTCTCTTTGTTCCTCCAGGTACCACGTTTCATAAATTTTCAGACTGGATACTCATGGAACACAACATCATAATTTGAAGGCCATGTTTCATCCAATTTTCATACTGGACCCATCAATATCATTGAAGCACAAAATCATTTACCACTTGCATCATCAATCTCTAAATCACCCAATACTGAATCATTGAAACCCTGTCAACAAAATGCAGTCACCAGAACACATAGTAGAACTTAGAACTCTGCAACAATACTCAGATCCAACTATATCATCAGAAATCATGCATCAGAGTGCATACGCTACTTGGAAGAGCCGAACCAGTGAGTATACACAACTTCACCAGAGTGAACCAGCGTATATGTCATCAATTACTTACTTATAACTTCGATGCACTTCCTGACTTTAGACATACCCAGATCATTACATATATAAGGATAGTACGTGTGTCAGCAACCAGATCTAGTCCATCAAATAACATAAATATAAGTCTTTATGATCCTGATCCATTATTAGATCTCATCCATCAACCCTGAAGCTAGACACAATCAACCAATCTGAATATGCAGAATATTGACACCAGTAAACAGTCATCAGAACTCATCAACAACCAAGACCACCTGTAACTTCAAACATCATAGTTCATATGGTACACGCTACTTAGATGTATTCAACCTGCGTATGTACATGCTTTTATCATAGTCAGCCAGCGTATACATATGTAAATATTCATTCATGATTTGCAACTATTCCAAACTTGAGTTATACCCAGATCATAATATTTACAGGAGATTACATGAGTCAGTATACAAATCTAGAATAATCATGATAAAACCATATAGAGGTGATTCATTCCAAGTCATAAGATCCCGTTCCATCATTAAACCTTGTCCTCCATCTACCGCTGAGATTCCTCCTTGGCTGAGATCAAGCAAAGCATCATGAACACATAACCTGCATACTGGATCTCATACTTCATCAGATATTCAAGACTTTCTGAATGCCTTTGCCTAATGATCTTCTCCTCCTTTTATAGTCTTAGGCCTTACTCAATACCATGGTCCAAAACCACTTAGAACCAATACCTTGGACAAAATACCTGGGGTCAACACGTCGGACAAGATACCTTGGACCAATACCATGGATCACAATTCCATGGTCCAAATACCACTGACTAAAACCCAATGTACGCACCTTCCCTTGCATGAAAGTGCATGTATATGTATACGCACCTTTTGGTTGGCTAACCCACATGTATACACGACTTTATCAAGGGGAACCTACGTATATCTCTTTTTCTTCATTCTGTGAGCCTGAACTGTGATCTGTCATCTTAGTAAGTTGCCATCAAGGACAACACCTGCATCATAATGCCAACAATCTCCCCCTTTGGACTTGATGGAAAAGTTAACTTACCATAATGAGAACTACCATCTTAATGAGTTGCCATTGTACATTATATATAAACTAATTCCTTTGAGCTACCCTACATCCCATGTATTCTGTCACATATGATATCTCTTTTATAGATTCATCTAGTTATATATTAGTGAGTTGTTCTACTACAAGTGGGTTGCCATCAAGTACAACACATGCATCATAATGCCAATAATCTCTCCCTTTGGACTTGATGGCAACAACCACACCAAGTCACTCTCCCCCTTTAACATTAAGGGCAAAGGGCGAACTAAGATATTCTCTTCCTTGATATACATTCCACTGTCCATACTCCCCCTAAGTACCTACTGAACTCTCTGATTGAGCTCCCCCTTTGTATATGCCAAGATGTACCAATCCGTCCATGCTCCCTCTGACTATAAGCAAGGTCTACAAGAAGATGTTCTATAAGAAGAACATGACTCTATGCATCATAAATAACCTTCCTATCATCAAAGACTCATACATACATCCAACTCCCAACCAAGTGGTGATACACCAAAAGCTTATACATGATAAAACAAGAACATTACATCATCCATCCTAGGCATAGTGGGGAAACAAGATAGGTCATTACATGACCTTGATAATATAAGTCATACATGACATAGAGACTAAATATCTAAGACAAGACTATGATAGTCATTAGCGAGTATCATCAACACTGTATGATCTGCTCCATAGGCATCTATCAATCGCTTCCAGATCGACAACCTGTATATGTCCATTAATGTAGAAGTCATCAACCTGTAACAAGGTATGTCTACATATAGATATCAACTCATCCTTTTGAACATCATCATAGCCTTCCATGAATGAATTCTGTATATGACATACAAAATCATTCACATTATATCATATGTGAAAAACACCATAGTCATCTCATCATCATCAAGATCTGCATGATCTTATATACCATCCATGTATCATCACTCGGAAACATCCCTTATCTACATCAATCAATCATGTGTAAGCATCAACCTATCGTCATATAGGTAAGAACTCATTATCATTATGTCTCCAACAATGCAACTTTGAGTAATCATCCATGTATCCAACACACTATATATAGCACTATGCATCTTGAGGTCAAGACATTTTGTCAAGACTTCTTGATATCATCAACAACAACAATCCTCATCCATGCGAGCGCCAAGAATTATAGGAATCTTGCATCATAACTATATTATATGTCGACATCAGCATATGAGTGACTCATCATCAAGTAATAAATTTTCATATTCAATCTTTGTACTTCTCCTCATCCTTATGAAGATCACCACGGAAGCACCATATATGCACCATCAGAGAATCAACCACAAATCTGATCTGAACACCAACTATGTAACCCCAAGAATCATATGAGATTTTGTCATGGATAATTCCTAACCATATCATAGCAAGATGTATCATTTAGCCATATAAGCATCATCACCAAGGACAACTAACCATAATGCCAACAATGCATTATTCAAAGCATAAACTCCCCCTGAACCTGTGCCATCTATTTACTGTTAGATCTAATCATGCATATATCAGCATGAAGTATCAAGGCATCATCATCATCAAGTTAGGATCAAAAACAATTATAAACATCTTATGAGTATCAAGACATTTCCACACATCATCAACAGATTGTAACCATTATCAAACAGAGTAAATAATGGACTGAATCATATCAGACCCTTTTTCTTGAGCCTATCCCACTGCTTTTCCTCAAAATAACATATACGCAATTGTGCAGTGTCTAACTCACGTATATACGCTACTTCTCTTTATGAATCTTGCGTATGAGATTTAGAATACTAAGGTTTCAGAATTTTAGCTCCCTCTGAGTCTGTCATGTCTATGCATTGTATTGTGCCACTTCTTTCTGACTGTACTTCTTTTTTCTTCCATATCTTCTAGTGTGATGATGTTTTCTTCTTTTGGTATGGTGCCCATAGTTTGTTCCTGCATTCCTTTGCTATATGTCCAAGCTTGTTACATGCATAACATCTCATATGTTTCATATTCCTTCTAAAGCAGTCAATGGCTTTGTGACCAAACATATTACAAGCAAAACAATATCCCTTGAAGTACCTAGATCGTGATGATCTTCCTATGTGACAATCTTGAACCATTCTACTTCTGCATCTGGCTGCAACATGTCCAAGATTATGACATACATAACATTCAACATTATTCGTTGGAGGAAATAATCATCTATCACTTCCATAGTTAGGAGCAAAATATTTTCTTTGAGGAATTTCTTTCCTTGGTTTTTCCTTGTTGAGCATTTCACCTTCAACATATTCATAAAAACCAATACTAGTTTTGATAGCAGGCGACCTTTGACTACTAAGAATATCATCCAAAATCTTAGTACTATCTTGAAATCATAAAAGTTTATCCTTTTCTTCTAATTTACCTTTCAAGACATTTACCTCAACCTGATGTTGCTCTTCCTTTTCAAGATACTGCTTCTTCATCTTTCCTTCAGCTTTTCTTCCTTCTTCCAACTGATGTCTTAATTCAAGAACTTCGTTTTCTTTTTTTTCAAGAGCTTGGAGTAGTTCCTTATTCTGCTTATTTGATTCTTCAAGATCTTCTTTTAGCGAGAGGATCTTAGCTTCAAGACTTTCATAGTAACTGGATCTATCTCTGAGTTTCTTGATTGTTGTGCTCCTTTCATTTACTTCATCTCTTAATGATGTCACTTCATCCTCCAACTTTTGACATTGATCTTACTTTTCCTTGAATAGCTTCCTTACCTTGTTTCCTTCCTTTAGTTGAGCTTTTAGTTTGGTAGCTTGTTCTTTGAAGGCACATTCCCTTTTGTTCAATAGATCTTGTTGATCTCTAATTTTGTCTGTAAGCCTTTTAAATTCTACCTCTATTTGATATCTTTCATCCTCACCCATAAGAGCAAATTCAGTTGTTTCGCTATCACTTTCATCATCTTCAAATGGATGGAGAAATGTATCATCAGAGAATAACAAACTCATACCTAATAGCTCTTTTGCTTGTTCATCTTCATTCTGAGGTGGTTTTGAATCTAAAGTGTTTCTTCCACATATTCCCCAATCGATTCTCCTACTGTCATAGTTCCTTTGAGATGTCTTCTTCTTCTTAGGCGCTTTCTTCTTTAACTTCTTTCCCATTGTTCTACGGATCTCCTTCAAGCAATCAAGCTTATACCAAAGGACGTGCTCTTATACCAATTGTTGGAAATAATACTAGGGGGAGGGGGGGTGGGGTGGTGAATTAGTATTAGAAAATCACTAACTTTTTCATTTCCATACTCAAATTCATATAAGCTACTTTAGTTAAGGGAACCTGCGTGTACATGCAAATGTGTCTAACGCAACTAGCATATATCTAGTAAACTTATGATTTAGTTAATCCATTAAATGTTGATATTTAGTTAGTGCATCATTAACCATATGAACAGGAAACAGGCACAGTAAAATAGGACAGATCATCACACAAAAGAAGCACACATGAACACCATGATGTAAGGTTGAAACCCAATGTGGGTGAACACCACCTGCTACAATTCGTCTCTATCTTCCTTTAATAAGAAACTTCCTTTTACAATATTTCTGTACTGGAGTAGTCTTATACAAGTACGCAGGCTTCTACTTGTAGAAGGCTACAACCTTCTCTCGTTTTCCAGCTTCTCCTGGAAGGGAGCTACAACCCCCTTATCTCTTGTACTAGCTAATGTACTAGTACATAAGTGTTGAGCTAGAGAAGGCTACAACCTTCTCTTCCTTCCTCTAGGTACCACGTTTCATGAATTTTCAGATTGGATACTCATGGAACACAACATCATAATCTGAAGGCCATGTTTCATCCAATTTTCATATTGGACCCATCAATATCATTGAAGCATGAAATCAATCGCCACTTGCATCATCAATCTCTAAATCACCCAATACTAAATCACTGAAACCCTGTCAACAAAATGTAGTCACCAAAACATAGAGCAGAACTCAAAACTCTGCAAAAATATTCAAATCCAACTGTATCATCAAAAATCATGCATCAGAGTGCATACGCTACTTGGAAGAGCCGAACCAGCGAGTATACCCAACTTCACCAAAGTGAACCAGCGTATATGTCATCAATTACTTACTTATAACTTTGATGCACTTTCTGACTTCAAACATACCCAGATCATTACATATACAAGGATAGTATGTGTGTCAGCAACTAGATCTAGTCCATCAGATCACATAAAAATAAGTCTTTATGATCCTGATCCATTATTATATCTCATCCATCAACCCTGAAGCTAAACACAATCAACCAATCTAAATATGCATAATATTGACACTAGTAAATAGTCATTAGAACTCATCAACAACTAGGACCACCTGTAACTTCAAACATCATAGTTCATATGGTATACACTACTTAGATGTATCTAACCTATGTATGTACGTTCTTTTATCATAGTAAACCAACGTATAAATCTGTAAATATTCATTCATGATTTGTAGCTATTCCAAACTTGAGTTATACCTAGATCATAATATTTACAGGATATTACATGCGTTAGTATACAAATCTAGAATTAGCATGATCAAACCATATAGAGATGATTCATTCCAAGCCATAAGATTCCAATCCA
This sequence comes from Pinus tabuliformis, assembly GCA_031772625.1. Classification (NCBI taxonomy): domain Eukaryota; kingdom Viridiplantae; phylum Streptophyta; class Pinopsida; order Pinales; family Pinaceae; genus Pinus; species Pinus tabuliformis. The sequence continues at coordinate 463,495,912 of CM062814.1, forward strand.
TCATTAGACCTTGTCCTCCATCTACTGTTGAAATTCCTCCTTAGTTGAGATCAAGCAAAGCATCATAAACCCATAACCTGCATACTGGATCTCATACTTCATCAGATATTCAAGACTTTTTGAATGCCTTTACCTAATCATCTTCTCCTCCTTTTATAGTCTTAAGCCTTACTCAATACCATGGTCCAAAACCACTTAGAACCAATACCTTGGACAAAATACCTGGGGTCAACACGTCGAACAAGATACCTTGGACCAATACCATGGATCACAATAGCATGGTCCATATACCATGGACCAAAACCCAATGTACGTGCCTTCCCTTGCATGAAAGTGCGTGTATATGTATACGCACCTTTTGGTCACTAACCCACGTGTATATGCAACTTTATCAAGGGGAACCTGTGTATATCTCTTTTTCTTCATTCTGTGAGCCTGAACTGTGATCTGTCATCTTAGTAAGTTTCCGTCAAGGACAACACCTGTATCATAATGCCAACAATCTCCCCCTTTGGACTTGATGGCAAAGTTAACTTACCATACTGAGAACTACTATCTTAATGAGTTGTCATTGTACATTACATCTGAACTGATTCTTTTGAGCTGCCCCACATCCCATGTATTCTGTCACATCTGATATCTCTTCTGTAGATTCATATAGTTATATATTAGTGAGTTGTTCTACTAAAAGTGGGTTGCCATAAAGTACAACACATCCATCATAATGCCAACAATTTTCGGAGATATAATTTGAGGAAGTTAAGGTTTTTGCAAACTCCCGAATTACATTCTAAACATGTGACCTTGGGGAAATCATCATAACTTTCTCGCTAAGCATTAGATTGGAATTTCGTGAGAAGCTACAGAAAAAGGATGGACTGTACTTTGTTGTCTATTGGTTTTAGGTCCGAAGGTCGATACAGTAACATGTGGTACTTCGTACAATTTCGCTCTACTGAAAAAAGATATAAGAAAGTCATCTTGGTAGGGGGGCATAACTCTTGCTTGGAGAATCCAATTTCAATAAGACGGGTGGCATTGGAAAGAGGGCACAAAGGGATACTAAAGGTTGTGATTTCAGACCTTGGAGTGCTGAAATTACAAAGTTACAGTTGTTTCAATATCGAGCTCCTACAAAGTGAAAAAAGGTGTGTAGTGTTTTTAAAGTTTTGCATAAGTTTTGTTTGAAAAATTAGTTTGAAGGAATTTAAAGGGCATAGTGAAGAATTATTATCAGTAATTGATGCCCCGAAGAAAGAAAATGGAAACTCCTAGTAAGCAACCTGAAAGCTCTAGCATGAATCATGAAGAAGACAAAGAAATGCAACATGATATATCAAAATTACGAGACCAAGTGCAACAAATTTCACTCACACAAAAAGTAACAGAAGCTAAGATGGATGGTTTAAAGAGAGGCATAGAAGCTAACATGGATGGTTTAAAGAAAGGCGTAGAAGCTAAAATTGATAGTTTAAAGAAAGGCATAGAAGCTATGATGAAAGATGTGGAAGCTAAGATGGATGGCATGGAAGCTAAGATGGATGATTTAAAGAAAGGCGTGGAAGCTAAGATGAAAGATTTGACAAAATTTCTACAAGAAATGCTTACTAATGGTGAAAGGGTAGTAAAGGAAACTCATGATAAGAAAAAAATAAATGTTAATCATGATTTCATAGACTCTAACGTTGGATCAAAGGACCACCATGTTCCAAGGATCGATATGAGCAAGTTTTATGGAAAGGATCTCGCAACGTGGATACTACAGATGGAGCAATTTTTCGATCTCCATAATGTCCAAAACATACAAAAGGTATGCATTGCAACTTTATATTTGGAACCAAGTCAGTTTGTGTGGTATCGATGGCTTTTCTCTCATAAACAAATTGTCACTTGGGCTATTTTTACGAATGAAATGATAGCACATTATGAGGATACAAAAAAAAACCACTTTTTTTAGGAAATTGATAAATCTCAAACAAAAGGGTTCAATGATGGAACACATTGAGGACTTCCAAAAATTGAATATAAGGGTAAAAGATATTCTAGAGGAGCATAATATTGATGTGTTTATAAGGACTTTAAAGGATAACATCCAACATGAGGTTTGCCTTTGGGAAATTGATTCATTGGATAAGGAATTTAGTTTGGCAAAAGAAATGGAAAGAAAAATTATGGCAACAGGGAAGCCTACCACTCATAATCATAAAGATGGAAGTATTGTTTCTCCTAGCCTTCCACAACCTACAAGGATGATAGCACAACAATTGGAAGAAAAAATAGCAAAAGGACTTTGTTACAATTGTGATAACAAATACATTAAAGGTCATAAGTGTGCTGAGAAGAAATTATTTTAAATTGATTACGAAGAGGAGGAAGAAAAGGATCAAGAAACATAAAAAGAAGAGGATATACACTAGGAAACAACCCTAGAGAAAGAAGAAATGAATCCGACCATATCTTGTAAATAATTCACAAGAATTACTTCTTCTCAAACTCTCAAGATAGAAGGACATATCAAGAAGAAAAAGGTTCAACAAGTGAAAGATCACATCGAGAAAGAAGAAATGAATTCGACCATATCTTGTAATGCATTGGCCGGAATTACCACTCCCCAAACTATCAAGATAGAAGGACATATCAAAAAGAAAAATGTTCAAGAAGAGAAAGATCACATCAAGCATCAAGAAATGAATCGAGAAATATCTTGTAATGCATTGGAAAAAATTACCACTCCTCAAACTCTCAAGATAGAAGGACATATCAAGAAGAAAAAGATTCAAGCAGTGAAAGATCACATCGAGCATAACAACAAGTTCTCCGAATTTTAAATGATATCGCCACTTTGGTGTAGAATCAAATGAAACAATAGGAATATTAATATAGCAGTGAAAGAAGTTTTGATGTAGGCGATTGGGTATTTTTAGGGCTACATCTCAAGCAAGCTATTTATGAGAAGAAAAACGTTGGCAATACTACATGCACTTAAGAAATGGCAACCTTACCTAATGGGAATACACTTCAAGGTAAAAATGGATCATGATAGTCTTAAATACTTTTTAGAATAAAGATTATCTTTAGAAGAACAGAAAAAATGGGTCACAAATATGTTGGGTTATGACTTTGAAATCATCCACAAAAAAGGGAAGAAAAATGTTGTTGCAGATGCACTCTCAAGAAAGGATGAGGATGTGGAAGCATTGTTTTGTGCTATTTTTATTATCTAGCCAGATTGGATAAACAAAGGAAGGAAGGAATGGAATAAGGATGAAGAAGTGTGGCCACTCATTCAAAATTTGTAGAACATCCCAGTTCAAACAATATTGCCAGAACTTAACAATGAAGGAAAAATCATATTTGAACCTAGAGCAGTCACAAAAACAAGAACCTGACTGCTACGAAATTGATCAATTTCAGAGTATCTCATCAAGTGGAAGAACTTACCCACTGAAGATTCCACATGGGAGGACAATAATTTTATACAGAAGCATCAATAACTACTCAAGCATTGAGGACAACACTTTATGAAGGAGAGGGGCATGTTAGGTCCCTATACTGCTAGTGTAACCCCTTATTGTTATTAGTACCACCCCCTTATTATATTGTTGTGCCCATGTAGTCCCCATATTGTATTATTGTGCCCCATAGAAGCCCACTATTGTTATTATTGTGCCCTTACATTTTTATTGTTATGCCGACTCTTATTATATTATGACCCCTTAGACTACTATGTATAGAAAGGAGGCCTTGTCATTTGTATCATCCAAGAATTGTTCATTTGTGTAATGTAAAGGAGGTTTCCCCCTTGAAGAGGCTTATTTTGAAGGAATTTATCTATATTTTCTATATTTTTGTGAGTTGGTTTCATAACATTAACTTTTAGCTTTGAAGATGGATTTGAGTGCATTGGCGAAGCGCTCCAGCAAATTAAGGTCTCTATCCTTAGAACACCTGAAGATCCAGTAGTATGGGTTCAAGTGGACTGGAACACATAGTTGCACCATGCGTTAGAATTCTACAATGTGACTACAAAAGTACAAGAAGAGGACCCATAGAATATCAACATTCCAGAGACCGAATGATAGCGCAATGTTGAAGGACCCAAAACAACGAACCTTGATATGACAGAACCTCTGAAAGCCAGGAAAGTAAACATTAGATCTAATGCGCAGCCCCAGTTGGCAAGGATAGGTGATTATTGGGATGAAAATATGGTTGATAAAGTTGTGGATCTGTTGCGCGAAACCAAGAGTTGTTTCCCACCAAGTTCTCAAATCTGAAGGGCATTGTAGGAGATTTGGGTGTAATGAAGATCACCTTAAATCCTACTTCAAAGCCTATAAAATAAAGACCCTACCATCTAAATTGCAAGTATAAGGAGAAGGCGCACAAAGAGCTGGACAAAATGTTGGAAGCTGGAATCATTAAGCCAGTGGAAGAGCCTAAATGGGTAATCCTTATGGTTTTTTAGGAAAAGAAGTAGCAAGGTGAAATCAAGATATGGATAGATCTAAGAAAGTTTAATGATAACTACATTCATGACCCATTTCCAACCCTGTTTATGGAAGAAGTTTTGGAGAATGTTGGAGGGAAGGAAGCATATTTGTTCACTTATGGTTCTTAGGGTACTATCATATTATGATTGCGTCGAAGGATCGCAGCAAGATGACCTTTGCGACAGAGTGGGGATTCTTTCAGTACACAGTGATGCCATTCAAGCTGAAGAATGGGCCCGCGATATTCTTAAGGGTTGTAATTCTAGCATTTAAAGAGTTCATCCATAAATTCTTAGAAGTATATTTTGATGCCTCGACTGTGTTTGGATTGGTAAAGTACCACATTGCAAGTTTGCGCCTTATGTTGGATACTTGTTGCAGGTACCAGATTGCCCTGAATCTAAAGAAATGTATCTTTTGTATCCTTATGGGATATTGCTAGGCCATGTAGTTTGTAAAAAAGTATTAATGGTAGACCTGGTGAAGATAGTTGTTATTTTTAATTTAGAAGCTCCGAAGAATGTAAAGCAGTTGCTTTCAACGATAGGGCACACTGCCTACTATAGAAAGTTTATCAAATATTATGCCTAGATAACTGTGCCGATGGAGAAATTACTGAAGAAGGATGCGATTTTTGGCTGGGATGAGGAGTGTCATCGTAGTCTGTATGTGTTAAAGGAAAAGTTGGTTATTGCACCCATTTTGGTGTTTCCAGACTGGAAGAAAGAGTTTCATGGTCATGTTGATGCCTCCTATACTGCGTTAGGAGTAGTATTGACCAAGGTAGGAGAAGGCGAGATAGATCATCCAATAGCCTTCATGAGCAAGAAATTATCAAAAGCAGAGAAGAATTATTCAACCACAAAGTGTGAACAGTTGGGGATGGTCTACGCACTACAAAAGTTTTGACATTACTTGTTCGGAGCACAATTTAAAATGTATACAAATCACTCCACTCTCAAGTACCTGGTCAGCAAACCTTTGTTGGGGGTGAAGATCTGTAGGTGGTTGTTGTTGTTTTAGGAATACAATTTTGAGGTAATTCTAAAGCCTGGATGATTAAACACAAGACCAGATCATCTACCTAGGATTGAGACAATGAAGAACCTACTAGTCTAGAAGAAGGGTTGTTGGATGCGCAACTTTTTATGTTGCGTGTTGCAGATGATCATTTCTATGATATAATTAATTTCTTAACCACTGGTATAGCCCTAAAAGGATATTCTACGTGGCAGAAAATGGATTTAGTGGTCCGCACAACTGAGTTTTCAGTGATTGTAGGACACTTGTATAAGATGGGAACTGATCAAATACTACACCGATATGTTTCAGAGTTTGAAAAATCTAGCATCCTCACCAAATAATGTGAAGGAGAGGCGGGAGGACACTATGCAGGCAGAGAATCCACGCAAAAAAAAAAAATTCACAGGATTGTGGTGGGAAATGGTGCATAAGGATTCTAAGGTGTATTGAAGGGTAGGTGATTCTTGTTAGAGGACAGAGAAGTCATTGCGGAGGGATGAACTGCCTTTGAACCCATAGATCTTGTTGCAAGTATTTGACAATTGGGCAATTGATTTTGTGGGTCTGATACAATAACTAGGGAAGAAGACGGGAGCATGGTACATTATCACTGTTATGGAGTATTTGAAGAGATCGGAGGAAGCACAAACAGTCAAAGACTGTAGTTCTACTATAGTTGCAAAGTTCTTGTTTGAGTATATCTTGACTCAGTTTGGATATCCTAAGATACTAGTGAGAGATACAGGTACCCATTTCTTAAATGAAATAATTACCACGATGCTTGAAGAATTCCAGGTTTAGCATCAAAAGAGTACACCCTATCATCCTTATGCTAATGGTATGGTGGAAGAATTCAATAAAATCCTAGAGAATGCATTGACAAAGGTCTACAACGTGCATAGGAGCGATTGGGATATATGCATATTAGCGGTCCTATGGGCATATAGGATGACGTGTCAAAAATTGACAGGCCAAACTCCATTTAGGTTGGTCTATGGGATACAAGATATGATGCCCATGGAGTATATAGTGTTGAGTCAGGAGATTGGAGCATTGACTGATATGGAAAATTGCGAGACTATGGAGGAACGCCTTGTGCAATTGTTGGAATTAGAAGAAAACTGATTTCTAGTAGTTTTTCAACAAGAGGTGCAAAAAGAGCACGAGAAGGCCTGGCACGATCGACATATCAAGCTGCGCAACTTCAAGGTAAATGATTTAGTCCTACTTTATGATATAAAATTGACAAAGATCCCTGGGAAGTTTCAAATGCATTGGTTAGGACCCTATCTAGTCAAGGAAATTACAGATGGTGGTGGAGTTCAGCTCGAGAAGATGAATGGGGAATTATTGCTAGGAAAAGTCAATGGAAGTCACTTGAAGTTATATAAAGGGGATCTTGCCCGTATGTAATGACTACATGATGGCAGAATAGTCTTGGTACTCCAAGCAGCTACAAGGAAGTGCAAGACTATAAACTACACTGCCCAAAAACTGGAAAATTGAAGTGAGCGGGCTATGCCATGGAAGCAAGAAGAGCGCTAGATGGAGCTACACCATGAAGGTTGATGCCATGTAGCAAGGTCGAAAAATAGCCGTTGGGTGCACTGTAGCAGATTGGATCATGAAAATCCCTTTAGGAGGAGTGAGTAGGCTACATTTATGGCGCAAATATTTGGCAATTTGCCACAAAAGATGCATTTATGATCAGAGTTTGGAGGGAACGATCAGATTTGAATTTGAAATCGCCTATAAATTTGGCATGTTGGCCTATAGTGGAACACTTTGTCTCTTGAAAATTTCTTGTGAGCCCTCTTGTCTTTAGTTTATGAACCAGGAAGATTGGGAAGATCATTCTAAGCATGGAGGGCTAGCTAACGTGTCTAAAAACTTCCACAAGTCCTTCTTTGATAGAATGACAGCCACTAACCTTGTAGAAGTCGCAAGATCCTAAGCTACAGCCCCTAAAATCACATCGACCATGGAAGTTACACCTTTGGTACCTATGGCGCCACAGTCGCCAAGACCTAAGATATATGCTAAGAAAAGATAGAAGAAACCACAGTTTGTTCTGTTGAGGCAGTCGCTAAGGAAGAACCCTAGTAAGATTTGGAAAAAATGGAAGATGGACAAGTCAAAATAGCCACATGAATCCCTCGATCTTGACAAAGAAGAGATTAATGAAGATGTTGAAGATTTGGATGCTAAGGAGGGAGACCATCTTACTAGGCTCTCGAAGTATATCCCTCCGCGGAAAGGCAAAGAGAAGGTACCAAAAGATCGAGATACTGATAAGCTTATGGTTTCTACACCACTGCTATCAGAGAAGGTAGTATCTGAAGGCACACTCTTAGGATGCATTCCTATGGTTAAAATGGAAGATTAGGATCTGGTGGATCATGAGAAATTCCCGCAATTGGTGTCAAACAAGTATTTGGCTAAGATATACTATGAGGAGACTAGAGTCACATGACTGAAGCCTATGAAGTGGGTCATGGGGGTTGAGAAGTTTGGATTTCTTAATATGCTATGGCTACCACATTTCAGCTAAATGACTGTCAATAGATTTGTTGCACTAAAAATTGTCACCTTGACATCCTGCTATCTGTGTGAGTTCATTACCACTCATACTTGCCTCCTCTGCAAGTCTAAAACATCAGTTCCTCATATCAAGTCTTGAAAGTAAGAGAAAATCCCTCAAAGTCCTTAAAAATCTATGTCCGCACTTTCTCTTTGTCTTACCTGCGGTCCCGCACCTAATGGTAATGTCTCTTGCGCACTTGACTACACTGTCTCTGTGTTATGGGTGCGGACCCCTGTAAAAGTTAAAAAGGCACGAGTATATTCTGAAAAACTCACTTTTAGTCATTTCTAGAAGCTTCTGGAAGGAATCTTGAGGTGGCAAGTTCGCTCTCTTAAGGTTCATTCATCCCATACCTTAAGGAGCTAACCCCTTGATGTGAGGAGCTTATCCCTTTGACAGAGGACTCTATCCCTTCATAGGTGGACCTGTAACCTCCTCCTCTGCACTATAAAAAGAAGCATTGGCTAGTTACTTGGGGGGTTAGAAGTTGAATATTTTTGAGGTGAAATGCTGCTTGAACTTAGTCTTCTTTAGTTGAGCTTTTATGAGGAGAGATTACATACCTCTAAGATCTCATTTGGAATATTGCAAGGCTTGTCAAAGTAAAGGAAATTCCTATTTCAGACCCCATGAAGAGCTTGTTCAACATCAAGGCTGAAAAGGTTGTAAGGTTCTTCTACTTCAAAGTTAATACAAATAAATTTGTCTTTCTCAATAAGTTGTTCATTCATGGTTTATTTTATGGATTCCTTGATCACCATAATAGGCATGATTTATAATATTTGCTATGCAGGTGCTATTTAATGTTTGCTTGTTTATGATTGCAGGTCTCTAAAGGTAACTATTTCGAATGACTAGGGGATGACTACTGCGAGCAAGCATTGGATCTAAGGTAGGATCTTAACACCTTTGTAGTATTTACTTATAAATCACATATATCTAGAGAAAGATAGGTCTGTTTTCTTGTTTGTTGCTAGACTATCTTTTGATACTATCAAGATCGACCTTGTCCACAAGATCGATTTATCCGGCCAACAAATTGGCGACTCCACTCGGGAATGAATTTGATTTTTGTTTTTCCTTTGTTTTGACTTGAGAAAATTGTTTTGTTTTCTGGTTTTTTATTGATGTATACTGGCTTGGGTATTTTTTAGAATCTGGATTATTTTTTGTTTTTTTTGAAGTTTTCATGGGATCGTACTTTCTCTTTACAGACAATGCAGGCATCTTCACACTTTTCCTTTAGTAAACAGAGCAGAACTGCACCTGTTGCTTTCGGAGCCTGCGGACCCTATAATTTTTTTTGAAAAACCTAAAATATATTCTTCCAGTTAGGTTTATCTTTGATTTAATATTTTTAGTGTCTACCTAGATCTGTATTTTTCCTGTCAAAAATCTCTTGTGAGTAAGTTCCGATAGTATTTTTGTTTTAGATGATTTTCTAGAAGTTTTGCATGCTTGGAGTAGTTTTCACTTTATCTCTGTAGTGACTCAAAGATCAGAAGCTTGAGAAACCTTAGATCACCCTGGTGTCTTTTTGTCTTCTTGATGAGTCTGACTTGGTTGTGAAATCTATCCTTTGCAAGAAATAGATTTACTTTTCTCCTTGCAAATCTTTGAACAAACTTTGTTATAAGTTCTGAATTTCATTTTTACAAAAGAAAACATATCTGGATGTTTTTTTTATTGGTTTGTTATTCTGAACAAATGAATCCTTATTTTACTGAACAACTAAGTAAAACATCCTCAAAAAAAATTGAAGCTTTTATTTAATTAGATTTTTAAAGTTTTTAGATCTCAAAATTAGTTTTTGTAGTTATGAGGGTTTTTCTAGAACTTGTAGATCTCTTTTGAAGCATTTGTTTTTTGTAGTTTTGAGTTTTGAAAAGGAAAATGGATTTATTGTGAGAAATAATTATTAGTCTCGTTATGAGTTCTTATTGAAAAAGACAAAAATATTTTCCGTCCATTTCCATGTTAAAAGAAAGAATTGTTTCTTAAAGAATTGCATTCTCAAACTCTTTCTTTTAGCTAGAGTTTCATTGAAAGAAAAATGATTTGCTTATCATTTTAGGTGCATTTTTTAGTGATTTTGGAGTCGAGTCTTCACACCATCAAAGTTTCATTTCCATACCTATTGACTTAAATAACAACCCATAAAAGGAACACTTAATTGAAATTGATCTAGTAATCTTTTTTATTTCTAGGGCTCTTATCACCAATATAACTTAGGGTAGTATCTTGGAGTAGGGAGTAATTAACTCTCCAAGGTAGTTAAAACAAAAAAGTAGCTACATCTTGTGGTAGGAAGTAAATCCAATTGTAATTGATACATTCTGGGAAGCTTCTCTTAAAGGAGTCAATCACGAGATCATGTCCAAACCTTTGAGACAATCAATTCTGTTTCATTGGGAAAGATAGAAGATTTGCGTGTATTATAAATGGTAAACCTCAGATTAACCATTGTTGAAGAGCCTAGGGTCACTTGTTGGTAAACCTAGGATTGACCATGTCGAGGAGCCTTCAAGGGGTTTGCACTTTGTTACTCTACCCTTGCGCGTAGATCGGATCGTAGACTGTTCCCCCAGTTGTATTTTTTACTGTTGGTAACCTTAGTGTCCATAAATTTAAGATTATTTCCTAAGGTTACGGTGAAGGAAGGATATCACTGTACCTGGAGTAGAAGTCGACTAGACTCACTTGGACTCTCTTGGGGTTTCTCCTCACTCGAGATGGCTTTGTGAAGAAACTTGTGCTAGTGTGTTTCATTAAGTAGGTTGTCAGGGTAATTGTTCCAACCGCCCTTTTTGTATTAAAATTCTACTAAGTTGGATTTCATCACCAACTAGTGTTTTTAGTACGGAGAGTTACTATCTCTGTGTGGTTTGAACTCTTAGATTTTTTAGGCGTGTGATTCAATTTTTTGTTTCTTTAGAGACTTTAGGTGTTTTTATTGAAATTTTCTTTGTTTGCATGTGATTAATTAATATTTAATCATGGCTGAATTACGGAGACAATATTGTAGACTTTAGGGGAAACCTCCTGAGTATACACCAAGCCAACATGAAGGGCTACGAGCTCTCGTATCACCTAGTGACAGTAGAGTTGGATCACCAGAAGTCGAAGATCCATCTTTAATTGTTCATCTTGATTATCAAATACAAACAACATAGTATATTCAAGAGCCAATTTCATTTTGAAGCTACCGGTAGTATTTCTCCTTCCAATGAATTAGCTAGGAACCTGAAATTTCTGAGCCTGACACTGAACCTGTAGTTACTCCAACTTCAGGATTTTCTTCTCCAACTTCTAGTGGTCCTGGTCCACCTAGGGTAAGAAATATCATTAATAAAAATCTTCCTTCTGGCATCATTTCTATTGAAGAACTTGTTAGTCCAGACGAAGACGTAACTCTTCTTGAAAACCAACAGATCTTAAATATTAGGGAGTGTGAATCAATATTCTACAGTCCTTTTAGGACTCACACTTGGTATTTATCATTGAAATTTTTTTTAGAAAACCCGAGTCTTAGTTTTTCACCACCTCGAATTCCTTTTCATCCTACACCAAGAGGTTGCTATCCTTCATCGATTATGTCAAGACAGTCATCTATGTTTTCCCAATCACTGGAAACATTTTTATCCTGCGGTCCTTCTATTCCTTCGGGGTACCAATCACTCTCTGGTACTTTTTTAGGAGAAACTCCTCGACCGATTGAACAAGTTTTATCATCTGGAAGTAATGGAACTCAAATGTTGAACGCTGAAAAAATCCTTATGATTTCTGGTAGCATTCAAAATCATCAACCTCAAGGTAGTCAGTTACTACTTGGGGGCAACCTCAAGGTAGTCAGTTACCGCCTGGGGGGCAACCCCAAGGTAGTAAGTTACCACCTGGGGGAAACCCCAAGGTAGTCAGTTACTGCCTAAAGGGCTTCCTCAAGTTTTTCAACCTTCAGGATAGTACATACCCCAAGGTCAACCTCAAACTTAGTACATACCCCAAGGTCAACCCAAATTTCAGTACATACCTCAAGGTCAACCCCAGTTTCACTACGTGCCTCAGGGTTATCAACCTCAAGCTCAATACCCAACTCAAGTTTTCCAACCACCTTCTGGTCAACCATTTTAACAAGGAGCTAGAAATGTACCGCTTAATTATCAGCCCTACATTCAACCAGGTTATGGTCCTCCATATGCAGAACCTTTTATGGGTCCATACTCCAGAATGGACATGGTGTGGGATCCCTCTCAAACTCAACTGACTATGCAACCTAATGTGTTGTTACTTAATCAACCTGGATAGCCTTTGGTTTCTAGTCCAACCCAGTAACCTGTCCAACCTACTATTCAAATCCTTGCATCTGGTACTGTTCAACAGTCGGGGCCTAGCTCATCTTGCACTCTGTCTCAAACTACTGCAAGTACTGCAACTTTTGTTAAACCTATAACACTTATTTCTGGAGTATCTGTAGCTCCGGTTTCTACTACCCCTGCATCAGTGCAAATTCCTCAAGTCTCTGTGCCACAGTCAGGACCTACGGTTCAGACTTCAGTCCAGATGGCTACAGAACAAGCTAGTACGATTACTACAATTGCCACAAGTCAACCACAATTCACATATCAACTGTGCCAAGGACAGTATCAATTCGGTCCTACTGTACAAAACCCAGTTTATCAGTATCAACCGTATCCTGGCTATACATATCAATAGGCTCAACAACCCCAGTTTGGTCTAGTTAATCTTGGTTTTCTAGGAGGTTATAGAATTCCTAATGTAAATCTGATTCCAGGTTATCCTGGATATCCTCCTCCTGGAGCTAGTCTCATTACTTAAGGTTTTCACAACCCTAATCGTCAGTTATCATTTATTTCAACTTTGGATTTACCTGATTTGTCACGCCTTACGAACGATCTGATTTACTATCTTCCGTATTGGCCGCCAGTGCCTAGTAAGTTTCCTAGTGATATCCCAAAATTCGAGAGTAAGTCAGGATATGATCCGTCAAATCATGTTATTACTTATCACCTCTAGTGTGCATCTAATTCAATCATTGATGATTCAATTCGATTGCGTCTTTTTCAACGAACTCTTATTGATCTTGCTGCCAAATGGTACATTGAGTTACCACGAGCCTCTTTTTATAATTTCAATTAGTTAGCCACTGCTTTCTTAACTTGTTTCAGTTGCCTAGACACGATAATGGCATGAAACTATTAACTTCGAAACAATCCACATCCACATATATTGCTGCTCATATTCATGAATGGCGAAGTAGAAGGCGTTTAGTGAAAGTTTTCATTTCGAATCAAATTTTAGCAGAATTGTTCATTAAATCATTGTTACCCAATTTCATTAAAGATGTAGCTAAGGGAGGAGTTGTTACTGAAGAGAAATTCATTGCTCAGGCTCAATACCTTGACCTTGTCTATACGCAGTCAGGTACTTTACATGAAAAAATCCCTGATCTTCCAAAACACGGCCAAATAACTGCAGCTCCTTTAGGGTCTCATGCCACTGATGGTATGATTGGTTTAGTTAGTACTAAAAGTAAGAATAAATCTTCAAAAAATTCTTCTCCTATAATAAATTTACCTGATTCCCTGACAGGAGATTCTTCTGTTGAAATTTCTGCCGACATCCATGTCGTAGAATCATCTACGACCAAATCAAAATCTGGTAGTAAAAAGAATGGGAAGAATAAAAACAAACAAAATTCAAAAGATAAAGCAAATAAAAATGAATCTATTGACAAAAAATGGAAACCTCGCTATCCTTGTTTCATTTGTGATGAGGATCATTTTACTAAAGGCTTCCCACATCGAACAGAGGTTTCAAAATTCGTTAAAGGTTCTCAAACACCTGTTGTCTTGAAGGATCCTTTTCCTACTCAAGATAGTAAGATGATTGGTTCTTCCTTGAATGTCTTAGAAGAACCCATTATGATGATGTCTCATGTCAGGATTGTGGCACAATCACAAGATTATGGTAGTAAAAATCCTGTTGGTGGTAAAGAAGCAGAATCTTCTAATTCAAACACATCAACTACACCTCCTCCTGGTTTCGATCCACTGCAAATCGAGAAACCCAACCCTGACTTAGTAATCAGACCGCCTGCTAAAGGTATACTTCGGAAATCAGATTTCAATCCACATGTAGGTTTTAATCCCGTACAAAAATTACCTACATATGAATTCTAAAACACAGAAAATAAATAATGTGAGAGCATAACAGATAAAACACATATACACAGAGATTTTACCCTAGATCCCAAAACTAGGACTACCAACTTGATTTTTCATTATGTTCCTTTCAGTGTTATAATACATATTTATACATGACGAAGCCTCCAATACCATGGACCGAAAAACCATCGCGTCCAATACCATGGACCAAAAACCATCACGTCCAAAAAAAACATGTGTGAAAATCATGCACAAAACCATAGGTGGGTCCGCCCAATCTAACATAGGGTCCAAAACCAAAATTTTCCGGGGTACTGCCCCGGACCCCATAAAGTGGGGTTACAGGTGCCCCTCAAACCCCCTATTAACTAAGTGGAAAGAATATAACACAACCCAACATTCTCCCACTTGTTGTTTTCTTTCCATAGGGGGCCACAAGAGAGCTTAGTCATTCTTCCAACCCTGAAATGCCCATTGTCTCTCTACACCAAGAGAACTTCTCAGAGCTCACAAATTTTGTCAATGCATATGAAGTATTCTTAAAAGTGTCCACCTTTACCAGCAACACCTTTTTGTCTTCTATCATATCCCTCACAAAGTGATACTGAACATCAATGTGATTTGTCTTTAAATGATATGCGGGGTTCTTTGAGAAGAAAATTGCACTTTGGCTATCACAGTCTATCCTTATAGCTTCCTGTACTAACCCCATACTTGAACACAATCTCTGCAACCAAACTGCTTCCTTGCTTGCATGAGTGGCTGCCATGTATTCTGCCTCTGTAGTTGACAGTGCCACAACAGATTGTTTCTTACTCATCCAACTGACTGCACCTCCAAATAGGTTGAAAACATACCCACTTGTAGATCTTCTCTGATCCAGATCTCCAGCCTAGTGTGCATCAACGAAGCCATGAATATCCAACACTCTATCCAATCCTGGTCTTCCTTGGTAGCACAAACCATAAGCACTAGTTCCACGCAAATACCCGAAAACCTGCTTCACTATTATCCAGTGCTCCTTCCTTGGTTTTGACATAAACCTTCTCAATACTCCCACTACATGTGCAATGTCTGGTCTAGTACAGACCATTGCATACATCAAGCTACCAACTGCACTTGCATATGGAACACAGGACATGTCCTCTTCCACTTCTTGTGTCTTGGGACACTGTTCAGTAGATAACCTCACACCTACAGGAATAGGAACCTTCACCAGTTTACTATCATGCATATTAAACCTCTGCAATATTGTCTCGACATACTTCCTCTGGTTTAACCAGAGCTTCCTCTTTGACCAATCTCTTTTAATTTCCATGCCCAAAATATAGTTTGTAGCAGCAAGAACTTTCATGTCAAATTTGGAGGACAATTGGGTCTTCAAATCCTGGATAACTTCTTTGTCATTTCCAACCAACAACATATCATCCACATACAAGACTAGATAAATAACACGGTCACCAATTAGTTTAAAATACACACAGTGATTTTCTTTGCTTCTGGTAAAGCCAAGTCCTCGTATAAATGTATCAAATTTCTGATACCACATCCTTGGTGATTGTTTTAACCCATATAGAGACTTCTTTAACTTACGTACCAGCTCTTTCTTACCCTTCACCACAAAGCCTTCAAGTTTCTTCATGTAGATCTCCTCTTCCAGATCCCCATGAAGAAATGTTGTCTTCACATCCATCTATTCTACCTCAAAATCAAAAGCAACAGCAATAGATAAAAGTAATCTAATAGAAGTTACCTTGCCTTCTGAGACACACAATCGTATTGTGCTCTTTGCCTTCTGATCCAACTTCTTCCATTCTTCATCAGACACTCCCATTGGTTTAGTACCCGTATCAACCGCGATCCATTTATCTTTATCCACCAATAGATCCTCCATCTTGAGTTTCCACAACTCAAAACTCTAACCATTAAATTTCTCAATCTCTATCTTTCCACTGCTTGCCATCTTCTTTCACCACCAGAATCGATCTCACAAATCTCCCACTGAACATTGTCTACCACAGGCCCGAGCAAAACCCCTTAGTACCAAAGGTGTCCCCTTGAAGCAAAATCTACTCTGATACCAAATGTAGGTTTTAACCCCGTACAGAAATTACCTTCATACGAATTCTAAAACACAGAAAATAAATAATGTGAGAATAGAACACATAAAACACATATACATAGAGATTTCCCCCTGGATTCCAAAACTAAGACTACCAGCTAGATTTCTCATTATGTTCCTTTCAATGTTATAATAAATATTTATACATGTCGAAGCATCTAATACCATGGACCGAAAAACCATCGCGTCCAATACCATGGACAAAAAACCATTGCATCCAAAAAAAAAACACGTGCGAAAATCATGCACAAAACCATAGGTGGGTCCACCCAACCTATCATACGGTCCAAAACGAAAATTTTCCAGGGCGCTGCCCCGGACCCCATAATGTGGGGTTATGGGTGCCCCTCAAACCCCCTGTTAACTACGTGGAAAGAATATAACACAACCCAACACCACATGCAAGAGCTACTCAAAATTATAACATTGTTGAAGACTTAGCTATTTCCCCTTCAACAATGTCGGCTTTGGAAGTGCTACAATCGTGCCTAGTGCAACATAAATTACTATTGTCTGCTATAGGAGCTATTAATATTCAGGATTCAAACCTAATAATCTTCGATTTAGAGAATAGTACACCCCGCCTCCCTTATCAAATGGCTTTCCATATTCAAGTTTTAGTCAAAAATAGACCTAGCTTTCAGACTGTGATTGATGAAGGGGATTCTACGTGTATTATGTCGATCCAATGTTGGAAATTGCTTGGTTCTCTCACACTCAATCAGTCTCTGACAATTCTAAAGGTTTTTGATGGCCAAGGGTTCCATCCTTTTGGTTATTTTGTAGGATTTACCTATAGGGGTCAAAGGTAAAATCGTAAATCTAGATGTGGAAGTGGTTGATGCCCCTCTAGATTAAAACCTTCTCCTGGGTTGCAGTTGGTATTATGCCATGACTGTTATTGTTTCATCGGTTTTTCGGCTTATCAAGTTTCCTCATAACGGAAAAATCGTTACGATAGACCAACTAACTTGTTTCTCATCTGACCCAGCCTCTACAATAGTATTCAACACATTGGTAAAATGACTATCCCTTAGAAGGATGTTGGCATAGGTTTGATTAAATATTTTGGTTTATTGGGAACTTTTTCCTTCCCTCCTCCTAATGTATCACCTTCTATTGCAACTATTCATATGATTTCATTAAATACTGTTACTTTTGATGATCCTTGGATCGGACCTTTTGAATCTGAGGTGGACTCAATTGATGGCGCAATGCCTTTGAGTCCCTTTGAAATTGCACATCAGGCTGTACAATCGTTTTCTAATTCCTGTTCAACCGAAACTGATCTTCACCCTATAATTACTGTCAGTTTTTTCGCAAGGTGGGGTATTGACTTTATTACATGTAACCCTCACTCGGTCGTCGGGCATGCGTATATTATCCTAGCAGTAGATTATTTTACTAAGTGGGCTAAGGCGATGCCTACATTTTTGACATACAGCAAGACTGTTGCAACTTTCGTATTCAGTCATATAATTTCTAGATTCAGTGTTCCTCAAGCTATTATTACTGATCATGGAAGTCACTTTCGAAACATCATGATGACTGAACTGACAGATCAACTTGGCCTACGCCACGATAGTTCTACTCCGTATTACCCACAGGCTAATGGTCTGGTTGAAGCTATCAATAAAGTTTTAGTCACTATAATCAAACGAATCATTGGTATTCATAAGTCAAATTGGGATACCATGTTATTTTTAGCACTTTGGGCATATTGGACCTCAGTGAAAACATCGACTGGTTTCACTCCTTTTCAATTGGTCTACAATTTAGAAGTAGTGTTACCTATTGAATGCGAAATTCCGTCATTACAATTAGCCATAGAATTACTCCCAGCTACTTCTGAAGAAGAGAAATGTTTTTGGTATCTAGCTCAACTAGATGAGAATCGACACACTGCTGCAATAGCAAACGAGACTCATGCGAAATGAGTGAAAACTCAGTATGACAGAAGTGTTACACCTCGTAATTTTTCAGAAGGAGACCTAGTTTTACTATATGGTCAAGCGAATGATAAGCTAGGGGCTCGAAAATTTGTACCTATGTGGCATGGTCCTTACATTGTTAAGCAAAAGTTGGTAAAAGGGGCTTATGAAATGATAGATTTTGACAGTGTCTCTTTGGGTAAACCTAGAAATGGACTTTATCTGAAGAGATATTATGCTTAAATTCTGGGTGGAGATTTTTTGTTAGATTAGTTTCTTTACAAATGGTGTGTTTTAGATTAGAAAAGTGTGCCTAGTTTAGAGAGTGCTCTTATCATTATTCCTACTTATCTTGATTTTACTCTTGATCATAGAAAATTTTAGGGGCGAATGTTCGCCCTATGGCGAAATTAAGGGGTTTTAAATTTTTAGTGGGCGAATATTTTGTATCATAGTAAATTTTTACAAATCACCTCAAATAGGCCACCTTATTTTAAGGGAGAGGGTAAAAAAGGTAAATTTAGCCCTTGAAATTAGGAGTTACAACCTTCCATTCACCCATTTTCAAGAATAGGTTTTATTTAAGTTAATCCATTTGCCCATTTTCAAGAATAAGTTTTATTTAAGTGAATCCTGTGGGCCAAAGGCCCAAATACCTTATTTATGGAAGAGGTATGGTAAATTAATAAAAATATAAATAAATTAGAGTTATGGTAAATAAATAAAACATTTTTTTATATTTACTCCATAAGTCACCTTATATACATGCAAGGGTGTAAACAAATAAAAATCTAAGTAAAGTGGAGGTATGGTAAATAAATAAAACTTCTTTTTATACTTACTCAAAGGTATGGTAAATAAATAAAAATATAAATAAACTAGACGCGTGGTAAATAAATAAAACCTCTTTTTATATTTAGTCCATAACCCTCGTTCTATTTATGAAGGCTCAAGAAAGAGGTTCTATTTAAGTGAATCCTATGGGCCAAATACCATATTTGTAAAAGAGGTATGGTAAATTAATAAAAATATAAATAAATGAGAGGTATGGTAAACAAATAAAACATTTTTTTATATTTACTCCATAAGTCACCTTATATTTACGAACACTCAAAAAATGCGTTATATTTAGGTGAAACCTATGGGCAAAATACTATGGGACAAATACCATGGATTAGATTGTTATTAATACCATGCAAAAAAACATTATTAACCCTAATATTAGTATTAATAAAAATAAAAATGGCACATGGTATTGACCCATGGTATTCACCTGGAATGTAGGCTATTTAAATGGGGGAATTAAACTAGCATAGATCCATCTTTACTCTGGATCTACTAACCCCCGAGAGATATCAAATATCGTGATATGTAAACTAGCATAGAGTGAAAAAATATTTGATCCAATCAAGAGTTAAAATGGATGTTGTAATTTAATGTATGTTAAACATTTTAGCTTGGTTAAAATAAAAATCAACTATTAATTTTATTAATTTTTATAAATTACTAATAGTAATTTTTAAGCTCCAAGTTTATGATAACCCATGGTAATACCATGGTATTCATGTGAGCATAGACTATTTAAAGGGGAAATTCTATCATCTTAGATCCATCTTAATTCTGGGTCTACCAAGTGTTCAGAGGGATAAATAGATTTCATCCCCCTAAGAGTGGTAGATGTGGAGTTAAGATGGACATAGGTTGGTTTTTATGATAATGAAGATATTAAATAGACTTAGGAAATTATATTGTAAAAACATCTTAAGGTTAATGGTTAAAGCATAGACATTGGACAAGTATATTTGTATACTTCTGTTTTAAACTGAAACAAATCCAGCGCTAAAAGGAATGGATTGATTGCACTAGTCATCCTTCTATAACTTTCCAACATATGCTGGAGTAAACAGATTGTAATTTGGGTAATTTTTCTAATTGCAAATAGGAACATACTTGTGTATTGGCAAGGTGGTTACGAGGTCCCTAGAAGTGATGAATTTGAATTTTTCTTGATTTTATATATAGTATTAGGTTTTTTCTCATGCTTTCTGTGAATGGCACGGGTGAATTTTATCCTACACCCACTAGGTTATCGATATGTAATTTCGGTAATTTTGATTTCAAAAGATATTTTAAAGTAATGCAAAGATTTCATTTGTGTATTCAATAAACACAAGATTTTATAATTGAGTAAAATATTCGCCATGCTTGGTGAGAGATTCGCCAAAAAATTATATATACATATCGTATTATTGATAAAATTGCCTTCCATTTTTCCTATATACCATGGAGATTCGCCCATTTATTATACATGTAAATTTAGGGGGGGTTCTTAAAATTTTCCCTGCCCTTGATATTGCAGATGTCAACGTCTCTTCAAACATACATTGGTTTTGTTTATGGTGCTTGTCATAGTACATAGAACATTTCTTCCACAACTTGGGTTATCTATTCACCCTTTGACGAGTTAGTGTCCATGCATGGGGTAAGACTCGGTCAAAAAGCGAATAACATTGCAGAGTATAGTGTAGTGATTGAGTTATTATCTGAATCCATCTCATTTGGGATTTGGAGTTTGATTGTTAGGTTGGATTCTGAAGTCGTTGTATTACAGCTTAACAGGGTTTATGCCATTAGAAATCCAGTGTTATTAAGGTTATTTGTGAGAGTTTGTCTATTGGAACGTGAATTTTATTACATTGAATATCAGCATATTCCAAGACAATTAAATACATTAGTAGATGCAGTTTCCTTTAGTATGATAAATAGACATTTCCAATAATCAAAACAGTAAATTTAATAACATTAGATAACATGTTACATGAGATAGCTAGTAATAATGATATATCATAGCATAGAAGTAGTGTTTCAAAATATACATCGTCTTTGATCATAGGTTGAAAAACACCTTATGATTGGCAAAAATGATAATAAAAAAAGTCTAAAATGTCATGAGTCTACAAAATTGATCATCCTATCCCTAGCGATGATCACGATAAGAAACCATTGCTCGGGCCACCCTACACAAGAACCTCCTAAAAGGTCCTGGGACCCCAATCACATATCTCTGTAACCTAAGTGGAATATCATCTATATCAGTCTCTAGAATATCTAGTGTCAAATGCTCTAGATGATGCTCCAAGATGGTTAGGATCTTTTCTTATGGGTCCTGTGGGGCTGGTGTTGCTGCAGCTGGGTGTTTCCTCTTGAAAGGCTGGAGAGCAGCTGGTCATCGTGGACCGACATCTACATTTCAACTTTTGATTTTTAGTTTTGGATGATTTAAAAATATAAAAAAAAATTAAAACTTAGAAAGTGTTGAAAATGATTTTACCTTAATCATCCCATTGTTCTCCTAGTGGAAGAATCATGTCTGGGTCACCACTATAATCCATCCCAGCGTATGGAAAATCCTAAATCACAAAAATCTGGTTGTTCAACCAACTAAAATACTCAGGAGGAAATCGAACAACCTCTATACCCTCCTCAGGTTGACGGGCCATCAAAGCAACCTAGCAAACCATTCTAGGCTCTCGAGGAAGACCAACATCAATTGGAATATGCTGCGGGGCTAACATGGGGATCCTCTCTAGGGAAAAGCTGACTACGATGAATCCATATCCAAAATTTTTCAATTGTCCATTCTTTGCTCTGGTTAGTTGGCCTTTCACATTTTCCAACACAGCCTCGCACCAGTTGAATATGGTGCCTTGAAAATAGTCTACAGCCATCTGCATCTGGGATCTAGTAGCCACATGTAATGCTACACTCCCGCATAGCCTAGTAACAGTGAATGCAATAACCTTAAGCTCAGGATGGCTGATAGTTTTAATATCAATCCATTTTTCCTTTGTTTGATCATCGCAAAACTCCAATCGGAGACTAGCGACAGACTGACCACCTGCCCTAGTCCCAAAAAGAGATAATTGTTCACCCCTCTTGGACAAACCAATAAAAAGGTATATGTCCTCCAACTCGATTTCATGCCGGTGGCCACCAATCATGAAACACTCGTCCTGTGTATTCCATCTGCGTACCAACCATTGTAAGAGGTCTACTTGGGCCCTCATACACTGTATGCCCCAGAACTTTAACAATCCACATGCTCTCAATGCCTGCAATGTGGGCATATGATTTAGTGCAGAAAAATCTACATCCTCATGCTCGCATTCTCGCCAAATAAGAATTTTGAATGTCCTACATTGCATAAAAAGACATATTAGAACAACCTTGTTCGGAAAATTTTGGGAAAAAATGGAGAAATTTAAGTTTTTAAAATTTATTTCACGGGGTTCGCACCCACTACCTAGAAACAGTGCATAGGTCCACACGGGTTGTGAGCAATAGGTGTGGACCCACGAATTTTTCCTGTATAGAAAAAGGTTGGGGTCCGCAGGGGCCGCGTGTTGCACCTACAGACCCCTGCGAGCAAATTTCTAAACCTATTTTTCCCTCAAAAATCAAATTTAAAGCCTAAAAACGAAATGTAAATGGATGAAATGCAAGTTAAGGAGGACGTGGATTACCTGGAGCTGACGGTTTTCGATTCCGACGGACAGATTTTCCAGAATCTTCACAGGAACTTTCTTACCCAAAAGCTCTCACTTCTCACTTTGAATTCAAATGGTAAAAATGAAGTTAGAAAAGCCCTTTTTATAAGTTTTTTCGAATAAATGAATTTTTAATTTATTTATTTTTCACTTTAAAAAGGTAAATTTTTAAATCATTTTTATTTATCTTAAACAAGTATGTGTAATGTTTTGAGTTTTTGTGTAGAATATTGGATTTTTTGGGAAAATTGATCATTTTTCAACAAAGAGCATACTTTTATCACTTTTTCGAACTCTTTCAAAAATTTACGAAAAAGCGAAACATTGGAGTCCTCTTTAAGCTCTTTTTAGACTCTCAAAAATTGAAAAGATTGTTGAGCACTTGATTGTTTGAACTCGTTAAAATAAATGAATAATCGTTCCTTTAGTATAAGTTTACCCCTTTTACTGACTGAAATGGACTATTTACAAAAAAGGTATACATTGACTAATTACGGTCAATAGAGTCCTCTTTAAACCCTTTTCAGACTCGTTAAATATGAAAAGATTGTCAAGCGCTCTTCTTTTCCAGCTCGTTAAAGTATTGGAAATGTTATCCCTTCTGTATTATTTTATCCTTTTTCAGATTTGAGGGATTATTTTACAAAAAAGTACCCCCATGGAGTTTTCTTAAGTTTTTCTTCTGACTCCCTAAAATTGAAAAAAACCAAGTTTTTCCTATACTGGACTCATTAAAATTTAACATTAAAGGACCTATTCAATTTTAAAACTGGAATAAACCACTCCTTCTTAGGTTTTGAATTTTAAACTAAGTTGGACTCATCCGAAGGATGAGCTTATAAACAAGCAAACGTTATCCTCCTCAAGCTTGTCAAAAATAAAGAGGTACTTGCTAGAAATGGTGGGGGAAAAGAGAGAAAAATGAACCTGTTTGTTACACTTTGTTTTGTAAAAAAAGCCGTCAACCACTCTTGAACATGATACTTTTTGTTCACCTGGGTTGGGATAATCCTTTTCCTAACAATTAATCAAACCACATTGAAAGTCTTCAGCCGGTTTCTGGGTATTAGCTTTGGGTCAATTGTCACCAAGCCAACCGTAGTGTCATTATGTGTTCAAGAGAACAGTTCAAACAAACCATTCATTGGCAAAATATCTGTCTTCCATTTTGACCATCCCCGAGTCAGTCCTTGCCAATATATTTCTTCAAAACTTGATCTATGATTTCATGTTGTGGGCTTTCCTACGACGGATCGCTTTCTATCGACTTCAATTCATTAGCTAGGAAGTTGATCTAGAAATCGTTAGTACCTTGAAAACTGCATGCCCTAATGGTAGTTTTCTCACCTTTGACGATAGGTTGCATCATTGACCTTTGATCGAATGATTCTGTGACATGTTCGACTTCAGCTCATTTATTCACATTTCATGGATTGTACTGGGTACTTTGAGAGCCATTGACATTACTGGTGGTTTCTCTCACACTTGTTAATAGTTTACATCATTGACTAGTAATCAAGTGGTTTCTACCATGTTTGACTTCGACACATTCATTCACATGGATAGAATCATACTAGTTCGGGAAGCGAAAATCAAGACTCTAGATCAAGTTTCTACCATCCAGGCTGTGAGTAATTTTGTTATTCATTATACAGTGGACTATTCATAAATAGATGGCTGCATCCATACTGAATCTACACATGTCTATTCTCTTGATGTATTACAAAATCATTCTTGTATCAGAATAGTTTAGTCAGTTTTCTAGTCAGTTTTGATCTAGGTATGGAAATGCCTACCTCAGCGTTGATATGTCTACATATATATATTTCGCATTGAATGTTTTTACAGGTTCTGACTAGGGTGCCCATAGGATGATCCTTGAAATGATAAAGTACTCCACTCTTCATAAATGATAGACTCTATCTTCATCTATTATAGACTTCACACTTTAGGGGGCAATCTATTGCACTAAAAATTGTCACCTTGACATCCTGCTATTTGTGTGAGTTCATTACCACTCATACTTGCCTCCTCTGCAAGTCTAAAATATCAGTTCCTCATATCAAGTCTTGAAAGTAAGAGAAAAGCCCTCAAAGTCTTTAAAAATATATTTCTCCACTTTCTCGTTGTCTTACCTGCGGTCCTGCACCTAATGGTCATGTCTCCTATGCACCTGACTGCACTGTCTCTGTGTTATGGGTGCAGACCCCTGTAAAAGTTAAAAAGACGTGAGTATATTCTAAAAAACTCACTTTCAGTCATTTCTAGAAGCTTCTGGAAGGAATCTTGAGGTGGAAAGTTCGCTCTCTTAAGGTTCATGCATCCCGTACCTTAAGAAGCTAACCCCTTGATGTGAGGAGTTTATCCCTTTGAAGGAGGATTATATCCCTTCATAGGTGGACCTATAACCTCCTCCTCTACACTATAAAAAGAAGCATTGAGTTGGTTACTTGGGGGGTTAGAAGTTGAATATTTTTCAGGTGAAATGCTATTGGAACTTAGTCTTCTTTAGTTGAGTTTTTATGAGGAGAGATTACATACCTCTAAGATCTCATTTGGAAGAGTGCAAGGCTTGTCAAAGTAAAGGAAATTCCTATTTCAGACCCCAGGAAGAGCTTGTTCAACATCAAGGCTAAAAAGGTTGTAATTTCTTCTACTTCAAGGTTAATACAAATAAATTTGTTTTTCTCAATAAGCTGTTGATTCATGGTTTATTTTATGGATTCCTTGATCACCATAATAGGAATGATTTATAATATTTACTATGCAGGTGCTATTTAATGTTTGTTTGTTTGTGATTGTAGGTCTCTAAAGGTAACTCTTTTGAATGACCAGGATCTAAGGTAGGATATTAACACCTTTGGAGTATTTACTTATAAATCGCATATGTCTAGAGAAAGATAAAAAAATTTGTCCATTTGTTGCTAAACTATCTTCTGATACTGGGGAGATCGGCCTTGTTTGCAAGATAGATTTATCCGGCCAACAAGAGTGTGTGTGCAAAACTTTCTCATGCTGGTTCATGATGGGTGTCTCTAGTTGGGAGAACCCATCACCATTATGGATATGCTAATCCACACATCACAAGGTTTCCATACCAAGGGGTGGTTTCCGCCGAGGATTTTGGAGGTAAGACCAAGGAAAAATAACTCATGGACAAAATGAAGAGTGAGTTTAGCTTAGTAAAGAAGTCACACAAATATTCCATTCACTCAATCATAGATAAGGTGGTACAGTATGACACGCAGATTTTGGCATGCAAGGTCATGATAATGTTTCACGCAGATGAGGTCCCAGCGCTAGTAATTTCACTTAGTGCCCAATGCGTGAAGGGGTTACAGTACAACTAGGAAAAATATCTGTGTGAGTTTTTGCTTAATTTTTGCAAATCACATAATGACGGCAAGACACTTCACTATGCCTTTCTGTTATTGTTGATTTCCCTAGTTGCATGGGGACTACCAGAAGATAGGTATTTCCTTTCATAGGATGACGACTTACCCAATGCTATGAAGTTCGCTTCACTATGGGTGATAAAGAACCCTAAAAGGGTCATGGAGATGAAGATGTTATGGGTTTTGGTAGAGATGGAGCTTCGCATGGTGATCAGCCAAAGGCCGAGGTTGTCACCAACTCTATTTGAGAAACTAGAGGCTTATGCAAAGTTCAAGGTGAATTTTCACAATGTGTCTATCCATGCGAGGAAGGATCCAAAGAAAACATGGTACAAGATGTCATTCCTGGTGAATGAGGCGGATGCATAGGAGATTGTGTGGAAATGGCCACGATAGTGGCTAGAGCCATCAGATCTCAGTGCAGGTACAAGAAAGGGTAGGGAAATTTCCTCCCCGTAGGCCACAACAGTGCAAAAGCAGAAGGAGGTCGAGCAAACTACAACTCGAGAGAAAAGTGCGCAATAGAAGAAGGAAGTTGCTGCCAAAGAAGTTGTTACTAAGGAAACTGTTGAGAAAGACTGGTTGGCTAAAGAGACCACTATTGATGTTGAAGAGTCTGCCTCCAAGCACACTGAGGAAAAAGGGGATTTTGATGTCAAAGGAGGTGGGGCAAGGAGCAGAGCACTCCCTTTAAACTACAAAAGCAGACCAAGGAGATGACTTCTGGACCTCGAAAGAAGCATAAATCTAACAAGCACTCACACATTGATCCAATGGTCCTCATGGAGGGGGACTTGGATGAAATTGGAGATAAGGTCTATGACACCATGGCAAAACTATGGAAATAGTTTGAATAGTAGTACCTACAGATGTTGGGAAATGTGCAGAAGGATCTAGGTGACCTGCAGATTCAAACATGATAGCTACAAGTGAGCATGGGATAGGAGAGCAAGATTCAAGAAAGCTTGTAGCAAGCGAGCAAAATTATTCTAGAGACGGATAGGACTTTGGATCTCAGAGTTATACCATTACCAGAAGGATCACTACATGTGCAAATAGATGAAGCAAACACCCATATCACACAGATCAAGGATATGGGTGTTAACCTATTCGTGCAACCTATTTAGACCCTCGATTAACTGCATTAGGGGGTATTAGATGAGCTCAGGGTTAGGAAGAAACACACGTTATTAGTCATCAGTGAAGTAAAGATGAAAAATGAGAAAATATTTGCAGAGAAGGCACAGGCACTGAAGGAAAAGGAAGAACTAGCCACATGCAACCATAACTTGGAGGCAACCATTACACAAGCATGTAATGTGCTTCCAGAAATTAATATTCCTGAAGATGCAAAAAAAAAAAATGAAGATTCAAAAGTTGGATATTGCAGTTAGAGAATCAAAAGAGGAGGTCAACTGAGTCTGATTTGAGTTACAAATGCAGATCTCTGAATTACAGTTAAAGTTGCAGCCAACTACTCCACTAGAAGTCCTGTAGCAGTGCGAAGAAACCATCAAAGAGGTAATGTCCAGTTTGGATGCAACAGTCAATGGCTACACAAAACTCTTTGAGTAGGAAATGGAATTATGGATGACTCTGTAGGAGGACCCAACTCTACATAAAATTGGCACAGATATCTGGAAGAAGAAACAACAATTTGATGAACTCAGGGTGACTACATGCACTTTGCTGTCAGTCCATCGCTTCACTCGCTTGACAGAAGGGAAACAATTGCAAACACAGATTGAGGAGATGCAAAGAAAAGAGGCCATCTTGAAGGCCAGGACACAACCATGGATAGAGGAAGCTAGCCAGCTCACTCTATCAGTTCAGAAAAAATTGAATACCATCCAACAGACACAAAGGATGATGGGCCTCACGGTGGAAGGCCATACGACAGAGAAGCTAGTGGAGGAAGTACAGTAGGCTGCAGTGCAGGGAACTACTACTTTAAAGGTACTAAAGGTAGAGTTCCATGAACTCTAGGTGAAGATTGTTGTTCTAGCTGAGTGACTCAAGGGTGAGTCACCCAATTTGTGTTGGGGGCCTATTGGGATAGGGTCCCTAGGGTCATTTTGGTCAAGTTTTGGGTCAATTTTGTAATATATTTTTGTAACGAATGTAAATTGTCTGTGAAATATGGAAGCGGGGTACGAAGCTAGTAGAAGTAAAAGGGGATTTAGTCCCTTAGGTAGAGTGTTTTGAGACCACCCATGGTTCGCAGACCTCGATATTGTAAAGAAAATGCTATATATAGATGAGTCATAGTGAGTCTTAAGAGGTATCTAATAGTGAAGAATCATTGTAAGGGCAAGGTGCTAAGGTGAGAAAGGTCTATTTCTTGTACTTAGGGAGAAGGGGAAGGCTTCTGCAGCTGAGTGTGCAAGGAAAGGAAGTATGTGATTAAATGATTAAACTTACAAAAGACTATTTTGAGCTGATTTGGAAGCATTTGCGACTTATTATTTACTTATGAAAATTTTATGTATCTTCACTATATGTTATCATTTGTATGAATTACCGCTTATTTACTGCGTGAAACTAGTTGATTTGTACTCTTTATGCATTTTAATGATAATTAAGGACCTTCACGAAGATCTGGAAGTCAATTAGATATATTTATAGTAGTTTCATGCTCGAAATGGTTAAAGGTGCACAAAGGTAGATATAAACCTTAAGAACTTCAAGAATCAATCACACAAGCCTCTGGATGTAGAAACTTGGATCTGTCATCCCCCAATACTACTTTAGGTGAGACTACAACCTACACTATGTGGGTTGTTTCTGAAAGGGCCAGCAGCTAGGGTTTTGTTGGTTGGCTTAGATAAAGGTGAACCTGGGTCAGGCCCCATTAGGCCAACAAAATCACAACCCTTAGTGAGTCTCCTTCAAACCTTTGACTTGTGCCCTATGCTATTAAGGCCTCTCTTTCCCTTCTTTTGAGCACATAGTGTATCTTGAAGCCTCATGAGATCCTTGAATTTTCACTGTTTCTTCAACATGTGCCCTCCTTTCCCTTGATGTAGTTTTGTTGACTAAATAGTCATCTTATCTCATTTTTGATAGGTTTATTCTCTTAGCTACAATTTAATATTCTTTGAACACGATTTCTTGATTTTTTCCTTGTAATAGATAGAGTATTTCCTGAAGCTAATTTTTGTCGCCATGAGTGTGCTTCCACGTGCAAGTGTTCTAGCTACTGGTCTCATTACTCTTTGATCATCTATTGAAATGATGCCTCCCGCTACCCATCAAGTGGCCTCAAAATAATTTTTAGAAGAAATCACTGAATAAGTAGTGGAAGCTTAAAATCCCACCATTCTTATCCTTACAAACACACAATGTGGAAATATTTGAAGACAATTGTATGTGCATGCTCAATTTGGTTTTTACTCATGGTAGAATCTTTAATTGGGCACACATACTCTCTTCTGAATTGCAACAGCATGTTGGGCATACCAAAGTAGCTCTAAGAACAAAACGAGCACCATAGTTCTATATGTCATCTTATATATTAGATGGGATATGTGCCTGATATGCATTCCCAAGGATGTATTGGAACTCGAATCCACAAGATAAGTTTTTGAGGAGCATATGATAGGTTGGTGGAGAATTTATTTGCAGTAATATTTTAGATGATTTATGAGATCAACCCTCCTTGCATGACTAATCAGGTGAAGTAGGCATTGCCGGAAATCATAGATTGGTTTTTCACACCAGATGACACATATATTAGATGCTTTGGATGTCAAACTCCTCCCCATGTTATGCGACAATACGTGACTAATAAGGAGGTATTTCAAGAGGTCGCCTATTAGTTGAATAACAAGTTCTTAGCACATCTTCATAGGAGAAAGAAGGATCCTTGGCCCACTCTCCCTTTGAGGATTGGAATTTATGAGATGAAGAGCCTTAAGGTAGAAGATGCTAAAATAAAAGAACTTAAGTGCGTTCAATTTTGAGTTAGAAGCTTTCATCGATATGATCCTAGGAAAGTGAGCATGGCATATTGTAACATGATAAGATACACCTGGTCATATTTACCAATGACTATTGTAGAAGATGAAAATGTGAAGAATTGGTACAACTCATTAAGGAAGAGACACATAGGAATTGAAGTTGGTTTGTCCCAAGTTCCACAACCTCAATATGTATAGATATAAGAGGCACCGCAAACAACCACTACTCACACAAGTACTACAACTCCCTAGAAAAGGGTCAAGCATGATCTAGTAGTAGAAAGTAGAAAGTTGACCTTTTGAATAAAGGATATATTGAGGCTAAATAGGACAATATAAGATTGGAGGTAAAGATGCAGTAAGAAGAAGAGGAGAAGAGGAAGAAAGATGAACTGCCTAGAAAGAAACAAGAAGAAGGAGAAGAAGAAAGAAGGTGAATACAATACGAATGACAAAGGAAATTATAGGAAGAAGAAGTGGCACATAGGCTGGAAGAAGAAGTGGCAAAAAGGCTGGAAGAAGAAAAAATTACCCAGGAAATATAAGCAGAGTTGGAGGAAGAAGATGCCATTGAACTCATCGATGGTGAACTAGGTTCTCTAGCATAACCTCCTCTTACTACTATCCATCTCCCATTCAATGGGATGGGAACTACACCTGCACAAGAATACAGGGTCATAGACATGTGTAATGTTACATTTTACTAGCTGAAGAAAAGGATCGTGTAAGAAAGATGAAGATTCTTCTTGAATGATCCTCAGAATCTAGTCTATGTATCCACTGAAAAGGTGATAACTGAAAACACCAGGAGAAACCCACGAGCAGTCATGGAAGGTAATGTTGATTTTTCCACAACCACATAGGATAATTTAGAGTATCTCTTGAGTGAGAATGCATGATTAAGAAAAGAGCTAGTTGTGACAACGCGACAAGTGCGCAACCTTACTGTAGAGAATATACATATTCCTTCCAATAATCTCAACATAGAAGAATGACGAGAAACTATATAGGAGGAATTTGGGCAAGAAAAACACACGATGGCACAATTGTATGACGAAATGGTGCACCTACATGAGGTAGTGTAAACCTTGGTTGGTACAAAAAAGCAAGTGCAAGAAGTACTAAAACTTATCAAGGTGGAAAATAGATTTTTTGATGAAATAGAGGAATGGTGCACTAAATATCTATAGGTCCCACAACAATTGGTTAGAAAATATAGGGTTATTTCTAAGATGGATAGAATACAGTTGAGGCTTCGTAGTCACAATTACATATGTCTCAGAGAGCAGCTAGCCAACACTATGGCTGCTTATAGTCAACTGCAAAATGTTTTGGAGTCCCTAACATAGAAACATGGGATGCTTTTAGTGGGTTCATTTGCAGAAACACGAAGCATGGATATCATCTTGTGGGAAGTAAAGCAATATATAGAGTAAATCAAACAAGCATAAAAAAAATAATGCTTCGAGATTATTAAGAAAATTATTCTACAATTTGTCATCGTACCATCTAAAGTTCATATGAAACTGTCATAGTCATGGAATAGTGTGCAATCTAGCTCCAAATCCATATTGTCAAAAGTGTTGGAGGTAAAGATGTAATTTTCAACAGATCTACTAGTCTGGGTCAAAGTCATTATTATTGAGCTCAAAGCATGGCATTTCTACATCACCAATGAATTCCATGAAGAACAAAATGACTTAACTATTTGAAAGCATTTTGTCTCATTAGAAGTTTTGACTTATACAACCACCATCCTAAATGTAGCTTTTCTTTTGTAATGATTCAAATGTAATGAAGTCTAATGTAATAACCCTAGTTAAAAATCCATGTAAATATAAAAATATAAGACCACGGTGATGAGATGCATATACCAACCTGAATGGTGGGTAAAAACATCCTAGTGGGGTATCACTTTGGTTTAATATGGCTAAGGAAATTGGAAAACGCAATGGAAAAGGATTTGGAAAGGCATGAGGCATTTATTGGAATTTTAGTTATGAAAATAAAGGAAATTAGGAGAAAAGGAAGGTGAAAGATCACAGGTTGCATTTCAAGAGGAAATTGAAGGAAAATAATGGAAATTGAAGAAAATAGAGGCCTCATTTATAAAAAGGATTATGAGGATCAGTTGGCAAGATTTTTCTTGAAAAGTTTTGGTGAAGCTCTCTTATATTTTCTCTCTCATACTTTTGCACACTTAGATTTTTCTTGTAGCAGTCTTGGAGGAGTGTGGCATACTTGGAATTTGGAGCAAGAAGGTGAAGGAAGAGAAGGAAAGTGTAAGAGCACATCGGGTTCAACAACTATAGCAGGATTTTCTTGCAGGTATCGAGTTACATGTATGCTTTCCTCACTAGTTTTGGCATGCATGGAATATGCGGGTGCTTTCTTGGTTATGATCTGTCATTGGCATGGAGGATTGCCTGGATTGGTAGTGGATTTTCCTATCCTTTTCATTTCAGTGACAACCATGGTGTTGTGGATTCATTTATTTGTTTTTCTGTTTAGGTCTCATGTTCCCTTTAGATGTGGGTTGAATTATTAGTTACTGGAGGCTTGGTTGGAAAAACACTATAGAAGACATGTAACATCTTGGGTTAATCTATTAGTCATGGATCCTTGGTTGAAAAAATGTTTTGGAAGCCTTGTAACATCTTCGGTTGAGTTACTATTCCTAGAAGCCTTGGCTGGACAAAAGATCTAGAAGCCCTTTGTGGGTTGAGTTACTAGTCCTGGAAGCCCTGGTTGGACAAACGATCTAGAAGCCCAAAAGTATTTATGGGTTGATTTACTAGTCCTGGAGCCTTAGTTAGACAAATGCACTTGAGCCTAGAAACAACTGTGGGTTGAGTTACTAGTCCTGGAAGCCTTGGCTGGAACACATGCTCTAAAGATCTAGAAGTCTTGGGTATAGACCAATCTCGTGATGGTTTGTGATGTTCAACTAGGAGGTGGAATCACTATTTGATGGGTTGAGGTGGCTTGGCCTCTAGAAGCCATGGTTTTTTTTTTATGGATTCTTCTGTGAGATCCCACATTGATGCTTGGAATATGTCACAGGGTGACTAGCTGAACGAAATATTTGGTTCAACCTAGTCTATGGTCAGGTGGTTGTAGAAGTCCCTAACATGGTTGGCCTTTGCATCATTAATATGAGGTTATTTATCCTTGTTAATTCATGAGTATTATACTGGTCTATGTGGATTATATGGTTGTTGTTTCCTTCATATTTGTATTTTTATTATGTTGGTTATGAATATGTATTATGATAGTGGTGATGTATGGATCTCATCATTGTTTTACTTGTAAGTGAATGAATAATGTATCTATGGCCTAATAGATGATAATGCAGCTAATGTGATAAGGAAACAATTCCTCATAGTGAATCTCAAATAAGTATGAGACCCCTATGCTCAGCTCTACTATTAAGACCTATAGATTTCATATTTGTGATATGTTTGATGAAATGCCTATAATGGCTAGTAGGGGTCCAGTCTATTCCTTGTCAATGTTATTGAAAATGTATCATTGTTCTGTTGTGTAAATTTATTTATGAAGGTGACATTGAGTTTTGGGGAGTGACCTAGGCTCTAGGCCTAAGAAAGTGGCACAAATCTCAAAGTTGCAAACATAACATTAGGAAAACCATCCCCAAACACTCTGTTGTCCTTGTTGTGGGAGCGTCTGGAGCCTCCTAGATGCACCCTTGTCCATATAAAGGGATCATCCATGGGTTTGATGCACCAAAACTTCAATTGGTCTCAAGGGCTAGTTACCTGAGTGGTTAGAATGGCTCCTCGGAGTTCTTTTACTGATGTGGATGGTCTGTGTAATGTGTTTCGACAGTTCTACTTCCTTACCTGACACATAGGGAGAGGAATTATATCATAGTAACTTATCGTCACATATTTACCCTGGTTAGTTTGTTACTTTGGTAGATGTGGGAAGAGGGTGTTATAGAGTGGTATCAGAGGATGGTTCACCCCTCAGACTAGATGGACGGTGTGTTGGCCATGCATTCATATCGGTTATATATGTGTTCCTTATGCTTGTAGTCCACGTTCTTATTGCATTTACATGGTGTTGATCATGGTTGTAGTGATGTCTCCACGTGAAGGTTGATGATGTTGTTGTTGGGATGATTTAGTCATGACGACGTGTCAATTTTATATGCATTTGTTATGCATGTCCGTGTCCATATGTTATTATGCATGCATTGTCGTGGTTATAGTTATGCATGTATAGTAGGTCAAGCATGCATTGTGAGGTCATTGTATGCAGTTTAGGTCATCATGATGTTGTTGGTTTTTATGATGTTGATGTGTTGCTTGAGATAGAGTAGGAGATGTAAATCAACAGAGCGAGATTGGAACACTACACTTTGGGGTAAGAGCATATCTCCATACAATTTTCTATGGTGGGCATGCAGGTATAATGGTTGTTATAAGAATTACGGTTACTTATATACTTCTCATTTTATTATTGTTATGGTTACATGTATGATAAACACTAGTTGATTAATGTAGTCATATGCATATGTGTCATATAGTCATGAATGATAT
Organism: Pinus tabuliformis; assembly: GCA_031772625.1. Classification (NCBI taxonomy): domain Eukaryota; kingdom Viridiplantae; phylum Streptophyta; class Pinopsida; order Pinales; family Pinaceae; genus Pinus; species Pinus tabuliformis. The sequence goes on from CM062814.1 coordinate 463,530,716, forward strand.
TAACCTATTGTTTTATTCATTATGGTCATATGCATGGTTGTTATGTTTATTGCATTGAATATCTTGATGTTATAGGTACCATGCTAACTTGGATTGGTCTATGCAGATGATTATGGTTATGGTATTCATGTATGAGTTGAATTATTTGTGATAATGTATTATACTAATCTAGACTGACTGTGCATTTGTGAATGTTATGCATGAATGACAATTGTTTATGAGATTATCATGTTAAAATGTTAGCTAGTTACTATTATGGATATCATGACCTTTTTTATGTTTGATTTGATATGTTGTGAAGTTATATCATGCTAATCTAGATTGATTGTGCCGACAAGATAGCCTCCCTTGAGATAAATTAAGGTATGGGTTTTCTTATGTCATCTATTTGGTGTTTCAATGTTTGATTATGTTGTTTATTTGGTGTTTGAGTGTTTGGTGTCTATTATTTCATCTATCTATTGTCTGAATGTTTGATTACTTGAATGATATGAGTATGTGTCTATAATATTTCATGCTGAAATGATCTTGTTTTAATATTCTTGTACTAATACATATGTGTTGAGACAACTGATATGTAATTGAGTGTAAGTAGGTGATAGTTGTAGCATTATATAATATCACTGATGGATGTGAGTTGATTATTGAGTATGACATGGTTGTTAGACTTGGTAAAGGCTGATTTCAAATTAATATACATGATGTCTTGATATTTGGAATGTGAGATGGATATGTGTGAGCAGTTGCAGGGCAACATGCCTGGCATTAGCTTGACACGATAATAGTTGATGTGTTTATATAACTAACATTTGGGATATGTGACAGTGCATAGTAAGACTCAATTACAACAAGGGAAAGGTAAAAGAAAGGAATTGTGTGAAAATTTCCTTTGGCTATGTTTGGAAACTGTAATTCCAAATTTGTCTGACATTATGAGGATAGGTGTTATATTCATAAATATGTATTTGACATGTATAACACCTTATTCTAGTTATGGCTAGATTCATCAAAGGATTGGAGTCCATTGAGATATGGCATGGATATGTTCAGCTACAAGAAATGTATTTGGCACAAAAAGGTAAGGTAACTGGTGTATTTTTATGTTTATTTATGCACTGATAGTTATGTGTTTATGGAAATTTGATGCAAGGGATTGCATGACAAAGAGACTGCCATGAAATTCTAAAGAAGGCTCAGGTTGAGCTTTTCTTTGAAGCACTTGGAACCATGGGGATTGATTCATGGTGTCTATTGAGAGTCTTGTGATTTCAATTCTTTGTTATTTTCTTACACTCGATTTGCAACTTTGTTTATGTCTAGTTTATGACCATTACACTTTGTTCGTGGTGTCATATTTTTATTGGTTTTCATGGTTTTCTTCGTGTTTGCGTGTTTTATTTCCTTTTATGTCCTAAGGGTCTTGGGAATTGGTTTGGAAAGAGGAAATTTAATGGAGCTTAGCAAAAGAAGAATGAAACATAACAGGGGATGTAAGATCCAAATGAAGCACGGTGCATGAGTAAGGGAATTTCAAGGTAAAAATATGACAATTGGTTGGATTGGTTCAATCAATTGGTGTAAATGTACTGTGACAGTACAATCATGAGAAAGGTAACAGGAAAGGTGAAGTCAATGGACCCGATGCATTAGATGCCTTAGTTAGGTTTGGAATGATTGTTCTCAATGTTGTGTATGGTGTGCGCAGATAAAGGGAGTTCCCTTAACCTTGACCTTATGTTATCTGGTAATTATGTCATGAACATTATTATGATGATCTTTATATATGTATGTATGTATGTGTCTGTATGTATGTATGTATGTCATTGTCTGACATGATCCTGATTGTTTTATGCTAATGTTTATGTATATACATAGGTGTATCTATGTACCCATATCACTATCTAACAAGGTTGTTAGGGATCATTCTTGTGGAGGAATGATTTCTTATGAAGGTGAGTGGCATGATGAGGTTCTTGGTCTTATGGGGAATCAATTGCAGAGAGTAGTCATGACAAATATAAGAGATCAATATCATGTTGATATGAATTGATGTTGTATGTTTGTATTATGCCTATGTTTATATTATGACAGGTAACTCTCAAGGTTAGATCAGTTGAATGAAAGCAGTGAGATCCACGACATGCTAGGATAATCATGGATGGTAGAGAGACACTAGAAGCAAGGTTTCATGGTAGAGACAATGTGGTTTTGAATGTGCAGTACTATTGTTGTGTATATCTTGTGCATGTTGTATATTCAATGATTTTACCTATGTTGATGTGTATATGTAATATACGTAGTAATGTGGACATATGATGTTGTGTGTACATTGCATATGAAGTGTTGGATATAGATGGTGTTATGTACAAGTCAGATATGCGGTGTTGTGTACATGTTATACTGAGCATATTATGGATATGTGGTGTTGTGTGAATATGGTGCTGTGCACATGTTGGATATGTAGTGTTATGTACATAGGGTGTTTTGTACATCTTATACATGCAATGCTATGTACATATGGTGTTGTCTGCATGATGTACATGTGTTGCTATGTACATATGGTGTTGTTTGCATGATTTTTCAAGTTGCAATGTGAGCATGTGATGTCGTATACATGTTTTACATGTGGTGCTTTGTTTAGGAGGTACTGTGTACATGTCATGAATATGGTGCAATGTACATGTGGTGTCATGTACATGTGCATGTGGTGTTGTGCACATCTACCATTGTGTACACATTGGATAGGTGGTATGATGTACATGTGGCATTGTGTATGTGGTGACGTGTACATGTGATGTTCTGCGCATGTTGGGTGGGTGGTGCTTTGTATAGGTGGTACTATGTACATTTTGTACATATGGTATTGGTCTACATGTGGTATTGTGTGGATGTCATACATGCTGTGATGTCGGCATGTGGTAAAATGTATGTGTATTGTGTAGCTATTGTATCCTAACATGTGTATTTGTTGTGTTATACTCTGCGTACATATATGTATTGTGTTGTACATCGGGTGTAGGTGTATTATTGTGTTGTGGTGTACACTAGATGTAGGAGTATGTATTGTGTTGTATTGTACACTGGGTGTAGATTTATGTTTGTAGGTGCATGTTTTGCATGGTGTTATGTGTCATGTGTGGTTGTATGTGTGTGATGCACATTATGTTTATGTGCACATGGTTGAGGAAAAGGAATTGGGTGTTTTTCCGGTGTGGCAACCAATCCAATGTGCATACAAAATAAGGACAAAGGTAGAAGCTAAGGATTGATTAAAGGATAAGTATCGCTATTTTATTTCAGTTTTACTATGCATGTGATCTATGATTCAATTCTATGATGATTGCATGTCATCTATGATTCTCATTTATATTGGGTACATGTGATTTATGATTTTGATCTATGATGGTTTTGTGTTGATCTAACTAGATGTGACACATTTATACATGATTATTTGGTCAAGGATGCTAGTTTAACTTGTTGTGATAGGAAGTGAACAGAATTGCAAGTGTACCTTTCTTACGGGCCACCAATGAGGTATGATTTGAAGTTATTTCAATATATTTTAAATCTAATGGTAATTATGTGCTTGGTATAGGAAAGCATGAAATGCATGGTTGGGTGGTCGAAAAATATGGCAAGAATTAGAAGCAACAACAAATGGAATTGGAGCCGACAACAATAATGTGTCTGGTAAAGAATTTAGGAGCAGGGCCATTATGTGATGATGGTACCCAATAGTGTCCTTTGATTGCCATGAGCACTATATGATCAGTATGATTTTTTTAAGGAAGGGATATTCCTTGGATTTTGGACCTTCAGATGCAAGGAAACCTTGATGAGGGATGGACTTCGCAGGATAGGGGTGCCAAAGGAACTTGGACGGTGTGTGACTAAACAGAAGGGGGTGGCCGTATTTCCCGAGGGACTGTGTAGTAGAGAACGGAAAGATAGGGATATATAAGTTTTTTTCATTGTCATTTCCATATGGAATCAAATTCTTATTGGGAGTGTGCCCTGGAAAAATGATCTGGTAATTGTTCACTGAGAGGACAACTGGCATGGGATTGTAGCACTGGACATTGGATGCAATTTGATTTTGGTAGTGGATTTTGGACTTCCTAGGAAGGAGGTGAATCATGGTATTACTATGAGGGTGGAGGTGTGAGCCTCTAGATTCCCTTGTTGTGGATGTAAACATCATATCCTTTATTTGTTGGTTGAGAAAATGTGCATATGTGTATATGTGTGTATTATTGTAAATTAAGCTAGATTTATAAAGCTCCATAGACAGTATGATTGTTTGATGGTTGAAGAAAATGTGTATGTGTGTATATGTGGTTATTATTGTAAATACCATAATGAGTTGTGTTATAAGGCTCCAATATATGGTATGTTTTTCATGTTTTAGCAAATGATCATTGTAAAAACTGCAATGAGCTATGTTATAAAGCTCCATGGGCAGTATGTTTTGTTTTCAACAATATTGTTGGGTATAGGTGTCATTGAACACTGAGCATGGTGTTCCCTCAAGGGGCAGGGTTCTGTAACAACTCTGATTAAAAATCCATGTAAATATAAAAATATAAGACCACAGGCATGAGACACGTATTCCAAGCTGAATGGGGAGAAAATATCCTAGTGGGGTGTCACTACGATTTATTATGGCTGAGGAAATTGGGAAATGAAATGGAAAAGGATTTGGAAAGGCATGAGGTGTTTATTGGCATTTTATTTATGAAAATAAAGTAAATTAGAAGAAAAGGAAGGTGAAAGGTCTCAGGTTGCATGTGAGTAGTAAATTGAAGGAAAATAATGGAAATTGAAGAAAACATAGGCCTTTTTTATAAAACGGCTACTAAGGACTAGTTGGTAAGCTTTTTCTTGACAAGTTTTCGTGGAGCTCTCTTCTATTCTCTCTCTCTCATACTCTTGGACACTTAGACGTTTCTTGTAGCACTCTTAGAGGAGTGTGGCATACTTGGAATTTGGAGCAAGAAGGAAAACAAAGAGCACAAAAGCATAAGAGGGCATCAGGATTAGCTGCTACAACGAGTTTTTCTTGTAGGTACTGAGTTGCATGTATGTTTTCCTCACTAGTTTAGGAATGCATGGAATATGAATGTGGTTTCTTGGTTATGATCTGTCATTGACATGGATGATTTCCTGAATTGAGAGTGGATTTTCCTAACCTTTCTATTTCTGGGGTAGAAATGGTGTTGTGTGTTCATTTCTTTGTTTTTCTAGTTGGTTCTCACGTTTCCTTTAGATGTGGGTTCAGTTATTAGTTCCTGGAGTCTTGGTTAGGAAAACACACCGAAAGCCCTGTAATAGCTTGGGTTGAGTTATTAGTCCTAGAGCCTTGTTTGGACAAATGATCTGGAAGCCCTATAACAACTTGGGTTGAGTTACTAGTCCTAGAAGCCTTGTTTGGACAAACTCTGTAGAAGCACTTGGTTGGTTAAGTTACTAGTCCTGGAAACCCTTGATGGACAAATTTTCTAGAAGGCCGGCAGTAGTTGTGAGTTGAGTTAGTAGTCATGGAGCCTTGGCTGGACAAAGGATCTAGAGCCAGACAATAGTCGTGGGTGGAGTTATTAGTCCTGGAAGCGTTGATTGGAACAAATGCTTTGGACCCCTTGAAGGCTTAGGTAGAGACCAACTTGGTGATGGTTTGTGATGTCCCACTATGAGGTGTTCTCACTATTTGATGGGTTGAGGTGGTTTGGTCTCTTGAAGCCCTGGTTTAGTTTTGATGGATTGTTCCGTGAGATCCTATATTCATGCTTTTAATATGGCACGAGGGTGACTGGCTAAAAGAAATATTTGGTTCAGCGTAGTCTACAATCAGGTGCTTCATGGAAGTCCCAAGACTGGTTGGCCTTTGCCTCATTAATATGATGTTATTTCTCCTTATTCATTCATGAGTATTATACTGGTTTATATGTGTATTATATGGTTGTTGTTACCTTGGTATTTATGTTGTTATTATGTTGGTTATGAATATGTATTATGACAATGGTGATGTATGGCTCTCATCATGTTTTTACTTGTAAATGAATGAATAATGTATATATGGCCTACTAGATGATAATTCAACTAATTTGATAAGTAAACAATGCCTCATAGCGAATATCAAATAATTATGAAACCCCTATGATCAGCTATGGTGTTACAACTTCTAAATTTCATGTTTGTGATATGTTTGACGAAATGTCTGTGGGTCCAATATAGTCCTTGTCAATGTTTTTGCAAATGTATCATTGTTCTATTGTGTAAATTCATTACTCAACGTGTCATTGAATTTTGGGAAGTGACCTAGGCTCCTATCTGAAAAAGTGGCACAAATTCCACAGTCAAAGGCACAACACTCAGGAAAAAAATCCCCAAACACTGCATTATCCTTCTTATGGGAGAATCTAGAGCATCCTACATGCACCGTTATCCATGTCAAGGTAGAATCCAAGGGTTTGATGCACTAAAACTTCAGTTGGTCTCAAGGGTTTGCTACCTAAGCGGTTGGGATTGTTGGGTTGTGTTATATTCTTTCCACAACTAGCTGTCCTAGCCAAACCAGGGGGTTAGAGAGCTAGTGGAGCTCCCACTTCATTGCACCGATGTGCAGTGAGGGGGTCACAGGGGGGTGGTGGCACCCCCTATATTAGGGGGTTTAAGGGGGACGGTTAGACCCCCTGTACGGGGTCTGGGGCAGCGCCCCGAGGAATTTTTCTTTTGGATCCATGGTTTTGTGCATGGTTTTCACACATGTTTTTGGGTGCAATGGTTTTTGGTCCATGGTATTGGATGTTTCACCATGTATATCTATATATATATATATATATATATATATATATATATATATATATATATATATATATATATATATATATATATATATATATATATATATATATATATATATATATATATATATATATATATATTGTGACATTGATTCAAGGAACATAATGAAAAATCAATCTGGTAGTCCTGGTTTTGGGATCCAGGGGAAAATCTCTATGTATATTTGTTTTATGTATTATGCTCTTGACATTGTTTATTTTTTGTCTTTTAGAATTCGTATGTAGGTGATTTTTATATAGGGTTAAATCCTAAATTTGGTATCATAGTTGTTTTGGCTTTAAGGGGACGCCTTTGTTGTTGAGGGGTTTCACTTGGGCTTGTGGTAGACCCTATTCAATGGGAGATCTACAAGATCAATTCTAGTGGTGAAAGAAGATGGCAAGCAGTGGAAAGATAGAGATCAAGAAATTTAATGGTCAGAGTTTTGAGTTATGGAAACTGAAGATGGAGGATCTGTTGGTGGCTAAATATCAGTGGATCATGGTAGATCCAGGTACTAAACCAATGGGAGTGTCTGATGAAGAATGTAAGAAGTTGGATCGGAAGGAAAATAACATAATACAATGGTGTGTCTCAGATTTAGTATTGTTAAATGTATAAGGGGAAGCTACAATGAAGGCTTTGTGGTACAAGTTAGGGAATTTGTACCAATCTAAGTCTCTAGTGAGTAAACTATAACTATGAAAAAAGTTGTATAAACTAAGGATGAAAGATGGAGACTCAGTGATAGAGCATCTAAACGCATTTAATACTGTTGTAAGTTAGTTATTATTTATTGATATTAAAATTTCAGATGAAGATAAGTGCATCAATTTGTTGTGTTCTGTACCAGATTCATGGGAGAGTATGGTTATTGCAACAGGTAGTAATGCAACTTCCTTTCAGTTTGATGAAATCATCTCATCCTTGCTAATAGATGAAATGAGATTGAAAAATATGGAGATCCAGAATGGTGATACCTTGTCTATAAAAGGATGATCCCATAATAGAAAAAAAAATAAGTCAATGAGTGGGAGATCTAAATCCTCAAGAAAACATGTAAACATGCGTTGGAAATGCAGAAAGGAAGGGCACTACAAACGGGACTATAAATCTAAAGCTCCCGAGAAAGGAAAGGGATCTGATGATGCTCCTTCTACAGAGGCGAAAAACCCTCAAATGAAGTTGGGAATGTGTACTTGGATTCTTCTTCAAGTATGCATCTAGATCATGAGGCATGGTTGATTGACTCATGTGCATCATTTCACTTCACTCCCCATAGAGAGTGGTTCTACGAGTATGAGAAATATGATGGTGTTGATGTCTTCTTGGGGGATGACAAGAAGGTTATAATCATTGGTCGTGGAAAATTGAATTTGAAGTTTCAAGGTGGAAGTATTAGAACACTTATGAGTGTTCTACATATTCCTGCATTAGCCAGAAATCTAATTTCTATAAGCAAGATGGATGATGCAGGTGTAAAAATAGTGTTCAAGAAAGATACCGGAAAGATGGTTCAGGGAGCACTGGTATTGACGTAGGGAGTTCAGATTGGAACCTTGTACAAGATGTAAGGTAGCACTGTTATTGATGGGTGCAATAGTTATGTGGTTCTTGAATGTGGAGCATAAAATCTAGTGGTCTCTGGAGAAAAGACCATACTATGGCGTCAAAGGCTTGGACATATTGGAGAGAAGGGCCTTTGAATAATTCATGGTAAAGGCATGGTAGAAGTTATGACTAATAGCTCTCTAGATTATGATTTCTATGAAAATTTTGTATATGGGAAGAATAATCGTGTGAGTTTCCCCTCTCATGGTAAGAGGGAGAAATAGATATTAGAGCTTATGCACAGTTATGTGTTTGGACCTGTGAAGGTTCCATCACTAGGTAAGTCTGTGTACTATGTATCATTAATAGATAACTTCTCAAGGAATACATGGATATATTTCCTCAAGAAGAAATTTGAAGTCTTTGATAGGTTTAAAGAATTTAAGGCTGTAGTGGAAAACCAAACAGAGAAGAAGATAAAGGTGCTTAGGATAGATAATGGTGGAGAGTTTTGCAAGAAGGAATTTGAAGAATTATGTAAGAAGTCTGGTATAGCATGGTATAATGCGAATCCATACACACCTGAGCAAAATGGAGTTGTAGAAAGAATGAAAAAGACATTGATGGAAAGGATAAGAAGCATGCTCATTGGTGTTGGGTTAGGATAGGAATTCTGAGCAAAGGCGATGGAGACAACATGTTACTTGGTCAACATATCACCTTCATCAGCGTTGGAGGATAAGAATCCACAAGAGGTATGGACTGGTAAGAAACCCTCTCTTTCACATCTGAGGGTATTTGGATGTGATGCATATGTTCATGTTCCAAAGGAGAAAAGAACAAAGTTGGATAGTAAATATGAAAAGTGCATCTTTATTGGGTATAAGGATGGTTTAAAGGGTTAATAAGCTTTGGAACCCAGTACCAAGGAAGATTGTGTACAACTGAGATGTGGTGTTCAGAGAGGTGAAACATTTTTTTAAACATGAAGTCCCATCAAAGGAACCTGGAAAGATAGAGTTTGAGCTAAAGAAGGAAGAATCAAACTCTACAGCAGAAGAGGAATCAGAAGATGAAGAGCCATGAACTCTGTGTTATGAAACCAGCTCACAAAAAGATAGAAAAGAAAGATAAATGCGTTAGAATTCAGCCTCTTCGAGGGGGAAACCTCCTTTACATTACACAAATGAATAATTCTTGGATGATACAAATGACAAGATCTCCTTTCTATATATAGGAGTCTAAGGGGTCATAATAACATTAATAATGTAAGGGAACAATAATAACAATAGTGGGCTTCTATGGGGCACAATAATAAGAATATGGGGACTACATGGGAACAACAATATAATAAGGGTGTTGTGCTAATAACAATAAGGAGTTACACTAGTAGTATAGGGGCCTAACATGCTCTTCTCCTTCAAAAAGTGTTGTCCTCAACGCTTGAGTAGTTCTTGATGCTTCTGTATAAATTCTTGTCCTCCCATGTGGAATATTTAGTGGGTAAGTTCTTCCACTTGATGAGATACTTTGAAATTGATCTATTGTGTAGCTTTCAATTTCTCGGTTTTGTGACTGCTTCAGGTTCCAATATGATTTTTCCTTCCTTGTCAAGTTCTCGCAATACTGTTTGAACTAGGACCTTCTGCAACTTTTGAATGAGTTCCCACTCCTTTGGGCATATGGATATATGTGAGGCCCGATGTTTGGAGGAACACTTTGTGGAATCAAATGAATAGCATGATCATGATCATGAATAGGTGGGAGGCCTTTGGGAGTCTCAAATACCTTGGAATGATTGTCCAAAACATTTTGGAGATATGGAGAAATACATGATTTCGATGTGGGATCCTCTAGTGAACATAATTGTGCAATTACACCCCATTTTTATTTATTTAGAAGCTTTGTCATGCTGTTAGAGTTGATTATATTTCTAGTTTTTCCTTCGATACCCCTCAATTCAACTTCCTTTCCTTCCCAAAAAAATTTCAAGAAAGGTTCTTGAAAAATAAAATCTATCGTACCCAAATATTGTAGCCATTGGACTCCTAGTGAAACATCCACACCACCTATTGGAATGGAAAGCATTAGGCTATTCAATACATATTCTCCCATGGATAGGTTGATATTATGGCACTTTCCAAGAAATTTATGGTTCCTCCACTTGCAACCATCACTTGACACTCTGGTGCTAGATATAGGAAGCAATTCAATTCCTTGGATATCTTACAATCAATAAAATTATGGGTACTACCTGAATCAATCAACACTCTTACATTTTTCTTCTTGATATGTCCTTCTATCTTGATAGTTTGAGGAGTGGTAATTTCTTCCAATGCATTACAAGATATGGTTGGATTGATTTCTTCAGACTTGATGTGATCTTTCAATTCTTGAACATTTTTCTTCTTGATATGTCCTTCTATATTGATAGTTTGAGGAGTGGTAATTTCGTCCAATGCATTACAAGATATGCTCAGATTCATTTCTTCTTTCTCGATGTGATCTCACTTCTTGAACCTTTTTATTCTTGATATGTCCTTCTATCTTGAGAGTTTTAGGAGTGGTAATTTTTTCCAATGCTTTACAAGATATGGTCAGATTCATTTCTTCTTTATTTGGGATTGGTTCCTGGTGTATATACTCTTCTTTTAACATTTCTTGATCCTTTTCTTCCTCCTCTCCACAATAAATGTAAAATAATTTATTCTCATCACACTTATGACCTTTAACGTATTTGTTATCACAATTGTAACAAAGCCCTTTTCCTCTTTTTTCATCCAATTGTTGTGGTGTAACCCTTATAGGTTGTGGAAGGCTAGGATAAACAACACTTCCATCTTTATAGTTGTGAGGGGTAGACTTCATTGTTGCCATTATTTTTCTTTCCACTTTGTAACAAAGCCCTTTTTCTAATTTTGCTTCCAATTGTTGTGGTGTTTGTCTAAAGAAGGTGTTGATCTTTGTATCCTCATAATGTGCTATCATTTCCTCCGTGAAAATTGACCAGGTAACAAGTTGTTTACGAGAACAAAGCCCTTTATACCATAAAAATTGATCTAGTTATAAATATGAAGATACAATAAATACCTTTTGTAATAATGGTACACCATGTAGATCAAAATATTGATCCATCTGTAGTATCCAATTTACTGATCCTTTCCATCAAACTTCCTCATATCGCCCTTTGTTTATTTCAGGATCTCAATCTTGAAATGACTGTAACTTTGTACTTTCAGATCTCAAAGTTCTGAAATTGTCTCTTGCAGTAGCCCTCTAAGTTCTCTTTCTAACCCCGCAAGTTTGATCATAATTTGATTCTCCAAGAAAGAGTTATGCCCAATCTCCTAAGGTGACCTGATTATATAATGTTTCGATAGAGAAAACTTGTACGACATGCCACATTTCACTATTTCAACCTTCAGATCTAAAAACTATGCACAGAAAACTACAACTTGTCCTCTTTCTATAACTTCTTACAAAATTTCAATTTGTTGCTCAGAGAGAAAGTTATGACAATTTTCCCAGGGTGACCTATTTGGAATGTAATTCAGTGGTCTATAAAAACCCTAACTTCCTCAGATTATATCTCTAAAATATAGCGAGACAGGATCTGAAATTTGGATTGTAGGTTAACCACGATTTCTTCTCAAATTGGTTTTTTTCTTGGCTTCTGAAACTTCGTAGTGAAAACGTTATAGAGAAAATTCCACGATGACCTATTTGGAGCAGTGAAACCCTAGAATCTGCAGCTATGATACCAAATGTTATGAAACCAGCTCACAAAAAGATATAAACGAAAGATCAATGCATTAGAATTCAACCTCTTCGAGGGGTAACCTCCTTTACATTACACAAATGAATAATTCTTGGATGATACAAATGACAAGACCTCCTTTCTATATATAGGAGTCTAACGGGTCATAATATAATCAGAGCTCACATAACATTAATAATGTAAGGGAAAAATAATAACAATAGTGGGCTTCTATGGGGCACAATAATAAGACTATGGGGACTACATGGGCACAACCATATAATAAGGGGGTTGTACTAATAACAATAAGGGGTTACACTAGTAGTATAGGGACCTAACACTCCGGGTGTGAGAGAATCAGTTCGAGAAAGAGGGCAGCCAGAAAGGTATAATCCATCTACTTTCTGTTCAAATTTTTCTTTATCTATTACTGATGATGATCCTAGAACTGTGAAGGAAGTAGTAGATTCAAAGCATGGAGAACTCCATAAAGAGGCCATGGTTGATGAAGTGGCATCTTTGCACAAAAATGAGGTTTGGGATGTGGTGGAGTTGCCAGCTGGAAGGAAACCCATCAGACCAAAATCAGTTTTCAAGAAGAAGACAAATGCAGAAGGAAAGGTGGAGAAATACAAAGCTCGGTTGGTAGCAAAATATTATTCCCAGGTGTCAGGAATTGATTTTGGTGATATTTTTTCTCCTGTTTCCAAGGTAGCTTATATTAGATTACTTTTATTTGTTTCTACTGCTTTTGATTTTGAGGTAGAACAGATGGATGTGAAGACAACATTTATTCAAGGGGATCTGGAAGAAGATATATACATGAAGCAACCTAGAGGATTTGCAGTGAAGGGTAATAAAGAACTGGTATGCAAGTTTAAAAGTCTCTATATTGGTTAAAATAGTCAACAAGGATGTGGTATCAGAAATTTGATACATTTATACGAGGACTTGGCTTCACCAGAAGCAAAGAAAATCACTGTGTGTATTCTAAATTGATTGGAAACCATGTTATTTATCTGGTCTTGTATGTGGATGATATGTTGCTGGTTGGAAATGAAAAAGAAATTATCCAGGATTTGAAGACCCAATTGTCCTCCAAATTCAACATGAAATATCTTGGTGGTACAAACTATATTTTAGGCATGGAAATTAAAAGAGATCGGGGAAAGAGGAAGCTCTGGGTAAACCAAAGGAAGTATGTTGAGACAGTACTACAAAGGTTTAATATGCAAGATAGTAAGCTGGTGACTATTCCTATTCATGTAGGTGTAAAGTTTTTTGCTGAACAGTGTCCCAAGGCACAAGGAGAGGAAGAGTACATGTCCCGTGTTCCATATGCAAGTGCAGTCAGTAGCCTAATGTATGTGATGCTCTGTACTAGACCATACATTGTACATGCAGTGGGAGTATTGAGCATGTTTATGTCAAAACAAAGGAAGGAGCATTGGATAGTAGTGAAGCGAGTTTTCAGGTATTTGTGTGGCACTAGTGATTGTGGTTTATGCTACCAAAGAGCACTAGGATTGGACATATTTTTGGATATCCATGGCTTTGTTGATGCAAAGTAGGCTGGAGATTTGGATCAGATAAGATCTAAAAGTGGGTATGTCTTTAACCTATTTGGAGGTGTAGTGAGTTGGATGAGTAAGAAACAATCTGTAGTGGCACTATCAACTACAAAGACATAATACATGGCAGGAACTCATGCAAGTAATTAAGTAGTTTGGTTGTAGACACTGTGTTCAGGTATGGGGTTAGTATAGGGAGCTATAATAATAGACCATGACAGCCAAAGTGCAATTTTCTTGGCAGAAAACCCTTCTTACCATTCAAAGACAAAGCACATTGATGTTCAGTATCACTTTGTGAGGGATATGATAGAAGAAAAAAAGGTGTTGCTGGTGAAGGTGGACACTTTGAAGAATACTGCAAATGCATTGACAAAATCTGTGAGCTTTGAGAAGCTCTCTTGGTGTAGAGAAACAATGGACGTTGCATGGCTGGATAAATGACTAAGCTCTCTTGAGGCCCCCTGTTGAAAGAAAACAACAAGTGGGAGAATGTTGGGTTGTGTAATATTCTTTCCATGGTAGAAATTTTTTTGGACACATGGTTTTGCCCATGGTTTTGTGCATGGTTTTCACACATGCTTTTAGGCACGATGGTTTTAGGTCCATGGTATTGGATACTTCGACATGTATATATATGTATTGTAACATTGAAAGGAACATAATCAAAAATCAATGTAGTAGTCCCGGTTTTGGGATCCAGGGGGAAATCTTTGTGTATATTTGTTTTATGTGTTATCCTCTCGCCATTGTTAATATTTTGTTTTTTAGAACTCGTATGCTGGTAATTTTTTTACACGGTTAAAACCTATAGGGATGGCTCCTAGGAGTTCTTTTTCTGATGTGGAAGGTCTATGTGATGGGTTTTGCCAGTTCCACTTCCTTACCTAACGCATAGGGATTCAAATCGTATCATAGTAACTTCACGTCACATGTTTACCTTGGTATTTCAATTACTTGGGTAGATGTGTGAGGAGGGTGTTGATCAAGGTTGTAGTGATGTCACCATGTGAAGGTTGATGATGTTGTTGTTGGGATGCTTTAGTCAAGAATGCATGTTAGTGTCCATATTTTATTATACATGCATTGTCATGGTTATAGTTATGCATGTATAGTATGTCAAACTTGCACTATGAGGTCATTGTATGCATTTTAGGTCATCATGATGATGTTGGTTGTTATGATGTTGATGTGTTGGCTAAGATAGAGCAGGAGATCTACATCACCAAAGAGAGATTGCAACATGAAACTTCAGTGTAAGAGAATTTTTGTCACACAGTTTTGTATGGTGGGCATGCATGTTTGTGGTTAATGGTTTTTATAAGAATTAGGGCTACTTATATACTTGTCATTTTATTGTTGTTATGGTTACATGTATGATAAATGCTAGTTGATTAGTGTAGTCATATGCACACGTGTCATATAGTCATGAATGACAGTGACCCATTGTTGTATGTATTATGATCATATGCATGATGGTTGTGTTCATTGCATTGAATATCTTGATATTAGAGGTATCATTCTAACCTAGACTGGTCTATGCAAATAATTTTGGTCATTGTATTTAGGTATGAATCGACTTATTTGTGATATTGTATTGTACTAATATAGACTGACTATGAATATGTGAATGTTATGCATGAATGACAATTGTTTATGAGCTTATGATGTGAACATGTTAGCTAGTTACCGTTATGGATATCATGACCTTATTTATGTTTGAGTTGATATGTTGTGAAGTTACATAGTGCTAATCTAGATTGATTGTGCATACAAGTTAGCCTCCCCTGAGATACATTAGGGTATTCTTATGTCATCTATTTGGTGTTTGAATGTTTGAATATGTAATTTATTTCATTTTTAAGTGTTTTTTGTCTATTATGTCTTCTATCTGTTGTCTTATTGTTTGATTACTTGAATGATATGAGCATGTGTCTACAAGCTTTCTTGTTGATATTATCTTGCTTTAAGATGGTTGTACTAATACAGATGTGTTGACACAACTGATATGTACTTGAGTGTAAGTAGGTGATAGATGTAGGAATATGTATTATGACTGATGAATGTGAGTTTATTTTAGAGTATGACATGTCTTTTAGACTTGGTAAAGGTTGATTTCAAATTAATATACATGATGTCTTGATATTTGGAATGTGAGACTAGCATGTCTGAGCAATTGTAGGGCCACATACTTGGTATTAGATTGAAAAGGTAATAGTTGATGTGTTTATATAACTAATAGTTTGGTGATATGATAGTGCATAGTAAGACTCAATGCAGCAAGGAAAGGGTAAATTAAAGGAATTGGGTTAAAAAATCCTTTGCCTATGTTTGCAAACCGTAATTCCAAATGAATGAGTTCTTTGGATACATGAAGTATTCTTAACCTTGAATTTGTCTAAGTTTATGAGGATATGTATATTTATCTATGTCAATATCTGATAGGGTTTTCAAGGATAACTCTTGAGGAGGAATGATTGCTTATGTAGGTGACTCGCATGACTAGGTTCCTGGACTTATGGGGAATCAAGTGAGGAGAGTAGTCATGACAAATATACGAAGGTAGTATCATGTGGATATGAATTGATGTTGTATGCTTGTATTATACCTATGTTTCTGTTATGACAGGTAACTCTGAGGGATACATCAGCTAAATGAAAGCCGTGAGATGTGTAACATGCTAGGATAAGCATGGAGGGTGGAAAGACACTAGAAGCAAGGTTGCCTGGTAGAGACAATGTGGTTTTGGATGTTTAGTACTACTATTGTGTATATTTTGTTCATATTGTATATTAAATTATTATACCTATGGTGATGTTTACATGTAATATATGTAGTATTGTGTACATATGATGTTGTGTTCCATTTGGATGTATGGTGTTGTTTGTAAATTGCATATGCAGTGCTAGATATTGATCATGCTATTTACATATCAGATATGTGGTGGTGTACATATTGTATTGGGCACACGATGGATACGTAGTGTTGTGTGAATATGGTGTTGTGTGCATGTTGGATATGTAGTGTTGTGTATGTAGGGTGTTATCTACATGTTATATATGCAGCGCTATGTACATATGGTGTTGTGTGCATGTTGTACATTTGGTGCTATGTACATATGGTGTTGTGTGGATGATTGTATGAGTGCCACTGTGGGCATCTCGTGTCGTGTACATGTTGTACATGTGGTGCTATGTGTAGGTGGTGTTGTGTACATGTCATGTACATGGTGTTGTTTACATCTAGTGGCATGTACATGTGCATGTGGTCATGTGTATGTTTGCCATTGTGTACACATTATACAGGTGGTACAATGTACATCTGGCATTGTGTACACGTTGTACAGGTGGTGCCATGTAAATGTGATGTTGTGCACACATTGTGTGGGTGGTGCTTTCTACAAGTGGTACTATGTACATGTTGCACATTTGGTACTAGTGTACATGTCGTATTTTGTCCATGTTGTACATGCTATGTTCTGGGCATGCAATAATATGTATGTGAATTGTGTAGTTATGGTATCGGGACATGTGTATTCGTTATGTTGTACTTTGTGTACATACATGTATTGTTTCACACATGAGGAGTAGGTGTAGGTATTGTGTTGTGGTTTACATCGTATGTAGGAGTATGTATTGTGTTCTATTAGATACTGAGTGTAGATGTATGTGTGTTATGTCAAGTGTAGGTGCATGTATTGCATGGTGTTGTATGTTGTGTGTGGTTGTATGTGTGCAATGCATACTATGTTTATGTGCACATGGTTGAGGAGAAGACATTGGGTGTTTTTCAAGTGTGGAAACTGATCTGATGTGCATATGAAATAAGGACAAAGGTAGAAGCTAAGGATTGATTAGAGGATAAGTATCAATATTTTATTTCAGTTTTATTATGCATGTCATTTATGATTCTTGTTTATGGTGATTACATGTGATCTATGATTATGGTTTACAATCGTTACATGTGATTTACGATTTTGATCTATGATGTTTGTATTTTGAGCTAGTCAGATGTGATATGTTTATACATGATGATTTGGTCAAAGATGCTAGTTTGACTTGTTGTGACAGGAAGCGAATATAATTGCAAGTGTACCTTATTGATGGGTCAACAATGAAGTATGATTTGAAGTTATTTCAATTTATTTTAAATCTAATGAAAATTATTTTCTTGGTAGAGGAAAGCATGAAATGCTCAATTCGGTGGTTGAAATTGAAGACAAGCATTAGCAGCAACAAGACAAGTAATTGGAACAGGAAGTAGTATGTTGGCAAACAATTCAATAGCAGGGCCATTGTGGGACACTGGTACCCAAAATCATCCACTGATTTCCATGAGCATGTTATGACTAGTATGATGGTTTTAAGGTAGGAATATGCCTTTTTTTTTAACCTTCCAATCCAAGGAAACCTTGTCAGGGGATGGAGTGTCCGGGAAGGGGGTGCCAACAAAACTTGGAAGGTGTGTGACTACACGGAAGGGGCTTACCGGATTTCCTGAGGGACTGTGTAGCAGAGAAGGGAAGGTCGTGGATATATCTGTTTTGGTCATTAGCATTGCAAGATGGAACCAAATACACATCAGGAGTATGCCCTAGAACACTGATCCGGTAATTGTTCACTAAGAGGACAAGTGGCGCAAGATTGTAGCGCTGGACATTGGATCTAGTTTGACTTTGGCAGTGGATTTTGAACATCCTAGGAAGGAGGTGAATCCTAGTATTACTTTGAGGGTGGAGGTGTGAGCCTCTAGATTCCCTTGTTGCATATGCAAGCATTGTATCCTTTTATTTGTTGGTTGAGTAAATGTGCATATGTGTGTATTATTTTAAATATTGTATTGAGATGGATTTAGAAATCTTTATAGAGAGTATGATTAATTTTTGGGTGAAGCAAATGATTATTTTATGGGTGTATATGTGGTTATTATTGTAAAAATCCTAATGAGATTTGTTATAAAGCTCCACTAAACAATATGTTTTTCATGTTTTAGCATATGGTAATTGTAAATACCACAACGAGTTATTTTATAAATTTCCATGGGTAGTATGTTTTGTTTTCAATGGTCTTGATGGTTATAGGTGTCATTGAACACCAAGGATGGTGTTCCCCCAAGGGGAAGGATTCTATAACAACCCTGGTTAAAAATCCATGTAAATATAAAAATATAAGACCACAGTCATGAGACACGTATTCCCAGCTAAATGGTGGGAAAAAAAATCCTAGTGGGGTGTCACTTATGTTTATTATGGCTAAGGAAATTGGAAAAGGGAATGGAAAAGGATTTGGAAAGGAATGAGGAATTTATTCACATTTTATTTATGCAAATAAAGGAAATTAGGAGAAAAGGAAGGTGAAAGGTCACACGTTGCATGTGAGGAGGAAATTAAAAGAAAATAATGGAAATTGAAGAGAATAAAGGCCTCATTGATAAAAGGTCTTCTGAGGATCAGTTGGAGAGATGTTTCTTGATAGGTTTTCATGGATCTCTCTTCTATTCTCTCTCTCTCTCACACTCTTAGACACTAAGAGTTTTCTTGGAGCACTCTTAGAGGATTTTTTCATATTTCTAATTTGGAGCAATAAGGAAAAGAAATATTAGGAAAGCGTAAGAGGACATTGGGATCAACAACTACAATGTGTTTTTCTTGCAGGTATCAAGTTGTATGTATGTTTTCCTCACTAGTTTTGGCATGCATGGAATATGCATGTGATTTGTTGGTTATGATATATCATTGGCATGGAGGATTTCCTAGATTGACAGTGGATTTTCCTAGCCTTTCCATTTTCACGATATCCATGGTGTTGTGGGATTATTTCTTTGTTATTTGGTTGGTTCTCATGTTTCCTTTGGTTGTGGGTTGAGTTATTAGTTCCTGGAGCCTTTGTTGGACAAAAACTCTAGAAGCCCTACAAAGGCTCAAGTTGAGTTATTAGTCCTGGAGCCTTGGTTGGACAAACACTCTAGAAGCCTTATAAAAACTTGGGTTGAGTTACTAGTCCTAGAAGCCTTGGTTGGAAAAACTCTTTGGAAGCCCTTGGTGGCTTGAGTTAGTAGTCTTGGAATCTTAGGTTGGATAAATGCTCTTGAAGCCTCACAGAGGTTGTTGGTTGAGTTACTAGTCCTAGAGCCTTAGTTGGAAAAATGCTTGGGAGCTTTGTCATAACCATGGGTTGAGTTACTAGTCCTGGAAGCCTTGGTTGGAAAAAATTCTCTTAAGACCTGGAAGGCTTGGGTAGAGATCAATCTAGTGATGGTTTGTGATGTCCAACCATGAGGTGGAATCATTGATTGATGGGTTGAGGTTGTTTGGCCTCTAGAAGCCCTAGTTTGGTTTTGATGGATTATTCCATGATATCCCACATTCATGTTTGGAATATGGCATGCGGATGACTAGATGAAACTAATATTTGGTTCAGACTAGTCTAGGGTCGGGTGGTTCATTGAAGTCCCAAACTAGTTTGGTCTTTGCATCATTAATATGAGATAATTTATCCTTGTTAATTCATTAGTATTATATTGGTTTGTATGTGGATTATATGGTTGTTGTTTCCATCATATTTTTCTTGTTATTATGTTGGTTATGAATATGTATTATGACAGTGGTGATGTATGGCTCTCATCATGTTTTTACATGTAAATGAATGAAAAATGTATGTATTTCGTAATAGATGATGGTGCAGTTAATGTGATAAGGAAACAATGCCTCATAGCGAATCTAAGATAAGTATGAGACCCCTACAATCAACTCTGCTATTAAGACATGTATATTGCATATGTGTGATATGTTTGACAAAATGCCTTTCATGGCTAGTAGGGGTCCAGCGTAGTCCTTGTCAATGTTTTTGCAAATTTATGATTGTTATGTTGTGTAAATTCATTTTTGAAGGTGTCATTGAGTTCTGGGCAATGACCTGGGCTTTGGTCCTGAAAAAAGTGGCACAGATCCGATAGTTGCAGGCATAGCACTAGGAAACAAATTCCCTAGATGTTCCCTTTCCCTTCCTGTGGGAGCATATGGAGCCTCCTAGACACACCCTTTTCCATATCAAGGGAGTATCCTAGGGTTTGTTGCACTAAAAATTTAGTTGGTCTCAGGGACTAGTTATCTGAGTGGTTGGGATGGCTCCTAGGAGTTATGTTGCTGATGTGGAAGGTCTGTGTGATGTGCTCTACTAGTTCCACTTCCTTAACTAGCACATAGGAGTCAAATCATATCATAGTAACTTCTCCTCATATGCTTACCTCGGTTGGAAGGTTACTTGGGTAGATGTGGGAGGAGGGTGTTACATCCAAGAGGCACATGTGGAATGTGAAAAGACATGTGGGATGCAAAGAGTCATATATAGAATGTGAAAGGTTACAAGGAATCCCAAAGGATATAGGAGTTCAAAAGTCATGAGGAAACTCAAGAGTCATTTTCATTTATTATAAATAGGTTTTCATAACTCAAGCAAAGGTCTTGGAACCTTTAGAGAGTCTATCCTTGTCTTCTCTAGTTGTGCATAGGACATCAAATCATTCTTTCGAGAAGCAAGTTGTAGCTTCATGTTCCACTACTAGATCTAGTGTTCCACCAATGTAAAAATGTAAATAGAATCTTTCATTAATAATCAAAATCTCTTCTAGCTAGCATTCCTTCATGCATATATTGTGTATGTAGTAAAACTATTCTTTATATGTTTGTGGTATATGTTGGTGTAATACATACTTAGATTAATGAAATATTTCGTTGCTTAGATATGGATATTATTGAATGAGTTTTCTTATGATTTTGAGGTTGTTGTTTATCTTACGAACTAATTTCTAGGTTAATCAAAAACTCTTTCCCCCTTTCACTCACATGTCTCTCTTAGGATAGTCCTAATACTTACCTAATCAGAGTCTCATCTCTTTACCACCATGAAGCCTTCCTTTACACTTCACATATGGTCTCACACAAAGATTACATACTTGCTTCCTCAAAGAGGTGTTTATGATATTTTATGCATGTTTTGTAACCGAGGGTGATCCAGGTCGATTTTCAGAAAAGTACCAGTGGCATGACAAAAGGCTCAAAACTCAAAGTGCTAGAAGCTAGATAATATTAGCATGAGATCAAAGTTCTCATCATCTTGATTCCGCTGGTGCAAATGACACTCAAATCTGAGTCCAGATGACAAAGTTAGAGAAAGTCAAAGTTTGAGTTTGGCTTGTCCATGTGTTACAGATCCATTTGGGCACATCAACCACTACTTATAGATTAGTACTATTAAGGCCCATCAAACCCTAATTCAGTTGTTACATGCCCTAATGAAGTCAACCATCAGATTGCCTAGCTTCCCAAGAAGTTCTATGACCAAAATCATCCAAAAATTGTGTCTAACAGGATCAGTGCAGGTAGATACACTACCAAGGTACGTTGCAGTGCAAGCTAGTACACTACCAGGGTGCACTGTAATGCAGCCCAATACACTACCAGGGTGCTCTGGGCGAATTTGAGCGAAATTTCATTGGGGTTTGGGAATATTCTTATCCATTGGATGCATCTAGAAGATTCCCAAGTTTATCTACTCCTTTGGGCTCAAATTTGGATGAGGTAGGGAGTTAAGGAACATCAATACCTTCATCCCTTCCTCCATGGAACTAAATCCTATGTTTGGGAGGGCATTCATTATCACCATTTATGGCATAACTTCCTTCATTCACCTATAAAAAGACCACTCATCTAAGTGATCAGGGGTTGAATGGGATGGAAATCATTGAATTATAGGGAGATGTTGTTAGTATGAGACTTGAGTTGGTTTCAAGTATTGTAATGATGTCAAAATGTCTTGCTTGTTATGAGGAGAGGATGGGATTGAACTGGAGGAGTGATACTGAATCAAGCAAATTGGGTTGTAACTCTTCCTTTTACTAATAAAGTGTTCAAAGCTTTTTCCATATGTTTGTATTGTTCATTGATGCTTTCATATGTGTATTATGTACTTGATTCCATGCTATGTTTAATCAATAGATCATTATCATATGCTTTGATCAATTTTTGTCTTTTGTCTGTGTGCAGGTACTTTTCAAGCAGATTAAGTATAGAAAGGAGCAATAGAATTGGTCAAGGGAGATAAGGAATAAGTGAAAGCTTCAGGTAGGATTCTTTACTATCTTATTTAATCTATTGGTCATAGAAAAAGTAGAGAATGCTTTGCACTATTGTCTAGACTTAGCTACTAGTGTAAGGGTTTCAGCGTTTATCCGTAGATAATAAAACTTCCAAAAACAAATTGGCGACTCCACTGGGGAGCGATTATCCATCTTAGTAGCTAATCCACCTCCTTAGACACCTTGATATACTTTACTTGTTGAAATTCAGCCTTTTGCATTGAATTTTGGTCAAAATTTGAGGTCAGATGACTCATGAGTGGCCTCACAGGAATTAGCTCATGCTTGCCATAGAGACAGTGTGTTGCAATGCACCCTCCTATTAGAGACAGTGCACTGCAGCATAGTTACTCCCTCTTTGGACTATGCTGATCTTCCTAGGGTCATATTCCCACCCTTGGAATTAAATGTTTTGCCAAAATTCTTCTAATTTCTTGTTTGCTAATTGTAAATGGATGTCATGTCTTAGGCAATAGTTTTTCATCTCCTTTTCCAGCCCTACTTTGATTGGATTGATTAATGTTTCTTTAATGTTTTCTTTTTCATTATCAGTCTATAGTCAAATTTAGAATAGAGTTCATTGATCTTTGTCGAAAGAAAGTGTCGTAAAATCATCTTTTCCTTCGAAAATTGAATTGTCGTAAAGTCTTCATTCATGAAATATCAATTGATTGATGTGTGCATATGATTAGTATTTTCATTGAAAGTGTCATAATTCCTCATTTTATTGAAAATGAAAGTGTCGTATATTCTTCCTTTCCTTGAAAAGAAATTGTCGCAAAATCGTCATTTTTGTGAAAAGAGTTTATTGATCAATTGTGCATTAGTTTTCCTTTTTGTTCATTCACATTAAGGGAAATCGAAAAGAAATACATGCATTTTGCATTATAGATATTGTAGTTTGTGAATGATTGAAAGTAATAGCTAGGGAGATTGCATTAGATGTGCTCTTTTCTCTTTGTCAAAAATCTGATTGCTTTATCCCTACTAGCTAATGATTTTCATCGTTAAATTGAATGAAAAAAATGCTTATCATATTAGTTGCATTTTAGGAATTGTAAACATAAATCATGTGGTGAAGCTTGAAAGGCAAATTCTAAAGAATATCAACTTAAAATTTATCTGAATTTACCTAATGGAGCATTGTCACCTAACGAAAAACATTTAGAGGTCTAAGCTAGAGATGTGTTCTGGCGTTGTAAAACAAAGCAGCTATCGCTAACTTGTCTGCAATACATCCCGAGTGTGACAGCTCATTCCATGTATGTGAGTATATTGTAGCTCATCCACATACCTTTGGCTATATAGGACAATGTTACAGTACGTAAAGTATATGGGAATGCTCTCACTGTGCGGTTTTGCATTAGACAACGCTTATACGGATTGGGCCTCCACGTACTTTCAGGTATATATGGGAGGACAAAACTAGGTTTCTATCCATCCTTAGGTAACTAAGTTGGCCACCTTGTACACTATGATACACAAAACACAACATTTAGGGAGATTGTCTGCCCATATATCTTGGTTCGCCAGGAGGTATTTTGCAGTTTACAGTTGCTTCGTGAACCTTTTTCCTAGATTATTTCTCTTTTGTTTTGTTATGTTACTTTGATTAAAATAAATTAATTGACCATGGATAACATCCTCCATGGTCACTCCTTATTTGATCTTAGGTTGAAACATATGGCGACAAATCCAGAGTCTACTGATCAAGGAATTCCTTTTGATGGGAATCCTAGTCCTGTTCTGCCTTTTGGAAATATTGGTGCTCAATATATGGCTACATTGTCCCTTCCGAGATTTACCATTGGCTTGCCAATATGGTTGCTCTCAACCTCCTTGGTTCAAAATGTCTTGATTTCTCCACAATAGAGTACTCCTCCAACTGGACAAAATCAACCTTCAGTTGATCCTAAAGTTGACCCTTTGCTTTCTTCCTCCCCTTCTTCATCTTTGCCAGGTGAAAGTATTGGTACTAGTAACTAGGTGGCTAAGAAGAAGAAGAAAGGGAAGAAGAAGAAGAAGAAGAAGCAAATTGAGCAAAGGGGCAACCAAGCAACCATTGCTCTGAATGCAAAATCTGATGAGAAACCATCCATCAAGCCTCACAAATTTTGATATCAATGCAAACTTTGTGCAGGAGACCATCTTCTTCGAAATTGTCCTCATATTCCTCAGATCTTAGAAGAATGGTCTTCTCATTCACATCATCCTATGTCATCAACTTCTCGAGATCATGCTGGTGACACACCATCAACTAGTGGTAGTAAATTTCATGGACATAAGGGTAAAGTTAAGTTTCCTTGTAGGTTATATGAAGGGAATCACCCCATTCACCTTCGTCCCTATCTGGATGAAGCCAAAAAAGTGTTGGATAATCATCTTGCTTCACCGTAGTGACTTCCATCTTGTAACAAGAAAATCTCCCTAAATCCTTCACTAGTTGATGAATTAACTGACTCAAATCAACCATCGGTCAAACCCACTCTCTCTAAAAGTGAATCCTATGAGTCTATACCTAACCCAAATCAACAAGTCGAGGTAACAGTTGACTCGATTTCACCTTCAGTAAATCATACCTTTCCCGAAGAGAGTGAATATGATACCACTCAAGTTCTTTTTGTTTCTTCAAATTCTAATGAGCTTGGGGGCAGTCCTCCTGTTCCATCAAGACAGGAGGAAAATCCTCCAGTTCTTGTAACTCAAGGGGTTAATTTTCCCATTTCTACAGTACCCCCTCTAAGTAGTCTGGTCACTTCCTTTTATTGGAATCAACTGGAAGGATTCTGTCTTCCTTCTTATGTGCCTTTCTAGATCATAGTACATGTTTGTAATATGATTGTATCTAGCACTATTATAGATGAATGTGCATCTGTAAGCATCCTTTCCTCAACTACTTGGCAAGCGCTCGGTTCACTGCCACTTGTGCATGTTACCCAAAATTTGTTGGCTTTTAATAGATGAACTAGTTAACCATTAGGGATCCTCCCTTAGTTACCTATTACTTTGGGAGGAAAAACCATTTATCTGAATGTGATGGTAGTCCCAAACCCTTTAGATTACATTTTACTTCTTGGGTGCGACTATGTTTATAACATGGGAGCTATTGTTTTCACACTCTTTCGAGTGATTTGTTTCCCACATGAAGGCATAATTTTCATTGTTGACCAGCCTTCATTTCCCTGTCCAAATATGGCTTCCAATCAACCATCTTCCCTAATTGGTCCTTTTGTACCAATGGTATCATCCCCACCACGGGTTAATTATGTGGCAACTTGTTCCATACCTACATCAACTGACAACCAATTCAGTGATGTTGTACAACATGTACTAGGGGCATTGGAACCTAATCTCTCCTTCATGACCTGTTACGAGTTGGGATCAAGGAATATGAGGATAGTTCCTGGTCTTGTGTCAACCTCGTTAAAAATGAAACCAAGGGTATGAGGATAGTTCCTTATCTTATGTCAACCTCATTAAAAAATTAAACAAGGAGTATGAGGATAATTATTTTACTGTGTCAACCTCGTTAAAAAATGAAACAGGCCCATGAGGATAGTTCTTGGTCTTGCATCAACCTCATTAAAAAATGAAACAAGGAGTATGAGGATAGTTCCTGGTCTTGTGTCAACCACATTAAAAAATGAAATAATGAATTTGAGAAAAGTTCCTTTCCTTGTGTCAAGCTCATTAAAAAATGAAACAAGGTCCCAAGTTCCAAGTCGAGCCTTTGAGTAGATCTCGTAAAATCCCAGTCAAGTCTTTCACTTGATCTTGTAAACAAACCTTCATTTCATCCACTTAATAGCCATGAGTAGTCTACTTAGGTGAATGTAATGAAGCTTGGGGGACATGCACCCAGTGGTAAAGTTAAGTTTCCCTGTAGATTATGTGAAGGGAATCACCCCATTCACCTTTGTCCCTATTTGAACGAAGCCGAAAGGTTTTGGATAACTGTCCTGCTTCACCGCAACAGTTTCCATATCATTACAGGAGACTCTCCCTTTCATCATGATGGGAGCATGTAAACCAATTTCAAGCATAGTTTCTCCTCATTTCAAGCTTGTGTAAAAATGAAACTGAATCCAAGCATAGTTTTTCATTTCAAGCTTGTGTAAACATTAAACTGAATCCAAGCATAGTTCCCTATGGTTCAAACTTATCTAATGAACCCTTTAACCCTCGTGATTGCCATTCTATTAGCCTCTTTCATTAGATGAGCCTTCATTTTTTTCATCCCATCATCGCCATCCCTTTGGTCGCCATACGCTTTCATTTAGTTGTTTTACCTTTTTTGAGGAACAGTTGCAATAAGTGGTCTTATTAGCCAGCCTCTTCACATAAATCAACATGTTTTGAGAAGTTCCAACATCACTGGAGCCAGTTTCTATCCTAGACACCACTCGTTCCACAAAATAGAGTCCTCTTTAAGCTCTTTTCAGACTCTCTAAACAAGAAAAGATTGTCGAGCGCTTGTCCTTTCCAGCTCATTAACGGATTGGAAATGATATCTCTCTTGTATTATTTTACACTTTTTCAAACTTGAGATATTAATTTATGAAAACGCACTTATGGAGTTTTCTTTTTGTCCCTTTTAAAACTCTCTAAACATGAAAAGGACTTAGTTATCTTTGTCATTAAAATCGTTAGAAACATAAAATAGCGACAAACTTGTCCATCTAGACAAGACCAAGTTTTACCTTCGCTAGACTCGTTAAAGCATCAAATAGTGATGGATTGACCCGAAGGGTGGAATTATACAACAAGAATATGTTATCCTCCTAAAGCTTGATAAAAATAAAGAGGTACTAGTCAGCAATGACTGGGGAAAATTGGAAAAAGGGGAAAACACTTTATGGTAGCCAGTCGCTCTTGAACATGACACTTTCACCTGACTATGTGGGTTGGGTCATTCAGATTGATGGTTATCACACCATTGGTCTATCATACCATCCATTACTTTGTTTTCGGTCAATGCTACCAATTCATCTTAGTGTCACTGACATGTTCAAGAGAAGTCATTCAGTTCAAACTTCATCCTTTGCAATACGTAAACCTTCATTTTCATGACTACCATTCCTAAACCTTCTGTTGTCAGTCAATTTTCATCTCCAAAATCATTTACCTCGTTTTGCATTGTTGATGTGGGTTACATCAAGGCCCTCCTGCGACAAGTTGCTTCTTGTCGACATTAGCACATTATCCAAGAAGTTGACTTAGAAAGACCCCTTCAGTACCTTGAGGTTTGCATACATCAATGGCAGGTTTCTCACTTTCGGCAATAGGTTGACATCATTGGCCTTCGACCGAAAGACTTTGTATGGTGTTCAACATCAAATAATTTATTCACACCATGAGAAATGTACTATAGTACCTTGGGGGTCATCATCATTATTGATGATTCCTCTTGTATCTGTTAATAGCTTACATCATTGGCTGATAATTAGATGATGTCTTCCCATGTTTGACTTCAAATCATCTATTTTCATGGTTAGACTTGTACTTGAGTGAAAGATTGAATGAGAATGAAGACCCCAGATCTAGTTTCATCCATCCAGGTTGCGATATTTTTAGGAGTACTAAATCAAATGTACAATGGCCTTACATTCATAATCATCCATTCATGGCTCTATATCTATAGATGACTATATTTGTACATGCATTGAAATTTTATAATATGAGCATGGGTATGCCTTCCCTCAGTAAGTTCATGAAAAAAATCAAATTATCATGACATATGTATTGTAATTGATGCAAGTCACCTTCTACTTCGAAACCTCCCCTCCACATAGTAAAGTATTTCACTCGACATACATATTTACGACTTCATGCTTTAGGGGGAATCTATTACAGATCCATCTGGGCACATCAACTGTGACTTACAAATCAATGCTATTAGGGCCCATCAAACCCTAATTGAATTGTTACATGCCCTAATGAAGTCAACTATCAGAATTCCTAACTTCCCAAGAAGTTCTATGACTAAAATCATCCAAAAAATGTCTCTAAGAGGATCAGCGCAGGTAGATACACTACCAGGGTGCGTTGCAGCACGGCTTAGTACACTACCAGGGTGCGTTGGGCGAATTTGAGCAAAATTTCATTGGGGTTTGGTAATGTTCTTATCCATTGGATGCATCTAGAAGCTTCCCAAGTTTATCTACTCCTTTGGGCTCAAATTTGGATGAGGTAGGGAGTTAAGGAACATCAATCCCTTCATCCCTTCCTCCATGGAACTAAATCCTAAGTTTGGGAGGGCATTCATTGTCACCATTTATGGCATAACTTCCTTCATTCACCTATAAAAACACCACTCATGTAAGTGATCAGGGGCTGGCTGGGCTAGAAATCATTGAATTATAGGGAGATGCTATTAGTATGAGACATGAGTTGGTTTCAAGTATTGTAATGATGTAAAAATGTGTTGCTTGTTATGAGGAGAGGATGGGATTGAACTGGAGGAGTGATACTAAATCAAGCAAATTGGGTTGTAACTCTTCCTTTTACTCATAAAGTGTTCAAAGCTTTTTCCATATGTTTTTATTGTTCATTGATGCTTTCATATGTGTATTATGTACTTGATTCCATGCTATGTTTAATTAATAGATCATTATCATATGCTTTGATCATTTTTTGTCTTCTTTCTGTGTGCAGGTAGTTTTCAAGTGGATTAAGTGCGGAAAGAAGCAATAGAACTAGTCAAGGGAGATAAGGAGTAAGTGAAAGCTTGAGGTAGGCTTCTTTACTATCTTATTTAATCTATTGCTCATAGAAAAAGTAGAGAATGCTTTGCACTGTTGTTCTAGACTTAGCTACTAGTCTAGGGTTTTAAGCGTTTATCCGTAGACACTAAAAATTCCCAAAACACCATGTTGCAGGGAGAAGATGACATGACATAGTTTCAACAAATAAGGGAGTGCCACATGGAAGGATGCCATTGGACCCCGCATATCACATATCAGTGAAAAGGAGGAGTGCTTAAGGAAGAAACTACCCCTGGTGTTCCCAGCTGCGATTGTGATATCACATATCGTAGGTTGGAGGAGCTACGAATTGAGCCTAACAAGACTTAGTTGTGATGCGATATACATCACATATCGCAATCGCATGAAAAGGAGCTTGCGATGTGGTTCAGGGAAAAGGTACCGATTTTGATTTCACGGTGGGAATTGATTACAATACTGTGATAAGGGGCCCAAACCCGATATACTATATATTATGCTTAATACACTCGGTGGGTCTACAGATGTTGAACTGTGCTAGATCAGTGCACCAAGGGTTTCACACTGATTGTGATAGTGCGATGGTAGATCTAGATTGCATACAATGAATACTCCTGTCAGATCCATAAATATCGCAAGATGCCTGTGTCCAGGATTGGATTGTCTTCCAATAAGTTGGAAATGTTGATAAACCTGTCGTGGATAACCATGCACTATAGTAATGAGTTTTTTTTATTAGACATTGGATTTTCTATTGTGGAAGGGTTGTTTCCATGAATCCTTTCACTTGCTAACCTTTGGTATTATGTTGGAACTTCCCCGATTTTGAGGGATACGACCATGATCTTATATATATGATTATTGTGTCATAGATAGGTAGGGAGGACTGGCCAAAAATCATATTCTATTTTATACAGCAGACCCTGACACCTCGAAGGAGGTCAGAACCTTGCCTTGAGCAAGAGGTAGCTTTTGAGAAGGTTTCAAAAGGAACGGTTATCCATATTGGGAGTTTGAATAGGCATTTTTGCACTATTTTTCGCCAGGACTTCAGTTGTTCTTTCTATTTTAAAATATGGGCTCTCCTGTTGGGTTGTGTTATATTCTTTCCATGACTAGCCCACGTAGTTAACTGGGGGCTTAGATGGGGGAGAAGTCCGTCGTTCGTTGTGCCGATTGCATAGTAGGGGGGTCACAAGGGGTTTGAGGGGTGCAAGTAACCCCACTCTATGGGGTCCGGGGTAGCGCCCCGGAAAATTTTGGTTTTCGACCCTATGTTAGGTTGGGTGGACCCACCTATGGTTTTGTGCATGATTTTCACACATGGTTTTGGACACGATGGTTTTCGGTCCATGGTATTGGACGCTTCAGCATGTATAAATATGTATTGTAACATTGAAAGGAACATAATAAAAAATCAATCTAGTAGTCCCGGTTTTGAGATCCAGGGGAAAATCTCTGTGTATATTTATTTTATGTGTTATGCTCTCGCATTGTTTATTTTATGTATTTTAGAATTCATATGTAGAATTCCTATGCAGGTAATTTCTGTATGAGGTTAAAACCTACATCTCCATTCTCTGCCCATCTATCAGCTTGGAGGTATAAGGGTTATAACTTCTTATTGTTGTACTTTTATCTCTTTAATGCCACTAATAAAAAGAAGGCCTCCCCATTATTGCGCAAGGTCTAGAGATGTAGTCCAAACTGGATGAACTCTGTAATCAAAACATTGTGTCATGTCTTTTGTGTTCTTTTGACTATTTCCACATTGTTATGTGATTTTTTTTTAAGTTCCATGGTTAATTAACTCTATGATCCAAAATGGATTTTCGATAGACTTCTAAATCTAAGCATTCCTCACAAAGGAAAATGAAAATCCAAGGATGCTCTTGGAAATAGCCCCATTGTGTAGATATTTTCATTTTGAATCTACTGCAACTTGAATGGGCTAAAATGGACTTCAGATGATGAAGTTATCGCAGAAAGAAGATTGCCTTTCTTCTTTGGAAAATGAGGCATTTCCTCTAAAAATGGCATAAAAGGCCTTACATGCAAAATTGCGTGTGAAAGTTTAAAAGGGCGGACCTGAAATATTATGTTCCATAGCTTAAATGCTTATCGGGTCTGTGAGATGTATCGAATGAGAGCAATGAAGGGACAAAGGCCTGGTGGGAGGACTTGGTGATTGTGATTATGCTATATGCAGATTGCTAATGATCAGATCAGCGATGTACAAAACCACTAGGCCATAGTGAATACAACATGTGATAGAAATCCACAGCGTGCAATCTCAACCATTGGATCAGAAATGAGATCAATGGTTAGGATTAAATCGATGGTTGGGAGATTGGCGATCCCTAACACAAAGGGCTAATGCGATAGCGATATGTGATGCGATCTGGACCGTCTGATTGTTGATCAGATCAACAGTCTAGATTAAATTGGTGATCAGCGAACGAGGACCCCTGATAGCATGGTCATTGCCACATCGCGATTGCAATTAGCGGTCAGGGCCGGACCCGATGGGAATTATAAGCCCGATTGCATAAAATTTGAAATATAGGATTTTTAGATTTTCTGTGTATTAGCTGATTTCGATAGAAAAGCCAAAATACAAAGGAAAATGCCCTGAGGTGATAAAGCTAGACCCAAAAGGAATTTTAGAAGCGGCACTATATTATTTGAGTTTTGTAAGTGGGATTTCGAGCGGGCCTTAGGTGGTAAGTGGTATTTGGCTAGCTCTGCCCAATCCCATACAATGGCCGACATCTAGCTAGTGGAGGACAGATATAAACTACCTTTTCAGGTAGGTAACCTTTATACTCCTAAGCCACCAGAAAATGAATATTAACCGTTGGATTAGAGATCACACAGATCAATGGTGGGCCTTGCGACAACGACCGAAGGTGGACCCAATACGATTATAGGATGGATACGATAATATTTGAAGTCCGATTGGAAGCATTTTAACGAGTTTTTCAATGTTTTCCCATGTATTCGGGGTTTTGCCCAATCCACCTATGTGATGCGATATGTTGCCTAGTGGTGGACCCGATAGGGTTTATAGGGGCGATTTAATGGAATTTCAAGTCCAGATTTCGCGCCCAATAGTGTTTTCTTGTGTATTTCTGGTAAAATGTTGTGTATTGGGATTTTGTCCCATTTTCAGGTTTTTGCCTAGAAAAATGCCACGAATCCCCTGTAATGGCCCCTGATCATCATGCCACGCTGAAAGTGGGTGTTTTTTGGCAGAAAATGATGCATTTGAAGCCATAGAACCACAAATCCAGATGGCCAGTCAAACAGACAATGTAGAGAGAAGTCGTAGGGCCGCAGAGGGATGATTATATGCAGAGAAATGGTTTGGGGAAGCCGAAGAGCCTGAAAAGTACCTTAAAGGAGCCAGAGAGCATGATTAAGGGAGGAAGCTAGCAAAACTAGGTAGCACAGAGAGCTAAGAGAGCTTTTGGAGTCACTTGGAGGTCGAGTGAACCAGAAAGCTCAATTGAGAGCAACAAAGCTACAAAAGGTCATTGGAAGGTTTCTAAGGGGCGTTGGGAGGTCTAGCGAACCACTGATGCACACAGAGGCCGAAAGAGAGCTCAGAGAAGCTAGAGCCGAGAGCTAAGAGCCAGAGCCAGAGCCATGACCTTGAGCCAGAGCCAAGAGCCAGAGCCATGAGCCAGAGCCAAGAGCTAGAGCCAGAGCGAGAACCAAGAGCTAGAGCCATAACACAGAGCTAGAAAGCCGAGAGCTTCAGATCCGGGGGTAAGATGTTTTCTAAACCCATTGTGTTATGTGTAAACCAATGGAGTTGAGTGAGGAGCTTGTAAAAGGACCGTTGCCATAATCCTAGAGAGCCCAGTCGAGTTGACTAGGGCCCATGAAGATGTAGCCCAAGAGTTTTCAGTGAACTCATAATTAAATTGTTGTCTTATGTGTTTGTTAATTACTGCACTGTTTCACTGTTATATGCATGTTATATCAGCATAAACAACAAAGTTTTAAAGCACATAAATAGTTAAATATAAACACCAGCGTACACCTTATTTTCAAGCATATTATTAATTTTGAATTGGTTAATCATAATATCTTGCGAATATTTAAGCTTTGGAAGTGGTAGAGGTTCTTGAAATTTCACAAGAAGCCTTTAGTGCCCAATTTTTAGATCAGGTGGTATCAGAGCCTAAGATTAGTTAACCCCACCTTCAAAGAAGGTGATATCAAAGCTGGTTATACCTAAGCAAGTGGTATCATATCAGAATTCTTGATTGACAGAGAAAAGATAGCTTGTCTGAAAGGTTTTTAAATAGTCAGAGGTTGATTGTATTCTTGTTTGCAGACTGACTATTGTTTGAGTTTACAAAGGTGAAGGGAAAGCTATTGATAGCTCAGTCCGAGAAGGAAAATAAGGAAGAAGGGCTGAAGGCATTCTTGTTATCTCAAAGGACCTCAAAGTAATCCTTGAAGCATAAGAGGTTTGTTGCAAAAGGTTGTTGAATAAACTCTTTATTAGTCTTGTTTGAAGTTTTTTTGTTCATTGCATAATGAAAAATTCTACAAATGAATCCTCAAATTCCTCCTTCATCACAAGATTCTTTGATGAAGACATGAGGCGAGACTTGTTCATCATGATGGATATGGTGAGGGAAATGTATGAGGATGGAAGGAAGAGCAGCATACTTAGAAAGCAGTTGAATTCCGTGGAGGAAGAGAAGCATATGCTTTCTGACAAATTGCCAGAAATGGAGATGCAACTTCATATTCCAAATATGAACCTGAAAAGGATGCATGAGTTGGAGTCATAGCTCTTTGTTGCCAAAGAAGCCTTTGTCAAGTATCAGCTTGAAGAAGAGGTAAACCATTCTAGTTTTTCTTCAAATTCTTCTAAGAATGCTTATATTGGTTCTTTTGAAAAGCATACCAGAGGCATAGGTTCCAAGCTAATGTCCAAGATGGGCTATGAAGAAAAAGGCTTGGACAAACATGCACAAGGTATTGTTGAGCACTTAATAGTTGAGGAAAGGCCTAAGTATTTGTGTCTTCACTATGGAAAATCTTATGGAGAAAGTTCCAAAGTTGTCATGAAGGCCATTGAAAGAGTTCCAAGAACAAGTTTCATTGTAGGTCCTCTACCTCAAGAGTGTGAAGATTGTATTTAGGAGTAATGAAATAGCTTGAAAAATCATTTGCAGGATGCAAGGGTTCAGAAGCACACACTTGAACCAGAGAGTTGTAGAAACTCTGACAGCCTCGAAGAGATTGATGGTGTTCCAAAGGGAGCCACTTCTTCATTTGCTTCACCTCCTCATGAAGGCAATAAAGGTGAAAGATAAAGGTATAAATCTGGTTCTAATCATCTTCCTTTTGTTTTTGCAGAGCATGATAAATTTCCACATAGATATGGGAAAAGAATTGCATGTTCCTTTTTTGGTTTGGATAACCATAATGTTTCTATTTGTTGGAAGAGAATGACCACATACAGGAAAATTTTGAAGGAAAGGAATCAAGAAGCCAAAGGTCCACTGGACAAGGAAAATCATGTTGTTAAGAGGATGCACATGCAGTGCACTTACTGCAATAAGCAAGGGCATCTTGCTGAAAAGTGTTGGACTCTGAATCCAACAATGCTTCCACAAAATTAGCTGAAGAAAGTGGAAAGAGAAGATGGAAAAATGGAAAGGAAGATTCCATGATTGATGTGTTTCACAATGATTCACATGTTGATGCTGATGTGCAGACATAGGTAGTACCTTTGAAAGGGATTAGTGAGAAATGGGTATATTTCTTATCTAATTAAGATTGCATGTATATTGATGCATCTATTTGCATTTATTTGTTAATGGAATGCAAGTTGTAGGTTTTTACCAAGA
Source organism: Pinus tabuliformis (assembly GCA_031772625.1). Lineage (NCBI taxonomy): Eukaryota > Viridiplantae > Streptophyta > Pinopsida > Pinales > Pinaceae > Pinus > Pinus tabuliformis. The sequence goes on from CM062814.1 coordinate 463,566,168, forward strand.
TGGTGAATGCAAAAGGTTTGAGTAGGAGACTTACTTTATTGTTGCAACATTATATTTCTTTTCAGCTTTGAAAGTACAGTGTGCTTAAGCGAAAGTTGACAGATGAAATGCATGCATGAGAATGATGTGCATGAACACAAGGACGTTGATGATATCCCTGCTTTTTACCATGTGTGTGTGATTAACTTGAAGGGTTGATTGCTTTGACATGCATGTGATGTAATGTTGACATGGGAGAAGTTAACTTGGTCTCCAAGATGGAGATAATGATGAAGTGTTTCATCTTTTGCAAAAGAGTCCTAATGGTCTTTTTGTACATGCTTGACTTGAAGGGTCATTTGTTTAAAGGAGTGTTTTGTGGGCTAGTTATCTACTCCATCATTTATATGCAGATGTAACACATGGAGGTGTTCACAAGATGTGAAATCTGTTTCTTTTGTTGAAGCAGGAGTTTAGGCCATTCAGTTGTTGTTTGTGTTTTTGTTGTTGTTAAAAATTGTTGTTGAAATATTTTCAAATAGGTACAAATGAATTTTTTGTGGAGCAGATGTACTTCACATTTGTTTGAGCCACCTTGGATCAATGATGAACGAAGAAAAGTTCAAACTACCTTCTATGACCATCTTAACAGGAGTTTTGCAGGAAGGTAAGGAGGAAGACAGTTCTTCCTAGGAAGATTAGCATATCTAGGAAGGAAAGTTATCAAATGATTTGGTTCAGAGGAACTATGCAAGGCAAGTGTATGAAGGCTGAAAGAAGAGGGCACTATTACTCTCATTTATTGTTTAGATCAGTATATTAGTCTTTTGGAGACCAAAAGTTCTTTAGTGGGAAGGAGTGATCCAAAATGGATTTTGGATAGACTTCTAAGTCTAAGTGTTTCTCACAGAGGAAAATGAAAGTCCAAGGATGCTTTTGGAAATAGCCCCATTGCATATATTTTTTCATTCTGAATCAACTACAACTTGAATGGGCTAAAATGGACATCAGATGATGAAGTTATCACAAAAATAAGATTGTCTTTGTCCTTTGGAAAGGGAGGCATTTCTTCTAAAAATGGCATAAAAGGCCTTATATGCAAAATCGCGTGTGAAAGGTTAAAATGTGGACCTGAAATATTATGTTTGTAGCCTAAACCTTTATCGAGTCCATGAGATGTATCAGATCGGAGCAATGAAGGGACAAAGGCCTGGTGGGAGGACTTGGCGATTGTGATTATGTAATATACTGATTGCCAATGATTGGATTAGTGGATCGGCATTGATGATGTAAAAAACCCCTAGGCCGTAGCGAATGCGACATGCGATAGCGATCTACAACATGCAATCTCAGCCATCAAATTGGAAATGAGATCAATGGCTAGGATTAATTCGGCAGTCGGGAGATCGGCGATCCCCGACATAAAGGGTCGATGTGATTGTGATATGTGATGTGATCTGGATCGTCTGATCGGGGATTAGATCAACAGTCTAGACTAAATTGGCGATCGGCGATCGGTGATCCCTGATAGCAGGGCCATTGCCATATCGCAATTACAATTAGCGATCAGGGCCAGACCCGATGGGAATTATAAGCCCAATTGCATAAAATTTGAAACCCGAGATTTTCAGACTTTCTATGTATTAGCAGATTTCGATAGAAAAGCTAAAATACAAAGGAAAATGCCCTGAAGTGATAAATCCTGACCCGAAAGGAATTTTAGAAGCGGCCCTATAAAATTTGAGTTCCGTAAGTAGGATTTTGGGCGGGCCTTAGGTGGTAACTGGTATTGGGTTGGCTCTGCCCAATCCCATATAATGGCTGACACATGGCTGGTGGAGGAGAGAGAGAGATCGCCTTTTTGGGTAGGTAACCTCCATACTCCTAAGCCATCTAAAAATGAATATCAACCTTTGGATTGGAAATCACATAGATCAATGGTGGGGCTTGCAATAGTGTCCGAAGGCGGACCTGATATGAGTATAGGGCGGATGCGATAGTATTTGAAGTTTGATAGAAAGCATTTTAACGGGTTTTTCAATGTTTTCTCATGTATTTGTAGTTTTTCCCACTCCACCTATGTGATATGATATGCTACCTAATGGCGGACTTGATAGGGTTTATAGGGGCAATTTAATAGAATTTCAAGTCCAGATTTCATTCTCGATAGTGTTTTCTTGTGTATTTCTGGTAAAATGTTATGTATTAGGATTTTGTCCCATTTACAGTTTTTTGCCTAGGAAAAGGCCCCGAATCCCTTGTAACGGCCCCTTATCATCATGCCATGCTGTAAGTGGGCATTTTTGGTAGAAAATGATATGTTTTAAGCCACAGAGCCACAGAGCCAGATTTCTAGTCAAACAGACAATGCGCAGAGAAGCCGCAGGGCAGCAGAGGGATGATTATATGCAAAGAAACGACTGGGGGAAGCCAAAGAGCCAAAAAATTACCTTAAAGGAGTTAGAGACCATGATTGAGGGAGAAATCTAGCAAAAGTAGGTAGCGTAGAGAGCTGAGAGAGTTTTTGGAGTCACTTGGAGGTCGAGTGAACCAGAAAGCTCAATTGACAATAGCAAAGATGTAAAAGGTCGTTGGAAGGTTGCTACGGGGCGCTCGGAAGTCTAGCAAACCCCTGATGCATTCAGAGGCCGAAAGAGAGCTCAGAGAAGCCAAAGTCGAGAGCCAAGAGCCAGAGCCATGAGCCAGAGCCACAAGCCAGAGCCAAGAGCCAGAGCCAGAGCCAGAGCCAAGAGCCAGAGCCAGAGCAGAGAGCCAGAAAGTTGAGAGCTTCAGAGCCAGGGACGTGATGGTGTCTAAACCCATTGTGTTTTGTGTAAACCAATGGAGTTGAGTGAGGAGCTTGTAAAAGGACTATTGCCATAATCCCAGAGAGACTACTCGAGTTGACTAGAGCTCACGGAGACGTAGGCCAAGAGTTTTGGGTGAAATCTTAATTAAATTGTTATCTTATGTGTTTGTTATTTGCTGCACCATTTTACTATTATATGCATGTTATATCATCATAAACAACAGAATTATAAAGCACATAAACAGTCAAAAATAAACACTAGCATACACCTTCTTTCCAAGAACATTATTAATTATGCATTGGTTAATCATAATATCTTGGGAATATTTAAGCTTTGGAAGTGGGACAGGTTCTTGTAAGTTCACAAGAAGCCTTTACCACCCCATTCTCAGATCAGGTGGTATCAGAGCCTAAGATTGGTTAACCCCACCTTCAAAGAAGGTGATATCAAAGCTGGTTATACCCAAGTAAGTGGTATCATATCAGAATGCTTGATTGACAGAGAAAAGATAGCTTGTCTGAGAGGTGTTTAAACAGTCAGAGGTTGATTGTATGCTTGTTTACAATGTAACTATAGTTTGAGTTTGCAGAGGTGAAGGGAAAGCTATTAATAGCTCAGTCCAGGAAGAACAAGAAGGAAGAAGGGCTGAAGGCATTTTTCTTATCTCAAAGGACCTCAAAGCAATCCTTGAAGCACAAGAGGTTTGTTGCAAAAGGTTGATGAATAAGCTCTTTTTTAGTCTTATTTGAAGTTCTTTTGTTCATTGCATAATTAAAACTTCTACAAGTGAAACCTCAAATTCCTCCTTCATCACAAGATTCATTGATGAAGACATGAAGCAAGACTTGTTCATCATGATGGATATGGTGAGGGAAATGTATGAGGATGGAAGGAAGAGCAACATACTTAGAGAGCAGTTGAATTCTGTGGAGGAAGAGAAGCAGATGATTTTTGACAAATTGTAGGAAATGGAGAGACAACTTCATATTGCAAATATGAACCTAAAAAGGATGCATGAGTTGGAGTCACAACTCTTTTTTTCCAAAGAAGCCTTGGTCAAGTATCAACTTGAAGATGAGGTAAACCATTCCATTTTGTCTTGAAATTATTCTAAGAATGTTTATATTGGTTCTTTTTAAAAGCATACTAGAGGCATAGGTTCCAAGCTAATGTCCAAGATGGGCTATGAAGGAAAATTCTTGGGCAAACATGCACAAGGTATTTTCAAGCCAATAGTAGTTAAGGAAAGGCATAAGTATTTAGTTTTTGGCTATGGACAGTCTTATGGAGAAAGTTACAAAGCTACCATGAAGGCCATTGAAAGAGTTCCAAGAATGAGTTTCATTATAGGTCCTCTACCTCAAGACTGTGAAGATTGTATTCAGGAGGAATGCAATAGAGTGAAACATCATTTGCAGGATGCAGGTGTTGAGAAGCACACACTTGAACCAGAGAGTTGTGGAAACTCTGACAGCCTTGAAGAGATTGATGGTGTTCCAAATGGAGCCACTTCTTCATTTGCTTCACCTCCTCATGAAGGCAATAAAGGTGAAAGAGAAAGGTATAAATTTGGTTCTAATCATCTTCCTTTTGTTTTTGCAAAGCATGATAAATTTCCACAGATATGGGAAAAGAATTGCATGTTCCTTTTGTGGTTTGGATAACCATAATGTTCCTAGATGTTGGAAGAGAAAATCCACATACATGAAACTTTTGAAGGAAAGGAATCAAGAAGCCAAAGGTCCATTGGACAAGGAAAATCATGTTGTCAAGAGGATGCAACTGCAATGCACTCACTGCCATAAGCAAGGGCATCTTGCTGAAACGTGTTGGACTTGAATCCAACAATGCTTCCACAAAAGCTAAAGAAAGTGGAAAGAGAAGATCACAGAAATGGAAAGGAAGATTCCATGATTGATGTGTTTCAGGATGATTCACATGTTGACGCTGATGTGTAGACAAAGGTAGTACCTTTTAAAGGGATTGGTGAGAAATGGGTAGAGTTCTTATCCAATTAAGATTGCATGTCTATTAATGCATATATTTGCATTTCTTTGTTAATGGAATGCAAGTTGCAGGTTTTTACCAAGATGGTGAATGGAAAAAGGTTGAGTAGGAGACTCACTTTATTGTTGCAACATTATATTTCATTTCATCTTTGAAAGTATAGTGTGCTTAAGCGAAAGTCGAAGGATGAAATGGATGCATGAGAATGATGTGCATAAACACAGGGATGTGGATGATCTCCTTGTTTTTAAGCATGTGTGTGTGATTAACTTGAAGGGTTGATTGCTTTGACATGCATGTGATGTAATGTTGACTTGGGAGAAGTTAACTTGGTCTCCAAGATGGAGATAATGATGAAATGTTTCATCTTTTGAAAAAGAGTCATAATGGTCCTTTTCTACATGCTTGACTTGAAGGGTCATTTGTTTAAAGGCATGTTTTGTGGGCTTGTTATCTAGTCCATCATTTGTATGTAGATGTAAGACATGGAGGTGTTCACAAGATGTGAAATATGTTTCCTTTGTTGAAGGACAAGTTTAGGCCATCTAGTTGTTGTCTGCATTTTTGTGTTGTTAACAGTTGTTGTAGACAACTTTTCAAATAGGTACAAATGAAAGTTTTGTGGAGCAGATGCACTTCACATTTGTTTGAGCCACCTTGGATCAATATCAAGGTAGAAAAGTTCAAACTACCTTCTGTGAGCATCTCAGTAGGAGTTCTGCAGGAAGGCAAGGAGGAAGACAGTTCTTCCCAGGAAGACCAGCACTTCTAGGAAGGAAAGTGGTCAAAGGCTTTGGTTCAAAGGCACTATGCAAGGAAAGTGTATGAAGGCTGAAAGAAGAGGGTGCTATTACTCTCATTTATTGTTCATATCGGTATATCAGTCTTTTGGAGACCAAAAGTTCTTTAGTGGGAAGGCATGATCCAAAATGGATTTTGGATAGACTTCTAAGTATAAGTGTTCCTCACAAAGGAAAATGAAAGTCCAAGGGTGCTCTTGGAAATAGCTCTGTTGCATAGATATTTTCATTCTGAATCTATTGCAACTTGAATGGGATAAAATGGACTTCAGATGATGAAGTTATTGTAGAAAGAAGATTGCCTTTATTCTTTGGAAAAGGAGGCATTTCTTCTAAAAATGGCATAAAAGGCCTTATATGAAAAATCGTGTGTGAAAGGTTAAAAGAGCGGACTCGAAATATTATGTTCTGTAGCCTAAACCCTTATTGGGTCTGTGAGATGTATTGGATCAGAGCAATGAAGGGACAAAGGCCTGGCGGGAGGACTTGGCAATTGTGATTATGCGATATGTCGATTGTCGATGATTGGATCGGCATCGGCGATGTACAGAACCCCTAGGCCATAGCGAATGTGACATGCAATAGCGATCCGCAACGTGTGATCTTAGCTATCGGATTGGAAATGAGATCAACGGCCAGGGTTAAATCGACGGTCAGGAGATTGTCAATCCCCTACATAAAGGGCCGATGCGATAGCGATATGCGATGCGATCTGGACTATCCGATCAGGGATTAGATCAACATTCCAGATTAAATCGGTGATTGGTGATTGGCAATCCATAATAACAGGGTCATTGCCTCAGCACAATTGCGATTAGCAATCAAGGCTAGAACCGATGGGAATTATAAGCCCGATTGCATAAAATTTGAAATCTTGTATTTTTGGATTTTCTCTGTATTAGCGGATTTCGATAGAAAAGCTGAAATACAAAGGAAAATGCCTTGAAGCGATAAAGCCGGACCTGAAAGGAATTTTAGAAGGGGTGCTATATTATTTGAGTTCTGTAAGCAGGATTTCAGGTGGGCCTTAGGCGGTAAGTGGTATTGGGTTAGCTCAGCCTGATCCCATACAATGGCTGATGCATGGTTGGCGGACGAGAGAGAGAAATCACCTTTTCGGGTAGGTAACCTTTGTACTCCTAAGCCACCTGAAAATGAATCTCAACTATTGGATCAGAGACCACATAGATCAATGATGGGGCTTGCGATAGTGATCGAAGGTGGACCCGATATGATTATAAGGCAGATGTGATAATATTTGAAGTCTGATAGAAAGCATTTTAACAGGTTTTTTAGTGTTTTCCCATGTATTAGGGGTTTTGTCCAATCCACCTATGCGATGCGATATGCTGCCTAATGGTAGACCTGATATGTTTATAGGGGTGATTTCATGGAATTTCAAGTCCGGATTTCACACCTGATAGTGTTTTCTTGTGTATTTTCGGTAAAATGCTGTGTATTGGGATTTTCTCCTATTTTCGGGTTTTTGCCTTGAAAAAGGCCCCAAATCCCCTGTAACGGCCCCTGATCATCATGCCATGCTGTAAGCGGGCATTTTTGGCAGAAAATGATGCGTTTGAAGCCACATAGCCATAGAGCCAGATGGCTAGTCGAACAGACAACACGTAGAGAAACCGCAGGGTCGCAGAGGGATGATTATACACCAAGAAACGGCTGGGGGAAGCCAAAGAGCTGGAAAAGTACCTCAAAGGAGCCAAAGAGCACAATTAAGGGAGGAAACTAGCAAAAGCAGGTAGCATAGAGAGCTGAGAGAGTTTTTGGAGTCACTTGGAGGTCGAGTGAACCAGAAAGCTCAATTGAGAGCAGCAAAGCTGCAAAAGGTCACTGGAAGGTTGCTAAGGGGCATTGGGAGGTCTAGCGAACCATAGATGCACACAGAGGCCAAAAGAGAGCTCAGAGAAGCTAGATCTGAGAGCCAAGAGCCAGAGCCAGAGCCATAAGCCAGAGCCAGAGCCAGAACCAAGAGCTAGAGCCAGAGCCAAGAGCCAGAGAGAGAGCGCAGAGCCAGAAAGCCAAGAGCTTTAGAGCCAGGGATAAGATGGTGTCTAAACCCATTGTGTTATGTGTAAACCAATGGAGCTAAGTGAGGATATTGTAAAAGGACTGTTGCCATAATCCTAGAGAGCCTAGTCGAGTTGACTAGGGCTCATGGATATGTAGCCCAAGAGTTTTCGATAAACTCCTAATTAAATTGTTGTCTTATGTGTTTGTTATTTCATACACTATTTTACTATTATATGCATGTTATATCATCATAAACAACAAAATTTTAAAGAACATAAATAGTCAAAAATAAACACCAACATACACCTTTTTTTCAAGAATATTATTAATTCTGCATTGGTTAATCATAATATCTTGCGAATATTTAAGCTTTGGAAGTGGGAGAGGTTCTTGTAAGTTCACAAGAAGCCTCTAGCACCCCATTTTTCAGATCACTCTATTATATGTAATTTTGATGCATTTGTAAGTAAAATATATTGGATCAAGTTTGGTATCGGAGCTAGTCCTTGTAGATGTGAATTGCATGAGTTTATGCAAACCCAGAACAAGCTTCAAAAAGGAGAAGGAATTCCTAACTCCTTTTATCCTGAAGTAGGACATGCACAACAAAGACGAAACATGGCCAATGAAGAAGCTCATTGGGAAGAGGAACATAATTCCAAAAGTTATTCTATAATATGGAAGGAAAGGTAGACAAGTTGTTCGCAGAGTATGCAAAGGCACTTGGGCATGATAAGAAGTATGTCGATGATCATGAATCAACAAATCAGGAAGGTGGTCAAGAAGATCCTCCTCCCTGTCCTTCCTCCAGTGATAGTTCTCATAACTCTCATAGAAATTCCAAACAGAATTCTATGAAATCATTCTTCAAGTTAGATGTGAAGTTCGACCTGCCCATGTATAATGAAGAATGTAGTGTAGAAAAACTCAATAACTGGATCAGAGAGATAGAGGTTTCCTGTTGAATCCAACAGATCAAAGCAGATGAGGTGAAATTCCAGTCAACATCTCTTCGGCTAGGCGGCACTGCTTTTGTTTGGTGGGAGAGAAAGTTACAAAAGGGCAACATGAAGTCAGGTAACCTTCTATCCTCTTGGTCTAGTTTTATTTCTGCATTAAAGGACCAGTTCTACCCTCTGAGTTATAAGAAAAAGGTACTTATGGATTGGGAATATTTAAGGTAAGGTAAGGGCCAGAATGTACAAAGCTTCACGGAGGAATTTTGGAAACAACCACTGAATCTAGGCATCTCATTAGATGCACCCGAAACTATAACTAAGTACATAGGTGCGCTACATAGTTACATCAAGCACTCATTATTACTCTTCGAGCCTACTTCAATTCATATGGACAACATTAAAGCTATACATCTTGAAATCCAAGGCAAGAATGATTGAGATGACCAAACCATGAAGATGCCATTAAACCTCTGCATGGAAAATTCCATAATAAAGGAAAAGAGAAGGATAAGAAGACCATCATTGCCATAGAGGGGGACAGAGCAACACCATCATACACTCATTGCATGAAGGATGGGCATGATGAGGACCACTACTAGAAGCTTCATACAAACTGAGACTGAAGAGATTTGGTGGAAAGGGGAAGCATAAGACATTGGAAACAGTGTAGGAACTTTGATTGGATTCTAGCGATGAAACATTGATCACAGTCGTGGGCGGAAGAGGTACTCTTTCTATTAATGATAGTTTTGATTTGGTTGTAAACACTAGTTATTCGAATGAGCCTGTGAGTCGTGATAGAAAGAGAATTGAGTTATTCCACATTAGAGTTGTCATAAAGCACACAAAGGTGGAAACTTTGTTTGATTCAGGTTCCCAAGAAAACTTAATCTCAAAGTCCTTAGTGAAAAGGCTAGGCCTTGAAACTAAACCTCATCTGAGTCCATACCCACTTGCTTCGGTAAGCGATAAAGCCAAATTGCAAGTCACCAAGCAGTGTAGGGCTCGATTTGTAATCACTTCTAAATTAGTTGATGAGGTAGAGCTAGATGCATTACCTTTTGACATTTGTGGAATAATCTTGGAAAGCCCATATTTATATGACAAAAAGGCCGTTTTATTTCGGCATGAAAAAAATACCACCTCACCAAGGATAGGGTAGAGTATATAGTCATAGCTCATCACACAAAATTTAGTGCTAGCCTTGTCAGTGCATGATAGATTAAAAGACTAGTTAATTCCAGTAAAGGGTGCATGCTCATGCTAGTAAGGGTGAAAGAAGCCGAGATGGTTGACACTTTCAGAGGTTGTGATCCTGATCATAAGAAGGAATTATTTGAAATTTTTTCTAACTATGATGAATTGCTTTAGGATCCGAGAGGATTGCACCCTAAAATGAAATCCAACATGAGATCCATTTGTAGGAGGATGCCCCTTTAGCAAATGTTGGCATGTACAGGATGGATTCTATTAAGATGGAGGAGATCAAGAAACAGGTTCAGGAACTGTTAAATTAGGTAGTCATAAGACCAATTTCTTCTCCTTGTGGCTCAGCAATCACGTTGGTGCCCAAGAAAGAAGGCACATGGAGAATGTGTGTCGATTGCAGGGCATTTAACAAGATCACGGTGAAGAATTGATACCCTCTCCCTCCCATTGATGAATTGTTAGATCAACGAAAAAATGTTGTTTATTTTTCCAAGCTGGTTTTGTGCAGTTGTTATCACCAGGTTAGAATTGCAGAGTAGGACATCTAGAAAAATGCATTCAAAACGAAGTAGGGGTTGTTCGAATGGATGTTGATGCCATTCGGACTATGCAATGCTTCAGAGATGCTTATGAGGGTAATTGAATGACTTATTTTGGCCATTTCTTGATCATTTTGTTCTTGTGTATCTGGATGATATTATTGTCTATAGTAGGACATGGGAGGAACACATGTGTCACATAAAGAAAGTTCTTGATTTTCTAAAGAAAGAGAAATTATATTTGAAACTGTCAAAGTGTGAGTTTGGGGAGAATTATCTGATTTATTTAGGCCATGTTGTCAAAAATGTTCAATTAAGGATAGATCCCACTAAAGTGGAGGCAATAATGAAGTGGGTTGAGCCCACGAATTCACATAAGTTTGAAGTTTTGTGGGCACGGTGCAGTAGTGGAGAAGGTTCATAGCAAACTTTTCCATTATTGCAGCCACCTTGCATGCCTTGAATAGTGTGAAGCAGGCCTTTCAGTGGGGAGCAAAACAATAGAAATCATTTGACACACTGAAAGAGAATATCAGCATAGCCCTGGTGCTAGCCTTATCAGACCTTCAGTAGCCTTTTGAAATTCAAACAGATGCCAGTGGATATGCCATGGGTGTTGTATTGATGTAGAAAATAAAACTTCTTTGTTACCACTTAGGAACTTTCTCCCAGGCTGTTGTGAATTATCCTACGTATGACCAAGAGTTGTATGCCTTGGCCCAGAGTGTAATAAGTGAAAGCACTATCTGATTGGCAAGGAGACCATCATCCACATAGATCATCAGCCCTTGTTGTATCTTCAGTCACAGACCAAGCTCCAGCAAGCTCGTCACTTTAGATGGATGGGATTCCTCCAACATTTTCATTTGGTAATAAAATATAAGAAGGGTGCCAATAACAAAGTAGAAGATATGCTTTCTCACACTCCTATTTCTGCATCTGTATTTTTGCAAAAAGTTTCTTTATCATTAGAAAGTTATGCTAAATAGTATGCTAACAATCATGATTTTAAAGAAATCCATGCAAAAATGACTCATGGATCGCAAGTGGAAAATTATTACCTGTAGGGAAATATATTGTACCACCTTGGCAAACTATGTATACCTAGTAATGAAAGGTTTCATGTAATCCAAGAGGCTCATACATCTCTAGTGTCTGGTCATTTTGGCATTTAGAAAACTTTATGTCATTTGTAGAGGTTTTATTTTTTGCCTCATATGAAAAACATTGTGACTCGCTTTGTAAAGGGTTGTGTGTTGTGTTCCCCTTAAGAGCCCTCTAATAGAAAACTTGGGCTCCACACACCACACCCTATTCCCATTCAACCATGGGAAAGTGTGTCCATGGAATTTGTAGGCATTTTACTGATGTTTAGGAAAGGTCGTGACTATTTGTATGTTGATGTGGATAGATTTAGTAAAATGTGTATTTTAATGCCTTGTAAAAAGCAGGTCACTATTGAGCATACTACTTTTCTTTTCTTTATGCATTTTTGGGTCCATTTTGGGTTTCCCACATCTATTGTGTCAGATCAAGACTCTCACTTTCTTGGGGAGTTTTGGACTAGCTTGTGGAGAATGATGGACACCAATCTTAAAATAAGTATGGAAATTCATCCAGAGACCAATGGACAGATAGAGGTTTTCAACCACACCATGGTACACTTGTTGAGAGGATATTGTGGGAAACATCCCAAGTTTTTGAAACAACAAATTCCTTATGTGCAACATGCATACAATTGAGCAGCACATTCATCTACACATAGCTCACCGTTTGATAAATGCTTTGGCTATCTACCCATAGATACCTTGGACACGATCTTTGGGAAAGACAAGGATGGAAATGGATGAGATGATAGGGACAAACAATGGAAGTTCATTTAGTGGATATGGGTAATTCATCAGGCAGTGTCAGAGGAGTTAGCAAAGAGTCAAGATCAATATAAAGTTTGACATGATAAGCACCAAGTTGACCTTCAGTTTCAAGTTGGGGACAAGGTATGGCTCCATATCACTAAAGATAGGATGAAGGGAGAAGGGAAGAAACTAAGACCCATTAGATATGGTCCCTTCACCATATTGGCAAAGATTGGAGACAATGATTTTCATCTTGACTTGCCTACTTATATGTAAATGTACTCCGTGGTAAATGTGGAAAACCTAAATCTTTATGAACCTCCATTGATTATGGATACCAAGAAGGTCACACAAATTCCTATAGTGGATGATTTTGACCTGAGTATCTAGATAAGTGTCCCAAAGATATCGTATGCGACCGGAGGACCAGAACATCACAACAAGGAGATATCGAGTACATCTGTGTTGGCTTCAAAGGAATGCATCCAAGAAAATATCGATGGATGGAGAAGGAATACATGAGGGAGAAATTTCCTCACTCACCAATTGACTGGAAAGTATTTTCGTGGTCCAAAATATCTTAGTGGGGAGGATTGATCCAAGTGGATCTTCATAAAAGTACCAGTGGCATGACAAAAGGCTCAAAAATCGAAGTGGCAGAAGATGGATAATCTTAGCATCGGATTGAAGTGCTCGTCATCTTGATTCCAACAGTGAAAATGGAACTCAAATATGAGTCTAGATGAAAAAGTTAGAGCAAGTCAAAGTTTGAGTTTGACTTGTCTAGGTAATAGGGAGAGCATGATGTGGCATAGTTTCAATGAATAAGGGAGCGCCACATGGCAGGATGCCACTAGACCTTGCATATTGCATATTGATGAAAAGGAGTATTGCTTAAGGAATAATTGGCTCCTGGCATTCCTGGCTGCAATTATGATATCGCATATCGCAAGTTGAAGGAGTTACGAATAGGCCCCGATAGGACTTAGTTGTGATGTGATATACATCACATATCGCAATCGCATGAAAAGGTTCTTGTGATGTGGTTTGGAAGAAAATTATTGACTGTGATTTCGTCGTTGGCACCGATTTTGATACTACGATAAGGGGCCCGAACATGATATACTACATAATATGCTTAATACACCCGGTGGGTCCGCAGGTGTTGCAGTGTGCTAGATCCATGCGCCAAGGTTTTCACACCGATTGCGATAATGCAACGGGAGAGCCAAACACGATAAATTATGGAATATGATGAATACTCCTATTGGATCCATACATATCATAGGATGCATGTGTCTGAGCTTGGATTGTCCATCGATAAGCTTGAACCACCGATAAGCTGGAACCATCGCTAAACCCGTAGCAAATACCCATGCACTGTTGTAATGAGTTGTTTTACTAAACATTGGATTTTCTATTGTGGAAGGGTTTTTGTTGTGAATCCTTCCACCTACCAACCTTGGGTATTATTTTGGAACTGCCCCGATTTTGAGGGATGCCACCATGATCTTATATATATTACTGTTATGTCGGAGAAAGGCAGGGAGGACTCACTGAAATTCAGATTCTATTGTATATAGCCGACCCTAACCCCTGCCAATAGGCTAGAACCTTGCCCTGAGTAGTAGGGAGGTTCTGAGAAGGTTGCAGAAGACCTGATTACACAAATTGGGAGTTTGGATAGGCATTTTTGCACTATTTTTTTCCATGAGTTCAGTGGTTCTATCTATTTCCAACGCTGGGCTCTCCATTGTCTTCCCATCTATCAGCATGGAGGTATAAGGGTTATAATTTCTTGTTGATGTACTATTATCTCTTTAATGCCACTAATAAAAAGAAGGCCTCCCCACTATTGAGTAGGGCCCGGAGACGTAGTCCAAACTAGACAAACTCCATAATCAAATCATTTTGTCATGATTTTTTTGTTCTCTTGACTATTTCCGCATTTTTATGTGATTTTTTTTTAATTTCCATGGTTAATTAACTCTGTTATATGTAATTCTGATGCATATGTAAATAAATTATCTTCGATCAAGTTTGGTATCTGAGCTGTTCTTTGTAGATACTAATTGCATGAGTTTATGCTAACCTGGAACAAGCTGTGAAAAGGATAAGGAACGGTTAACTCCTTTGATCCTGAAGTGCAATGTGGATAGTGAAAAAGAAACATTGCCAATGAAGAAGCTCTTTGGGAAGAGGAACAAACTTTCCAAAAGGTATTCTATAATTTGGAAGGAAAGGTAGACAAGTTATTCGTAGAGTATGAGAAGGCATTTGGGCATGACAAGAAGGATGTCGATGATCATGAATCAACAAATTAGGAAGGTGGTGGAAAATATCCTCCTCCCGCTCCTTCCTCCAGTGATAATTCTCATCACTCTTATAGAAACTCGAAATAGACCTCTAAGAAACCATTCTTCATGTTAGATGTGAAGCTCGACCTTCCCATGTACAGTGGAGATGTAGTGCAAAAAAATTAATAACTAAATCTGATAGATAGAGGTTTATTATCGAATCCTACAGATCAAATAATATGAGGTGAAAGTCTAGTTAGCATCTCTTCAGTTGAGCGGCACAACTCTCATTTTGTGGGAGAGCTAGTTACATAAGGGAAACACGAAGTCAGGTAACCTTCTATCCTCTTGGTCTAGTTTTTTTCTGCATTAAAGGTCCAGTTCTACTCTTTGGGTTATAAGCAAAAGGAACTTATGTACTAGCAATACTTAAGGCAAGGTAAGGGCCAAAATGTATAAAGCTTCATGGCGGAATTTTGGAAAAAATCACTAAATCTAGGCATCTCATTAGATGTGCCCGAAACTCTAAGTAAGTACATAAGTGCGCTACATCGTTACATCAGACACTCGTTATTACTCTTCAAGCCGACTTCAATTGATACGACTACTGTTAAAGCTATACATCTTGAAAGCCAAGGCAATAATGATTGAGATTACCAAACTAAGAAGATGTCATTCAAACTTCCGCATGGAAAATTCCATAAGAAATGAAAAGGGAAGAATAAGAAAACTGTCATTGCTAACAAGGGGGACGGAGCAACGCCATCATGCACTCACCGCAAGAAGGATGGGCATGATGAGGACCGCTACTGGAAGCTACATCTGGAACTAAGACTGAAGAGATTTGGTGGAAAGGGGAAAAAGAAGACATTGGCAACATTGCAGGACCTTGGATCTGATTCCGACGATGAAGCATTGATCACAGTCATGGGTGTAAGAGGTACTTTTTCTATTAATGATAGTTCTGATTCAGTTGCAAAAACTATTATTTGAATGAGCCTATGAGTCATGAATGAAAGAGAATTGAGTTGTTCCACATTAGATTTGTCATTAAGCACACAAAGGTGGAAACTCTGTTTGATTCAGGTTCCCAAGCAAACTTAATCTCAGAGTCCTTACTGAAAAGGCTAGGCCTTGAAACTAAACCTCATCCGAGTCCATACCCACTTGGTTGGGTAAGAGAGAAAGCAAAATTGCAGGTCATCACGTAGTGTAGGGCCAGATTTGTAATCGCTTCTAAATTAGTTGATGAGGTAGAGTTAGATGTAGTACCTTTCGACATCTGTGGAATAATATTGGGAATACCATATTTATATGATAGAAAGGTCATTTTCTTTCGGCATGAAAACAAATACCACCTCACTAAGGATGGGGTAGAGTATATAGTCAGAGATCATCACACAAAAGTTAGTGCTAGCCTTTTCAGTGTGAGATAGATTAAAAGACTGGTCAATTCCAATAAAGGGTGCATGCTCATGGTAGTATGGGCAAAGGAAGCCAAGACAGCTGATGCTTTTAGAGGTTGTGATCCTGATCATAAGAAGGAATTGTTTGAAATTGTTTCTAACTATGATGAATTTTTTCAAGAGCCGAGAAGATTGCCCCCTAAAAGGGAAAGCCAACATGATATCCATTTGTAGCTAGATGTCCCTTTACCAAATGTTGGCATGTACATGATGGCTTCTATTGAGATGGGGGAGATCATGAAATAGGTGTGAGAACTATTAAATCATGGAGTCAGAAAAGCAAGTTCTTCTCCTTGCAACTCACCAATTGTGTTGTTGCCCAAGAAAGATGGCACATAGAGAATGTACTTTGATTATAGGAAAATGAACAAGATCGCGGTGAAGAATCGATACCCTCTCCCTCGCATTAATGAATTGTTGGATCAATTGAAAAATGTTGTTTATTTTTCCAAGATGGATTTGCGTAGTGGTTATCACCAGGTTAGAATTGCAGAGCAAGACATCTGGAAAACCGCGTTCAAAACCAAGTAGGGGCTTTTTGAATGGATGGTGATGCCATTCATACTATGAAACACTCTAGCAATGCTTATGAGGGTAATGAATTACTTATTTCAGCCATCTCTTCATCATTTTTTTCTTATGTATCTAGACGATATTCTTGTGTATAGTAGGACATGGGAGCAACACATGTGTCACATAAAGAAAGTGCTTTCTGTTTTGAAGAAAGAGAAATTATATTTGAAATTTTCAAGTGTGAGTTTGGAAAGACATCTCTGATTATTTAGCTCATATTGTCAGTAACGAGAAATTAGTGATACATCCCTCTAAAGTGTAGGAGATAATGAAGTGGCATGAACCCACGAATGTCACAAAAGTCCGAAGTTTTTTGGGCGTGGTACAGTATTGGAGAAGGCTCATAGTGAACTTTTCCATTATCATAGCCCCCCTTTCACACCTTGACTAGTGTGAAGCTGGCTTTTCAGTAGGGAGGAAAACAATAGAAATCCTTTGACACACTAAAAGATAAGATCAACACAGCCCCGATGGGAGCCTTACTAGACCTTTAGTAGCCTTTTGAAATTGAAACAGATGCTAGTGGATATTCCATGGGTGTTGTATTGATGTAGGAAAGAAATGTTTGTTACCACTCATAGACTTTCTCACAAGCTGTTGTGAATTATCCTACGTATGATGAGGAATTGTACACCTTGGTATAGAGTGTAAAGAAGTGGAAACACTATATGATCAGCAAGGATACCATTGTCCACATGGATCATTATCCCTTGCATTATATTCAGTCATAGACCAAGCTTTAGCAAGCTCGTCACTTCAAATGGATGAGATTCCTCCAACAATTTCATTTGGTAATCAAATATAAGAAGCACGCCAACAACAAAGTAATAGGTATGCTTTCTCGCCCTCCTATTTCTGAATCTATAGTTTTGAAAAATGATTCTTTTCCATTACAAAGTTATGTTGAACAATATGCTAACAATAATGATTTTAAAGAAATCTATGCAAAACTGACTTGTTGATCTCTGGTGGACAATTATTACTTGCAGGGAAATCTATTGTACCACCTTAGCAAACTATGTATACCCAGTAATGAAAGGGTTCATGTAATCCGAGAGGCTCATACCTCTCTATTGTCTAGTGATTTTAGCATTAATAAAACTTTATGTCATTTGCAGAGGTTTTGTTTTTGGCCTCATATGAAAAACTTTGTGACTTTCTTTGTAAAGGGTTGTGTGTTGTGTTTTCTTTCAAAGCCCTCTAATAGAAAACTTAGGCTCTACACACCACTCTCTATTCCGAGTTGACCATGGAAAATGTGTCCATCAACTTTGTAGGAGGTTTACAGATGTGTAGGAAAGGTCATAACTATTTGTATGTCATTGTGGATAGGTTTAGAAAAATGTGTATTTTAATGCCTTGTAAAAAGCAGGTCACTGTTGAGCATATTTCTTTTCTTTTATTTCATCATGTTTGTGTCCATTTTGGGTTACCCACATCTATTTTGTTAGATCGAGACTCCTGCTTTCTTGGGAAGTTTTGGACCAGCTTGTGGAGATGATGGACACGAATCTGAAAATAAGTACAACATTCCATCGACAAACCAATGGATAGACAGAGGTTGTCAACCATACCATGGTACACTTTTTGCAAGGCTATTCTGGGAAACATCCCAAGTTGTGGGACGAACAACTTCCTTATGTGCAGCATGCATACAATCCAATCGAGCAATATATTCATCTACATAGAGCTCACAGTTTGAGACATGTTTTGGCTACCTACCCATAGATCCCTTGGACATGGTCTTTGGGAAAGAGGAGGATGGAAATGGACGAGATGATAGTGACAAAGAACCGAAGTTCATTCTTTGGATACAGGTAATTCATCATGTAGTGGAGGAGAAGTTGGAGAAGAGTCAAGCTCGTTATAAATCTCGACATGATAAGGACTGAGTTGACCATAAGTTTCAAGTTGGGGACAAGGTATGGCTCCATATCATCAAAGATAGGATGAAGGGAGAAGGGAAGAAACTGAGACCTGTTAGATATGGTCCCTTCACCATATTCGGAAAGATTGGAGACAATGTCTTTCATCTTGACTTGCCTACTTATATGAAAATGTACTTCATAGTACATGTGGAAAAAATGAAGCTTTATGAACCTCCATTGATTATGGATACCGAGGAGGTTACACAGATTCCTATAGTGGATGATTTTTCACCTGAGTATCTAGATAAGTTTCTCAAAGATATCATACTCGATTGGAGGACCAGAACTTCACAATGGGGAGATGTGGAGTACATCCATGTTGGATTCAAAGGAATGCATCCAAACAAAGCTCGATGGATGGAGAAGGAAAAAGTGAGGGAGAAATTTTCTCACTTACCAGTTGACCGAAATTGCTTTTGGTGGTTGAAAAGCTCTTAGTGGGGAGGATTGATCCAAGTGGATCTTCAGAAAAGTACCACTGGCATGAAAAAAGGATCAAAAATCAAAGTGGCAGAAGTTGGATAAGCTTAGAATCAGATTAAAGTGCTCATCATCATGATTCCAACAGTGCGAACAAAACTCAAATCCGAGTCCAAATGACAAAGTTAGACAAGACAAAGTTTGAGTTTGACTTGTCCAGGTAGTAGGGAGAAGATGACATGGCATAATTTCAGCGAATAAGAGAGCGCCACATGGAGGGATGCTAGTGAACCCAAAATATCACATATTGGCAAAAAGGAGGAGAACTTAAGGAAGAATTAGCCCCTGGCATTCCCAGATGCGATTGCAATATTGCATATCGCAAGCTGAAGGAGTTACGAATAGGACCTAATAGGACTTAGATGCGATGCGAAATACATCTCATATCACAATCGCATGAAAAGGTGCTTACGATGTGGTTTGAGAAAAATTACTGATTGTGATTTCATGGTTGGTGCTGATTTTGATACTGCAATAAGGGGCCCAGACCCGATATACTATATATTATTCTTAATACACCCGACAGGTCTGCAAATGTTGCAGTTTGCTAGATTAGTGCACCAAGGGTTTCACTCTAATTGCGATAATGCGATGGGAGATCTAGACATGAGATATTATGGAATACGATGAATAATCTTATCGGATCCATAGATATCGATCGTAAGATGCTTATGTCAAGGCTTAGATTGTTCGCTGATAAACCCATCGTTGATACCCATGCATTGTTGTAATGAATTTTTTTATTCGACATTGGGTTTTCTATTGTAGAAGGGTTGTTACCGTGAATCCCTCTGCCTGCTAACCTTGGGTATTATGTTGGAACTGCCCCGATTTTGAGGGATGTGACCATGATCTTATATATATGATTGTCATGTCAGAGAAAGGCAGGGAGGACTGAACGAAACTAGGATTCTATTGTATAAAGCAATCCTTGACCCCTGGTAGTAGGTTGGAACGTCACCTTGAGTAGCAGGGAGGTTCTAAGAAGGTTGTAGAATGCTCGATTATCCATATTGGGAGTTTGGATAGGCATTTTTTCACTATTTTTCGTGAGAAGTTCAATGGTTCTATTTGTTTTGAAAGTTGGGCTCTCCATTATTTGCCCATCTATCATCTTGGAGGTATAAGGGTTGTAATTGCTTGTTGTTGTACTTTTATCTCTTTAATCCCACTAATAAAAAGAAGGCCTCCCCACTATTGACCAAGGTCCGCAGCCATAGTCAAACTAGATGAACTTCATAGTCAAATGATTATGTTGTGGTTTTTGTGTTCTTCTGAGTATTTCTATATCGGTATGCTGTCAATATTGAGCAGAAGTTTAAACGGAAGAAGCAAGACTTTGGATATATGAATCCAAAGTAAGGAAAAGGCACCCACAAACCACAAAACAAAGGACCAAGTATGGGAGGCACTACGCAAGACAGCCCACCAAATCCACAAGAAAGGAACAACACCCTGAAGATGAAGAAGGGTAGGGGAAAATGGTGTGAGTTCCATAAGAGCTCCACTCACAATAAAAGTGAGTGTCAGGCCAAGAAGTCACTAGTGGCTGAGCTAAAGACTTATGAATCAGATGCAGGTTCTGACTCTGAATTAGAACCTGATAATGGAACTGATAATGAGAAGCATATCATTGATGCAGAGCCCAATACCACCATGGTCACCACCAAGATTGAGAAGATTGAGCCTAAGTATCCAGAGGAGGGTGAATGCCTCTTTTAATAGCACCATTTACCACTCTTGGTATTTGTGATGCTTTGTTTATGGCCTAGGGAAACCCCTCCTTCCAGACTTGGTCCAAATATATAAAAAATAGTGTTTTATTCCATGTACGCTACTTTCCCCTGAGCTAAAAGCGTGTACACATGGGTCAGTTAATACCCAACCTACGTATATGTATTAAAACACTTAAAAAAATTAAATTTCATTAATTATGGGTGGAGTTCATAGATTTTACCTATTGATTACCTCCTATTGCCCATGGCCAAACTATTTCCCAATTGTTTCCCAACTAAAAAACTAATTAGGAGAGGTGTAAATACACTCCAAGGGAAGGCCTTAAGTGGAAGAAGAGATAGATTTCTTATACTAAGATTATCCCTGACTGAGTCTGATGAATCCCTGTGCCTCATGCACTTCCCCAAGCTTTAGGAAAACCTTGTTTCCTTGATTATAGATATCCTCCCTTTTTCTTAAGATATCATGGTGTTGGTGATGGAAGAAGATTATTGAAGGATGGGATAGGACGAATCTGGAGGATGGTTCCACTTGGAGCTAGAAGAAGAAGACTCAGGTGAATTCTCTCCATGTTATTTATAGCTTATTGCAATAAAAGAAATGTCATCTTATTACCGAAATTACCTATGTTTATGCATCAAGTTATGTTTTAATTCATATATGAATGTTGTTTTGATGTATGATCAATCATTTGTTTGCATGATATAAAGTAAATTTCATGAATATGCTTTACTTATATATTGTTATGTATGTTAGAATTGAATGATTTTAAGGTTTGAAGAGCATCAGGAGTTGCAGAGGGTCTGAACCCTGTGGGACCTACTCGAACGAAGGAAATTCACGTATGGTCGCTCTTATGTAGTTTGATTATATAAGAAATTTGCCTAAGTTGTATGAGTGTTTCTTGTTGTAGTTTGCTTCTACTCTATTCGGGTTCTAACCCAAAGCCCTAGGGTGCTTCCGCTCGAAACGGAATTGGCAACTCCACTAGGGATAAAAATCTTGTTATTCCTGGTTTGGGTTGTTCATTATCAATCGGGGCTTAGTCTTTGGTTTTCTTGCTATTACAGTATTATTTGGTCTATTAGAGTCCCAGGACTTAAATATGATCTTTTGGATCACACATTGTTTTTTATTTTTTCATGCAAATATTTGTATACACTTTTTACTGTGTTTATAGTAGCATATACATGTTTGTTTCTATAAAGTGAACCCGCGTATACACATGTTTCATGTGTCAGAAGTGTGTGTGCATGCTTCTATGTTTGAACACAGTCGTATATGCAAATTTTTGCATTATTTTTTCAAATTTCTCTGCCCAGATAGACTTGCTGCCTGGTATTTTCAGTCTCTATGTGGTCAATTTCTATCTAAAGAATTTAATTATTCTGCAAGCTTACTATTTCAAAGTCTCTTCCTCATTGAAAAGATTTGGCCTAGGTCTACTTCTTTAACGAGTTTGTAATTTGTGTTTTGGCACACAAGACTTCATTCAGAAGTATTTGATTGTTCTGTTCCTCCAGAACAGGAATTTTCTTTTAGTTTCAGTGTCAAGCTCAGATTTTGAATCTACTTGCTTTGCTTTCCTTCGTTTTGTGGCCTCACAGCTTTTCTTACTTTTTGAAAGTATTTTTGACGAATTTGGAAGTATTTATTTCCTGTCTTCTTGGTTAGTTTGTCAAAGTCTTTGCTGTTGTTTGGGTCATTTTGTACAAGTTGAAGTCTTTTTGTCAAATATTCATTCATTTTCAAGTTTGTAACTTGCAAAGACTCCTTGTGCTCTCTTTCGATCTTTGAAGTTTTAGTAGCATTTTGGTGATTTCAAAAAGTTGCTTTTCGTTGTTTCTTTAAAAAGAAAAGATCTCAAAAAAAAAAAAATTGCTTTTATTTTGCCAAGTTTGGTTTTTGGTTTCTTTTTGTTGTTGAAAGCGAATTGCGATCTTTTACAGTTTTTCCTTCTTGTTTGGAGAGAATTTTGTGTTCAAAATTTGTATCCTCTTCAGTATTTAAGTTGGCTCATTGTTAGTTATATACTCTTGAGTGATTTAGGATCTTGCATCTCCATTATATCTTGCATTAGGGTAGTTTGCATTGTTAAAGCATTCATAGTCTTTTAGTTTTTGGGTTTGTGAAGTGTGTTTCGAGAAAAGAAGAGAAAAAAATACTTTTCTTTATAGAAGTTTCATAGAACCCATGTAGAGATCTCTTTTCATCGAAGAAAAAATGATTTCATTCATGTACTTAGTTTTTCATTGATTTCTGTTGCGTCATAAACACGTCATTGGTTTCACTCCCATCTATACCCTTGACTTAAATAACAACCATTAAAATTAAGCGATTAATTAAAATAAACTAGAACTTTTGTATTGTCATCACAATACACCAACAAGTTTAGGTTTATTAGGGCCTTGGATTAGGCGAGAGGAGAGTTAACTCTCCAAGGCTACTCAAAATTACAAAACATAGAAGTTTGATTAATGAGTGAAATCCAATAGCATTAGGGAGACCGAGAAAGCTTCATAACTTGGAGTAAAGCATGAGGGTGAGTGAAGATAAGTATGAGAGATACCCCCTCTCTTACTTATTGGATCCCACCTCACAACCATTTTGCCTGGCTTCTGATACAAGTTGGTGACCATGGTTGCCTATCCTAGGTACCACACAGGTGGCTACGGAGGGGAATTTCAAGGCACTTGAGGTTGACGTTGTATCATGTTTAGCAGCACTTCTAGAGGGCACCCTTGCAAAGCTTGGGGGCTTGCAACAGCAAAGGCTATTGTCTGGAGGTCAGCGTAACTATCTCTGATACGTTTGATAGTAGGCTTGGGGCGTAATTACCCCAGTCTATTTTTGGAAGGCCCTTGCTATTAAATTTCTTGTATTTTGGTGTTCGATTCTAACCACCTGGAGTGGAAATACTCAAGAGTTGTTTGATTATTGATATCTTTAGGGATTTTTAAGTGAGTGTTCTTTGCTCCTAGTTAGCCTAACTTTATAATTTTTTGAGTCTTTAAGTATATCTTTTAAATAATTCAAAGTGGTTGACCGACCATCTCAACCATCTAGGAGACTTCATGGGCTATCACCTACGAGTCCTGAGCCTTCTCGTAGAAGGCATAAGAGCGATTATGCCAGTGGTTTTCAACCAGTTGTAGTAGGCGCATTGAAGATTGATCCTTTTCTTGGGGTCATTGATTCACAAGATAGACCTAACACCAGTAGAGAGTTAGAGAGGACACACCAGTTCTTTCTCAAGTACTTTTTTAGTTGGAAGATAATATTGAAATTGAAGAGCTTTCAGAGTCATTTGCGGCTCCAAATTATCTTCTTATTCCTGATCATCTAGATATTCTATTGTATGTCATAACTCTGACTCATAAGCCTTAGAGCCCAAGTTTACATCCATTTATTCCTTTGATGACCACTGTTGGAAGCATGGCATCTATGACGAGTGTTGCAAGCATGCAGACTCCCATATATGTACAAGGAGGGGGAACTATTTCCATCCCTTCTATTACTCCTAGCATGACTATATTTGGGTCTACTTCCATTCCGTCAATGAGTGGAAGTTCTCAGGCTACTGCCTTCGGTTTTGGATTTTTCCCTTATGGAATGCAATCTCATGGGATTCCTTCAGTTCCCTTGAACATACCATCAACTACCTCTACATCCATGATGAGTGGATTGACTTATTTTTAGGGTTTACCATTTGGAAGTTGTCATATACCACATTCCAATCCAACAATAGGGTCAATGCCTTTCTCTTTTACAAGTCAAGGTAATAACCCATTCCAAAGTTGGACAAACCCTGTGGTTAGTGGGATAGGAGCTGGGAATCAATTTTTTAGCCAACAAGGGAAAGTGCCATAATCTTCAGCTAATTCATTTTAGAATTTTCACCCTTTGCTAATGCATGGAATCATTATCAAGGGCTATCAGCTCCTTTCAATACATCGTTAGGGGGTAACTTCACTAGTTACAGAGGATTTTTAGTAGGAGTTGGTCAAATTTTAAATTTTTCTGGACCATAAGGAGCACCTTTCAATTTAGTAGGATCTATGAGTTACTTAGGGAAACCTGGAATTTTTCAAAATCCAGGTCATTCTTTTCAGACCTTTGGGAACCCCACTCGCACTGGATGGAATTCCTAAGGTCTACCATGAATTCCTTTTCTGGTCACATTGAACTTGCTAGACTTAACTAAATTGACAAATGATCCAATTCGGTACAACCCAACTTGGCCTCTGGTCCCAACTAGACTTCCCTCGAATATCCCAAAATTCGAAGGAAAGAGTGGTGAAGATTTGGGAGACCACGTAACCACATTTCACTTATGGTGCTCATCCAACTCCCTGATAGATGATTCGATCAGGTTGAGGTTATTTCAGCACACCCTAACCAGAAATGTAGCCAAATGGTATATAGAGTTGCTAACGGGCACCTTTACTTCTTTCTATGATTTGGATAATATCTTTTTGAACAATTTTTAGTTGTTTGTCCGTATGAAGCCGGCACTGAACTTTTGGATAACTTTCAGCAAGACACCACAACTCACACTTTGGATCACATCCAGGAATGGAGGAGGAGGAAAAGGCATATCAAATCTGAAATCTCACCAGAATTCCTTCTCGAATGGTTTCTCAAATCATTACAACCTAAGATCTCAAAGGATGTGTCTCTTTCTGGTGTTTATTCGGAAGAGCAGGCCATTTTCCAAGCCCAACAATTGGAATTGATATATTCTCAGTCTGGGACTCTTCAAAAAATTCTACCTAATGCTCCTAGATCTAAGGTCGATTTAGCCAAACCGAAACCAAGCCGCCATGCTGATGGTATAGTCAAATCGATTGATATTAACACAGTGAACGTATTGAATCAATTACAACAGTTGTCTCTACAAACTGCTTCTTCTAACCAGGAAACACTGTTTGTACCTACACCTTCCCAACCTACCTCTATAAACATCGTTCATATGTCTAACCCCAAAGGAAATAAATAATTCGATGGGAAGAGCAAGGGACGAGGTAAGAAGAAGAACTAGGAAGTGAAAGGCAATGCATACAAACCTGACAATTCCATTGGAGAGGGTAGGAAAGAGTCCAAGAAAAAGGTAAAGGTTCGATGCAAGTTATGCAATGGAGATCATCTGACTCACCTCTGCCCCAAGATGCAAGATGCTTAGCTCTTATTAGTACAGAAAGGGTCCTCTAGCTCCCAATTTTTTCTCACTAACCCTTTTCCCCAAGGGCAACAATTACTTTCTGGCACGAATTCTAATGTTGATACCTCCTCCGAGGGCAGTCAGGAAGGGGAAAATCCGTCAAATGTTTATATGATGGGCTCTCATATCGACGTCAATATGCAAGCACATGATTATGGTGAATCAGAAACATTTAAGGCCAAATCTGTTCCTGAAGCCACTAAACCACTTCATATTGAGCGATCCCCTGTTGAGTCTATACCTCGGGTACTGAAAGGTTCCACAAAGCACTTGACTATCAACCCTAATGCTAGGGTAGCCCAGAACTACTCGATTGTAGAAGATCTGGCTCAAACTCTTTGTGCTATGTCTACATTATAGGTACTCTAGTTTTGCCCTTCTTAGAGAAGTGCTTCTCTTTTGGCAATTGGCGCAGTAGATCCAAATAATTCTTTAGTGCTCACTTTTGATATGTTGAATGTTAAAAAGAGACTTCCTCACTATATGCCTTTCCAGATAAAGTCCACATACCAAAAGAACAATATTTTTTGGACTTTTATAGATGAGAGAGCTTCCACATGCATGATGTCTACGTCATGTTGGAAGGCCATTGGATCACCTTTAGTTTTTCCTTCACTGACTCTTTTGATGGCATTTGATGGACACTCTCATAGGCCGCATGGGATTATCCCAACCTTTCCTATCTATGTTGGGGAAAAGGTAGGGAATATTGAGGTAGAAATCGTTGATGCAAACCCGGATTATAACCTCCTCTTAGGCAAGAATTGGATTTACAAGATGGATGCCATAGTTTCATCATTATTCTGCATCCTCTGTTTTTCTCATGAGGGGAGGATTGTTAGAGTTGATTAGTTAAATTATTCTCTAGGTGACTCTCATGCAACTTCATATTCTACCATTCCATTGGAGGAAAATCCCCGTCAACCTATAAAGAATCTAGGATTTGGGATGTACTCTTCCTTAATGGGTATATTTGACCTCCCTCCTCCTACAACTAGAATTAATGTAATTTCATCCTCTAAGGGACCTTCTCGGAAAGATTTCTTTCAAACTCATTATTTTTTGGACCCTTGGCCCTTACCTTCATCTACCACCACATTAAATGGAGGGCAGGTAGGTGGAATGGCATTTCCCATGTCTGCAGTGGAACTTAGTTATCAATCTACTGTTAACTCTATAGACAACCATCCTACTCCTTTTTCACAAGAGGAGTTAGATGGCGATGTGGCTCACGCTTGGACCCTCGATTATTCTTCAGCTTTAGATTGCTTGGATACAATGCTACCATCTGAAGAAGCAATTTTGGAAGCAATGATGGGAGTGGATCAACGGTGGGAGGATTTACGTCATCATTCATATTTCCTCCCTCCATTGCATGAAGTTGAATCTAGTTTATCCAATCTATGTACTAGTGATGTTTGTATAGTTTCAAACCCTTTGGCTCCAACACAATTTTCTACCGAAGGTAACATGTCAGTTATCTCGCGAACTGTACTATAAACATCTCTAGGAATCCTAACATAATAGAAAATGTCTTCATCGGAGCTGATTGTTCCCTTGAATAAATTCAAATCTACACCGATCTCTTTAAAGAGTTTCAAGATGTGTTTGCTTGGTCTTATGAGGAAATGCCTAGAATTGATCCATCTATAGTGCAGCATGAGATCAAGACATATGAAAATGCCAAATAAATTCGTCAAAAACTTTGACTGGTCAATCCTCAGAAAGAAACGCTATTAAAGATAAAGTTGAAAAGCTACTTAAGGCGGGTTTCATATACCCTATTCCTCTAACTGAGTGCGTTTCCAACCCAGTCTCGGTAGATAAGAAGCAGGGAATGATCCAAGTATTTATCGACTTTAGGGATTTAAATAAATCTTGTCCAAAAGACAATTACCCCATGCCTTTTATTAATCAAATTTTTGATGAATGTGTGGGCAATGAAATTTTTTCATTCATGGACAGATTCTCTAGTTACAATCAAATTACTATCCGTCTAGAGGATCAACACAAGACGACCTTTACTTGTCCCTAGGGGACATTTTCATACAAGAAGATGCCTTTTGGTCTTAAAAATGTTGGAGCTACATTTTATCAGGCCATGCATTACGCTTTCCATGAAATCAAACATGTTATCGAAGCATACCTAGATGACTTAGCTACTCATTCTCACAAGAGAATTGATCATCCCACCCACCTTCGATTAGTCTTTGAGAGATGTCGTTTTTATAAAATCCGGTTGAATCCAAATAAGTGTGTTTTTGTGGTCACATCTGGTCGACTGTTAGGATTCATCGTATCGATTGAAGGGATTCGTGTTGATCCTTTCAAGGTTGAGGCAATAATTCAGTTATCTCCCTCGTCTTCCATTCATCAACTTCAAAGTCTCCAAGGAAAGGAAAATTTCTTGAGATTTATAGCAAATTATGCTGAGATTACTAAAGGATTTATGTGTTTGCTTAAGAAAGGAGTTCCATTTTTATGGGATGATTTTGCGCAATGATATTTTGATGCTTTGAAAAAAGAATTAACCTCTGCTCCATTATTGAGTCCACCAGATTATGGCAGAGATTTCCTTTTATATCTCACTGCGATAGAATCAACCATTGGTATGGTTCTAGTTCAGGAGGATGATCCTCTCAGTGAGCATGTAATCTACTACTTGAGACGAGGCTTAGTAGGACCTAAGCTACACTATTATCCCATCGAGACATTAGCCTTGGCAGTTGTCCATGTTTTCCAGCGACTGTTTGTCCTTAGTAGGCAAGTTATTGGGGGCAAGTATAATAGATGGATTGTTATTTTGCAAGAGTTCGATCTCGAATTCTTGTTAGATAAATCTAAGAAGTCATTAGTTTCTGTGCAATTGATTTTAGAGCAGCCTTGTGAGGAAGCTATTGTTTATGAGGAAAATTTTCCCAACAAAAATTTATTCCTCATTTGTTCACAAGATCCCTGGTACAGAGATATCATTATATATCTCCAAACTTCAAAGTTTCCACCTACTTTCTCCAAAGATGAGCATCAAAAGTTACATCACCTTGCCAAAAACTATGTTATTATTGGTGATACATTATATTGCAGAGGGGTTGACTCAATCCTTAGGAGTTTATTAATGTTGGACGAAGCTGAGTCTGTACTTAATGATTGCCACAGTGGAGCTTATGGCGGTCATCTATCAAGGTTGCAACAACGCAGAAAATTTTGCGAGCATGCTACTTTTGGCCTTCAATTTTCAAAGACTATATTGAAGCAGTCAAACATTTTTATCCTCGTCAAATTTATACTCAGAAAATGTGTGCACATCCAGCTCCACTTTTTCCTGTTATCACTCACAGTCCATTTATGAAGTGGGGCATTGATTTTACTACTTGTGATCTGCCTTCGGCGGCGAATCAAAAGTACATCATTATGGTCGTAGATTACTTTAAGAAGTGGGCAGAGGCCATGCCTACTTACAGAAATGATAGTAAGACAACAAGCTTGTTTCTCTTTAACTAGGTTATTTCACGATTTGGTATCCCAAGAGAGATTTTCACTGACCATGGTAGTCACTTCCAAAATCAACTAATGACCAAATTGGCTCTCAGGTTGGGATTCCAGTAGGAGCATTCATCTCCATACTATCCTCAAGCCAATGGATAGGTTAAAGCCATGAATAAGTCCCTTAAGACCATCCTGCAAAGGATAATTAATAAAAATTGATCCGAGTAGCACATCATGCTGTACCCAGCGCTCTGGGCATATCGAACCTCTGTTAAGACTACCACTCATTTTACTCCTTTCCAACTAGTTTATGGGTTGGAATCTATTTTCCCTGTCGAATGTGAAAGTCCATCCCTTAAGCTAGCTGTAGAACTTCTTCCGGAGACATCTAGTCTCAAAGAATGCCATTTTAATTTGGAACATCTTGATGAGCGGCGTCGAGATGTAGCCATAATAAATGAATCCCATAAGAAGAGGATTTAAACTTAATATGATAAAGTTGTTCATCCTAGGGTTTTTTCTGAAGGTGACCTTGTCTTAGTTCAAGAAAAAGATGCCATAGGGGTAGGAAAGCTCAAATCTATGTGGTATGATCCCTTTATATTCAAGCGTGTTTTTGGAAAAGAGGCTTATGAATTGATTGATTTTGAAGGGAACAAGCTGGTGGAGCCCAAAAATGGGCTATACTTTAAGAAGTATTTTGCTTAGGCTTCGGCTGAGCAATTACTTGTTTGTATATATTGTATCTTTGTACATATTTGTCCGCCATTTTGTGATATCGACATGTTTTGATCTACTTTCGCGGGTATTCATGGATGATTCGATATATTTCAAATTCGTCCATGGTGCAAGTCGACGCACTTGAAATCTTACTATGTGGCTTGGGTGATTTATTATCCACCTGGCTAGTTGATGGTGTCAAGGGGAGTTTGTATTGGCCCTGCTTCAAATAACATTGCCAAATATACTACCATTATCAATTTACTATCCGAAGCAATATCTTATGGGATTAATTTGTTGGTAGTTTATCTAGACTCCCCACTGGTGGTGTCACAGTTAAATAACACTTATTAGGTTCGTGGTCCTTATTTATATCGCCAATTTTCTAGAGTGAGAGTGTTGCAACGATCATTTATTTATATTACATATCTTCACATTCCGCGATCTGAGAATTCATTAGAAGACTCTATTGCTAATCAAGCATTAGATTGGCACATTAATCATTCATCAAATTAAATAACATAAAAAAAAAATTGAATCTGTATATATATATATATATCATAAAATTGCCTGTATATAGATGGAGTGTAAAAAAAATAATATATAAAATTGGGACATGATGCCCTCAAAATTGTGGGTTTATGCCCATAATCATGTCCAGTCATACATAGATCTATCTATCGACCCGGTTGAGGATGAGCAGCTAAAAAGTTAACCACATCATTGGCTACACACCGAAGTATCTGGATCTAGTCCCATGGAACCCCTACCACGCAGTGCTGCATCTCCTCAGGCAGATCCTCTATGGCTATCATAG
This sequence comes from Pinus tabuliformis, assembly GCA_031772625.1. Taxonomy (NCBI): domain Eukaryota; kingdom Viridiplantae; phylum Streptophyta; class Pinopsida; order Pinales; family Pinaceae; genus Pinus; species Pinus tabuliformis. The sequence goes on from CM062814.1 coordinate 463,597,077, forward strand.
GTACCTGGTGAGTTAGTCTCACCATGTTTCTCTAAACAGCATATAGGACTCTCTCTATCTTAGCTGTCACCTCTTCGGCCCCTCTTCCGCTACACCTCTGCCTCAAAAATCCATCAGGTCTCACTCGACCCACATATGGAACATGATTATTATATTTTGTCAATATTTTGTCTCATCAAAAATATTTTCTACATTCATTTCATATTAAAAAATCCAAAAAATCTTAAGAAATTCACAAAAACTTAAAAATTGTTACCTATGTCTCCCCATGCCACATTTGGTGGTAGCACTAAGTCTGGATCTCCTTAGAAATCCATGCCAGCATATGGGTAGTCATTGACTATGATGATCTGTTGATCCCACCAGGTGAAAAACTCATCATCAAAAGTCATTCTAGGCATGTATCCACCCCTAAAGCACTTCATCAAGTCTACCCATCTACCCATTCATGGATCTCTAGGGCTATTGATGGATGTTGATACTTTTGGAGATAGCCCAGGTACCTTCTTGAAGAATAACGAACACAAGATGGTTCCGTATCCAAAATTATTCATTTTACCCTTCTGTATAGAGGTCAATTGACTCTTCATATTAGTCAAAACAGGGGTGCACTAATCAAATATTGCGGTAAGACATTCCACTACTAGGCTCATAGATACTCATGATGCCTGATGCAGGGAAGATGACACATTTACCCATGCAATGGTAAATAGCAAAATCCTTAGGGATAAAATTTCCACATGTTTTATTGGAATTTGACTTCCAATCTTCTCTGAATGTCGAGGACAATATATATGGACATAGTCTTCTACTAAAAGACTACCTCTCATCTTTCCAGTCAAATGCACAACCTCCCCTCTTTAGAAGAAACCAGTAATAAAATAGATATCTTCGACCTCAATCCATAGAGGCATCTGGTCTATCATGAAACTGTCATCCTTTGTGCTCCAGTATTGGATCAAAAGTTTGAACAAGCACGTATTGGCTTTCATGTTTGGCATTTTGAAGAACTTAAGTAAGCCACAGCCTCTCACAAAATCCAATGCATTTTGGTCATTTATTACCTCATTAACAATAGTGGTATGCTCTCTTTCCCTCCAAGTGATAGTCATCCTACAAAAAATTAGAGTTTCAACCATTAGTTTTTATGTTAAAACTTTAAATCACGTACACGTGAGTTCCCTTTACACACAATCATGTGTAGGGCTGTCGTATATGTGGATTGTTCACATCCAACCCGCATGTACATAGAGTTGAATTTTTTGGAATATTTTTGCATAGTCAAAACTTTGAGAAAACTTCTAAAAACTATCATAAAAAATTGCAAGTATGATTTGAGGGTTACCTAGAAACTTTGGGGTGATTTGAATGGTCCAATTGTTCAAAGGAAAGCATGCTTCGCTTTTCTCTACAGCTCTTTGCTCCGAACAAAAATGAAAAAACTATGAGTCTAAAAGTCATTATATAACTTTGAAATTACAAAATATTTTTTCAAAAATTGATTTTTGTCTCATGAGTTTTTTGACCTATGGGCTTGGATTGTTGAGAGTGGGTTGTTTTTTCTGGAAATTTTGGAGAATTCTTCGAGATGTTATTTTTTTCCGATGACCGGTGACCCATCATGGAAGGTTGTTGGCATTATGATACAGGTGTTGTCCTTTATGGAAACTCACTCGGATGAAAGATCTCAATACAACATGTCAACAACAAAGAATTACAGATCAGACTACAAAGAATGAAGAAAGAGAGGTATACTCAAGTTCACCTTGACCAAGTTGCGTATACATGTAGGTTCACTGAACACAAGTAGTTTATACGTACACACACAGTTTCACAAAAGGAAAAGTGCGTATATCTTGGAAAACTAAGTTTTTGGTCCAAGGTATTTGGTCCAAGGTATTGGTCCAAAATATTTGGTTCGAGGTATTGACCCTAGGTATTTGGTCCAAGGTATTAGTCCCAAGTGGTTTTGGTCCATGGTATTGAGAAATGCCTAAAACTATATAAGGAGGAGAAGATCATTAGGCCATGTGTGCAACTATCGAATATCTGATGAAGTGTGAGATCTAGTATGCAGGTTATTGGCTTATGGTGTTGTGCTTGATCTGAACCAATTATGAACCTTAGCGGTTGATAAGGGATAAGATCTAATGATGGATTGGGATCTTAAGGCTTGAAATGAATTATCTTTATGTGGTTTGATTATGTATAACGTAGACCTGAATACTGACACATGTATTATTATGTAAATATTATGATCTGGGTAACTAAAGTCCGGAATAGTTGTAGAATTATGAAGTAATATTTGCAGATGTGTACGTTGGTTGGCTTTGATAAAAGCACGTATACACGCTGATTCGACACATGGAAGTAGCATATACCTTATAAAGTATGTTTTAGTTGTTTTTGTTTGTTGTTGCAGAGTTCTAGTTTCTGGTTTGGGTTCTAGTGACTATTTTCTGGTGACAATATTCTGAATGATTAGATTAATTGTAATTCAACGATGGTCATTGATTGATTCAGTTGTGTTTGATTCAAAAAGTGATGATTGAGTTTCAACAATTGGTTGATGTAGATGTATTTGATGATTGTATTGCAGTTATGATTTTGTTGATCGATCCAATCTAAAAATTTATGAGACATGGTCCTTCGAGGAAGAAAGAAGGTCGTAGCCTTCGATAGGTCACCGCCTACATACTAGTAAACATATCGTCTAGTACAAGAGCTGCGGGGTTGTCACTCCCTTCTAGTAGAAGCTAGAGAATGAGAGAATTTTGTAACCTTCTATGGGTAGAAGCTTGCATACTAGTATGAGTTTGCACCATTACAAGATTGTAAACATATTGTCTTGTTATTAAAAGAAGACAGAGACGACAGCAGCAGGTGGTTTTTACCCACATTGGGTTTCCACCTTATATCTTGGTGTTCATGTGTGTTGCTTATGTGTGATGCTTTATTTTTCTTTTACTGCACTATCTGATATACTAGTTAAAGTTCAATGTATGATAAATTGGCTAAATAAAAAATTCTTTGCATATACACTGGTTTCTTTGAGTACAGTCACGTGTACACACTAGTTCACTTAGCTAAAGTAGCTTATACAAATCTGTTTGGGAAATAAAATTATTGATCTGATAATACTAATCCACCCCCCCTCTTAGTATTATTTCTAACAATTGGTATCAAAGTAGGTCCCTTAGAAGAATCTTGATCGCTTGAAGGGAGATCCATCATCATGAGTAATCAAGAAAGTGTGGGATCCATCAGACTGCCAATCTTTGATGGGAGAAACTTTGTTTATTGGAAAATAAGAACCATAGCCTATCTACAATCTCTTGGAATGGATGTCTGGGAAATTGTGGAACGAGGATATACACTTCCAACAGAAATTCCTATAGATATGGCAGGTAAAAAGCAATATGAAACCAAAGCCAAGGTTGTTAATACTTTATTGGGAAGTTTGCCACAATTAGAGTTTGTCAAAGTCATGCAGATCAAATCAGCCAAAGAAATATGGGACAAAATCGTTCTGAGCTATGAAGGAGACTCTAAGGTAAAACGTGCTAAAATTCAAACTCTCATAATTCAGTATGAAACTCTTGAGATGCACAGTGATGAAAGTATAGCTAGTTACTTATTATGTATAGATGAGGTTGTCAATTGTATGAAGAATATGGGTGAAGATATAAAGGAAGTTACCTTAGTTGAGAAAGTTTTAAGATCCTTATCTGCTAAATTTGAATCAAAAGTGTCTCCCATAGAAGAAAAATAGGATCTACAGACTATCACTATGACACAGCTTCACAGAATCTTAACTAGCTTTGAGATGAGAAAAGGAGGTCCATCAGATCCTAGCTATGATCTAGGTCACTTTTGTTCCTTTTCGACTGCTTAAAAGAAAAGGTCCATCTGAGCACTTGTCACTTCAGGCTCATTAAAAATTGAAGGCGACTAGAGTCACCTTTAGCTTTTTCTCGACTCTTAAAAATTGAAAAAGAAAGTTGTGTCAAAGTTTCTTAAAATTCACCTGATTTATTTGAAACTTGTGTTTCAACATCGTCAGAGACTACAGTCACTCCAATTATTTCTGGTACATCTGCCTTTACAGAAGAAGTTTCGTAGTTACAAGAATACATTAGAACTGAACCTAGTGTAACAGTAGACACCTCTATTCCTAAAACAGCTCCACCTAGGACTGATTCAGAAACTAAAGTTCACTTGCCTGAACATCTGGAAGTTGAATTCGAAAATTCAGAAGGTGTCACCCCTCCAGTATCTTTTACTGCAGAAGCTACACTTTCTTTGGCTCCAGAAATATTTTACAGACCTAATAGTCTACCTCTTCCACCTAGATTGATTGCTATAGAAGAGATTATAGAGGATCTTCCACCCAGTATTCCAGTGCATTTTGGAACTGGGATCCACTTACATCCTTCTACTAAAGAAGTTAGTTCTTTTTCATTGCAAGTTCATGTCGAATCGCTAGGAAATATTTTGGATAGACTAAACATGTCCGAACAACCATCAACATCTAGGACTATGCCAACTGCCACAACTATGGTAGAGCTTCCTCCTGTCATTCCTATAATGATTTCTAGTGTACTGTCTGTCCCGGTAAGTTATCAACAACAAGCCAGAGTCCAATCAGGGACTGTTTCGATGACATGGTCAGTTCCTATTTCTTCATATGAATTCTCATCTGGTATTTCTTATGTTGAAACTCAACAATTTGATCTAATGTGCCTTCAAAGGCCAATCTACCCTTTAAGTAATGGATTACCATCATATGAGGGGCAGTATGCCTTTTCACTGTTCCCTCCTGGAGAACAACCATATGAGAGTTTACAACAAATTTTAGGTCAAACTGGAACTACATCCAGTGGTTAGGTAACAATACTGCCTCAAAAACCAAGGGTTGTATATTCAATGCAACCAATCCATCTTGTGTCGAACATTCCCACTACACCTGCTATTGTAACTGTATCGCATGTACAAGTGCTACCTATTATATGTCAACCTCAAGTTTCTCAGGTTGCAATACAACAGCCTCTCATCTCAGCGATTCAATCACAACATTAGGTTAGTGCCTCCTTATCTAGAGTGACTTAGGCTCAAACAGGTACTATGGCTCTGCATCTTGGTCAATCATCCAGTATTGGACAACAAAAAATGGTCCAACAACCATGGCTGGTTCAATATCAACAACCGTAGTTCCAGCAATCATATCAAGGACTTGAGCAACAAGTCTTTGTAAGTAATGGGCAACCACATTTCCAAAGCAGTTATCAACAACCATACTATAACAGTTATGCCCATCAACCTTATCAAAGTTACCAGCATCAAACACATTATGTTGGTATGCAAAGACCTACTGCTCAGGTGATTCCATCTTATCCTGGGCATGCTTCGCCTAACCTAATTGTCGCACGGAATGAGTCGATCTTGCGGACAAGATAGACCTTCCTAGAATCTAAAGAAGACCTAACGACAAGCAAACCAACCAGACACTATCTTTCTCTAAATATGATTCAATAAACAATAGCAAACAAGTGTTTTTAGGGCCTACCTTTGGTCCAACGCAAGCTTGTGGATGCCCTCGCTCCTTTGATCCAAATGAGCTCCTTTTTGCGAATCTGCAAACACAAACAAGGCAAACAAATTAAATAACACCTGAAAAGCCAATTGCATAAAACATATTTAACATGAAAGTCAAGGAGTCCATGAAACAAATAACATAAGATAGTTGTTGAGAAAAATGAGTTTGATTGTATTAATTCAAAAGAAGAAGAAGCTTACAACCTTTGCCTTGACGCTGTACAAGCTCCTCCCAAGGTCCAACAAGATGTCTCCTCTACTTTGACAAGTTTCACTCACTCTCCAATGGAACCAAGAGGTATGTGATCTCTCCTCTCAAGCTCAACCAAAGAGTCTTAATTTCACCAGCATTTACCCTCAAAATGTTCAGCTTCTAACCTCTCTAGTCCTCACCCCAATGCCTGTATTTATAGTGCAATGGAGGGAAGTTACTAGGTCCTCCTTCAAAGGGATAGCTCCTTTAGTCAAGGGATTAGCTTCTTCTCTTTTGGGATGCATGAACCACCTCAGAGCGAAAAATCCACGTCAAAATTCCTTCTAGAAAACTCTAGAATTAACCCAAAGTGAGTTTTTTTAAGATAAAACTTGCGCCTTTTGACTTTCACAGGGGTCCGCACCTACACCGTTAGGGACAGAGCGGGTAGGTACGCAGCTTTTGTACACAGAAGGTGTGGGACTGCAGGTGACCATGAGAGAAAGTGTGGAACCAGAGTTATATTGATTTTTGATGTCTTTCTCCCATTTCCAAAGCTTGATTTGAAGAGTTGAGGTTTTAGACTCGCTTAGGAGGACAGTACAAGTGATGATAGACCCATACTGACTGTAAATAATCATAGTGACGATATTTTTGTGTAACAGATTGCCCCCTAAAGTGCGAAGTCTATAGTAGATGAGGATTTCATTTATCATATAGGAAGAGTGAAGTACTTTATCATTTCGAGGATTATCTTGTGGAGAGCCCGGTCGGAACCTGTAATAATATTCAATGCAATATATATATATATATATATATATATATATATATATATATGAGATCATATCATCGCTGAGGTAGGCATTCCCATACTCAGATCAAAACTAACTAGAAAACTATTTACTACTCTGATATAGGAATGATCTTGTAAAACATCACAAGTATAGACTCATGTGAACACAGTATGGACGCAGCCATCTGTTTATGAATAGTCCACAATATAATGAATACAAAATTCCTCGCAGCCAGGATGGTGGAAACTAGATCCAGGGTCTTCATTTCTACTTCCCGAAATAGTACGATTCTATCCATGCAAATAAATGTATTGATGTCGAACATGGTAGAAACCACTTGATTACCAGTCAATGATGTAAAATGTTAACAAGTGTGAGAGAAACCACCAGTGATGTCAATGGCTCTCAAAGTACCCAGTACAATCCATGAGATGTGAATAAATGTGTTGATGTCGAACATATCACGGAATCCTTCGATCGAAACTCAATGATGTAAACTGTCATCAAAGGCGAGAAACTTGCCATTGAGGCATGCAGATCTCAAGGTACTGACAATAACTAGATCATCTTTCTAGATAATGTGCTGATGTCGATAGAAAGCGATCCGTTGCAGGCAAGCCCACAACACGAAATCATAGATCAAGTTGAAGAAATTTAGTTGCAAGGACTGACTCAGGGATGGTCAAGATGGATGACAAATATTTTGCATATGAATGGCTTATTGGCAGTGACCTCTTGAACACATAACGACACGACAGATGGCTTGGTGACAATTGACCCAAAGTTAATACCCAGAAACCGGCTAAAGACTTTCAATGTGGTTTGATCAACTGTTAGGCAAAGGATTTCCCAACCCAGGTGAATAAAAGTGTCATGTTCAATAGTGGTTACAAAGTATGACAAACAGACTCATTTTCATCCCTTTTCCCCCACCATTTCTGGCAAGTACCTCTTTATTTTTGACAAGCTTGAGGAGGATAACATTTTCTTGATTATAAGCTCATCCTTCGGAGGAGTCCAACTTAGTTTAGATTTGAACCCTAAGAAGGAGTGGTTCGTTCCTGTTTGTAATTGAACAGGGCCTTTACTGTGAAATTTTAATGAGTCCAGTATAGGAGAAACTCGGCATTTTTCAATTTTAGAGAGTCTGAAAAAACTTAAGAAGACTCTAGGGTTGACCTTTTTCGTAAATTTGTGTCTCCCAAGCCCGAAAAAGTATAAAATAATACCTGAGAGAACCGCTTGATCTTACGACCAAAGAGTACTTTTCGTCATTAGTGTCATTGATCCGAAAAAGTAAAAAAGCGATCAATGACACGTCATTTTATAACCAATATCGAATTTGAAACGACAAAAATCCGGCAATCTTTTCGTATTTTTACGGTTGGAAAAGAGCTATAAGTGGACCGTCTTTTAATTCCGTTTTAACGAGTGTAAAAGAAACGCTCGGCAATCTTTTCATATTTTAGGAGTCAGAAAAGGGCTTAAAGATGACTCTACTTGTTTTTTCGTTGAAAATGATAGATTTCACCTGAATAATCCTTTGTTCTAAACAAAAACACAAACATTACTCATACCTGTTTGAAATAGATAAAAATGTCGTAAAATACCTTTTCAAAGTGAAACATAAACAAATTTGCAATTTATTTACTCAAAAAACTTATAAAAAGGGGTTTTGACAATTCATTTTTACCGTTCGAGTTTGGGTGAGAAAATAGTGCTTTTGCTCAAAAAACTTCCCGTGAAGATTGCGGAAAATCCAACCGTCGAAATCGAGCGCTATCTTCTCTAGGTAATCCACATCATCCTACTCTTCATTTTCAATCGTTTAGTTTTTTGATTTAGTCCTTCATTTCATTTTTTGGGATGGTTTTTAGGTGCAAAACCCGCGCGCAGGGGTCTGCAGGTTTACCATTGCGGACCCGCGGACCACGACTTTTTTCTCCATTGGGAAAAAGCTCGGGGTCCGCACCTACCGTGTAGACAAAGTGCGGACCCACGCACTGTGTCTAACTCGGAGGGTGCGTACCCCACCTCAAGGGTTTTGAACCCAAAAATTTTCAAAAATGGACCAATCAAATTTTTTTCGAGCAATTTAATTAATCTTTATACTTGATGCAGAGAGTACATCATGCTAGATTGGCGTGAACGAGAGCATGAGGACGTGGATGCTGCCGCATGGAATCATCAACCTTCACTTGATGCTTTGAGGGCGTGCAGACTGTACAAATTCTGGACCATTCCTGGCATGAGGGCTCAGGTGGATTTCTTACAGTGGTTGGTTGACAGATGGAGCATACAGGACCAGTGCTTTTTCATTGGCGGCCACCGGCTCGAAATCGAGCCGGCGGAAATTTATTTCTTGACTGGTTTGCCTAAGAGAGGCGAAGACTTGACTCTGCATGGGACTAGGCCAGGTGGCCAGTCTGTCGATAGCCTCCGGTTAGAGTACTGCAACAGCCAAGCTAGAGACAAAGGGATAGACATAAAGACCATATCCCATCCTGAGCTCATGGTGATTGCATTTACTGTCACCAGACTTTGCGGAGCTGTCGCATTACATATTGCCACCGGATCCCAGATGCGTATGGCAGTTGATTGCTTTCGAGGCACCATCTTCAACTGGTGCAATGTTGTGCTGGCCAATGTGAAAGGCCAACTTACCAGGGCCAAGAGCGGACGACTAAAGACCTTTGGTTATGGGGCTTTGGTCGTGAGTTTTGGCCTGGAGAGGGTTCCTATGCTGATCCCACATCACCTTACTATTGGAGCTGGGCTTCCTCAAGAGCCCAAACTGATGCGATGGGTCGTAGTCATGGCCCGTCACCCGGACGAGAGAACAGAGGTTGCTCGGTTCAAACCTGAGTATTTCCAATGGTTGGAAAACCAGGTCTTTTCCATTTAGGACTTCCCTTACGCTGGGATAGATTTCCGTGGTGACTCAGACATGGCTCTTCCACCAGGAGAGCAGTGGGACGAGTCAGGTAAAATCCTTTTCAACTTTTCCTATTTTAATTTTTTTTATTTTTCCATCGTCTCAAAACTGATAGTAAAAATTTCAAATGCAGATGTGGGTCCACAGCGACCAGCCACTCTCTGGCCTTTCGAGAGGCGGCAACCAGTTGCACCCGCGCCAGCCCCACAGGATCAATCAGCAGAGGTTTTGGCCGAGTTGGAGGGTCATCTTGAGCGCTTGAGAGGGAATATTCCTGAGACCACTATAGACGACATTCCTCGTCGACTTCAGCGCTATGTGATTGGAGTCCCAGGACCTTTTAGGAGGTTCCTTTGCAAGGTGTCCCGGGCAGTGGTTTCTTATAGAGATCATCACCAGTGATAGGATGATCACCTATTATGGGCACATGTGACATTTTTGTTTTTTGTACTTATCATTTTTGCCGATCATAAGGTGTTTTTCAACCTATGATCGAAGACGATGTATTTTTTGACACACTCCTATATATATATCACTATTACCGGCTTATCTTGTAAATCATGTTATGGAATGTTTTTAAATTTACATGTATGATTATTACAAATGTCTATTTAACATTCGAGAAGCAATTACATCTGCTAATGTATTTAAAGACCTTGGAATATGCTGATATTCAATGTAATCAAACTCACGTTCCAAGAGACGCACTCTCAAAAATAATCTTAATAACACTAGATTTCTAATGGCATACACTCTATTAAGCTATAATACAACGAGTTCAGAATCTAACCTCACTATCAAACTCCGAATCCCAAATGAAATAGATTCAGACAATAACACAATCACTGCACTATACTCTGCAATGTTGTTTTTTGTTTGACCGAGGCTTACCCCATGCATAGAAACTAACTCGTCAGAGGGCGAATAGATAACCCAAGCTGCGGAAGAGATGTTCCGTGTATTACGACAAGCACCATTAGCAAATCCAATGTATGTTTGGAGAGGCATCGACATCTGCAATATCAAGAGTAAAACCAAGATAAGCAGGAATAATGAAGGGAAAGACACTCTCTAAGCTAAGCACACTTTTTAAACTAAAACACACAAGCTAGAAAGAAAAACTATCCTAACTAAAAATCTCCATACCCATTCTTTTAAGCGTAATACCTCTTCAAGTAAAGGCCATTTCTGGGTTTACCCAAAGAGTCCCCATCAAAGTCTACCAATTCATAAGCCCCTTTGGCTAGCTTTCGCTTGACAACATAGGGACCATGCCACATAGGAACGAATTTTCCAACACCTAATTTATCATTAGCTTGATCATAAACTAAGACTAAATCCCCTTCCGAAAAATTTCGAGGGGTCACATTTCGATCATACTGAGCTTTCATTCATTTTGTATGAGTCTCGATTGCCAATGCAGCATCACGACGATTCTCATCTAATTGAGCCAAGTATAACAAACGTTTTTCCTCTTCGGAAGTGGCTGGAAGTAATTCGATGGCCATTTGCAGTGACAGGATTTCGCATTCAATGGGTAACACGGCTTCCAAACCATAGACTAGTTGGAAAGGAGTCAACCATGTTGATGTTTTTACTGAAGTTTGGTACGCCCAAAGCGCTGAAACTAGCATGTTGTGCCAATTCGACCGATGAATCCCAATGATTCGTCGGATCATGATAACTAAAACTTTGTTGATGGATTCAACCAGACCATTTGCTTGTGGATAATAAGGGGTTGAACTATCGTGACGTAAACCAAGCTGGCCTGTAATTTCGGTCATCATAACGTTTCGAAAATGATGCCCATGATCAGTGATTATCACTTGTGGGACACCAAACCTAGCAATTATATGATTGAACACAAAAATTGCAGCTGTTTTTCCGTCTGCCTCGAATGTAGGCATCGCCTCAGCCCACTTAGTAAAATAATATACCGCAAGGATGATATACGCATGCCCCCCGGCCGAGTGAGGGTTACATGTAATAAAATCGATACCCCATTTGGAAAAAGGACCAACAGCAATTATAGGGTGGAGAGGAGCAGGTGGAGCGCGCATCTTACGATAAAAAATCTGGCAGTTTTGGCATTTTCGAACCGCGGTAATACAATCTTTAAACAAGGACGGCCAGAAATAGCCAGCGCGCAATATCTTTTGGGCTGTGGCATACCCAGACATATGACCGCCACATGCTCAAGAGTGACAGTCATTTAGAACTCTTTTAGCCTCTTCTTGAGTTAAGCAATATCAAAAAATAGAGTCCGTCCCACGGCGATAAAGAGTATCTCCAATAATTTTGAATTGTTGGGACTGGAATCAAATTTTCCGACGTTCCGACCTTGAAATTTCTGGCCAAAAGGATTGGGTCTAGAGATAGATGATGATATCCCCATACCACGGATCTAAAGTGCTGATTAGAAACAAAGATTCGTCCGCAATGGGCTCCTCTGCCACAGTTTCCGTGTCAGCACGGGGGAAGTCACACATTAACTCTGCAAAAAGTAAAGATTTCTTAGACTTAGATTTCTCAAATTCCAAGTCAAACTCCTGCAGGATAATGATCCATTTAGAGTACTTGCCCCCTAGCAATTGTTTGGTCAAAATGTAGATCATAGGGTTGCAATCTGAAATTACTGTAGTTTTACGTAGTAAAATGTAGTGACAAAAACGTTGGACAACTTGAATGGCTGCCAATGCCAATTTCTCCACATGTGAGTATTTTAGCTCAGTTGGATTTAACGTTCGACTAAGGTAATATATCACATGTTCCGTTCCGAATTCATCTTCCTGAACTAAGACCATTCTAATGGTGGAATGGGAGGCGGCCAGATACAAGAAGTAATCCTTGTTGTAGTTGGGAGGATGCAACAACGGTGCATGGGTCAACGCGTGTTTGAGTGCATCAAAAGATTTTTGAGCTATCTCATCCCAAGAGAATTGAGTATTTTGTTTCAACAACCGGGAAAAACCCTTTGTAACCTCGGCATAGTTAGGAATGAATCGTCGTAAAAAGTTTTCTTTCCCCTGCAAACTTTGGAGTTGGCGAAGACTCGAAGGAGGAGGCAATTTGATGATAGCTTCGACCTTTGAGGGATCAACGCGAATGCCGACTTTCGAAACTACAAATCCCAGCAATCGACCCGTTTCTATACAGAAGACACATTTGTGTGGATTCAACCGAATACGATAATGCCTACACCTCATCAAGATTGCTCGTAAATGGATGAGGTGATCAGCTCAATGTAATGAATGAGCAGGCAAATCATCGAGATACGGTTGCATAATGTGTTTGATGTCATGAAACGCATAAGACATCGCCCTTTGAAAAGTTGCTTCGGCATTCTTAAGCCCAAAAGGCAATTTGCAATAAGCACATGTCCCCCATGGACAAATGAAAGCCGTTTTTGGTTGATCGGCAGGTAGAATATTGATTTGATTGTATCCGAAAAAACCGTCCATAAAGGAAAATATTTCACTGCCGGCACAATCATCAATGATTTGATCGATATAGGGGGTTGGGTAATTGTCCTTTGGACAGGCTCGATTAATGTCCCTGTAATCGATGCATATTCTTATCGTTCCTTGCTTTTTGTTAACCGGAACAATATTCGATACCCAATCTGTTAACGGCATTGGATAAATGAAATCTGCTTTCAACAGTTTCTCAACTTCTTCTTTAATTGCAGCAGCTTTTCGTGGGTGAATCTGATGCAAACGTTGTCATACGGGTTTAGCGTCCGGGTAAGTTTTGATATCATGAACAACAATCGCGGGATAAATTCCTGGCATTTCCTCATAGGACCAGGCAAACATGTCACGGAATTCTTGAAATAGGGCCTTATATAAATGAATTTCATCATTTGTACACAAGGCACCTATATGAATGTTCTCAACAATTCCGGGCTTAAACGAAATGTTAATGGGGATAGTTCGAGAGATGTTTCCCAAATTTAACTCGGAATCGGGGTGTTTCATTGGATTCTGAGGTTCCTTGACATATTCAGTTGTAAAAATTGATGAGAAATCATTTTCAAAACGATCATCCTCAGGTAAAAACGAAGATCTATGATGGAGATCTTCCCATGGTAAATTATCTACACATAGGATTTCCCGAATTTGCTCATCAGAGTGAACAAGTTCAGGAAACGTGATTAAACCTGAGGTTGATGTGAAAAGTGATTCCTCACGGACCACATTCATTAAGTCATTTTCGGTTGAAAATGGGTCGGCAAAAGACTGCACGGCTTCATAGGCAATTTCATATGGACTCAAAGGCATGGAATTACCAAATGAGTCTATTTCAGATTCAGAAGGAATGATCCAAGGATCGTCATAAAAAATTGTGTCTGATGTAATCATATGAATGGTTGCAAACGAAGATGATGCGTTGATTGGAGGAAAAGGAAAAGTTCCAAGTAAACCGACATCTTTAACTAATCCTACTCCAACATCCTTATATGGGATAGTCGATTTACCGACATGCTGAATACTCTCTGAAGAGGCTGGGTCGGATGAAAAGTAAGCCAGCTGGTCTATTGTTACAATCTTTCCATTATGTGGAAACTTTATTACTCGGAAGACCGATGAAATGACCGCTGTCATAGCGTAAGACCAACTTCGACCCAAGAGAAGGTTGTAATTTAGAGGGGCATCAACCACCTCCACATCTAGATTAACGATTTTTCCTTCAACCCCTATAGGCAAATCCTGTAGAATGCCAAAAGGATGAAACCCGCGGCCATCAAAGGCCTTAAGAATTGTCGGGGATTGATTTAGTGAAGGAGAACCAAGCGATCTCCAACACTGTATCGACATAATACACGTGGAGGCTCCCTCATCAATTACAGTCCGATGAATAGGCCTGTTTTTGACTATCACTGGGATCTGGAAAGCCATTTGATGAGGCAAACGCGGTGTACTATTTTCTAGATCAAAGATTATTAGGTTCGGGTCCTGAACGTCAACAGCTCCTATAGCCGATAAAAGTAATTTATGTTGTGCTGGGCATGATTGCAGCACTTCCAAAGCTGACATTGCTGAGGGTGAAACAGCTAAGTCCTCAACAATGTTATAATTCTGAGCCGCTCTTGCATGTGGATTGAAAGCTGACTTTCGAAGTATACCTTTGGCGGGCGGTTTGATTACTAAGTCTGGATTAGGTTTCTTGATCTGTAGTGGATTGGAACCGGGAGCTGAGGTTGATGGATTAGAGTGAGAAGATTTTGCTTCTTTGCCATCAACAGGACTTTTACTACCATAATCTTGTGATTGAGTCGCAATCCTAAAATGGGACATCATCAATATGGGTTCTTCATTGGCACTCGAGGAAGAACCTATCATCTTACTATCTTGACTTGGAAATGGATCCTTCAAGACAGCAGGAGTTTGGGAACCTTTGACAATCTTCGCAACCTCTGCACGATGAGGGCAGTCTCTTGTAAAATGTTCTTCGTCACAAATGAGACATGGATAACGAGGTTTGCACTTTTCATCATTGGATTCCGCCTTTTCAGGTTTCTCCTTTGAACTTTTGTCCATTTTATTCTTCTTCTTTCCTTTCTTCTTCCCACCGGATTTTGATTTAGCCATAGATGACTCTACAACGTGAATATCGGCAGAAACCTCTACAGAAGAATCTCCTGTCGGGGAATCGGGCAAGGTTATGATAGGAGAAGAATTCTTGGAAGACTTCTTCTTACTTTTAGTGTTAACCGTACCAATCATACCGTCAGCGGCATGAGATCCCGAAGGAGCTGCAGTGATTTGATTTGACTTGGGAAGATCGGGGATCTTTTTGTGTAACGTACCTGGCTGAGTATAGACCAAGTCAAGGTACTGTGCTTGAGCAATCACTTGCTCCTCAGTAACAACTCCGGCTTTAGCAACATCTTCAGTGATCCTTGGCAACAAAGATTTTCCAAACCACTCAGCCAAGATTTGATCCGGAATAAATACCTTCACTAAACATCGTCGACGTCTCCACTCATGAATATGATCTGAAATGTACGTGGATGTTGACTATTTTAGCGAAGTTAACAATTCTATGCCATTGTCATATCGGACTGGCAACTGGAAATGAGTTAAAAACGAGGTGGCTAACTGACTAAAATTATAAAAAATGCCTCGCGGTAACTCAATGTACCACTTGGCCGCGAGACCAATTAGAGTGCGCTGGAAAAGTCTAAGGCAAATTGAATCATCTGCGATGGAGTTAGATGCACACCAGAGGTGGTAAGTCATCACATGGTTCGACGGGTCCTCTCCTGATTTACCTTCGAACTTGGGAATGTCACTGGGCAACTTATTCGGCATTGGCGGCCAAAACGGAAGATAATTAATCGAATCGTTCGTTAGGCACGACAAATCAAGTAAGTCCAAAGTTGTGATAAATAGTAACTGCCGATTAGGATCCCTAAAACTCTGGGTAATGAGACCAGCCCCAGGAGGAGGATATCTGGGATAACTAGGAATAGGAATTGCGTTCGGGATATTGTACCCTCCTGGAAAACCAGGATTAACTGGACCGTACTGGGGCTATTGAGGTTGTTGATATGTGTACCCAGGATACGGTTGATACTGATAAACTGGCTGCTGGACAGCAGGACCGAATTGGTACTGTCCCTGGTACGGTTGATAGGTGAATTGAGGTTGACTTGTGACAACCGTACTTAAACCAGGTTGTCCTACAGGCATCTGAACCGTAGTTTGAATCGTGGATCCAGACGGTGGTAAAGATGTCTGAGGAGTAGATACAGGAACAGTAGAAACTGGAGCTGTCAATACTCCAGAAGTAGGTGGGTAGATTGAACAGATGTTGTGGCAGTTGCAGCGGTCATTTGAGATGGATTATGAGGCGCAGTAGGCCCAGACTGAGAAACTACCGAAGGTACAGAAGTTTGAATGTTAGACTAGACTGGTTGCTGGGGTGAACCAAAAACTAAGGGTTGTCCAGTTTGAGATGACAACTGTACACTTGGTTGCAACACCTGTTGAGTTTGCGATGGATCCCACACTATGTTCATTCTGGGGTACTGACCCATAACAGGCTGAGAATATTGAGTACCATAACCGGGTTTAGGGTAGGATTGATAATTGAAAGGTACAGTTCCCATTCCTTGAACATAAGATTGACCTTGGGGTGGTTGGAAACCTTGGTTCGAGTACTGACCTTGGGGTAGATACCCCTGAGGTGCGTACTGATACTGGGGTTGACCTTGAGGTATAAATTGATACTGGGGTTGACCTTGGGGTACATATTGAATCTAGGGTTGACCTTGAGGAACATATTGTACCGTAGGTACGTACTGTCCTTGAGGTTGCCCCCCAGTTGCAAATTGTGTACCTTGAGGTTTCCCTCCAGGCATTAATTGAGGTTGCCCCCTAGGCGGTAACTGGCCACCTTGAGGTTGAGAATTGGGAATAGAACCTGACATCATAAGAATGTATTCTACGCTCAACGGCTTTTCACCATTGCTTCCAGTGAATAACCCTTGTTCAATGGGTTGAGGAGATGCTCCCGAAAAAGTACCAGAAAGTGACTGATACCCAGAGGGAACAGAAGGACCGCCGTACAAAAAAGATTCAGGCGATTGAGTAAACATGGACGACTGACCTGACATATTTATAGGAGTATAAAATCCTCTAGGATGATAAGGAGTACGAGGTGACGAAAAACTTAACCTAGGTTTTCCAAATAATTAGTCAAAGAAAGATACCAAGTAGTACTTCTAGGTGGACTATAAAAAATTGATTCACGCTCCCTTAGATCAATAACAGGTTGATTTTCAAGGATAGGGATGCCTACTTCTTCTTCCGAAGCAAGTTCTTCAATAGCTATCAAACCAGAAGGAAGATTTTTGGTGATTACTCTCTCTACCCTAGGTGAATTAGGAGCACTAGAAGTTGGAGAGACAAACCCTGATGTTGGAGTAACAGGTTCAGATATCTCAGGTTCTTCACCTATATCACTAGTAGATGAAAAGCTACTAGCAAGTTCAGAAACCGAAATAGACTCAGGATTATAACCTGTTACTAGTGTTTGGTAATCAGGATGTACAACCAATGAAGACTCTCCTTCTTCAGGTGACCCAAATTTACTACCACTAGGAGTTACGAGGACTTTCAAGCCTTCAAGATGGCTCGGGACTTCTTTAGGAGGTTGGCCCCGAAGTCTACGGGACTTCCTCAGTAAATCAGCCACGGTTAGAAACTCAGGAGACTGGCCCCGAAGTCTACGGGATTGTCTTGGTAATTCAGCCACAGTTAAAAACTTTTAACTACTTCACACGCAAACAAAGTAAAATCCCAATGAAAACCACCTAAAGCCTCTAAAGAACCAAACAAATTTGAATCACACGCCTAAATAATCTAGAGATCAAACACATGCAAACAATAACTTTCCGGATCGAAAACACTAGTTGGTGATGAAATCCAACGTCGCAGAATTCAGTACAAAAATGGTGGTTGGAACAGTTACCCCGGCAACTTGCTTAATGAATAGACTAGACCAAGTTCCTCCACTTAACCATCTCGAGTGAAGTGAACCCCCCAGAAAATCCAAGTGAGTCTAGCCAACGTCTGCTCCAGGTACAGTGGGATCTTCCCACCACTGTCACCTTAGGAAGAATCCTAAAGAATATGGCCACTAAGGTTACCAACTGAGACAAATACACCTCGGGGAACAGTCTACGATCCGATACGCATGCAAGGGTAGAGTAGCAAGCTCAATCCCCTTGAAGGCTCCTTGACATAATCCAAGGTTTACCAATAAGTGACCTCAGGCTCCTCGACAATGGCTAATCCGAGGTTTACCGTTTTTAATACGTGAATATCTGGCGTCGTTCCCAATGAGGAAGGATTGATTCCCACACTGGTTCGGACACGATCTCGTGCTTCTCCTTTAAGAGGAGCTTTCCCAGAGCATAAATGCAACAATTAGATTTCTTCCTACCACAAGATACAGCTACTTGTTTGTTTTTACTGTCTTGGAGAGTTAATTACTCTCCTACTCCAAGACACTAGCCTAAGCTAAGTTGGTGTATCAGAGCCCTAGAAATAAAATGTCACTAGGTGAATTTTACTTTAAGTGTTAATTTTAGTGGTTGTTGTTTAAGTCAAGAGGTGGCGGAGATGAAACTCGTGGTGTAAAGACTTGACTCGAAATCACTAAAAAGATGCACCTAAGATGATTTAAACAATCTTTTCTCTTCGATGAACTTCTACACTAAGAAAGAGTTTGAGAATGCAAATATTTTGTAAACACAAATCTTTCTCAATTAAACAAATTTAAAGAAGAGCTTTTTCTTTCCAAAGCACTCAAAACAAGACAACTAGTTATTTCACAAAAATTTCTCTTTTCTTTTGAAAGCACCCAATCACTACAAAACAAACTTTTTCCAAAAGAGATTTTTTTATATTTTGTAAATAAAACACTCAAAACTAATGAAAATGACTAACTTTGAGAGCTACAAACTATAAAAACCCTATTTGAAGTCAAAGCTTACTAAAGCGTCTTTTTGAGGATGTTTTACTTAGCTAAGTGTGAGCTAAGGACTAATTTATGCAGAATCACAATTAGTCAAAAAACAACCAATCTTTCGTTTTTCTTTTTTAAAAATGAAAATTCCAACTTTCAAATACAAGTTTTTCGAAATTTTGAAATGAGAAAACACAAAACGGGTTCCTCAACAAGGGGAGATTTCATAAATGGTCAGACTCATAAGAACACTGGTAGACACCAAGGTAATCTGAGGTCCCTACGGCTTCTAAGCTCAGAGCCACTACACAACCAAAAATGAAAAACAAACCCAACAAGCAAAATTCCTACGAATTCCACCTAAAACCCTAACACTAATGAAATTAAACCAAGGAAAGTTTTTTACAGAGAACAAGCAGGTCTGGGCAATGGCTAAAACCTATAAACAAATTCTAAACTGATAAAAAGAGAAAAATTTAAAATTTTTCAAATTTTTGAAAGGGTACGCAGGCAACCTGTTTACACAGGTGCGTCCATGCTCTGTGCACAAAGGAAAAGTGCGTGCAAGTATGCACTGTGCTTAACTCAGAAGGTGCGTACCTCCCCCAAAACTATGAAAAATAAAACTGACTCAAAATTAACTAAATTCACCCAATCTCACAACCATCAAGTCAAAAACAGAAATAGAAAATATAGTTTCTCAGGTCAAAGTATAAACAAGGAAAACAATCAAATCCCTAGTGGAGTCGCCATTTTGTCTCATGGAATGAGTCGATCTTGCAGGCAAGATAGACCTTCCTAGAATCTAAAGAAGACCTAACGACAAGCAAACCAACCAGACACTATCTTTCTCTAAATATGCTTCAATAAACAATAGCAAACAAGTGTTTTTAGGGCCTACCTTTGGTCCAACGCAAGCTTGTGGATGCCCTCGCTCCTTTGATCCAAATGAGCTCCTTTTTGCGAATCTGCAAACACAAACAAGGCAAACAAATTAAATAACACCTGAAAATAGAATTGCATAAAACATATTTAACATGAAAGTCAAGGAGTCCATGAAACAAATAACATAAGATAGTTGTTGAGAAAAATGAGTTGGATTGTACTAATTCAAAAGAAGAAGAACCTTACAACCTTTGCCTTGACGCTGTACAAGTTCCTCCCAAGGTCCAACAAGATGTCTCCTCTACTTTGACAAGTTTCACTCACTCTCCAATGGAACCAAGAGGTATGTGATCTCTCCTCTCAAGCTCAACCAAAGAGTCTTAATTTCACCAGCATTTACCCTCAAAATGTTCAGCTTCTAACCTCGGTAGTCCTCACCCCAATGCCTGTATTTATAGTGCAATGGAGGGAAGTTACTAGGTCCTCCTTCAAAGGGATAAAGCCCTCCTTCAAAGGGATAGCTCTTTTAGTCAAGGGATTAGCTCCTTCTCTTTTGGGATGCATGAACCACCTCAGAGCGAACAATCCACGTCAAAATTCCTTCTAGAAAACTCTAGAATTAACCCAAAGTGAGTTTTTTTAAGATAAAACTTGCACCTTTTGACTTTCACAGGGGTCCGCACCTACACCGTTAGGGACAGAGTGGGTAGGTACGCAGCTTTTGTACACAGAAGGTGCGGGACCGCAGGTGACCATGAGAGAAAATGCGGAACCAAAGTTATATTGATTTTTAATGTCTTTCTCCCATTTCCAAAGCTTGATTTGAAGAGCTGAGGTTTTAGACTTGCTTAGGAGGATAGTACAAGTGATGATAGACCCATACTAACTATAAATAATCATAGTTATGATATTTTTCTGTAACACTAATTCAACAGTTGCCCTTTATAGCAACTCTAGAATTACCAAATCTAAACCGTTTGACAAATGATCCAATTTCTTACACCCCTTGGTGGCCTGCGATTCCTCACAAACTTCCCTCTGATATTCCTAAATTCAATGGAAATCCAAGTGAAGATCCATCGAATCATGTAATGACATTCCATTTGTGGTGTTCATCCAACACCCTGAATGATGATTCGATTAGGCTTCGCCTTTTTCAGCGAATGTTAACTGATCCGGTGGCTAAATGGTATATAGAATTTCCTAGAGCTTCATTTGATAACTTCAGCACCCTTGCCACTACCTTTTTAACCCATTTTCAGTTACCCAGAAGGTACTTAACAGGGACACAACTCCTTACCATCTTTAAATAGACGACAACCACTCACATATCTGATCATATTCATGAGTGGCAGCGTCGTCAAAGAATGGTAAAGATGTATGTTCCTGATCATATTTTAGCTGAATGGTTTATAAAGTCATTATTACCCTCTATTATAGAGGATGTGGCTAAGGGAGGAGTTGTTACAGAAGAGCAAGTCATTACTCATGCACAATAGCTAGACTTGATCTATACTCAGTCTGGCACACTCTACGACAAAATTCCTGATGCTCATAGACCAGAATTTTTCGTTCCTCATCCTCCTAAATCAAACAAAGACTCTCATGCCAGCGATGGCATGATAGGTACGACAAGCACGAAAATCGCAAAGGCTAGATCTAAGAAAACTCGTACGGTTTCTAGTAAAAACGTAGATGAGGAACCTCTTGCCTTAGAGGTCAATGCCATGTCAACTGACAAAGGAAAAAATGCTAAGAAACCAGGGGGCAAGAAAAAAGGGACAAACAAAAAGAAGAAACATGAGGATTTGACTCCTGAGAAACCTTCTGGAAACCCTACTGGAAATAAGAAACCTAATCGGCCATGGTTCATATGCAATGAGGACCATTACACAAAAGATTGTCCACATCAAGCTGAAGTCAAGAAGTTTTTCAAAAAGACTTCAAATACCTCAGTAATATTGATTAACCTGTTTCCAAATCTAGAAACTAACTTGGTTGCTAGTGATCGTGCTTCCCCATCCCGAGTGCTTATGCTATCCTTCTCAAAATAGAAGAATGACGCTTTGATATCTACAAGGAATAAAGATTATGAAAATCCATAATCGTTGAATAGCAAGGCTACAGATCAACCAAGCAGTTCGATAACAACTTCGTCAGAATTTGTTCCACCAATCATTACTGAATTAATAATAAAACTGCCTAAGGGAGTAGTTCATAAATCGACATTTAATCCTCGTGCTCGAGCAGCACATAATTATAATATAGTGGAGTATCTATCCCAATCGCCATCCGCCATGTCCACACTTGAAGTACTACAGAATTTCCCATCCCAAAAAGAGGGTTTTTTATCAGTGATAGGTGGGATTGATCCAGCGGATTCCAATCTAGTGGCCTTTAATCATAAAGGATATGAACCTCATTTACTGGCACAACTCGCTTTCCTCATACAGGTAAAAGCCCTCAACAACACTATTCATTGAACAATAATTGATGAGGGAGCATACACCTGTATTATGTCAATGAGTTTCTAGAAAATTTTAGTCTCTCCACCCTTGTCACAATCATCAACGACATTGAAAGTGTTCGATGGAATAACATACACACCATATGGGATATTAAGTAACTTGCAAATTAAACTAGGGTGCAAGATAGTAGAGATCAAAGTCGAGGTCATTGATGGAAACCTTGACTACAACATCCTACTAGGTAGGCCCTGGATTTATGCTATGGCTACTGTTGTGTCAACATATTTTAGAAAGATTGCATTCCCCTTTCAAGGTGGAATCACAATCATTGACCAAATCACCTTCCTCCCCAACAGTTCTCAAGTTACCGAAATCATTCTATTGATCCATGGAAGCTCTCAATCACTTCAAAGTATTGGAGTAGGCCTCCTAAAAGACACTTCTTTAATGGGAACTTTTGCCCTTCCGCCTCCGAGTAATCTGGCAAAAGTGGCCACAATGGAAACCTATCACATGATATCTTCTACATCGTCAAAGATTAAGAAGAATTCCGAACATTTTGTTAGCATGGATCATCGCTAGGTATTGCCCCCAAGCCCTATAGAATTGTTGTAGCAATCAATATTCTGGGCATGGGCGGCAAACCCAAATTAACGCTCGGCAAGCATTTGGATAGATAGGTCTCTAGAGTATGGTACCTCTTCTGATCCTTGGTCGCATGTACATTCTACAGACGAAGGAATCATTCAGTCAATGATGATAGGAGAGACACCATCGGAAGATCACCATCATCGTTCCTGACCTCAAGATAACAACGAGGATTACTTTAACAACCTTAATCATCCTTCAGTTTTTGATTTTCTATCGAATACTGTAAATGCGGTGGATTCAGAGAAAAATCTGTCCATTGACTCGAGCATCATTGAACATGAAATCAAGATGTATCCTGATGTCAAACTAGTATGACAAAAGCTTCAACCGGTTCACCTGAAGGAAGCCACTGCCATTAAAACAGAAGTTGAAATTCTTTTACATGCTGGTTTCATTTATCCCATTCCTCTCACTGATTGGGTATCAAATATTGTTCCTGTGATGAAAAAGCAAGGAACAATTAGAGTGTGCATCAATTACAGGGATGTAAATCAAGCTTGTCCGAAGGACAACTACCCTACACCCTTTATTGACCAGATAATTGATGAATGTGCTAGATGCGAAGTCTTTTCATTTAAGGATGGATTTTCCGAATACAATCAAATCAATATTCACCCACAGGACCAGTTGAAGACTGCATTTATATTTCCATGGGGCACATTCACGTACCGTAAACTACCTTTCAGTTTGAAGAACGTAGGGGAAACATTTCATAGGGCAATGAACTATGCCTTCCATGAAATCAAAGTTCAACCATATCTCGACGATTTACTGACTCATTCACGAAAGTAGACTGATCGTCTGTAGCATTTGAGAGTTATATTTCTACATTGCCGACACTACAAGATATGACTCAATCCACACAAGTGCGTGTTTTGTGTTGCTTCTGACCAGTTACTTGGTTTCATAGTTTCTAAGGACAGAATTCGACTCGACCCATGTAAGGTTCAGGCAATCATCAACATGCCTCCACCTTAAAATTTGCTTCATATTTAGAAACTCCAAGGGAAAGCAAACTTTCTAAGGAGGTTCATTCCAAATTATGCCGAACTTGCTAAAGGTTATACACGTCCTTTGAAAAAAGAAGTTCCCTTCAACTGGGATCAAGTTGCACAAGCTTCCTTTGATGCTTTGAAAAGTTCCCTAGTAAAAGCATCATTAACGTATGCTCCTGATTATCAAAAAGACTTTAACGTGTATCTCGCTGCCATAGATACAACCATCGCAATGGTTTTAGTACAAGAAGACAATGGAATAGAACATCCTATCTATTATTTAAGCCACAACTTAAATGATATAGAAAGAAAGTACTCCTACGTTGAAAAGTTGGCTTTGGCACCTGTTCAAGCAGTGCAGAGATTTCAACACTATATACTCTTTCGCAAAACTACCATCTTGTCAAATTGCAACCCTATGACCTACATCCTGTCGCATCAATTGCTAGGGAGCAAATATTCAAAATGGATAGCCATTTTGCAAGAATTTGATCTAGAATTCACCAAATCCAAATCAAATAAATCTCTAGTTTTCGCAAATTCACTTTACGATCTCCCATCATCATCCAATGATTTAACATTTCAAGCATCGATCGTGGATGAAACATTGTTTCTGATATCATCAAGCGACCCATGGTACGGAGATATATTAATCTATCTCCAGACCCAAACCTTTACGCCTAACACCTCTCACTCAGAACAACGACATACTCGATACCAAGCAAAATACTACATGATCTTTGGTGATACAATTTACCGTCGTGGTGTCAATACAGTTCTGTGAAGGTGCCTCATGCAAGAGGAGGCCGAAAAAGTCCTGAATGACTATCATTCAGGCGCATGTGGGGGGCATCTATCTGGCTACACTACTGCATAGAAAATATTGCGAGTTGGCTACTTCTGGCCTACTATCTTTAAAGACTGCATAATAGCAGCAAGAAGTTGCCATGCTTGTCAAATTTTTTATCACAAAACCAGATTACCACTCGAACCACTGCATCCAGTAGTTTCTGTTGGGCCATTCGCCAAATGGGGCATAGATTTCATGACATGTAACTCCACCTCGGTCGAGGGGCATGGGTATATCATAGTCACTGTCGACTATTTTACAAAATATGCCAAGGTGATGCCTACATTAAACAACAGCAGCGAAACGGATGCTCTTTTCTTTTTCAATCATGTAGTCTCTAGGTTCAGTGTTCCACAGGCTATAGTCACAGATCATGGATCACATTTTCACAATCACATGATGGTTGAATTGACTACCAAATTAGGACTATCCCATGATAGTTCTACTCCACATTATCTACAAGCCAACGGACAAGTTGAAGCGATCAACAATGTCCTCAAGCGCATGCTGCAGAGAATGATTGGAGCCCATAAACGGGATTGGAATTTGATCCTGTACTCAATTCTATGGGCATATAGAACCTCGGTGGGAAATGCAACTAGATTTATGCCCTTTTAGTTGGTGTATGACCTAGAAGTTGTCTTACTGATTCAGTGTGATATTTCATATCTAAAGTTCGCAATCGATCTATTCCTTGAAACTTCAGAGAAAGAGGCTCATTTCTTGGAACTAATTCACTTGGATGAAACCCATCGTGATGTTGCGCTAGCTAATGAAACATATAAGAAATGTGTCAAAGCAAAATTTGACAAAAATGTCAAGCCTCGTGTCTTCTCCAAAGGTGACCTAGTCTTACTCTATGATCAAGACTCTGATAAATTGGCAGCAGGTAAGTTCCAATCATTATGGATGGGCCCCTACATTGTTAAACGGGTACTAGCAAAAGGAGCCTACGAGCTAGTAGATTACGATGGAATTCCACTATCATAACCTCGGAATGGGTTGTATCTTAAGTGATACTATGCTCGATCAAGTGTAGTAATCTCTTTAAATGCTTTTGTTTCATTTTTGTTTTCGTCAAGAGTTTTCATTTTCGTTAAGTAATCCACTTTTCATTTATTGCAGATGTCGGACTTTTTTGAAACATTCGTTGGGTATGCCAACGAAGCTAGTCATAGAACGCGGAACCTATCCCCTCCAGCCTCGGCCATCTTTGATCCAAGCAACGAGTTAGTGAGTTTCAGGGGGATATGTATTGGTTAATCAACGAACAACATCACTGAGTACAACGCATTGATAGAGCTTCTCTCTAATACCATTTTGCATGGCATACGCCGACTTATTGTCAGGCTAGATTTGCAACTCATCATTCTACAGCTTACTGGCATATATTCAATTCAGAACCCAGCTATCTATTGTATGTTCTTAAGAGTCAAGATTTTGGAAAGTTAGTTTGATTCCATTCAATATCAACACATTTCCAGAAACTTAAACACTTTAACTGATTCATTAGCAAATTATGTGTTAGACAGACATTTGCAACATTTGTAAAGAAAAGAATTTTACATCAACATTTGCATCTGGATCACATAACTTAACCAAAATAAACTCTGAAAATCAAAAATATATAGATGTTTATAGTTTCACATAATGTTCTGTGTACAAGGAAAAATCAGTCATGTGACCAAGAAATTCAAAAGTAAATGCAGAAAAGCATCCTATACTAATGATGCTGGTGATAACATGTCATCGCATGTGCAATCATATGTAGGACCCTAGTCCATCGACTCAGAATGCCAGTAGTATGGCGTTGTAGTCTCATAGGTACCTCATCAATACTCACATCTTGAATACCAAGGGTAATACCCTCGATCTGATCCTGCAATACTGCCAGGGTCTCTACTATGTCCAAATCACGAAGGACAGCCCTCACTACAGCTTCTCCTACTGGAACGCCAGCTGCCGCCCTTGGGCACGCTGATGGTCCCACTGGCCCAACATCTACACAAGTACATGAGTTCAATTAGTCTTGATAAATCACAAAAAACATTATAAAACTGATAAGCAAAGATATGGTCAAAATCTTTACCTATCACACTCCACTGCTTGCCAGCAGGCAATGCCAAATCTGGGTCACCTTGGGTCCATCCTGACAGATGGATACTCTGAGAAGACCATCTCTTGATGGTCGAACCACTCAAAGAAGGCATCAGAGAAAGTAATTTGTGGCTGACCAACATGTTTGGCAATGAGATCAACCCATCTCTGCATCCTGGGTTCCCTCGGTGCTAGCAATCCTAGTGAAATATGTTGTGGCTGCATCAGTGGGATCCTCTCTAAGGCAAAGGTAGTCAAAATGCAACCATATCCAAAGTTATTGGATCTTCCATTCTTTACCTTAGAGATCTGTTCGTTTATCACCGAAAGTACTGCATCACACCTGTTGAATACCTTTGGTTCCAGGCATTCTAAAGCATACTGCATATAAGATTTGTTCGCCAAATAAAGAATTTCACTACTAGCCAATCTAGAAAAGGTGAATAAAATGGTCCTCAGAGACTAATTAGTGACATCCCAGATATTGATCTTGCCATCTCTACTAGGCTGAGATCCATCTCTACAAAGCTGATGGATATAATCTCTCACCGATTCGTCCCCACGAGCGGATCCCAACAGTGAAATGGGGGCACCACGCCTTGATAACCCTATAAAAAGGTAGATGTCCTTGACTATCAGTGGGATGGATTTACCTCTAATCTGAAACACCTGGTTGATCGAATCCCATGAATTGAGGAAATACTGCAACAAGCTGATTTGTTGCCTCATGCTAGATATATGGAAGAATTTGAGCAAACCACAATTTCACAATGCAGTAACAGTACCCTGATCATGTAAGGCAATCATGTCTTCTTCTTCCTACTCGCGTTCATGCCACGTGGTGACCATCTTGATCCAACAAATATCTAAGTCACAGACAAAAGATGAATTAGGATCCAAATTTGAGCAAAAATAGGCAAAAATTTCATGAGAAATCATTGTGCAAAGTTTCCCTTCTGCACCCATTGCACCCTGCCTTTGGACTAGGTGAGATGCATACTAATTGGCCAGTGCACAGCTTAGTATGCATCACACCTTTTGATATAGGGTAGGTGTGATGATGGGAGAACAATTTCTTCAAACCCCAGGGGCTTAGAAAAAGGGAAAAGCTTGCTCAAAATCAGAAAAGGATGGAATGAAAATGAAGAGCTCAGGGTTAACTCCTCCCTGGTCCTGACAGCACAGAGAATAGTCCACCAGATCTCCCAAAATCAGCTAATGAAGCTTGAGGCAGAAAACCACTCCAGAGCTCTAGATCTCAAATTTGAAATGGTAAAAATGAGAGGTAAAACTGCTTTTTATGTTACTATTCACGTACTTCAAGTAAAATGTTAGTTTTTAATTAATTTTTCAAGCATATATATATGTGTATTTCTAATCAATTTGATGGAGCAATTGAGCAAGTTGAACAAACGAGAAAAGAATCTAACGTGTTAAAATAGTAAACTGAATATCATTGACCAATATCAAGAGTAATGTTCCTGCAAGGTTCAAGCTCATTAAAAAATCAACTTGCACTGAGAACATGTTGGCACAAGGTTCAAGCTCATTAAAAAATAAACCCGCCTTTGGTAAATAACCTTTGTGATCGCTTTTCTATTTTCCCTTTGTGAACTTTGGTTGTGTTCCTTCCGTCACCTCCATTTAATTCGGTAGACCATATGCTTCCACTTGATTGTTTACCCTTTTGAAGAACATCTGCAATGAGTGATTCTGATTGCCACCCTCTTCACACTGCCATGTTTTGAGAAGTTCCAAACTTACCTAGAACCAGCTGCTACCTAGAAATATCACTCATTCCTAAAAAACGAGCCTCTTTTAAACGCTTTTTAGAGTCGTTAAATATAAAAATATTGTTGGGCTATTAGCCTTCCTAGCTTCTTAAAGTAAGGGGAATTCTATCCCTCTCATCTATTTTAATATTTTTGGACTTGAGGGATTATTAAACAAAAAGATTGAGCGCTTGTCTTTGTCAGCTCGTTAAAACTATCGAAAAATCATCCCTTTCATATTATTTTACACTTTTTCGGTCTTAAGGGATTATGCCACGAAAAAGGACTCCTGGAGTCTCCTTTTCATCCATTTTCAGACTCTCTAAACAAGAAAAGGATTGAGTTATCTTTGTCATTAAACTCATTAAAACAATAGCGACAAACTTGTCCACCCAAACAAGAACGAGTCTCACGGACGCTAGGCTCGCTAAACACAAAGCAGCAGGTTTGCCTAAAGGGAAAATTATAGACCAAGCATATGTTATCCTCCTCAAGCTTGTCAAAAATAAAGAGGTACTAGTCAGCAATGATTAGGGGAAAATGGGAAGAAAACTTGAAGAACTCTATTGGTAGCAAGTTTCTCTTGAACATGGCACTTTCACTCCATCACGGTGATTGAGTTGGGTTGGGTTTCTGTTCACTATCACCATTGGTCCGCCATGCCATCCATGGGGTTAATGCTACCAGTCCATATCAGTGTCACCAATATGTTCAAGAGAAGTCATTCATAGAATTCACCATCCAGCAAACGCCTCATCCACTGCATTACATCCACACTTCATTTTTCATGACCGCCATTCCTGAACCTCATATCATCAGATCGTTTTCACCTCCACAAAAAGCATTTTCTCCATTTCACATCATAGATGTGGGATACATCAAGGCCCTCCTATGACAGGTCACTTCTTGTTGACATCAGCTCATTATCCAAGAAGTTGACTTAGAGACAACCCTTTCAGTACTTTGAAGCTTGCATGCCTTAGTGGCAAGTTTCTCACTTCCGACGATAGGTTTACATCAATGACCTTTGACCGAAAGAATTTGCGTGGTGTTCGACATGGCTCATGTATTCACACCATGTGAATTGTATAGTAGTACCTTGAGGGTCATCATCATTATCAGTGATTCCTATCGCGTCTGTTAACAACTCACATAATTGGTTAGTAATCAGATGATGTCTTTCCATGTTCAACTTCAGAACATCTTTTCACATGGATCGACTTGTACATTGGGCGAATATTTGACGAGTTTGAAGACCCTGGATCTAGTTTCATCCATCTAGGCTGCGATATATTTAAGAAAATAAAGACATCAATTGTACACAGAAGCTGCGCGATAGTCACCTAAACCAGGGAAGATGACTCTTCATGCGAAGAATCACAGTCTACAACAACAGACGATTGTCTGTCATATGTACATGAAAATGAATTTATAAAGCTGAGCATGGGAATGCCCGCCTCAGTTAGATCATGAAAATAATATGATGATGATGTATTGTGTTGTGTCTTATATAGGTCACCTTCTAGTTCGAATACCTTGGATCCTCATGAATGAAGCATTTCACCTAACATCAGAAGATTTATGACCAAATGCTTTAAGGGGCAGCTGTTATAGACATATTTGGGCACTGCAACCCCAAAATCATATGTCCATAAAATAAGGGATCCTTAAGTCACTAAAAGTGTTGTTTCATACCCTAAAGGATCATGGTCAATTGACTACATCATTTTCCAGAAGTTCCACCTGAAAAACTACTCAGAACTAGCCAAAACTGGACCATACAGACTGCTCCATGGGCAAGGTGCGATGCATACTGATTGCCTAACTGGCCAAGTGAAATGCATACTCAAATGGCCTTATGTGGGGTGCAATGAGCGAGAATAGACAAATGGTAGAGACTGTTTGCAAGGTGGATGACCATGGAATCTTCCAGAAATTTCTCCTGTGACACTTGCCTCTTTGAATTCGCCTAAGGATGAGTAAGAGATCATTAAATCTCCAAGTGGAACCAAGAACTATCAATGGAATGACACTAATCAAAAACTGAGAGCTAACTCACACCCTTGTAAGACATCTATAAATGGATCCCTCATCTGAGAGATCAAGAGGTTGGAATTTTGTATTTTGTAAGGAAGTGCTGTTGGTTTATTGGTGAGAAGAGACATTGCATTGTTGGGTGATTTGCTTGTTCATGAGGTGAAGAGGGTTTCTACAACTAGGAGGATGATGCTAGATCAGACAGATGGGTTGTAATCCTCTCTTACATTAATATTAATAAAGTTCTTTGAGTTTTCCTCCACAGGATCTCGTATTTGTGAATATTATTGTTTATAAATGCAATTGTACGGTCAATGTGTTACTGATTCTGCATTGTTTATGATTTTTTAGATAGAGATGCTTTGATAGTTTGCTGTTACTTTGACTCTACAGGTACTCTTTAAAGCAGGACAAGTAAGAGAGGAGTTGCAAATTCTATCAAGGAAAGGAGAAATCAAGCTAGGATCAAAGCGGAAGATCCAGGTTGGTCCTCTTTTCTTGTCTTCCATCTATCACACTTAAATGAACTCTTGAAAAGCTTTCATTGTTTGCTTCTAAGATAGCTACCTGTCTTAGTGGGACTAGCAGTTTGAATTGACACTAGTTTTCCCTAAAACACTCTTCCAATCATATGTAGAGTTTTCTTATGCCTCTTGCATGACACAATTATACAAAGTTATCATATGCTGCCATACAGTTATCATTGGGTCATGATTTTCTTCAAGGGAAGTAAACCTAATTCGGCCTCTCTGTGTTGTCTCTTGACCTATTTTTCAGTCGGCCATCCCTGGTTGTCAGTGTCATTTTTATCATCACATTAGTTATATTGGTCCTTTGCTCATGTTGGTTTGAGAAGGTCTCCATTGAATTCTTGCTACCAGCTCTTGTCCTTATCGACAATGACATATTGCTCTGATGGCAGATCTAGAGTTGCACTCTAGCCCTATTTTCATTATTGATAAGTCACCTTGTGCTCAACATAGATCATTATCATGGGTCTTTGACTAAGTTGTTTCCCTTGTGTTCGACATCAACTTTCATTATCAAACATTGGGATTCATGCAGTGCCTTGGTTTCCATTTGACCCTTTTGGTGGATTCCTCACCTCTGTGTCAACTTTCATTATTGGATGGTTCAGAGGGTTTCTATCGTGCGCTAGCTACATATTATGTACACTGGGAACGTGATTTGGTTGGGTTACTGAATCTTTTTCATCCAATTCCTTTCACATTATTGGCCTATGGGTTACACTCACGCTAGATTTATGAAGGATGCCTTAATGCCTTCCTTCTAGCGAATTTTTTCCTATCGACTACAATTCATTTGCTCTTGGACAAAGATCTAGAGTCCATTTGGAAGTGTCTTGGTGTTTGCAGTCATCAGTGGCAGATTCCTTCACTATCGACTGTGGGAATCCATCATTGTTTCCTCATTAATAGATTCTTTCAAGTGTTCAACTTCATCTCATTCATTCGCACTTGTTAGATTGTACTGGGTACCTTGACTCTCATTATCATTATCGGTGAGTAGTCTCGCGTTTGTTAATGGTATACATCAATGACCAGAAACCAAATAATTTCTGATGTGGTCGACCTTAGATCATTCATTCCCATTATGTAGAAATGTACTATGGTGGTTGGTGAAGACCTCAAATTGCATCATCTTCTTTTGGTTCACTTGTCAGTTGCTCCTGTTGCTGCGAGTTGACACCATCCACCTTATATGTTGCAATTCTTCACATCAAAATCTTATATGTTGGCATCCAAGTTGCGATCTAGTATCATTTTATTCCATCATGTTCATTTGGTACTATTGGGATCATTTTTTGACATCAATGATTGGCTTCATCCTTCAGCATCATTGGTCATCTTCTTATATGTGATATTCAAAAATATACTTTATCGATCATGATCAAATGATCCATTATGTACTTTCAGTACCTTTATACTTGTATACATAGTGGATCTGCTTGTACTTGATAGGTGGACATGCTTTACTTTCTCTAAGCATGGGTATGCTCACCTCAGATAGCAGTTTCTTTCTGATCTCTTTTGATGGTTTGGCAGACTGAATTCTGGTGAATTCCTTCTCAGTCTCGACATGATTCCTTCCATACACTTAATATATTTCAACCATCATGTACCCCTTCTAGCCTCATAAATTAGGTGGAATCTATTATAGCAGCAGTTACCACTCTTGTTATTTGTGATGCTTTTTTTATGGCCTAGGGCAACCCCTCCTTCCAGACTTGGTCCAAATATATAAAAAACAGTGTTTTATTCCCTATATGCTACTTTGCCATGAGCTAAAAGTGTGTACATGCAGGTTAGTCAATACCCAACCCGCATATATGTATTAAAACACATAAAAAAAATAAATTTCCTTAATTATGGGCGGAGATCATGGGTTTTACCTATTGATTACCTCCTATTGCCCATGGCCCAACTATTTCCCAATTGTTTCCCAACTGTTTCCCAACTAAAAGACTAATTGGGAGAGGTATAAATACACGTCCATGGGAAGGCCTTATGTGAGAGAAGAGATAGAGTTATTATACTGAGATTATTGGTGGCTGAGTCTAATGAATCCCTGTGCCTCATGCACTTCCCCAAGCTTCAGGAACCCTTGTTTCATTAATTATAGATATCCTCCCCTTTTCTTAAGATATCATGGTGTTGGTGATGGAAGAAGATTGTTGAAGGCTGGGATAGGATGAATCCAGAGGACAGTTCTGCTTGGATCTAGAAGAAGAAGACTCAGGTGAATTTTCTCCATGTTATTTATAGCTTACTGCAATAAAAGAAATGTTGTCTTGTTTCCGAAATTAATTATGTTTATGCATCAAGTTATGTTTTAATTCATATATGAATGTCGTTTTGATGTATGATCAATCATTTTTTTATATGATATAAAGTCAATTTCATGAATATGCTTTAATTCTATACTGCTATGTATGTTCGAATTGAATGATTTTCAGGTTTGAAGAACATCAGGAGTTGCAGAGGGTCTGAACCCTGTGGGACCTACTCGAACAAAGGAAATCTAAGTATGGTTTCTCTTACGTAGTTTGATTATATAAGCATTTTTCATGAGATGTATGAGTGCTTCTTTTTGTAGTTTGCTTCTACTCTTTTGGGGTTCTAACCCAAAGCCCTAGGGTGGTTTCACCCGAAACACCTCTTCCACTCACAGATCTGGGTGAAGGGTTCTCTGCTATAGTTCATTGTCGACAGAAGGAGCCAAAAGAACCAAATTTTAGCAGAGGTCATGAATCAAGTGGGCCTAAAGACTATAACACATCTACAGTCATACACCATCGGGTGACTTCACCAAGGACGAGATCTTCGTGTCAGCGAGAAGTTCCACCTTCCCTACATCATCAAGCCCTTCATAGATGAGGTATTATGTGATGTTTCTCCTCTTCAATTTTGTGATGTATTGTTAGGAAAACCATACTTGTGGACGTGACATGTTGTATATGAGTCTAGACATCACTCTGTGATTATTACTTTGGCTAATAAGTTGTATAGGATACTGGAGGTAGCCCCGCCTACCACCATCTCTTTGATCACTGCAAAGAAATGCAGTAAGATCATTTCCCAGACTAGGAAAGTTGTTTTCCTTATGATTCACCCCTAGGGCAAGAGGAAGGTTGTGGCCACGACTTCTAGGAAGGGCTCCTCTGAATAGTAGTAGCAGATGGACAAGTTCATGGAGGAGTAAAGGGACATTTTTCCTCACCCACAGGGGTACCTCTCCATTGTCAGGTCAAGCACTCCACCGATCTGACCCCAGGTGCATTGCTACCCAATGGACTGATCTATCGACACTCTGTTCTGGAGAATGATGAGATCAAGAGGTAGATTTAGGAACTATTGCAAAAAGGGAACATCAGACCAAGCTCATCACCTTGTGGGAGCTCAATTGTATTGGTACAAAAGAAGGATGGGACCTGGAGGCTATGTATTGACTATCGGGAGATTAACAAGATCACTATCTGGAATAGGTACCCAATCTTGCGGATTGATGACCTTCTAGACCAACTCAAGGGGGTGAAATATTTCAACAAGATTGACTTGAATTTAGGTTATTACAAGGTGTCTATCGAACCCTCCATTGTGTGCAAGACTACATTCAAATCCAAGGAGGGCCTTTTTGAATGCTTGGTCATGTCATTCGCATTGATAAAATCCCTTGCAACCTTCATGAGACTGATGGATGGCATCTTACGACCCTTCACCAATGCATTCATGGAGGTGTATTTAGATGACATCTTCATATTCAGCCAGAGTTTGGAAGAGCTCCTCCACCATATTCGATAGGTCCTTCAAATCCTATGCCAACACAAACTGTGTGCTAACTTGGAGAAACGCACCTTTGGCCTGACCTAGGTTCAATATCTGGGGTACATCATTGATGAGAAGGGTGTACATGTGGACCCATCCAAGATAAAGTGATTCAAGATTGGCTAGCCCCAACCACTCTAATAGTGCTCCACAACTTTTTGGGTCTTGCCAATTTCTACTGTAGGTTCATGTTGGGGATCTCTCATATCATTTAGCATTTAAGTCAAGTCACCAAGGGCGGATCAAAAGAAAAAATTTCTTTGTTAGAAACCCAATAACAAGTGTTATTCAAGTTGAAGAATAACATATGTTCTGCACCAGTGCTCACATTACTAGACCTGCAACAATGATTTGAGATTGAGACAGATGCCTTCAACTATGCTATTATTGTGGTTCTTACTCAGCATGGCCATCCAGTGGCTTACCACAGTGAGACACTTTTAGACACAGTCCAAAAGTACCGCACTTATGTCAAGGAAATGTATTCCATTGTATATTCTTGCTGTCAATGTAATAATTACATTCTGGGGAAGGAAATGGTCATCCACATAGACCACTGACCTCTATAGTTCATATAGACATAAGGGAAGTTGCAGAACGATCACCATCAGAAATGGTCCACCTATTTGTAACAATTCCATTTGAACATTAAGTATAAGAAGGAAAACACCAATAATGTTGTTGATTGCCTCAGTCAACCACCGTTCATGGCATTGATCACTGTGCTTGACTCCTATGAGCATGAGACATCAGGGTGGCTACATCTTTACAACAACGATCTAGAATTTGGAAGCATATTCCAGACACTCTTGGAAGGGAAGAAGTTCCAATTTTTCACCTTCAGGATGCACTATTATGCCACCTAGGACACATCTGTGTTCCTTCAAGTGAGCATGCCAAGATGATTGGGGAGGTACACTACAGTCGGGTCATTGGACATTTAGAAGTAGAGAAAAAAGTGGCAGTATTGTAGAAGATTTTTTATGGGCCAAAACTTTGTCAGGATGTGGGGAAGTACATTAGATCCTACACCGCCTGCTTCACTTCCAAACCAAAAATCAAGAAGCAAGGCTTGTATACTCCTCTAACTTCTCCTAGATGGTCATGGGAATCTATGTCCATGGATTACATGTCGGGCCTTCCTTCTACTAAGCATGGCAACAATTTCGTTTTCGTGGTCATTGACAGATTCTCTAAGATGGCCATCATGGAGGCCTACAAGAAGAGTATCACAATAGAGGCCACTACTAAGCTCTTCTATGAGCGAGTTTGGGTACACTTTGGGATCCCATAGTCCATTGTCTCAAATTGTGATAGTAGATTCCTGAGTGCATTTTAGTCAAGTCTTTGGTCGATGCTAGATACAAAACTTACTAATTCCATGACTTTCCATCCCCAAATGAATGGCCAAACAGAGGTTGTCAACAGGATGATCATACACATTTTGCACATGTAAAAATCGAAGAATCCATGCACATGGGATGAAAGTCTCCCTTATGTCCAACACAACTGCCACAGAGCTCTCAATAGCTCAATAGGCCACATCCCCTTTCAAGTAGGGATGGGATTTCAGCCATTATGCCCCATTGATGTGGTCATACCATTTGCAGCCAATCAGGTAGATTCGACTCACATTCAGTTCGAAGCTGAAAGGGCTAATAGCTTCATTGAGCGCATTCAACACATCCGCCTATAGGTCCATGATTATTGGATAGATCCAATTCTAAGTATAAATAGCACCATGATCAGCATCGAGTGTCGCACAAGTTCCAAGTGGGTGGCAAAGATTGGCTACATTTGCAGAAGGAGTGCCTTGTTGGACCCCATTGCAAGCTTTGCCCACTATGATATGGGCCATACACCATCACCAAGGATGTCTTGATAATTCCTTCGAGCTCAGCATCCCACCGTTCCATGGTCTACACCCAGTATTCAATGTAGATCACCTTCGGCCATACTTTCCACCATTGTTGGACACATCTGACATTACATAACAACTCACACCAACAAAACTCAACCCAACCTGCATGTAACAGGCCAAAACTGATTAGATCATGGACACATAGATCAAGAACACTAGCCAATAGAGGATACAAATCGAGTTGTCAAAGCAGGCCAACTCCTTCACCAGGGAAAGTGGTTCACTAGGGACCAGGTTCAACAGAAATTTCCTCACCTAATGGAGGCTCTGCACGCAATGGAGACCATTGCTTCCTAAAGGGGGAGGAATGATCCAAGTGGATATTGGTGGCCACCCACCTATTCCACCTACACCCCTAAGTTAGTTTCATCTATCTCCTTGTTCATTTCAACATTTATTATTTTTAGTAGTTTTTCAGGTCCTGAACTTTCGGAGCAGTTTTAACCCCCCTAAGTAACGTTTTTTAGGGCCGCTGCAAACATGAAAATGTTGGCAAGGATGTATAGTGAAACCTGTTGTACTTAGAGAGACCTTTCTAAGAAGGTATTATATGCACCAAATAGAGATAATATGACCAACTTACGACCCTGGGAAGTTGGCTCCCCAACTAACCCCAACGGGGCCCACAAAATCTCGGCGTTACATCTCCTGGGTTTAGGGTTTTTGTTTTTTACAATTTTCTCATGTTTTCCAATAATAAATACGCCTTGGAGCCTCATTGTAACACAGTTTAGAGGCATGTATCTGCCCCATCTCTTCTCAGAGATAAGCTACAATCACTCGAGCTATCTTATTTCCATTATGTTTGTAAGCATAGTTCAGGATTTTTCTATTAATGAAATTAAGTTTTCTTTGCAGCATCAAGCTATTTATGATTATATATGTAAGTTTTTTCATTCATGTTTAATTCTAGATCAAGCCTGGATTGTGTGCCTCAATGGGTCTAAGAATCCTTGCTAGTGAATGGCGAGATATATGGTAAAGCCAAGAGGTGGATTTCTCTCCATTGGACCTAGTAGGTCTCGGATGGGATGTATGGTAAAGCCTGGAGAGCGTGTCTCGATGTAGGGCCTAGTGATCCCTGAATTAGACTTTGGATTATGGAAAAGCCTAAGAGACTAGGAGGAAATCAAATTTCTCATGGTGTAGGCGGAGAACTTTGGTAGAATCCATGCTTGGAATATGGCATGGAGGTGATTGGTTGAAGAGATATTTGGCTCAGCCAATCTATGGTCTGGTGGAACATGGTAGTCCCATCCCTGATTGGTTTCTACATTCATTAATGGGAAATTCATTCCCTTGGTTTTAATGTGCAAATTTATTGGTTTATATGTGGATTCTATGGCTGATATATTCATGGTATTTTTTTTTTTTACTATGTTGTTTAAGTTTATGTTTTATGACAACATCTTTGTATGGTTCTCATCATGTTTTTCCTTTTAAATGAATGAACAATGTATCGATGACTTGATAGATGATAATGCAACAAAATACATGAAGGAACAATGGTTCTTAGCAATTCTCAAATAAGTATGAGATCCATATGCTTAAATGTGATTGTTTAGCCCTGTAGATTACATATTTTTGATATGCTTGATGAAATTCATGTCATGGATAGTAGGGATTTGGTTAAGGGCTTGTTCAACTAATTCTTTTGCATCATTTTTTCTCTGTTATTTTAATATTTTGGATATGTCATTCCATTTCAGGTAGTGACCTGGGCTCTGGGCCTGAAAAAGTGGATTAAATCTCGGGGACACTGGCACAGAACTAGACAAGATGGTCCTTCAATGTTGGCATGCCTATAGCATGAGAGCATCTAGAGCCTCCTGGATACTAGAAGGCTTATGTCATGAGAGCATCCATAGGTCAAGTGATCAAAAAATTCAGTGGGATCCAATGGAAAGTTGTCTGAAGTGTTGGCATGGTTATCAGGGTTCTTGTAGCTTATGTGGAAAGTCAATATGCTATGTTCCATCTATTCCATTTCCTTAAGGTCACATAAGAGGTTGAATCTAATCATAGTAGCCTCTCGTCGCATGTTTACCCTAGTTGACCAGTTACTTGGGTAGATTGGGAGGAGGGTATTACAGAGTGGTATCAAAGCATGGTTCACACCTCGGACTGGATGGGTGGTGTGTTGGTCATGCATTCATGTTGGTTGCATACGTGTTCCTTATGCTTTTAGTCCATGTGCTTGTTGCCTTGCATTGTGTTGATGATGGTTGTAGTGATGGTGCCATGTGAAGGTTGATGGTGTTGTTGTGGGATGTGTCATCATTAGTATATGGTTGTATATGCATTTGTTATGCATGTCAGTGTGTATATGTTGTTATGCATGCATTGTCATGGTTATGGTTATGCATGTATGGTAGGTCAGAAATGCATTGTGAGGTCATTGTATGCAATTAGGTCATCATGATGCTATTGGTATATTATGATTCTAATGAGTTGGTTGAGATAAGGTCAGAGATGAAGATCATTAAAGGGAAGCTGCAACATTGGACCTCAAGGCAAGATCATGTTGTCAAATAGGTTTGTATGTTGGTCATGCAGGTATGTAGGTTAAGGATTGTTATATGCATTATGGTTATGTGTATACCTTTAATTCTATTAAGGTTATGTTACATACATGATAGCTAATAGTTGATTAGTGTAGTCATATGCACATGTGTCAAGTAGTCATGAATGATAGTAACCTGTGGTTATATGCATTGTTATTTTTGTTTTATGTTAAGATAACTTTATAACTATGTTATACGTTGTTGATGAGTATGTTATAGGTTAACTTCTTGTTGTTATATAGTTAGCTTGATGATTAGGTTATATGTTGTTGATGAACATGATATATAACGTGTTGTCTAGTAACTTGATGATTAGGGTTATTACATTAAGATCTTGATGTTATATGTATCATAGTAAGTTGGATTGGTCTATACAAATGGTTAGGGTTATGACATTTAGGTATGAGTTAATATGTTATGATATTATGTCATACTAATCTAGACTGACTGTGCAAATGTGATTATTATGTATGAATTATAAATGTTTATGAGCTTATGATGTGGACATGTTAGCTAGTGATTATTATGGATATCATGACCTTATTTATATAGCGTGCTAGTATAGCTTGATTGTGTAGACAAGATATCCTCCCTTGAGATACATTAAGGTATGAGTTTCTTATGTCTTATATTTGGTGTTTGACTATTTGATTATGTTGTTGGGTTGTGTTATATTCTTTCCACGACTAGCCCACGTAGTTAACTAGGGGGTTAAAGGGGGGGCGGAGCCCCCCTTCGTTGCGCCGATTGTGTAGTGGGGGGAAGGGGGGGGGGGGCGGGGGGTCAGAGGGGGTTTGAGGTGTACCCATAACCCCACTTTATGGGGTCCGGGGAGGCACCCTAGAAAATTTTGGTTTTGGACCCTATGCTATGTTGGGTGGACCCACCTATGGTTTTGTGCATGATTTTCACACATGTTTTTGGATGCGATGGTTTTCAGTCCATGGTATTGGACGCGATGGTTTTCGGTCCATGGTATTGGATGCTTGAACATGTATAAATATGTATTATAACATTGGAAAGAACATAATGAAAAATCAATTTGGTAGTCCCGGTTTTGGGATCCAGGGGAAATCTCTGTGTATATGTATTTTATGTGTTATGCTCTCATATTGTTTATTTTCTGTGCTTTAGAAC
The DNA here is from genome assembly GCA_031772625.1 of Pinus tabuliformis. NCBI lineage: Eukaryota > Viridiplantae > Streptophyta > Pinopsida > Pinales > Pinaceae > Pinus > Pinus tabuliformis. Next base: position 463,637,794 of record CM062814.1, read on the forward strand.
TCATATGCAGGTAATTTCTATACAGGGTTAAAACCTACATTTGGTATCGGAGCAATTTTTGCTTCAAGGGGATGCCTTTGTTGCTAAGGGGTTTCGCTCAGGCCTGTGGTAGACCCTGTTTAGTGGGAGATCTGCAAGATCGATTCTGGTGGTGAAAGAAGATGGTGAGCAGTAGAAAGATAGAGATCGAGAAATTTATTGGTCAGAGTTTTGAGTTCTGAAAACTCAAGATGGAAGATTTTTTGGTGGATAAAGATCAGTGGATCATGGTAGATCTAGGTACTAAACTAATGGGAGTGTCTGATGAAGAATGGAAGAAGTTGGATCGGAAGGAAAAGAGCACAATACGATTATGTGTCTCAAATTCAGTATTTCTGAATGTATAAGGGGAAGCTACGATGAAAGCTTTGTGGGACAAGTTAGGGACTTTGTACCAATCTAAGTCTCTGGTGAATAAACTGTTCCTGTAGAAAAAGTTGTATAACCTGAGGATGAAAGATGGAGACTCGGTGACAGAACATTTGAAAGCATTTAATACTGTGGTAAGTCAGTTATCATTTGTTGATATTAAAATTTCAGATGAAGATAAGTGCATTAGTTTGTTGTGTTCTCTACCAGATTTGTGGGATAGTCTGGTTATTGCAATAGGTAGCAATGCAACTGCCTTGCAGTTTGATGAAATAGTCTCAACCTTGCTGACAGAGGAGATGAGACAGAAAAATATGGAGAGCTAGAATGGTGATGCATTATCTGTACGAGGATGGTCCCAGAACAGAAACAAAAATAAGTCATTGAGTGGGAGATCTAAATCTAGAGTAATATCTAAATCTCCAGGAAAACCTGTAAAGGTGGTGCGCTGGAAATGCGGAAAGGAAGGGCATTACAAAAGGGACTGTAAATCTAAAGCTCCCAATAAAGGAAAGGGATCTGATGATGCTCCTTCTGCAGAGGCAAAAGCCACCTCCAGTGAAGGTGGGGATATGTACTTGGCTTCTTCAAGTACACATGTAGATCATGAGGCATGGTTGATTGACTCAGGTGCATCCTTTCACTTCACTCCCCACAGAGAGTGGTTCTATGAGTATGAGAAATACGATAGTGGTGATGTCTTCTTAGGGGATGATAGGAAGGCTAGAATCATTAGTCACGGAAAGGTAAAGTTGAAGTTGCAAGGTGGAAGGGTTACAACACTTCCAAGTGTTCTGCATATTCCTGCATTGGCCAGAAATCTGATTTCCATAAGCAAGCTGGATGATGCAGGTGTAAAAATAGTGTTCGACAAGGATACCTGCAAGATGGTTCGGGGAGAACTGATATTGATGAAAGGAGTTCAGATTGGAACTCTGTACAAGCTAGAAGGTAACACTGTTATTGATGTGTGCAATAGTTCTATGGTTCCTGAAAGTGGAGCAGAAGATCTAGTGGTCTCTGGAGAGAAGACAATGTTGTGGCATCAAATGCTTGGACATATTGGAGAGAAGGGCCTTCGAATACTTCATGGTAAAGGTATGCTAGAAGGTATGAGTAATATATCTCTAGATTTTGATTTCTGTGAAAATTGTGTACATGGGAAGCAAAATCGAGTGAATTTCCCCTCTGGTAGTAAGAGGGCGAAACAGATATTAGAGCTCATGCACAGTGATGTGTTTAGACTTGTGAAGGTTCCATCACTGGGTAAGTTAGTGTACTATGTATCATTTATAGATGACTTCTCAAGGAATACATGGATATATTTCCTTAAGAATAAATCTAAAGTCTTTGACAGGTTTAAAGAATTTAAGGCTCTCCTGGAAAATCAGGCAGAGAAGAAGATAAAGGTGCTAAGGACAAATAATGGTGGAGAGTTTTACAGCAAGGAATTTGAAGAATTCTGTAAGAAGTGTGGTATAGCACGACAGAAGACTACTCCATATACACCTTAGAAAAATGGAGTTGTAGAAAGAATGAATAAGAAATTGATGGAAAGGGCAAGAAGCATGCTCAATGATGTCAGGTTAGGACAAGAATTCTCGACAGAGGCATGTTACCTGGTTAACAGGACACCTTCATCAGCGTTGGAGGATAAGACTCCACAAGAGGTATGGACTGGTAAGAAACCCTCTCTTTCACATCTGAGGGTATTTGGATGTTGTTGGGTCCCTATAATACTAGTGATTACCCCATTACTATTGTAGTTATACCCCTTATTTATATTGTTGTGCCCCTATTACCCACATATTGTTATTTCTGTGCCCCATAGAATCCCTCTATTATTATTTTTGTGGCTTTATATTATTATTGTTAGGTCGGCTGGATTATATTGTGACTCCTTAGACTCCTATATATAGAAAGGAGGTTTTGTCATTTGTATCATCCAAGAATTGTTCATTTATGTAATGTAAAGGAGGTTGCCCCCTCGAAGAGGCTGAATTCTAAGGCGTTGATCTTTCTTTTCTATCTTTTCTTGAGCTGGTTTCATAACATTTGGTATCAGAGCTTTGGATTCTAGGGTTTCGCTGCTCCAAACAGGTCATCGTGGCATTTTCGCTATAAATTTTTTTCTGTGACGTTTCAGAAGTCGCAAAAAAAACCCATTTGAGAAGAAATCGCGCTGAACCTTGGGTCCGAATTTCAGAGTTTTTAGGGTGATATTTTCGGAGATATGATCTGAGGAAGTTGGTCTTTTTGCAGACTCCTGAATTACATTCAAAACAGGTGACCTGGGGAAAATCGTCATAACTTTCTTTCTGAGCATCGGATTGAAATTTCATAAGAAGTTACAGAAAGAGGACGGACTGTAGTTTTCTTTTATATATTTTTTAGAGTCAAAGGTTGAAACAGTGACACGTGGCACGTCGTACAAGTTCGCTCTACTGAACTAGTCTATAATCAAGTCACTGTGGGAGATTTCGCATAACTCTTCCTTGGAGAATCCAATTTGGGTCAGACTTGTGGCATTGGAAAGAGGACACAGAGGGCTACTACAGGTCACAAATTCAGAACTAGATGATCAGAAAGTACAGAGATACATCAGAGGCAATATCGAGCTCCTACAAAGTGAAAAAAGGTGTGTAGATTTTCTTTAATTTTTGCTTAAGCTTGGTTTGAAAATTTATTTTGAAGGAATTCAAAGGGCATAGTAGAGAATTATTATCGGTAACTGATGCCCCGAGGAAAGAAAATGCAAACACCTAGTAAGGAACCTGAAAGCTCTAGCATGACTCATGAAGAAGAGGAAGAAATGCTACATGATATATCAAAATTACAAGAACAAGTGCAACAAATGTCACTTGCAAAAAAGCAACAGAATCTAAAATGGATGGTTTCAGGAAAGATGTAGAAGCTAAGATGGACGGTTTAAAGAAAGGTGTGGAAGCTAAGATGGATGGCATGGAAGCTAAGGTGAATGGCATGGACGCTAAAATTGATGGCATGGATGATAATATGGATAAGTTGCTACAAGAAATGGTCACTAATGGTGAAAGAGTACTAAAGGAAACTCATGATGAGAACAAAAGAAATGTTAATCATGATTCCATAGACTCTAATGTTGGATCGAAGACTCACCATGTTCCAAAAATCGATATGAGGAAGTTTGATGGCAAGGATCCCGCCACATGGATATTACAGATGGAGCAATTCTTCGATCTCAATAATGTGCAAAACACACAAAAGGTACGTATGGCAACTTTATATTTGGAACCAAATCAGTTTGTATGGTATCAATGGCTTTGTTCTCGTAAACAATTTATCACTTGGGCAATTTTTACGGAAGAATTGATAGCACATTATGAGGATACAAAAAGCAACACTTTTTTTAGCCAATTGATAAGTCTCAAACAAAAGGGTTCAATAATGGAGCACATTGAGGAGTTCCAAAAATTGAACATAAGGGTAAAAGATATTCCAGAGGAGCATAGGATTGATGTGTTCATAGGGTCTTTAAAGGATAATATCCAACATGATGTGCGCCTTTGGGAACCTGATTCATTAGAGAAGGCATTCAGGTTAGCAAGAAAAATGGAAAGCAAAATTATGGCAACTAGGAAGCATACCATTCACAACTATAAAGACGGAAGTGTTGTTGCCCATAGTCTTCCACAACCTACAAGGTTGACACCACAACAATTGGAAGAAAAAAGAGCAAAAGGGCTTTGTTACAATTGTGATAGCAAATACACAAAAGGTCATAAGTGTGCTGAGAAGAAATTATTCTACATAGATTGTGAAGAGGAAGAAGAAAAGGAGCAAGAAAGGTCAAAAGAAGAGGATATATTCCAGGAACAAAGCCTAGATGAAGAACAAATAAATCCGACCATATCTTGTAATGCATTGGCGGGAATTACCACTCCTCAAACCATCAAGATAGAAGGACAAATCAAGAAGAAAAAGGTAATAGTGTTGATTGATTCAGGAAGCACCCACAATTTTATTCATTGTAGGGTAGCAAAAGAATTGAATTGCTTCCTATATCCAGCACCAGAGTGTCAAGTGATGATTGCAAATGGAGGAACAATAAATTGTTCTGGAAAGTGCCATAATATCAAGCTATCCATGGGAGAATATGTATTGACTAGCCCAATGCTTTCCATTCCAATGGGAGGTGCTGATGTTGTACTAGGAGTCCAATGGCTACAATCCTTGGGTACAATAGCTTTTAATTTTCAAGAACTTTTCATGAAATTTTCTGTGGAAGGAAAGGAAGTTGAATTAAGGGGTATTGCAGGGAAACCAGGAAAGATAATCAGCTCTAATGGCATGACAAAGCTTCTAAAAAAGGAGCAAAGAGGTGTAATTGCACAATTATGTTCGCTAGATGTTTCCACATTGGAATCATCTATTTCTCCAGATCTCCAAAAAGTCCTGGACAATCATTCCAAGGTATTTGAGACTCCCAAAGGTCTCCCACCTATGCGTGATCATGATCATGCTATTCATCTGATTCCAGGAAGTGTTCCTCCAAACATCAGGCCGTACAGATATCCCTATGTCCAAAAAAGTGAAATTGAACGTATGGTTGCAGAAATGCTAGAGGCTGGTATAATTCAACCGAGTCAAAGTTCTTTCTCAGCTCCAGTAGTATTGGTGCACAAGAAGGATGGATCATGGCGCATGTGTCCAGATTATAGGGAGCTCAACAAGCTCACTATTAAAGATAAGTTCCCCATTCCTGTCATTGATGAATTACTGGATGAATTGCATGGATCAATTTACTTCACCAAGTTGGATCTTCGTTCGGGATATCATCAAATCAGAATGAAGATTGAAGACATTCCGAAAACGGCATTTAGAACTCATGAGGGTCATTATGAATTTTTGGTCATGCCTTTTGGCCTTACCAATGCACCTTCAACATTTCAAGGTTTGATGAATTCAATTTTCAAACCATTCCTTAGAAAATTTGTGTTAGTATTTTTTGATGATATACTAATCTACAGCAAGTCTTGGAAGGATCATGTTGAACATGTTGACAAGGTGCTACAACTATTGGAGGAGAAACAATTATATGCAAAAAGATCCAAATGTTTCTTTGGAGTCCAGGAGGTGGAATATTTGGGTCATATTGTATCTCATGAAGGAGTTAAGGTAGACCCTAGCAAAATTAAAGCCATTAAGGAATGGAAAATCCCCACATCCATAAAGCATCTGCGAGGATTTCTTGGGTTGACAGGGTATTATCGCAAGTTTGTTAAGAATTATGGGAGAATAGCAGCACCTCTAACAACATTATTGAAGAAAGATTCATTTTCATGGACTCCGGAAGCAACAAAGGCCTTTGAACATCTTAAAGAGGCAATGTGCCAAGCACCGGTCTTAGCTACACCGGACTTCACAAAAACCTTTATTGTGGAATGTGATGCTTCAGGAAATGGAATTGGTGCTGTTCTAATGCAAGATGAAAGACCCATTGCTTTTGAAAGTCGTCCAATCAAGGGAAAGTTTTTAAGCAAAGCTATTTATGAGAAGGAAATGTTGGCAATACTCCATGCACTTAAGAAATGGCGACCCTACCTAATGGGAAGACACTTCAAGGTAAAAACGGATCATGATAGCCTTAAATACTTTTTAGAACAAAGATTATCCTCTGAAGAGCAACAAAAGTGGGTCACAAAGATGTTGGGTTATGACTTTGAAATCATCTACAAAAAAGGGAAGCAAAATGTGGTGGCAGATGCACTCTCAAGAAAGGATGAGGATGTGGAAGCATTGTTGTGTGCCATTTCTATTATCCAACCAGATTGGATAAACGAAGCAAAGGAGGAATGGAAGAATGACGAAGAAGTGTGGGCACTTATTCGAAAGCTACAACAAGATTCCAGTACTTCTGATACATTTAGCTGGAAAAATGATTCGTTATGGTACAAAGATCGCTTATACCTCTGTAAGAATTCCCAGCTAAAACAAAAGATTCTTATGGAATTGCACACTTCTCCCTTAGGAGGGCACTCAGGATTTTTAAAAACTTACCACAGGGTTAAGAAGGAATTTTTTTGGGATGGCCTTAAATCAGATATTCAAAAGTTTGTGGCGGAATGTTTGGTTTGCCAACAAAATAAAGTTGAAACAATTAAGACACCGGGTCTATTACAACCTTTATCCATTCCAAGCCAACGTTGGGAGGAGGTTTCAATGGATTTTATCACAGGTTTACCCAAGTCTGAGGGAAAGAGTGTCATCATGGTGGTAGTTGACAGACTTACCAAGTATGCACACTTTTGTGCATTATCACATCCATTTAAAGCCAGTACAGTTTCTACTGCATTTATGGAAACAGTTCAAAAGCTACATGGAAACCCAAAGATTATTGTAAGTGACAGAGATCCCATTTTCACTGGAAATTTTTGGACAGAATTATTTTCTTGTCTTGGTACTCAGTTAGCTCATAGCTCATCTTATCATCCTCAATCTGATGGGCAAACTGAGATAGTAAACAAATGTTTGGAAGGATATCTTCGTTGCTTTGTATCTGATAAACAGACACAATGGGTCAAATGGTTGCCTCTGGCTGAATGGTGGTATAACACTTCCTTCCATACAGCAACAAAAATGACCCCATTTATGGCACTTTATGGGTATCAACCACCATCAATCACATCATATTTAAGAGAAAATTCTAAGGTTCAGGCAGTGGAACATCACATCGAACATCAACAACAAGTCCTCCAACTCTTAAAGGATAACCTCGTGTTGGCACAAAATAGAATGAAACAACAGGCAGATCAACATCGCAGTGAAAGAAGTTTTGATGTAGGTGATTGGGTATTCCTACGGCTACAACCATATAAGCAAATGTCCCTAAAGCAAGCTAAGAAGGATAATAAATTATCACCAAAGTATTATGGTCCGTACAAGGTGTTGGAAAAGATTGGTACTATGGCATACAAATTGGAGCTTCCTGCAGCTTCTCGATTGCACCCAGTTTTCCATGTTTCATGTTTAAAGAAGGTTATAGGCGACAAGCTCCCAGTTCAAACAATATTGCCAGAACTTGACGAGGAAGGAAAAATTATATTGGAACCGGAAGCAGTCACAGAAACAAGAACTCGACAGCTACGAAATCGATCAATTTCAGAGTATCTTATCAAGTGGAAGAACTTATCCGCTGAAGATTCCACATGGGAGGATGAGAATTTTATGCAGAAGTATCCAGAACTACTCAAGCGTTGAGGACAACACTTTTTTGAAGGAGAGGGGCATGTTGGGTCCCTATAATACTAGTGATTACCCCATTACTATTGTAGTTATACCCCTTATTTATATTGTTGTGCCCCTATTACCCCATATTGTTATTTCTGTGCCCCATAGAATCCCTCTATTGTTATTTTTGTGGCTTTATATTATTATTGTTAGGTCGGCTGGATTATATTGTGACTCCTTAGACTCCTATATATAGAAAGGAGGTTTTGTCATTTGTATCATCCAAGAATTGTTCATTTATGTAATGTAAAGGAGGTTGCCCCCTCGAAGAGGCTGAATTCTAAGGCATTGATCTTTCTTTTCTATCTTTTCTTGAGCTGGTTTCATAACAGATGTGATGCATATGTACATGTTTGAAAGGAGAAATGAACCAAGTTGGATAGTAAATCTGAAAAGTGCATCTTTATTGGGTATAAGGATGGTTTAAAGGGTTATAAGCTTTGGAACATAGTCACACGAAAGGTTGTGTATAGCCAAGATGTGGTGTTCAGAAAGGTAAAAGATGTTATTAAACATGAAGTCCAACCAAAGGAACCTGAGAAGATAGAGTTTGAGCTTAAGGAGGAAGAATCAGACTCTACAACAGAGGAGGAATCAGAAGATGAAGAGCCACAAACTCTGGGTGTGAGAAGATCAGTTCGAGAAAGAAGGCAGCCAGAAAGGTATAGTCCATCTACTTTATGTTCAAATTTTTCTTTATCTATTACTGACGATGATCCCAGAACTATGAAGGAAGCAGTAGATTCAGAGGATGGAAAACTCTGGAAAGAGGCCATGGTTGATGAAATGGAATCTTTGCACATAAATGAGGCTTTGGATTTGGTGGAGTTGCTGACTATAAGGAAACCCATTGGTAGCAAATGGGTGTTCAAAAAGAAGACAAATGTAGAAGGAAAAGTAGAGAAATACAAAGCTCGGTTGGTAGAAAAACCTTATTCCCAGGTGCTGGGAATTAATTTTGGTGATATTTTTTCTCCCATTGCCAAGGTAACTTCTATTAGATTACTTTTATCTATTTTTTCATTTCGAGGTAGAACAAATGGATGTGAAGACATCATTTCTTCACGGGGATCTCGAAGAGGAAATATACATGAAGCAACCTGAAGGCTTTGCAGTGAAGGCTAAGAAAGAATTGGTATGCAAGTTAAAGAAGTCTCTGTATGGGTTAAGACAGTCACCAAGGATGTGGTATCAAAAATTTGATACATTTATATGGGGAATTGGCTTCACCAGAAGCAAAGCAGATCACTGCGTGTATTCTAAATTAATTGGTGACCGTGTTATTTATCTGGTCTTGTATGTGGATGATATGTTGCTGGTTGGAAATGACAAAGAAATTATCCATGATTTAAAGACCCAATTGTCCTCCAAATTCAACATGAAAGATCTTGGTGCTGCAAACTATATTTTGGGCATGGAAATTAAAATAGATCGAGCAAAGAGGAAGCTCTGTTTAAATAAGAGGAAGTATGTCGAGACAATACCGCAGAGGTTTAATATGCAGGATAGTAAACTGGTGAAGGTTCCTATTCCTGTAGGTGTGAGGTTATCTGCTAAATAGTGTCCCAAGACACAAGAAGAGGAAGAGGACATGTCCCATGTTCCATATGAAAGTGCAGTCGGTAGCTTGATGTATGCAATGGTCTGTACTAGACCAGACTTTGCACATGCAGTGGGAGTATTGAGCAGGTTTATGTCAAAACCAGGGAAGGAGCACTGGACAACAGTGAAGTAGGTTTTTAGGTATTTACGCCGCACTAGTGATTATGGTTTGTGCTACCAAGGATGATCATGATTGGACAAAATGTTGGATATTCGTGGCTTTGTTGATGCAAACTGGGCTAGAGATCTGGATCAGAGAAGATCTACAAGTGGGTATGTGTTTAACCTATTTGGAGGTGCAGTCAGTTGGATGAGTAAGAAACAATCTGTAGTGGCACTATCAACTATAGAGGCAGAATACATGGCAGCCACTCATGCAAGAAAGGAAGCAGTTTGGTTGTAGAGGTTATGTTCAAGTATGGGGTTAGTACAAGGAGCTATAAGGATAGACTGTGATAGCCAAAGTGAAATTTTCTTGGCAAATAACCTCGCATAACATTCAAAGACAAAGCACATTGACGTTTAGTATCACTTTGTGAGGGATATGATAGAAGACAAAAAGGTGTTGCTAGTAAAGGTGGATACTTTGAAGAATACAGCAGATGCATTGACAAAATCTGTGAGCTCTGAGAAGTTCTCTTGGTGTAGAGAGACAATGGGCATTTGAGGGCTGGAATAATGACTAAGCTCTCTTGTGGCCTCTTGTGGAAAGAAAACAACAAGTGGGAGAATGTTGGGTTGTGTTATATTTTTTCCACAACTAGCCCACGTAGTTAACTAGGGGGTTAGAGGGGGGGGTGGAGCCCCCCTTTGTTGCACCAATTATGTAGCGGGGGGGAGGGAGGAGGTCACAGGGGGTTTCAGACCTACCCGTGACCCCACTTTATGGGGTCTAGGGCAGCAGGGAAAATTTTAAGAACCCCCCCAAATTTATATGTATAATAAATGGGCGAATATCCATGATCTATAGGAAAAATGGAAGGTGATTTTATCAATAATATAATATGTATATATAATTTTTTGGTGAATCTCTCACCAGGCATGGCAAATATTTTACTCAATTATAAAATATTGTAAGATCTTGGTGATTCTTTCACTAAATAATAAAATTTTGTAAAGTCCTAGTGAATCTTAGCATTGTGAACTCTTAGAGAATTTTTTGAAAAAGTATAAAACCATATATGACAAGAGCCACATGGTGGCAATATCACTATCTTTCACATTTCCACGAAATGGAACTTGTTTATAAAATTATAAAACTCCAACCAAGTCCCTTATAATATGCAGGTAAGCTTATAACAGAGTCTGATACATCTACTATGCTTGTATTCATTCAAGTGTCATAGCTGCTATACTTAACACTGTGAATCTCAACTCTCTCAGAACTCAACTCTATAGTGTAATTAAAACCTTTGGAAATTTAATCTGACAACTCTATAAAAAGGATTAGTGAAATAGAAGCTTTTGTGAATGAGCCCACTAATTATCACTACTAAACAATCAATCCAGACTATGAAGTCTTCCATCTTGATCACAATCGTGCTCATGATCTACGGAGTGCGACCACCTAGCCTGACATAATGGCCATCATAACTTCCAATAATCAACAACCACCTTGCAAGGACATCCTAGCTCATGTCTCATGAATTTTATTCATCAACCTTAACTAATATAAATCTTATAAAGATAATATTAGAATCCTCTCCGGAGTCACTGTTAATACAAGGGTAAAGGAAATTTTCTAGCTCAAGGCACTAGCCAATACCAACTTTGGTATTTGTGACCCCTTTGTGGGGATGCACCTACCCTGCCCCGTTGGGTTTCTGCCTTGTAACATAGTTCAAGGATCATAAGACTTTCCAATCTTCCTACTCCATTAGACACACTTTATATGCTATACATAGTGAATGGAAAAGAAGCATTATAGAACACACAATTTCATAGAAGGAAGAAAAATCTTAGCCAGTTCAATATCAAAATCTTAACCACTAATTAATAAAGAATAACAATTAGTGTAATGAATTGTTCCAAGTTATTTATTTACAAGCTATAATGTCTGTGCATGTACATATGAAATTAAGAGCATTGTTGAATACAAAGTTTCCTTTTCTCTTGCCTCCATTTTGACAAATCAGTGTAAAATCAGTGTCACTTTGAATCTCCTTTCCTGTGTGGATGTTTTGACAAATCAATGTGAAATCAAAGTCACTTTGAATTTCCTTTCCTGCGAGGGATCACATCCACAGTTCATTAGTAAAATATAATCTACTATATATTATGTTCAAGAAACTGACTGTAATCTACAGTGGAAAAGAGACCTTAATTCTTATTCTGAATTTGAATATCTTAGGACAACATAAGAGATAAAAATGCATATGGCCTTAGTAGCTAGAAAACAATCACTCCATCATTACAGGACCACCTAGATTTCGGCACTTAATCTAAATAATGGCACAAGTTTTAGTGCTTATTTTCATTAACACCATGGAAAAGCAACAACAATGTTTCAAAGTGCACTTACTAGAAAAGTTGTAACATTCTGAGAATATTTAATGATAGCATCTGAACCTCATAGCTATGGTGGGGAAACTAGGGAACCCAAAGATTGGAAGATATCTCATACCAAATCTGAGAAAAAAAATAAAAAAGGGAAAAATTCAAAATCTATAAATCAAGTAATGAATTGTTTACAAATCAAATACAATTCCTTTAACTAACAGTTAAATTGTGGTGATATATTTAAATATTTAGTAAGAGGGTAACCTCAAACCATGGAATATTACCTTTTTCATTACTGTCATCCCTCAGTGACTGAGATTACAAATCAATACTTATGGAAAGATTGTAAGAAATTATGTGAAATAGTAAAGTGTAACCTCTATTTTCAAGCAAAAAAATCAAGACATTGTTACATCAAGAGCCATAATTGATACATAATCAATGAATCAAGTCCTTGTATGGAACAAGCTTGTTTCACAACCTCTATTTTCTCAATAACAAAATCAAGACATTGTATGTGGTTATTGCCAAAAGGAAACTGCGTTCTAATTTGGAAGAGGATCTTATCAAAAGACATGGATTTATTCAAAGCTACAAAGCCTAATGGGTTACTGAAAAATAAGTTGGAATATGGGATCATGATACTTAAATTGAAAAAATATGCTTTCCTTTTAGAGACATTATAGTTATACAATGTTTTTTGAAAGCATTAGAATTTGAAATTGGGCCTTTCTATCAAGACAAATTTTCATTAACAGAATGTACTTTCCTACCTGAATCGTTGTAGATATCCAAGAAAAACTTGAAAAGCATAAGAGAACTTAGCATAATGTACTTTCTTTCCTTCCTTAACATTCTTAAAGAGTTGAGGTTCCCTAAATCATCAGGTAACTTTCGAAGGAAATGATAGTTAGTAATAGTCCAATTCACAACTGAAGATGTGTCAGAAATACGAGGGGGCATCTCCTCCAAATCACAAAAGTGCTCCAGGTTAAAATCTAGCATTATTGGAAGCTTAATGCTCGACTGGTTGTTATTGAACCCAGACATTTTTCCATTCTTCACTAAAAGCTTAAAGATAGCTTCTCTAAGTTCTACATGACTTTACTCTGCTCTTGAAGTGGGGCCACATGCAGGCTCTCTAAGTGAATAGTCTTAAACTAAGTGAAGATAAGGCCGATAGATCATTCAGTGTGGATCTCTTTAACCCATAATTGAATACTATGTCTCTCTTGAACCGATAATTGAATACTATTAGGACTTTCAAATTTTTCATGGAACTCAAAAATGTTGGAAGAAAGTATTTGCTTCCAAAAAGAGTAAAACTAAAGCCTCTGCTTGAGGACAATTTATGTCACACCACTAACACTTCTCCATGGAATCTATATAGGTAAACCACAAATGCAGAATTCCATTAGAATATTGTGTTTATTGAATACACAAATGAAATCATTGCATTTCTTTAAAATATCTTTTGAAATCAAAATTACTGAAATTACATATCGATAACCTAGTGGGTGTAGGAGAAAATTCACCCGTGTCATTCACAGAAAGCATGAGAAAAAACCTAATACTATATATAAAACCAAGAAAAATTCAAATTCATCACTTCTAGGGACCTCGTAACCACCTTGCCAATACACAAGTATGTTCTTGTTTGCAGTTAGAAAAATTACCCAAATTACAATCTGTTTACTCCAGCATATGTTGGAAAGTTATAGAAGGATGACTAGTGCAATCAATCCATTCCTTTTAGCCCTGGATTTGTTTCAGTTTAAAACAAAAGTATACAAATATACTTGTCCAATGTCTATGCTTTAACCATTCACCTTAAGATGTTTTTACAATATAATTTCCTAAGTCTATTTAATATCTTCATTATCATAAAAACCAACCTATATCCATCTTAACTCCACATCTACCACTCTTAGGGGGATGAAATCTAGACCCAAAATTAAGATGGATCTAAGATGATAGAATTTCCCCTTTAAATCGTCTATGCTCACATGAATACCATGGTATTACCATGGGTCAATACCATGGGTTATCATAAACCTGGAACTTAAAAATTACTATTAGTAATTTATAAAAATTAATAAATTTAATAGTTCAATTTTATTTTATTTTTTATTTTAACCAAGCTAAAATGTTTAACATACATTAAATTACAACATCATTTTTACTCTTGATCCACCAAGCCCTAGAGGGATCAAATATTTTTTCACTCTATGCTAGTTTGCATATCATGATATTTGATACCTCTCAGGGGTTACTAGATCTAGAGTAAAGATGGATCTATGCTGGTTTAATTCCCCCATTTAAATAGGCTACATTCCAGGTGAATACCATGGGTCAATACCGTGTGCCATTTTGGTGAATACCATGGGTCAATACCATGTGCCATTTTTATTTTTATTAATACTAATATTAGGGTTAATAATGTTTTTTTTCATGGTATTAATAACAATCTAGTCCATGGTATTTGTTCCATAGTATTTTGCCCATAGGTTTCAGGTAAATATAATGCATTTTTTGAGTGTCCTTAAATATAAGGTGACTTATGGAGTAAATATAATAAAATGTTTTATTTGTTTACCATACCTCTTGTTTATTAATATTTTTATTAATTTACCATACCTCTTTTACAAATATGGTATTTGGCCCATAGGATTCACTTAAATAAAACCTCTTTCTTGAGCCTTCATAAATAGAACGAGGGTTATGGACTAAATATAAAAAGAGGTTTTATTTATTTACCATACGTCTAGTTTATTTATATTTTTATTTATTTACCATACCTTTTGAGTAAGTATAAAAAGACATTTTATTTATTTACCATACCTCCACTTTACTTATATTTTTATTTGTTTACACCCTTGCATGTATATAAGGTGACTTATGGAGTAAATATAAAAAATGTTTTATTTATTTACCATACCTCTCATTTATTTCTATTTTTATTAATTTACCATACCTCTTTTATAAATATGGTATTTGGCCCATAGGATTCACTTAAATAAAACCTATTCTTGAAAATGGGCGAATGGAAGGTTGTAACTCCTAGTTTCAAGGGCTAAATTTACCTTTTTTACCCTCTCCCTTAAAATAAGGTGGGCTATTTGAGGTGATTTGTAAAAATGTGCTATGATACAAAATATTCGCCCACTAAAAATTTAAAACCCCTTAATTTCACCAAAGGGCGAACATTCGCCCCTAAAATTTTCTATGTAGGGCAGCGCCCCAGAAAATTTTGGTTTTGGACCCTATGTTAGATTGGGCAGACCCACCTATGGTTTTGTGCATGATTTTCGCACATGATTTTGGATGCAATGGTTTTCAGTCCATGGTATTGGATGCGATGGTTTTTGGTCCATGGTATTGGACGTGATGGTTTTCGGTCCATGGTATTGGATGCTTCAGCATGTATAAATATGTATTATAACATTGAAAGGAACATAATAAAAAATAAAGCTGGTAGTCTCGGTTTTGGGATCCAGGGGAAAATCTCTGTGTATATGTGTTTTATGTGTTATGCACTCGCATTGTTTATTTTCTGTGTTTTAGAATTCATATGCAAGTAATTTTTGTACGGGGTTATAACCTACATATGTTGTCTATTTGGTGTTTGAGTGTTTGGTGTCTATTATGTCGTCTAGTTGATTTATCAAACATGGTACATTTATAGTTTGTTTGAATAATGAATTGCATAATATGAGTATGTGTTCCAATGATCTTGTTTTAAGATGATTGTACTAATTCATATGTGTTGAGACAGTTGATAAGTACTTGAGTGTAGTAGGTGATAGTTGTAGCATTATGTCTAATGACTATGAGTTGACTATGGATTATGACATGATTGTTAGTCTTGGTAAAGGTTGATTTGGAATTGGTAGAAATGATTGTCTTGATATTTGGAACATTTGGTTGACATGTGTAAACATTTGCAAGAAACATGCTTGGTATGAGTGTGACTAATAGTTGGGTTATGATGGTGCATATTAAGAATCAATTGAAGCAATATAAAAAGGTCAAAGAAAGGAACTGGGCAAGAATTCTGTTGGCTATGTTTGGAAACCCTATTTCCAAATGAATGAGTTCTTTGCATACAATAAGTATTCTTAACCTTGGTTTTGTCTAACATTATGTGGATATGTGTTATAGTCATGAACGTGTATTTGACAAGTGTATCAACTAGTTTCCAGTTATGGATGGATTCATCATGGGAATTGGATCCCCTCAATAGATGGCATGGATATTTTTAGTTACAAGGAAATGTGCTTGGAACAACAAGATAAGGTAAATATTATGTTTTTATGTTTATTTATGTATGAAATTTGTGTGTTCATGGAAATATGATGCAGGGGATTGCATGGTAAAGAGACTACCATGAAATCTTGAAGAAGGCTCAGGTTGAGCTATCCTTTGGAAGCATTGGGAACCATGGTGATGTAGTCATTGTTTCTATTGTTAGTCTTTTGCTTTTGGTCTTTTTTTATTTTCGTGGGCTTGATTTTCAGTTTTTTTATGTCTAGTGCATGATCATGCCACTTTGTTTGTGTTGTCGTATTGTTATTGGTTCTCATGGTTTCGTTCTTTTTTATTTCTTAGTATTTCATTTTATGTTTTGAGAGTCTTGAAAATTTGTTGGGAGAAGAGGAAAGTTAGTGGAGCTCAGGGAGATCTGAATGAAACCCAACTTGTGATGTAAGGCTTGGTTGAAGACCAATGCATGTATAAGGGTAGCTGAAGGCAAGTGTATAACAGCTAATTGGATTGGTTAGGTCCATTGAGGTAAATGGATGGTGATCAAAAATTCATGGGATAGTTAATCAAGGAAGTTAAGGTGAATCGATTTGAAGTGTCATATCCCTTGGCTATGTTGGTAACTATTGTTCTCAATGGTGCGCATTTGTTTCACACATAAAGAGAGTTCTCTTAACCTTGACCTTCTGATATCTGGTATTTATTTTGTGATCATGATTATCATGATGTCTATATGTGTATACCTGTATGTATGTATGTATGTATGTATGTCATTGACTAACTAGATCACTATTATTATGTTCATTTTTATATGTATGTATGTGTACGTATGCATATCATTGTCTGATAAGATCATGATTGTTTATGCTAATGTTTATGTATATATGTGTATGTATTGATGTATTTATGTCACTTTCCAATAGGGTGATCAAGGATCATTGTTGTGGGAGAATGACTGCTTATGTAGGTGAATGGCTTGAGATGTTTCGAGTCTTACGAGGAATCAATTGGGAGGAGTAGTCCTAACAAACATATGATGTTAGTATCATGTGGTTATGATCTGATATTATGTTATTATATTATGTTTACGTTAGGGACATGCTATACCAAGGGATGCATCAACAAAATGAAAGTAGTGTGGTCTGTGATATGTTGGGACAAGCATGGATAAGATAGTGGAAGCAAGATTTCTTATTAGAGAAAGTGTGGTTTTGTATATGAGGTACTATTATTGTGCATATGTTGTACATGTTTCATCTTTGATGTTGTGCGCATTCAATGTTGTGTATATATAGTGTGTGTACAAATTGTTTATGCAATGTTATGTACAAGGTGGTACAAATAGTATTATGTGAATATTTCATATGCAGTGTTGGGTATAGATGGTGCTATGTACATGATTGGATATGTGTTTTTGTGTACACATTGTACTGCGCATATGATGGATATGCAGCATTGTGTGCATATGGTGTTATGTGCATGTTGGATATGCATTGCTATGTATAGATGACACTATGTACATGTGGTGTTGTGTGTATGTTTATACAAGTGGTGTTGTGTGCATGTGGCATTCTATACATGATGTACAAGTGGCATTGTGTGCAGGTAGCGCTATGTACATCTCATGCATGTGATGTTGTTTACATGTGGTGTCATGTCCATGTCATGCATGTGGTACGACGTACATTTGTTAATGTGTACACGTTGTACATATTGTGTGATGTACATATTGTGCAGGTGGTGTTGTGTACATGTGATGGTGTGTACATCTTGTAAAGGTGGTGTGGTGTACACATGGTACTGTGTGCTTGTTGTACATGTGGCACTGGTGACATGTGTTATTATGTGCATGTTGTACATATTGTGTTGTGTACATGTGGTACTATGTATGTGCATTGGCTAGTTGTCGTATCGTGACATCTGTACTCGTTATGTTGCACTCGTTATGTGTACTCAGTATGTGTACTTTGTGTAGTACATGTATTGTGTTGTGTTGTGTTGTATGTCAGGTGTAGGTACATGTATTATGTGGCATTGTAGATCAAGTAAAGATGTATGTATTGTGTTATACACTAGGTGTAGGTGTATGTATTGTGTGGTTATGTACACCAAATATAGGTGCATTTATTATGTTGTGTTGTAAACTGGGTGTAGGTGTATGTGCAATATGTTAGGTGTAGGTTCATGTATTGCAAGGTGTTGTATGTCATGTGTGGTTATATGTGTGTGATGCACACTATGTGTATGCGCACATGTTTGAGGAGGCACTGGGTTTTTTTTAGGTGTGGCAACCAATCCGGTGTGTGTACGGAAGAAGGACAAAGATAGAAGCTAAGGATTGATTAAATGATAAGTATCATTGTTTTATTTTAGTTCTATTATGCGTGTGATTTATGATTATGGTCTATAATGATTACATGCAATATATGATTCTAGTTTATGATGATTACATGTGATTTATGATTTTGATCTATGATGATTATGTTTTGAGCTAACCTGATGTGATATGTCTATACATGATGATTTTGTCAAAGATGTTATTTTAACTTATAGTGAGAGGAAGCAAACAAAATTTCAAGTGTACCTTATTGATGGGCCACCAATGAGGTATGACGTGATTTTATTTCAATTTATTTTAAATCTAATGGAAGTTATGTGCTTGGTACAGGAAGCATGGAAATTCCCAATTTGGTGGTCGAAACTAACTACAAGGATTAACAACAGTAGTGAAAGAAATTCGAACATGTAGCAGTATGTTGGTAAAACACTTCATGAGCAGGACAATTGTGGGACACTGGTACCCAATAGTGTCCATTGATTTCCATGAGCATGTTATGACTGGTATGATGGTTTTGAGGTAGGTATATGTCTTGGTTGTTGACCTTCCTATGCGAGGAAGCCTAGCCAAGGGATGGATCACCTGAGATAGGGGTGCCAACAAAAATTGGAAGGTGTGTGACTACATGGAAAGGGGTGATCGGATTGCCCGAGGGACTATGTAATAGAGAAGAGAAGGTTGGAGATGGATTTTTTTTGGTCATTAGAATTTCCAAATAGAATGAGAGGCACATTATGAGTGTGCACTATAATAATGAGTCGGTAATTGTTCACTGAGAGGACAAGTGGAACTAGATTATAGCACTTGAAATTGGATGTAGATTTGATCTTGCAGTGGATTCTAGACTTCTTGGGAAGGAGGTGAATCCTAGTATTACCTTGAGGGTGGAGGTGTGAGCCTCTAGATTCCCTTGTTGTGGATGCATACATAATATATTTTTATTTTCTAGTTGAGAAAATGTGCATATGTGTACATGTGTGTATTATTGTAAATATTATATCAAGTTGGATTTACAAAGCTCCATAGGCAGTATGATTATTTGTCGGTTGAAGAAAATGTGGATGTGGTTATTATTGTAAATACCATAGTGTGTTGTGTTATAAAACTCTAGTAAATGGTATGTTTATCATGTTTTAGCATATGGTCTTTGTAAATACTGCAACGAACTATGTTATAAAGCTCCATGGGAAGTATGTTTCTTTTTAAATAGTCTTGTTGGTTATAGGTGTCATTAAACATCGAGGACAGTGTTCCCCCAGGGTGGAGGATTCTGTAACAACCCTGGTTTAAAATTTATGTAAAAAAAATAATACCACAGTTGATAAGACACATATTCCAAGTTGAATGGTGGGAAAAACATCCTAGTGGGTGTTCATTTCAATTATTATGGCTAAAGGAAAATGGAAAAGGCAATGGCAAAGGATTTGGAAAGGAAAAAAGGCATTTTGGCACATTTATTTATGACAATAATGGAAATTAGGAGAAAATGAAGGTGAATGGTCACAAGTTGCATTTGAGGAGGAAATTGAAGGAAAATAATGGAAAATGAAGAAAATAGGGGCCTCATTGATAAAAAGGCTACTGAGGATCAGTTGGCAAGATTCGTCGGTTCAGTTTTGCAACTCTCTCATTATTCTCTCTCTCAGACACTCTTGTACACTTAAATGTTTCTTAGAGCACTTTGGCATTGAATCAACAAAGGAAAGAAGGCAAGAAGAAGGAAGGAGAAAGCAAGGAAGAGCTCGATCAAGTAGCTATAGCAGGATTCTTTGTAGGCATCGATTTACATGTGTGATTTCCTTTTTATATTTGGAATGCATGGTATTGCATGTGGTTCTTTTCTTTCATGGCATGGGTTTCTCCAGGTGTGACAGTGTTTCTAACCTAGCCTTGCCATTTCTAGATAGCCTTGATGAGTTGAGTTCTCATACTTTGGTTGAGTTGGATTGCTGGATGGATTCCAAGCTGAGTGGGGTCGATCTTTGAAATAAAAAACATATGGCCTAGTGGTCCCTAAACCAAATTGTGGATCACGATTAAAGCCACTGGCCTAGTAACCCCTGATCCATATTATAGCTTGCGGTAAATCTAGGATTGGGTGCCTCGGTGGGCCTAAGAATCCTTTCCGATGAATGGCAGGATATACTGTAAATCGAAGAGGTAGATTTCTCTCCATTGGTCCTAGTAGTCCCAGGATGGGATGTATGGTAAAGCCTAGAGATTGAATCTTGGTGTAGGGCCTAGTGATCCTTGTATCAAACCGTGGATTATGATAAAGCTTAAAAGACTAGCAGGAAAAAAAATTCCTCATGATGTAGGTGGAGAACTCCAGTAGTTTCCATACTTGTTTGGTTCTTTTTAGTTGGTTATGAATCCCACATTCATGCTTGGAATATGGCATGGGGGTGATTGGTTGAAGAGATATTTGGCTCAGCCAATATATGGTTGGGTGGAACGTAGTAGTCCCATCCTAGTTGGTTTCTACATTCATTAATGAGAAATTCATTCCCTTGGTTTTCATGTGAAAATGTACTGGTTTATATGTGGATTCTGTGGCTGATGTATTTATGGTATTTATGTTATTACTATGCTGGTTATGTTTATGTTTTATGACAGTAGTTATGTATGACTCTCATCATGTTTTTAATTGTAAATGAATAGACAATGTACTTAACCTAATAGATGATAATGCAACAAAACACATGAAGGAACAAGGGTTATTAGTGATTCTCAAATAAGTATGAGATCCTTATTCTTAAATATGTTTATTTTCACCTGTAGATTACATATATATGATACGTTTGACAAAATTCTTGTCATGGCTAGTGGGTGTCTGGTTAAGAGCTTGTTCAACTAATTTCTTTTGCATCATTGTTTCCTTTTTATTTTACTATTCTGAAGATGTCATTCCATTTTGGGTCATGACCTAGGCTTTGGGACTGAAAAAGTGGCTTAAATGCTAGGGATGCTAGCACAAAACTGGACAAAATAGTCCCTGGACGCTGACATGCCTATGTCATGAGAGCGTCCAAAGCCTCCTGAATGCTAGCAGGCCTATGTCATGAGAGCATATAGAGGTCAAGTGATCAAAAACTTTAGTGGGATTGAGGGGAAAGATACCTGAAGTGTTGGCATGGTTTTCAAGGACCCTGTAGCTGATGTGGAAGGTTTGTATGTTGTAGTTCCATCAATTCCATTTTCTTAAGGTAAAATAAGAGGTTGAATATAATCATAGTAGCCTCTCATTGTATTTTTACCCCAGTCGATCGATTACTTAGGTAGATTGGGTGGAGGGTGTTACACAGAACTCCCAGGAGCCATCCCAACCACTCAGGTAACTAGCCCCTAAGACCAAATGAGTTTTTAGTGCATCAAACCCATGGACTCTCCTTTGATATGGACAAGGTTGCATCTGAGAGGTTTTGGACACTCCCACAACAAGGGCAAGGGAGATTCTGGGGACTTTTTTACCTTATGTTTCTGATGCATCTCCCAGATTTGTGCCACTTTTTGAGGCCCAAAGCCCAGGTCACTTCCTATAACTCACTAACACCTTCAAGAATGTAATTTCAAAATGGAACAAAGATACATTTTCCAAAAACATCAACAAGGACTAGACTGAACCCCTACTAGCCATGAAAACCATTTTTTCAAACATATCACAAATATGTAATCTACAGGTTTAAACAATGGATCTTAGCATACGGGTCTCATGCTTATCTGAGAATCGCTAAGAAGCATTTTTCCCTTATATCACTAGTTGAATTATCATATATTAGGTCATAAATACCTTGTTCATTCATTTACAAATCAAAACATGAGGAGAGCCATAAATCATCACTGTCATAATACATTCTTGTAACCAACATAATAATAATAGATATATTAAGGATACATCAACCATAGAATTCACATATAATCCATTACATTTACACATAAGATACCAAAGAAAGAACCTATTATTAACGAATTCCAAAGCCGGCTTGTTATGGGACTACTACGTTCCACCCGACCTTAGGTTGGCTGAGCTAAATCTCTCCTCAACCAATCATCCTCATGCCATATTCCAAGCAAGAATGTAGGACTCAAACTAAAAGAACCAAGCAGGGAATCTAGAGGCTAAACCACCTCTCCCCCATCAATAGAGAGTAGGCTTTACCACAATCCACACTAGATAACTAAGCCAAAACAATAAAAATGTAATAACATGCTTTACCATGATCTGCACCAAATCACTAGGCCAAAACAAGCATGGATTCCACCGTATTTCTCCACCTACACTGTGAGGAATTTTCCTATCTCCTAGTCTATGGGCTTTACCACAATCCACACTAGATCACTAAGCCATAACTGAGACACCAGTTTCTTGGATTTACCACAATCCACACCAGATCACTAGGCCCTAACCAAGACTCAACTCTCTAGGATTTACCATATATCCCATCCTAGGATTACTAGGCCTGATGGAGAGCACCCACCTCTAGGATTTATCGTATAACCCGCCATTCACCAGTCGAGTATTCCTAGGGCCACCAAGGCAACACAAAATTCAAATTTATTGCAACCCACAATCAAGTTCAAGGGTTACTAGGCCATGTGTTCTTTTATTTATATATCCACCTCACTCCTCTTCAAATCGATCTGGAAATCTATCACAAACAAAACATGGGAACCCCATCACACCATGGCTATTTAGAAATGGCAAGGCTAGGATGGAAAATTTTGTCACACCTAGAAAAACCCATGACAATTATAGAAAGAGAGCCAAGAACACACATGCAACACCATGCATGTTAAATATAGAAATGAGACCACATATACAAATTGATACCTACAAATAATCCTGATGTAGGTGCTTGATCCTTCTCTTCCTTGCTTGATCATTGCTTCCTCTTTGCCTCCTTTTCCTTTCTTCATCCACTACTGAAATGTGCCAAGAAAACCCTAGGTTTCCAAGAGTGAGAGAGAGAGAATAATGAGAGAGCTCCAAAAATAAACTGACTAAAATCTTGAGCCAAAACCTTGAGAAAAATCCTGCCAACTAATCCTCATAAGCCTTTTTATCAATCAAGACTCTATTTTCTTTCCTTTAATTTCCTCCTCACATGCAACCTGTGACCTTTCACTTTCCTTTCTTCCTAATTTCCATTATTTTCATAAATAAAATGCCAAATAAATTCCTCTCACCTTTCCAAAGCTTTTTTCATTGTCTTTGCCAATTTCCTTAGCCATAATAAACTGAATGAACACCCAATAGGATGTTTTTCTCACTATTCAAGTTGGAATGTGTGTCCCATGACCGTGCTCTTATATATTTGTACATGGATTTTTAACTAGGGTTGTTACAGTTAGATGCATTGCAACTATTTCTTCACATTTTTGTTTTTCATGCTCTCTCTAATATTTGCTTCAGTTTCCTATTGGTCTTAATAAATTTTTGCATGAAATCGATTTAGCTTCAAGATGATGTGGCTAATTCTTGGGTAAGGCAAATTATGGTAACATACAACCCTTGGCTAATAGGTTACCCTTCTTCCTTGATTTGATATTATCTTTAAATTCGGTGATATGTTGACAAAAAATATGATCCTTGCAATTGGAGAAACCATAAGTGGAACCATGACACTCATATATACTTATGATCCTTTCTCCTATATTTGGTTTTTTTCTTGATGGTTTTCTTTTCCAATGCAATCAAGTAGTGAAAGGAAAGGGGAAAATTAATAGCAAGAAAACTAGTAGCAAAGGTATATATATATATATATATAGACATCTATATATATATATATATATATATATATATATATATATATATATATATATATATATATATATATATATATATATATATATATATATATATATATATATATATCTATATCTATATATATCTGAAGGAGCAACCTCTTATTCTCTTAATAACTCAAGATCCCTTTTGCACCTAAAAAAATTGTGAAACGCATATCTAAATCTAATAAAATGAAATAAGGGTGAAGAAGAGAAAGGATTCCTACGTAGAGAGTTGATGTAAGTAACTTTAGTGGGTAGTGTTCAATATCCCTAGAAGAGAAGTGATGCTTGCACTCCTGTAGTGACTCCATCGAGATACTATCTAGTCCCATTAGAACTAGAGAAACACCGGAGATGAAAACTAAGACTCTAAATATCTTTAAAATTGCCATTACTATATTACCCTCTCCTAGACCGAAACAATTACTTGAAGGGTGAATGTTTAATTATGTATTACTAAATCATGGAACAAAAGGAAACTACATCTATGATTGGGTAGAGTGGGGAAAACCGATGAAAATCTAATGAGTGAATCAATACTTTGTGAAGAATTGAGACTTCACACATATATGAGACTAAAATGGAGAAGTAGGTGTTCTCCTAGTCCTTCGCCAAGTGTTATTGTTGTGACAATGACCCTCCAAAATTTATGCCTAATCTAATTTTGGAACCTACATGAACTATCATTCCAAGCTACCTTGTGTGTCATGTTGTTTGCCTAACTATCCTTGTTCTATTCGTAAGTTCTTTTTCCTCCTAAGTCAAATTTTTCTAAGTGTCATCGACTTATCATTAGAATATTTTGTGCCATCTTATCTAAAGATAGGAAAAATCCTAGCTTTTCTTGACTTAGAAACTAGCTTTGTTAGACATGCATCACACTCACAAAAGCAGGAAAAAGAACAACTTTCTAGGAGAAGCGCACCTTTTCTACATGAAGGACCATTGTCAGTTAGAATTGTGCCCTCCTTTAGAAAGGCACAATCTAACTCAATAGTGGGACACACTCCTTGTTTTTTAGCATTACACCCTAGTTGAGTTCACTCGAGCTCAGTATCAGTGTACCCTACAAGCCAAGAACACTCCTTGTTGTCAATAGATGTTTTCTCGTCATACATTCTCTTTACTTGTTGCATGTGGGGATCCTCTTAGAAAATAGGACCCCACTCTCACTTCATTAACTATCTGATCCATCTATTGACAAGTGATGAACATGCATGGAGTGGATTTTCATGTAAACTCTTATAATCAACTTCTTTAATCATTCTTTGACACAATAATTCTCATATGGGTTGAGCATGCCTCTTTGAATAAAGGAGCTCTTCATCGATCTTCATTCCAAGTAGTTCTTTCATGTCGATTATTTTTCCTACCTTTGATGTTTTTATTGTATAGATTGCTTTCTTTGCTAGCATTTCAACTCCTTTTAGATTCTTTACTGGCATTTTTGTCCATTCTTTATAGTACAAGTGTCAAGTTGTTGTTGCAAGCAGTTTTCTTGTGACACTTTATATTTCATGACCTTTCACCTTCTGTTCATGATTTTGATAGAGCCTTTAAATACTTTCATTCCTTTCCTCTTAGCATTATTTTGTTTCTATCTTGATTGTTGGTCATTTCTAGTTTATTTCAAGCTAAATCAAGAAAGAGCACACTTATGGAAGTGAAGGCCTCATTGTCTCATAAAATTATACCCATAAAACCTAATTTCCTTCAAGAGAACACTCTATAGAAATAAGCCCTCACTATTATCAAAATTTTCACCCTCCTTAAGCGCATGGTGCATCTTGAAGCAACAACCATATTGCTTCATCCCTTGACTGTGTACCTTGTGCCCTCCTAGTCCCTCTTGAGCAAACAATGCATTAGGAAGGCTCAAGCTTCACCCCTTATCCTTCCGGATTTTTACATGCACCTTTTTTATCTTCTTCAATGCACAATGCACTCATAAGTAATAGTGAGTCTCTCTTGGACCTTCGACTTGCACCCTAAACCCTTGAGGCCTCTCTTTCCATTCCTTTAAGTGCATGGTGCACCTTGAACCCTCATGAGAGCCTAAACACTTCACTGATGCTTTGACATAAAACCTCTCATCCCTTGATGCATTTTTATTTCCTAAATATTCACCATGTCTCTCATTTGATAGGATTATGGTCTTATCTATAATTTATTGTGCTTTGAACACAATTGCTAAGTTATTTCCTGTAATAGATAGAGTATTTTCTAAATTAAATCTTTGTCACCATGAGTGTGGTTCCACGTGTAGGTGATCCAACTACTAGTCTCATTACTCTCTCATCATCTGTTGGAATGATGACTCCCACTACCCATCGATTGGCCTCAAAAGAAGTTTCAAAAGCAAGCATTAAAGTAGTGGAAGTTACAAATCCCACCATTCCTATCCTTGTATACACACAATGTTTTTTAGACAAATCTTATGAGGTCACGTTGAAGGAGATTAAATAAACATTCATGCAAAAAGTAGTTCCCTGAGGATTTGGAAGACAAGGAATTATACATCAACATTAAGCGGTCTAGGATACATAAGATTTCATACATTTTTCTAGTAATTCCTTATGAAAAGGTAATTAAATTGATCCTATCACATATCGATAATTCAGACTTGGTGCTTTGTAGTGAAAGTGGTGGTGAGCTTGCCACCTACTATTGAGAGGACATGAATACCTATTATAGGATGTTGAAACCTAGAGAATATGCTAGCAATATGTTCTATACTAGATGGGCTAATACTAACACAAGTAAAATCATTAAGCCCTGGTGTCGAGAGCCTACCAAGTTCTGACACCATCCGAATGTATCTTACCTGACTAGGATTTTGAAGGAGGTGTAGCACAACCTCTTTGTTATGTCTTGTAGGCTACATAGGGAGAA
Organism: Pinus tabuliformis; assembly: GCA_031772625.1. Classification (NCBI taxonomy): domain Eukaryota; kingdom Viridiplantae; phylum Streptophyta; class Pinopsida; order Pinales; family Pinaceae; genus Pinus; species Pinus tabuliformis. Next base: position 463,664,855 of record CM062814.1, read on the forward strand.
GAAGGCAAAATTATTTGAAGATAATTTGACACTCATGCTCAACTTGGTTGTTGCTTGAGGGAGAATCTTTAATTGGGCAGACATACTCTCTTTTGAATTGAAACGACATGTTGCATAGGCCAAAGTAGCTCTATGAACAAACCAAACACTAGAGTTATATATGGCATCTTATCTATTAGATGGGATATTTTCTTGCTATGCATTCCTAGGGATGTATTATAATTGGAACCCACAATATAAGTTTCCAGTATACTTCCATTCCAGGGTGTTATAAAAGTTAACTTTCAGAGGAGCATATGACAAGTTGGTGGAGCATTTCTTTGCAGACATATTTCAGATGATTTATGAGATCAACCCTCTTTGCATGACTGATTAGGTGAAGGAGGCATTGTAGGATATCACATATTGGTTTTCCACACAAGATTTCAGATATATAAAATGATCTGGATGTCAAAATTCTCCCCATATTATCCCATGATACGTGACTAACAAGGTGGTCTTTCAAGAGGTCATCTATCAGTTGAATAACGACTTGTTGGCACAACTTCACAGGAGAAAGAAAGCTCCTTGGCCCACTCTTCCTTTGAGGGTTGGAATGTATGAGATGAAGAGCCTCATCGATATGATCCTATGAAGGTGTGTAGGGCACATCATGACAGGATAGGATACACCTGGGCATATGTACCAATGACTACTACAAAAGATTAAAAGGTGAAGAATCGGTAAAAGAAATTATTGGAAAGACACCTAAGAATTGAAGCTTGTCCCTCCCAATTTCAACAACCTCAAGATGTATAGATATAGGAGGCACCGCAAGCAAAAACTACTCACACAAGCATTGCGGATCCTGGGAAAAGTATCAACCATGATCCAACAAAATAAAGTAGCAAAAAGTGGAAAGCTTTCCCTTTGAATATAGGAGTTATTGATTCTGAACAAAAAAAGAGAATATTAGAGGTAAATATGTACCAATAGGAATAGGATAAGAGGAAGTAGGATGAATTGCTTAGAAATAAATAGGAAGAAGAAGAATAAAGAAAGAGAATATAAGAAGGAAAAAAAAGGCACTCATAGGAAGAGGAAGCAACACAAAGGATGGAAGAAGAACAAATAACCTAGGAAATAGAAGCATAGATGAAGGAAGAGGATTCCATTGAACCCATTGATTATGAACTAGGTTCTCTAAGAGAACCTTGTCTTACAGGTGGCCATCTCCCATTTAATGAGATTGGAATTACACCTCCACTAGAAGATGGGGTCATGGACACATGTAATGCTACATTAGATCAACTGAAGAAAAGGATCGTGTAATAAAGATTAATATTATTCCTGAATGATCCTAAGAATATAGTCTTTGTATCCACTTAAAAGGTGATAACTACAAAAAACGAGGAGAAATCCATGATCGATCATGGCAGCTAATGTTTCTTTTTACACATTAGCACGAAAGAATCTAGAGTATCTCTTAAGTGAGAATGCATGATTAATAAAAGTGTTGGCTATGACAAAGTGACAAGTAAAGCACCTTACTATAGAGAATCTATGTTTGCCTTCCAATAATCCCAACACGGAAGAATGACGAGTAGATATATATGAAGAATTGGGGCCAATGGAAAACTCCATGGCACAATTGTATGATGAAATATTGCTACTATATGAGGTAGTGGCACCCCTGGTTGGTATACAAAAGATAGCACAAGAAGTCCTGAAACTCTTGAAGGTGGCAAAAACTGTTGTTGATAAAATACAGAAATGGGCTACTAAATATCCATAAGTTCCACAACAATTGGTCAGAAAAGATAGGGTTGTTGTTGAGATGGATCAAGTAAAGTTAAGGCTTCACAATCATAATTACATCTGTCTTGGAGAGTAGTCAACCAACACTATGACCACTTATAATCGACTTCGTAATGGTTTGAAATCCCTTGCATAGAAACATTGGATGCCTTTGGTGCAATCAATTGGAGAAACAAGAAGGATGGATATCATCATGCAGGAAGTAAAGAAATATATTGAGAAAATCAAGCAAGCATAAAAACAATAAGTCTTGGATATTACTAAGAACATTATTCTATAGTATTTCATCATACCAACTAAATTTCATATGAAACTATCATGTTTATGGAATAGTGTGTAATATAGCTCCAAATCCATATTAAAAAAATCATTGGAGCTAAACATGTGGTTTGCAACAGATCTATTGGTCTGGAGAAAAGTCATTATTATCAAGTTTAGATGATGGAATTCCTACATCACTGATGAAATCCATGAATAAGAAACTGACCTATCTATTTGAAATCATTTTGTCTTATTAGAAATTTTGTCTTATATAAACAATGTCCTATATGTAGTTTTTCTTTTGTAATGAAGTCCAAGAGACACATGTGGAATGTGAAAAGACACATGTGGGATGTAAAGAGTCATATATAGAATGTGAAAGGTTTCATGGAAGCCCAAACATTATAGGAGTTGAAAAGTCATGAGGAAACTCAAGGGTCATGATCATTTTATAAACAAGTCCTCACAACTTAAGAAAATGGCTTGGAACATTTAGAGATTCTAACCTTGGCTTCTATAGTTGTGCATAAGAGGTGAAATTATTCTTTGGAGAAGCTAGTGTTAGCTTCATGTTCCACTACTGGATCTAGAGTTCCATTAATGTAACAATGTACTTCGAATCTTTAATTAATAATCGTAAGCTCTTCGATCTAGCACTCCTTCATGCATGTATCATGGATGTAGTAAGATTATTCTTTATATGTTTATATAATATATTGGTGTAATACTGTTTTCGGGAAAAGTGTCTATTCAGAACGACCCTATCCCACAGGGTTGTGACAGAGACCTCAGAAACAAACAAGGAAAACTACTCTTGTGTTCTTCTTTATGAACTATAAACGAAGATGATTAAGATGAACCGACCTGTGTCTTGCGCTAGTTGTTCGATCCAATCGATCCTCTCTTTGCCAGCTTCCACCGATCTGCTCCCTCACTTGCCCAGCATCACCAAGTTCCTGCAAGTTCACAGAAGAGAGAAACTACACAAAGACATAGATTTATGTTCATAAAAAGCTTAGGATCAGATTTAAGCTAAACATACAAATATAACACACATCAGATATACCAGCATGTAGGAGAAACTCAAGTAGTTTTATTGATAAAACAAGAAGATCCAGGAGGAGTTACAACCGATGATTCCTAATCCAGCATCAGCCTCCCAGCATAGAATCCCTTCTTCACCTCCAACAAAGCATAAATCACCCAATACTCTGATATCAATCACAAAACCAACATCAATTCTCTGCAATGTACAAAATTCCAGCCTTTGGATCTCTTGGTGAGGGATCCATATATAGATGTATGCAAAGAGGATGAGTCAGCTCTTGAATTGATTAGTGGCTTCTCTCTGTCAGTTCTTGCTTCCACTTGGAGACTGAGAGCCTCTTACTCATCACTGGTCGAATTCAGTGAGGCAAGTGTCAATGGAGAAGATTCTGGAAGCTTCCATTGTCTCTCCACCTCGTTGAATGACTCTGCCACTTGTCATTTCCCACTCAACGCACCCTGGTAGTGCATTCAAGTGAGTTGCAACGCACCTAGCCAATGTATTTGGGTGCGTTGCAACGCAGCCAGCTAGTGGAGCACTTGAAATGATCTTGTTTTGACTAGTTTTGAGCAGTTTTTGGTGGAGAACTTCTGGGAGAAGCTGTAATTTGTTGACCTTGTTTCTTTAGGAGCTGGAACAACACTTTTAGGGACTTAGGATCCCTTGGTTTATGGAGATTTCATGCTTATAGCTGTAAGGCACAAAAATGTCTATAACAGTTGCCCCCTAAAGTATGAGGCCGTTTATCGGGTGAAATGCTTTATTAGGAGGATCCGAAGTTCTTCTAATGCTAGAGAGGAGACCTGTAATGAGATACAATACAATACATTATTTTCATACTGTTTTCATGATCTAGCTGAGGTGGGCATTCCCATGCTCAGCTTTATAAATTCATTTTCATGTACATAGGACAGACAATCGTCTGATGGTAGACTGATGATTCTGGTGAAGTCATCATCCTTTTGGTAGGATGATTATCTGTGCTGCAATGCTGTACATTTCAATGTCTTTATTTTTTCCTGAATATATATCGCAGCCCAGATGGATGAAACTAGATCCGGGGTCTTCAATCTCATCCGATCTTCACTCTAAGTACAAGTCGATCCATGTGAGAAATGTTTTGAAGTCGAACATGGAAAGACATCGCTTGATTACCAGTTAATGATGTAAACTGTTAACAAGCGCGAGAGGAATCACCGATAATGATAATGACCCTCAAGGTACTGCAGTAGAATTCACATGGTGTGAATAAAGGACTTGGCGTCGAACACCACGCAAAATCTTTCGGTCGAAGGTCATTGATGTATACCTATCGCCGGAAGTGAGAAACTTGCCATTGAGGCATGCAAGCTTCAAAGTACTGAAGGGGTGTTCCTAGATCAACTTCTTGGATAATGAGCTGATGTCGACAAGAAGCGATCTGTCAAAGGAGGGCCTTAATGAATCCCACATCAATGACATGGAATGGAGCAAATGATTTTGATGGAGGTGAAAATGGTCTGATGACATACGGTTCAGGGTGGCGGTCATGAAAGAGTGAAATATAATGTATGGTAGTGGATGGGACACGGGTGACTTCTCTGGATGACTTCTCTTGAACATATCGGCGACACTTATGTGGTGGATCGGTAGCATTTACCCCAAATGTGGATGGTATAGCGTGACCATGGTGATGTGACCGGTGAATGAAACAACCCAACCCGACTCTGGCATGGAGTGGAAGTGTCATGTTCAAGAGCGACTTGCTACCAATAAAGTTTCTTTGAGTTTTCTTCCCAATTTTTCCCCAGTCATTTCTGACCAGTACATCTTTATTTTTGTCAAGCTTGAGGAGGATAACATATGCTTGTTCTATAATTTGCCCTTCGGGCAAACCCATTGCTATGTTTTAACGAGCCTAGCAATAGTGAAACTCGTTCTCGTCTAAAGACAAGTTTGTCGCTATTAATCTTTTTAATGAGTCTAACGACAAAGATAACTTGGTCCTTTTCCTTTTTAGGGAGTCTGAAAAGGTACGTAAAGATAACTCCGGAATTCCTTTTTCGTCATCTAATCCCTAGAGTCCGAAAAAGTATAAACAATACAGAAGGGGTGAATTTTTGATAGTTTTAACGAGCCGAACAAAACAAGCGCTCGATCTTTTTGTGCAATAATCCCTCAGGTCCAAAAAGATTAAAATCTAGAGGAGGGATAGCACTTCCTGTCGCTTTAACGAGCTGGAAGGCCAAAACTCGGCAATCTTTTCATATTTTACGAGTCAGATGAAAAGAGCTTAAAGAAGACTCATCTTTTGAGGAACGAGTGATAAAAAGGGTAGCAGCTGATTCCCGGTAAGGTTTGGAATTCTCCAATCACGGCAGTGTCACAAGGATGGCTAGTGAAATCACTCTTCGCAGCTGTTCCTCAAAATGGGTAAACAATCAAATGGAGGTGAATGATCAGCCAAATGAAAAATGGAGGTGACGGTGCAAACACGACCAAGGCTTTAATGGCTGAAAATGCTTCATTCACGGTGGTTATTTACCGGAGGATAGTTCATTTTTTAACGAGCTTAAATGCGGGTGGAAACATTTGCTCGATCTTATGTTTATTTTTTAACGAGCTTGAACTATGCGCTAAAACTGCTTGATTAAGTGGTCTTGTTTTGATTTTTACCATAGATAGCTTTGTCCTTCCAAAGATAGTACTGTATTTTTCAACTGCTTCATCAAACTAGTTAGAAATGATCAATATTTGCTTTGAAAATGAGATTAAAACACTAATACCTTACTCCGAACTATGTGAAAGTAATTAAAAAGTGTTTTTTACCTCTCATTTTACCATTTCATTTGAACTTGGTTTGTTGGAGCTTTGGAGGTGTTTTCCCCCTCGATTTTCATTAGCTAATTTTAGGATATTCTGTGGACGATTCTCGGCGCCGTTTGGACCAGGTAGGAGCTAAACCCGAGCCCTTTCATTTCATGGTTTCCTTTTTGCATCCTTTGCCCTGTTCCCTGCTTTTCTGAGCCCCTGGGGTTTGATGGGCTCGTTCTGCCATCAACGCACCTTGGGTACATCGAAACCTGCGCTAAATGTTGGTCCTCATGAAGGCAATTTGACATTCAATGCACCTGTAACACATGTGCAGGTGCGTTGGGCGCAGAAAGGAAAGTTGTTGCACAGTTTTTAATGGAATTTTTCCTTGTTTCTCATCAAAATCAAGATCTAATCTCCTCTCTTGTTTGTTTTTGCAGAGATATTGGAGTAAAATGACCCTTACATGGCGAGAATGAGAACATGAAGAAGAGGACATGATTGCCCTACATGATCCTGTTACAGTGAACGCGCTGCGGAACTGTGGCTTGCTGAAGTTCTTCCGTATCTCTAGCATGAGACAGCAGATTAACTTGCTGAAGTATTTGCTTGACTCTTGGGACCCTATCAACCAGGTTTTCCAGATTAGGGGCAAATCTATCCCCTTGACCGTAGTAGACATCTATTTCTTGACTGGCTTGTCGAGGTGGGGTGCCCCTATCTCTTTGTCAGGTTCGGTCCGAGGAGGCGATTCTGTGAGAGATTATGTCCGTCAGTATTGCAAGGAAGGATCTCAGCCGAGTAAAGACAGCAAGATCATCATCCGTGATGTCACTGATAGGTCCCTTAGGACTATCCTATTTACTTTTGGTAGGATGGCCGGTAGAGCATATCTTCATGTAGCCAACAGATCCTATATGCAGCATGCCTTGGAATGCCTTCAACTGAAGGTGTTCAACTAGTGCGACGCAGTACTTCTTGTTATGAAAGAGCAGTTGACCAAGATAAAGAATGGGAAGTTGAAGAACTTTGGGTTCGGTTCTATTTTGACCGCCTTTGCCTTGGAGAAGATACCACTGATGCAGCCGCAGTACATTGCACTCAACTTACCTTCTCCTACTAAACCACGCATGCAGAGATGGGTTGACCATATGTCTAGGCATGCTGGTCAATCTCAGATTTCGTTTTCTGATACCTTCTTCAGGTGGTTTGACCGTCAGGAGATGGTCTATTCCGAGTATCCATATGCCGGTATGGACTTCCGGGGTGATCCAGATTTGGTACTGCCGGATGGTGAGCAGTGGGGTGCTATTGGTAAAATCTCTGACCATATTGTTGTTTACTATTTTTGTTTATAATGTCCTCGTGCTTTTTTCTATCAAGACTCTAATCAAACTCATGTGTACATGCAGATGTCGGTCCTGTTCGTCCAGTAGCTCGCGTGAGAGTATCAGCTGTTGTCCCAGCAAGAGAGGCCGCCGGAATGGTTATTCTTCATGACCTTGATGTGGTTGAGACTCTTACAGCTGTGTAGGAGCAGGTGGAGAGCCTTACTCTCAGTATCCCGGATGTGAGGATTGACGAGCTACCTTTGCAGTTACAGTGGCATACTACTGGTGTGCCTAGACGATGGACTCGTCTCTTACGCATGATCACACAGGCTGTGACTTGCTATCACGAGCACCATTAGACTAGGGTGCCCCCTAGCATGTTGAGTTTTGGGTCGTGTGACCGATTTTGTCTTGGTTACAGAACATTATGTGTAAACCATAAACAGCTATATATCTATTTTTTATTTTTGGAGTTTTATTCTGGTTGAGTTATATGATCCACATGTAGAACATTGATGATGTGTTTCTTTTTATAAATGTTGCAAATGTCTATCTAACACATAGTTCGCTAATGAGTCGGTTAATGTATTTAAGTTTCTGGAAATGTGCGGGTATTGAATAAGATCAAATTGTCTTTCCAAAATCTTAACTCTTAGGAACATGCGATAAATAGCTGGGTTTCGGACGGAATATATACCATTGAGTTGTAGTATTACGAGCTGTGAGTCTAGCCTGACGATTAGCTGGCATATACCATGAGTGATGGCATCAGAGAGAAGTTCTATCAACGCACTATATTCAGCGATATTGTTTGTTGATTGACCGATACATACACCTCTGAAACTTACTAACTCGCCGCTTGGATCCAAAATGGCCCAGGCTGTGGAGGACAGGTTCCGCGAACTACGACTCGCTCCGTCGGCATATCCAACACATGGTTCCAATTGGTTTGACATCTGCAATAAATGTAAAAAGGTGGATTACTCGACCAAAACAAACACTCTTAGCGAAAACAAAAATATAACAAAAGCATATTGGTTACTACTAGGCGTAGTAACGCTTGAGGTACAACCCATTACGAGGTTGCGCCAGTGGAATTCCATCGTAATCCATCAACTCGTAGGCTCCTTTTGCTAACACCCGTTTAACAATGTAGGGGCCCATCCATAAAGAGTTAAATTTACCTGCTCCCAATTTATCGGATTCTTGGTCATAAAGCAGGACCAAGTCACCTTCCGAGAAGATACGGGGTTTGACATTTTGTCGAACTGCGCCTTGACTCATTTCTTATGGGCTTCATTGGCCAACGCGGCGTCACGACGGGTTTCATCCAATTGGATTAATTCCAAGAAACGAGCTTCTTCTTCTGAAGTTCCGGGGAGGAGATCGATTGCGAGTTTGAGAGACGAGATTTCACACTGGACTGGTAAGACTGCTTCCAGGCCATATACCAGTTGGAAGGGTGTGAACCCGGTCGCATTCCTTACCGATGTTCGGTAAGCCCACAAAGCTGAGTACAGGATTAGGTGCCATCTTCTTTTGTGAACTCCGATCATCCTTTGCAGCATGCGCTTCAGGACTTTGTTGATTGCTTCAACCTGTCCATTGGCCTGCGGATAATATGGAGTAGAGCTGTCGTGAGATAGCCCTAGTTTGGCAGCTAATTCAACCATCATGTGATTGCGAAAATGTGATCCATGATCTGTGACTATAGCCTGTGGTACGCCGAATCTGGCGACTACATGATTGAAAAAGAAAAGGGCAGCTGTTTCACCAGTATTATCTAATGTAGGCATCGCCTCGGCCCATTTGGTAAAATAGTCCACTGCGACTATAATATACCCATGCCCCCCGGTTGAGGTGGGGTTACATGTCATGAAATCGATGCCCCATTTGGCGAATGGCCCAACAGCAACTATTGGCTGTAAAGGTGCGGGTGGTCTTCTGGTTTTGCTATCAAAAATTTGACAAGCATGGCAACTTCTGACTGCGGTTATGCAATCTTTGAACATGGTTGGCCAGAAGTATCCTGCTCGTAAGATTTTTTGTGCTGTAGCATATCCAGATTGATGCCCTCCACACGCGCCTGAATGACACTCATTCAGGGATTTTTCGGCTTCCTCATGGGTGAGGCACCTCCTCAGAACTGTATCAATACCACGACGATAAAGTGTATCACCGACGATCATGTAGTCTTTTGCTTGGTATTGAATACGTTTTTGTCCAGAGTGAGAGGTGTTTAGCCTGAATTTTTGGGTCTGGAGATAAATGATTATATCTCCGTACCACTTGTTGCTTGCGGATATCAGAAACAAACTTTCATCCACGATTGATTCTTCGGATGTTTCATCGTTGGACGACAATGGGAGATCGCATAATAATTCTACGAAAACTAGAGCTTTCTTTGACTTGGATTTTACAAATTCCAGGTCAAACTCTTGAAGGATTTCTATCCATTTTGAATATTTGCCCCCCCAGCAACTGTCGCGACAATATATAACTCATGGGGTTGCAATCTGACAGAATGGGAGTTTTCCGAAAGAGGACATAGTGTCGAAATCTTTGTATCGCTTGAACTGCTGCAAGCGCTAGTTTTTCAACATAAGAATATTTGCTTTCTGTATCATTTAAGTTCTTACTTAAATAATAAATAGGATATTCTATTCCATCGACTTCTTGAACTAAAACCATTGCAATGGTCGTATCTGCTGCAGCCAGATACAGGTTAAAGTCTCTTTGATAATCAGGGGCATACATTAATGATGCTTTCATTAGGGAATCCTTTAAAGCATCAAAGGAAGCTTGCGCGACCTGATCCCAGTTAAAGGGTACCCATTTTTTCAAAAGACGTGTATAACCTTTAGCAAGTTCGGCGTAATTTGGAATGAACCTCCTCAGAAAGTTTGCTTTCCCTTGGAGTTTCTAAATTTGAAGCAAATTCGAAGGTGGAGGCAAATTTATGATTGCCTGGACCTTACAAGGGTTGAGACGAATCCCATCCTTGGAGACTACAAAGCCAAGTAAACGACCAGAACTGACGCAAAATACACATTTGTGCAGATTGAGTCGTATCTTGTAGTGTCAGCAATGTAGAAATATCGCTCTTAAATGCTACGGATGATCAGTTCGCTTTCACGAATGAGCCAGGAGGTCATTGAGATAAGGTTGAACGATGTTTTTGATGTCATGGAAGGCATAATTCATTGCCCTCTGAAACGTCGCCCCTGCGTTCTTTAAACCAAAGGGTAATTTTCGATATGCGAATGTGCCCCATGGACAAATGAATGCAGTCTTTGACTGGTCCTGTGGGCGGATATTTATTTGATTATACCCGGAAAATCCATCCATGAATGAAAAGATTTCGCATCCGGCGCATTCATCAATTATCTGGTCAATGAAGGGTGTAGGGTAGTTGTCTTTTGGACAAGCTTGATTTACATCCCTATAATCGACGCACACTCTAATCGTCCCCTGTTTTTTCATAACCGGGACAATGTTCGATACCCAATCGGTTAGCGGAACCGGGTAGATGAAACCAGCATGCAAGAGTTTTTCGACTTCTGCCTTGATGGCAGCGGCTTTCTTGGGGTGCACCTACCTCAGCCGTTGCCGTACTGGTTTAACATCTGGATACATCTTGATTTTGTGTTCACCGATACTCGAGTCGATGCCCGGCATTTCACTGTATGACCAGGCAAAGACATCTCTGAATTTGCGAAAAAGAGCGTTATATATTTCCAGTTCTGAAGGAGAACAACATTTGCCGACATAAATATTCTCTACAATATTTGTTTTGGTCGAGATATTTATGGCTATAGTCTCTTCAATGTTGGACAAGTTTCGCTCTGAATCCACCGTATTTACAGTATTTGATAGAAAATCAATTACTGAAGGATGGTAGAGGTCATTTCGAGTATCTTCTTCGTAATTTGGAAGAAGAGAACGATGGTGGGAATCATTCCATAGCGCTCCTTCAACTACCATAGCTTGGAGAATTCCTTCGTCGGTGTCATGCACTTGCGACCAAGGATCTGAAGGAGTACCATATTCTCTAGACCTATCCATCCAAACGCTTGACGAGCGTTGATTTGGGTTTGCCTCCCATGCCAGAAACATTGATTGCTATAATATTTCTATTGGGCTCGGGGGAAAAACCGTTGCATGATCCATGTTGATATCGTTTTCTGAGATCTTTACGGAAGATATCATATTACAGGTTCCTATCGACGCTACTTCTGCCAAATCAATTGGAGGTGGAAGAGCGAAAGTTCCCATTAGTATAGGATCTTTTAGTAGGCCTACTCTGATATTCTGAAGCGAATGGGGGCTTCCATGGATCATGGGAATGCTTCGTGTAACTTGTGAACCATTGGGGAGGAAGTTTTGTTGGTCGACAATCGTAATCCCCCCCTGAAAGGGAAATGCAATCTTTCTAAAATAGGTCGACACAACGGCTGCCATGGCATATATCCATGGCCTTCCTAGTAGGATGTTGTAATCAAGATTCCCATCGATGACTTCAACATCTATTTCTACTGTTTTCCCTCCTAGTTCAACTTTCAAGTTATTTAGGATACCGTACGGGGTATATGTCCTTCCGTCGAATGCCTTTAATGTTGTTGAAGATCGCGACAAGGTTGGAGATCCTAAAGTTTTCCAGCAGCTCATTGACATGATACATGTAGATGCCCCCTCATCATTAATCGTTCGGTGAACAGTCTTGTTGAGGGCTTTCACTTGAACAAGGAAAGCTAATTGAGCTGGTAACTGAGGATCGTACCCTTTGTGGTCAAAGGATACAAGATTGGAATCCTTTGGATCAATCCCACCAATGGCTGATAACAAAGCCTGCCTTTGGGATGGGCAGTTTTGCAGTACTTCAAGAGTCGACATAGCGGATGGCGATTGGGCCAAATCTTCCACTATGTTATAATGCTGCGCCGCTCTAGTGCGAGGATTAAATGTCGACTTGTGTACTACTCCCTTCGGCGGTTTTATTGTCAATTCAGGGATGGTGGGTGGTACAACTTCTGTCGAAGTTGTTGTCGAAGTACTTGGTTGATCCTTATCCTTGTTGTTCGACAGCTGAGGATTCCCGTAATCTTTGTTCCTTGTCGAAATCAAAGCATCATTTTGCTGTTTCGAAATCGACAACATTAGCACTTGAGACGGGGAAGCATTTCCACTTTCAACCAGATTTGTTCCTGGATTCGGAAATGGATCGGTTAACACTGCTGAGGTTTTCGAACTTTTAAAGAATCTCTTAAGCTCAGCTTTGTATGGACATTCTCTTGTCCAATGATCCTCGTCGCATATCATGCATCCTGTAGAGGGTTTCCTATTTCCAGGAGGGTTTGAAGAAGATTTTTTGGGAGATTGCTCATCCTGTTTCTTCTTCTTCCCTTTTCCTTTCTTCTTGCTTCCTGGTTGTTTGGTTTCTTTGCCTTTATCTGTCGATACGGCATTTACTTCCGAAGCAAGAGGTTCGTCTTTTGCATTTTGACCTGAAACCTTACGGGCCTTTTTGGATGTGGCCTTTGTCGATTTCGCGTCTGTCGTGCCAATCACGCCATCGCCGGCATGAGAGTCATTGTTTGATTTAGGAGGAAGAGGAATCGAGGATTCCGGTCTAGGGGCGTCAGGTATTTTGTCGTAGAGCATGCCGGACTGAGTGTAAATCAAATCCAGATATTGTGCACGAGCGATCACTTGCTCTTCTGTTACGACTCCCCCCTTTGCCACATCTTCCGTGATGGAAGGCAGTAATGACTTGATAAACCATTCAACTAATATCTGATCGGGAACGTACGTTTTTACCATCCTACGACGACGCCGCCACTCATGTATATGATCGGATATGTGAGTAGCTGTTGTCTGTTTAAAGTTGGTAAGTAGTTCTATTCCCATTTCATACCTTATCGGTAATTGAAAATGGGTTAAAAAGGTTGTGGCTAAGGTGCTGAAGTTGTCGAACGAAGCTCTAGGCAATTCAATGTACCATTTTGCCGCCGGACTTGTTATTGTCCTCTGAAAAAGGCAAAGCCTTATCAAATCATCGTTTAAAGTGTTCGATGAACACCATAGATGAAATGTCATCACGTGATTCGATGGATCTTCACCCGGATTTCCATTAAATTTAGGAATATTTGACGGAAGTTTGTGTGGAATCGTTGGCCACCAAGGGGCGTAAGCAATTGGATCATTTGTTAGCCGGTTTAAATCAGGTAACTCTAAAGTTGCCACGAATGGTAACTGTTGATTCAGGATAGGTGAAGCATACCCAGGATACGATGGAATCGCCTGAGCAATTGGTCTTTGCATACCGGCATAATGCATTTGATGCTGATATGTTTGGTAAGGTTGGTGGACTTGACCATTATAAAATGGTTGATTTTGACCGTTTTGAATGTACGGCTGTCCACTATTTGCAAAGATCTGTTGCTCAGCACCTTGGTATACTTGTTGGAATTATGGTTGTTGGTATTGCACCAGCCACGATTGTGAAGCCATGTGCTGTTGCCCGATACTAACCGTTTGACCAAGGTGAGGGGTAATTGTACCCGTCTGGGCCTATGTCACCCCACTAGTTGGCGATTGCGGTTGAGTCGCAGGGTCAATAGGCTGTTGTATTACAACCTGAGAAACTTGAGGTTGACACACAATAGGCAGTGTTTGAACTTGTGACACAGTCACAATAGCTGGCGTAGTGGGTATGTTCGACACAGGTACGCATTGTTGCATCGAATATACAAACCTTGGTTGTTGGGGTAGTATAGGTACCCAACCACTTGATGTAATTCCAGTATAACCTGAATGCTGTTGTGAACTCCCGTATGGATATCCTCCTGGAGGTGGTAATGAAAGGGCGTATTGCCCCCCATACGGTGGTAATCCAGAACTCAAGGGAATTGTTTTCCCTTGGGGACCGGACTGCCCAAATTGACCTCCAAATGGATCAATTTGTTGAGACTCAACATAAGAGTTTCCGGGTATAATTCCGGACGAACAAACAGGAACGGACCAGACTGTTGAAATAGCCCCTGGATGGATTCCTTCTAGTGGTTGTGAGCTAGTCGGGACAGATGGTATGCCGACAAACATTGTCGGAGTGACAGCAGGGAGTTTTGTCATCGTTGTGTCAGAAGACACAGTCCTAGATGTTGACAGTTGTTCAGACATTTGTAGTCTATCCAAAAGATTACCTAGCGATTCTACAGGAACTTCCGCTGGTGGTAAACTAACTTCTGATGTCGAAGGAAATAGAGTGACCCCAACTCCAAAATGTGTTGGAGTACTTGCTTGCGGATCTTCTACAATTTCCTCTATCGCAATCAGACCAGGTGGAAGGGGAAGACCGTCAGGTCCGTAAAATATTTCTGGTGCCGAAGAGGCAGCGACAGATGTTTGAAAAGTAAGACTCTCTGAACCGGTTATGGATGGAACTGGTTCAGTAACACAAGTGCTTGTTCTCAAACTAGGATCAGTATCACTGTCCTTCTGTGGCTGTCAAACTTCTTCTGTTGAGGCAGGGATTCCAGAAATGCTTGGAGTAACTGGAGTCTCTAATGTCGTTGGAACACTTGTTCTAACTTTTATTGGAGACTTGGATCCAGTTAAACGAGTCCGCTTTGTCCGTACTGGTTTCACTTCCGGAGACAAAGATGGTTGACTCGTAAGCCTCCGCGAACGACAGGGTTTCAATTGACTTTCTTCCACGATTGCGGATTACTCGATCAACTAAAATAAAAGGGAAAGTATGTTTCCGTGTTAAATAAATTTTAGACGCTTTTGACGCAACTTGCTTTTTTAGTTTTAAAGAGTCGAGAAAAAACAAAAGATGACTCTAGTCTCCTTCGATTTTTAATGAGCCTGAAGTGACAAGTGCTCAGATGGACCTTTTCCGTTAAGGAGTCTAAAAAGGAACGAAAGGGACTGCTCTGGAGGTCTAGGTAGAGGGAGTGCCAAACCAATCGCAAAACCGCAGAATACTTTTTAGGGTACGGCGGTCAATCTTCCTGAATGCTGTGTTCAGTGCATTGCGATCAGTAGGGCGGCCGACACGGCTTCCTATGGATAATGGTTTTATGCCTATAGGGGTCTCCCAATATATACTCGATGGTACGTGGGAGCACAAGTCCGTACTAGCACTTATCGTCTCAAAGTGGAGGAATCACCCAACCAACAGTGAGGACAACAGTTACCAGGCTTTATGACGTCGGAATACGTCTCTAGCCTAGACCTCTAGATGTTGTGCGTTAAGTTACAAAGCGTTGTTAAGTTCATTGAATTTATTTTAGGTTGATCTTTCTTATGAAGTTTTCCTTTTGGGTTCACCATGAGATGTAGATGTAATTCCTAAAATGCAGTCTAAAGATGATAAGCAAGCTTTTATCTCTTTTCAGCAATGAAAATCCTAGCTACAAGGGGAAAAGAAAGACACAATCTTTTCTCAAAGAGCAAAGAGCACACTGTAAATGCATTTTTCCTAAATCAAGCCATACAAACTGTCAATATGCAAATGCACTTGTGCATGTACTTGTTTTTCACTTTCTTAATATTGATGCCTAAAAAGAAAGTTGTTGTACAAATTTGAATTCGATTTCAAGTGAAAAACACAAACAAGCTTCTTTTCGAAATCAAAAGGTAGAGACGATTACGACACTTTATGATTTTGAAGTAAACACTTGTTTCGACACTAGAAATTCACAAATTCAAACCAAAGGCAAAAGTAAAAGCGTAATCAATTGTCAACAGCAAATAAACTTTCTCCTAAGATCAAAACGACACTTACGACAGATCTAGATCTAAGGGCAACAGTATGACCAGTTTACTTTCGCAATGGGAAACTGTAAATGACGTAACAAATACACAAAAACAAATAAAGTTTCTTTTATACAACTGAGGTAGAATTAAGGCAAAGAAAAGGGGCTTTTAAACAGACAAACACACTGATCAGAGGCTGCAAAAATCAGAGGCAAAACTGAAAAAAGTGAGCAAAGAACCTCAGCTAGGCAGGGCTAGGCTGATCAACGCACTTGCTACATAGAGAAACTGAATTGCAACGTAGGTATCCCTCTCGGGAACTGCGCTGAAATGCAGAGTCTCTTCACAGAGCCTGCGCTGAAGCAGAAACGAGAATTTTCTCTGGCTTCTGGGTCACAGTTTGCAGTTTAATCTATGGTTTTTGGCCGGATAAAAGCAATCAAATGTGTACAATCAGAGGGTTGATTTACAAGAGGTTTGAGAGCTATCACAAAGGGTAATCAGATCATTTGTGCGTCAACTGTTCAGATCATAAACAGGCCCTGTGAATGGACTAGAGTAGCAGATGTCTACTTTGCATTTGTAAATGGAAAATGCAGTTCGATTCGCCACTCCTAAGTTTATGAGATGAACAACAATAGAAACACAAATAAACTAACTAGACACGATCCCCAGCGGAGTCACCATTTTGTTTTCGGGAAAAGTGTCTATTCAGAATGACCCTATCCCATAGGGTTGTGACAGAGACCTCAGAAACAAACAAGGAAAACTACTCTTGTGCTCTTCTTTATGAACTATAAACGAAGATGATTAAGATGAACCGACCTGTGTCTTGCGCTAGTTGTTCGATCCAATCGATCCTCTCTTTGCCAGCTTCCACCGATCTGCTCCCTCACTTGCCTAGCATCACCAAGTTCCTGCAAGTTCACAGAAGAGAGAAACTACACAAAGACATATATTTATGTTCATAAAAAGCTTAGGATCAGATTTAAGCTAAACATACAAATATAACACACATCAAATATACCAGCATGTAGGAGAAACTCAAGTAGTTTTATTGATAAAACAAGAAGATCCAGGAGGAGTTACAACCGATGATTCCTAATCCAGCATCAGCCTCCTAGCATAGAATCCCTTCTTCACCTCCAACAAAGCATAAATCACCCAATACTCTGATATCAATCACAAAACCAACAACAATTCTCTGCAATGTACAAAATTCCAGCCTCTGGATCTCTTGGTGAGGGATCCATATATAGATGTATGCAAAGAGGATGAGTCAGCTCTTGAATTGATTATTGGCTTCTCTCTATCATTTCTTGCTTCCACTTGGAGACTGAGAGCCTCTTACTCATCACTGGTCGAATTCAGTGAGGCAAGTGTCATTGGAGAAGATTCTGGAAGCTTCCATTGTCTCTCCACCTCGTTGGATGACTCTGCCACTTGTCATTTCTTGCTCAACGCACCCTGGTAGTGCATTCAAGTGCATTGCAACACACCTAGCCAGTGTATTTGGGTGCTTTGCAACGCAGCCAGCTAGTGGAGCACTTGAAATGATCCTGTTTTGACTAGTTTTGAGCAGTTTTTGGTGGAGAACTTCTGGGAGAAGCTGTAATTTGTTGACCTTGTTTCTTTAGGAGCTGGAACAACACTTTTAGGGACTTAGGATCCCTTGGTTTATGGAGATTTCATGCTTATAGCTGTAAGGCACAAAAATGTCTATAACAAATACATACTAATATTAATGAACTATTTCATTGCTTAAATATGGATATTGTTGAATTAGTGTTGTTATGATATTTTGGTTGTTGTTTATCTTGTGAACTAATTTGTAGGTTAATCAACAAGTCTTTCCCCAATTCACTCATGGGTCTCTCTTAGGATAGTACTAATACTTACCTGATTAGAGGCTCATACCCCTTTACCATCATGAAGTATTCCTTTACACTTCACATATGGTGTCACATAGATCTTACATGCTTCCCCAAAGATGCGTTTATGATCTTTTATGCACGTTTTGTAATCGAAGCATGTCTCTAAATCTTTCATAATGGTAGTCAAACCTTATAACCAGTTGAGACTGCTACACTAAATGGTATGAGGTCTAATTGGGACTTCATATTAGGGAGATCCTATGTATGTTGGCGACATCCATCGTCAACAACAAGATTGATGGTCCTCCTTTGTGCTATTTAGTTTATTTGAAACCTACACCACTATTCATTCAGAAATAGTGAATAAACCTTTGAAGGTTTCCTACAACTAATTTATTCCAAGGATAGGTGTGATATAGTCCCAAGGATGTTTCTAAATTTGAAATATGAGTAACTTTTTCCTTTATAAATTCCCATGCTTGTTGCAATTTTCCTCTTAGCTATTTGTTTTCCTTCTCAAGTTTTTCTCTTATATTTACCTCATTTATCCTTAGTAAGGCCATCTCTTCCCTCATATTTCTCATTTCATTCTCCATCTTAGAAATTCCATCCACTCCCTTGTCTTGTGATGTTCTTTTCTATCAGTGTATTTCTACTTTTTCCTTACCACCTCAAGCATTATGTGGGTCACTACGTGTGCAGGGAGTACTATTGGAGCCCCTAATTTTTTGTTTAATTTTGTTAAGTATGGAATTGTGCAGGAGGATTGAGGAGCACATAAGGTATGGGTGGTGAATAATAGAGGTCTAGCACAAAAGGTAAGGCACGATGCAGGAGGATGTTGCACAAGAAGAAGGTAGTGACACCCGAGGAGAGGAATACAAGGAAGTATCAAAGTTAGGCTTTTGCAGTAGGGATGAAGCCAACAAGGGATGTCTTAGCAGCAATGATATTATAGATATTTTTTAGATCAAGGGAATATGGTGGAGTGGAGAAACCCAATGGGAAGGTATTTTGAAAGGTCTTTAGTTTGTATGGGCCAACTAAGAGATAGGAGTAGGAAATATCCTAATGGCCACGAGACAATTGGAATGATTATGGAAAGGGTTGAGAAGATTCAAAGAGCTTCCAAGAAAAGATAAAAGGAAATGTTGAAGACATATCATAGGTTGGAAGTGAGAGGAAGGCTGATAGAGGAGCTTTCCCAGTGAAGAATCCATGAAGTCAGCTGTCACTAGTAATTCCCTTATGTTATGTTTTGTGTCTATATGTTTGTATTCATAGCTATGTATGTTAGAGTCTATAACTAATAGGTGGTTCTGTTATAAAGTTCATGGATATATATATAGTTTTCTTCGCACTATAGGAATTTTTTATACAAGGTGTAGATCTGAAAGGTTGGTGATATTGGTGGTGTAATGTTCATATTGGAGTGCATGGAGCCTTTTTCCTTTATGATAATATGATACAGTGGATGGCTAGGTTGTGATTTATGTTTTTTGTTGATATCTGAATGTATGATGTTGTTTAGAGTGCATTGGATTTCTATGCGTTGAATGTTTCATGACAGATACGAATATTTGTGAATGATTTCACTTTTCTAGAAATTTATGAGTCTATTTATGCTTGTAGATATTATTTCTTGTTTGTAAAGAACTAGTCTTTGATATCATTGATGTATCAACTAATGGTTGAAGGTGTAAGTTACTATGATCTCACACAATTTTTAATTCTTACTTGTGCGTTGTTTGGTAAAGCAAGAGACCCAAGGGATTGTGCAGGGTGTAGGTCTAAGGGAATGGTAAAGTTTTTTTCTAGTAGGATTCTAGGGTCATAAGTCATAGAGAGCCCTGTCAGACTACAAAAACCTAGTTTTGACAATCACCAATTAGTATCTCGGGTGAGACTTCGCCCACTTTGTGGGTGTTTCTTGTAAGTTCCGATGTTGAGTGGGACTTTTGGTCACTACATAGAAAATCCTGAGTCGGTTAAAACCCCGTGCACCAACAAATGGCTCTGTTTCGGGATTGGGATGGTTGCATGATGGGATTGTTTCATAGGAATGTGGAAGCCATGGAACTGCAATAGGGAAGGGATTACACGATGGTTTATATGGAAACAACACGAGTTTGTTGCAATAGGGATAGGAGATAAGGACCATAGTATAGATAAATGGCTACAAAAGTATGTGCTCATCGACTTCCATGAAACTTTCTTCGAATAATTTAACAATATCTTGACAGAATGGATTTAGAAGTTGAAGAAAAGTAATCTAACATATCATCATGATGGATCAAGGAAGTGGATGTCAAAGGAGGTACATTAGCTCTAGGAAGTAAGTAATAAAACCTCTCATGTTATATATTTCTGGCTCGAAAGCATGTTGGAAGGGTGCATTGTCAAGTTTGTAGTGGAAGAAATGGTGTCAGATACTTCAGTGGAGCAGAAGTTTCTAAAGGGGCCAAAAGATAGGTTCATAAGGTCGATACCATTACTTATCAAGATGTTGTTATATGATCATGGAGTTATACCCCTAGATTCTAACATTGTGAGAATCTAGATAGCTTAGACACAACGAGAAGTGGCGGAAAGCCACAGGATGGTCCAATAAGAAAGGAAAGGGAAAGAAGTTGGATGACTATGGTGGGAGTTGATAGTTGGTCTGGATCTAGACACAGATAGGAGAAGAGATAAGATGAAGAGAGATCTTTAAGGGTGGAACTTTGAGGATTAGAAAGAGCTTTTGACAAGGTGACATGGGTGGAGGTAGATCATCATTGGTCCTGAAGAGAGGAGAATCCTGGAGAGAGGGGATAGTATGGGCCACTGAAGGAAGAGGAGTAGTGCTAGTGACTAGAGATATGAAGGAAAAAATTATGTATTTCATGGAAAGATGAAGAGGAAGGAGAATAATTGAACCCACATAGTACATAATATTTGGAAGCAAAATAGTGGAATCAGACTGTGCTTAGTGTTGAGCCCTCAATCCTGTGCACATATTCGAATCAGTAGATCAGTATTCAAGATATTGTGTTAGGTCCCTATACTACTAGTGTAACCCCTTATTATTATTAGTACAACCCCCTTATTGTATTTTTGTGCCCATGTATTCCCCATATTTTTATTATTGTGCCCCATAGAAGCCCACTATTGTTATTATTGTGCCCTTATATTATTATTGTTATGTCGGCTCCGATAATATTATGACTGCTTAGACTCCTATATATAGATTGGAGGTATTTTCATTTGTATCATCCCAAAATTGGCTATTTGTGTAATGTAACGGAGTTTTACCCCTCGAAGAGGATGAATTATAGGGCATTGATATTAATTTTCTATCTTTTTGTGAGCTAGTTTCATAACATTTGGTATTAGAGATTTGGATTCTAGGGTTTCGCTACTCCAAATAGGTCATCATGGCCTTTTCACTATAACTTTTTTTTGTGACATTTCAGAAGCTAAGAAAAACCGCATTTGATATGAAATCTTGTTGAACTTCATGTACAAATTTCAGATCTTGTCATGCTATATTTTAGGATATATGATCTGAGGAAGTTAGGGTTTTTGCAAGCCCCATAATTTCGTCTAAAATAGGTCATCTGGAATTTTCACTATAAATTTTTTGCTACAAAGTTTCAGAACCTAAAAAAAAAACATTTGAGAAGTAATCGGTCTGAACCTCAGGTCTGAATTTTAGATCTTGTCTCGCTACATTTTCGGGTATATGATCTGAGGAATTTAGGGTTTTGGCAAACTCCCAAATTACATCCTAAATAGGTGACCTTGGGAAAATCATCATAATTTTCGCTCTAAGCATCAGATTAAAATTTCATCAGAAGTTACAAAACGAGGATGGACTGTATTTTTTTTGGGTATAACTTGGAGAACCTAAGCGTGAAACAATGATAGGTGGAATGTCATATAAGTTCCCTCTACTAAACTAGTCTATAATTAGGTCATCGCAGGAGATTGGGAATAAATCTTTCTTCAGGAATCCAATTGTGATCAAAATTGTGGACTTAGAAAGAGGACTCAAAGGACTATTACAGGCCAAAATTTTAGAACTTAAAGATCTGAAAATATAGAGTTACAGCCATTTCAAGATCAAGCTCCTAAAATCAAGAAAAAGCAAGATGAAGAAGTTGGATGGCAAGCATCTAGTAAATTAAATACTACAGATGAAGAAATATTTTGATCTACATGGTGTACCACTATTACAAAAGGTACGGATTACATCTAAATGTTTAGAACCGAAACATTTTTTATGGTGTAAAGGGCTTTGTTCTCGTAAACTACTTGCCCTGTGGTCAATTTCATGGAGGAAATGATAGCACATTATGAGGATACAAAGAGCAACACCTTCTTTAGCCAATTGATAAATCTCAAACAAAAGGGTTCAATGGCAGAGCATATTGAGGATTCCAAAAATTGAATATAAGGGTAAATGATATTCCAGAGAAGAAAATGGTTGATGTCCTCATCAGGACTTTAAAGGATAACATTCAACACGAGGTTCGTCTTTGGTAACCTAATTCATTGGACAAGGCATTTAGGTTGGCAAGAAAAATTGAAAGCGAAATTATGGAAACAAGGAATCCCAACACTCACGACTATTATGGAATTGTTTTTTCTCCTAGCCTTCCACAACCTACAAGGTTTACACCACAACAATTGGAAGAAAAAGGAGAAAAAGGGCTTTGTTACAATTGTGATAGCAAATGCACTAAAGGTCATAAGTCTGTTGAGAAGAAATTATTTTACATAGATTATGAAGAGGAGGAAGAGAAGGATCAAGAAACATCAAAATAAGAGGATATACACCAAGAACCCACCCCAGAGAAAGAAGAAATGGATTCGACCATATATTGTAAAGCATTGGAAATAATTACCACTCCTAAAACTCTCAAGATACAAAGACATATCAAGAAGAAAAAGGTTCAAGAAGTGAAAGATCACATCGAGAAAGAATAAATGAATCTGACCATATCTTGTAATGCATTGGCCAGAATTACCACTCCTAAAACTATCAATATAGAAATACATATCAAGAATAAAAATGTTCAAGAAGTGAAAGATCACATCGAGCATCAAGAAATGAATCTGACCATATCTTGTAATGCATTGGACAAAATTACCACTCCTCAAACTATCAAGATAGAAGGACATATCAAGAAGAAAAAGCTAATAGTGTTGATTGATTCAGTCAGTACCCATAATTTTATTCATTGTAAGATAAGCAAGGAATTGAATTGCTTCCTATATCCAACACCAGAGTGTCAACTGATGGTTGCAAGTGGAGGAACCATAAATTTCTCTGGAAAGTGCCATAATATCAAGCTATCCATGGGAGAATATGTATTGAATAGTCCAATGCTTTCCATTCCAATGGGTGGTCCTGATGTTTTACTAGGAGTCAAATGCTACAATATTTCAGTACGATAGCTTTTAATTTTCAAGAACTTTTATTGAAATGTTTTTGGGAAGGAAAGGAAGTTGAATTGAGGGGTATCGAAGGGAAACAGAGAAGGATAATGAACTCTAACAGCATGAAAAAGCTTCTAAATAAAGAACCACGAATCATAATTGCACAATTATGTTCACTAGAGGATCCCACATCTAAATCATGTATTTCTCCATATCTCCAAAATGTTTTGGACAATCATTCCAAGGTATTTGAGACTCTCAAAGGCCTCCCACCTATTCGTGATCATGATCATGTTATTCATTTGATTCCAGGAAGTGTTCCTCCAAACATCAGGCCTTACAGATATTCATATTCCCAAAGGAGTGGGAACTCATTCAAAACTTGCAGAAGATCCCAGTTCAAACAGTATTGCAATAACTTGATAAGGAAAGAAAAAACATCTTGGAACCTGAAGTAGTCATAGAACTGACAAATCGAGAGCTACGAAATAGATCAATTTCAGAGTATCTAATCGAGTGGAAGAACTTACTCGTTGAAGATTTCACATGGGAGGACAAGAATTTATACAGAAGCATCAAGAACTACTCAAGCATTGAGGAAAACACTTTTTGAAGGATAGGAGCATGTTAGGTCCCTATACTATTAGTGTAACCCCTTATTGTTATCAGTACAGCCTGCTTATTATATTATTGTGCCCATGTAGTCCCCATATTGTTATTATTGTGCCCTTACATTATTATTGTTATGTTGGCTCTGATTATATTATGACCCCTTAGACTCCTATATATAGAAAGGAGGTCTTGTCATTTGTATCATCCAAGAATTGTTCATTTGTGTAATGGAAAGGAGGTCTCCCCCTCGAAGAGGCTGAATTATAGGGTGTTGATATTTCTTTTCTATCTTTTTGTGAGCTAGTTTCATAACATATTGATATGACTAGCATAGAGGATAATTATAGTCAAGGAGGTAGAAATACTATTAGTAGCGAGATTGGTTAGATTGTGGGAGGAGCAGTGCAAGCTACTTAATTTCAGAATGGTGTTCATTCAAGCATGAAGTTTTATGGTAGTTTAGCAAGTATAGGTGGAAGTACTTCATCAAGAAGCATCGCATAAATTAAATGGTGGGTTTGGACTTATGAATTCCAAAGTTCCATGGTGCTAGGGCTAACAACCCATAACAATATTTATTCATGTGTGGGGTCATCTAGATAGCCAAGTAGGTCCAAGACAAGGCCACAAAAATTGCAAAGCTAGAAGCCACTTTCAAGGATCGTGCATTGATGTGGTAAATGAATTTTAAAATCATGACTCTAGCTAGATAGAATAGAACCCTAAATGAGATCAGGTAGGCTTTAATAATGGAGTTCCAGAATATGAAGTAAAATTCCCAATGCATTACCAAATTGAAATAAATTAAGCAAGCTCCAAATGAGTCAGTATGGGACTTTGATAAACTATTCAAGGTTTTGAAGGATAAGATGACATTTGAGATCCTGAACATTCAACGTAAATAATGGTTTATTGTGGGATTGTTTCCACATATTATAATTCCATTGACACAATAGCCAATAGGAATGTAGTTAGTGGCTTTGGAGTTGGTGCTAAAAATGGAGGCTTCGCAAGCAGGAGGTGGAGAGAACACTAGCATGGCCTAGGTGCAGTCACAATTCACTATGTTGAATCTACAACTTTAGGATTTGATGAAGGGAGAGGAGAAGTAGGATGAAGTATGGTGTACCATCTACTAGACAGAGGCCCACCATAGGTGTTATAGTCCATTTTGTCACATTAGGTCAATAGGACTACAAATTTGATCAATCAACATCCATGAACACCCATTCATTATCCCTACGCAAATCCCTAAGCATGAATCTCCCAAATCCCCAATTTTTTGGGCTTCATTACTTCATTTTAGTGGTTTTAAAACATAGCACATGCCGACCCTTTAAGGGCCCGCATTCAATGGTAGGTTTTTTAGTTTTTCACCTTACTCGATCAACAACAAGTTGTCCTTTTTTGGAGGTGCGCTGGTTCTAGAAATTTGGGAAGAATAAAAATAATCCTGAAATTTCCTCTTCTAGAAGCTTCTAGGGTTGTTACAACCATTTACCTTATATAAGAAATTTGAATCCTATCTAATCCTACCTTGGAGATTTCACCTCTTATCCCTTCATCTTATCCTCCCTTCCTAAGTGGATCTCAAGCCTTGATAAATGGATAAGAATTCCTAAACTACCATCCTCTCGTATAAATCTACAACCATCTACAACAATAGGGTTGGGTTTTGGAGACTAATCATACCCTTATGGTGTTGGTTTGATTATAAGTAATTTATAATTTCCATTCATTAGGGTGACCTTTAGATGTGTATTGTGACAAGGAAGGACAAGTCAACATGGGGAGATCTCTACATGATCAGCTTTCACTTTTGATTCTAAAGTCTCTCCCTTCATATTAATACAAAGAGTATATTGTTTTCCTATATATGTGTTATGTTATGTTTAGATTCATATATTTCAATTCTACGTTGATACATTTAATAGAATGATTTGATAATTCCACATAGATTTCATAGAAATTTGTCTTGTTTTGATTGTTTGTGCAGGTTCTAATTATAGAAATCGAAGCTACGGTTGGAGCTTACAAGCCAGGAGGAGAGAAGATATTGTTATGGATCACAATTAAGAATCTTTCCATTCTCTAATTTCTCTAAGAAGAACTTTATAGTATTTTCTTTGTGTTGTTGAAGACCAGACCACTAGGTCTAGGGAAGATATTGATGTCCATAGTCTTAGATTATGTATAACAAATTAGTGACTCTGTTGTAGATCGATTCATTCCCTTAGTGGTTTCCTTGACTTTATCCCTTGTTACACCTCTTGAACATATCTCTAGTGTATCGCAAAATTTTAATTGACCTTAGGAAGACCATTCATTGAGCTTCATTTGATTTTTTGTTTTGTCAGAAACTAACTTTTCTTTATCAACGCACCCCCTGGTCTACTGACAGAACATTGTAGAGAATCCTATACTTCCCTGCACCAGCATTGCAGAGCACTGGTAGCCTATATGCACTTGCATTGACCCTTGTGTCATGCAAAAAAATTCCTTTTAATGCTTTTCTTTCTGATTAACTTGGTTCCAGTTGGTCCTCCTTCTGTCCCTAAGTGTGTTTAGGCCTCTCAAAATCCTCCATATTGTTTTCTTTTGGTTTTGAGTGCCTTTAATAAGAATTTGTTTAGATTTTTCTTTGTTCTTATCATTAGGTCATTAGAAAATTGATTTCTTGATCATTAGGTTGCTTGAAAGAATTAGTGTTTTAGTCATTGTTATGAATATTTTTTTTTATCAATGATTAGGAGAATATATTAGTTTTCATCTGAAAATTAAGTGGAATTGGAAAGAAAAATCTTATGCATCATGCATTGCATCTAGGGTTTTGAGAGTGAAATTTTAATCAGGAACATTTTCATTAGGCGAATTTCTTAACAATATTGTTTGTTTCATCTTGTATGTTGCATATTCTTTGTTCTTTTCCCTCCCATATATAGATTTCATTGTAAAGAAAAGTTTCATTTTATCCTACTATTTTGCATTTTAGAACATTCAAGTGAAATTTGTGGTGAGCCTTGAAAACTGAAACTTAACTCAAGATAAACTTTAAAAAATATTCAATCAACCTAATGATAATTTGTAACATTAATTCAAAAATCTAGAAGTCTAGGCTAGAGATGTGTTTTGGCATTTATAAAGGTAGGAGCAATTGTTTTTTTTAGCATTCCATTCCAGGGATGATATCCCATTCCACATACATAATTGTATCAGACTGTGCTCCACGTACCTCCAGGTATATTGGATGGCATTCCACGCATGAAAAGCATATGGGAACACTCTCATCCTATAGTTACACATTAGAAAACACTAACACAAACTTCACTTCCATGTACCATCGAGTATATTTTGGAAGTCCAACATAGGTTGGTATCCTCACCATAGGTAATTGAGTCGACTGCATTATATAATGTGATACACCGAACACAACTTTTAGGGATATTGCCTGCTCGTACATAAATTCTTTGTTCTCCAAGGTTGTATATAGCAGTGTAGAGTCTGAAGATTGTCCTACCATGACATCCTTCTGCCCAATAATCCTCTCTTTTTCATATATATTTACCACTCAATAAAGCCATATCTAAAAGGTTTTGATGAAGGTATTCATTAGTATGTTTTCTTGTTCATATTCAGCTGTATACCCTATTATTTCAATTAAAGTTGTAATTAGCTATTGAATCAATCTATTTTCGCAGCGAGTCCATGATTCTGTAGCTGCCTTCATTGTTTGCGAGGTTCTAGAGTTCCAGGTCAGCAATGAAATGTGCAGATGGATAGAAGATGACTCCCTCATGGATACCTTCCTATCCACTCCAAACTGTTTTCTAAAAGAGGCACAAGAGATCATGGTCAAACTCTGAGTCAACCGCTGGATTAATGTAAAACAGAGCCTGAGATCAGCTGAAACCTTATCATTTTTCTTTCAAAATAGAAAAATGATGGTTTCATGATATAAGTTTAGATACGATTAATAGATATTAGGCATAGGATCTTCATGCAATTATGCAAGGGAAATGCTATAAAGCTAATGGTCACAGTGTTATTTGGGTGCGCACCGAATGATATGTTTTCTGAACAATTTGTGAATTTCATGTGAATGAATTTGGTTTTTGTGTGCAAGCGTTGTATTGATTTGAAGCTTTGAACTAATATGTGGAGGGCCCATACAAACAGTGGCAGGTTTTAATCAAATACAATATGATTCCCTTCAATTATTCAATTGCTCTGTTTTGTGTGATCATGCTGTATAATGATTTCAAATCGTTATCTGCATAAGAACTCTACTTTGCTTTATAGCTAGATTAGACTGTTGTTTACTTTTATTTATACCTGGTACGACACATTTATTTCCTTTTCTTATTATCCAACATAATTAAAGTGTGTTCAATCCATATATGGTTCTTGGATTACTTTGTTTGAGCAAAAATTGAACAAGCAAGAAGACCTCTCCTAAAATAATTGATTTCAACAATGTTCCTTCATAGCTGCTAGAGTGAGGTTTCATTTTGCACTTAGAGAATTAGGAGCTGCAACAAGGAGATTTGAAATCAAATCCCAACAATCTAACATAAGTAAAATCACCCTGACATCATCCACAAACTGATTGAATCGAGGTTAATTCCTAGGAAACTTAATCAACATCCTTAAGAATTACAACATTAATACAACTGACAAAGATTAGACCTTGAAAATTGCATAACGACCTACTAAAACAACTTCTAAGCACATATTGTGCACCTATGCTTCATCAGTCTAATCACTCTGGTTGACAATTTATGATTGCCAATTCAAGGACATTGAATTGACCAACATTTTGGCGCCGTTGCCAGGGAAGTATAATTAGAAGTAAAAAAAACAAACAAAACCATCAATTAAAACATGACATGCATAGGAATAGAGACTCTAGAGGTAGATTTGTAGGATGAGGAGGAAGTTTAATTCCCACAAATCCACTTACTCCACCATGATTTCGAGATTCCACACCACCTACTCAAACCCAAATTCCATTTAGAGGTCGACAAAGACTTCCTAGAGTCTCAAGATTAGAAATTCAATCCAAAACTTCACCTACTTCTTCTATTGAAGCTTTAATTGAAGAAAATCCTACATCCTCAACTACAAGTGTAATCTTTCTTTCCCCCACTGGTGAAAAAATCGTGGGAGAAGAATTAGAAATTCCTAGTGAATAGGAGGCATTGTAAACTTATGTTGAACTTAAAATAAAACTATCTTAGCTCTGAAGAATCTATCATGGCTGAATAAGAAGGAGAAGTACATAATGTCCATGGTGAAGAGGATAGGATTGGAGGTAGAGGAAGAGGAAGAGGTAGAGGTAGAGGAGGGGGAAGAGGTAGAGGGAATCAAGATCCTTCGGGGTTCCCTATTCTTAATGAAGATACAACCCTCACAATGAAAAATATATCACCCTATATTATTCCTAATTTCCATGGGAAGAGAAACAAAGATATAGAAACATTTCTCTTCGAATTTGAAGTATTATGCAGCTCATATGACTATTTGCATGATGCTCAAAAGTTGAAATTATTCCCTGCTATTAGCACTTAGAACTTTTCCCTAAAAGTTTTAAGAAGAAGGAAAGGATTGAGGTAACCACAAACCAACTTTTAAGCATATGCTCTAGACAACCTATGGCTCAGAGAGGGCTCTCTATATCATTTAGCTTTGTTTACTGGGAAATTAGGCTAGTTCTTAAGGTTCGGGGGGTATTGATTTGTATTGAAGGTTGGATGGTGGAATCCTTAAAACAGATGGATAGAATGATGTTTTTGGACCACTGGGCTATGGAGTCAAAGAAAGGGCAGTAGAACTAGAATTAACACACTAAAGGGAGTGTTCAAAGGGCAAGCTAGCAGAGTAAAGTGCATGTCTTTGGGCCAGATGGGTGAAATGATCTTAACCAGGGTGAGAGAGCACTTAAGAATTCTCAAACCATGATTAATATGAGGAACAAAGAATAATCATGAACAAAGGGAAATTAAGAATCATTTTTTATGGATTATAGGGAGGCTACCTAAACTAAGGAGAAATCAAGAATTCCTTAACTTAGATAATTAGCAGAAAACATTAAAATGCATAATAGTTAAAACAGAGTGCAATGAAGCAAATTCTGAGATCTCATTCCATATTATAGCATTCATATTTTAGATATACAATAAATATGGTGGAAAAATTTTAAAGAAAGATAACAACACAAGATAAAATACTTGTCTACACTTTGCTCTACCCATGAATCATGTGAAATGTCTTGTCTTTATTCATTAATACAGCTTGCTGGTCCAATCAGTGATGCAATAGCTTACAGTATTTTGATCGAAAAGGTCTATAGAAATGTATAAGAATCCACACCTAAATACTTCGAATTGTGAAGTATTTATACAATAATTATTACAAAATATCTCAAACTAACTTGAGATCTAATCTAGGAAATACAAAATATCTTCTTGCAAGAAGATAGAGATAGCTATTGAACTATTTCGTGTTGTCCCTTTTATTGTGCTACTACTAGCTTTTATGGTCAGATTTGTAGCCCTTTATGCTAGCTTTCTGTTGTGGTCTTTTACGCTTGAATCTTCATTGAATTTTATCTTTCGCTTGACACTCTTTGACACTGATACATTTTGGCATGCTGACCTGTTTCCATCTATTTACCTAGTTGTTTTGCTTTTAATGTGTAGTGACTTTTTTTCTGTGAATTTCTTATAGTAAATCAGACATATTTTCCCACCATTTAGATTCAAGTAACCTGATATTCATCATTTGCCTATATATCTCGTCAGCCTTAGTATACTTGGCAAAATTGGGCTTAGTGATGGACAAGTGTTTTATCTCATGCTGGAGAAAAAGCAAGTCCTCAAATATATTATACAAAACTTTTCCTGTTGGTAGTGCTTTTATTCCTGAAGTGCTAGCTTGTGTTGGCATTATGACTCAGGTTTGGCGCTATGGCATAGGTGTTGTCCTTGATGGCAACTCACTCAAGTGGCAAATCTCTATTCAGGCTCTCAAAATAATAGAAAATGTGATACCCACAGGTGCCCCAAACAAGACATGCGAGCATACCTGCAGGTTCTCCAAACAAAAGGTGCGGTCGTCAAATTCACTCACTCCAATCCAGAAAAGCACGCGCACGTGGGAATTTTTATGATTGATCCATGGTATTTAGTCTGACGTGTTTGATCCTATGGTTTTGGTCCGTGGTATAGCATCTAAAATATTGAACCCTGGTGTTGGGTCCCTTGTATTGGCTTTCTATGGTTTTGATCCATGGTTTGTGTAAGGGCTTGCCTATAAAAAGGAAAGGAGATCATTTGGCTAGACACTTGTGAATGTTGAATATCTTAAGTTGAACTAGATCTGAAATACTTGTAATTGGTTGATGAAATAGAATTAAACCTAAGCATAAGAAGCCTGATCAATTGAGGGGTCATGATCTCTTTGGCTTATGATCAGATCTGTGGATCTGATAGTCTGGGGTACAATTGAGGACTGATAAAGTGTTTATATCTGGAGGTCTGCAGGCAAGATACAGTGTAGGTGCAGAGGTTCTCAGCCAGTAGAAGGAGCAGGTATAGAGGTTCGCAGTCCAGTAGAAGGCCCAGGTTCAGAGGTTCACAGCTCAGTAGAAGGCGCAGGTGTGGAGGTTTGCAGCTCAGTAGAAGGCGCAGGTGTGGAGGTCCGCAACCTAGTAGAAGGCGCAGGTGCGGAGGTCTGCAGCCCAGTAGAAGACGAAGGTGCGGAGGTGCACAGTCCAGGAGGCGGATCAGGTGTGGAGGTACGTTGTTGAGTAGACAGATCAGGTGCGGATCTGCATAGGATGGACACAACAGAGGTGCGGATATTCATAGGTTTATATTAGTGAAGTTGCAGACTTTTCTTGAAATATTTGTTAGCTTCCTTTTGTCTATTGCTACAGAATTCTGGGTTTAGATTACTGGTATTGCTTGTCTGGTTACTGCATTTTGAGAGGTTATTGGTTGATTCATTAGTTGATTGTAAAAGTAGATTGGTTGATTCACTTGTACTTGATGATTATTTGATGTTCAAGGATCCAGTATGAAAATTAATGAAACGTGGTCCTTGGAAGAAAAGAAGTAGGTCAGCACCTACGTACTAGTAGCGCAGCTAGTACAAGAGCTAAGGGGGTTGTAGCTCCCTTCCAGGAGGGACTGGAAAATGAGAGAGGGTTGTAGCTCTCTGCAGGTTGCAGCCTGCGCATTGGTAAAGGACAGCACCAGTATGGAATCATTGTAAAAGAAGTTTCTAATTGAAAGAAGATAGAGACACATTGCAGCGGGTGGTTTTCACCCACATTGGGTTTCCACCTTATATCTGGTGTTCTTTGGTGTGACCGTCTGTTTTTCTTGTTCCTGTTCATTATTATGTGGTACTGACATTCAAATTAATGGTTAACATCTGAAGAATAAATTAAATTATAAATCTAGAGGGAATATTGAAAAGAATTTGATAATACTTATTCAGCCCCCCTCTTAGTATTATTTCCAACAATTGGAATCAAAGAAAGTCCTTCAAAAGAAGCTTGATTGCTTGAAGGAAGATCTATCATCATGAGAAACTACGAGAGAGAAGCATCGATCAGGCCACCGATTTTTGATGGGACAAACTTCGTATATTGGAAGGTAAGAGTCACTGCCTATCTTCAATCTCTAGGTACAGAAGTCTGGGATATCATAGATACAGGGTACACTTTTCCGTCAGCAACACCTACAGATCCGGCTGGTAAGAAGAAATATGAAACAAATGCTAAGACTGTCAATAATCTATTAGGATGTCTATCTCAATCAAATTTCGTTAAGGTTATGCAGTATAAATCCGCAAAAGAAATATGGGACAAGATTTTTCTGAGCTATGAAGGAGATGGACAGGTAAAATGAGCAAAACTTCAAACCCTCATAATTCAGTATGAAAATCTCAGAATGCACAATGATGAAAGTGTGGCTAACTATTTCCTTCATGTAGATGAGATTGTTAATTGTATGAAAAACTTAGGTGAAGAAGTAAAAGAGGTTGTTGTGGTTGAAACAGTTCTAAGATCCTTGTCCCCTAAATTTGAATCTAAATTTTCTGCAATAGAAGAAAAAGAGAATCTACGAAACCTCACTATGTCACAGCTACATGGAATTCTAACCACTTACGAAATGAGGAAAGGAGGACCATCAGACAGAAGAGAAGATGCATTCAAAGCTTTAGCAAAGGAGATTACTATGAGTTAGGAAATCTATCAGAAGAAGACGAAGAATCAAATTTTGTCAAGAACCTTCAACGGGGTGCTGGAAGATTCAGAGGTAAGTTACCTTTCAAATGCTTTACTTATGGAAGAGTCAATCACTATGCTACAAAGTGTCCTCATAAAGATAAGCTTGATAAAGGTAAGGAACCTGTCAGATGGAACAAGAAACAGAATGTAAATAAGAAAAGTTATTACACTCATGAAGACAGTGATGGACTTTCAAATAGTGACGAAAATGAACAAGGTAACAATTATAGACTCTTAATGGCTTTTGAAGATGATGATTTCATGGATGCTATAGATGAAGAAGGTCTGTATGAAGAGATTCTAAACTCAAAATTTGTTTAGAAGAGAAAAATATGATTATTGATACTCTGCAATTCCAACTGGCCGAAAAAGAAAAACTTCATGAAAAGTTAGAATGTGAAATTGTTGGTCTTAGAAAAGAGATTGAGAAAACAAAAGCTCTTAATATTAAATTTGTTGAAGGATTTGAAACTCTGGATGAGATTATGTAGCATTCTCCACTAATCAAGACAGGTCTGGGATATAATGAAGAAGCATCTCAAGCATCCACCTCCAAAAGTTATCTTGATGCAGCAAGGAGAAGCGAGCAAAGGCCTAATAGAAATCACCAGGTAAATCAGGGACAGTTTACCTTAAGAATGAATAAAGACTATCAGGTAAATCGGGGGCAATCTACTTTAAGGAAAAACAGAAGCTACAACCAGCCTTAGGTAAAACCTTCTCAATTTGCCTCAAGAATGGATGACAATAGAAACTACAATCATTTGGCTGGTAGATTTGATAATCACAGGAGTTTCTTCAATGGCCAATGTTTCTCTTGTCATAACTTTTGCCACAAAGCAGCTCAATGTGTTGCCTATAAGACAATCATGACTAGAGAAGCTCAAAAACAAAGGAACATGACTGGGATCGTGAAAAGAACCTACAATAACTTTTCTGATCTTGAAAATGAAATAGAATGCACTATTTGTAACAACTTCGGTCATAAAGATTCTGAATGCAAGAGCAGGTTTCGGCAGACAACTCAGAAGGAGCAAGCCTCAAGTGTCAAAACATGGAGAATGAAGGAACCACAACCAGAGAGATGTGGTATAGCTTTATATGCAGAAGGGAAAGAAAATCAATGGTACATTGATAGTGGCTGTTCGAAACACATGACGGGTGATAAGGAAAAACTCTAGTCATATAGTGCCTTAGAGAAGGAGAAGAAGGTCCGTTTTGGAAAAGACACCCCTGTGCTCATAAAAGATAAAGGTTTTGTTCAGTTGAAAGAAAAGGTCAAAGCTGGAAATGTTATGTATGTTGATGGGTTAAAGCATAATTTGTTGAGTGTCAGTCAGATGTGTGATCAAGGAACGGAGCTAATATTTCGATCAAATGGATGTAGTGTTCGTGACCTTGATACAGGAAAAATAGTGATCAAAGGCATAAGGACTCCAAATAATTTATACATATTCAAAGAAGGACAACATCAATGCTATCTAAGCAAGAACGATGAACACTAGTTATGGCACAGAAGATTGGGGCATCTTAGCTTCTCATAGATAAGGAAAGCATGTAAATACCAAGCAGTTCTTGGTCTTCTAGACATCAGAATTCCAGACAATACAATTTGCAAATCGTGTCAGTTTGGTAAGCAAACAAGAACTAACTTCCCTGAGAAGGAAGGATCAGCTAGCAGGCCACTTGAACTTGTCCATACTGATGTATGTGGCCCATCTAAGAAAAGTTCACCTCGAGGAGAAGAATATTTCATATTATTCATTGACGAATTTTCCAGGATGTGTTGGATAGGACTTATGAAGCACAAATACGAAGCCTTTGAAAAGTTCAAATCATTCAAAGCCTTGGTGGAGAACGAATCAGATCACAAAATCAAATGCTTCAGGTCTGATACATGTGGGGAGTTTACCTCGAATGAATTTTTTGACTTTTGTGAAGAACATGGAATAAGAAGGGAATTCTCTACAACTAGGACTCCTCTGCAAAATGGAGTAGTGGAAAGGATGAACAGAACGGTTCAACAAATGGCTCGTGCTATGCTTGATGAGTCTGGAACTCCCGCAACCTTCTGGGGTGAAGCAGCATTTGTTGCAGTTGTTATTCTCAACAAGACAAATATTCGGGTGAACAACACTCAAACTCCTCATGAGGTCTGGTATGGTGAGACTCCTTCGGTAAAACATTTCAAAATTTTTGGAAGAAAATGCTATATTAAAAATAATGATGAAAATCTTGGCAAGTTTGAACCTAGAGCAGATGAAGGCATTCTCCTTGGTTATTATCCTCACAGCAAAGCATACAAATGCTATAATAAAAGTCTTGGAAGAATTGTCGACAGCATTGATGTAGTGGTGGATAAAAAAGAAAACACTCCCAGGCAGGTAAGATCTGAAGAATTCGAAGATGATGAGGACTATCCATCAACATCAAATCAGATTCATGATGAAGAAGAAACCCATGACGCACCAGAGGAATAGATAAGGATAGAAGAAAAGACTCCATCCAGGTATGTTCAAAACAATAATCCAGAATCTCAAATTTTGGGGCAAAAGGAGGTAGGCATACAAACAAGAAGAGCAATTGCAGAAGCTTCAAGCTATTTGGCATTACTTTCCTCCACTGAACCACAAAATGTAAGAGAGGCATGCAAAGATGAATGTTGTGTCAAGGCAATGGATGAACTTCAACTTGAACAGATTGAAAGGAATAACACTTGGGAATTGGTTCCTAGACCAAAAGATAAGAATGTCATAGGGACAAAGTGGATTTTCAAAAATAAACTAAACGAAAATGGAGATGTGGTTAGAAACAAGGCAAGACTTGTTTGTAAAGGATATGCGAAACAAGAGGGCATAGACTTTGAAGAAACCTTTGCACCAGCTGCTAGACTTGAGGCTATAAGAATGTTTCTTGCTCTCTCTAGCTTTCAAAAGTTCAAAGTATTTCAGATGGACGTAAAATCTGCCTTTCTGAATGGAGACTTGAATGAAGAAGTGTACATTGAACAACCAGAAGAGTTCATCCTTGGAAATGATCCAAATCTTGTATGAAGGCTCAAAAAGGCTCTCTATGGTCTTAAACAGGCTCCTAGGGCATTGTATTATCGGTTGGATAAATATCTTCATCAACAAGGTTTTATAAAAGGATCAACTGACAACAATCTATATATAAAGGTTGATAATGAAAAGTTGCTAATACTTGTTGTGTATGTAGATGATATCATCTTTGGTAGCAATGAAGAAGACATGAGTCAAAAGTTTGCCTTGGTGATGCAAAAGGAGTTTGAAATGTCCATGCTTGGTGAGCTCACATATTTCCTTGGTTTGCAAGTCCAACAAAACAAAGACGGTATTTTTCTATCACAAACCAAGTATCTCAAGCAGATCTTGAAGAAATATGGGATGGAGGATTCGAAACCAGTATGTACCCCTATGGTGACAGGATGTAACCTTAGCGATGATGAGTCAACAGTGGTACATCAACCAACCTATAGATCCATGATTGGAAGTCTGCTTTATTTGATAGGTACCCGACCAGACATCATGCATGCAGTGGGAATTGTTGGAAGATTTCAGGCAAATCCAAAGGAAACTCATCTTCAGGCAGTTAAGAGAATCTTCAAGTACCTTCAAGGAACTCAAAACTATGGCTTATGGTATCCTAGAGATACAGATCTCACACTTCATGCTTACACAGATGCAGATTGGGCCGGAAGCGTGGATGACAGGAAAAGCACTAGTGGTGGTGCATTCTTCATGGGTCCTAGATTAGTATCTTGGTTAAGTAAGAAACAAAGCTCTATTGCATTATCTACGGGTGAAGCATAATATGTAGCCGCTGCATCTTACTACACACAACTCCTTTGGATGATGCAAACATTGCAAGACATGCAAATCACTTGTACTCCACCTATCGCCATCTTCTGTGATAATACAAGTGCAATCAATATTTCAAAGAATCCTGTCATGCATTCAAAGACCAAGCACATTCCAATCAAGTATCATTTTCTTCGGGAACAAGTGCTTGAACAAAAGGTCAAGATGGAGTATCTTCCCTCTAAGGAACAAGTTGCTGATATACTCACCAAACCACTACCCAGGGAGACCTTTGAATACCTCAGGCAAAAGCTAGGGGTAGTTGATGCATCATCTTGCTGTTGAATCTTGTCTGTTTTAGAGATTGTTGGTTGTACGCGAGTTTCATATGGGGTATACGCATACATTCGTTGGTTTATGGATTGGTCGAAGACCGAATGGCACAGGTTCAGGGGGAGCATATATTCTTCTAATAATGCATTGTTGGCATTATTGTAGAAGATCTTGGAGGAGCATGTACAGAAGGAGTACATGGATGCTGATCTGAATATTGCTGCTAATGTTTTGTCTCTATGTCTTATATTTCTTTTGTCAAGGTCATGTAACGACCTATGTCCGGGATGAATAATGTAATTGGTTGTCATATGTAAATTTCTGATGTAACCCCACTTGGTTGGGAGGATGATCCCCACTTGGTTGGGTGATGAATGTATGTATAGAGTCTTTTGCTGATAGGAAGGTCATTTGGTGTATGGTGGTTTATGGTTCTTCTTGAAGAAAATTTCTTTTGCAGATCTGGCCTACAGTCAGGGGGAGCATGATCAACACAGCAGAACAGAGTTTTCAGCATGGTCTCAGGGGGAGCATAACCCTTTGCCCTTGATGACAAAGGGGGAGAATGACTTTGAGGATCTTGGGGTTGCCATCAAGTCCAAAGGGGGAGATTGTTGGCATTATGACTCAGGTTTGGCGCTATGGCACAGGTGTTGTCCTTGATGGCAACTCACTCAAGTGGAAAATCTCTGTTTAGGCTCTCAAAATAATAGAAAATGAGATACCCGCAGGTGAGCCTAACAAAAGTTGTGGACCCGCAGGTGTCCCGAACAAGAAGTGTGGGCATACTTGCAGGTTCTCCGAACAAAAGGTGCGGTCATCAAATTCACTCACTCCAATGCAGAAGAGCGCGCACGTGGGAATTTTTATGATTGATCCATGGTATTTAGTCTACGTGTTTGATCCTATGGTTTTGGTCCGTGGTATAGCATCTAAAATATTGAACCCCGGTTTTGGGTCCCTTGTATTGGCTTTCTATGGTTTTGATCCATGGTTTGTGTAAGGGCTTGCCTATAAAAAGGAAAGGAGATCATTTGGCTAGATACTTGTGAATGTTAAATATTTTAATTTGAACTAGATCTGAAATACTTGTAATCGGTTGATGAAATAGAATTAAACCTAAGCATAAGAAGCCTGATCAATTGAGGGGTCGTGATCTCTTTGGCGCATGATCAGATCTGTGGATCTGACAGTCTGGGGTACAATTGAGGACTGATAAAGTGTTTATATCTGGAGGTCCATAGGTGAGATACGGTGCAGGTGTGGAGGTTCACATCAAATAGAAGGAGCAGGTGCAGAGGTCCACAGTCCAGTAGAAGGCGTAGGTTCGGAGGTTCGCAGCTCAGTAGAAGGTGCAGGTGTGGAGGTTCGCATCTCAGTAGAAGGCACAGGTGCGAAGGTCCACAGCCCAGTAGAAGGCGCAGGTGCGGAGGTCCGCAGCCTAGTAGAAGATGAAGGTGCGGAGGTGCCTAGTCGAGGAGGCGGATCAAGTGTGGAGGTATGCTATTGAGTAGACAGATTAGGTGCGGAGCTATGCAAGCTGGACACAGCAAAAGTGCGGATATTCGCAGGTTTATATTGGTGAAGTTGCAGACTTTTCTTGAAATATTTGTTGGCCGCCTTTTGTCTATTGTTGCAGAATTCTGGGTTTAGATTACTGGTATTGCTTGTCTAGTTACTGCATTCTAAGAGGCTATTGGTTGATTCATTAGTTGATTGTAAAAGTAGATTGGTTGATTCACTTGTACTTGATGATTATTTGATGTTCAAGGATCTAGTCTGAAAATTAATGAAACGTGGTCCTTGGAAGAAAAGAAGAAGGTCAACACCTACATACTAGTAGTTCAGCTAGTACAAGAGCTAAGGGGGTTGTATTTCCCTTCCAGGAGAGACTGGAAAACGAGAGAGGGTTGTAGCTCTCTGCAAGTTGCAGCCTACGTACTGGTAAAGGACTGCACTAGTACAAAATCATTGTAAAAGAAGTTTCTAATTGAAAGAAGATAGAGACACATTGCAGCAGGTGGTTTTCACCCACATTGGGTTTCCACCTTATATTTGGTGTTCTTTGGTGTGACTGTCTGTTTTTCTTGTTCCTGTTCATTATTATATGGTACTAACATTAAAATTAATGGTCAACATCTGAAGAATAAATTAAATTATAAATCTAGAGGGAATATTGAAAAGAATTTGATAATACTGATTCACCCCCCCCTCTCAGTATTATTTCCAACAGCGTGTTCTTTAGCCAATTTCCTGAGTCTTCTATCATAGTCCTGTTGTGTCATAATTTTGTCGTTAATGACCAATGCACCGGGCAATCCTTTCTCCCTAAAAATTTGGAATTTAGCCATGAATCTATCAATGGTTGTCTGTCTATTTTGACACTTTTCCTCCAAGTTTAGCATTAGGTTCCTCTTGGAAAGGACCTTTCTTATCTCCAAAATGGTTTCAGTTCTATCTTCTATATCTAGCTCATGAAGCTCATACCTATTTCTTCTATTGAGAAAGTGGATGAGTCTATTGGGATCGCCAAGCATGTCTCCCATGTCCTCCTTGACCTTCTGAATAGCTGTTGTAGCTATCTTTATCAATTCAGTCTGTTCAAAAAATAACTTGAATGGATGGCCAAATATCATTGACATATTCAATGATATTGGCCCATAACAGTTCCTTGGCTTGTCCAATGGGTTTCTCCAATGTTAGGTCTTTCTCCATGGCTTTGACTCTCTCACTCATTCTATTGGCCTTTTGTGCTTCTTCCTTCTGCATAATTTGAGCAAGTTTATAGTCATTTTCTCAACTTGCCATGTTTTCTTTTAGTCTATTCATTTCTGTAGCCTGGATAGACATTTCTTCCATGGCTTTGACTAGCTCTGCTACTTTTTCTCCTGATGCACCTGTTGTTGTAGATTCTGTTGTAACTGACAATGATGTGGTAGGTGGCGTTGTAGGTGCCAGTGTGGAAGGGACTGCAGTAGATACTGTAGGGATGACATTTGTAGAAGTTGTGGAAATGTCATTTTGTTTTAATTGGATCAGGCTATCCAATTCTTTCTCTATCTCTCTTAGTTGATCATTGAATCTTAGGACTAAATCCATCAACTCTTCATGCTTTTGCTAGGTCTCCGAAACTTCCATTGTTTGAGGATGTTGTAACTAGGGTATCTTTAATTGCTTCTTAAGTGCAAGAATATCATCTTTCTTCTTCTTTATCAGCTACTCAGTAGCCTTTATATCTTTAGGATCATGTCCCAATTCAATAACCAAGTCTTCCAATGACTTGATCCTTATATCCTTGGCCTGTGAAGAGGCCTTCTCCAACTTAAACTGTGTCGAGATGTTGTTCAATGAGTTTTGTAGCTAATGGGTAGCTATGGATCTACCTGTAAGGGTGGAGTATATCATCTCTCCAGCCTATTTATGCAGTTCTATCTGGTCTATGGGATGAATATCCCTTGCCAATACTTCAAAGTCAACCCTGTTGAAATATGAGGATGTCTTAAGCTGTTGTGCAGTAGGTTTGATAAAGGACATTTGAAGTTTTCCCTCCTTGATGGCAAAAGCTGACATCAGTCTTGTTTGATTTTTGGGAGTGAGTTTCAGATATTGTGCATAAGTTTGAGCTTTGAGTTTCTCATTCCTCATTTTGATTTCTTTATACCTGTCCTTTATGTCTTGGTCCTTGTTAGCAGGCCTACTGAATGAAGACACTTCCACACTTAGATGCCTTTCCAACATCTGAGTCTGTGATGTGGATGGCTCTTGTATGTCTTCAAATGGAGTTGTGGACCTACTTCTGTCTACCTCTATGTTGGTTACTTGTGTTGACCCTTCTGTGTATTCCTGTTCAAAGGCAGGATTAAGCCTTTGCCTCTTGTTGTGACTTGTTTCCTGCTGCAGATTAGAGGTGTCCATTCCTAAAGTGGAATATCCCTCTCTGTTTCTTTTTGGATTTTTCTCCTCATTTTGAGGAGTCTGAATGATAAGAGGGGTACTCATGGTGGCTTCTAGATATCCTGGCACCTGCAGAAATGAGCTCTCATCAAGTTGCCTCTCTAAATCAATCAATGTATTCTCAATGTCTACCTTTGTACTATCTCTATCTATAAGAGTGTTCTCCACCCACTCAGATTGATTGGCATAGGCTTCTATTTCAGGTATGGGTTGATGAATGTAAGGCCCCAATTTGACCCTTTTCCTAAGTATGGTCATGAGTCCCTAAGGGTCATATCTACACATGAAGTGCTATTGGAATTTCATTTGTTCCAAAATTTGGTCTGCTTCCTTTCGTACCTCTATAGAATTGTAGATGAAGGGGCCCAATTGATCTTTAACTCTAAACTGGGTTTTCTTCGTGGCTGAAGAAAAATTTACTTCATATGAGCTCATTATCTACCTATATTATTCCAACGCAAATAACCTCATGGAAAGGTATTTGGATAGTTTATATGGTGCAAGCTAGCACCCATAGATCCTTATCTCTGTGTGGTTTTGGTACATGTACAAATCCCCCACTTTAGTTTGCTTGGATAGCTAGAGGACCCTTTTTATCTTTGGACTTATCCTAGGTGGAGGATTTCCTATATGCATAGTCATGACTAGATGTGCAAAGGAGTCTATAAAATCTGAATAAGTGTATGGTGATCCAAATTTCTGAAATAATGGGGTCCAAAAAATGATAGACATGGGCTGGCCTTTAGTATCAAGCCTCTGGAGACTGAAAGGAAATATTTCTGGTTGGTACAAGAACATATGATAGAGGACAGATGAGTACTTAAACACGTTTTCATTGCTACTTCTAGTAAACTGCTCATGCATCCTATTAGCTATAAACTCAGCAAAATTGTACAAAATAGCAGGAGGCTATCATGGGGTATAAATGGACATGAAGGCGAGTATAAGCTCATCAATGTATTCACTGGTAGTGTAGCCCAAAATGTAGGATATCATGGTCACAATCTTCTTGCCCCTTGTAGAGAAGATGGTTGACATATATGGAGAGGGATCTTTGGGAATATGTTTTTCTTCCACAATGAAAGTTTGGAGTAATTGGGCCAATCTAGATGGATTTAACTTGGTGTACTGATCTATCAGATGCCCAATTGAGAGTGGAGTTATATTGGGTTCTGGTGTAAAATGTAACATTTCATTTATGGATTCAGCTGTGATGGTAAACAAAACCTTTTGGTCATGAGACATGACAGTTCTATGGCTAGGGATGTAGCATGCATGGCACATGTGGACAATTTCTAGGAAGACATGTACTTGGGGGAACTGATATCTCGGCAAATTGGACTCCCAGAGGCCAATGTCATCTAGATGGTTCAGGCAGTTGTCTCTGCTCAAGCAATGAACTTTGGCAAGAGCTCTGATGCAGTTGTATCTTTTATTTTGAAGTCCCTGTTAGCCAGGGGAATGTGATCTAGGTCCACATGTGGAGTCGTCACACGTCATAAATTTATGGCAACAGGGGTAGCCATTATTTAGTTCTTGAGGATTTGACTTAGGTGTTGATGGTTTTCTCAGAGGTTTAAAATGGAAATTGTGAAATTTCAAAGGGTTCACAAGTGTTTTTAAACTTGAGGTATTTTTCAATTAATTTGACTTAATGAACCTACTAAACAGGGTAAGTGCTTCCAAATTTGAACTAGGAGTGGTATTTTGTGGTGAAATACCTGGAATTTGGACGAATTAGCTTCAAATTGATGGTTCTTGGTAGCCGCAGAGGTTTGTACGGTTCTGGTATGAACTAGGAGGTCAGTTAGGTTGCCTGCAACATCTTCTGGAGTGAATTTGGAGGTCTGTTGGTCAATTCGGCATTTGTAGGAATCACAAAGTTTTTCTCAATTTTACAAGGAAAATGAGTGAAAAGGGCGAAAAGAGGGCTTTTCATCCTTTTATAGAAAAACAATGGTTTTTTAACAGGTTCATTTACAAATGAATAGTTGGTGGTTTATTTGGTTAAGCGGGGAAGCGGTATTGGAGGGTCGACGCACCGCTTTTGTGGTGCGGGCGGTATTCAGGAGGGGTCACCTGATGTGCCTTATAGTGCAACACATAGCATTCTGGGGGTTGTGGAAAACCACCTTATCGGGTGAGTAAAGGTCGGCGATGGGGTTCAGCCAAGATGGATGTAGGTTTTTGGATGAGGGGGATGATGATCAAATGGGAGTTAGGTGAGGGAATTGCAAAGGGGATAAAGGGAAGGCTTTTCGGGGGGCCCATAGGTTTAATTTTCAGTGGTATGGGATTAGTTTAGGAATTAATCCTGGGTTAAGTGATCAGGCGGGGCTTTAATCGCAGGATTAGGGGATCGGGTGAGGTTAACGATGGGATTAACTTAGGTTTACCGGG
Organism: Pinus tabuliformis; assembly: GCA_031772625.1. Classification (NCBI taxonomy): domain Eukaryota; kingdom Viridiplantae; phylum Streptophyta; class Pinopsida; order Pinales; family Pinaceae; genus Pinus; species Pinus tabuliformis. The sequence continues at coordinate 463,708,561 of CM062814.1, forward strand.
ATTAGGTAAACTAAGTAAAATTGTATCGGGATATGGGTAATTTATATAGTTTATAACTAAATTAGGGGTTGGGTTATTTATATAAAAGAATTAATTTAATATATTGGAAATGGGATATGGGGAAATTTATATAATAAAATTAGAAATTAATATGAATTTTAATTGGAGGAGGGGGTTTTTCCTAAGCATAGTGTAACGTTTCATGTTTGCGCACTTTACATACCTTCAATAGTTAGGATAAAATTCTTTTGAGGGTTTTTGGATGAAATATGTTTAATTGTGGGGGGGGGGGGGTTTGCTTTCCCTAGGTAAATGAAGTTTTTCCTTAGGAAAAGGGATTTTATTGATCTAATGAGGGGAAATGAAGGGAGATGAATTTTTTATGAAGGGGATTCTATCACTTGTGCCCATAAGTCATTAATCTGAGGGTCTGGTCCCTCCAAAAGTCAGAGAAATGGTCTGAGCCTCTTTGACCTAAAGGATTTGAGTACTTGGAACTTATTTATGGGAAATTAGTAAGTAGAGGGGTGAAATGACTGAGGGGATGTTAAATAAACCAAGTTGTAAACCATTATCCTTGCTTCGTTTACCACTTATACACATTTCAAAGATGCATTTAAAACATGACATAGATGCTTTTGTGTAATCACTTGATATTTCTGCAACCTTTCTTCTACTTACCAATTTACTTAGCCTACCATTTTTTCCTTCATTTTATTTGGGTGCATTTAGACTAGCAAAACCCTTATCAATTCCTTTTATTTTAAAAAGAAAAATATCTAATTCTAACCTTATATCAATTGAAGGGCTCATATTAAATTGATGAGCTCCTTTTATTTTCTCTACCTACCTAATGATCTGCCAAGATTAAACTGTTTGGTCAGATTTTGCTCTTTAACTATAAACATAAAATTCAAAACATGGTATAATCAAGATTAACGAGTTTGATTACCATGGATTGTGGCATGAATAACAAGCTGCACGCAATCATTATTGTGCATAAAAAGTAAATAGTAGTGGCATTTTGACTTGCACACTTTCATGGTCTCTTTTGTTTTTTGGGGTTCATATATTTCATCTTTCTGGACCTTTTCTTATTCTTTTTGTCCTTTGATTATTCTTTTAGGACAAACTCTCTTTACATTTTTTTTTAAATTTTAATATGGAAAACATTTGTAGAAAGCAAAGGTATGTACAATATTACAAGGCTTAACCTTAGTCATTCAAAATTATGACTCCTATTGGTATAGGAACCTAACAGTGGCTCCACTCGGGGATGGAATTTTCTAGCGAAATGTCAAGAACTTGAAAGATTAGTGACCTCTGAATTGTTGTTTATGTTACCTTGTAAAGTGTTCCTCTATGCATCTGCACCATTGGTACTTATGACAGCAAATATTTCAAAGCTTAGGGCCTTCTTGTTACACTAAAATTTGTCACCATGACTATTTGCAGTCAGTATGGCTCCATCAATAACCATACTGTCCTCCTTGGCAAGTCTTATACCTCTGCTCCTCATGTCAAACTCCAAAAAAGAGAGAAAGCCTTTAAAAAATCAATATAACTCTGGTTCCACACTTTCTCTTACTCTTACCTGCGGGCCCGCACCTCAAGTACATAATACTTGCGTACTTGTGCGCTCTGTCTATAAAGGGGTGGGTGCGTACCCCTGTAAAAGTCAAAAGGCGCAAGTTTTACTTCAAAAAACTTACTTGTGGTCGATTCTAGAGCATTCTAGAAGATGGTTTGACGTGGATTGAGCGCCTCCAGATGGTTCATGCATCCCAATGAAAGAGGAACTTATCCCATGAAGAGGGGAGCTATCCCTTTGAAAGAGGGGCTTATCCCATTGATGGTGGACCTGTTTAACTTCCTCCAAAGCATTATAAATACAGGCATTGGGCCAGAGGCGAGGGAGGTTGAAAGTTGAACATTCCTAAGGGTAGATGCTGCTGAAATTAGGACTCCCTTATAGAGCTTGAGAGGAGAGATCACATTCCTTTCTTAGCTTCATTTGGAAGTGGGTGAGCTGATCAAAGTAGAGGAGAACTCTTGCTGGACCCTGGGAGGGACCTGCACAACACCAAGGCATTGGTTGTAAGGTTTCTTTTGTTTCCAATTAATACAATTAAGTTCATTTTTCTCAACAAGTTGTTATATATAATTTGTTTCATAAACTCCTTGGTCTTTATGATGAATATGTTTTATTATATGAGTTATTCAGGTGCTATGTAATCGTTTGCTTGTTTGTGTATGCAGGCTTCAAAGAGAGGAGCTCATCTGGATCGAAGAGGCTTGGCTGCTACAAACAGCGTTGGACGAAAGGTAAGCCTTAAACACCTGGTTTCTTTTATTTTAAATGCATATTTAGGGAAAGATAGTGCTTGATTGTTTTGTTTGTCACTAGAAATGCCTTAGTTTCTAGGGAGGTCGGTTTTGTCCGTAAAATTGACTCTTTCTGCATGACAAAATGGCGACTCCGCTGGGGACTTGATTGTTTTCTTTGTCTATACTTTGACCTAAGAAACTGTATTTTCTGTTTCTATTTTTGACTTGATGATTGTGGGATTGGATGAATTTAGTTAATTTTGAGTTAGTTTTCATTTTTCATAGTTTTGGGAGAGGTACGCACCCTCTGAGTTAAGCACAGTGCGTACTTGTACACACTTTTTCTTTGTGCACAGAGCGTAGATGCACCTGTGTAAACAGGTTGCCTGCGTACCTTGTCAAAAATTTGAAGAATTTCAAATTTTCCTATTTTTTATCAGTTTAGAATTTGTTTATAGGTTTTAGCCATTGCCTAGACCTACTTGTTCCTTGTCAAAAACTTTCCTTGGTTAATTTCATTGACATTCCTGCTTTAAGCTTTTATCAATTGGGTGTTTTGAGTCTCTTTTTTGAGAAATTCTTAATTTGATTTCCTTTGGTCATTAGTTGGAGGTTTGTCTCAGTCTTTTCACAATTTTGCATCTTTTTGCTTTTGTTTTTGCAAAAACAATTTCCCCCTCATTCGCCAGGGGGGGGGGCTAAATTGTGTATGAGTGTTAATCGCCTTTGAGTGTTTTTATTTTTGATCTTTGGAACTCTCACCCAATTTTCTCGAATTGCACTTGATTGGTTCTTATATTACATTAGAATCATCTTGTGTTTGAGAATTCTCTTGCATAGATCACATTTGCATAATTAGAATTCTCATTTTCAGAATATGAATGAAAAATGTGCATAGATTACATTTGCATACTTTTCAAGTGAATTGTGCATAGATTACCATTGCATAGTTTACATTCTGAAAAATCAATCGTAGATTTAGATCAGCTTTCTTTGATTTGAATTTACATATTTTTATTCTTGTTTTTAACACACAAAAATAAAAATAAAAATAAAAAGACTTTTTGGAATTGATTTGCATTAGTTTTTCTTGATGAAATTAGTGCATTAGAGAATTTGTTATATTTTCTCTTAGTGATCAATTTTTGCATTGTTGGAAGTAAATGGAAACTCTCTCCTTACTTTAGTTAGGATTCATCGAATTGAAAAGATTACATTATCATATTCGATTGCATTCAGTTTTGGGTCGGGTCATAACACCATTGGTTTCATATCCATTTACCCCTTTGAGTAATAACAGCCTAAATAACACAGCACTTAATTAAAATTCATCTAGTAATTTTTACATTTTTAGGGCTCTTTCCACCAATCTAGCTTAGGCTAGTGTCTTGGAATAGGTTTTAGTTAACTCTCCAAGACAGTAAAACAAACAAGTAGCTGTATCTTGCGGTAGGAAGAAATCCAATTGTTGCATTTATGCTTTGGGAAAGCTCCTCTTAAAGGAGAAGCACGAGATCGTGTCCAAACGAGTGTGGGAATCAATCCTTCCTCATTGGGAACGACGCCAGATATTCACATATTAAAAATTGTAAACCTCGGATTAACCATTGTCGAGGAGCCTGGGGTCACTTGTTGGTAAACCTTGGATTATGTCAAGGAGCCTTCAAGGGGATTGAGCTTGCTACTCTGCCCTTGCGTGCGTATCGGATCGTAGACTGTTCCCCTAGGTATATTTGTTTCGGTTGGTAACCTTAGTGACCATATTCTTTAGGATTCTTCCTAAGGTGACAGTGGTGGGAAGATCCCACTGTACCTGGAGCAGACGTCGGCTAGACTCACTTGGATTTTCTAAGGGGTTCTCTTCACTCGAGACGGTTTAGTGGAGAAGCTTGTGCCAATCTATTCATTAAGCAGGTTGCCGGGGTAACTGTTCCAACCGCTATTTCTGTATTGAATTCTGCGACGTTGGATTTCATCACCAACTAGTGTTTTCAGTACGGAAAGTTACTGTTTGTGTGTGGTTTGACCCCTAGATTTGATAGTGCATGTTAATTTGTTTGTTTTTACTTTTAGAGACCATAGGTGTGAATTGTGAATTTTAATTGTTAGGTGTGAATTGTGAATTGTTAATTTTAGTTTTAAATTGTTAATAAAATTCACTGAAGTTGAATATAATGGCAACTGTTCCGGAATTTACCAACCTAGGAACCCCTCTTAACGAGGATCCTAGTACTTTTCCTTTCTTTGGAAATGTTGGTCCTCCTTATATGGCTACTTTGTCATTACCTGGATTTACAATAGTGTTGTTGGGAAAAGTATCTACTTAGAACGCCCCTATCCCACTCTAAGGTGTGACAGTGCCTTAGCAACAAACAAGGAAAACTACTTTCGTATTCTTCTTTATGAAATGTAAATGAGGATGAAGGATGAACTAACCTGTGTCTTGCGCTAGTTTGTTGATCCAATCACTCTCCTCTTTGTTTGCTTCCCGCTACCTGCTCCCTTACTTGCCCAGCTTCACCAAGTTCCTGCAAGATCACAGAAGAGGTAAACTACACAAAGACATAGATTTACATTCATAAATAGCTTAGGATCAGATTTAAGCTAAACATGCAAATATAAAAAAACATCATTGATACACAAGCATGTAGGAGAAACTCAAATAGTTTTATTGATATAATAAGAAGATCCAAGAGGAGATACAATCAAGTGAGTCCTGATCCAGCATCTACCTCCCAGCAAAGGAATCCCTTCTTCACCTCCAACAAAGCATAAATCACCCAATGCACTAATCTCAATCTCAAAACCAACAACAATTCTCTGCAAAGTACAAAATTCCAGCCTCCGGATCTCTGGGTGAGGGATCCATATATAGATGTATGCAAAGAGGATGAGTCAGCTTATGTTTTGACTTGTGGCTTCTCTCTGTCAGTTCTTGCTTCCAATTGGAGACTGAGAGCCTCTTACTCATCCTTGGTTGAACTCAGTGAGGCAAGTGTCATTGGGGAAGATTCTGGAAGCTTCCATTGTCTGTCCACCTCGCGGAATGACACTGCCATTTGTCATTTCCCGCTCAGCGCACCCTGGTAGTGCATTTAGGTGCGTTGCAACGCACCTAGCTAGTGTACTGGGGTGCTATGCAACGCAGGTAGCTAGTGGAGCAGCTGAAATGATCCTGATTTGACTAATTCTGAGTAGTTTCTGGTGGAGAACTTCTGGGAGAAGCTGTAATTGGTTGACCTTGTTCCTCTAGGGGTAGGAACAACACTTTTAGGGACTTTGGATCCCTTGGATTATGGACATTTCATGCTTAAAGTTGTAAGGCACAAAAATGTCTATAACAGTTGCCCCCTAAAGTATGAGGCCGTTTATCGGGTGAAATGCTTTATTAGGAGGATTCGAAGTTCTTTCAATGATGGGAGAAGACCTGTAATAAGATACAATACAATACATCATCTTCATACTATTTTCATGATCTAGCTAAGGCGGGCATTCCCATGCTCAGCTTTATAAACTCATTTTTATGTACATAGGACAGACAATCGTCTGATGGTAGACTGATGATTCTGATGAAGTCATCATCCTTTTGGTAGGATGATTATCTGTGCTGCAATGCTGTACATGTCAATGTTTTTATTTTTCCTAAATATATATTGCAGCCCGGATGTATGAAACTAGATCCGGGGTCTTCAATCTCGTCTGATCTTCACTCGAAGTACAAGTCGATCCATGTGAGAAATGTTTTGAAGTTGAACATGGAAAGACATCGCTTGATTACCAGTCGATGATGTAAACTGTTAACAAGCGTGAGAGGAAACACCGATAAGGATGATGACCCTCAAGGTACTGCAGTACAATTCACGTGGTGTGAATAAAGGACTTGGCATCGAACACCACGCAAAATCTTTCGGTCGAAGGTCATTGATGTATACCTGTCGCCGGAAGTGAGAAACTTGCCATTGAGGCATGCAAGCTTCAAAGTACTGAAGGGGTGTTCCTAGATCAACTTCTTGGATAATGAGCTGATGTCGACAAGAAGTGACCCGTCAAAGGAGGGCCTTAACGAATCCCACATCAATGACACGGAATGGAGCAAATGATTTTGATGGAGGTGAAAACGATCTGATGATATATGGTTCAGGGTGGCGGTCATGAAAGAATGAAGTATAATGTATGGTAGTGGATGGGACACGGGTGACTTCTCTGGATTACTTCTCTTGAACATGTCGACGACACTTATATGATGGATTGGTAGCATTTACCCCAAAAGTGGATGGTATGGCGAGACCATGGTGATGTGACCGGTGAATGAAACAACCCAACCCGAGTCAGGCACGAAGTGGAAGTGTCATGTTCAAGAGCGACTTGCTACCAATAAAGATTCTTTGAGTTTCTTCCCAATTTTTCCCCAGTCATTGCTGACCAGTACCTCTTTATTTTTGTCAAGCTTGAGGAGGATAACATATGCTTGTTCTATAATTTGCCCTTCGGGCAAACCCATCGATATGTTTTAACGAGCCTAGCGATAGTGAAACTCGCTCTCGTTTAAAGACAAGTTTGTCGCTATTAATGTTTTTAACGAGTTTAACGACAAAGATAACTCGGTCCTTTTCCTTTTTAGGGAGTCTGAAAAGGTACATAAAGATAACTTCGGAATTCCTTTTTCGTCTTCTAATCCCTTAAGTCCGAAAAAGTATAAAACAATACAAAAGGGATGAATTTTCAATAGTTTTAATGAGTCGAACAAAACAAGCGCTCGATATTTTTGTGCAATAATCCCTCAGGTCCAAAAAGATTAAAATCTAGAGGAGGGATAGCATTTCCGGTTGCTTTAATGAGCTGGAAGGCCAAAACTCGGAAATCTTTTCATATTTTACGAGTCAAATGAAAAGAGCTTAAAGAAGACTCGTCTTTTGAGGAACGAGTGATAAAATGGGTAGCAGCTGATTCCAGGTAAGGGTTGGAATTTTCCAAGCACGGCAGTGTCACAAGGATGGCTAGTGAAATCACTCTTCGCAGCTGTTCCTCAAAATGGGTAAACAATCAAATGGAGGTGAATGATCGGCCAATGGAAAAGTGGAGGTGACGGTGCAAACATGACCAAGGCTTTAATGGCTGATAAAGTTGCATTCACGGTGGTTATTTACCGGGGGATAGTTCATTTTTTAACGAGCTTAAACGCGGATTGAAACACTTGCTCGGTCTTATGTTTATTTTTTAACAAGCATGAACTATGTGCTAAAATTGCTCGATCTTATGTTTATTTTTTAACGAGCTTGAACTATGCACTAAAACTGCTCGAAAACATGGTCTAATTTTGATTCTTTACCATAAATAGCTTTGTCCTTTCAAAGATAGTACTATACTTTCAATTGCTTCATCAAACTAGTTAGACATGAACAACATTTTCTTAGAAATGAGATTAAAACGCTAATATTTTACTTTGAACTACGTAAAAAGCAATTAAAAAGTGTTTTTACCTCTCATTTTACCATTTCATTTGAACTTGGTTTGTTGGAGCTTTGGAGGTGCCTCTTCCCCCTTGATTTTCATCAGCTGATTTAGGGAGATTTTGTGGACGATTCTCGGCGCCGTCTGGACCAGGTAGGAGCTAAACCTGAGCTCTTTTATTTCATGGTTTCCTTTCTGCATTCTCTGCTTCATTCTCTGCTTTTTGGAGCCCCTGGGGTTTGATGGGTTCGTTCTGCCATCAACGCACCCTGGGCATATCAAAACCTGCGTTGAATGTTGACCTGTATGAAGGCAGTTTGACATTCAACGCAGGTGGAACACTGTGTTGGGCGCAGAAAAGGAATTTGCTGCACAGTTTTTGATGAACATTTTTGCCTGTTTCTGATCAAAATCAGGATCTAACTCCTCTCTTGTTTGTTTTTCAGAGATCTCGGAGCAAAATGACCCTTACATGGCGAGAACGAGAACATGAAGAAGAGGACATGATTGCCCTACATGATCCGGTTACAGTGAATGCACTGCGGAACTGTGGCTTGCTGAAGTTCTTCCGTATCTCTAGCATGAGACAGCAGATCAACCTACTGCAGTATTTTCTCGACGCTTGGGATCCTATCAATCAAGTTTTCCAGATTAGGGGCAAATCTATCCCCTTGACTGCAGTAGACATTTACTTCTTGACTGGCTTGTCGAGGCGGGGTGCCCCCATCTCTTTGTCAGGTTCGGCCCGAGGGAGTGACTCTGTGAGAGATTATGTCCGCCAGTATTGCAGGGAAGGATCTAAGCCGAGTAAAGATGGCAAGATCATCATCCGTGATTTCACTGACAGGTCCCTTAGGTCTATCCTGTTTACTTTTGGTAGGATGGCCGGTAGTGCGTCTCTTCATGTAGCCAACAGATCCTATATGCAGCATGCCTTGGAATGCCTCCAACCGAAAATATTCAACTGGTGTGATGCAGTACTTCTTGTGATGAAAAATCAGTTGACCAAGATAAAGGACGGGAGGTTGAAGAACTTTGGGTTCGGTTCTATTTTGACCGCCTTTGCCTTGGAGAAGATACCACTGATGCAGCCGCAGTACATTGCACTCGACTTACCTTCTCCTACTGAACCACGTATGCAGAGATGGGTTGACCATATGTCTAGGCATGCTGGCCAGTCTCAGATTTCGTTTTCTGATACCTTCTTCAAGTGGTTTGATCGTCAGGAGATGACTTATGCCGAGTATCCATATGCTGGCATGGACTTCCGGGGTGATCTGGATTTAGTGCTGCAGGATGGCGAGTAGTGGGGCGCTATTGGTAAAATCTTTGACCATATCACTGTTTACTGTTTTTATTTATAATGTCCTTGTGCTTTATTCTATCAAGACTTTAATCAAACTCATGTGTGCATGCAAATGTTGGTCCTGTTCGTCCAGTAGTTCGCTTGAGAGTGCCAGCCGTTGCCCCAGCAGGAGAGGCTGCTGAGAGGGTTATCCTTCGTGACCTTGATGTGGCCGAGACTCTCACAGCTGTGCAGGAGCAGGTTGAGAGCCTTACTCTCGGTATTCCAGATGTGAGGATCGACGAGCTACCTTTGCAGTTACAGCGGCATACTACTGGTGTGCCTAGACGATGGACTCGTCTCTTACGCATGATCGCACAGGCTGTGACTTGCTATCACGAGCATCACTAGACTAGGGTGCCCCCTAGCATTTTGAGTTTTTGGGTCATGTGACCAATTTTGTCTTGGTTACAGAACATTATATGTAAACCATAAACAGCTATATATATATATATATTGATTTTCGGGGTTTTATTCTGGTTGAGTTATATGATCCACATGTAAAACATTGATGATGTGTTTCTTTTTATAAATGTTGCAAATGTCTATCTAACACATAGTTTGCTAATGAGTCGGTTAATGTGTTTAAGTTTCTGGAAATATGTTGGTATTGAATCAAATCAAATTGTCTTTCCAAAATCTTAACCCTTAGGAACATGCGATAAATGGTCGGGTTTCGGACGGAATATATACCATTGAGTTGTAGTATTACGAGTTGTGAGTCTAGCCTGACGATTAGTCGGCGTATACCATGGGTGATGGCATCAGAGAGAAGTTCTATCAACGCGCTATACTCAGCGATGTTATTCGTTGATTGACCAATACATACACCTCTAATACTTACTAACTCACCGCTTGGATAAAAAATGGCCCAAGCTGCGGAGGACAGGTTCCGCGAACTACGACTCGCTCCGTCGGCATATCCAACACATGTCTCCAAAAGGTTTGACATCTGCAATAAATGTAAAAAGGTGGATTACTCGACCAAAATGAACACTTTAGCGAAAACAAAATACAACAAAAGCATATGGTCACTATTTAAGCATAGTAACGCTTGAGGTACAACCCATTACGAGGTTGCGCCAGTGGAATTCCGTCATAATCCATTAACTCGTAGGCCCCTTTTGCTAACACCCGTTTAACAATATAGGGGCCCATCCAGAAAGACTTAAATTTACCTGCTCCCAATTTATCTGATTCTTGGTCGTAAAGCAAGACCAAGTCACCTTTTGAGAAGACACGGGGTTTGACATTTTTGTCGAACTACGCCTTGACTTGTTTCTTATGGGCTTCATTAGCCAAAGCGGCATCACGACGGGTTTCATCCAATTGGATTAATTCCAAGAAACGAGCCTCTTCTTCTGAAGTTCCGGGGAGGAGATCGATTGCGAGTTTAAGAGACGAGATTTCGCACTAGACTGGTAAGACTGCTTCCAGGCCATATACCAGTTGGAAGGGTATGAACCCAGTTGCATTCTTTACTGATGTTCGGTAAGCCCACAAGGCTGAGTACAGGATTAGGTGCCATCTTCTTTTGTGAACTCCGATCATCCTTTGCAGCATGCATTTCAGGACCTTGTTGATCGCTTCAACTTGTCCGTTGGCCTGCGGATAATATGGAGTAGAGCTGTCGTGAGATAGCCCTAGTTTGGCAGCTAATTCAACAATCATGTGATTGCAAAAATGCAATCCATGATCTGTGACTATAGCCTGTGGTACGCCGAATCTGGCGACTACATGATTGAAAAAGAAAAGGGCAGCTGTTTCACCAGTATTATCTAATGTAGGCATCGCCTCGGCCCATTTGGTAAAATAGTCCACGGCGACTATAATATACCCATGCCCCCCAGTCGAGGTGGGGTTACATGTCATGAAATCGATGCCCCATTTGGCGAATGGCCCAATAGCAATTATTGGTTGTAGAGGTGCGGGTGGTCTTCTGGTTTTGCTATCAAAAATTTGACAAGCATGGCAACTTTTGACTGCTGTTATGCAATCCTTGAACATGGTTGGCCAGAAGTATCTTGCTCGTAAGATTTTTTGTGTTGTAGCATATCCAGATTGATGGCCCCCACACGCGCCTGAATGACACTCATTCAGGGCTTTTTCGGCTTCCTCATGGGTGAGGCACCTCCTCAGAACTGCATCAATACCACGACGGTAAAGTGTATCACCGACGATCATGTAGTCTTTTGCTTGGTATCGAATACGTTTTTGTTCAGAGTGAGGTATTTGGCCTGAACTTTTGGGTTTGGAGATAAATTATTATATCTCCATACCACTCATTGCTTGTAGATATCAGAAACAAATTCTCATCCACGATTGATTCTTCGGATGTTTCATCGTTGGACGACGATGGGAGATCGCATAATAATTCTGCAAAAACTAGAGGTTTCTTTGATTTGGATTTTACGAATTCTAGATCAAACTCTTGAAGGATTGCTATCCATTTTGAATATTTTCCCCCCAGCAACTGTCGCGACAATATATAAGTCATGGGGTTGCAATCTGACAGAATGGTAGTTTTCCGGAAGAGGACATAGTGTCGAAATCTTTGTATCGCTTGAACAGCTGCAAGCGCTAGTTTTTCAACATAAGAATATTTGCTTTATGTATCATTTAAGTTTTTACTTAAATAATATATAGGGTGTTCAATTCCATCGACTTCTTGAACTAAAACCATTGCGATGGTTGTATCTGCTGCAGCCAGATACAGGTTAAAATCTCTTTGATAATTGGGGGCATACATTAATGATGCTTTTATTAAGGAATCTTTTAAAGCATCAAAGGAAGCTTGCGCAACCTGATCCCAGACGAAGGGTACCTCCTTTTTCAAAAGACGTGTATAACCTTTAGCAAGTTCGGCGTAATTTGGAATGAACCTCCTCAGAAAGTTTGCTTTCCCTTGGAGTTTCTGAATCTGAAGCAAATTTGAAGGTGGAGGCAAATTTATGATTGCCTGGACCTTGCACGGGTCGAGACGAATCCCATCCTTGGAGACTACAAAGCCAAGTAAACGACCAGAACCGACGCAAAATACACATTTGTGCGGATTGAGTCATATCTTGTAGTGTCGGCAACGTAGAAATATCACTCTTAAATGCTGCAGATGATCAGTCCATTTTCGCGAATGAGCCAGAAGGTCGTCGAGATAAGGTTGAACGATGTTTTTGATGTCATGGAAGGCATAGTTCATTGCCCTCTAAAACGTCACCCCCGCGTTCTTTAAACCAAAGGGTAATTTCGATATGCGAATGTGCCCCACGGACAAATGAATGCAGTCTTTGACTGGTCCTGTGGGCGGATATTTATTTGATTATACCCCGAAAATCCATCCATGAATGAAAAGATTTCGCATCCGGCGCATTCATCAATTATCTGGTCGATGAAGGGTGTAGGGTAGTTGTCTTTCGGACAAGCTTGATTTACATCCCTATAATCGACACACACTCTAATTGTCCCCTGTTTCTTCATAACAGGGACAATATTCGATACCCAATCGGTTAGAGGAACCGGGTAGATGAAACTAGCATGGAGAAGTTTTTCAACTTCTGCCTTAATGGCAACGACTTTCTTGGGGTGCACCTGCCTGAGCCGTTGTCGTACCGGTTTGACATCTGGATACATCTTAATTTTGTGTTCAACGATACTCGAGTCAATGCCTGGCATTTCATCATATGACCAAGCAAAGACATCTCTGAATTCGCGAAACAGAGCATTGTATATTTCCAGTTCTGAAGGAGAACAACATTTGCCGACATAAATATTCTCTACAACATCCGTTTTAGTCGAGATATTTATGGCTATAGTCTCTTCAATGTTGGATAAGTTTCGCTCGGAATCCACCGTATTTACAGTATTTGATAGGAATTCAAAAACTGAAGGATGATAAAGGTCATCTTGAGTATCTTCTTCATAATCCGGAAGAAGGGAACGATGGTGGCAATCATTCCATGGGGCTCCTTCAATCAACATTGATTGTACAATTCCTTCGTCGGTTCCATGCACTCGCGACCAAGGATCTGAAGGGGTACCATATTCTCTAGACCTATCTACCCAAACGCTTGATGAGCGTTGATTCGGGTTTGCCTCCCATGCTAGAAACATTGATTGCTATAATATTTCTATTGGGCTTGGGGGAAAAACCATTGCATGATCCATGCTGATATCATTTTCTGAGATCTTTGTGGAAGATATCATATTGCAGGTTCCTATTGACGCTACTTCCGCCAGATTGATTAGAGGTGGAAGAGCGAAAGTTCCCATTAGTATAGGATCTTTTAGTAGGCCTACTCTGATATTCTGAAGCGAATGGGGGCTTCCATGGATCATGGGAATGCTTCCTGTAACTTGTGAACCATTGGGGAGGAAGTTTTGTTGGTCGACAATTGTAATCCCCCCCTGAAAAGGAAATGCAATCTTTCTAAAATAGGTTCGACACAACAGCTGCCATGGCATATATCCACGGTCTTCCTAGTAGGATGTTGTAATCAAGATTCCCATCGATGACTTCAACATCTATTTCTACTTTTTTCCCTCCTAGTTCAACTTTCAAGTTGTTTAGGATACCATACGGGGTATATGTCCTTTCGTCGAATGCTTTTAATGTTGTCGCAGATCGCGACAAGGTTGGAGATCCTAAAGTTTTCCAGCAGCTCATCGACATGATACATGTAGATGCCCCCTCATCAATAATCGTTCGGTGAACAGTTTTGTTCAGGGCTTTCACTTGAACAAGGAAAGCTAATTGAGCTGGTAACTGAGGATTGTACCCTTTGTGGTCAAAGGATACAAGATTGGAATCCTTTGGATCAACCCCACCAATGGCTGATAACAAAGCCTGCCTTTGGGATGGACAGTTTTGTAGTACTTCAAGAGTCGACATAGTGGATGGCGATTGGGCCAAATCTTCCACTATGTTATAATGCTGCGCCGCTCTAGCGCGAGGATTAAATGTCGACTTGTGTACTACTCCCTTTGGCGGTTTTATTGTCAATTCAGGGATGGTGGGTGGTACAACTTCTGTCGAAGTTGTTGTCGAACTACTTGGTTGATCCTTAACCTTGTTGTTCGACAGCTGAGGATTCCCGTAATCTTTGTTCCTTGTCAAAATCAAAGCATCATTTTGCTGTTTCAAAATCGACAACATTAGCACTTGAGACGGGGAAGCATTTCCACTTTCAACCAGATTTGTTCCTGGATTCGGAAACGGATCGGTTAACACTGCTGAGGTTTTCGAACTTTTAAAGAATCTCTTAAGCTCAGCTCTGTATGGACATTGTGAGGTCCAATGATCCTCATCACATATGTGACATCCTGTAGAGGGTTTCCTATTTCCAGGAGGGTTTGAAGAAGATTTTTCAGGAGATGGCTCATCCTGTTTCTTCTTCTTCCCTTTGCCTTGTTTCTTCTTGCTTCCTGGTTATTTGGTTTCTTTGCCCTTATCTGTTGATACGGCATTTACTTCCGAAGCAAGAATTTTGTCTTTTGCATTTTGATCTAAAATCTTACGGGCTTTCTTGGACGTAGCCTTTGTCGATTTAGCGTTTTGCCAATCACGCCATCACTGACGTGAGAGTCATTGTTTGATTTAGGAGGAGGAGGAATTGAGGATTCCGGTCTAGGGGCGTCGGGTATTTTGTCGTAGAGAGTGCGAGACTGAGTATAGATCAAGTCCAGATATTGTGCACGAGCTATAACTTGCTCTTCCGTTACGACTCCCCCCTTTGCCACATCTTCCGTGATGGAAGGTAGTAAAGACTTGATAAACCATTCAGCTAATAGCTGATCGGGAACGTACGTTTTTACCATCCTACGACGATGTCGCCACTCATGTATATGATCAGATATGTGAGTGGCCGTTGTCTGTTTGAAGTTGGTGAGGAGTTCCGTTCCTGTTTCATACCTTATCGGTAATTGAAAATGGGTTAAAAAGGTTGTGGCTAAGGTACTGAAGTTGTCGAACGAAGCTCTAGGCAATTCAATATACCATTTTGCCGCTGGACCCGTTAACGTCCTCTAAAAAAGGCGAAGCCTTATCGAATCATCGTTTAGGGTGTTTGATGAACACCATAGATGAAATGTCATCATGTGATTCGATGGATCTTCACCCGGATTTCCATTAAATTTAGGAATATCTGAGGGAAGTTTATGTGGAATCGCTGGCCACCAAGGGGCATAAGCAATTGGATCGTTTGTTAACCGGTGTAAATCAGGTAACTCTAAAGTTGCCACGAATGGTAACTGTCGATTCAGGTTAGGTGAAGCATATCCAGGATATGATGGAATCGCCTGAGCAGTTGGCCTTTGCATACGAGCATAATGCAGTTGATGCTGGTATGACTGATACGGTTGGTGGACATGACCATTGTAAAATGGTTGATTTTGACCGTTTTGAATGTACGGCTGTCCACTGTTCGCAAAGAGCTTCTGCTCAGAACCTTGGTATACTTGTTGGAATTGCGGTTGTTGGTATTGCACCAACCACGGTTGTGAAGCCATGTGTTGTTGCGCTATACTAACCGTTGGACCAAGGTGTGGGGTAATTGTACCCGTCTGGACCTGTGTCGCCCCACTAGTTGGCGATTGTGGTTGAGTCACAGGGTCAAGGGGCTGTTGCATTACAACCTGAGAAATCTGAGGTTGGCATACAACAGGCAACGTTTGAACCTGTGACACCGTTACAATAGCTGGTGTAGTCGGGATGTTCGACATAGGTACACATTGTTGCATTGAATACACAACTCTTGGTTGTTGAGGTAGCATAGGTACCCAACCACTTGAGGTGATTCCAGTGTAACCTGAATATTGTTGTGAACTCCCGTATGGATATCCTCCCGGAGGGGGTAATGAAAGGGCATACTGCCCCCCATACGGTGGTAATCCGGAACTCAAGGGGATTGTCTGCCCTTGGGGACTGGATTGCCCAAATTGACCTCCAAATGGATCAATTTGTTGAGATTCAACATAAGAGTTGCCGGATATTATTCCGGAGGAACAAACAGGAACGGACCATACTATCGAAATAACCCCTGAGTGGGCTCTTTCTAGCGGTTGAGAGCTAGTTGGGACAGATGGTATGCCGGCAAACATTGTCGAAGTGACGGCAGGGAGTTCTGCTATCGCCGTGTCAGTCGACACAGTCCTAGATGTTGATGGTTGTTCAGACATTTGGAGTCTATCCAAAAGATTACCTAGCGATTCTACAGGAACTTCTACTGGTGGTAGACCAACTTCTGATGAAGAAGGAAATAGAGTGACCCCGACTCCAAAGTGCGTTGGAGTACTTGTTTGAGGATATTCTACAATTTCTTCGATCACAATCAAACCAGGTGGAAGGGGAAGACCGTCAGGTCCGTAAAATATTTCTGGTGCCAAAGAAGGGGTTGAATCAACAGCGACAGATGTTTGAAGAGCAAGACTCTTCGAACCGGTTGCAGATGGAACCGGTTCAGTAACACAAGTGTTTACTCTCAAACTAGGATCAGTATCACTGTCCCTCTGTGGCTGTTGAACTTCTTCTGTAGAGGCAGGGTTTCCAGAAATGTTTGGAGTAACCGGAATCTCAGATGTTGTTGGAACACTTGTTCTAACTTTAATAGGAGATTTGGAACCGGTTAAATGAGTTCGCTTTGTCCGTACTGGTTTCGATTCTGGAGACAAAGACGGTTGACTCGTAAGCCTCCGCGAACGACGGGGTTTCAATTGACTTTCTTCCACGATTGCGGATTACTCGATCAACTAAAATACAAAAGGGGAAATATGTTTCCAAATTAAATGAATTTTAGACGCTTTAGACACAACTTGTTTTTTCAATTTTAAAGAGTCGAGAAAAAACAAAAGATGACTCTAGTCTCCTTCGATTTTTAATGAGCCTGAAGTGACAAGTGCTCAGATGGACCTTTTATGTTAAGGAGTCTGAAAAGGAACGAAAGGGACTGCTCTAGAGATCTAGGTAGAGGGTGTGCCAAACCAATCGCAAAACCACAGAATACTTTTTAGGGTACGGGTGGTCAATCTTCCCGACTGCTGTGTCCAGTGCATTGCGATTAGTAGGGCGGCCGACACGGCTTCCTATGGATAAAGGTTTTATGCCTATAGGGGTCTCCCAATATATACTCGACGGTACGTGGGAGCACAATCCGTACTGGCACTTATCGTCTCACAGTGGAGGAATCACCCAACCATCAGTGAGGACAACAGTTACCAGGCTTTACAACGCCGGAACACGTCTCTAGCCTAGACCTCTATGTTGTGCGTTAAGTTACAAAGCGTTGTTAAGTTCATTCAATTTATTTTAGGTTGATCTTTCTTAGAAGTTTGCATTTTTGGATCACCACGAGATGTAGATGTAATTCCTAAATGCAATCTAAAGATGATAAGCAAGCTTTTATCTCTTTTCAACAATGAAAATCCTAGCTACAAGGGGAAAAGAAAGACACAATCTTTTCTCAAAGAGCAAAGAGCACACTGTAAATGCACTTTTCCTAAATCAAGCCATACAAACTATCAAAATGCAAATGCACTTGTGCATGTATTTGTTTTTCACTTTCTTAATATTGATGCCTAAAAAGAAAGTTGTTGTATAAATTTGAATTCGATTTCAAGTGAAAAACACAAACAAGCTTCTTTTCGAAATCAAAAAGTAGAGACGATTACGACAGTTTATGATTTTGAAGTAAACACTTGTTTCGACACTAGAAATTCAAAAATTCAAACCAAAGACAAAAGTAAAAGCGTAATCAACTGTCAACAGCAAACAAACTTTCTCCTAAGATCAAAACGACACTTACGACAGATCTAGATCTAAGGGCGACAGTATGACCAGTTTACTTTTGCAATGGGAAACTGTAAATGACGTAACAAATACACAAAAACAAATACAGTTTCTTTTATACAACTGAGGCGGAATTAAGGCAAAGAAAAGGGGTTTTCAGATAGGTACACACACTGATAACAGGCTGGAAAAATCAGAGATAAAACTGAACAAAATGAAGCAAAGAACCTCAGCTGCACAGTGCAAAGGTTGATCAGCGCACCTGTTGCACAGAGAAACTGAATTGCAGCGCAAGTAGCCCTCTCGAGACCTGCATTGAAATGCAGAACCTATTCACAGAGCCTGCACTGGGGCAGAAATGAGACTTCTATCCGAGTTCTGGGTCACTGTTTGCAGTTTAATCTACGGTTTTTGGCCGAGTAAAAGCAATCAGTAAGGTACAATCAGAGGGATGATTTAAAGGAGGACTAAGAGCTATCACAAAGGGCAATTAGAGCATTTGTGGATCAGCTGTTCAAATCATAAACAAATCCTAGTGAATGGATTGAAGTAGCAGCTACTTTGCATTTGATAATGGCAAATGCAGTTCGATTGCTACTTTTGTGTTTATGAAACAAACAACAATTGAAACACAAATAAACTAACTAGACACGCTCCCCAGTGGAGTTGCCATTTTGTTGTTGGGAAAAGTATCTACTCAGAACGCCCCTATCCCACTCTAAGTGTTGGAAATAATACTGAGAGGGGGGGGGGGTGAATCAGTATTATCAGATCAATCAAACTTTTCAATTTCATGCTCAGAAACATATACGCTACTTCAGTTAAGTGAACCCGCGTGTACACGCTACTGTGTCTAAAGCAACTAGCGTATATCTAGAGATCTTATGATTTAGTTAGCTTATCTTCAGTAAATGCATCAGAACATTATTAACCATATTAACAGTAAACAGGTGCAGTATAACAGAACAGATCATCACATAAAAGCCACACACATGAACACCATGATATAAGGTGGAAACCCAATGTGGGTGAAAACCACCTGCTGCAATTCGTCTCTTTCTTCTTTAATAAGAAACTTCTTTTACAATGTACTGGTGCAGTCATTTACCAGCACGCAGGCTACGACCTGCAGAGGGCTACAACCCTCATAGCTCTTGTACTAGCAGATCCATTTACTAGTACGTAGGTGCCAACCCTACAGAAGGCTACAACCTTCGCTCGTTTTCCAGCTGCTCCTGGAAGGGAGCTACAACCCCCTGGCTCTTGTACTGGCTGATATTTTTACCAGTACGTAGGTGCCGGCCTACGATCTTCCCGGGACCACGTTTCATACATTTTCATACTGGATCCATAAGTCAATCACCATTGTAGTACAACCTGCATCATCAATCACTGAAACACCCAATTCTGAATCACTGTAACCCTGTCAACAACAACCAGACAACATAACAACAACCAGATCCAAATTCATCTTCAAATATCATACTTCAAATTGTATACGCTACTTTGATGAACCCAACCTGCATGTATACGCTCTTTTACCAAAACAAACCCGCGTACAGATCTGCAAATTCTAACTTATAACTCTGCAGCTATATCAAACATCAAAACATACCCAGATCATAACAATAAACATGCGTCAGTAGATCTGATCTATCCACAGTCAAACCATATGAAGATAATCATTCCAAGCCTTGAGATCTCATTCCATCATTCATCATCCTCCACATGAGTGAAACCTTGGTTCAGATCACCAACCCATAACCAGCACTTGGATCTCCCACTACCTCAGATCTTCACAACTCACACTCATTGCATATCCCTTTGCCTAATGATCTTCTCCTTATATAGCCTTAGGCCCTTCACAATACCACGGGCCAAAACCATAGCAACACAATACCATCAACCTCGAAACTAGGGATCAACACGTCCGTCGAGACACCATGGTCCAAAACCATAGGCACAACTTCCAAGGAATAACCGCCACAGACCAACGATACGTTTTCCACATACACGCTCTTTTACTGAAGCCAACCTGCGTGTACACGCGACTTGGGCTTAACGAACCTGCGTGTATGAACTTTCTTGACATGCTGTACTAAGATCTGTCCTCTGATTAAATTTCCATCACCTGTACCAACCTCTGAGCACCTGTACCAACATCTGAGTGAGTTGCCATCAAGGACAACACTTGAATCATAATGCCAACAATCTCCCCCTTTGGACTTGATGGCAACCACCACACAAAGTCACTCTCCCCCTTTGACATCAAGGGCAAAGGGCAGACCAAGATATTCTCTTCTTTGGTATACCTTCTGCTGTCCATACTCCCCCTGAGTACCTGCTGCAATCTCCAAATGTGCTCCCCCTTTGTGTATGCCAAAGTGTACCAATCTATCCATCCTGCTCTTGCTGAATTGTGCTGTTCATGCTCCCCTTGACTGTAGGCAAGATCTGCAAAAGATGTTCTTCAAGAAGAACAAAGACTTATACACCATAGAAGACCTTCCTATCACCAAAAGACTCAATACATACATTCATCACCCAAACTAGTGGGGATATACCAATATTGACTCATCCACCTAACCATGTGGAGATACATTAAGAGTTTACTCATGATAAGACATGAACATTACATCATTCATCCCAGGCATAGTGGGGAAACCAACATAGGCCGTTACATGACCTTGACACCATAAAAGAGATATCACAAAAGAGATACATGCTGAAGTTTCTGAATGGGCTCCAAGTTGTATCAATCCATCCATGCTCCCCTTGAGTAGATGCAAGTTCTAAGACCAGCAATTCATTCAAGACCATGACTATCATTCATCATATATGATCTGTACCATCAGCCTGCAATACCATTCCTTTGATCAACAACAAGATGTATCATTTAGCTTCATAGACTTTATCAACAACTTCTAACCATAATGCCAACAATACATTATTTGAAGTATATGCTCCCCCTGAGCCTGTGCCATCTGTAGTTAGATCTGATCATGCATACATCAGTAATAAGCATCAAGATCTCATCATGATCAAGTTAGGATTAAACACTTCTAACATCTTACAAGTATCAAAACATTTCCAAACATCTTCAGCAGACTGTAATCGTTAATCAAGAGAGCAGATATTGGACTGAATCATATCAGACCCCTTTTCTGAGCCTATCCCCACTGCATTTCTTCAGACTGACATATACGCGATTTTGCAGTGTGAAACTCGCGTATATACGCGACTTCCCTTCATTAAACTTGCGTATGAGAATTAGAACACTGAAGTTTTACATCTTCAGCTCCCCCTGAGTCTATTATGTCTGTGCTGTGCTGAGTACCCTGTGCTATGCCACATCTTTCTGGTTGAACTTCCTTCTTCTTCGATATCTTCAAGCATGTTGATGATTCCTTCTTATCATGAGCTTTGTTCCTGCGATCTCTTGCTTTATGTCCAAACTTGTTACATGCATAGCATCTTACATGTTTCATATTCCTCTTATGGCAATCAGCAGCTTTGTGGCCAAATATATTGCAAGAAAAGCAATATCCATTAAAGTACCTTGAATGTGATGATCTTTCTGCATGATGGTCTTGAAACCTTCTTCTTCTACATATGGCTGCAACATGTCCAAGATTATGACATACATAACATTCAACATTATTCATAGGAGGAGTAAGATTTTCTTTGAGGAGTCTCTTTCCTTGATTGTTGATGAGGTTGACCTTTCATCTCCTTGTAGAGCCTTTCAGATTTTGCATTAGAGATTCTTGTCTTACTTTGTGAACCAGATTCACCTTCAATATACTCATGAAAACCAAGACTAGTTTTGATAGCAGGGGACCTTTGACTACTAAGAATATCATCCAAGATCTTAGTACTATCTTGAAATCGTAATAGTTTATCCTTTTCTTCTAATTTACTTTTCAAGATATTTACCTCAACTTGATGTTGTTCTTCTTTGTCTAGACATTACTTCTTCAAGGTCTCTTCAGCTTTCCTTCCTTCATCCAACTGATGCCTTAGTTTGAGGATCTCGTTTTCTTTCTCTTTATTCAGTGCTAGCAGCATTTGTCGAGTTCTGGAGGCACATTCCAACAGATCTTCTAATTTGATGATTTCTTCTTTGAGGGCATTCTCCTTTTTGCTAGGTAGATCTTGTTGATCTATGGTTTGATCTGATGCTTCATTTGTTTGTCCATCTTCATTCTGAGGTGATTCAGGATCTGAATTCTTGCTTCCACTCAACGGCAGGTTGTCATTGTTCCTTTGAGCTGCCTTCTTCTTCTGACGTGCTTTCTTCCCCATTGTTCTACGAATCTCCTTCAAGCGATCAAGCTTCTCTGATACCAATTGTTGGAAATAATACTGAGAGGGGGGGGGTGAATCAGTATTATCAGATCAATCAAACTTTTCAATTTCATGCTCAGAAACATATACGCTACTTCAGTTAAGTGAACCCGCGTGTACACGCTACTGTGTCTAAAGCAACTAGCGTATATCTAGAGATCTTATGATTTAGTTAGCTTATCTTCAGTAAATGCATCAGAACATTATTAACCATATTAACAGTAAACAGGTGCAGTATAACAAAACAGATCATCACACAAAAGCCACACACATGAACACCAT
This sequence comes from Pinus tabuliformis, assembly GCA_031772625.1. Lineage (NCBI taxonomy): Eukaryota > Viridiplantae > Streptophyta > Pinopsida > Pinales > Pinaceae > Pinus > Pinus tabuliformis. Next base: position 463,731,090 of record CM062814.1, read on the forward strand.
GATATAAGGTGGAAACCCAATGTGGGTGAAAACCACCTGCTGCAATTCGTCTCTTTCTTCTTTAATAAGAAACTTCTTTTACAATGTACTGGTGCAGTCATTTACCAGCACGCAGGCTACGACCTGCAGAGGGCTACAACCCTCATAGCTCTTGTACTAGTAGATCCATTTACTAGTACGTAGGTGCCAACCCTACAGAAGGCTACAACCTTCGCTCGTTTTCCAGCTTCTCCTGGAAGGGAGCTACAACCCCCTAGCTCTTGTACTGGCTGATATGTTTACCAGTACGTAGGTGCCGGCCTACGATCTTCCCGGGACCACGTTTCATACATTTTCATACTGGATCCATAAGTCAATCACCATTGTAGTACAACCTGCATCATCAATCACTGAAACACCCAATTCTGAATCACTGTAACCCTGTCAACAACAACCAGACAACATAACAACAACCAGATCCAACTTCATCTTCAAATATCATACTTCACATTGTATACGCTACTTTGATGAACCCAACCTACGTGTATACGCTCTTTTACCAAAACAAACCCGCGTACAGATCTGCAAATTCTAACTTATAACTCTGCAGCTATATCAGACATCAAAACATACCCAGATCATAACAATAAACATGCGTCAGTAGATCTGATCTATCCACAGTCAAACCATATGAAGATAATCATTCCAAGCCTTGAGATCTCGTTCCATCATTCATCATCCTCCACATGAGTGAAACCTTGGTTCAGATCACCAACCCATAACCAGCACTTGGATCTCCCACTACCTCAGATCTTCACAACTCACACTCATTGCATATCCCTTTACCTAATGATCTTCTCCTTATATAGCCTTAGGCCCTTCACAATACCACGGGCCAAAACCATAGCAACACAATACCATCAACCTTGAAACTAGGGATCAACACATCCGTCGAGATACCATGGTCCAAAACCATAGGCACAACTTCCAAGGAATAACCGCCACGGACCAAAGATACGTTTTCCACATACACGCTCTTTTACTGAAGCCAACCTGCGTGTACATGCGACTTGGGCTTAACGAACCTGCGTGTATGAACTTTCTTAACATGCTGTACTAAGATCTGTCCTCTGATTAAATTGCCATCACCTGTACCAACCTCTGAGCACCTGTACCAACCTCTGAGTGAGTTGCCATCAAGGACAACACTTGAATCATAATGCCAACACTAAGGTGTGACAGTGCCTTAGCAACAAATAAGGAAAACTACTTTCGTATTCTTCTTTATGAAATGTAAACGAAGATGAAGGATGAACTAACCTGTGTCTTGCGCTAGTTTGTTGATCCAATCGCTCTCCTCTTTGTTTGCTTCCCGCTACCTGCTCCCTTACTTGCCCAGCTTCACCAAGTTCCTGCAAGATCACAGAAGAGGAAAACTACACAAAGACATAGATTTACATTCATAAATAGCTTAGGATCATATTTAAGCTAAACATGCAAATATAAAAAAACATCATTGATACACAAGCATGTAGGAGAAACTCAAATAGTTTTATTGATATAATAAGAATATCCAGGAGGAGATACAACCAAGTGAGTCCCGATCCAGCATCTACCTCCCAGCAAAGGAATCCCTTCTTCACCTCCAACAAAGCATAAATCACCCAATGCACTAATCTCAATCTCAAAACCAACAACAATTCTCTGCAAAGTACAAAATTCCAGCCTCCGGATCTCTGGGTGAGGGATCCATATATAGATGTATGCAAAGAGGATGAGTCGGCTTATTTTTTGACTTGTGGCTTCTCTCTGTCAGTTCTTGCTTCCACTTGGAGACTGAGAGCCTCTTACTCATCCTTGGTCGAACTCAGTGAGGCAAGTGTCATTGGGGAAGATTCTGGAAGCTTCCATTGTCTGCCCACCTCGCGGAATGACACTACCATTTGTCATTTCCTGCTCAGCGCACCCTGGTAGTGCATTTAGGTGCGTTGCAACGCACCTAGCTAGTGTACTGGGGTGCTATGCAATGCAGGTAGCTAGTGAAGCAGCTGAAATGATCCTGATTTGACTGATTCTGAGTAGTTTCTGGTGGAGAACTTCTGGGAGAAGCTGTAATTGGTTGACCTTGTTCCTCTAGGGGTAGGAACAACACTTTTAGGGACTTTGGATCCCTTGGATTATGGACATTTCATGCTTAAAGCTGTAAGGCACAAAAATGTCTATAACAAATAGGTTTACCGATATGGTTATTTTCAACTTCGTTGGCCCCAAATACTCCAATTGTTCCACCTCAACTGAATGCTTCACCTCAACAGAGTTCACCATCTCAACATCACCAACCTTCTGTTGACCATTTACCTTCTTCGCCTAATTTTTCTTCGTCCATTTCTTCCTCTTCGCTGGGTAAAAGCCTTGACGCTAGTAACCAGGTGGCTAAGAAGAAGAAGAAAGGGAAGAAGAAGAAGAAGAAGAAGAAGCAAGATAAGAAAGAAGTCAACCAACCAACCACAACTGTAAGTGTTAGTTGTGTTGAGGAAAACTTCGACATGCATCGTAAACCCAAATACCCTTGCAGGCTTTGTAAGGGTGACCACTTCCTTATCAATTGTCCTGGTATTCCAAAGGTCTTGGAAGTATGGTCAGAAAAATCACATCAACTTTCCATTGATCCATCAACCAGTGATAGTCAGGTTCCTGGGAAAAAGAGTAAAGTTAGGTTTCCTTGTAAGTTATGCAAAGGGAGTCATCAAACTCACATTTTCCCTCACATGGATGAAGCCTCAAAATTGTTGGAAAACCTTACTGTTCCATAGCAAGAATTTCCAACTAGTTACCGTAAACTTTCTCCCAACCTACTGTCAACTGACGGAGTGATTGATCTAATTTCAAGTACAGTCAATCACACTCTTCCATTGGAGAGTGAAACTCATGTCACTCAGGTTGATGATCCATTAGTTGATCAAGTGGTCGATTCAATTTCACATTCGGTCGATCCCACTTTCCCTGTAGAGAGTGAACTTCATACCACTCAGGTTCTTTTTGTTACATCAGATTCTTCTATGCCGGGGGGCATTTCACCTGTTTCTACAGAACCCCCTCCAAGTACTGAGGTCTTTTCCTTTGATTGGAATAGACTGATAGAACCCCGTCTTCCTTCCTCCATCCCTTTCCAAATCATTGTCAAGGCTGGTGGTAGGGACATGCATCGCACACAGGTAGATGAAGGTGCTTCTGTTAGTATTTTATCCTCAACTGCTTGGAAAGCTTTGGGTTCCCCTCAGCTTGCGCCTATTACACAGAATCTGAAAGATTTTAACAGAACCATTAGTGAACCTTTAGGGATCCTTCCTAATTTTTCCATTACCTTGGAAGGTAAAACTGTCTATATTGATCTTATGGTAGTTCGAGGTCCCTTGGATTTTAATTTACTCCTTGGGCGAGACTATGTTTATGCAATGAAAGCTGTCGTATCGACACTCTTTCGCGTGATGTCTTTCCCTCAGAATGGAAATATTGTCACTGTAGACCAGCTTTCGTTCCCTAGTCTTGTTTCAACTACAAATAATATGACACCCCTAAATGTTCCTGATTTTAAAGTGGTATCTACCCCGCCACGGGTTAATTATGTGGCAACTGGTCCCATGTTTTCAGTTACCGATGTAAGTGAGCCTCTCACTGTTTGCTCATCTTCCTTTGATTTAGATCCGGTAATTGACATGGAAAACTCTATGGGATTACTTGAACATGATGTTCTTATCCCTTTTGAGTCCCTTGACATGTGTTCCTTCCAGAGAACTATTCTTCCTTCTGATGAAGATCTCTTGGAAGCCATGATCAAGGTGTGTCCATTGACATGTCTTTCTTCCAGTTGGAAGCCATGATTAGTGTTGCGAGGATAGTTTTTTCCTGTATCAACCTCGTTAAAAAATGAAATAGGCTGTTGCGAGGATAGTTTTTTCCTGTATCAACCTCGTTAAAAAATGAAATAGGCTGTCGCGAGGATAGTTCCTTTTCCTGTGCCAACCTCGTTAAAAAATGAAACAGGTGTCCGCGAGGATAGTTTTTTCCTGTATCAACCTCGTTAAAAAATGAAACAGGCTAGTATGAGGATAGTTCTTTTCCTGTGTCAACCTCATTAAAAAATGAATCAGTTGGTATGAGGATAGTTCTTTTCTTGTGTCAACCTCCTTAAAAAATGAAACAACTCCCTTTTCAAGTTAAATCTTGAAAGTAAACCTTCATTCCATCCACCTGGTTGAATGCAATGAAGCTTGGGGGGCATGTACCTCGCTTTGCATCATTATGCTGGGGGCATGTGAACTTCTAGAGCATAGTTCCTTATCTTGTGTCAAGCTCGTTAAAAAATGAAACAAGGAGTCTTGAGCATAGTTCCTTGTCTTGTGTCAAGCTCTTTAAAAAATGAAACAAGGGTAGGTTATATAGGTAGATTGTAGAGAGTAGAAGCGAGGATAGTTTTGTTCCTGTGTCAAACTCGTTAAAAAATGAGTTAGGGTTTTAGAGGATAGTTCCTGTTACGGAGTCAACCTCATTAAAAAATGAATCAGGTAGATTGTAGGTTATATAGGTAGATTGTAGAGAGTAGTTATGAGCATAGTTCCTTATCTTGTGTCAAGCTCGTTTAAAAAATGAAACAAGGGTTTTGAGGATAGTTCTTCTCCTATGTCAACCTCACTAAAAAATGAAACAACTCCCACTAGTCTTTCCAATATTTCGAAAGTAAACCTTCATTCCATCCACCTGGTTGAATGCAATGAAGCTTGGGGGGCATGTACCTCGCTTTGCATCATTATGCTGGGGGCATGCGAACTTCTGGAGCATAGTTCCTTGTCTTGTGTCAAGCTCGTTAAAAAATGAAACAAGGAGTCTTGAGCATAGTTCCTTGTCTTGTGTCAAGCTCTTTAAAAAATGAAACAAGGGTAGGTTATATAGGTAGATTGTAGAGAGTAGAAGTGAGGATAGTTTTGTTCCTGTGTCAACCTCGTTAAAAAATGAGTTGGGGTTTTAGAGGATAGTTCCTGTTACTGAGTCAACCTCATTAAAAAATGAATCAGGTAGATTGTAGGTTATATAGGTAGATTGTAGAGAGTAGTTATGAGCATAGTTCCTTATCTTGTGTCAAGCTCATTTAAAAAATGAAATAAGGGTTTTGAGGATAGTTCTTTTCCTGTGTCAACCTCACTAAAAAATGAAACAACTCCCACTAGTCTTTCCAATATTTCGAAAGTAAACCTTCATTTCATCCACCTGGTTGAATGCAATGAAGCTTGGGGGGCATGTACCTTGATTTGCGTCATTATGCTGGGGGCATGTGAACTGATAACAAGCATAGTTTTTCGTTTCAAGCTTGCGTAAACATGAAACTGAATCCGAGCATAGTTCTTTTCCTGTGTCAAGCTCGTTAAAAAATGAAACAAATCCTCCTCTAATTGAGTCAAGAATTTGACTAGATCTCATAAATGTTAAGTTGTATATTTAGGTTAGTTATTTTAGTTTTTGCATAATTTTCTTATAGTTGTAGGTCGAGTCTTTCAAATGATCTCGTAACTGAACCTTCATTCCATCCAGCTATTAATTAATGTACTTAGTTGAATGAAATGAAGCTGGGAGGCATGCGCTCTAGCAGTTATGCTTAGGGGGCATCAAGCACAGTTTTCTCTCTGTTTCAAGCTTGTGTAAAAATGAAACTACTTTGAAGCATAGTTTTTCTCTGTTTCAAGCTTTTGTAAAAATGAAACCTATTTCGAGTCAATTTCAGTTATTTTCAAGACTCGTTAAACTCATGAAAATATAGAGATTATTTTGCTATCTTTCATTCTCGTAAAACAAATGAAAATGCCGAGTTCTTTCCGTCTTTTCCTGCTCGTAAATTAAATTGAAAGTCAGCCATATGAGTACATTTTTATCATTTTTTCGAACTCATTAAAACTTACGAAAAAGTGAAAACCATGAGTACATTTTTGTCATTTTTTCGAACTCGTTAAAACTTACGAAAAATGAAACCTTGGAGTTCTCTTTTAAGCCCTTTTCAGACTCTCAAAATGTGAAAAGATTGTCGAGTTTTCTTTTTATCTCGTTAAAACATAATTAAAAAGACGGTCCTCTTACAGCCCTTTTCTGACCGTAAAAACATGAAAAGGTTGCTGGATTTTTGTCGTTTCAAATTCGATATTGGAAATAAAACGACGTGTCCTTGATCGCTTTCTACTTTTTAGATCAGAGACACTAATCATGAAAGTACTCCTTGGTCATAAAGATCAAGTGGTTCTCTCAAGTATTATTTTATACTTTTTTGGGCTTCGGAGACACAAATTTACGAAAAAGGTCAGCCGTGGAGTCTTCTTAAGTTTTTCAGACTCTCTAAAATTGAAAAACGCCGAGTTTCTCCTATACTGGACTCGTTAAAATTTCACAGTAAAGGACCTGTTCGATTAAAAACAGGAACAGACCACTCCTTCGTAGGGTTCGAATCTAAACTAAGTTGGACTCATCCGAAGGATGAGCTTATAATCAAGCAAATGTTATCCTCCTCAAGCTTGTAAAAAATAAAGAGGTACTTGCCAGAAATGGTGGGGGAAAAGAGAGGAAAATGAGCCTATTTGTTATACTTTGTCTCGAAAAAACCTTATCACCACTCTTGAACATGACACTTTTCATTCACCTGGGTTGGGAAATCCTTTGCCTAATAGTTGATCAAACCACATTGAAAGTCTTCAGCCAGTTTCCGGGTATTAATTTTGGGACAATTGTTACCAAACCATCTGTAGTGTCATTATGTGTTCAAGAGGAGTTTTGCAAATAAACCATTCATCTGCAAAATATCTATCATCCATCTTGACCATCCCTGAGTCAGTCCTTACAGCTACATTTCTTCAACTTGATCTATGATTTCGTGTTGTGGGCTTGCCTGCAACGGATCGCTTTCTATCGACATCAGCACATTATCTAGAAAGATGATCTAGAAATCATCAGTACCTTGGGATCTGCATGCCTCAATGGCAGGTTTCTCACCTTTGACGACAGGTTACATCAATGACCTTTGATCAAGGGATTCCGTGACATGTTCGACATCAACACATTCATTCACATCTCATGGATTGTACTGGGTACTTTGAGATCCATTGACATCACTGGTGGTCTCTCTCACACTTGTTAACAGTTACATTATTGACTGGTAATCAAGTGGTTTCTACCATGTTCGACATCAACTCATTTATTCGCATGGATAGAATCGTACTATTTCGGGAAGTAGAAATGAAGACCCTGGATCTAGTTTCCGCCATCCAGGCTGCGAGGAGTTTTGTATTCATTATACAATAGACTAATTATAAACAAATGGCTGCGTCCATACTATGTCTACATGTGTCTATGATTATGATGTATTGCGAAATCGTTCCTATATCAGAGCAGTAGTTAGTTTGTTAGTTAAGTTTTTGATCTGAGTATGGGAATGCCTACCTCAGCGATGATATGATCTCATATATGTATTTTGTGTTGAATATTTGCAGGTTCTGACTGGTCTCTCCACAAGATAATCCTCGAAATGATAAAGTGCTTCACCCTTCCTAGATGATATAAAACCCTAATCTACTACAGACCTCGCACTTTAGGGGGCAATCTGTTACACTAAAATTTGTCACCATGACTATTTGCAGTCAGTATGGCTCCATCAATAACCATACTGTCCTCCTTGGCAAGTCTTATACCTCTGCTCCTCATGTCAAACTCCAAAAAAGAGAAAGCCTTTAAAAAATCAATATAACTCTGGTTCCGCACTTTCTCTTACTCTTACCTACGGGCCCGCACCTCAAGTACATAATACCTGCGTACTTGTACGCTCTGTCTGTAAAGGGGTGGGTGTGTACCCCTGTAAAAGTCAAAAGGCACAAGTTTTAATTCAAAAAACTTACTTGCGGTCGATTCTAGAGCATTCTAGAAGATGGTTTAACGTGGATTGAGTGCCTCCAGATGGTTCATGCATCCCAATGAAAGAGGAACTTATCCCATGAAGAGGGGAGCTATCCCTTTGAAAGAGGGGCTTATCCCATTGATGGTGTACCTGTTTAACTTCCTCCAAAGCATTATAAATACAGGCATTGGGCCAGAGGTAAGGGAGGTTGAAAGCTAAACATTCCTAAGGGTAGATGCTGCTGAAATTAGGACTCCCTTATAGAGCTTGAGAGGAGAGATCACATTCCTTTCTTAGCTTCATTTGGAAGTGGGTGAGCTGATCAAAGTAGAGGAGAACTCTTGTTGGACCCTAGGAGGGACCTGCACAACACCAAGGCATTGGTTGTAAGGTTTCTTTTGTTTCCAATTAATACAATTAAGTTCATTTTTCTCAACAAGTTGTTATATATAATTTGTTTCATAAACTCCTTGGTCTTTATGATGAATATGTTTTATTATATGATTTATTCAGTTGCTATGTAATCGTTTGCTTGTTTGTGTATGCAGGCTTCAAAGAGAGGAGCTCATCTGGATCGAAGAGGCTTGGCTGCTACAAACAACGTTGGACTAAAGGTAAGCCTTAAACACTTGGTTGCTTTTATTTTAAATGCATATTTAGGGAAAGATAGTGCTTGATTGTTTTGTTTGTCACTAGAAATGCCTTAGTTTCTAGGGAGGTCGGTTTTGTCCGCAAAATTGACTCTTTCCACATGACACTTCTCTTCAGGCTTCAACTTCAAAAATCAAAATCCAGTCCAAACTAAACTTTTGAAAATAAAGTATGTACAAATGGGAAATGAAAATTAGTAACTTGGTTCAAAGTAGTGTTTTAGCATTCGACCATTCACTAGCCCACCTTCTGCTTCTATACCATTAATTTCTATCTGGAAGAAAGCATTATTTCCTCTGTAAGCATAGATGACATAGGGACCTTTCCATAGGAAATTGAATTTCCCATGTTTACCTTTGTCTTCTCTCCTTGAATTCCACTTGAGTACCTTGTCACCAAGGTAGAAATCTTCAGCCTTGGTTCTCTTATCAAAAATATTTTTAATCCTTTCTTTCACAACTTGAGACCTGATGTAGACCTCTTCTCTGGTTTGTTGAAGATAAATAGTTTGAATGATTATTCTTTGGATACTATTTGGTTCAACCTACAATTCTTGAAGTATTTTCATTACTGGTACTCCCAAAGAGGATGGAATGACAACTTCCATCCCATACACTAGTTGATAGGGAGAAGTACCAATTGATTTCTTAGTAGTCAACCTATTTACCCATAAGGCATTGACTAGCTTCTTGTTCCAAGTTTTCTTATTGTCCTCTAGTAAATTTTTGACAATGTTTACCAGGCTCTTGTTTGAGGATTCTGCCAGTCCATTTCCTTGAGGGTAATAGGTTTTAGAATGTCCCAAGGTGATATGATACTTATTGCAGAAATCTATCATTCTTTTGGATTTAAAGGTCACTACATTATCAATAATGAGCTTAGTTGGACATCCAAATCTTGACAGAATATTGGTTTCAAGGAAGGCTATGATAACAGTATTTGTGCCTTGCCTTGAAGGTATGGCCTCTATCCATTTTGTGAAGTAGTATGTGGCTTTGAGGATCCATTTGTGCTAGGAAGAGGAGGGTGGGTGGATTTCACCAATGAAGTCTAAACCCCATTGTTGAAAATGCATTTTAGTAGAGATTGGCTTGAGGGGTAAAGGTAAAAGCTTTTTCTTCCCCTCAAAAATTTGACATTTGTGACAGGAGGTCACATATTTTTTTACATCAGAAAACAAGGTAGGCCAGTAGAAACTAGCTCTAAGGATTTTAACTGCAGTGGTCTTCTAGTAAATGTGTCCTCCATAGTCACCTGCATGAAACTCTTGTAAAACTTTGTTAGATTCATCTTTTAACAGGAAATTAAGAAGAATACCTTCATAATCTCTCCAAAACAAAGCGTTGTCCAATATACAGAATTTCAATGATTTCATCTTTAAAAACCTGCCTTTAGTCCTAGATAATTCAGGAGGAGCTTGTAAGTTCTGTAAAACATAAATAATATCAGCATATCAAGGTGATTCAATAAAGGCCTGGCTGATTAGTGGAGTCACCATCTCCTCTTCATTATCTATTGTTGCAATAATGTTTATATCCAAGGCCTGACAGTTTGATTCAGCCATGAGCTGGGTTAAACCTTGGCCCTTGATTAACTTAGTAGGTTTGATTTTTATGTCATACTCTAAAATAGTAGCAATCCACTTTCTCCTCTTTCCATTTGGACCTTCCTGAGTTAGGATGTCTTTGATTACTGAATTTGGAACGTAAGCTACTATATGAGAATATAAGATGTATACCCTAAAGTTCTTAATGGCTTTGACTAAAGCCAATGCTTGTTTTTCCATTATATTGTATTTTAAGGGGGCATCTCTCAAGGCTTTACTAAAGAAAGCAATAGGTTGTTCATAGCCTTGGTCATTTTTCTGCAATAAAACTGTAGCTATTGTGTGCTTAGAAGCAAAGGAAAACAAGACGAAATCTCTGTCAAATTTAGGACTGATTAACACAGGTGTTTTAGTTAACGCCAATTTAATGTCTTCAAAGGATTTTTTAGCCTCAACAGTCCATTTTATGGTCGAATCCTTTTTTAGCATATTGTTGAGTGATCTAATTAATTTTTCTAGATTAGATATAAATCTTCTAAGAAAGTTAAGTTTTCCTAAAAAAGCTTGTAACTCTCTAATCTTCCTCAAGTGTTGTATTTGCAAGATGGATTCAATTCTCGCAGGGTCTATCCTTATACCATATTTTGAAATTATATGACCTAACAACTTCCCTTCTTCTAACCCAAACAAAGACTTCTTGGGGTTTAAGGAGATTCCAAATTTCCTACATTTAATAAAAACTTGTCTTAGATGATCCAAATGTTGATTGATAGATTTTGAAGAAACAATAATGTCATATAAACATATCACAAGGAAATCATGAATTTCTTTTGTAAAGGCTATATCCATAGCCCTCTAAAAAGTGGCTCCTACATTCATTAGTCCAAAAGGCATTTTCACATACATAAATGTGCCCCAAGAAGTAGTAAAGGTAGTTTTGGGTTGGTCATCTGGATGAACCAAGATTTGATTGTAACTAGAAAATCCATCCAAAAATGATATTATGGTTGATCCAACTATCCTTTGTAAAATGTGATCCATTTTGGGGAGAGGGTAATTGCGTTTTAGTGACACTTTATTGAGGTTTTTGAGATCCACATAGAGTTTGATCTCACCAGTTTTCTTCCTAGTTGGCACCAGGTTTGAGACCCAATCAGAAAACCTAATTGGTGCAATTATTTTGGCATCATACATCCTCAAAATTTCTTTTTAAATTGAAGGTAGTAAGGTAGGATTGATCCTCCTCAGTTTTTGTCTAAAAGGATTTTGATTTTCTTTAATAGGAATTGTGTGCTGGATGATGTTGGTGTCATAGGAGCTGAGGTCCTCATAACTCTAAGTGAAAACATCCTAAAATTCTTTCAACAACTCAATGTATTTTACTTTTTCAATGGGAGGTAATGATTTTGAAAGTTTTATCAGTTTAGGATTTTCACTGGTGCATATATTACATTCCTCTATTTTAGACCTCAAAGGTTCCTTTTTAGGTTTCCTAGGAACATCATTTAATCAAATAAATCTTCCAGAGGGGTTAATCCCTTTGGTAAGAAGTTATCTTTGAGATTAATTATTTTGGTTTCTTCATTGATTATTTCATCAATCTCAATTTGCTGTAAGTTATCTACATTTGATTTAGTAAATTTAGTTGGGTTGGCTCTATCTAGTTCATCACCTTCTATCTCATTTATTTCCAACTCATCCTTAGTGTCAGGATCTATGGATGTGTCAGTGTCTATATTGTTATTTACAAACTCCTCTTCTGAAAGTAAAAACTTATTTATCTATTTGTTATTAGAAAAATATTTCCCAATTCTTCAAATTATCTAGAATTGTAGGTCTATGCCTAACTTCAACAATGTATTGATGGTTAGGTTGGAAGGGTAATTTGCAAGTGCTGGAAAACATTGCTAAACTATGGGCTTGCATATTGTGTTTTCTAGGGATTACTGCAAGATTTGTTTCTAGGAAAGTGTTCAGTATTTCTACAATAGTTCCTCTATAACAACTTAATATAAGGTCCTTTTTCATATATACACCATCTATTTATTTTATAATTAGTTCAAAGTCTCCCATGACAGAAACTCTTTTAGCTCCTAGATTCCTAACTAACTTAAGACCTAAAATTAAAGCTTCATATTCGGCCATATTATTGGTACATTTAAAATTCAATCTATATGCATGGCCTTCTAAGTGATTATTCTCCAAATTATATATCCACACACCTGATCCTACTCCAAATTTATTGACTGACCCATAAAATTCTAAATGCCATAATATCTCATGATCATAGTTTTCACTATCTGGTGCAACAAACTTTTCATCACTTACAGTAGTTTGACCATCTTGTTCAATGAAAAATCCTAAAGTTTTGGTTAGTTTCATTTTGTGTAGAAAATACAATTTCTTTTGGTTTTGTATTAATACTGTCTAAAATTTCTTCTTGTTTTTGATCAACATTATACAAGATAAAAGAATCGATATCTGAGTGTATGGAGTATATGGGAAAGTTTTGAGGCCGATCCTGGCTACTTACCATATTTTTCTTTTTTTGTGTAAGTCAGATAGATATATTATGGAACAAAAATAGTGTACAAAAAATCTGCAGATGCAGATCGAGACCTGCTGAAGACAGATCCAAAGACCCTAGACAATAGACACTATGAAATTTCAAAAGCTATCCGCACACCGCGCAGGGTGGCCTTATCCCTTTATCTTCTACGCATAACTGTAACAAAGAAGAACCTTGAACTGCATCACTGTAACTGGTGCGCTATCAGTATGAGACAAAATTACAGTTCAAGACCTTAGATAGACATCAGATAAAAGCCATAAAGGCCTATAGAAATAGACAATAGACAAAGCCAGAGAGATGGCACAGACATGACAGTAGACAAGGCTAAAGAGAAGACACCAACAAACCCGATTCACTGCGGAGGCATTCCATATCTGCTTGCAATGTCCAGACCTTGTTCCAGGACATGCTTGTCCACTCTTTCCAGCATGGATCGGTAGTTGTTAAGTTCCTTCAGCGGAGCCGGCTGCTTGCTGTCAAAGCTTGGCGGATCCGGACAAATGGTCTTCCGGAGAATTTGGATAAGCAGAGTTAATTTCTTATTGACCGTTTCCGCCTTATCATACACAGCTGAAATTTTATGATCTAACGCTCCGCAAATCTTTAGCAGACTATTTAGCTGGGCATCAGATATATGGTTTTCCCCTTGGGATTTCTGGTTCCCAGCGTCCATGGACTCCAGAGCTTTTTCCAAAAGGGTCTTGACCCGCCAGCTTTCGACCTGTGTACGCACGAATTGGGTGGCCCGCTTGGATGCAGTGCCTGGGTCGAACAGCCAATCAACCTCCCTAGCGATTTCCTCCTCATTGCTCTGCTGTTCCTCCACCTTTGCCGCAACCTCCATCTCCTCAATTCTTCGTTTGTTTCTGGTAGTTGTTCGCATTTCATATGCACTCCTTGCAGCCCGGAGCTCCTGGTTTGCGCTAATGTTCCGACAATTCCTAGTATCCATATCTTCCCTGTTACCCGTCGCTTGAATCGCAGTTCGAACTCGAGAGCAATAGCAACCCACAGATATACCTTTAGAAGAAGTGAATGAGACGTTGCCCCCACAGTTGGTTAAATAACTCTTCGCCATGAGGTTTCCCACGCTGTTCCTCGCCTCCCGAAACATCGTGGTAGTACTGCTATCATAGTTCCTGTGGGTGGTCGTTAAAGCTGCGTGATGTCGCCTGCTACAAAAATAAAAGTTACTTATCCCTTGATGAGTCGACTCGTGCCAAATGTCGATCCTGCCGAGGTGGCAACTGCAGTAGTCCCTTCTAAATATCCACTTGAAGATGTGCTTTCTGTGCACCCTTTGTTTCCATAAATGCATATGCCTAGCTTGTCCTTTCGAATTGTGCCAACCTTCGCTACTCCAATCGTTTCCTGAGTATTTCATCATGAGGGCCGATATAGTCTACCGCTTTCTGGTTAAGCCCGGTTTAAGTCTCCCACATCCTCGCTTGCCAGCTGTTGGCATCTTTCCTTAAGGTGAGGACAGTCCACCTGCTACCAACACGCGTCCCAGCTCCTGTCTTGGTTGTCAATACTATAGTTGGCCAAGTAATCGGCTAGCCCGTTTGCCTTTCGCCTGACCGATTGAAAGACTAAACCTTTCATTTCGCCGATTAATTTTGCAATGTTCTCCGTCACCTTGGCGAGCCTCCAGTGTCTCGTAGCTTTGCATGCCTGAGTGCCAGCCTGAATTCTCTTTGCGACCGAGATAACCAGGGAGGAATCTCCTTCAACCACTGCATTGCCTGTCGGTAGAGTCCTTAGAATTTTCAATCCTTGTTCTAACGTTGCGAACTCCATCTCATTGTTCATGCCTTCCCCCAACTCTCTGCAGTAAATATGCACAATTTCTCCATTCTGGTCTCTGATAATGCCTCCAATGCCAGCTTTCCCGGGGTTGCCTCTAGAGGCACCATCAAAATTCAGCTTCAAACCTCCCGCTGGCAGACAAGTCCATCTATCAGCTCCCGAGTTTGGTTGTTGCTGGTGTCTCGGCGCTGCGAAGCTGTGGTTGATTTCCAGTTGAAAGCACTTCAAGATTTGTAAGTCTCGATCCGAAGGCTTTTCGTTGGGGTCTGTCTTGCACTTTGTCTGTATCAGTTCTTTAATATTTGTGAGAATGGTTGCTTTTGAATGCTCAATGCTTATGTTTTCATCCTGAAAAACCCTCCTATTGCGCTCTTTCCATAATGTCCATAATACAAAGCCAGGCATGGCTTTCAATATATTATTGACTCTCTGGTTTTTGGAAAAATTGATTTGCCAGTTTAAAATAGTGTGGATGGACTCTTGGTCACGGTCTGATTTCCGCATGATTCCCTCCATCCAGTTCCATAGATGGTTTGCCTAGTCACATGAATTAAAAAGGTGGTTTATGGTTTCTTCTTCACCTAAACACATCGGGCATCTGGAAGGCCCTGCGAACCCTTTTCTTCGTAGTTTGTCCCATGTCAGGGTTCTGTTCCTCATTAATAGCCATAAAAAGGTCTTAATTTTCGGCCAATATAAGCTGTACCACACTTTGTTGCACCAGGGCGTTGCTTCCTCCTGACCTGCCTTTACTAATATTTCCCTTGCCTCTTTCAAAGAGAAATTCCCATTACCTGTCATACCCCATATTAGCTGGTCCTCTTCCTCTGTTTTCCTTATCCTTCTCTTGTGAATCTGATTGTTGAGTTGTTTTATGCTTTCATCTCCCTTAATGTTGTTATCAGCGGTTAGGTATGTCCATTCTCTCCAATCTGCATCTCTGTTGCTCAAGTCCCAGTAATGGCAAACTCTGCTTCTACCTTCAAGCTGGCTGAATTGTTTGAAATGTGCTAACTCTGGGGTTTCTAGTTTGGGGAATTGGTGCCATGCATCTTCCCAAAACAGGGCAAGCCTGCCATTGCGTATTTCCCAAAAACTATTTTCCTGTACTAGGCTGCGATTGTGTCTTGCAAGATTCCACATGGGTGAGCCCTCTGGAACCTCCTGTAATCTTATGAGATCCTGATTATTGTAGTTAGGGAGGTACTTATGTTTCCAATGTCTGGCCCATGGCAAATTTGGCTCTTTAATCCATCTCCACCATATCTTCACTCCACAGGCTATGTTGGTCACCGCCGGATCCACAAGGTTTAGTCCCCCCAAATATTTCGGCTTGCATAATTTTCTCCAGGCTACTAACGCCCATTTTCTCTTGTCCCCATTCCCACTCCATAAAAAGGATCTTTGAATCGCTCTGATTTGTTGAAGAACCCCTTTGGGGGCCGGTAGCATGGATAATAAGTACTGCGGTATGGACTGTAACACAGCCTTCGTAAGGATTAATCTTCCTGCAAAGTTAAGCACCCTTTGTGTCCAATGTTTGCATCTGTTTTCCATATTGGCTATGATCTTTTCCCAGTGCACTTTCTGCCAAGGTCTCAGAGTGAGAGGAGCTCCTATTCGGAAGCCTAGAAGATGAGAGAGGTGAGCTTGAATAGCACGATGAGTATTGAAAAAAAAGATCGTAGATTTGGAGAAGTTGATTTCCATCCCTGAGGCTCTGCTAAAGAGATCTAAGATGTTCTTGAATGCCAAGGCCTCTTTCACTGTGGGGCTGCCATGTAACATAGTGTCGTCCACGAACTGTTGATGAGTGGTAGTAGGGATCAATGGGATTGGTTGAAGACCTTTAATTGCTCCTTCAACTTTCTTCTTGGCTATAGCTTTGCTGAGACCCTCCATGAGGATAACGAATAGGAAAGGGGATAAAGGATCGCCCTGTCTTATTCCTCGCGAAGGTGAGAATGGTTCAGAGGGGGCCCCATTGACTAAGATCGAGAACCTCGCAGATTTGATGAGGGCGAAGACCCAATTAACCCAATGTCTGTTGAAACCGAAAGCATTCAGAATTGCTTCGAGGTATTTCCAGCTCACTTTATCATAAGCTTTTGATAAATCCAGTTGCATTAGCATCCCTGCTTTCTTCCCTGAATGTAGAGTGTGGATCATTTCTTGAGCAAGGATTATGTTGTCTAATATTTTCCTTCCCTCTACATAACCCGATTGCTCTTCCGAGATGATCCCCGGTAGAATGGGCTTCAGCCTATTGGCAATGACTTTTGAAATTATTTTATATATAACATTACAAAGAGCGATAGGTCTGAACTTTTCAGGTGTGTTAGCTTCCTCGACCTTTGGAATTAGTGCTATGAAGGTCAAATTAACGGATTTGAGAATGGTTCCAGAGTGCCTGGAGTCCTCTACGACCTCCCATATGTCCTGCTTCACAATGTTCCAGCAGGCCTTGTAAAAATTGATTGTGAAACCGTCCGGTCCAGGGGCTTTATCGTTTGGCATACTTCTTACAGCTTCCTCTACCTCTTCTAAAGTGATTTCCCTATTCAGGGCCCAGTTTTGCTCAGAGGTTACAACTTTAGGAATGGCTTTTAGAAGTTCCCTAATGGCTTCTCCTCTGTTTGACTGTGGTTCCTGTGCTATGGCTTTGAAGTGAGCAGTGAGAAAGTCTGATATGTCATGGTGGTTCTTCACTGACTCCCCGTTTTCATTTCTCATCTCAAGAATTTTGTTTGAACTTCTGTAATCTAGAGCAGATCTGTGAAAAAATTTAGTATTCTGCTCTCCCTCCTTTAGCCACTGAATCCTTGATTTCTGCCTCCATAAGATTTCCTCTTGCCTACATCGACTGTGCCACTGTTGAGTTAGAGTCTTTTCCTGTTCGATGGATTCCTCACTGCTTTGTCCTGTTGCCCATTCTCTGTGAATTTGTTCCAGCTGATTTTCTATAGAGGTTTTTTCCTTGAAAATGTCCCCAAAAACTGTTTTATTCCACTCTTTTATCTTGTCCTTTGTGAGTCTTAACTTCTTCTGCAAATTGAACATCTTAGAGCCTTCGCTTTCCCAAGGTTTTGACCACCATTTTTCAACCATCTGAAGGAAGCTAGGATGATCCAACCAAAATTTTTCGAATCTAAAGGGTTTATTCCTTGGTGTGCCATGAACATCCGCTATAAGCGATATTGGCCAGTGGTCCGACCCTCCACTGGGAAGGATATCTGACTCAACAAGGATACCATTCATTAAGATGCTCTCGGAAACCAGAAACCTGTCCAAGCGAGAGGCTATCATTCTATTCCCCCCTCTTCTATTGTTCCATGTGAAATTGCCACTCTTGGTGTAAATATCAACTAGTTTAGCATTCTCAATGAAACTAATGAAATGCTCCGCATCCCTATTGAGTTTCCTAAGACCCCCTTTCTTCTCTAGGAGGGTTGTTATCATATTGAAATCACCCCCCAAAATACATTTGGACATTGGGTGCCTGCTAATAAGCCTATTTAAAGAATTCAGGAAATTGATTTTGTCCTCTATCTTCTGAGGTCCATATACATTTACACATAAAAAAGATTCAGAGTTACCTGTGGGTTGAGCTTCCACAGCGATGAAATGCTTGTTCGCTTCTGCAGATAATATTTGAAGTGCTCTTGTGTCCCATAGGGTTGCCAGTCCTCCTTCTCTGCCCTGGCTTTCAACTTCTAGATAATTCATGTGCCTACCTATCTTCTTGGTTAACCTTGTCATATTGGATCCATTGCATTTTGTTTCTTGTAAAAACATGATTTCCGGTCTATATTTCTGGAATTTGCGTTTCAGCAATCTGTGCTTTGCTTGGCTGTTTAGCCCTCTTCCATTCCAAGAAATTATCTTCATGAGAAACTTGAGGGGTTATTGAAAGGACGGGAAGGTGCTCAGAGCCTTCATTTTCCCTGAGTTGATCATTATCATGCCAAGCTCCTGCAGAACTCCATTGCTTGTTTTTCTGCCCCTTTTCTTCTTTAGCCGTGAACTTGAGGAGTTCCACAGAAGACTCTTCGGGTGGAGACTATTACCTCTTGCTATGCCTAGTTTCCTATGCTGTCTTTCTAGAGCTGCTTTCTGTCTTGCTGTAAACAGATCACTAATTTTTTTTATTTCTTCTTCAGGTACCGTTTCTATACCTTGATTTTTCCAGTTCTCCACTATAGCCGGTAGATTCATCCCTTCCCGGGCTAAAACTTCCTCCAGCTCCAAGTCCTCGCTTCCTCCATCGCTTGTCATCATATCTGTATCCTCCTCCGGATCTTCTGGTAGCTCTCCCATTTGGACCTCGTTGATGTTGTTGTTCTCTTCCTCTGCTCTCCTGGTGCGTTCCTCCTTGTCTCTTGGCTCCTTAACAGCTGCTTTAGATTTTTGTGATTCCTCTGAGTCTGTTTCCAGATCCAAGATCTCAAAAGCGTTGCTGTTGTTGTTTCTTCCTACTCCTATTCTTTGAGCTCTTCTTCTGTTGGCTCTTTGCCTTGACTTCGGGGTTATAAAGTTAACTTTGCCTTTGTTTGCTAGTTCTGTTTTCATGTCCTCCTCCTTCTTGTTCATAGGGCAATCCCTTATGAGATGTCCGTGTTCATGACATTTCCGGCAACGAAACGGTATCTGCTCATAGTCTATTGCCTGAAATTAATCCTCATCTCTGTATTCGAGCCATAATCCCTCGTACAATGCCCCTAATACATCCATCTCCATGCATATTCTTGCGTAGGAAGTGTATTTCTTCTGCAATGTTGCCTCTGAGGCTTTAACAAAAGTCCCCAACTGGTCTCCAATTTTCTTCAGATCATTCAAGCCCCAATAATCTATCGGGAGAGAAAACAAGCGAATACATACTGGAACCTGAGTTAATGATTCCTTCTCCGGAGCAAAATTTGGTTTCCATGGTCGTATGTATAAACCAGTTGAGGCAATGAAATAGGGGCCTCCGTCGAAGATTCTGTCCTTGTCTTCCAGGTTAGTGAACACAACTGTAAAGAAACCTTTGGCTCCCAAATGCAGTTTGACATCTCCTCTAGGCTTCCAATGCTGTCTAATCCACTGACACAAGGCTCTTTCAGTTGGCCACATTCCCATGAACTTACAAATGACTGCATGTTCTGTCATGTGCTCTCTGTAGGCTTGTATTTCTGGATCCGTTATTACAACCCTAAGACTGTCAGCCTTCCTTGGTTTGCAAATACCGTTTGCTGTAGAGTCTTTGTTGGGGTCTGAGCTTGTGTTCCCTTCCTCCGCTTTGTTCAACCGCCTGCTGTCCTTGGGCTCCCCATTTTCTTCTTGTCGTTTTACCCTGTTTCCTGTCAGATTTTGTCCTGAAGCGTTTCTGGCTTCATTGTCTTCCCGACCCTCCTCTTCTTGGCCTTTGTTTATTGCATTACTGTTTGGTTCATTTTCTTCCACCGGTGTTTTCTCCTTGTTTTTCCCGCCGCTCTGCTTGAGCCTGTCGTTTCCAGGGATTCTGACTCCCTCCTTTGCTTGTTGTTTTTGTTTCTGCATGATTACTTGTTTATAGGTGGGGGTCCCAATGGACCCCTCTGCACCCATCTAGACAGTCAGCCTTTGTCCCCTTCTTAACAGTGCTGCTATCCATGATCTATTCCCTTCCAGTTCTAGAACTGTAACAGTTACTCAGAAACCCTCGTTTCCGCCATCGCTACCTCTTGCCTGCATGGAAACCAAGACATAATTTCAAGATAGAATTTTACTTACCATATTTTTCATTAAGGTTTCTCGATATAGTTTCTTAGGTTGTCCAAAAATAGAAATTGTTGCATATGACATATCTAGTTGTAAGGATCCCTGAAGTTTGGCTCCCCATGATCTGGATAATAGCATGCCATACTTTGGTGGGATGTCAGCAACTACAATATCCATAAGGATGCTTTTGGCAGGATATTGGACTAAAGTAACACACAAATCTTTAATCAATCCTAGACACTTTACTTGACTAGAGTCAAATGAGAATAAGTCTTTATAAGGCCTTGTAATGTCTAGGTTTAATTTCTCCATCACTAATTTGGGCATTAATTTATGAGAGGCCCTACAATCCAACATTGCATTGTGTAGATTTTTTTCATGGATACTAAGGCTGATGTAAAAAGGTGGAACCCCTCCTTCTACTAGCTTGCCATGAACTTCTGGACCAAATATGAGTTCTGGTTGGTCATTAAACAAGTTTAAAAAATCCTCATTTTTAGTAATGTTTAAGGTCTTTTTTATCTGTGACTTGTAAGTTTCATTCTTGAAAAGTTCTATTAAAGGGACTGAAATCTTAAGCTTTACTATCTCTGCTCCTAGATTGAATGGTGAAGAAACTTTTTCTGTTTGAAGATTTTGGATTTTTGAGGTAGGGACCTAAGTAGACCTGTCTTCCTTTCCTTTGTTGGGGATCTCCTTATGTGGATTTTTAGACCTGGTGTATTAAGTTTTGTCCACTGGTTCCTTAGGTGGAATTGAGGTGGATGGTTGATCAGCAGAAGCTTGATCGGAGGTTATATCTACAATGGTGGGGCCAAAAGGATTTGGGTTCTTCCTAGGGAGGATTTGGAGGATCTTTGAAACATGGGCTTGTTTTATTTTCTTAGGTTGACTTTGCACTATTTTATTAGTTTTCTCAGGAACATCAACATTCTTTCTGCTTCTTAGATTATATTGTTTATGTACTTCAAAAATGGAAAAATCATATCCCTATTTGTAATCAAATGACTCTCCAGACTAAATCTGTAGTTGTTGCAACGTATGCATTTCCTGCTCATCTTGGGTTAGAAAAATAGTATCTTCATCATTTATTCCCATTAAGTTTATTTATGTGTCTTGTTTTGGATCTTTAGGTTGGGATGTTTCTGCAAAATTTTCTTGAAAAGGAGGCCTAACGTTCTGATCTAGTCCATTTTTCCCAATGTTTTGACTTTGGTTTTTTCTAAAATTTGGGTTTCTAACTGGAGGTGCTTGTTGCTTGTCCCGTTGGGGTTTCCTTTCTATGTTATCTATTCTATCCATTATTATTTCCATACTTTTGGCTAAACTATCCATTTTGATGTCAGATGGTGAAGCTTCATCTTTACCAGTTCCTCTTTTTTCATTTCTAACTCTAGCCCTTTTAGCTAACAAATTAGCTTCAACACTAACAGCTACACTTTGCATTTCTTCTAATGTTGGGGGGTTTCTTTCCCTAAGTTGGTATGCCATATCTGTTTCAAAACCATCAAGGAACTTTATTAATGCTAAGTCAGGTGGGGGTCTAAGATTAACTGGGATGGCGTTATATATACCATTGAATCTAGTGCAGTAATCTTGAACAGTTTCATTAGGTCCCATTCTAATGTTCTCATATTTTGAAAGGATTTGCAGGAGATTCTTTTTCTTTTCCCATCTATTAAATTTTTTTGGATGAAATGCTTCTAAACTATCAATACTATTAACAGGAAATGCTCTAAACCATTTCCTAACATCACCAGCTAAAGTCTGGGCAAAGAGTCTCTTTTGAACACTATCCATGTCAATTTCGTGCAACTCAAAGTAATTTGTTGTCTTGTTGACATGTTGTTGGGCATTGTAATGTCCTATGCCATCAAATTGAATGATTAATTTGGTAGTCTGTTGGCATAGCACCAAGTTGGGCAGGTAAAACAAGAGGACCATATCTGTTTTCCATGGTTGTAGGCTGGGAGGGGTTAAGATGTGGATGAAGAGTGGATGAAGAGCCAGGACTAGTGGGTGATGAATGAGAGATGATAGGTTGGTGAGGAAGAGTAGGTAAAAATGGTGGTGAAGAATTAACTTCAGAAGGTATTATTGATGAAGTTGAAGGAAACAATGTTGAACTCAAAGTAACGGATGATTTTTTAGAAAGCTTAGGGGATGTGGATGTATTAATGGATGATTGTGGAGATTTCAAAATGTATTCATCAATTGATTTGTTGGCTTGTTGAACTTTGAGGTCTACAATGAATTCTGGATCTAGAATAGTTTCACTAAGTGCACTATCAGATTTTGTTCTAAATAAAAAAATATCAAATGACTCATCAAAGAGAAGTTCTTCTAAAAATAACCACTCATCAGGGCATGAATTAGCTTTAACTAATGGTATTTGATTAACTAAACTTTCTTCTTTTTTAGATTTTCTTGAAATTAGGTTAGGATTATCAACTACTGGGGCAGGATTTGGGTCTGGATTGGCCCTAGTAAAATGAGTCTTCTTGGAAGAAAGAATTTCAAACTTTTTGATTTCTTTTGTGATATTTTTCAAGAGAAATTCTGACAAATTAATTTAAGAGGCTTAAATCAAAGATTTAGTATTTTCTTACAGCTTTAGTAGGACTGAGGAATCGAGTCCCTAGTATGGTCGCCACTATGTTAGCACTCAGAACTTCTCCCTAGAAGTTTTCAGAAGAAGGAAATGACCGAAGTAACCACAAACCAACTTTTAAGCATAGGCTCTAGCTGACCTATGGCTCAGAGAGGGCTCTCTCTATATGATTTAGCTTTGTTTGCTGGGATTTTGTGCTAGCTTTTAAGGTTCAGGAGGTTTTGATTTGTATTGAAGGTTGGATGGTGGAATCCTTAAAACAGATGGATTACGATGTTTTTGGACCATTGGGCTATGGAGTGAAAGAAAGGGCAGCAGAACTAGAATTAACTCACTAAAGCGAGTGTTAAAAGGGTAAGCTAGCAAAGTAAAGTGTAGGTCTTTGGGCCAAATGGGTGAAATGATCTTAACTAGGGTGAGAGAGCATTTAAGAATTCCCAAACCGTGATTAAGATGAGGAACAAAGAATAATCATGAACAAAGGGAAATTAAGAAGCCTTTGTTATGGCTTACAGGGAGAGTACCTAGACTAAGGAGCAATCAAGAATTCCTTAACTTAGATAATGAGCAGAAAACATTAAAATGCATAATAGTTAAAACAAAGTGCAATGAAGCAAATTCTGAGACATCATTCCATATTATAGCATTCAAATTTCAGATATACAATAAAGATGGTGGAAAATCTTTAAAGAAAGATAACAACACAAGAGAAAATACTTGTCTACACTTCGCTCTACACATGAATCCTATGAAATTTCTTGTCTTTATTCATTAGTCCAGCTTGCTGGTCCAATCAGTGATACAATATCTTATAGTCTTTTGATCGCAAAGGTCTATAGAAATGTCTAAGAATTCACATCTACATACTTCGAATTGTGAAGTATTTATACAAAAATTATTACAAAATATCTCAAACTAACTTGAGATTTAATCTAGGAAATACGAAATATCTTCTTGCAAGAAGATAGAGACAGCTATTGCACTATTTCATGTTCTCCCTTTTATTGTGGTTCTGCTGGATTTTGTGGTCGGATTTGTAGCCCTTTATGCTGGCTTGCTATTGTGGTATTTTACACTAGAATCTTCATTGACTTTTATCTTTCGCCTGATACTCTTTGACACTAATACACTTTGGCATGCTGACCTATTTCCATCTGTTTACCTGGTTGTTTACTTTTACTGTGCAGTGAATTTTTTACTGTGAATTTCTTACAGTAAATCAGTCATCTTTTCCCACCATTCAGCTTCAAGTAACTTGACATTCATCATTCACCTATATATCTCGTCAGCCTCAGTATACTTGGCAAAATTGGGCTTAGTGATGAACAAGTGTTTTATCTCATGCTGGAGAAAAAACAAGTTGTCAAATGTATTATACAAAACTTTTCCTGTTGGTAGTGCTTTTATTCCTAAAGTGCTAGCTTGTTCTTTAGCCAACTACCTGAGTCTTCTATCATAGTCCTATTGTGTCATAAGTTTGTCATTAATGACCAATGAACTGGGCAATCCTTTCTCCCTCAAAATTTGGAATTTAGCCATGAATCTATAAATAGTTGTCTGCATGTTTTGACACTTTTCCTCCATGTTTAGCATTAGGTTCCTCTTGGAAAGAAACTTTCTTATCTCCAAAATGGTTTCAATTCTATCTTCTATATCCAACTCATGAAGCTCATACCTATTTTTTCTATTGAGAAAGTGGATGAGTCTATTGGCATCGTCAGGCATGTCTCCCAATTCCTCCTTGACTTTCTGAATAGCTATTGCAGCTATCTTTATTAATTTAGTATGTTCGAAAATAACTTGAATGGATGGCAAAATATCATTGAAAGAGTCAATGATATTAGCGCATAATAGTTCCTTTGCTTGTCCAACAAGTTTCTCCAACTTAGGTCTTTCTCCATGGCTTTGACTCTCTCACTCATTTTATTGGCCTTTTGTGCTTCTTTCTTCTGCATAATTTGGACAAGTTTGTAGTCAATTTCTAAACTTACCACCTTTTCTTTTAGTCTGTTCATTTCTGTAGCCTGGATAGACATTTCTTCCATGGCTTTGACTAGTTCTGCTACTTTTTCTCCTGATGGACCTGTTGTTGTAGATTTTGTTGTAACTGGCAATGATGTGGTAGGTGGAGTTGTAGGTGCCAGTGAAGCTGCGAGTGTGGAAGGGACTGCAATAGATACTGTAGGGATGACATTTGTAGAAGTTGTGGCAATGTCATTTTGTTTTAATTGGATCAGGCTATCCAATTCTTTCTCTCTCTCTCTTAGTTGATCCTTGAGTCTTAGGACTAAGTCCATCAACTCGTCATGCTTTTGCTGAGTCTCCAAAACTTCCATTGTTTGAGGGTGTTGCAGCTGGGGTATCTTTAATTGCTTCCTAAGTGTAGTAATATCATCATTCTTCTTCTTTATCAGTTTCTCAGTAGCCTTTATATTTTTGGGATCATGTCCCAAACTCAATAACTAAGTCTTCCAATGACTTAATCCTTGTATCCTTGGCCTATGAGGATGCCTTCTCAAACTGAAACTGTGCCGAGATGTTTTTCAATGAGTTTTATAGATGATGGGCAGCTATGGATTTACCTGTAAGGGTGGAGTATATCATATCTCCAGCCTATTTATGCAGTTCTATCTAGTCTATGGGATGAATATCCGTTGCCAATACTTCAAAGTCAACCCTCTTGAAATCTGAAGATGTCTTAGGCTGTTGTGCTATACGTTTGATAAAAGGACATTTGAAGTTTTTCCTCCTTGATGTCAAAAGCTGACATCGGTCTTGTTTGATTTTTGGGAGTGAGTTTCAGATATTGTGCATAAGTTTGAGCTTTGAGTTTCTCATTCCTCATTTTGATTTCTTTCTACTTGTCCTTTATGTCTTGGTCCTTGTCAGTAGGCATACTAAATGAAGACACTTCATCAAGTTGCCTCTCTAAATCAATCAAGGTATTCTCAATGTCTACCTTTGTACTATCTCTATCTATAAAAGTGTTCTCAACCTCTTATCACTCAAGTTTTCCCAAAAGTTGTAAGAAAGGGAAAGGAGGCCGAGGTAACCACTAACCAATATTCTAGATATAGAATCTAGCCAATCTGTATCCAGAGAGGGCTCTCTCTTTATGATTCAGCTTTATTTTTAAAGGTATTAGGCTAGTTATGAAGTTCAAAGGTTTTGTTTGAGTTTGGGTGGTGAGATTCAATAGAGTAGAGAGGTAAGACTAAGTAGTTCAGTCCATTGGGCTAATGGAGTCAAAGAAGATGGATTTCTGGATTTGGTTTCTTAACAGAGGATGGTTTCACAAAGCAAGGTAGTCAAACAAGGAACAAATAAAGACTTGAAACAGATGGAATGGGCTCAAATTGGGTGAAGGGAAGTTAAGGATCCTTCAACCTATTTTAAGAGGGAAATTGGATGATCACTGATAAGGAGCAGTTAAGTATTATTTAACAAATAATCAACATGAAAGAATTAGGAAACAGGAGCAATTAAGATTTCATTTCTTATTCTAATTTTGAAGAAAACACAGAGAATAATAATGACTTGAAAACAGAGTGCAACCAAGCATATTCTAAAATTAAATATTTTCTTTATCATTCAGATTGTGAAACACAGATGATGTAATAAACTAAGAAAACTTTAAAACACAAGATATAGAGGACTTATTTATCCAGTGGTTGATTCAAGAATTCTATGACAACTCCTTTGCTTCAATTCTTCATCCAGTAAGCCATGCAATAGTTGATTCCAACAGCTCTTTATTCCAAAAAATCAATATTACAGCAAAGTCTAGGAATCCACCACTCAATACTCCAATGGAGGGGGTATTTATGCAACAAATTATAACAAATATCTCATAACAGAGTGAGATAATATCTAGGATGACTAAAAATAGCTTTACAAGTAAATAGAAACAGCTAGCCTTGAAAATAGGGAAAAGATGGAATGATGTTGTGCTGGTCCTATTTTTGTTGAATGTGCTGGAGGCAGGCCCTAGGATTCGGCTTGCAGCTATCTTCTTCAGTTACTCTGTGCTGGCTGCCCTGTTCTTACGGATACTCTTTAACTGCTCTGATACTCTTCGACCTGTTTTGACCCCTGTTCATCGTTGTCTGGCGAATTGCTCAATCTGGTGAATAGCTCCATCTAGTAGAATTTTCAGCCGAGAACCGAAAATTGTAGGGTTTCATGGTAAACTGGGTAAATACTTGCGTAAAAGAAGAAAACTATACAAATGCAGGTCAAATGGCAGGCTGCGGAGCTCGTCGTTGTAGTCTTTATGGTCAGGTGGCGGTTTGAGACTAAATTGCTGGCCTTGGTCGTTGTTCTTTATGAGAGCTCGGGGCGCAAGGTATAACAACGAAAATGGCGCTTTATCTATTTATTTTGACAAAAATGAGGGTTGGCGGGACCTTTTTGGATTTAATGGGCAGATGACGTAAGCAGTACCAGAGTGACGTTAGTGGAATCAGATCTAATGTCAGTGGAATTAGAGTGATGTCAGCAGAGTGGAGGGCGGTAAGCGGTTTTTCTCGCATTGCTTTTGGGGTCAAGTGGTTTTGGACGGAGGGTGAGTGAGCATGCTGAATGGGTGACGCATGGCAGAGATATGATGGAAAACTGCTAGGTGATCGTGAGTTATCGCACGGTCAAAAGGGGGGTTGTGATATCGTTTTCGGCCGTTGGATGAGCAGGGAATGATTGGACGGCTGACGGGCTTTGGAGATGGCAGGGAGTTATGCTGCGGGGCCGACACAATAAACATCATTTTAATTATTTCGGGTGCAATTCTATTGGTTGGGGTAATGGTTAGGGACGGTTATTAATTAAGTCAGGCTGTTAATTAACTCCAAGGTTGCATGGCGGGGAGGTTATGGTTCTTAACAAGTTTCAAATAAACTTATTAATCCATGTTTATACAGTGTTTTATGATCGTAATCGACTGGGGCAAGGTATTTGTAATATCAGGGTTTTTATTATATTTATATAACATGGGATGGGTAATAATTTATATGGAATTTATATAATAAAAGTTAGAGTTAATATGAAAATGAATCGAAATGAAAAGCGCCAAGTTTTATGTTAAAATTTTTTACATTAAAACTTAGGCTAAAGGGAAAAAGGGGTTTATATGAGAAATCCTTGCCATTTTCCTAAGTAAAATAGGAATTCACTTAGGCAAACTTTATGAAATGGAATGAATGGTTTATGAGTGATACTAAGCACTTAGTTCTTTCATAGACCTAAATACTTAGGGGAAATTAATGAATGATTAGGGAAAAGTATGAAGGGGAGTTAGTTATTTAACCTTGTTTTGCTTGAGTTGCATCAAGCATAATGTTTTCCCACACTTGCGACAGAGATAAAGATTAACACATTTAGCGACATAATCTATCACACGTATCATTCTGCAACACCATCTACCTACCCTTCCTACTTTGGCCTATCATTTTTTCTTCTTTATTTGGGTGCACTTAGACTGGCAAACCCTTATCAACTTTCCTTTTCTTTTCAAGGTAATCCTACCTAAGTCTGCACTTATTACATCCAAGGGCTCAGACTTAATTGTTGAGCTCCTTTTTATTTACTCTACCTATCTACTTATCTGCCAAGATTAAACAGTTTGGTCAGATTTTATTCTCTATCTCTAAAACAGGAAATTCAAATATGAACTAGCCAAGATTAAGTTGTTTGGCCATTCATCAATTGTGGCATAAATTAACAAGCTGCACACAATGCTTATTACATAAAATAAAAAGTAGTGGCATTTTGGACTTGCACACTTTCCTGGTCTATTTCTTTTTGGGGTTCATTTCTTTCACTTTTTTGACCATTTTATTTATTTTTTTACCCTTTGATTTTTCTTTTAGGGCATACCCTCTTTACATTTTTTACATTTTTTTTTTTTGATAATATGGAAAACCTTTGCAACAAGGAAAGGAATGAACATATTACAGAGCTCATCAAGTCAATCATGAAATATGACACCTATTGGTATAGGAGCATAATAGTGGCTCCACTTGGGGATGGCTTTTCCTGGTGGAAAGTCAAGAATAGTAGGTCAGATGGCCTTCTGAATAACTTAGACTATGCTTTGAAATCTCCTTTTGTTGGTTGCTTTATTGTATATATGACAACACACTTATGAAACTGACCTTCTCTTCGGGCTTCAACTACAACAAGTTACTATCCAATCCAAACTGTGACATTATTAAGGATATAGTATGTACATGTTAGAGTCAGAATACATTAAAAAACTAGATCAAAGTAATGTTTCAACATTCGACCATTCACTGGTCCTTCTTCTATTTCTGTGCCATCCAGGCTCTTCAGAAAGTAAGTATTGTTCCCTTGCAATGCCTGGATGATAAATGGCCCTTTCCACAGGAAGTCAAACTTCCCATGTTTTCCTTTGTCTTCTCTCCTAGAATCCCACCTTAGAACTTTGTCTCCAAGGTAGAAGTCTTTTGCTTTGGTCCTTTTATCAAATATTTTCTTAAGCTTTCCTTGTAACACTTGGGATCTTTGGTGCACTTTCTCTCTGGTCTGCTGCAAATGGATCGTCTGATTTATTCTCCTTTGAATGTCATTGGGTTCCACCTGAGCTTCTTGCAGTAATTTCATTATAAGAACTGCTAAAAATGAAGGAAATACAACCTCCATGCCATAGAATAGCTCATAAGGGCTAGTTCCAAAAGATATTTTGTAGTAAGTCTGTCTGCCTATAGTGCATTTGTAAGTTTCTTGTGCCAGTTTTTCTTGTTCTCTTCCAACAATTTCTTAATAATATTAATCAGGTTTTTATTGGAAGATTCAGCTAGACCATTACCTTGAGGGTAATAGGTTTTTGAATGGCCTAAAGTGATATGGTATTTGTTACAAAAATTTATCATTTTCTTGGACTTGAAGGCAGCAACATTATCGGTTATGATCTTTTCAGGATAGCCAAATCTAGACAATATGTTGGTTTCTAAGAATCCTATAATCACTGTATCATTGGCTTGTCTAGAAGGAATGGCTTCTATCCATTTGGTGAAATAGTCTGTGGCAGTGAGGATCCATTTATGTTGGCCAGAAGAGGAAGGATGGATTTCTCCAATGAAGTCCAAACCCCATTGTTGAAAGGGCTTTTCAGTGGAAATTGGTCTAAGGGGTAGAGGTAAAAGCTTTCTCTTGCCTTCAAAAATTTGACATTTATGGCAAGCAGTGACAAATTTCTTTACATCAGCGAACAAGGTTGGCCAGTAAAATCCAGCCCTTAGGATTTTGTCTGCAGTTGATTTCCAGTAAAGGTGTCCACCGCAGTCCCCTACATGAAATTCTTTGAGAACCTTGTCAGCTTCTTCTTTTATTAAACAATTCAATAAAATAGCTTCAAGATTTTTCCAAAAGAAAGCATTATCTTAAATACAAAATTTTGAAGCTTTCATCTTTAAAAACCTTTTCTTTGTTCTGGATAACCCTGGAGGAGCCTGCAGGTTTAATAATACATGAGTTATATCAGCATACCAAGGTGATTGTAAGAAGGCCTGGCTAATTTGTGGAGTCGCCATCTCCTGTTCATTATCTATTTGATTACTATCCAGGGCTTGAAAGTTTGTTTCAGTCATGAGTTTAGCCAATCCCTGTCCTTTTATAAGCTTTGTAGGCTTTATTTAAATATCATACTCCAATATAGCTATCCATTTACCTTGTTTGCCTTCAATTCCATCCTCAGTCAGGATGTCTTTGACAAGAGAATTTGGTACATAAGCTATTACATGGGATTACAATATATAGACTCTGAAGTCTTTAATAGCTTTCACAAGTGTAAAAGCCTATTTTTCCATGATTTTGTAATTTATAGGTGCATCTCTAAGTGCTTTATTGAAAAAGGCTATAGGTTTTTCACATCCTTGATCATCTTTTTGCAGTAAAACAGTTTCTATAGTGTGTTCTGATGCAAATGAAAAAATTATGAAGTCTCTATCAAACTTTGGACTTGTAAGGATTGGTGTTCTAGTTAAAGCCATTTTAATTTCTTCAAATGCTTGTTTGGCTTCTACTGTCCATTTAACCTTTGAATCCTTTTTTAACATATTGTTCAGCAATCTAATTAATTCAGCCAAATTAGATATGAATCTTCTTAAAAAGTTA
This sequence comes from Pinus tabuliformis, assembly GCA_031772625.1. Classification (NCBI taxonomy): domain Eukaryota; kingdom Viridiplantae; phylum Streptophyta; class Pinopsida; order Pinales; family Pinaceae; genus Pinus; species Pinus tabuliformis. Next base: position 463,762,054 of record CM062814.1, read on the forward strand.
ATCTTTCCTAGGAAAGCTTGAAGTTCTTTGACATTTCTGGGGTGGGGTATTTGCAGAATAGCTTCTATTCTAGCAGGATCAATTCTGATGCCATCTTTGGAGATGATATGGCCTAACAGTTTGCCTTCTTCTAGACCAAACAAAGATTTTTTAGGATTTAACGAAATACCATACTTTCTGCATTTTAAAAACACTTGTTTGAAATGATCTAAATGTTTTTGACCTGATTCGGAAAATACAGTCAGGTCATTTAGATATATAACCAGAAAATCATGAATTTATTTTGCAAAAGATATTTCCATTGCTCGTTGAAAAGTTTCCCCTGAATTCTTAAGTCCGAATGGCATTTTAACATATTTGAATGTACCCTATGGTGTTGTAAATGCAATCATTTCTTGGTTATCACGATGAACCAGAATCTGATTATAACCTGAAAACCCATCCAAAAGTGAAACCCTAGAAGCACCTACTACCCTTTGTAAAATATGATCCATCTTAGGTAAAGGGTAATTGTATTTCAAAGAAACCTTGTTTACATTTCTTAAGTCAACATATAATCTGATTTCTCCTGTTTTCTTCCTTGTAGGCACTAAATTAGACACCCACTCTGAAAATCTGATTGGAGCAATTATCCCTGCATCATGCATTCATTTGATTTCTTTTTCAATTAAAGGAAGCAGTACAGGGTTAATTCTTCTGAGCTTTTGTTTGAATGGTTTTTGATTTTCCTTGAGGGCTATTTTATGTTGAATTACAGAGGTGTCATAAGACTTTAGGTCTTCATAGCTCCAGGCAAAAACATCCTGGAATTATTTGATTAGTTCAACATATTTAAGTTTTTGATCAAGGGGCAGAGATTTGGATAATTTTACGATTTTTGGATTTTCTTTAGTTCCTATGTTATAGTCTTCAATGTCTGCTTTTAGAGGTTCCATCTTGGGTTTCTTTGGAATATCGTTGAAATCAAAGAGATCTTCCAAAGGAGTTAATCCTTTGGGCAAATGATTGTCTTTCAAATTGATAACTTCAGATTCTCCTTCAATAATCTCATCAATGTCTATTTCTTTAAGATCTTGTATTTCCTTTTTGGTAAATTTCGTTAGATGAAGCATTTGAGTTGCATTTTCTGTTGAAATGTTCGTTTCTGTCTGATTTGTTGGATCAAACTCACTAACTGTATCTACATCTATGTTAGTGCTAGAAAATTATTCTTCTAAGGTTAAAAAATTGTTGATCTGATTATCACTGTCAAACACTTGCCAGTTCTTCACATTATTAGGTATGGCTGGCCTGTGTCTAATCTCAGCTGTGAATTGATGATTTGGTTCAAATGGTAATTTACAGGTGTTGGCAAACATTACCAGGCTATGAGTTTGCAAGTTGTGTTCTTTCAGGATTTTGGCAAGCTGAGTTTCTAGAAATGTATTGAGGATCTCTATAGTTGTTCCTCTGTACTCTCTTAATCTGGGATCATTTGTTATGAACTTCCCTTTTATCTGTTGAATGATTAAATTAGAATCTCCTAGGACTGACACTCTAATTGCTCCTAATTTCTTGACCAGTTTAAGACCTAGCAATAGAGCTTCATATTCAACAATATTATTAGTGCACCTAAAGTTTAATCTGTAGGCATGGCCTTCAGCATGATTGTTTTCAAGATTGTGCACCTAGACTCCTACTCTTGCTCCTAATTTGTTCACAGAACCATCAAATTCTAAGTACCAAAGGGTTTCATGTTCATAATTAGTATATGGAGTTTTAGGGATCTGTTTAATAGGGAGATATGGTTTTTAGTTTCTTCTGGTTTATCTGATGTTTCATGATTTTCAGAAATTTCTTGGATTCAGACACTAGACCTTTCATTTGTAATTTTCTCTGGTTCATCTACTAAAACTTTTATTTCATGTGGGGGATCAATTTCAGCATTGTAAAGGATAAAAGAATCCATATATGAATGTACTGAGAAGATAGGGAAATTTTGAGGTTTCTCTTGACTACTTACTACATACTTCATTAAGCTTTCTCTGTATAGTCTCTTAGGTTGACCAAACACTAAAATAGTAGCGTAATACATGTCTAACTGTAGAGATCCTTAAAGCTTTGCACCCCAAGATCTAGACAATAACATGCCATACTTTGGTGGAATATCAGCTACTACTATGTCCATTAAGATAGTTTTGGCAGGATATTGGACTAGTGATACACATAAGTCTTTGATTAAACATAAACATCTAACCTAACTTGAATCAAAAGAGAAAAGGTCTTTATATGGCCTGGTGATGTCAAGGTCTAGTCTCTCCATTACAGATTTAGGAATTAAGTTATGAGAAGCACCAGAATCAAACATGGAATTATGAAGTATTTTATCATGTATGTTGAAACTTACGTAGAAAGGAGGAACTTCTCCCTCTACTGTTTTTCCATTTACTTCAGGGCCAAATATCAATTCAGGCTGGTCATCAAAAACATTTACTGAATCTTCGTTCACAGAAATTTTGAGTGATCTGCTGATTTGAATTCTGTAGACATCATGTTTAGCTAATTCTGATAATGGAATAGCTATCTTTAGTTTTCCTACTTCTGTCTCAAGATTAAAAGGTTTTTCAGTCTGAGTTCTTGTATTTCAGACAGCTAGATTTTCTTCGTTTCTCTCCTCTTCAGGAGTGGGATTATGGGCTGAAGTTGTTTCCAAATCAATTTCTAGAGGCTCTTCTACTTTTCCTTTAGAAGGAATAGAAGTGGAAGGTTGTGTGTTAGGTGGTTGATTATCTGACACATCTTCAACAATTAGGTTATTAGGGTTAGGAGCTATTCTAGAAAGAATATGTACAGGGGGGCACTGATCTTACCTTTGTTAGGCTGCTTGGTATATTTCTGTTTACTGGTTTCAGGGACATCTATTCTTCTGCTCCTCAGATTGTATTGTTTGTGGACTCCATAAATGGCTGTATCATACCTCTCCCTAAAGTCAAATGATTCACCTGACTAAGTTTGGAATTGTTTAAGAATGTGAGCTTCCTGATCCTCTTGGGTCAAGAAAACTTGTTGTTCATTGTTGAGTCCCATCAAATTAATTTGAGTGTCTTTTGTTGGTTCATCAGAAGTTGAGGCTTCAGCATAATTTTCTTGAAGTGAGGGCCTAATATTTTGGTCATGCCCTGTCTTTCCAGTGTTAGGGTTTTGGTTCTTCCTGAAATATGGATTTCTCCCAGTATTGCTTGGTTGACCATCCCAAGGGGATTTCCTCTCAATTGTTTCTACTCTACCTCCAAGTCTATCCATTCCTTTAATAATAGCATCTAATTGCTGTTCAAAGGCAAAAGGTTCTTCTTTGAAAGGTGTCCTCCTTTCAGCTCTGGCAGTAGATCATTTAGATATAAGGTTGGCCTCAATGCTGACAGCTATACTATGCATCTCTTCTATGTTTCGAGGAGCTCTTTCCCTAAGTTGGTATGCCATATCAGAATCAAATGCATCAGGTAATTTGATCAAGGCCAAATCTGAAGGAGGTCTGAGATTTTGAGGAATAGCATTGTAGACATTATTGAATCTGGTATAATAAACTTAGACAGTTTATTGTGTGCCTCTTCTTAGGTTTTCATATTCTGAAAAAATGTGGAGAGGATCTTTCTTCTTTTCCCATCTGTTCAAGAAGGTCTAATAAAGAGCTTGTGGTTCATTGATACTATTTGCAGGGAGGGCTCTAAACCAGGTTCTAACATCTCCAGTTAAGCTTTGAACAAATACTTTCATTCTAATATCATCAGCATCAACCTCATATATTTCAAAATAGTCGGTCATTTTCTTGGTATGTTGTTGAGTTGTGTAAGTGTGAATACCTTCAAAACAAATGATTTTACTTTGATAGTCTTGGGGCATAGCCCCTAGATTGGTAGGTAAGTGTAGGGGAGTATATCAGTTTGCCATGGTTGTGGAAGTAGATGTAACAACTGGAGGAGTAGGGATAACAATGGGAATGTGAGTTGTAGATGGGGGAGTGGAAAGGGTAGTTTGAGGTGTTGATGGTGAGCTTGGAGAAGCTGTAGTAATCACAGAAAGTTTTGGTGTTCTTTCAGAGGTAAGCTCAGATTGGATGGAGTGCTGCAAATGTCTGTCAAGGTGTGAAGTAACAACTTCAATCTGCAAATTTTCAATGAATATTGGATTTTGAGTTGTGTGGGTTAACCCAGATTCTGAAAAGGTCTCAAATAAAGAGTTTTCAAAATACTCATCAAAAGGTTCGTCCTCAGGGTAGATCCACCTCACAGGATAGGATCTTGATCTATATAGAGGCCAAGAACTAGAAGAATTTTCTTGGCTCCCTTGTCTTCTAAGAATCCTAGGAATTAGATTAGGATTTTCAAACACAGGTGGGGGATTTGGATCCAGATTTGATCTGGTGTAATGAATCCCTTTTGAAGCCAGGTTTCTAGGTGTGTTTTTGGTTTTTTCTTGAAATAGATTTGACAATACAACTTTAATAGTCTCTTTAAGAGTTTTTAGATGTGGGAGTTTTGAACTTTATTAAAGACTTATTTGAAAAGAGGAACTGATCAAGTGTTTGAAACCAACTGTCTAATCTATAAGCTAGACTGGAGATAGACTGAAGTAGTATTCATTTACTTCTACAATTGCCAAGAAAAAGCATTTCAAAGGCTACCTGGCTAACTTCAGGCTCCGTCTGTAGCTTATACAGAAAACAGTAGTAACAAACAAATTATTCAGTTCCCTAGTGGAGTCAGCATTGACGTTATCACCCAGGTTTTCCCAAAAGTTGTAAAAAAGGGAAAGGAGGCCGAGGTAACCACAGATCAATCTTTTAGATACAGAATCTAGCCAATCTGTATCGAGAGAGGGCTCTCTCTTTATGATTTAGCTTTGTTTTTTAAAGGTATTAGGCTAGTTATGAAGTTCAAGGGTTTTGTTTGAGTTTGGGTGGTGAGATTCAATAGAACAGAGAGATAAGACAGAGTAGTTCAGTCCATTGGGGTAATGGAGTCAAAGAAGATGGCTTTCTGGAATTGGTTTCTTAATAGAGGATGGTTTCACAAAGCAAGGTGGTCAAACAGGGAACAAATAAAGATTTGAAACAGATGGAATGGGCTCAAATGGGGTGAAGGGCAATTAAGAAATCCTTCAACCTATTTAAAGAGGGAAATTGGATGATTATTGATAAGGAGCAGTTGAGTATTCTTTAACAAATAATCAACGTGAAAGAATTAGGAAACAGGAGCAATTAAGATTTCACTGCTTATCCTAATTCTGAAGAAAACGCAGAGAACAATAATGACTTAAAACAGAGTGCAATCAAGCATATTATGAAATTATATCTTTTCTTTATCATTCAGATTTTAAAACATAGATGATATAATAAACTAAGAAAACTTTAAAACACAAGATATAGAGGACTTATTGATCCAGTGGTTGATTCAAGAAGTCTGTGACAAGTCCTCTGCTTCAATTCTTCATCCAGTAAGCCATGCAACAGTTGATTCCAACAGCTCTTTATTCCAAAAAATCAATATTACAACAAAGTCTAGGAATCCACCCCTCAATACTCCAATGGAGGGGGTATTTATGCAACAAATTATAACAAATATCTCATAACAGAGTGAGATAATATCTAGGATGACTAAAAATAGCTTTACAAGTAAATAGAAATAGCTAGCCTTGAAAATAGGGAAAAGATGAAATGATGTTGTGCTGGTCCTGTTTTTGTTGAATGTGCTGGAGGCAGGCCCTAGGATTCGGCTTGCAGTTCTCTTTTTCAGTTACTCTATGCTGGCTGCCCTGTTTTTACGGATACTCTTTAACTGCTCTGATACTCTTCGACCTATTTTGACCCCTATTCATCATTGTATGGTGAATTGCTCAATCTGGTGAATAGCTCCATCTGGTAGAATTTTCAGCTGAGAACCGAAAATTGCAGAGTTTCATGGTACATTGGGTAAATACCTTCGTAAAAGAGGACAACCGTACAAATGCAGGTCCAATGGCAGGCTGCGGAGCTCATTGCTGTAGTGTTTCTAGTTAGGTGGTGGTTTGAGATTGAACTGCTAGCCTTGGTCGTTGTTATGTATGAGAGCTCGAGGCACAGGGTATAACAATGAAAATGGCGATTTATCCATTTATTTTGACGAAATTGAGGTTTAGTGGGATTTTTTTGGATTTAATGGGTGGATGATGTAAGCAGTACCAAAGTGACATCAACAGAATCAGATCTGACATCAGCAGAATCAGAGTGACATCAGCGGAGTGGAGGGTGGTAAGCAGTTTTGCTCGCACCACTTTTAGGGTCAAGTGGTTTTGGATGGAGGGTGAGCAAGCATGCTGAACGGGTGACGCGTGGCAGAGGTACGACGGAAAACCGTCGGGTGATCGTGAGTTATCATGCGGTCAAAAGTGGGGTTATGATATCGTTTTCGTCCGTTGGATGAGCGGGGAATGATCGGACGGCTGACAGACTTTGGAGATGGCGCGGAGTTATGCTATGGGGCTGACACAATAAACAACGTTTTAATTATTTCGGGCACAATTCTATTGGTCTAGGTAATGATTAGGGATGGTTATTAATTAACCCAGATGGTTAATTAACTCCAAGTTTGCGTGGCGGGGAGGTTATGGTTCTTAACAAGTTTCAAATAAACTTATTAATCCATGTTTATAAAGTGTTTTATGATTGTAATCGACCGGGCCGGGGTATTTGTAATATTAGGGTTTTTATTATATTTATATAATACGTGATGGGTAATAATTTATATGGGATTTATATAATAAAAGTTAGAGTTAATATGAAAATGAATTGAAATGAAAAGCGCCAAATTTTATTTAAAATTTTTTACATTAAAACTTAGGCTAAAAGGAAAAAGGGGTTTATATGAGAAATGCTTGCCATTTTCCTAAGTAAAACAGGAATTCACTTAGGCAAACTTTATGAAATGGACTGAATTGTTTATGAGTGATATTAAGCACTTAGTCTTTTCATAGACCTGAATACTTAGGAGAAATTAGTGAATGATTAGGGAAAAGTATGAAGGGGATTTAGTTATTTAACCTTGTTTTCCTTTAGCTACATCAAGCATAATATTTGCCCGCACTTGTGACAGAGATAAAGATTAACACATTTAGAGACATAATCTATCACAAGTATCATTCTGCAACACCATCTACCTACCCTGCCTACTTTGGCCTAGCATTTTTTCTTCTTTATTTTGGATGCACTTAGACTGGCAAACCCTTATCAACTTTCCTTTTATTTTCATGGTAAGCCTACCTAAGTCTGCACTTATTACATCCAAGGGCTCATATTTAATTGTTGAGCTCCTTTTTATTTACTCTACCTATCTACTTAACTGCCAAGATTAAACAGTTTGGTCAGATTTTATTCTCTATCTCTAAAACAGGAAATTAAAATATGAACCAGCCAAGATTAAGCTGTTAAGCCATTAATCAGTTGTGGCATAAATTAATAAGCTACACACAATGCTTATTACAGAAAATAAAAAGTAGTGGCATTTTGTACTTGCACACTTTCCTGGTCTATTTTTGTTTGGGGTTCATTTCTTTCACTTTTTTAACCATTTTATTTATTTTTTTACCCTTCGATTTTTCTTTTAGGGCATACCCTCTTTACATTTTGTGATTTTTTGATAATATGGAAAACCTTTTCAACAAGGAAAGGAATGAACATATTACAGATCTCATCAATTCAATCATGAAATATGACACCTATTGGTATAGGAGCATAACACCACCCACTAAGATTGATTGGCATAGGCTTCTATTTCAGGTATATGGTGATGAATGTAAGGCCCCAATTTGGCCTTTTTCCTAAGTATGGTCATGAATCCCTAAGGGTCATATCTCTGCATGAAACTCTATTGGAATTTCATTTGCTACAAAATTTGCTCTGCTTCCTTCCCTATCTCTATAGAATTGCAGATGAAGGGGCCCAATTGATCTTTAACCCTGAACTGGGTTTTCTTCTTGACTGAAACAAAATTTACTTCATCTGAGTTCATTATCTGCCTATAATATTCCAAATCAAGTAACCTCATGGGGAGTTATTTGGGTAGTTTATATGGTGCAAGCTAGCACCCATAGATCCTTATCTCTGTGTGGTTTTGGTACAGGTACCAATTCCCCACTTTGGTTTGCTTGTATAGCTAGAGGACCCTTTTTATCTCTGGACTTATCCTAGGAGGAGGAGTTCCTGTAAGCATAGTCATGACTAGATGTACAAAGGAGTCTATAAAATCTGAATAAGTGTATGGTGATCCAAATTTGTGAAATAATGGGGTCTAAAAAATGACAGACCTAGGCTAGCCTTTAGTATCAATCTTTTGGAGAGTGAAAGGAGATCTGTCTGGTTGGAACATATGACAGAGGACAAATGAGTACTTAAACACTCTTTCATTGCTCATTCTAGTAAATTGCTCATGCATCCTATCAGCTATAAACTCAACAAAATTGTACAAAACAATAGGAGGATGTCCTGGTGATCTAGGTGGCTATTGGTGGCCACCTGCCAAGTCCACTTGGACCCCCACCATTGTTTCTCTCAGCATTTTCAGTTTCCTTAATTGTAGCACAACTTACTATTTTTAGTAGTTTTTCGGGTCCTGAACTTCCGGAGCCGTTTTGAGGCCCTAAACGATATTTTTTGGGAAATATAGGGGCAACATGGGTCCATGGACCCATGTTGCCCTTCCCAAAGTGGTAGTTCTTGGAGAGATCTTTCTAACAAGCTATTGTACGTGTCAAACGTAGATCGTATGCCAAATTTATGACCCCAGGAAGTTGATGTACCAATTTACCAAACGGGGCCCACAGTTTGGTGTTTCATCTTCTAGGGTTAGGTTTTGGAATGTTAAGGGTTTTACATTGTTTCTCAACAATAAATAGGCCTTCGAGCCTCATTGTAAGACAGTTTTAGAGGCATGTAGCCACCACATCTCTTCTCAAAGATAAGCTACTATCGCCCTAGCTGGTTTATTTCCATTACTATTTGTAATCATATTTCAGTATTTTTACATTAATGAAATGAGGTATTATTTCTGTTGCATATCTGTGTTTATAGTTATCTCTGTAATTTGAACAATGTAAACTTTGAAACGAGAACTGATACTGTTACCCGTTTTGTAGAGGTGGCAAAAAAATGACCCAATTTTCAAAAGTGTTGATGCAGAATACACATGTTTTTTTTAGAACATGGTTTTTGGAACTTTAATTTTTTTCATGTGCATTAAGTTTTAGAATGGTAGTGAATGGTAGTGATTTTCATCCTGATTTTAAAAAGTGAGTATTCTGGATCACACCCTTCTTTTAAAAGACCTATTTTTTGAAAGACCGTTTTTTTAAAAGACCTAGTGTGTGAAATGTAAAAAATTATTTTCTAAATTTGATAGTTTTTGAAGTCGTCATTGTATTCATATTTTCTTGTTTTCTATCTTAATTTTTTTTTTTTTTTAGTGGGGTTTTTATTGTTTTGCGTTTTTAAATTAGAAAGTCGATAGTTTGAATTTTAGGTAATCTACATATTTAGACATCATTAATTAATTTTTCAATCCACATGAAATAATTGTTTCTAAAAAACAACATTTTTTAACAATGGACATAAAAAATAACCATTTTTAACATAAATATAACAAAAAAACTAAACGTTTTGATAATTCTTTGCTAGAATTAACATGTCAAAATCACAATTTTTATACAAAAATATTAACTAAAAATGGTCAAATAATAGTTTTTTTTATGAATTTCATGTCAAAAAGATAATAATAACTACTTTTTTTTTCAAAAAATAATGATTAACTTAAAAATCAATGCAAAAATCGCATATTACCAATATTGAACATATAACAACCCTAATTGAGTGTTTATTCTTCTCATAAAATGTCAAATTCAAAACATTGCAAAGCTTGATTTACAAGCATAACTTAAATTTAATCAACAATGTCACGTAATCCAAACTCTTCATCCTCTAGAGTTTCATCATTGTCCTCTTCCACAATATTTTCTGTTTCATTTTGCTCATTTTGCTCATTTTCCTCTTCTAATGGGTCTTTGATGTTTGCAAATCTCCCAATATATGTCTTTCCATACATTCCATGTAATGGTGGTTGGGGTTCCTTTGCCTTTTTTGCCACACGTGATTCACTAAAGTCCCCTTTCTTCAACCCAATTTCTTGCATTGCATCTGGAAGAAATTGAAGAGCATTAATTCTTTGCTGAATGAAATTGCATTGTAATGGATCTTTCTCAATTGCAATGCAATTTCTTCCTTTTTGAGGTTTTGTTGTTCTGTTTGTGGGTCTATGGCTTTAAGCAGTTTGATATTTCTTTAGCTCAAAGTTCCTTGGGGACTGTTGTATTTTATGTATTTTTTTTTTCCGATTTAATGAAATAGAAGGTACAACTCTTAGTTTAGAAAAACAAAAAGAAAATTTGCTCAGGGGGAGTTCCAGTACAGGTACCAGCTCCCATTGGTTGGGTAGAGCATCTTTCTATTCACTGTGGTTTTGCGGTAGGCCAAGTCATTTATTCATATAAGCGAATGAATGTTAAACATGTATTTTTGTTTTCTGATTTTTGTCTTTATTTTTTATGCTTGTGGTTATTCCAATGTATTAATGTTTTGTAATTTGAAAATTATGAAACCAAAAGAGGAATGTAATATTTCTTTGGGTTAGGTTAGTTATCGAGGTTAATAAACAATCCATAAGTCATTGAACCAAAGGGGAACAATCATAAACGCTAATTAATAGGCTTGAAGATTGCTGCAAGCCCTAGGTTAAGCCTGCATTATCCACAGACTAAACACACATACACACACACATATAAATACTCTTGAAAACATAAAAAAATGTGTAAATGAATGTGTAGATTGTTTTTAATACTAAGTGAATTTATTGTTCTAGATATTTCTATCTAACACACATAAACATAATATGATGAATGAAGGCTTTCAAGCTATTTTTGAAAAGTATCAACTATAACTAATATAATGTAATGAGAAAAATATCAGAGTCGAAGAAAGTAATACATGAGAGCTAAGAAAAATTGAAAGAAAAACTAATTTAAAATTAGTAATATTAGTAATATATGTCAAGCATACTATTATAGGATTTATCATTCACATGTGTTTCCTTCCAAGGTGTTTAATACCCAAAATGGTGAAACAAAATTTAGATGTGAGAACATAAAGGTTTTTCTTTATTTTTCTAATGATAAATGAACAACCACCAAAGAAGATGTACAAGCAACATGCATAACATAATAGGTAACCTTTTACAAGCCGACATATCATTTAAACCAAATGTATTTGTTATGCGTTATATGTGAAGAGACATAAAAAATAACCATCCAAGATCAAACCTCTTATATCAATACATATAAACATATTATTAATATATAAATTTATTAAACAAGGGCAACTTTTTCAGTTAATTATCTCGAACAATATTCCTTATTTTAAAAACCAATATCTCTCATGTCAAAAGAAGTATCTTCACGCATATCCATCATGTTGCTGTAAAAATATAATAAACTATATCTTTGATTCCATTGCATTGTATGCAACAGCTTAATTTTCCATACTTTCGTTTAAACTTATCTTTACAAATATTCATGTTGTATCCGGGGTTTCAAAGTATTCTTCTTAAGCGTACCATGTCGGCTTCAATATTCAATGAATATATTGGCAAATTCTCTTCCACAACAGTGGATGAAATTAATTCTGCATCCGTTCCTTTTGTGCTCAAAGTACTTCTCCACGGAGAGCTATCAACTTCGTTGCCTTTAGAACCACTACTGTCCATAGAACTAGAATTTCTAGAACTAGAAAAAATAATAATATTTCTTACTTTGTCGTAAATTCTGATGATGATTTTAGAATGTAATTTATTTTTTAAAGAAATATCAATATCCATCCACAAATATATTAGAAATTTAATCCTCGTAGACAATTTCGTACAGTACTAAATGTGCTCATCTCTGTATCAATTCGATGCAATTCTTTTTAATTTTTCGTTAAAACAAACTTCGAATTATATGAAAAAAAGCAGCAAAATAAATAACATCAAAATATATTGGGGTTAGATTTGATTTAATTTCTCCCATACCTTCAATACCAATGGCAGAAGAATTTTTTTCAATTGCGGCATAGAATTCTTTCTTTTCTTGCAACGTTGAGAGTGTTGTAGAATAGTTGGGAGTCATTGTGAGAACTATACTCTTCTCCGTCTCCCTACTCTCTTAAACATACTTCACGCATTTAGCTTTTTTTTAATGCCATTTAAAGCTTGAATAGCCATCCGTTCCTTTTGTGCTCAAAGTACTTCTCCACGGAGAGCTATCAACTTCGTTGCCTTTAGAACCACTACTGTCCATAGAACTAGAATTAATGCCAAGCTGCTTAAAAACCAAACCTTTCTTCTTGCTTAAATGCCTTTTCTCCCTTGGACCCATGCCAACAAGTAGGGCAGCGTCTAGGCCTTCCCGAGTAATATCTGTACCTTCGTAATAATTTTTTATTACCATTTCAAGCTCTTCACGTCGTTCCTTTGGCATTGTTTATCCATGCCGCAAGAGTGCCATTGCAGCAATTCTCAATTGCAAAGGAGAAACACCTCTTTCACCACCATCTACAACAAATTCAGCTCCATTGACTCCTCCTTGACTATCCCTAGAATCTACTACCTTTCTTGCAAACAAAGGAATTCCAAACTTAGTAGCAACTTGTCTCTTATACTTCTCAGCGGCAGAATGTGCAATTTCATGACAGTCAACACAAAGCAAAACAATATCATGTGACCGGTGGCTCTTTAAATGTTCTAGAAAATGCATCCTATAGCAAGACGGAATGATCCTATACCGTAAACAATGATTTCTCTCTCCGCAACCAACACACATGTTCTTTTTGCTTTGAATGTAGAATTCATTGTTTTCATCTTCAGGGCGACCTTTGGGCTCAAAAAGAAGTTTTACAGCTGGAGGGTCATCCTCTATAAGTTCTGCAAAATCCCGATGAATATACCAATCAAGATTTCTCTGATCGCAATAACAAAGTAGGCGACCATCACTGGCATAGATTCTACAATTGTGATAAACAAGTGACTTGCACGAAAATTTCCGCACAAACTGTGCACGTGAAGCTTCCTTACTGCCTCGTTTTGACACTCTGCCTCGGTTTGCCTTAGAGAACATTAACCTCTTTGAATTGAACCTAGAAGATTTTCCTGTTGTATGCCCCTCCCCGTTGTCAACTTGCATGTTTCCACAATAATTACCCTGTTTAACTCCCACACATGCAATATCTTTTTGCAAATTACCGTTCTTGCTGACAACATCCTCTTTAAGGAGGTTGCATAAATCTTTTATGTGCATATAGACCACAGGAGATGGTGAAGGAACTGGTGTCATGAAAGAAGACTCGGTGACGGACTGCACAATAGAATCAGCTGCTGAAATTGTACTATAAATCTTTTTTGGACTAGTAGGTGTTGCCTTTGCCAGAAAAATTATTGCTTGATCAGAAAGTATAAAATGTAAACTCTCATCTTCTGCCCAGGCCACAAAATCTCTCCACATGCACAGCTTCCTCACAAGCTGCCCAAATCTACCATCTTTCAATATGGACTCTCTAGATTTACTAGAACTTGTTCCTTGACTACTATAATAGCGTGACAATATAGATGCAGCAGCAGCTTGCCCTGAAGAAGCCCCCTCCTTCTCATACAATTGAAGTGTGATAAGATTAGAACGTCTCCTCAAACAAATTTGACCCATATTTATCATTAAACTCAGCAGAAAGGCAGTCTGCAATATAAAGTAGATAGTGTGCATCAGCACGTGCATACTGGACCATGGCCTCTGGTAGAGGACGTAATCGCCAATCTGCACGCTGAAAGACTTTATTTGAAGATATTCCACAATATGTTTGAAACAAATATGACAGTGACCTCTGTGGTTTACCAAGAACATCGCATGCCCCCCGGCAGCGGCACCCCCGGGCCGCCCCGCCCCTCCTGACCCGCGGCGGGTCGATTCCGGGAATCGACCCGCCGCCGGTCGGGCGGGGCGGGGCGGCCCGGGGGTGGCGCTGCGGGTCTAGATCCGCGTAGCGCCACCCCCGGGCCGCCCCGCCCTGCCTGACCGGCGGCGGGTCGATTCCCGTAATCGACCCGCCGCTCGTCGGGCAGGGCGGGGCGGCCCTGGGTGGCGCTGTGGATCTCAGTTGCTGCATATATGCAAATAAGTCGCTTATTTATTACTGTCTTCTATTACATTTATTTTGAGCACATAAGAATGTGCATTTTTTTATTTAAGTATATATATATCTTCACAAATACAATGAAGAAATTGAAACAATCAGCGTTGAATTGAAGAAATTTCTAAATACACTTTTAACAAACAGTGCTCGAACAACAAGATAGAATACCTGGAATGTGACATCTGTAACACACATACCCAGGACGTGGGCATACTTTCCTCTTCTTTTTTATTATTTGAGAATCTGCATTTGCATGTAAAGTAATAAATGTGAGGCAGCACAATTAAGTTGAAAAAAATGATACCTCACTCACCCTAAATGAACCTATTTTCATGCTGCTGCATATTTAATTACCTCCTAGTTCACCAGAAGAACACTCGCTGTTGATAGACGTAACATTGGAGATAGAGTTATGAACCCCATCACAAGGTTGTGGCGAGTTGGTTATTTGAGCATAACGTTGAATGGTCTGTTGCAGAGTTTTATTGAGTTTTATTGGACAGGTACGTGTCCAAAAAATTTATTGTTGATGTGATCAACGAACTATTGGTGCTTTATAAATATTGAAGACGATGGGTTGCGGAACTATTGGTGCTTTATAAATATTGAACACGATGGGTTGAGGAATAGATACGAACGAGAAATCAGAGTGTATTTTTTGCGTGTTCACTTGTTTTCCCTTTATGACCATTAAAACTGTGCAAGGAGCATTCTCATGTACTTTTGCATGGCTACACAAGTTTTTATATGAGAGTTAGAAGATGAGGATGGCATCTCTGAAAACACATTTATGTTAATATAATTATGATAGGGTGTCAAAATTTTAATTAATGCAGGTAGAAATTTACTTATGTTTATATTTTATTTTTAATCAAATTAATTAATTAAAAATTGTTATATAAATATGTTGTATGAATATGAATTATTATTTTTTGGGCATGAATATGAACTATGATTTTTTAGACATGTAGTATTAGTAAGTCATTCTATTAATATATGATATTGTAATGAAATTTGTTTTTAAGAATAGATTGTTACGTGTTTTCTTTTTCTAATTTTAATGTTTAACTCATATATTAATTATTGTTACAATAATAATAATATTAATAATAAAGTTATAATATAGTTACTTTTTATAATTTTGGTGATGTGAGATGTATCATGAGATAAGTGTTTTGGTGCCTAAGGAAACAAGATACTACTTTTTGTTTTTATGATATAAATGTAATTTCATGAATGTGTTTTGCCATTTATACATAACACTTGAATAAATTGTTAATTTTATTATTTAATTTTAAAATAGGTTTGTAACAACATTAATCAATGAAATTGTATTTATTCAAATTGAAAATTTATTTGGTGCCTCTTTACTAAATCAAGAGTTCACTTCAAACCTTTGCTCTCTAATCCCTCAATCCAATGTAGAACAATGGGTAAGAATACAATAGCCAACCACAATCACAAACTACCAACAATAGCCAACCACAATCACACACTACCAACATGTCATTGCTATTTTTTACTTCTTTTCACCTTTCTTTAATTATAAAAATCCAATCAACAAAGTAAAGTTCCAATTAAGTGTGTCTATCCTCCTCTTCTTCTTCTTTCTTTTTGGTCAACATTTATCAACGTAGGCTTCTCTATCATATGACCTATCCCTATCAACCTAGATTTCTCTATCAAATGACCTATTTCTCTACCCATTGTTTTGACGTTGGTTCATGTTATATGATAAATACTTTGGGCATGTCTCTTGCATCTTGCATGATACACAAACTTGCATCTTGATTCCGAGAATCGACCCGCCGCCGGGTCGGGCGGGGCGGGGCAGCCCAGGGGTGGCGAGGGAGGGCGGGGTGGGCCGGGAGGGGGAGGGGGAGGGGGAGGGAGGGGGGTACGGCGGCCCGGGCGGGGGGGGCCCGGGGGGGGGAGGGGGAGGGAGGGGGGTGGGGCAGCCCGGGCGGGGGGCTGCGGGGGGAGGGGGCGGCCCAAAATGATATTCTACCAGAAACATTAATGTGTTTTTTCCTTAAAATTTAACTTTGTTTGAGACATAAAAAATTGGTTTTATTAGCATTTTTTAAAAAGTATGAAAATTGACCCTAAAAAAAAAAATCATTATTCTAGTATCAACACTTTCGTTCTGAAGCTATATTTTGTAGGAAAATTTCGTAGAAAATTTCGTAGAAAATTTCGTAGTCACTGCCATTTTTAAAACAGCCGCAAAATTGACACCTAAATAAAAAATCATTATTCCAGTATCAACACTTTCGTTCTGAAGCTATATTTTGCAGGAAAATTTCGTAGAAAATTTCGTAGTCACTGCCATTTTTAAAACAGCCGCAAAATTGACACCTAAAAAAAAAATCATTATTCCAGTATCAACACTTTCGTTCTGAAGCTATATTTTGCAGGAAAATTTCGTAGAAAATTTCGTAGTCACTGCCATTTTTAAAACAGCCGCAAAATTGACACCTAAAAAAAATAACATCATTCCAGTATACACACTTTTCGTTTTGAGCACTGTTTTTGTGGTTTTTTTGGGGTTTTTGGGCCAGAGTTCCCATTTTGAGTTTATAGTTCCCGTTTCAAAGTTTACATTGTTTTTGTTGCATTCCTGTTTAAGTCCGGATCAGTGGTATTGGAGCGGTCTGCTTTTTCTCTGTTTTTCTTTGCATGTCCCCAACAAGATCAGGATATAAGGAGTTAGGGCTTGAACTGGTCGAACCTTTCCAAGACCAGCCTCGCAAAACCTGACGACCTCCCATGGTGGATGAGAAGAAAGATGAGGGGGTAGGAGATCCTATCAAAATATTGCTCGAAGAAGCCCTCGAGCAACAACAGAATGCGATGATGGACAACTTTTCCTAGATCCTTCAACGGCTACCCAGAAGCAACACATCGGCTTCTAGCAGCTACCCTAGAAACACCATGCCCTTTAAGGTAAAAGTTAATTTTGAAATCCCCATATTCAAGGGTTAGATAGACGCAGATGTCGTAGATAAATGGTTAAATCTACTAGAGGGTTATTTTTCTATTCATGAATTTTCGAGTCAGGAAAATATTGTTTTCGCTCTTCTCAATGTAGCCCCCCTCGTTAAGGACTGGTGGGAAACCTACTGCGAGAAGAAGGATGAAAGTACGGCTCACTATTTTTAGCCATGATGAGCCCCAATTTTGGTACAATTTGGGCTCATTTTGGCCTATTCTACTTGCTCAAACCATTCATCTTCTATTGCTTATGCATGCATTTCTTAGTTTATTCATGTTGTTTGTAGGAAGAGGGGTAGGCACTCTATCCACGTGACTAATGCATTATGATTTCAGGTTTTTGCATTAAAAGGGAGAAAAGACCACGTGAAAAGGAGACAAGGAGACAATGAGGTGGCACTGTTGGTTTTTAGGAGAGGATGTCCACAGTCTTGGGACCCTCCTCGTGATTCCCACCATAGCTCCGAGCTCCAATCCATCTCCCCACCGAGCTTAGAAGCAGCCAGCTATTCTACAGGAACAGCAGTTATAACTGTTCTACAGGAACAACAATTATGACTGTCCTACAGGATCAGCAGTTTAAACTTCAGTTGGACAGCCGAGCTCCTAAAATCAAGGACACATGTTGGATGATCGTTTTTGCATAAGTATAGAGGCCGTAGCCTTTGATAGGTGGTTGAAACTTTCGCATTACTATTGTAATTCTTGAGCACAGCTCTGTGTTTTTGTTCCTTTTGTAAGCCAGTTTGGCATGACATCAGATTATGAATAAAGAAGGCAGATTTTGATCTAGTTCTGAGTTTTCTCAAGGAGCTATAGCTCTCAGGTTAGGGCCCAACCTGAGAGCAATAGATCTCCTCGGTGTTGTAATGTGTTTGCATTTAGTTCCAGCACTTTGAGTTTGTTTACTTTCACATGCAATTCGAATTTACAGTTTGTTGACTTAGTCTTTTTCATGAGCTTAGATAGGATTAGTTTATGGTGCATTTGTTTCAGTCACTTAAGTTCAATAGGAGGATAGTTATACATCATTGGAGCTCCAGCAAAAAGGTTGTAAAGGCCCACTGCCATCTTTGTTAGGGATTGGGGTGCAGTCCATAACCAACCACCAAAAATACGCATTTCTTTACTTCATGATTGCTGCAACACAGTCACGGTTATGTTAGATGCTTCCATGTAATTCACACCTGCACCACACACCTTCATCACAGCTTCATGCACATTCCTCTTCGCGTTTTGGATTGCTGTTCATTGAATTCATAGCACAAGTAGTCTAGGTGAATGCATTTTCGTCTTGGTGACAGTCATAAGCATTTGTTTCATTTACACTGCTCTCCCTTGCTCCATTACCTCCTCCTTCGTCTTGATCACACATGCAACCACATCCTTGACCACTGCTCCGCTCTATTATCTTCCAAATTCCTCCACTCCTCACGTAACTTCATTCTTTAGCCCTTTCATTGACATAGCCCTCTATCTTCCAACCTACTCCCTACACTCATTCCCCATCCTATCCCTCCACTTCTGAGCCATCACCAGCCTTATTCCTACCTTGCATATCTCCCCCTACCATTCCATCACTCCTCCATCACTTCAAACACCCACGGTAGGTCATCCTGTAGCAATGTGTAGACTTCCTGTAGAAACCTCTGAGTTTCCTGTAGGATCCCCTGCAGACATCCTGTAGGAGGCCACTCACTCGGTTGCTAAGCTTCTAAACATGAGGAACCTCTGTGGACGGATGCTAAGGATCCCTGGGGACCTCTCCTAGCCTCCCCAACCTTTCCCACGCTTTCCTTCCTTCTCCATCCCATCTGCACAACCAAACCCTAATAAGCACAAAATCATAATCATTACATCCACTTAAAGAAAAAATACAAAAGCATGTCTTTTAAGATGCAAGCAGCTTAGATTCATGCATTTTCACTTATTAGAGGTAATGACAGCATTGGTAGAAGTTTCATTCACATTCTTTGCATTATAGAGGTTAGACTAGTCAAATTAGGGTTTCCTAGGTTTACATGCTTTGATTTGCTTTCAGTCCATTTTTGTCAAGTAAAGTAGCTTTCCTTTGAGAATAGCTTTCGTCCATCAATTAGCAAGCTTCTTCTGAGAGCCTATAGAAGTTGGCTTGAGCCCTAGCCGACTTGTGCCAGCTGACCAAGTGACAGCTGCGACAAGAGCTAGTACTTGTGCATATAGCACCGTCGCTTCCAAGTTTGTACGAACTACCGGGTTGATAAAATTAAGAGACAGGAAGCCCCAGGAGTTGTAGCATTATTGCTACAATACTGGAGCTCACCATCTTTTTGGCGCCGTTGCAGGGGAAGCGTCAGAGTATTAGTAATTTTTGCTTTTCTTCTACTTTCGTACTCTTACTTCTGCTCAGTAGTTTATTTCATTTCCATTCTGCAAAAGTAGCTTAGCATTTCCTGCTTTCATAGACTAGCATTTCCTGCTTTCATAGATTAGCATTTCCTGCTTTCATAGATTAGTATTTCCTGCTTTCATAGATTAGCATTTCCTGCTTTCATAGATTAGCATTTCCTGCTTTCATAGATTAGTATTTCTTGCTTTCCTAGATTAGCTTTCCAATTCCGCAATTTCATTTGAGCAATATAGTTAGTTGTAGATCACTCTGTTTCAGTTTTGCAGGTACCAAAAACAAAAAAGCAAAAGCAATCAAAAAAGAAAAGTCCTTTCCATTTCATGCCTCGTAGGAACCGAGATAAATCAGGCAAATTCCTACCCAACACCCCCACCACATCACTAAGTCACCCTTCTCTCTTCTTTGGTGACAGTGACCCAGAGGAACCTATAGGTGAACAACCTGAGATATACCAAGACCCTATAGAAGAAGAAGAGTTAGAAACCACTCCATCTGAAGCCATGGCTGATAATAGAAGAGAGGATGAGAGAATAGAAGGTGCCTTCCCCATCCGAGAGACCAATGGAGAGATGAAAATGAAGAACATTAGCCCCTCCGCCTTGCCTCACTTCCATGGACTGACCACTGAGGATCCTGATACCTTCTTGTTTGAGTTTGCTGTCCTTTGTAGAACTTATGACTATACCGAAGATGAGCAAAAGCTGAAGCTTTTCCCTTCAACTCTTAAGGATGCAGCATTACGCTGGTTCATGGGATTACCTGGGAATAGTATCACTACTTGGGCTCAGATGCAGCAAGCCTTCAATACCAAGTATAGGGATTACTGTAGGTCTAAGGAAACCAAGGGAGAAATCTTTCGGATGACCATGGGAAATGATGAGTCCTTAGAGGATTATGAGGAGAGGTTCCAACTTAGCTATAAGCGGGCCAGGTGCACACTTGACCCTGAATCCCTCAAGTTGGTTCTACTCCGAGGAGTCCCTGAAGATCTCTTAGACACCCTTCACATGTTAGCTGGGGGGGACATTTACCAACTGCCTTATGAGGACATCAAGACTGTGTTTAGAAATCATTCCAGGGCAGCTAGGGAACGAGGTAGAGGAAATCTCCTCTCCACTAGTGTCCCTTTCTCCAAGCATGAGTTTACAAACCAACTAGAAGATCTTAAGAGTGAGGTGAGATAGACCATTGCCATGCAGCTGGACACATTCAGGATCCAGCAGAAGAAGGAAGAAGCTGAGAGAGCCTTGGCTGTCTTCTGCCCTAGGTGCACCAGAAGACACCCTAAGAACGAATGCCCATTGCACTCGGTTGAAGTGTGTTTTGTTTGTGAGGAGGACCATCCAACAAATCAGTGTCCAACCTTACCTGGGTTTAAAGCCATGTACCAAGGGACCGAAGCCCCCACTGAACCTCTCTACTTCATCAACCAAAGGAGGCCACAAGGATCTAGACCTTATCAGCAGGGAATACAAGGGGCACCACAAGCTTATTATAACCCCAACCAATCGACTCCCATGCCTTCTTGGGGTCCCCCTGCTCATCCTTCTTGGTCCATGCCTCCTCCATGGTCTTATCCACCTCAGTACCCTACTCAACCTACTTCTCATTCATATCATTCACACGCCCAGTCACAGCCTCAGTGGAGTGCACCTCAGTCGGGGTGGAGGCTCCAATACAACACTCCTCCTACCATTTTGCCTCCACCACCAGTTCAACCTCAGCCTTTACCTCCTGCTCCTCCAAGGCAACCTCAAATGCCTGCTCAACCGAACCCGAACCCCAACAATAGACAGGCTCAGCAGGTATACACTGGGGAAACATCATGTCCTACCTATGCTGTGGAGATCCAGGAGATCAATCTTAGATCTGGAAAGACTCTTCCAGATCGCCAACCTCCTCCCCCAGAGGATGAGGAAGACCATCAGGAGAGTGAACCAAAGCCTATTCCACCCTTTCCTGAGAGACTTGCAACCACCACACAACCCAACCCGGAAGAAGATGAGCTTCTGGGAGAGCTCAAGCAGTTGTGTGTGAAGATACCACTTCTCCAAGCCATCAAGGATGTGCCCATATACAACAAACTGGTTAAGGAAAAGTGCTTCAAACACCCAGGCAGGAGAAAGAAAGATGCCTCAACCATCAATGTCATAGGACAACTGTCTGACCTTATGTTAGGACAAGTCATCTGCCCCAAGTATCTAGATCCTGGAAGTCCTGTAGTAGATGTTCACATCAATGGCACCATCATACCTCACACCTTGATTGATCTGGGGGCTGCCATTAATGTGATGACCAGGGATACCATGCTCAAACTCAATCTTCAGGATTCCTTGAGGAAGACCTCGACAGTACTGCAACTAGCAGATCGCTCCACCGTGACTCCCGAAGGGATTGTGGAGGATGTCTTGGTCTCTGTTGACTCTTGGGAATACCCTGCAGATTTCCTGGTTCTGCAACCAAAGGCAAAGCTTACTGGATATCCTCTCATTTTGGGAAGGCCTTGGTTAGCTACTGCAGATGCTTACATAAGTTGTCGTGCAGGAAACATGACCATCAAAAATGGTCCCATGTCCAAGCAGCTAGTCCTATACCCTCCTGCCCAACCCTCCTTAGAGCATGATTTACCACTCTGGTTAGAAGAAGGAGAGGAAGACGAGGTGTACTCAGCACCTCTATGCACCCTAGATACCACTAGAAGAGACCCTCCAACCGAGGATGACTTGATTGAGACTCTGATCCAGAATCCACCTTCCAGTGCATTATCCTTAGAGAAGTTGGTGGAAGATGCCCAAGCTAGCACCTTAGTGGACCTTTGTACAACCAACCCTGTCACTCCCAGAGTCAAAAACGTGGAGTTCGGCCCTGAGAGAGCATTAAAGATCAGCTCCTCCCTATCTCCTTCCCAGGAAAAGGAGCTGTGTAGTCTGTTGGCCAACCACCTAGATGCTTTTGCTTGGAGCTATAAGGAGATGAAAGGAGTCCATCCCTCGGTCTGTACCCATCATATATACATCAAAGAGGACTATAAACCGGTTAGGCAACCCCAGAGGAGAATGAATCCAGCCCTTAAGGACATTGTCAAGGAAGAATTGCAAAAACTGTTGGATGCCGGATTCATCTACCCCATCTCAGATAGTGAATGGGTGTCCCCTCTAGTGTTGGTTCCCAAGAAGAATGGGAAGTGGAGAATCTGTGTGGATTACCGAGAGCTGAACAAAGCTACCAGGAAAGACCATTTCCCCCTACCTTTCATAGATCAAGTGTTGGATGGACTGGCAGGAAAGAAGTTCTTCTCTTTCCTGGATGGGTTTAGCGGGTACAATCAAATCCAAATCAGCCCGGAAGACCAAGATAAGACCACCTTCACTTGTCCTTGGGGTACCTTTGCCTACCGAGTCCTTCCCTTTGGGCTATGCAATGCTCCTGCTACCTTCCAGAGAGCTGTCTTGAGCATCTTCTCGGAGCTGGTCCATGATGCAGTAGAAATCTATATGGATGACTTTACTCCTTATGGGGCCAACTTCCAGGAAGCATTGTCCAATTTGGGAAAAGTCCTAACCAAGTGCATCAAGATGAACTTGTCCCTTAGCCCTGAAAAATGTGAATTCCTAATGACTGAAGGGACCGTGCTAGGCCATACCATCTCTCGCCAAGGGTTATAGTTGGATCCTAACAAAATTGCTCTAATCAAGAAGGTTCCACCTCCACAGAAGGTAAGGGATGTTAGGAGTTTCTTGGGATTAGCAGGATATTACCGAAGATTCATTAAAGACTTCAGCAAGCTAGCCTCGCCATTGTTTGGCCTTTTGGCAAAAGATGTGGAGTTTAATTGGATTGATGATTGTCAGAAGAGTTTGAATGAATTAAAAGACAAGTTAGTGTCAGCACCAATCCTGAGAGGTCCAAACTGGGCCCTACCTTTCCACATCCACACTGATGCCTTCAACAAAGCCATAGGTGCAGCCTTAGGACAAGTTGAGCAAAAACTTCCATATGCCATTTACTTCGTTAGCAAAAACTTGTCCAAAGCTGAGCTGAATTACACTGTAACCGAGAAAGAATTCTTAGCTGTGGTCCATGCACTGAACAAGTTCCGACATTACATCACTGGCTATCAAACATTTGTACATACTGACCATGCTGCAATCCGATATTTAATGAATAAACCAGATGTGAATGCTCGTATTATTAGATGGTTACTTTTATTGCAGCAGTTTGACTTAACCATTGTTGACAAACCAGGTAGAGAAAATGTTGTTGCTGACTTTTTATCTAGATTGGATTTATCTGCAGGTGAGGATGGAATAGTGGATGACCAGATGCCCGATGAACATCTGTTTTCTATCTCAGTACTCTCTCCATGGTTTGCTGATATAGAAAACTACCTTGTTTCAACACAGTTCCCTCCGCATCTCTCTTCGAGAGAAAAGAGCAGAATCATCAGAAAGAGTGCCTCATTTACCTGGATCGGGGGCAATCTGTTCAAGCTTGGCCCCAATCAGATCTTAAGGCGTTGTGTAAGGGAGGAGGAAGTCTTTGACATCCTCCTCACCTGTCATGATGGGCCTTGTGGAGGACATTTTGCAGCAAAGAGGACTGCCTTCAAAATCCTGCAGGCAGGCTACTATTGGCCCACACTCCATCAAGATGTCAGAAGATATGTCAGTCAGTGTGACCAATGTCAAAGAATGGGGAAACCGACCCAAAGGGATGAGATGCCTCTCCAACCTCAAGTGACTCTTGAGCCATTTGAGAAGTGGGGTATGGACTTTGTGGGCCCAATCAACCCTCCTTCAAGGCAAAGGTCTTACATCATTTTGTGCACTGACTATTTGACAAAGTGGGCAGAGACCAAAGCAATCAAAGCAGCAACAGAAGAAAGGGTGGTCAAGCTCTTAAGAGAGAACATCTTCTACAAGTTTGGCTACCCAAGAGAGCTGGTGACAGATCAAGGGAGCCAGTTCACATCCAACTTGGTTGAAGATCTACTAGCTCATCACAAGATCAAGCATAGGACTTCCACCCCCTATCATCCTCAAGAAAATGGGTAGGTGGAAGTCACCAATAGAGCATTAGAAGGGATCTTGACCAAGGTGGTGAGCAGCAGCAGAAAGGACTGGGCAGATTGCCTGGTTGAAGCCACATGGGCTTACAACACCACTTGGAAGACCACCACCGGCTTCACACCTTATGAGCTGGTCTATGGGAAGAAGGCTTTGCTGTCCATTGAGTTCGAATACAACACTTTGAGGATGGCAGCTCAGCTGGATCTAGATCTCAGCCATGCACAACAAGAAAGGCTATTGCAGCTGAATGGACTGGATGAGCACCGCATGCAGGCCCTCCTTCACTCAGAAGTGGTCCAACTTCAGAGAAAGGTGTGGCATGACCAACATCTCCATGACAAGCAATTTCAGCCGGGAGATTGGGCTTTGTTGTATGATTCCAGATACAAAGACTTCAAGGGGAAGCTGAGAACCAGATGGCTCGGGCCATATTCAGTGGAAAAATGTCATGACAATGGATCTGTTCTTATTCAGACCATTGATGAGGAAGCCATCCCCATGCTTGTCAACGGGCATCGATTGAAGATCTACATGAAGCCTCCCTCCAGACAAGAGTTCATCAAAACTATGGAGAAGGCAGTATTGGTCATAGAGAAGGGTTCTGCCCCTGCTTTGGGCACACCCTGAAGAATCTAAAAAAAAAAAAATAATAATAATAATAAAAAATAAATAATAAATATCCTTGGGTGAAAACCTTTCTGAGGTGCCCAAGGCAGGTGGTAGGGGTGAAAACCTCATTGAGGCGCCCCTGCTATCTTAAAAAAAAAAAAAAAAAAAAAAAAAGAGATAAAGATCCTTGAGTGAAAACCTCTCTGAGGCGCTTAAGGCAGGTGGTAAGGGTGAAAACCTCATTGAGGCACCCCTGCTATCTTTCAAAAAAAAAAAAAAAAAAAAAAAAACAAAAAGAAAAAATACAAGATCAACAAGTTTCTTATGTGAAAGTTGCATGCAGATTGCAGGTATTCTATGGAGGAGAGGAAGCCTCTCAATTCAAGGCCAAAAGTCCTTATCATGCAGCCAAAACACCTCACCAGCACCTCCTCCAAGAATGCTTATGTTCTTCAAGGTATGTGCACTTTCATTATAGATTGAGTCTCCTACAGGAAGACGCAGATTTTCTACAGGAAGGTGCGATTTTCTACAGGAAGGTGCAAATTTCTACAGGAAGGTGAAAATTTCTACAGGAAGAGCTGTCTGTCTATAGGAAGCTCTGTATTTCTATAGGAAACTTCCTGTAGAAGCTCAGAACAGCCCAGAATGCATTTCATGAATAGATCTGATGACTACGGGTTGGTTTGGACGCATGCAAGCCTCTTTTGGGCCGATGCACGACGCTGTTACCTTGCTCCACCATCCTCGTCGACATGCACCCAAGATCCCTGCACCAGCAAACCATATCAATGAGTTATCGTGGTAAAGCCATTTGTCAAAGAAAAACAAGCACCGAGAGCTCATACCACATCCATGTCGAGCATCAGAAGCTCCGGGAGCGTGATCAGAAGATTCTATCCATCGTCGTGCAGCATGCACCCAAGGAGGCGAGACTGTTACAAGGCACCCCACAGGAATCCTGTAACAGTCAAACCTGCATGAGTGGATACCATTCACAGCACCGCCATCTGCAAACAACACACGGGCGCAGGCAACCAGAGCATCCACTCCATCGCCAGCATCCTGTAACCATGAGCCTCCGGGACTGTGTAAGCCGCATGCAGCAGGTAGATCTGCTCCCCGTCATCCAAAAACCGAAAAATCGTGTGCAGCCGCGCGCAGGTAAGTGTCTCAACCCTTCCTTCCACCTAATCGCATGAGTATTACTTTGATTTGTTTGCATGGTGTAGATTTGAATGGTTGAGCGGCCGTATGGCCACTTGACTTGCCACGTCGGCTAGTTATGGTATAGTCGGATGATTGGGTGGCAGCCACGACAAAGAAAATACGCAGCACGCACGTGAGGATAGTCCCGTTAACCGAGAAACGAGTTTAACCGAAAAGGGCAGCGGCAGATCTGTGGGAATGAATGCGGCAGCGAGTGAATATGTAGGCGAATGATGGGTGACATCGCCCAACGGTCCGGCGGGGACAGCTCACCCCCCGCGCCACGAGCTGTGCCGATTCAAAATCTAACCGGCTAGATTATGTGCATGTATTCATCAACCTCCACTTCAAAACTCGAGTGGCTCTTCTGATTTCCTCTGCACGTTGATACGCCGAGCTTTCGGCTACCAGAACGCTGGTGAAGCACATCTCGACCGCTCGCCAACTACAGTCCTCCCCGAAGTTTGCACACTGCTCCTACAGGAACAGCTCCTACAGGAACACAGTTCTACAGGAACGCAGTTCTACAGGAACGCAGTCTTCTACAGGAACGCGGGTGCTCACGTAAAAAAGGTGGCCGAGTAACGAGGTAACCCTGGACTTCTCATGCAAATGGTCATTAAAGGTGGTAGGATTGTCAGTCACTGTCTGGGTATAGAGAAAGTGGTGAAATTGCTGTCTGTGTGCCTATACTGTCATTCTACAGGATTGTTGAGTAATTAGACTGTGTTGAAAATTTTGTGGGTTATGCGCATTGTTCTACACTCTGTCCCCGAAACTAAACTCTCTGCCACCATCACCACCTCCGGTTAAGAAAATTGTGCCATCATGCCGGGTGGATTTATCAGGCGAGAACCCACGGATTCAGATAAATTGAGGAGAAACCCGGCAGTGGTAGAGCTCTTCACCAGAGCACAATGGATGACTTTTTGTGATAAGCTGCAGGGCTACGATGATGAAGTAGCCGAAGAATTCTTGCAGGCTCTGAAGCCTAAATCCCAGACACTGGCCACAGTGAACTTCAGAGGTCTGAGCCTCAAGCTCACCCCAGAACATATCAGTCGGATCACAGAACTCCCTATGGGTCTGCCATGGGACAAGGACGAAAGAAAGCTAAGCCAGCAAGCTAAGAAAGAGTTCTTCCCACCTGAAGAAGCATTCACTGAGGAAAAAAATGGGGTGAGAAGGACAAGCCTGTTGCCACCATGGAACGAAGTCAGCTTGCAAATCATGAAATATATCACCTGTGAAGGTCGTTTCAGCATCGTGTATGCATATCACTTCAGGCTGCTCAATGAACTAAGACACTGGATTGATCTTCCTGCAGAGCAGAGACTGAGCATTCCTTAGTTTTTGCTACAGTCCTTGATGGAGTGTGCTACAAAGCTCAAGGACGGCATACCGGATCAGGTAGCCCACCATGGGCTAATCAAGCTTCTTGTGGAGGATGCTCTCCACTCATATAAAGTTCCCCTCTCATGGGAGTCATTTAGGAATTTAACGAGAGAGGGGGATATAAAGATGTTGATTGAAGAAACGGGTTCCTCTAGCAGTGAGGAAGAAGAGGCAGTAGCCGAGAGTAAGAAAGGGAAAGGCCGAAAGATCCCGACTCCAACACAGAAGAAAGAACGAAAGGAGAAGGAGGAGGGAAAGGATGACAGAGCAAAAGAGGACACCCCCATCCTGTCAGCAAGAGAAAAGAGGTTGAAAAGTAGGACGGTCAAAACTGAGGTGGTCCCCGTCAGCCCAAGCACCTCGTCAGCTCCTGCAACCAAAGCCAAAAGAAAAATCCATGCAGCCAAGCAAGAAAAGGTGGTGACATTTGCATCTATAGGAACGCAGAAGCAGGCTTCTCCAGGAAGCCCAAGAACAATGCCTACAGGAAAGCAAACGAAGGCTTCTACAGGAAGCCCAAAAACAAAAACACAGGCTTCTATAGGAAGCCCGAAGATCATTAAGAAGAAGGCTTCTACAGGAAGCCCAAAAGCAAAGACCAAGGCTTCTACAGGAAGCCCGAAAGTCATTGAGAAACAGCCTCCTAAAAGAGGCCTGAAGACAGAGAGAGGGCCTTCTACTGAAAGCCCGGGAGTGGCTAAAGCCGAATCTTCTACAGGAGGCCCGGAAGCGGGCAAAGCAGGGTCTTCTACAGGAAGCCCGAAATCTAAAAAGGAGGGTCCCTCTACAAGGAGCTCTGAGAGAGAAAAACGCAAGAAAGAGAAGGTTGGTCTTCTCGAGAAGGAGGCGGCAGCTGCGCTGGCCGCCCTCAGCACACCTGCAAAACCAAAAGAAAAGAGAGAGAGGGAGATCCCTCTACCTTCCGAAGCCAGGAAAAGTCAGAGAATGAAAACAGACAAGTCGCAGCCTCCTCCCAGCAGCCAAACCACTTTAGGGAGTGTTCCTACTTCACCCAGTACAAGAACTCCCTCTAAAACACAGGCCACCCCCGAGAAGGGAAGCCCAAAAGTCACTTCCTGGACACGAAAAATAAGCCAGTTGCCTTCTGAAGCCCGGCTCAAGGAAATGAAAAAGGGGGAAGAAGCGCCACCCTCGTCACCACCAGGGGCAGAGAAGGCAGGGCCCTCAAAAGAGGGAAAGAAAGAGCCTGTTTCGATCCCGAGTTCTCGGCCAAGGACAAGGAGTAGGAGCAAGGTTGCTCAAGGATGAGCAAATGGTTCAGCTGGGGGGTGATGATGAGCCCCAATTTTGGTAGAATTTGGGCTCATTTTGGCCTATTCTACTTGCTCAAACCATTCATCTTTTATTGCTTATGCATGCATTTCTTAGTTTATTCATGTTGTTTGTAGGAAGAGGGGTAGGCACTCTATCCACGTGACTAATGCATTATGATTTCAGGTTTTTGCATTAAAAGGGAGAAAAGACCACGTGAAAAGGAGACAAGGAGACAATGAGGTGGCACTGTTGGTTTTTAGGAGAGGATGTCCACAGTCTTGGGACCCTCCTCGTGATTCCCACCATAGCTCCGAGCTCCAATCCATCTCCCCACCGAGCTTAGAAGCAGCCAGCTGTTCTACAGGAACAGCAGTTATAACTGTTCTACAGGAACAACAATTATGACTGTCCTACAGGATCAGCAGTTTAAACTTCAGTTGGACAGCCGAGCTCCTAAAATCAAGGACACCTGTTGGATGATCGTTTTTGCATAAGTATGGAGGTTGTAGCCTTTGATAGGTGGTTGAAACTTTCGCATTACTATTGTAATTCTTGAGCACAGCTCTGTGTTTTTGTTCCTTTTGTAAGCCAGTTTGGCATGACATCAGATTATGAATAAAGAAGGCAGATTTTGATCTAGTTCTGAGTTTTCTCAAGGAGCTATAGCTCTCAGGTTAGGGCCCAACCTGAGAGCAATAGATCTCCTCGGTGTTGTAATGTGTTTGCATTTAGTTCCAGCACTTTGAGTTTGTTTACTTTCACATGCAATTCGAATTTACAGTTTGTTGACTTAGTCTTTTTCATGAGCTTAGATAGGATTAGTTTATGGTGCATTTGTTTCAGTCGCTTAAGTTCAATAGGAGGATAGTTATACATCATTGGAGCTCCAGCAAAGAGGTTGCAAAGGCCCACTGCCATCTCTGTTAGGGATTGGGGTGCAGTCCATAACCAACCACCAAAAATACGCATTTCTTTACTTCATGATTGCTGCAACACAGTCACGGTTATGTTAGATGCTTCCATGTAATTCACACCTGCACCACACACCTTCATCACAGCTTCATGCACATTCCTCTTCGCGTTTTGGATTGCTGTTCATTGAATTCATAGCACATGTAGTCTAGGTGAATGCATTTTCGTCTTGGTGACAGTCATAAGCATTTGTTTCATTTACACTGCTCTCCCTCACTCCATTACCTCCTCCTTCGTCTTGATCACGCATGCAACCACATCCTTGACCACTGCTCCGCTCTGTTATCTTCCAAACTCCTCCACTCCTCACGTAACTTCATTCTTTAGCCCTTTCATTGACATAGCCCTCTATCTTCCAACCTACTCCCTACACTCATTCCCCATCCTATCCCTCCACTTCTGAGCCATCACCAGCCTTATTCCTACCTTGCATATCTCCCCCTACCATTCCATCACTCCTCCATCACTTCAAACACCCACGGTAGGTCATCCTGTAGCAATGTGT
Organism: Pinus tabuliformis; assembly: GCA_031772625.1. Taxonomy (NCBI): domain Eukaryota; kingdom Viridiplantae; phylum Streptophyta; class Pinopsida; order Pinales; family Pinaceae; genus Pinus; species Pinus tabuliformis. Next base: position 463,792,743 of record CM062814.1, read on the forward strand.
AGACTTCCTGTAGAAACCTCTGAGTTTCCTGTAGGATCCCCTGCAGACATCCTGTAGGAGGCCACTCACTCGGTTGCTAAGCTTCTGAACATGAGGAACCTCTGTGGACGGATGCTAAGGATCCCTGGGGACCTCTCCTAGCCTCCCCAACCTTTCCCACGCTTTCCTTCCTTCTCCATCCCATCTGCACAACCAAACCCTAATAAGCACAAAATCATAATCATTCCATCCACTTAAAGAAAAAATACAAAAACATGTCTTTTAAGATGCAAGCAGCTTAGATTCATGCATTTTCACTTACTAGAGGTAATGACAGCATTGGTAGAAGTTTCATTCACATTCTTTGCATTATAGAGGTTAGACTAGTCAAATTAGGGTTTCCTAGGTTTACATGCTTTGATTTGCTTTCAGTCCATTTTTGTCAAGTAAAGTAGCTTTCCTTTGAGAATAGCTTTCGTCCATCAATTAGCAAGCTTCTTCTGAGAGCCTATAGAAGTTGGCTTGAGCCCTAGCGGACTTGTGCCAGCTGACCAAGTGACAGCTGCGACAAGAGCTAGTACTTGTGCATATAGCACCGTCGCTTCCAAGTTTGTACGAACTACCGGGTTGATAAAATTAAGAGACAGGAAGCCCCAGGAGTTGTAGAATTATTGCTACAATACTGGAGCTCACCATCTTTTTGGCGCCGTTGCCGAGGAAGCGTCAGAGTATTAGTAATTGTTGCTTTTCTTCTACTTTCGTACTCTTACTTCTGCTCAGTAGTTTATTTCATTTCCATTCTGCAAAAGTAGCTTAGCATTTCCTGCTTTCATATACTAGCATTTCCTGCTTTCATAGATTAGCATTCCCTGCTTTCATAGGTTAGTGTTTCCTGCTTTCATAGATTAGCATTTCCTGCTTTCATAGATTAGAATTTCCTGCTCTCCTAGATTAGCTTTCCAATTCCGCAATTTCATTTGAGCAATATAGTTAGTTGTAGATCACTCTGTTTCAGTTTTGCAGGTACCAAAGAAAAAAAAAGCAAAAGCAATCAAAAAAGAAAAGTCCTTTCCATTTCATGCCTCGTAGGAACCGAGATAAATCAGGCAAATTCCTACCCAACACCCCCACCACATCACTAAGTCACCCTTCTGTCTTCTTTGGTGACAGTGACCCAGAGGAACCTATAGGTGAACAACCTGAGATATACCAAGACCCTATAGAAGAAGAAGAGTTAGAAACCACTCCATTTGAAGCCATGGCTGATAATAGAAGAGAGGATGAGAGAATAGAAGGTGCCTTCCCCATCCGAGAGACCAATGGAGAGATGAAAATGAAGAACATTAGCCCCTCCGCCTTGCCTCACTTCCATGGAATGACCACTGAGGATCCTGATACCTTCTTGTTTGAGTTTGCTGTCCTATGTAGAACTTATGACTATACCGAAGATGAGCAAAAGCTGAAGCTTTTCCCTTCAACTCTTAAGGATGCAACATTACGCTGGTTCATCGGATTACTTGGGAATAGTATCACTACTTGGGCTCAGATGCCGCAAGCCTTCAATACCAAGTATAGGGATTACTGTAGGTCTAAGGAAACCAAGGGAGAAATCTTTCGAATGACCATGGGAAATGATGAATCCTTAGAGGATTATGAGGAGAGGTTCCAACTTAGCTATAAGCAGGCCAGGTGCACACTTGACCCTGAATCCCTCAAGTTGGTTCTACTCCGAGGAGTCCCTGAAGATCTCTTAGACACCCTTCACATGTTAGCTGGGGGGGATATTTACCAACTGCCTTATGAGGACATCAAGACTGTGTTTAGAAATCATTCCAGGGTAGCTAGGAAACGAGGTAGAGGAAATCTCCTCTCCACTGGTGTCCCTTTCTCCAAACATGAGTTTACAAACCAACTAGAAGATCTTAAGAGTGAGGTGAGACAGACCATTGCCATGCAGCTGGACACATTCAGGATCCAGCAGAAGAAGGAAGAAGCTGAGAGAGCCTTGGCTGTCTTCTGCCCTAGGTGCACCAGAAGACACCCTAAGAACGAATGCCCATTGCACTCGGTTGAAGTGTGTTTTGTTTGTGAGGAGGACCATCCAACAAATCAGTGTCCAACCTTACCTGGGTTTAAAGCCATGTACCAAGGGACCGAAGCCCCCACTGAACCTCTCTACTTCATAAACCGAAGGAGGCCACAAGGATCTAGACCTTATCAGTAGGGAATGCAAGGGGCACCACAAGCTTATTATAACCCCAACCAATCGACTCCCATGCCTTCTTGGGGTCCCCCTGCTCATCCTTCTTGGTCCATGCCTCCTCCATGGTCTTATCCACCTCAGTACCCTACTCAACCTACTTCTCATTCATATCATTCACACGCCCAGTCACAGCCTCAGTGGAGTGCACCTCAGTCAGGGTGGAGGCCCCAATACAACACTCCTCCTGCCATTTTGCCTCCACCACCAAATCAACCTCAGCCTTTACCTCCTGCTCCTCCAAGGCAACCTCAAATGCCTGCTCAACCGAACCCGAACCCCAACAATAGACAGGCTCAGTAGGTATACACTGGGGAAACATCATGTCCTACCTATGCTGTGGAGATCCAGGAGATCAATCTTAGATCTAGAAAGACTCTTCCAGATCGCCAACCTCCTCCCCAAGAGGATGAGGAAGACCATCAGGAGAGTGAACCAAAGCCTATTCCACCCTTTCCTGAGAGACTTGCAACCACCACACAACCCAACCCGGAAGAAGATGAGCTTCTGGGAGAGCTCAAGCAGTTGTGTGTGAAGATACCACTTCTCCAAGCCATCAAGGATTCCTTGAGGAAGACCTCGACAGTACTGCAACTAGCAGATCGCTCCACCGTGACTCCCGAAGGGATTGTGGAGGATGTCTTGGTCTCTGTTGACTCTTGGAAATACCCTGCAGATTTCCTGGTTCTGCAACCAAAGGCAAAGCTTACTGGATATCCTCTCATTTTGGGAAGGCCTTGGTTAGCTACTGCAGATGCTTACATAAGTTGTCGTGCAGGAAACATGACCATCAAAAATGGTCCCATGTCCAAGCAGCTAGTCCTATACCCTCCTGCCCAACCCTCCTTAGAGCATGATTTACCACTCTGGTTAGAAGAAGGAGAGGAAGACGAGGTGTACTCAGCACCTCTATGCACCCTAGATACCACTAGAAGAGACCCTCCAACCGAGGATGACTTGATTGAGACTCTGATCCAGAATCCACCTTCGAGTGCATTATCCTTAGAGAATTTGGTGGAAGATGCCCAAGCTAGCACCTTAGTGGACCTTTGTACAACCAACCCTGTCACTCCCAGAGTCAAAAACGTGGAGTTCGGCCCTGAGAGAGCATTAAAGATCAGCTCCTCCCTATCTCCTTCCCAGGAAAAGGAGCTGTGTAGTTTGTTGGCCAACCACCTAGATGCTTTTGCTTGGAGCTATAAGGAGATGAAAGGAGTCCATCCCTTGGTCTGTACCCATCATATATACATCAAAGAGGACTGTAAACCGGTTAGGCAACCCCAGAGGAGAATGAATCCAGCCCTTAAGGACATTGTCAAGGAAGAATTGCAAAAACTGTTGGATGCCGGATTCATCTACCCCATCTCAGATAGTGAATGGGTGTCCCCTCTAGTGTTGGTTCCCAAGAAGAATGGGAAGTGGAGAATCTGTGTGGATTACCGAGAGCTGAACAAAGCTACCAAGAAAGACCATTTCCCCCTACCTTTCATAGATCAAGTGTTGGATGGACTGGCAGGAAAGAAGTTCTTCTCTTTCCTGGATGGGTTTAGCGGGTACAATCAAATCCAAATCAGCCTGGAAGACCAAGATAAGACCACCTTCACTTGTCCTTGGGGTACCTTTGCCTACCGAGTCCTTCCCTTTGGGCTATGCAATGCTCCTGCTACCTTCCAAAGAGCTGTCTTGAGCATCTTCTCGGAGCTGGTCCATGATGCAGTAGAAATCTATATGGATGACTTTACTCCTTATGGGGCCAACTTCCAAGAAGCATTGTCCAATTTGGGAAAAGTCCTAACCAAGTGCATCGAGATGAACTTGTCCCTTAGCCCTAAAAAATGTGAATTCCTAATGACTGAAGGGACCGTGCTAGGCCATACCATCTCTCGCCAAGGGTTACAGGTGGATCCTAACAAAATTGCTCTAATCAAGAAGGTTCCACCTCCACAGAAGGTAAGGGATGTTAGGAGTTTCTTGGGATTAGTAGGATATTACCGAAGATTCATTAAAGACCTCAGCAAGCTAGCCTCGCCATTGTTTGGCCTTTTGGCAAAAGATGTGGAGTTTAATTGGACTGATGATTGTCAGAAGAGTTTGAATGAATTAAAAGACAAGTTAGTGTCAGCACCAATCCTGAGAGGTCCAAACTGGGCCCTACCTTTCCACATCCACACTGATGCCTCGAACAAAGCCATAGGTGCAGCCTTAGGACAAGTTGAGCAAAAACTTCCATATGCCATTTACTTCGTTAGCAAAAACTTGTCCAAAGCTGAGCTGAATTACACTGTAACCGAGAAAGAATTCTTAGCTGTGGTCCATGCACTGAACAAGTTCCGACATTACATCACTGGCTATCAAACATTTGTACATACTGACCATGCTGCAATCCGATATTTAATGAATAAACCAGATGTGAATGCTCGTATTATTAGATGGTTACTTTTATTGCAGCAGTTTGACTTAACCATTGTTGACAAACCAGGTAGAGAAAATGTTGTTGCTGACTTTTTATCTAGATTGGATTTATCTGCAGGTGAGGATGGAACAGTGGATGACCAGATGCCCGATGAACATCTGTTTGCTATCTCAGTACTCTCTCCATGGTTTGCTGATATAGCAAACTACCTTGTTTCAGCACAGTTCCCTCCGCATCTCTCTTCGAGAGAAAAGAGCAGAATCATCAGAAAGAGTGCCTCATTTACCTGGATCGGGGGCAATCTGTTCAAGCTTGGCCCCGATCAAATCTTAAGGTGTTGTGTAAGGGAGGAGGAAGTCTTTGACATCCTCCTCACCTGTCATGATGGGCCTTGTGGAGGACATTTTGCAGCAAAGAGGACTGCCTTCAAAATCCTACAGGCAGGCTACTATTGGCCCACACTCCATCAAGATGTCAGAAGATATGTCAGTCAGTGTGACCAATGTCAAAGAATGGGGAAACCGACCCAAAGGGATGAGATGCCTCTCCAACCTCAAGTGACTCTTGAGCCATTTGAGAAGTGGGGTATGGACTTTGTGGGCCCAATCAACCCTCCTTCAAGGCAAAGGTCTTACATTATTGTGTGCACTGACTATTTGACAAAGTGGGCAGAGACCAAAGCAATCAAAGCAGCAACAGAAGAAAGGGTGGTTGAGTTCTTAAGAGAGAACATCTTCTACAAGTTTGGCTACCCAAGAGAGCTGGTGACAGATCAAGGGAGCTAGTTCACATCCAACTTGGTTGAAGATCTACTAGCTCATCACAAGATCAAGCATAGGACTTCCACCCCCTATCATCCTCAAGCAAATGGGCAGGTGGAAGTCACCAATAGAGCATTAGAAGGGATCTTGACCAAGGTGGTGAGCAGCAGTAGAAAGGACTGGGCAGATCACCTGGTTGAAGCCACATGGGCTTACAACACCACTTGGAAGACCACCACTGGCTTCACACCTTATGAGCTGGTCTATGGGAAGAAGGCTTTACTGTCCATTGAGTTCGAATACAACACTTTGAGGATGGCAGCTCAGCTGGATCTAGATCTCAGCCATGCACAACAAGAAAGGCTATTGCAGCTAAATGGACTGGATGAGCACTGCATGCAGGCCCTCCTTCACTTAGAAGTGGTCCAACTTCAGAGAAAGGTGTGGCATGACCAACATCTCCACGACAAGCAATTTCAGCCGGGAGATTGGGCTTTGTTGTATGATTCCAGATACAAAGACTTCAAGGGGAAGCTGAGAACCAGATGGCTCGGGCCATATTCAGTGGAAAAATGTCATGACAATGGATCTGTTCTTATTCGGACCATTGATGAGGAAGCCATCCCCATGCTTGTCAATGGGCATCGATTGAAGATCTACAGGAAGCCTCCCTCCAGACAAGAGTTCATCAAAACTATGGAGAAGGCAGTATTGGTCATAGAGAAGGGTTCTGCCCCTGCTTTGGGCACACCCTGAAGAATCTAAAAATAATAATAATAATAATAATAATAATAATAATAATAAATAAATAATAAAGATCCTTGGGTGAAAACCTTTCTGAGGCGCCCAAGGCAGGTGATAAGGGTGAAAACCTCATTGAGGCGCCCCTGTTATCTTTCAAAAAAAGAAAAAAGAAAAAAGAGATAAAGATCCTTGAGTGAAAACCTCTCTGAGGCGCTTAAGGTAGGTGGTAAGGGTGAAAACCTCATTGAGGCGCCCCTGCTATCTTTCAAAAAAAAAAAAAACAAAAAAAAACAAAAAAAAAAAATACAAGATCAACAAGTTTCTTATGTGAAAGTTGCATGCAGATTGCAGGTGTTCTATGGAGGAGAGGAAGCCTCTCAACTCAAGGCCAAAAGTCCTTATCATGCAGCCAAAACACCTCACCAGCACCTCCTCCAAGAATGCTTATGTTCTTCAAGGTATGTGCACTTTCATTATAGATTGAGTCTCCTACAGGAAGACGCAGATTTTCTACAGGAAGGTGCGATTTTCTACAGGAAGGTGCAAATTTCTACAGGAAGGTGAAAATTTCTACAGGAAGAGCTGTCTGTCTACAGGAAGCTCTGTATTTCTACAGGAAACTTCCTGTAGAAGCTCAGAACAGCCCAGAATGAATTTCATGAACAGATCTGATGACTACGGGTTGGTTTGGACGCATGAAAGCCTCTTTTGGGCCCATGCAGGACGCTGTTACCTTGCTCCACCATCCTCGTCGACATGCACCCAAGATCCCTGCACCAGCAAACCATATCAATAAGTTCTCGTGGTAAAGCCATTTGTCAAAGAAAAAGAAGCACCGAGAGCTCATACCACATCCATGTCGAGCATCAGAAGCTCCGGGAGCGTGATCAGAAGATTCTATCCATCGTCGTGCAGCATGCACCCAAGGAGGCGAGACTGTTACAAGGCACCCCGCGGGAATCCTGTAACAGTCAAACCTGCATGAGTGGATACCATTCACAGCACCGCCATCTGCAAACAACACACGGGCGCAGGCAACCAGAGCATCCACTCCATCTCCAGCATCCTGTAACCATGAGACTCCGGGACTGTGTAAGCCGCATGCAGCAGGTAGATCCGCTCCCCGTCGTCCAAAAACCGAAAAATCGTGTGCAGCCGCACGCAGGTAAGTGTCTCAACCCTTCCTTCCACCAAATCGCATGAGTATTACTTTGATTTGTTTGCATGGCGTAGAAATGAATGGTTGAGCGGCCGTATGGCCAGTTGACTGGCCACGTCGGCTAGTTATGGTATAGTCGGATGATTGGGTGGCAGCCACGACAAAGAAAATACGCAGCACGCACGTGAGGATAGTCCCGTTAACCGAGAAATGAGTTTAACCGAAAAGGGCGGCGGCAGATCTGTGGGAATGAATGCGGCAGCGAGTGAATATGCAGGCAAATGATGGGTGACGTCGCCCAACGGTCCGGCGGGGACAGCTCACCCCCCCGCGCCACGAGCTGCGCCGATTCAAAATCTAACCGGTTAGATTATGCGCATGTATTCATCAACCTCCAGTTCAAAACTCGAGTGGCTCTTCTGATTTCCTCTACACGTTGATACACCGAGCTTTCGGCTACCAGAACGCCGGTCAAGCAAATCTCGACCGCTGGCCAACTACAGTCCTCCCCGAAGTTTGCACACTGCTCCTATAGGAACAGCTCCTACAGGAACACAGTTCTACAGGAACGCAGTCTTCTACAGGAACGCGGGTGCTCACGTAAAAAAGGTGGCCGAGTAACGAGGTAACCCTGGACTTCTCATGCAAATGGTCATTAAAGGTGGTAGGATTGTCAGTCACTGTCTGGGTATAGAGAAAGTGGTGAAATTGCTGTCTGTGTGCCTATACTGTCATTCTACAGGATTGTTGAGTAATTAGACTGTGTTGAAAATTTTGTGGGTTATGCGCATTGTTCTACACTCTGTCCCCAAAACTAAACTCTCTGCCACCATCACCACCTCCGGTTAAGAAAATTGTGCCATCATGCCGGGTGGATTTATCAGGCGAGAACCCACGGATTCAGATAAATTGAGGAGAAACCCGACAGTGGTAGAGCTCTTCACCAGAGCACAATGGATGACTTTTTGTGATAAGCTGCAAGGCTACGATGATGAAGTAGCCGAAGAATTCTTGCAGGCTCTGAAGCCTAAATCCCAGACACTGGCCACAGTGAACTTCAGAGGTCTGAGCCTCAAGCTCACCCCAGAACATATCAGTCAGATCACAGAATTCCCTATGGGTCTGCCATGGGACAAGGACGAAAGAAATCTAAGCCAGCAAGCCAAGAAAGAGTTCTTCCCACCTGAAGAAGCATTCACGGAGGACAAAAATGGGGTGAGAAGGACAAGCCTGTTGCCACCATGGAACGAAGTCAGCTTGCAAATCATGAAATATATCACCTGTGAAGGTCGTTTCAACATCGTGTATGCATATCACTTCAGGCTGCTCAATGAACTAAGACACCGGATTGATCTTCCTGCAGAGCAGAAACTGAGCATTCCTTACTTTTTGCTACAGTCCTTGATGGAGTGCGCTACAAAGCTCAAGGACGGCATATCGGATCAGGTAGCCCACCATGGGCTAATCAAGCTTCTTGTGGAGGATGCTCTCCACTCATATAAAGTTCCCCTCTCATGGGAGTCATTTAGGAATTTAACGAGAGAGGGGGATATAAAGATGTTGATTGAAGAAACGGGTTCCTCTAGCAGTGAGGAAGAAGAGGCAGTAGCCGAGAGTAAGAAAGGGAAAGGCCGAAAGATCCCGACTCCAACACAGAAGAAAGAACGAAAGGAGAAGGAGGAGGGAAAGGATGACAGAGCAAAAGAGGACACCCCCATCCTGTCAGCAAGAGAAAAGAGGTTGAAAAGTAGGACGGTCAAAACTGAGGTGGTCCCCGTCAGCCCAAGCACCTCGTCAGCTCCTGCAGCCAAAGCCAAAAGAAAAATCCATGCAGCCAAGCAAGAAAAGGTGGTGACATTTGCATCTACAGGAACGCAGAAGCAGGCTTCTACAGGAAGCCCAAGAACAACGCCTACAGGAAAGCAGACGAAGGCTTCTACAGGAAGCCCGAAGATCATTAAGAAGCAGGCTTCTACAGGAAGCCCAAAAGCAAAGACCAAGGCTTCTACAGGAAGCCCGAAAGTCATTGAGAAACAGCCTCCTACAGGAGGCCTGAAGACAGAGAGAGGGCCTTCTACTGAAAGCCCGGGAGTGGCTAAAGCCGAATCTTCTACAGGAGGCCCGAAAGCGGGCAAAGCAGGGTCTTCTACCGGAAGCCCGAAATCTAAAAAGGAGGGTCCCTCTACAAGGAGCTCTGAGAGAGAAAAACGCAAGAAAGAGAAGGCTGGTCTTCTCGAGAAGGAGGCGGCAGCTGCGCTGGCCGCCCTCAGCACACCTGCCAAACCAAAAGAAAAGAGAGAGAGGGAGATCCCTCTACCTTCCAAAGCCAGCAAAAGTCAGAGAATAAAAACAGACAAGTCGCAGCCTCCTCCCAGCAGCCAAACCACTTTAGGGAGTGTTCCTACTTCACCCAGTACAAGAACTCCCTCTAAAACACAGGCCACCCCTGAGAAGGGAAGCCCAAAAGTCACTTCCTGGACACGAAAAATAAGTCAGTCGCCTTCTGAAGTCCGGCTCAAGGAAATGAAAAAGGGGGAAGAAGCGCCACCCTCGTCACCACCAAGGGCAGAGAAGGCAGGGCCCTCAAAAGCGGGAAAGAAAGAGCCTGTTCCGATCCCTAGTCCTCGGCCAAGGACAAGGAGCAGGAGCAAGGTTGCTCAAGGATGAGCAAATGGTTCAGCTGGGGGGTGATGATGAGCCCCAATTTTGGTAGAATTTGGGCTCATTTTGGCCTATTCTACTTGCTCAAACCATTCATCTTTTATTGCTTATGCATGCATTTCTTAGTTTATTCATGTTGTTTGTAGGAAGAGGGGTAGGCACTCTATCCACGTGACTAATGCATTATGATTTCAGGTTTTTGCATTAAAAGGGAGAAAAGACCACATGAAAAGGAGACAAGGAGACAATGAGGTGGCACTGTTGGTTTTTAGGAGAGGATGTCCATAGTCTTGGGACCCTCCTCGTGATTCCCACCATAGCTCCGAGCTCCAATCCATCTCCCCATCAAGCTTAGAAGCAGCCAGCTGTTCTACAGGAACAACAGTTATAACTGTTCTACAGGAACAGCAATTATGACTGTCCTACAAGATCAACAGTTTAAACTTCAGTTGGACAGCCGAGCTACTAAAATCAAGGACACTTGTTGGATGATCGTTTTTGCATAAGTATAGAGGCCGTAGCCTTTGATAGGTGGTTGAAACTTTCGCATTACTATTGTAATTCTTCAGCACAGCTCTGTGTTTTTGTTCCTTTTGTAAGCTAGTTTGGCATGACATCAGATTATGAATAAAGAAGGCAGATTTTGATCTAGTTCTGAGTTTTCTCAAGGAGCTATAGCTCTCAGGTTAGGGCCCAACCTGAGAGCAATAGATCTCCTCGGTGTTGTAATGTGTTTGCATTTAGTTCCAGCACTTTGAGTTTGTTTACTTTCACATGCAATTCGAATTTACAGTTTGTTAACTTAGTCTTTTTCATGAGCTTAGATAGGATTAGTTTATGGTGCATTTGTTTCAGTCGCTTAAGTTCAATAGGAGGATAGTTATACATCATTGGAGCTCCAGCAAAAAGGTTGTAAAGGCCCACTGCCATCTCTGTTAGGGATTGGGGTGCAGTCCATAACCAACCACCAAAAATACGCATTTCTTTACTTCATGATTGCTGCAACACAGTCACGATTATGTTAGATGCTTCCATGTAATTCACACCTGCACCACACACCTTCATCACAGCTTCATGCACATTCCTCTTCGCGTTTTGGATTGCTGTTCATTGAATTCATAGCACAGGTAGTCTAGGTGAATGCATTTTCGTCTTGGTGACAGTCATAAGCATTTGTTTCATTTACACTGCTCTCCCTCGCTCCATTACCTCCTCCTTCGTCTTGATCATGCATGCAACCACATCCTTGACCACTGCTCCGCTCTGTTATCTTCCAAATTCCTCCACTCCTCACGTAACTTCATTCTTTAGCCCTTTCATTGACATAGCCCTCTATCTTCCAACCTACTCCCTACACTCATTCCCCATCCTATCCCTCCACTTCTGAGCCAACACCAGCCTTATTCCTACCTTACATATCTCTCCCTACCATTCCATCACTCCTCCATCACTTCAAACACCCACGGTAGGTCATCCTGTAGCAATGTGTAGACTTCCTGTAGAAACCTCTGAGTTTCCTGTAGGATCCCTTGCAGACATCCTGTAGGAGGCCACTCACTCGGTTGCTGAGCTTCTGAACGTGAGGAACCTCTGTGGACGGATGCTAAGGATCCCTGGGGACCTCTCCTAGCCTCCCCAACCTTTCCCACGCTTTCCTTCCTTCTCCATCCCATCTGCACAACCAAACCCTAATAAGCACAAAATCATAATCATTCCATCCACTTAAAGAAAAAATACAAAAACATGTCTTTTAAGATGCAAGCAGCTTAGATTCATGCATTTTCACTTATTAGAGGTAATGACAGCATTGGTAGAAGTTTCATTCACATTCTTTGCATTATAGAGGTTAGACTAGTCAAATTAGGGTTTCCTAGGTTTACATTCTTTGATTTGCTTTCAGTCCATTTTTGTCAAGTAAAGTAGCTTTCCTTTGAGAATAGCTTTCGTCCATCAAATAGCAAGCTTCTTCTGAGAGCCTATAGAAGTTGGCTTGAGCCCTAGCGGACTTGTGCCAGCTGACCAAGTGACAGCTGCGACAAGAGCTAGTACTTGTGCATATAGCACCGTCGCTTCCAAGTTTGTACGAACTACCGGGTTGATAAAATTAAGAGACAGGAAGCCCCAGGAGTTGTAGCATTATTGCTACAATACTGGAGCTCACCAAGCCGCACCCACTTGGAATTCATTATGAGAGGCCATCAAGGAGCAGTATTACCCTGTCAGAAGCTATGAGGATGAATACATAAAGTGGACCATGCTATGGCAGGGAAGGGACCAAGACGTGCTGGAGTTCACCAATCTTTTCCATACCCTTCGCACAAAGTTGGGTATCAAGGATTCGGAGCAGCATTTGATACTCAAATATCGCGGCTTCCTGCATAAGTACATCCAAGAAGTAATACAATTGTTGAACATCTCTTCACTCGGCACAGCATACCAATATGCCATCAAGGTCGAGTAGAAGTTTAAACAAAAGAAGCGAGACTTTGGATCTGTGAATCCAAAGCAAGGGAAAGGTGCCCCTAAACCACAGAAGAAAGGACAAAGCCAAGCCAAGGCAGCCCAAGACAACCCACCAAAGCTGCAAGCAAAGAACAATGCCACGAAGCCGAAAAATGACACGGGCAAATGGTGTGAGTTCCATAAGAGCTCCACTCACAACACAAGTGAGTGTTGGGCCAAGCAGTCATTGGTGGCTGAGCTAAAGGTTTCAAAATCAGATTCATGTTCCGACTCTGAGTCAAAACCTGATAAGGGGAATGACAAAGGGAAGAAGATCATTGATGCGGATCCCAATGGCACTGTTGCTACTGCCAAGATCCAAAAAAATGAACCCAAAGATCTAGAGGAGGAGGAGCGTCTCTTCCACTCCCAGATGTGGGTAAAGGGCTCCCTACTACAGTTCATTGTCAATAGCGGGAGCCAAAAGAACCTCATTTCAGTAGAGGTCATGAAGCAGTTGGGCTTACTAACCATAGCACATCCACAACCGTACACCATCGGGTGGCTTCACCAAGGACGGGATCTTCGCGTGAGCCAACAGTGTCGCCTTCCATACAACATCAAGCCCTTCACGAATGAGGTACTGTGTGACATTGCTCTCCTTGAAGTTTGTGATGTATTATTAGGAAAACCATACTTGTGGAAGCGACATGCTGTGTATGAATCAAGGCCCCGTGTTGTTATTATTACATTGGGAAATAAGTTGTACAGGATACCAGAGGTAGCACCGCCTATTGCCATTTCTTTGATTATTGTAAAGCAATGCAGTAAGCTCATTTCAAAAACCTGGAAATTTGGTTTCCTGATGAAACGCCCTCAAGGAAAGAAGAAGACGGTGGCCGTGGCCTGCAGATAGGGCCCCTCTGCACGACAACTACAGATGGACAAGGTCGTGGAGGAGCATGAGGACATCTTCACCTCCCCTGCAGGGGTTCCTCTACACTGTCAGGTCAAGCACTCCATCGATCTGACCCCAGGTGTGCCGCTACCCAATGGACCAATTTATCGACACTCCATTCTGGAGAACGATGAAATCAAGAGGCAGATTCAGGAGCTCCTACAGAAAGGTCACATCTGTCCAAGTTCATCACCTTGTGGGAGCCCGATTGTGCTGGTACAAAAGAAGGATAGGACTTGGAGACTCTGTATTGACTATCGGGCGCACAAGATCAATGTCCATAATAGGTACCTGATCCTATGGATTGATGACCTCTTGGACCAACTGAAGGGGGTGAAATATTTCAGCAAGATCGATATGAAGTCAGGATATCACCAGGTACAAATTGAACCCTCTGATGTGTGGAAGACTGCCTCCAAAGCCAAGGAGGGCCTTTTCGAATGGTTGGTTATGCCTTTCAGATTGAAAAATGCTCCTGCAACCTTCATGAGGCTAATGGATGACATCTTGTGGCCATTCACTAACTCATTTGTAGTGGTATACTTGGATGACATTCTGATCTTTAGCGAGAGTTAGGAAGAGCACCTCCACCATATCCAACAGGTTCTACAAACACTGCGGAAACACAAGCTATGTGCCAATTTGGAGAAATGCACTTTTGGCATGACCCAGGTTTAGTATCTGGGATACATTATTGATGAACAGGGGGTGCATGTCGATCTAGCCAAGATCCAAGTCATTCGGGATTGGCCATTTCCAACCACTTTGACAGAGCTCTGCAGCTTTCTAGGTCTTGCCAACTTCTACCGCAAGTTCGTGTTGGGGTTTTCTCATATCACTTGGCCCTTGAGTCAAGTCACCAAGGGAGGAGCGAAAGCAAAATTCTTTTGGTCTGAATCTCAACAGAAGGCATTCATAGAGTTGAAATATCGCCTCTGCACGGCACCAGTGCTCGTGTTACCATATTTACAACAACCATTTGAGGTCGAGACAGATGCCTCTGACTATGCTATTGGGGCAGTCCTTACTCAACACAGGCATCCAGTGGCATATCACAGTGAAACACTTTTAGACACAGTCCAGAAGTATCCCACTTATGATAAAGAGATGTATTCCATTGTGCAGGCCTGCCAACAATGGAAGCATTACATTTTGGGGAAGGAAACAGTCATCCACACAAACCACCGACCCCTGCAATTCATACAAACACAAGGGAAATTGCAAAATGATTGCCATCAGAAGTGGTCTACATACCTACAAAATTTTCATTTGAATATCAAGTATAAGAAGGGCAACACCAATAATGTTGCAGATTGCCTCAGTTGACCACTGATCATGGCGTTAACTACTGTGCTCAACTCTTGTGGGCACGAGACTTCTGATTGGCCACTTCTCTACAAAAGCAACCCAGAATTCGGCCACACATACCAGACACTCTTGGAGGGTCAGCATGTTCCAGATTTTCACCTCCAAGATGCCCTGTTATGCCACCTGGGTCACCTTTGTGTTCCTTCAAGCAAGCATGCCAAGATGATTTGGGAAGCACACTACAGTCGGGCTATTGGGCATTTCGGGGTCAAGAAAATGGTGGCAGTACTGCAAAAGTATTTCTATTGGCCGAATCTTCGACAGGATGTTGGGAAGTACATCAAATCATGTACTGCTTGTGCCATTGCCAAACCAACCATCAAGAAGCAAGGCCTCTATGCCCCACTTCCTACCCCTAGTCAACCTTGGGAATCCATCTCCATAGATTACATGTTAGGCCTTCCTTCCACTAAGCATGGAAATGACTGTGTTTTTGTGGTCGTCAATAGGTTCTCGAAGATGGCTATTATGGCAGCTTGCAAGAAGAATATCACAGCAGAAGCCACTGCTAAACTCTTCTTTGAACGAGTCTGGGTGCACTTTTGGATCCCACAGTCTATCATCTCAGATCGGGACAGTTGGTTCCTTGGTACATTTTGGTCCAGTCTCTGGTAAATGTTGGGCACCAAATTCACTAAGTCCGCAGCCTTCCATCCTCAAACTGATGACCAGACAAAGGTTGTCAATAGGATGATTGTGCACATTCGGCGCATGTAAAACTCGAAGCATCCACACACATGGGACGAGAGCCTCCCCTATGTTCAGCACAGCTACAACCGAGCTCTTCATAGCTTGACTGGCCATAGTCCTTTTCAAGTGGGCTTGGCATTCCAGCCATTATGCCCCATTCACGTGGCCATACCACTTGCAGCTACTAACATAGATTTGGCTCATTTCCAGTCCGAAACAGATAAGGAACTAGCTTTATCGAGCACATCCAACATATTCGCTAGTAGGTCCATGACATTATGGAGAAATCAAATGCCAAGTACAAGCAACGACATGATCAACATCGGGTGCCACACAAGTTCCAGGTGGGTGATAAAGTCTGGTTGCATTTGCAAAAGGAACGCCTTACTAGAGCCTATTGGAAACTGAGACCACTCTGATATGGTCCTTACACCATTACTAAGGCTATGGGAGACAATGCATTTGAGCTCAGCATTCCCCCATTCCTTGGCCTGCACCTAGTGTTCAATGTGGACCGCCTTCGGCCATACTTTCCACCATTACTAGACACATCCGACATTGCAGAACAACTCACACCCACATAATTGAATCCAGATTGCATGGAACAAGCTGCAACTGATTGGATCAAGGACACATAGATCAAGAACACTCGCCAACAAAATATCCAACTGTATCGAGTTGTCAAAGCAGGCCAACTCCTTCACCAGGGCAAGTGGCTCACCAGGGACCAAGTTCAGCAGAAGTTTCCTCATCTCATGAAGGAACTCAACACAATGGGGACCATTGCTTCCTAAGGGGGGAGGAATGATCCAGGTGGATATTGGTGGCCACTTGCCAAGTCCACCTGGACCCCCACTATTGTTTCTCTCAGCATTTCTAGTTTCCTTAATTGTAGCACAAATTACTATTTTTAGCAGTTTTTCGGGTCCTGAACTTTCAGAGCCATTTTGAGGCCCTAAACGACGTTTTTTGGGAAATCTAGGGGCAACATGGGTCCATGCACCGATGTTGCCCTTCCCAAAGTGGTAGTGCTCAGATAGTTCTTTCTAACGAGCTATTGTACATGTCAAACAAAGATCGTATGTTTAAGTCTGGATCACCTGGGGTATAAATGTACATGAAGGTGAGTATAAGCTCATCAATGTATTCACTGGTAGTGTAGCCCAAAATGTAGGATATCATGGTCACAATCTACTTGCCCCTTATAGAGAATATGGCTGACATATATGGAGGGGGATCTTTGGGAATATGTCTTTCTTCCACAATGAAAGTTTGGAGTAACTGGACCAATCTAGATGGATTTAACTTGGTGTTCTAGTCTATTAGATCCCCAATTGAGAGTGCGGTTAGATTGGGTCCTAGTTGAAAATGTAACATTTCATTTATGGATTCAGATGTGATGGTAAACAAAACCTTCTGGTCATGAGACATGATAGTTCTATGGCTAGGGATGTAGCAAGCATGGCACATGTGGACAATTTATGGGAAAACATGCATTTAGGGGAACTGATATCTGGGCAAATTGGACTCCCAGAGGCCAATGTCACCTGAATGGTTCAGGTAGTTATCTATGCTCAAGCAATGAACTTTGAGCAGGTGCTCTCATGCAGTGGTATCTTTTATTTGGAAGTCCCTATCAGCCAGAGGAGGTTGGTCTAGGTCCAAATGTGGAGTCATCACAGGTCGGACATCCATGGCAATAGGGGTAGCCATTATTTAGTTCTTGAGGATTTGACTTAGGCATTGGGGGTTTTTTCAAAGGTTTAAAACAGAAATTGGGAAATTTCAAAGGGTTTTGGCCATAGGTGTTTTTAAACTTAAGGTATTTTTCAATTAATTTGACTTAATGAACCTACTGAACAGGCTAAGTGCTTCCAAATTTGAACTGGGAGTGGTATTCTGTGGTGAAATACCTAGAATTTGGGTGAATTAGCTTCAAATTGATGGTTCGCGGTAGCTGCAGAGGTTTGTACGGTTCTGGTACGGACTGGGAGGTCAGTTGGGCCATATGCAACGTCTTCTAGAGCGAATTTGGAGGTCTGTTGGTTAATTCGGCATTTGCAGGAGTCACAAAGGTTTTCTCAGTTTTACAAGGAAAATGAGTGAAAAGAGTGAAAAGAGGGATTTTTAGCCTTTTATTGAAAAACGATGGTTTTTTGGTAGGTTCATTTACAAATGAACAGTTGGCAGTTTATTCAGTTAAGTGGGGAAGTGGTATTGGAGGGCGATCACACCACTTTTGTGGTGTGGGTGGTATTCAATGGGGGCACTCGAGGTACCTTAGAGTGTGACACATATCATTCGAGGGTCGGGGAAAACTGCCTTATCGAGCGGGTAAAGGTCGGTGATCGGGTTCAGTCGATATGGATGTAGGCTGTTGGATGATGGGGGTGATGATCAAACGGGAGTCAGGTGACGAAATTGCATGGGGGATAAATGGAAGGCTTTTGGATAGGCCCATAGGTTTAATTTTTAGCAGTATGGGGTTAGTTTAGGAATTAATCTTGGGTTAAGTGATTGGGCAGGGCTTTAATTGTGAGATTAGGGGATTCGGTGAGGTTAATGATGGGATTAACTTAGGTTTACCGAGATTAGGTAAACTAAGTAAAATTATATCAAAATATGGGTAATTTATATAGTTTATAACTAAACTAGGGGTTGGGTTATTTATATAAAGGAATTAATTTAATATACGGGAAAAGGGATATGGGGGAATTATATAATAAAATTAGAAATTAATATGAATTTTAATGGGTGGAGGGGGTTTTTCCTAAGCATAGTGTAACATGTCATGTTTACACGCTTTACATACCTTCAATATTTAGGATAAAATTCTATTGAGGGTTTTTGGATGAAATATGTTTAATTGTGGGGGGGGGTTTTACTTTCCCTAGGTAAATGAAGTTTTTCCTTAGGAAAATGGATTTTATTGAGCTAATCAGGGGAAATGAAGGAGATGAATTTTTTATGAAGGGGATTCTAGCACTTGTGCCCATGAGTCATTAAGCCCTCTGGTCCCTCCGAAAGTTAGAGAAATGCTCTGAGCCTCTTTGACTTAAAGGATTTGAGTACTTGGAACTTATTTATGGGAAATTAGTAAGTAGAGGGGTGAAATGAATGAGGGGATATTAAATAAGCCAAGTTGTAAACCATTGTCCTTGCTTCATTTACTGCTTATGCACATTTGAAAGATGCATTTAAAACATGACAGAAGTGCTTTTGTGTAATCACTTGATATTTCTACAACCTTTCTTCTACTTACCCATTTACTTACCTTACCTTTTTTCCTTCATTTTATTTGGGTGCATTTAGACTAGCAAAACCCTTATCAATTCCTTTTATTTTACAAAGAAAACTATCTAATTCTAACCTTCTATTAATCAAAGGGCTCAGATTAAACTGATGAGCTCCTTTTATTTTCTCTACCTACCTAATGATCTGCCAAGATTAAACTATTTGGTCAGATTTTTTTCTCTAATTATAAACATAAAATTCAAAACATGGTATAATCAATTGTAGAGTTGAGGCTTCTGTGATCCATAACAAGTTTATGACGATGAACCACACTGGTTGGTTCGAAACGCGTCGACAAATGGTTTCTCATGTGATTTTCGCCGAAAAATCTATCATAAAAATGGTATAATCAATATTAAACAATTTGATTACCATGGATTGTGGCATAAATAACAAGCTACACACAATCATTATTGTGCATAAAAAGTAAATAGTAGTGGCATTTTGAATTGCACACTTTCATGATGTCTTTTGGTTTTTGGGGTTCATATATTTCATTTTTTGGGACCTTTTCATATTCTTTTTGTCCTTTGATTATTTTTTTAGGAAATACCCTCTTTACATTTTTTTAAATTTTTTTAATATGGAAAACATTTGTAGAAAGCAAAGGTATGTACAATATTACAAGGCTTAACCTTAGTCATTCAAAATTATGATTCCTATTGGTATAGGAACCTAACACTTGTCACATTAAAGGACTCAACATTAAAATGGTTCATGACTCTAGGAGTGTATTCCATAACAGCGTGGGCACAGATGAAAGAGGCTTTCTTGGGTAAGTATAGAGATTATTGTATGCCTAGTAACCTTAAAGATGAAGTCTTCAAAATGACACAGAAAGAAGATGAGAATCTTGAAGACTTGCTATAAATATTTGTTTATAATGTTAAAAGAGAAAAAATGGATAATTTGGATTAAGAAACCTTGAAAGCTCTTTTACTAGGAGTCGTTAAAGATGAATGGATCGATCTACTTAACCTAGCAGGAGAAGGAGATATTTCCCAACTACCATTTGTAGATATTTGTGATTTATGTGTACATATTTCAAGGGGCAAAGCAAGAGTTGGAAAGAGTCCTAGAGATCCTCTCTTATCAAGAATAAAAAAGTCTGCAGTTGGGATAGTTAGTAGGGTAGAAATAGGAAATCTTCTTGATACCTTTAAAATAGATATTTTAGGGAGCTTAAGTGAACAAATAGACACCCTTAAAATACAAAACAAGCAAAATTCTGAAAATTCTACATTATCTATCCTCTGTCTCAAATGTCGGAAGAAACATGCTCTAAGAGAGTGTCCCTTAGACTCAAAAGCCATAGAAACTTGTGTCATATGTGAAGATAATCATGATACAAAGGAATGTCCATCCTTACTAGGTCTCAAGGCTATATTCAATGATGAGGGAATCTCAGAACCAGTAGACCCTCTTTACTTTTTAGCTAAAAGACCATGGAAAAACCCCCAACTAAATCAACCACAAGGATTTAGACCACAAAAATTTGCCCAATCTTCACAAAGTAATTGGAATTCAACCTGGCAACCTTGGGCTCTGCCACAATCCTTGAAATCAAGGATGGAAAAATCCTTATGGAGCCTATGCTCAGTATCAACAATATTCATCATCCTAAATTCCACCACAATTCTTAAACCCATCCAATCAAATTCCTCAAACCAATCAATTGCCACATGTCCCAGTACAAATTCAAAACCCACAACTTTCCCTACCATTTCCACAAAAGTCAAATCAACTACCTGCTAAACCAATTCCAAATCCTAATAATAAAGTACCGCAACAACCAGTATACAACATGGACGGTCAGAATCCTTAAACTTATGTAATAACCCCGCTAGACCTAAACAATGTTCAATTAAGGTCTCGAAGGGTATTACCAAAAAAACCTCCCATTGTCATTTAGAAAACAAAATTAGATCTTCAAAAACATAAGAGTCAATCAAAAGAAGGGGAGATCTCTCCCCATAAAAAAGAAACTAGAAAAACATAAGAAATTCCAATAAATGCTCCCATCATGGAACAACCTTTGATATAAGTTAAACCACCTTTCCCAGAAAGGTTAAAAATCGATGAAGGAGTAGAGAAAAAAATTATCTTGCCTAATTACAATATGATGGATAAATTGAGAAATTTTTGTATTAATATTCCTTTATTAAAAGCCATAATAGAAATACCAATTTTTGCAAAAACAATTAAGAAATTAAGTACACAATGATCAGGAAGAAGAAGAAAAGATATAAAAAGAATTCAGTTAGTCAGAAAAAATGCAGACAGTATCATGGGGAAGATGACAATCGAAAAATATCTAGACCTGGGAAGCCCCATTGTAAAAATTCACATCAATGGAACTGAAATACCAAACGCACTGATTGACCTAGGGGCAACCATAAACATAATGAGCAAACAAGTTATGGACACACATAGGCTTCTTAATCTTCACCACACACCAACTTTGTTGCAATTAGCAGATAGATTTGTTATTAAACCAGATGGTGTGTTAGAGGATGTTTGTGTATCCTTAGATTCCTGGGAATATCTTGTTGATTTCATGGTCTTAACACCCAAGAACAATCTAGGAGGACATCCCTTAATTCTAGGAATACCTTGGTTGGCTACAATAGATGCTTTCATCAGTTGTAGGTCAGGTGATATGTTTACCTCATATTGAAATTATACAAATAAATTTACATTATATCCCCCTACAAGAACAACAATAGATACAGAAACTGAAGAATGGGTAGAAGATGGAGAAGACATACAACCTATTTTTGTCACTAAACAAGTAGAAGAGGAAGACAAAATTTTAAATCTACTAGAAAATAATGAATCTTCCTCACATTATGAGCATAGTCGGAATGAATATCTCTCCTCCAAACAAGTATCATTGTTGTCCATGGAAAAATTTGGGAAATCCTCGATAGAAATCTTTCCAGGAAAAACCTTAAATATCAATGAAAACTTGGAATACATTCAAAAGAAACAACTAATAGGAATTTTACAGAAACATTCTTCTGCTTTTGCATGGGAATATACTAACATGAGAGGGATTGATCCTAAAACTTCCATAGATCATATCTACATTGAACAAAATGCAAGACCAGTTAGACAACCTCAGCGAAGAATGAACCCAAATCTAAAAGAAATTGTTAAGGAAGAATTGCAGAAATTATTAAATGTAAATTTCATTTATCCAATATCTGACAATCAGTGGGTTTCACCCCTAGTATTCGTCCCTAAAAATAACGGAAAATGGAGAGTATGCATCGATTTTAGGGAATTGAATAAAGCAACATTAAAAGACCACTTTCTTCTACCTTTCATAGACCAGGTCTTAGATACTTTAGAAGGAAAAAGTATTTTTCCTTCTTGGATGGGTTCAGTGGATACAACTAGATTCATGTGGCCCTAGAAGATCAGGATAAAACCACATTCACCTATCCATGGGGAACTTATGCTTACAGGGTACTTCCCTTTGGGTTATGTAATGCTCCCGCGACATTCAAAGGGCATTCCTTGGCATTTTCTCTGACCTTATCCATGATTTTTTGGAGGTATACATGGATGATTTCACAGTCTATGGAGATTGTTTCAATGAATCATTAGGGAACCTAGAGAAAGTCTTAATAAGATGTCAAGAAACAAACCTCTCATTAAACCATGAAAAATGTTTCATGATGTTTAACGAAGGAATTGTTTTAGGTCACCATATTTCTGGAGATGGAATTAAGGTAGACTCATATAAGGTGGAAGTAATTTCCAAGTTATCAGTGCCAAGTTGTCAAAAGGATGTCAGAAGTTTTCTCGTTTTACCGGATACTATAGAAGATTTATAAAAACTTCACAAAAATTGCATCCCGACTCTTTAAATTACTTACAAAAGATTGTGAATTTAGTTGGGATTTTGAATGTCAAGCTGCCTTTGAAACATTGAAAAAGAGAATTTCTTAAGCACCCATCTTAAAAGGAGCTTAAGATGCTTTAGATTCAGCCTTAGTGTTTTCGGGAAAAGTGTCTATTCAGAACGACCCTATCCCACAGGGTTGTGACAGAGACCTCAAAAACAAACAAGGAAAACTACTCTTGTATTCTTCTTTATGAACTATAAACGAAGATGATTAAGATGAACCGACCTGTGTCTTGCGCTAGTTGTTCGATCCAATTTATCCTCTCTTCGCCAGCTTCCACCGATCTGCTCCCTCACTTGCCCAGCGTCACCAAGTTCCTGCAAGTTCACAGAAGAGAGAAACTACACAAAGACATAGATTTATGTTTATAAAAAGCTTAGGATCAGATTTAAGCTAAACATACAAATATAACACACATCAGATATACAAGCATGTAGGAGAAACTCAAGTAGTTTTATTGATAAAACAAGAAGATCCAGGAGGAGTTACAACTGATGATTCCTGATCCAGCATCAGCCTCCCAGCATAGAATCCCTTCTTCACCTCCAACAAAGCATAAATCACCCAATACTCTGATATCAATCACAAAACCAACAGCAATTCTCTGCAATGTACAAAATTCCAGCCTCCGGATCTCTTGGTGAGGGATCCATATATAGATGTATGCAAAGGGGATGAGTCAGCTCATGAATTGATTAGTGGCTTCTCTCTGTCAGTTCTTGCTTCCACTTGGAGACTGAGAGCCTCTTACTCATCACTGGTCGAATTTAGTGAGGCAAGTGTCATTGGAGAAGATTCTGGAAGCTTCCATTGTCTCTCCACCTTGTTGAATGACTCTGCCACTTCTCATTTCCCGCTCAACACACCCTGGTAGTGCATTCAAGTGCATTGCAATGCACCTAGCCAGTGTATTTGGGTGCTTTGCAACGCAGCCAGCTAGTGGAGCACTTGAAATGATCCTGTTTTGACTAGTTTTGAGCAGTTTTTGGTGGAGAACTTCTGGGAGAAGCTGTAATTTGTTGACCTTGTTTCTTTAGGAGCTGGAACAACACTTTTAGGGACTTAGGATCCCTTGGTTTATGGACATTTCATGCTTATAGCTGTAAGGCACAAAAATGTCTATAACAGTTGCCCCCTAAAGTATGAGGCCGTTTATCGGGTGAAATGCTTTATTAGGAGGATCCGAAGTTCTTCTAATGCTGGAGAGGAGACCTGTAATGAGATACAATACAATACATTATTTTCATACTGTTTTCATGATCTAGCTGAGGTGGGCATTCCCATGCTCAGCTTTATAAATTCATTTTCATGTACATAGGACAGACAATCGTCTGATGGTAGACTGATGATTCTGGTGAAGTCATCATCCTTTTGGTAGGATGATTATCTGTGCTGCAATGTTGTACATTTCAATGTCTTTATTTTTTCCTGAATATATATCGCAACCCGGATGGATGAAACTAGATCCGGGGTCTTCAATCTCGTCTGATCTTCACTCTAAGTACAAGTCGATCCATGTGAGAAATGTTTTGAAGTCGAACATGGAAAGACATCGCTTGATTACCAGTCAATGATGTAAACTGTTAACAAGCGTGAGAGGAATCACCGATAATGATAATGACCCTCAAGGTACTGCAGTACAATTCACGTGGTGTGAATAAAGGACTTGGCATCGAACACCACGCAAAATCTTTCGGTCGAAGGTCATTGATGTATACCTGTCGCCGGAAGTGAGAAACTTGCCATTGAGGCATGCAAGCTTCAAAGTACTGAAGGGGTGTTCCTAGATCAACTTCTTGGATAATGAGCTGATGTCGACAAGAAGCGATCCGTCAAAGGAGGGCCTTAATGAATCCCACATCAATGACACGGAACGGAGCAAATGATTTTGATGGAGGTGAAAACGATCTGATGACATACGGTTCAGGGTGGCGGTCATGAAAGAGTGAAATATAATGTATGGTAGTGGATGGGACACAGGTGACTTCTCTGGATGACTTCTCTTGAACATGTCGGCGACACTTATGTGATGGATCGGTAGCATTTACCCCAAATGTGGATGGTATGGCGTGACCATGGTGATGTGACCGGTGAATGAAACAACCCAACTCGACTCTGGCACGGAGTGGAAGTGTCATGTTCAAGAGCGACTTGCTACCAATAAAGTTTCTTTGAGTTTTCTTCCCAATTTTTCCCCAGTCATTTCTGACCAGTACCTCTTTATTTTTTTCAAGCTTGAGGAGGATAACATATGCTTGTTCTATAATTTGCCCTTCGGGCAAACCCATCGCTATGTTTTAACGAGCCTAGCGATAGTGAAACTCGTTCTCGTCTAAAGACAAGTTTGTCGCTATTAATCTTTTTAACGAGTCTAACGACAAAGATAACTCGGTCCTTTTCCTTTTTAGGGAGTTTGAAAAGGTACGTAAAGATAACTCCGAAATTCCTTTTTCGTCATCTAATCCCTTAAGTCCAAAAAAGTATAAAACAATACAGAAGGGATGAATTTTCGATAGTTTTAACGAGCCGAACAAAACAAGCGCTCGATCTTTTTGTGCAATAATCCCTCAGGTCCAAAAAGATTAAAATCTAGAGGAGGGATAGCACTTCCTGTTGCTTTAACGAGCTGGAAAGCCAAAACTCGGCAATTTTTTCATATTTTACGAGTCAGATGAAAAGAGCTTAAAGGAGACTCGTCTTTTGAGGAACGAGTGATAAAATGGGTAGCAGCTGATTCCAGGTAAGGTTCGGAATTCTCCAATCACGGAAGTGTCACAAGGATGGCTAGTGAAATCACTCTTCGTAGCTGTTCCTCAAAATGGGTAAACAATCAAATGGAGGTGAATGATCGGCCAATGGAAAAGTGGAGGTGACGGTGCAAAAATGACCAAGGCTTTAATGGCTAAAAATACTACATTCACGGTGGTTATTTACCGGGGGATAGTTCATTTTTTAACGAGCTTAAACGCGGGTGGAAACATTTGCTCGGTCCGGGTTTATTTTTTAACGAGCTTGAACCTCGCGGTAACACTGCTCGATGCGGGTTTATTTTTTAACGAGCTTGAACCCTGCAGTAACACTGCTCGTGATAAGTTTGTATGCCCCCAGCATAATAACGCAAATCGAGGTGCATGCCCCCCAAGCTTCATTGCATTCAACTTGGTGGTTGGAATGAAGGTTTACCTTTGAGATTTGGAAAGGGGATTGTTTCATTTTTTAATGAGGTTGACACAGTAAAAGAACTATCCTCATGACTCCTTGTTTCATTTTTTAACGAGGTTGACACGAGATAAGAACCGTCCTCGGAGTCCAAATCCATTAGATACAGAAGGTTTCATATTCCACTGTGGCCACTTCCGCTAGATTACTCGGAGGCGATAGGGCAAAAGTACCCATTAAGGCAGGGTCTTTTAGGAGACCTACTCCAATATTTTGGAGCGAATGATTGCTTCCATGGATCATTGGAATGCTTCCCGTAACTTGTGAACTGTTGGGGATAAATGTTTGTTGGTCGATGATTGTAATTCCTCCTTGGAAGGGAAATGCAATCTTCCTGAAGTAGGTCGACACAACTGCGGCCATGGCATATATCCAAGGTCTTCCCAATAGGATGTTGTAATCAAGGTTTCCGTCGATTACTTCAACATCAATTTCTACTGTTTTCCCTCCTAGTTCAACTTTCAAGTTACTTAGGATACCATATGGTGTATATGTCCTTCCGTCGAATGCTTTTAATGTCGTCGAAGATCGCGAAAAGGTTGGAGATCCTAAAGTTTTCCAGCAACTCATCGACATAATGCATGTAGATGCCCCCTCATCAATAATTGTTCGATGAACAGTTTTGTTGAGGGCTTTCACTTGAATAAGGAAAGCTAGTTGAGCTGGTAACTGAGGGTCATATCCTTTATGTTCAAAGGCCACAAGATTGGAATCCATTGGGTCAATCCCAACTATTGCTGATAATAAAGCTTGCTCTTGGGAGAGGGAATTTTGCGGTACCTCAATTGTCGACATAGCAGACGGCAATTGGGCCAGGTCCTCTATTATATTATAATTTTGTGCTATTTTTGCACGAGGATTAAATGTTGATTTGTGCACTACTCCCTTTGGCGACTTCATCATTTGTTCAGGAATGATGGGTGGCACAACTTTGGTCAAAGTTGTCGTCGAACTACTAGGTTGTTCATTAGCCTTGTTATTCGACACCTGTGGATTCCCGTAATCTTTATTCCTTTCCAAAGCATCATTTTGCTGCTTTGAGATAGACAACATAAGCACTTGGGATCGGGAAGCATTTTGATTAGCAACCAGTTTGGTTCCCAGGCTTGGAAACGGATCAGTCAATACTGTTGAGGTTTTTGAACTCTTAAAGAGTTTCTTAACTTCAGCTTTATGTGGACAATCTCTCGTCCGATGATCCTCATCGCATATATGACACCCTGCAGGGGGTTTCCTTTTTCTCCCTTTATTTTTCTTCTTTCCCCCTGGTTGCTTTAGTTGTTTGCCTTTGTCGGCCGACACGGCATTTACTTCTGAGGCAAGAAGTTCCTCATTTGCATTATGACTAGAAATCTTACAGGCCTTTTTAGATGTAGCCTTTGTCGATTTCGTGTCTGTCGTGCCAATCACGCCATCGCCGGCATGATAGTCATTGTTTGATTCAGGAGGAGGAGGAATTGAGAATTCCGGTCTAGGGGCGTCAGGTATTTTGTCGTAGAGCGTGCCGGACTGAGTGTAAATCAAGTCCAGATATTGCGCACAAGCGATAACTTGCTCTTCTGTTACGACTCCCCCCTTTGCCACATCTTCCGTGATGGAAGGTAGTAATGACTTGATAAACCATTCAGCTAAGAGCTGATCGGGGACGTACGTTTTTACCATCCTACGACGACGTCGCCACTCATGTATATGATCAGATATGTGAGTGGCCGTTGTCTATTTGAAGTCGGTAAGAAGTTCTGTTCCCGTTTCGTACCTTATTGGTAACTGAAAATGGGTTAAAAAGGTTGTGGCTAAGGTACTGAAGTTGTCGAACGAAGCTCTAGGCAATTCGATGTACCATTTTGCTGCCGGACCAGTTAACGTCCTCTGAAAAAGGCGAAGCCTAATCGAATCATCGTTTAGGGTGTTTGATGAACACCACAGATGAAAGGTCATCACATGATTCGACGGATCTTCACCCGGATTTCCATTAAATTTAGGAATATCTGATGGAAGTTTATGCGGAATCGCTGGCCACCAAGCGGCATAAGCAATTGGATCATTCGTCAGCCGGTTTAGATCTGGTAATTCTAGAGTTGCTACAAAGGGCAACTGTTGATTCAGGTTAGGCGAAGCATACCCAGGATAAGATGGAATCGCCTGAGCAGTGGGTCTTTGCATACCAGTATAATGTATTTGATGTTGGCAACTTTGACAAGGTTGATGGGCATAACCATTATAGTATGGTTGTTGATAACTGCTTTGGAAATGCAGTTGCCCATTACTTACAAAGACTTGTTGCTCAGGTCCTTGATATGATTGCTGGAATTGCGGTTGTTGAGATTGAACCAACCCTGGTTGTTGGACCATTTTTTGTTGTCCAATACTGGATAATTGACCAAGATGAGGAGTCATAGTACTTGTTTGAGCCTGAGTCCTTCCGAATAAGGAGGCACTAACCTGAGGTTGTGATTGAGTCGTTGAGACAAGAGGCTGTTGTATTGCAACCTGAGGCTGTTAGGGTTGACATACAACAGGTAGCGCTTGTACTTGCGATGCAGTCACCATAGCAGGTATAGTGGGAATATTCGACACAGGGTGGACTGGTTGCATTGAATATACAACCCTTGGTTGCTGAGGCAGTATTGGTACCCAACCGCTGGATGTAATTCCAGTTTGACCTAAACTTTTTTGTAAACTACCATATGGTTGTTCTCCGGGAGGGAACAATGAAAAGGCATATTGCCCTCCATATGGTGGAAATCCAGTATTCAAAGGGTAAATTGGCCTTTGAAGACACATTGGATCAGTTTGTTGAGTTTCAACATAAGAAATACCAGATGATAATCTGGATGAAGAAATAGGAACTGACCATGTCGTCGAAACAGTCCCTGATTGGACTCCGGCTTGTTGTTGATAACTTGCCGGGACAGATGATATACCATCGAACATCGTTGGAGTAGCAGCAGGAGGCTCTGCCGCTGCTGCATCGGATGACACAGTCCTAGATGTTGACGGTTGTTCAGACATATCTAGTCTATCCAAAAGATTTTCTAGCGATTCTACAAGAACTTGCGATGAAAAGAGACTAACTTCGAAGACCAACGAGGGAATGGTGATGATTATTCCGTTTAAATTAAATTTTAGATGCTTTGACACAACTTGTTTTTTCAATTTTTAAGAGTCGAGAAAAAACAAAAGATGACTCTAGTCTCCTTCGATTTTTAATGAGCCTGAAGTGACAAGTGCTCAGATGGACCTTTTCCGTTAAGGAGTCTGAAAAGGAGTGAAAGGGACTGCTCTGGAGGTCTAGGTAGAGGGAGTACCAAACCAATCGCAAAACTGCAGAATACTTTTTAGGGTACGGTAGTCAATCTTCCCGAATGCTGTGTTTGGTGCATTACGATCAGTAGGGCGGCCGACACGGCTTCCTATGGATAAAGGTTTTATGCCTATAGGGGTCTCCCAATATATACTCGACGGTACGTGGGAGCACAAGTCCGTACTGGCACTTATCGTCTCAAAGTGGAGGAATCACCCAACCATCAGTGAGGACAACAGTTACCAGGCTTTACGATGCCGGAATACGTCTCTAGCCTAGACCTCTAGATGTTGTGCGTTAAGTTACAAAGCGTTGTTAAGTTCATTGAATTTATTTTAGGTTGATCTTTCTTATGAAGTTTGCCTTTTGGGTTCACCACGAGATGTAGATGTAACTCCTAAAATGCAATCTAAAGATGATAAGCAAGCTTTTATCTCTTTTCAGCAATGAAAATCCTAGCTACAAGGGGAAAAGAAAGACACAATCTTTTCTCAAAGAGCAAAGAGCACACTGTAAATGCACTTTTCCTAAATCAAGCCATACAAACTGTCAATATGCAAATGCACTTGTGCATGTATTTGTTTTTCACTTTCTTAATATTGATGCCTAAAAAGAAAGTTGTTGTATAAATTTGAATTCGATTTCAAGTGAAAAACACAAACAAGCTTCTTTTCGAAATCAAAAGGTAGAGACGATTACGACACTTTATGATTTTGAAATAAACACTTGTTTCGACACTAGAAATTCATGAATTCAAGCCAAAGGCAAAAGTAAAAGCGTAATCAACTGTCAACAACAAATATACTCTCTCCTAAGATCAAAACGACACTTACGACAGATCTAGATCTAAGGGCGACAATATGACCAGTTTACTTTTGCAATGGGAAACTGTAAATGACGTAACAAATACACAAAAACAAATTCAATTTCTTTATACAACTGAGGCGGAATTAAGGCAAAGAAAAGGGGCTTTTAAACAGACAAACACACTGATCACAGGCTGCAAAAAATCAGAGGCAAAACTGGAAAAAGTGAGCAAAGAACCTTAGCTAGGCAGGGCTAGGCTGATCAACGCACCTGCTACACAGAGAAACTGAATTACAACGCAGGTAGCCCTCTCGGGAACTGCACTGAAATGCAGAGTCTCTTCACAGAGCCTGCGCTGAAGTAGAAATGAGAATTGTCTCTGGGTTCTGGGTCACGGTTTGCAGTTTAATCTATGGTTTTTGGCCGGGTAAAAGCAATCAAATGTGTACAATCAGAGGGTTGATTTACAAGAGGTTTGAGAGCTATCACAAAGGGTAATCAGATCATTTGTGAGTCAACTGTTCAGATCATAAATAGGCCCAGTGAATGGACTAGAGTAGCAGATGCCTACTTTGCATTTGTAAATGGCGAATGCAGTTCGATTCGCTACTCCTAAGTTTATGAGATGAACAACAATAGAAACACAAATAAACTAACTAGACACGTTCCCCAGCGGAGTCGCCATTTTGTTTTCGGGGAAAATGTCTATTCAGAACGACCCTATCCCACAGGCTTGTGACAGAGACCTCAGAAACAAACAAGGAAAACTACTCTTGTATTCTTCTTTATGAACTATAAATGAAGATGATTAAGATGAACCGACCTGTGTCTTGCGCTAGTTGTTCGATCCAATCTATCCTCTCTTTGCCAGCTTCCACCGATCTGCTCCCTCACTTGCCCAGCATCACCATGTTCCTGCAAGTTCACAGAAGAGAGAAACTACACAAAGACATAGATTTATGTTCATAAAAAGCTTAGGATCAGATTTAAGCTAAACATACAAATATAACACACATCAGATATACAAGCATGTAGGAGAAACTCAAGTAGTTTTATTGATAAAACAAGAAGATCCAGGAGGAGTTACAACTGATGATTACTGATCCAGCATCGGCCTCCCAGCATAGAATCCCTTCTTCACCTCCAACAAAGCATAAATCACCCAATACTCTGATATCAATCACAAAACCAACAGCAATTCTCTGCAATGTACAAAATTCCAGCCTCCGGATCTCTTGGTGAGGGATCCATATATAGATGTATGCAAAGGGGATGAGTCAGCTCATGAATTGATTAGTGGCTTCTCTCTGTCAGTTCTTGCTTCCACTTGGAGACTGAGAGCCTCTTACTCATCATTGGTCGAATTCAGTGAGGCAAGTGTCATTGGAGAAGATTTTGGAAGCTTTCATTGTCTCTCCACCTCGTTGAATGACTCTACCACTTGTCATTTCCCGCTCAACGCACCCTGGTAGTGCATTCAAGTGCGTTGCAACGCACCTAGCCAATGTATTTGGGTGCTTTGCAACGCAGCCAGCTAGTGGAGCACTTGAAATGAACCTGTTTTGACTAGTTTTGAGCAGTTTTTGGTGGAGAACTTCTGGGAGAAGCTGTAATTTGTTGACCTTGTTTCTTTAGGAGCTGGAACAACACTTTTAGGGACTTAGGATCCCTTGGTTTATGGATATTTCATGCTTATAGCTGTAAGGCACAAAAATGTCTATAACACTTAGGAGCTATTTTGGGACAAAAATACCTCACTCCTTATGCCATTTATTATACTAGTAAGACTATAACCCCTGCAGAGTTAAATTATAATATAACCGAGAAGGAGTTCGTAGTTGTGATTCATGCCATTAATAAATTTAGACATTATATAACTGGCTACGAAACTTTTGTCCACACAAACCATTCTGCCATTAGATACCTAATGAATAAACCAGTCACTAATGGAAGAATAACCAAATGGCTCCTACTTTTACAAGAATTCAACATAACCATTCTAGATAGGCCAGGAAAACAAAACACAATTGTCGACTTTCTATCTAGAATACAAAATGAAAACAATGATCAACCCATAGAAGATAAATTTCCTGATGAATATATTTTTGTAGTATCTACTAAATCACCTTGGTATGCAGATATTGCTAACTATTTAGCCATAGGAAAAGTGCCATTTCATTTAACTCCTATAGAAAAACGAAGAGTAGTCCACAATAGCACATCCTACTCATGGATAAATGAAGAATTGTATAAGACAGGACGAGACCTCATCATCAGAAGATGTGCTTGGGAGGACGAAATACCAGAGATACTAAAATTTTGTCACGATGATCCATGTGGAGGACATTTTTCTGACAAGAGAACCACTTACAAAATCTTGCTTTTAGGATATTATTGGCCTTATATTTTTAGGGACACCAAGGAATATGTTAAGAGATGTCACAGTTGTCAGAGAATGGGAAAACCTACTCCTTCAAATGAGATGACATTGCAACCACAGGTACTTATTGAACCATTTGAAAAATGGGCATTGGATTTTGTTGGACCAATCAGCCCACCTTCAAAGCAAAAGAAGTATATTTTAGTACGTACTGATTATGTCACTAAATAGGTAGAAGCTAAAGCACTTCCTTTTGCTATTAAAAATATCATAGTTTCATTTTTTTTAGGACATTTTTACTCATTCTGGTGTGCCAAGAGAAATTGTAACAGATTAAGGCACATAATTCACATCTAGACTAGTGTAGCAGCTTGTGGACCAATACAAGATAAAACATCGGACGTCAACTCCATATCATCCACAAGCCAATGAACAAGTTGAGTCCACAAATAAAGTGATCGAAGCTATCCTTACAAAGATTGTACATCTAGACAGGAAAGACTGGGTGGAAAAACTTCTAGAAGCCTTATGGGCCTATAGGACTACATAGAGGAATACTACAGGATCTACTCCCTATGAACTTGTTTATGGGAAGCAAGTTTTACTTCCAATAGAGTTCCAAATCCAAACCTATAAGACAACAGTCCAGTTAGATATTTACTTGTCAGAAGCCCAGAAACAAAGGATGACATAATTAAATGAGCTCGATGAGATTAGACAAGAAGCCTTTTAGAGGACCAGCTTAGTGCAACAAAAGAGCTCAAGATGGCATGATAAGTACATTAAATAAAGGAAGTTTCATTCGAGAGATTGGGCATTGCTCTTTGATTCAAAATTCAAAAATTTTCAAGCAAAATTCCAAACCCATTGGCTTGGACCTGATGAGGTTGAGAATATCTTTGATGATGGTGTAGTTAGAATTAGGACTATTGATGAAGAAAGAACTCCTCTATTAGTAAATGGACATTGACTCAAGCTTTACCAGAAACCATTAAGAAGAGAGGAATTTGTCAAAATATTTTGGGATAATTTAGAACTGAAGATGGTCAAGAAGAATTCTTTTTCTTTTCCACCTTAGAAATTTTCATTCAGTTTGTTTATATCTATATATATATATATATATATATATATATATATATATATATATATAGATACATACATATAATACTATAAATAAATAATAAAATTGTATAAACATGAAAACCAACATGTTGTTCGCATGTTTATATAAAAAATTTAAAGTAAAAACCAATTTATTGGCACTTCAATTTTTTTTCCAAAAAAAAAATAATATATCTATATCTATATATATATATATATATATATATATATATATATATATATATATATATATATATATATATATATATATATATATATATATAATAAAGCTCATCTACTAAAGCTTTCTTTCTTTTAAGCTACAGAAACAACAACTTTCCGCAGCTCATCCAACTTTCTATAGCTTGGACAAGTTTCTACAGGAAAACAAATTTCCGCAACCCAATATTTTGAAGCCTACAAGAACGCTTGGTGATCTGGATTAAAGGACAGTTGACAACAATGCACTTGCTGAAGATCAAAGGACAATAAATAAGGTTGGCAATAGAAAATTAAAGGTACATGTTTCTTTAATTCAAAAATAGGAAAAGATATATAGCATGTATGAGTAAGGAAATGCAGTACTAAAGTGTTATGATTATAACCTAAGGGTAATGGTCGTCTAGCGAAATATCATATGCCACCACTCTAAATGCCATGTCACGACCTTGTTCCAAATCTACTAAATTAATTACCAAATCATAAGTTTGAATTCACCTAACAGTCGAATCCATTTCCATAATCCTCTTGATAACCCATCCATTCTTACCTATTCTTACACTCCTTTATTCTTTCACAATCACACCATATTTCTGCCAACCAGCAAACCCGACCAGTCTTGTTTTCCTATCAAGGTAGCCAATCTTCAAGGAAAATCATCCTTCAGCATGGGGGTAATTGTTCGAGCTGAACCAACAGGGAAGCGATTCCTAGAGGGGTACCCACAAACTAGGGAGTTGCTATAAAGAAGACAAGGGTTGCAGTTCATTGAGAAGTTTAGTGGTTTCCACAAAGAGGTAACCAAGACATTTTCACATTCCTTCGATGGAATGGAGGCCAAAATCTCATAGCAACGGAGTCTATGATTGCTGAGGCCACTGAGTTGCCAAGGCATGGAGAAAAATGGTTTAAAATCAGAGGGATTGATAGCAAGGACTAGAGGTTTTTCCTCAAGAATCCAAACATGGAAAAAATAGTCTACAAAAAGGGTATTCCAAGCTCTGCTCCTAAAAATAAATGGAGAAACTTATTGCTTGTGCTTCAGAAGTTTATCACTTGTGAGTGTAGGTTTGGACAAATGTACTTTTATCATGTTAGAATGATGACGCACTTCATTAACGATCATCAGATGAACCTCCCCTATTTTCTGTTGAATAGCCTTAGGAAAATGGCTACAAATGTTCAAAACAAAATTCAATGCATAGAAAACACCATGTACCATCATGGTCTGGTGAAAATATTAGTCAAATTTCACCTCCAAAGTATAGGAGATGACTGGGAAAGTTTCTTAATAAGTAATCATTTCAAGGAAAAATCTCCAAAAAAAACCAAGTAGCAGCAGGGCCCTCAGGGGGAGAAAAAGAACCATAGAAATGATAAAGGAATAGGCACCTAAAACTTAGACAGAGGTAACAAAAGAAGAGTTGCCTATAGTAAAGATTTTGTAGAGAATGAAGAAGGGTAACCCTAGAAGAAAGAAAGCTAGTCCAGGTAAAGAAGAACTCTCACAAACTAAAACCTCTCCTCTAAAAGAAAAAACAGAGGATAAGAGGAGGAAAGTGTAGAAAACACAAACCCCAGGATTGAGAAGGAGCACGAGGTTGAGCATGACTCAACAAACAACCTCAAAAACAATAGGATACATTAACCTTGAGGAGGAAAGTGAGCCAAATGAAGAGAAGCTAATAGAGAACACTCTAATAGAGATTGAGACAACAAAAAACATGCCAACAGAGATTGAGCCAATAGAGGATGAACCAATTGGAAGCCCTAGGAATACTCCAAAAGGGTCACCAAGATCATCACCACAGCCATACAGCTCACCTCTAGGGAGCCTGATACACAGTCCAGGTATTGACCCCACACAGTAGGAAATAATGACTACATAGAGTCATTGGAAAGAGAGACGACAACAAAAAATGAGACAATACAGAGCCCTAGAGAAGGAAGCAACTAGGTGAATGAACAATTGGCCTCAAACATCTTGAAGCAGGAGATCTTTGAATTAGAAACACTAAATCGGTATCTTAAAAATGAAAATCAAGCCCTGAAGACGCAGAGTGAGATATGGACTGCCAAGAGCGACAACCTCATTCTACATCTAAGCTTATGGTATAAGAAAAACAAGAAGCTGAAGAAATAGAACCAAATTATGCAGAGAGAGATAATTAGTTTAAAGTACAAAATCCTAATGAGGAAGCCTAGAATTCCAATGTCTGCCAAAAAGAAGAAAACAATGAAATGGGGAGATAACAAATAAGATACACAAGAAGAAGACAAGGGAGAAGTGTATGAGGACATACAACATCTCTAGTCTGGGGGGATGTAGAGTCTAAATATTGTCCTACCATGACATCCTTTTGCCCAATAATCCTCTCTTTTTCATATATATTTACCACTCAATAAAGCCATATCTACAAGGTTTTGATGAAGCTATGCATTAGTATGTTTTCTTGTTCATATTCAGCTATATGCCCTATTGTTTTAATTAGAGTTGTAATTAGCTACCAAATCAATTTGTTTCCACAGCTAGTCTAGGCTTCTGTAGTTGCCTTCATTATTCATGAGGTTCCAGAGTTCCAGGTTAGCAATGAAAGGTGTGGATGGATAGAAGATGACTCCCTCATGGATACCTTCCTATCCACTTGAAACTATTTTCTAAAAGAGGCACAAGAGATCGCTTTCAAACTCCAAGTCAACCACTAGATTAACGCACAACAGAGCCCAAGATTAGCTGAAACCTTATCATTTTTCTTTTGAAATAGAGAAATGATGGTTTCATGATATAAGTTTAGATAGGATTAAGATATATTAGGCATATGATCTTCATGCAGTTATGCAAGAGACATGCTATAAAGCTAATGGCTGCACTGTTATTTAGGTGCACGCTGAATGATATGTTTTTTGAACAATTTTTGAATTTTGTGTGAGTGAATTTGGCTTTTGTGTGCAATCGTTGTACTAATTTGAAGCTATGAACTGCTATGTGGAGGTCCCCTACAAACAGTGGCAGGTTTTAATCAAATGCAATATGATTCCCTTCAATTATTCAATTTCTCTGGTTTGTGTGATCATGTTGTATAATGATTTTGAATTGTTATCTGCATAAGAACTCTACTTTTCCTTATAACTATATTAGATTGTTGTTTACTTTTCTTTATACCTAGTACTGCATAGTCATTTCCTTTTCTTATTATCCATCATAATTGAAGTGTGTTCAATTCATAGATGTTGCTTGGATTACTTTGTTTGAGCATAAATTGAACAAGCGAGAAGACCTCTCCTAAAACAATTGAGTACAGTAGTATTCCTTCATAGCTGGTATATTAAGATTCATTTTTCACTTAGAGAATTAGGAGTTGTAGTAAAGAGATTTAAAATTAAATCCCAACAATCTAACATAAGTAAAATCACCCTCACATCATCCTTAAATTGATTGAATATAGATTAATTCCTAGGAAACTTAATCAACATCCTTAAGAATTACAACATTAATACAATTGACAAACATCACCCCATCTTAATATTATACCTTGAAAAATACATAACGGCCTACTAAAACAACTCCTAAGCACATATTTTGCACCTATACTTCATCAGTCTATGCACCCTGGTTAACAACTTATGATTTCCAATTCAAGGACATTGAGTTGACCAAACAAGCAGTTCACAATCGCTTGGTAGAACTTTATGTCTAGTTTACCCTCTTCGATTTACTTTTCATGTTAATTATTAAAATTTATTAATCCAACATGGAAGAAAAAAACCCTTTACCCCGTTGTTTCCATAGAATGTGAAATAAACCTCCTCTTCCACCTAAGGAAACTCTCGCTCGTCATCACAAGTATAAGAAAACAGAAACTGCTGAATATATTACTTTATGAGTTATTACTTATGTTCCTCCATCTAATATAGATCCACTAAAATCATATTTTCCTATGGGAAGTGATCCCAAGGTTACCTCTCTATTGGCTGGGGAATCTGACACAATCAAAACTGAAGCACCTGAAATATCATTACTTGAGGATATTGAACGTAACTATATTGAATGAGAGACAACTCAACTTGAGGTTATACAACCTCAAGTACCTCAGTTATCTACAACTATTACTTTACGACATTCTCATTCTCTTTATTTATCTCAGACACAACCCCAAACTATATATCTTGGACCCAATGGTGAACCACTTCCACCTGGTCTTGTGAGTATCGAAGAGATTCCACATGAAGAGCCTCAACCCTCCTCTCCCATTTTAGTAGGGACTCATTTTTATCAAGAACATCATTTTCCTTCTCCTCACACTCCATCTCAACCCCCTTTATCTAGTTCTTTTCCTTTCAACTCACCTTTGAGTTTCCCTTGGAAATATTCTTTGGGATAGATAACCATGATTGAATCTGCTATGGTTTCCCAACCTATATTTACTACCATGGTTGAGAAAACCCAAGTTGCAACCTCATCCATGTTTGTAATGAAACTAGAGGCACATTTGTGTGGTGGCCCGTCATTCCTTCTTGGCTACCAATCTTTGTCTAGCACCTTCTCTGTTGTATCATCTAGTCCATGGACCTCTCCCATGACATATACATCTAGAATTCCATCTAGTACTTCTTTAATGAGAGCTACATAGTCTACTCCTCTTCCTCCATCTACACCTATATTTAAGCATCAGACTAGCCCTTATATTAATGGGCATGGTTATCTACAACAGCCCAATCCATCTCCTATTGGGAACCCTCCTCTTCGAGGGTAGTTTCCTTCGTATTATCCTCCTCTTTAAATAGGGGGTTACCTATTGTAGGAACATTTCCATCTCCTAATGTTAGTGCTCAATCTCAAATCAGTCCTCCATATTCAGGAATAGTTGCTAATGTTTGGAAACATACTATCCATATTCAACCTGGTTCAGTTGGGGTATCATCTTTAGTATCTCAACCTATTACACCTACATCTTAGGTTTATGTTCAAGAACCTATATCTCAACATGTTCAAACTCAAATTAATGTAAGGCAACCTTTACAGGTTGTACATTTAACTCAACCCATTATGTCATTATTTGGTGCATCTCAAGCCATGTAGACCCACCCTCTTCAAAGGTAACTTACAGTCACAATAGTTTGGGAAGGCTATTCCTCAAACTCAAATGGTTCAAAATGTGTATATTATAGTACAACTACAATGAAAACAGAACCTACCTTATGTTGGGATGATGAAAAATCTAACAGGGAAAGAATATCAACCGTATCAAGGTATCCTTTAATTTCCTTACAACTAGCAAGTCCAAACTCAACCGTTTCAACCTTTGCAAGGTTATCTTGGAGCTGGACAACATGGTTATGTGTATACTGGATACAAAAATCCTCCATATCCCTAGACACAAATCCACGTGTCTCAAGATATCCCATCTTACCAAGGATATCCTCCATATCGCTTCATCCCTTGACTATGTACCTTTTGCCCTCCTAATCCCTCTTGAGTGCACAATGCATTGGGAAGGCTCAAGCCTGACCCCTTATCCCTTCGGCTTTTTCCCTGCACCTTATTTAACTTCTTCAGTGCACAATCCACTCATAACCAATAGTGAGTCTCCCTTGGGAATTTGACTTGCACCCTAAACCCTTGAGGCATCTCTTTCCCTTCCTTTAAGTGCATGGTTCACCTTGAACCCTCATGAGAGCCTCAACACTTCACTGATGCTTTGACATGAAGCCTGCTACCCTTTGATGCATTTTTCTTTCCTAAAAATTCATCATGTCTCTTCTTTGATAGGGTTATGGTATTAGCTATACTTTATTTTTCTTTGAACACAATTTTTTAAGTTATTTCTTGTAATATATAGAGTATTTCCTAAATTAAATCTTTATCACCATTAGTGTGGTTCCACGTGCAAGTGTTCCAACTACTAGTCTCATTACTCTCTCGTAATCTGTTGGAATGATGCCTCCCACTACCCATCGACTGGCCTCAAAAGAAGTTTCAAAATCAAGAACTAAAGCAGTGGAAGTTACAAATCCCACCATTCCTATCCTTGTAGACACATACTGTTTTTTAAACAAATCTTCTGAGGTCACGTGGAAGGAGATTAAATAATCTTTCATGAAAAAGTAGTTCCCTGAGGATTTGGAAGACAATGAATTCTACATCAACATTAAGTGGTCCATGATACACGAGATTCCACACATTTTTCTAGTAATTCCTTATGCAAAGGTAATCAAATTGATCCTATCACATATCGATCATTTATACATGGTTCTTCATAGTGAAAGTGGTGGTGATCTTGCCACCTATTATGGAGAGGACATGCATACCTATTACAGGATGTTGAAACCTAGAGAATATGCTAGTAACAACTTCTACACTAGATGGGCTAATATTAACACAAGTAAAATTATTAAGGCCTGGTCTCGAGATCCTACCAAATTCTGACACCATCCGAGTGTATTTTACCTAACTAGGATTTTGAAGGAGGTGTAGCACAACCTCTTTGTTATGTATTGTAGGATGCGTAGGCAGAAGAATGCAATATTATTTCAAGAGAATTGGATACTCATGCTCAACTTGGTTGTTACTCGAGGGAGAATCTTTAATTTGGTAGACATGCTTTCTTTTGAATTGCAACGACATGTTGTATAGGCCAAAGCAGCTCCAAGGAAAAACTGAACACCAGAGTTCTATATGTCATCTTATCTATTAGATGGGATATTTTCTTGGTATTCATTCCCAGGGATGTATTAGAATTGGAATCCAAAAGATAAGTTTCCAGTATACTTCCATTGCAAGGTGTTATCAAAGTTAACTTTTAGAGGAGAATATGATAGGTTGGTGGAGCATTTCTTTGGAAACATATTTCAAATGATTTATGAGATCAACCCTATTTGCATGAATGATTAGGTGAAGGAGGCTTTGTAGGATATCTCATATTGGTTTTCCAAATGAGATTTCAAATATATAAAATTATTTGGATGTCAAAATTCTCCCCGTGTTATCCCATGATGCGTGACTAACAAGGTGGTCTTTCAAGAGGTCGTTTATCAGTTGAATAACAAGTTGTCAGCACAACTTCATAGGAGAAAGAAAGCTCCTTGGCCCACTCTTCCTTTGAGGATTGGAATGCATGAGATGAAGAGCCCCAAGATGATAGATACTAAAATAGAATAACTTAAGCACCTTCACTTTGGGGTTACAAGCATTCATCGATATGATCCTATGAAGGTGTGCATGGCACATCATGAAAAGATAGGATAGACCTAGGCATATGTACCAATGACTACTGCAAAAGATGAAAAGGTGAAGAATCATAAAAGAAATTATTGGAAAGACACCTATGAATTGAAGCTAGTCGCTCCCAGTTTCAACAACCTCAAGATGTATAGATATAGGAGGCACTGCAAGAAACAACTATTCACACAAGCATTGCAGCTCCTAGGAAAAGTATCAACCATGATCCAACAAAATAAAGTAGCTGAAAGTGGAATGTTTTCCCTTTGAATATAGGAGTTATTGATTCTGAAAAAAAGAAGAGAATATTAGAGGTAAATATGTACCAATAAGAAGAGGATAAGACCAAGTAAGATGAATTGCTTAGAAAGAAATAGGAAGAAGAAGAATAAAGAAAGAGAATATAAGAAGGAGAAAAAAGGCACTCATAGGAAGAGAAAGCAGCACAAAGGATGGAAGAAGAACAAATAACCTAGGAAATAGAAGCATAGATGAAGGAAGAGGGTTCCATTGAACCCATCAATTATGAACTAGGTTATCTAGCAAAACCCCCTCTTATAGATCGCCATTTCCCATTTAATGGGATTGGAATTACACCTCCACTAGAAGATAGGATTATGGATGTGTGTAATGTTACATTCGAGCAACTAAAGAAAAGGATCATGTAATAAAGATGAATATTATTCCTGAATGATCCTCAAAATCGAATCTTTATATCCACTTAAAAGTTTATAACTACAAACAGGAGGATATATCCACGATCGGTCATGGAAACTAATGTTTCTTTTTACACAATAGCACAATAGAATTCAAAGTATCTCTTAAGTGAGAATGCATTATTAATAAAAGATCTCGCTATGAAAAAGTGACAAGTAAAGCACCTTACTATAGAGAATCTATGTTTGTCTTCCAATAATCCCAACGCAGAAGAATGACGAGTAGATATATATGAGGAATTGGGGCCAATGGAAAACGCGATGGCATAATTGTATGATGAAATGATGCTACTACATGAGGTAGTGGCACCCCTGGTTGGTATACAAAAGACAGTGCAAGAAGTCTTGAAACTCCTGAAGGTGAAAAAAAATGTTGTTGATAAAATACAGTAATGGGCTACTAAATATCTGTAGGTTCCACAACAATTGGTCAGAAAAGATAGGGTTGTTGCTGACATGGATTGAGTATAGTTCAAGCTCCACAGTCATAATTACATTTGTCTCAGATTATAGTCAACCAACACTATGGCCACTTATAATCGACTTTGTAATGGTTTGGAGTCCCTGGTATAGAAACATTGGATGCCTTTAGTGGGATCAACTAGAGAAACAAGAAGGAGGGATATCATCATGCAAGAAGTAAAGAAATATATCGAGAAAATTAAGTAAGAATCAGAACAATAACTCTTGGATATTAATAAGAACATTATTCTATAGTATGTCATCATACCAACTCACTTTCATATGAAACTATCAGGTTTATGGAATAGTGTGTAATCTAGATCCAAATCCATATTAAAAAAATCAATGGAGCTAAAGATGCGATTTGTAGTAGATCTATTGGTTTGTAGAAAAGTCAATATTATCAAGTCCAGATGATGGAATTCCTACATCACCGATGAAATCCATGAAGAAGAAATTGACCAGTCCATTTGAAATCATTTTGTCTTATATAACCAATGTCCTATATGTAGTTTGTCTTTTGTAATGATTCCAATGTCATGAAGTCCAAGAGACATATGTGGAATGTGAAAAGACACATGTGGGATGTAAAGAGTCATATATAGAATGTGAAAGGTTTCATGGAAGCCCAAACATTATAGGAGCTAAAAAGTCACGAGGAAACTCAAGAACCATTATCATTTTATAAATAAGTCTTCACAACTTAACAAAATGGCTTGGAATGTTTAGAGATTCTAACCTTAGCTTCTCTAGTTGTGCATAGGAGGTGAAATCATTCTTTGGAGAAGCAAGTTGTAGCTTCATGTTCCACTACTGGATCTAGTGTTCCATTAATGTAACAATGTACTTGGAATATTTCATTAATAATCATATGCTCTTTGATATAGCACTCCATGCATGTATCATGGATGTAGTAAGACCATTCTTTATATGTTTATATAATATGTTGGTGTAATACATACTAATATTAATGAACTATTTCATTGCTTAAATATGGATATTGTTGAATGAGTGTTGTTATGATATTTTGGTTGTTGTTTATCTTGTGAACTAATTTGTAGGTTAATCAACAAGTCTTGCCCCAATTCACTCATGGGTCTCTCTTAGGATAGTACTAATACTTACCTGATCAGAGGTGCATATCCCTTTACCCTCATGAAGTCTTCCTTTACACTTCACATATGTTGTCATACAAAGCTTACATAATTGCTTCCCAAAGATGTGTTTATGATCTTTTATGCATGTGTTGTAATCAATTCACATCTCTAGATCTTTCACAATGGTAGTCGAACCTTATAACCAGTTGAGACTCCTACACCAAATGGTATGAGGTCTAATTGGGACCTCCTATCAGGGAGATATTATGTATGTTGGAGGCATCCATCATCAACTACAAGATGGATGGTCCCCCTTTGTGTTATTTAGTTTATTTGAAACCTGCACCACTGTTCATTCAAAAATAGTGAATAAGCCTTTGAAGGCTTCCTACAACTAATTTCTTCCAAGGAGAGGTGTGATATAGTCCCAAGGATGTTTCCAATTTTGAAATATGAGTAACTTTTTCCTTTATAAATTCCTATGCTTGTTGCAATTTTCCTCTTAGCTATTTGTTTTCCTTCTCGAGATTTTGTCTTATATTTGCCTCATTCATCCTTACTAAGGCCATCCATTCCCTCATATTGCTCATTTCATCCTCCATCTTAGAAATTCCATCCACTCCCTTGTCTTGTGATGTTCTTTTCCATCAATGTATTTCTACTTTTTCCTTATCCACCTCATGCATTATGTTGGTCACTATGTGTGCAAGGAGTATTATTGGAGCCCTTAAATTTTTGTTTAATTTTGTTAAGTATGGAATTGTGCAGTAGGATTGAGGAGCACATAAGGTGTGGGTGGTGAATAATAAATGACTAGCAGAGAAGGTAAGTCACAACACAGGAGGTTGTTGCAGAAGAAGAAGGTAATGACACCCAAGGAGAGGAGGTGTATACAAGGAAGTATCAATAGTTAGAATTTTGCAGTAGGGATGAAACCAACAAGGGATGTCTTGGCAAGGATGATGTTATAGATATTTTGTAGATCAAGGAAATATGGTAGAGTGGAGAAACTCAGTGGGAATATATTTTGAAAGGTATTTAGTGTGTATGGGCCAACTAAGAGATGGGAGTAGGAAATATCCTAATGGCCACGAGAC
Organism: Pinus tabuliformis; assembly: GCA_031772625.1. Taxonomy (NCBI): domain Eukaryota; kingdom Viridiplantae; phylum Streptophyta; class Pinopsida; order Pinales; family Pinaceae; genus Pinus; species Pinus tabuliformis. Next base: position 463,837,007 of record CM062814.1, read on the forward strand.
AGTTGGAATGACTAGGGAAAGGGTTGAGAAGATTCAAAGAACTTCCACGAAAATATAAAAGGAATTGTTGAAGACATATCACAGGTTGGAAGTGAGAGGAAGGTTGATAAAGGAGCTTTCCCAGTGAAGAATCCATGAAGTCACCTGTCGCTAGTAATTCCCTTATGTTATGTTTTGTGTCTGTATGTTTGTATTCATAGCTATGTATGTTGGAGTCTATAAATGATAGGCAACTCTATTATAAATTTCATGGATATATATATAGTTGTATTCGCACTATAGGCATTTTTTTCCTTGTTTTATACATGGTGTAGATCTGAAAGGCTAGTGATATTGGTGGTATAATGTTCATGTTGGAGTGCATGTAGCCTTTTTCCTTTATGATAATATGATACAGTGGATGGTTAGGTTTCCCTTTATGTTTTGTGTTGATATCTGAATGGATGGTGTTGTTTAGAGTGCATTGTATTTCTGTATGTTGAATGTTTCATGACAGATTCGAATATTTGTGAATGCTTTCATTGGTCTAGAAATTTATGAGGCTATTAATGCTTTTAGATATTATTGCATGTTGGTAAAGAACCGATCTTTGATATCATTGATGTCTTGACTAATGCCTGAAGGTGTAAGTTACTTTGATCTCGCACACATTTTTAATTCTTATCTGTGCATTCTCTGGTAAAGCAAGAGACTCAAGGCATTATGTTGGGTGCAGGTCTAATGGAATGGTAAAGTGTTTTTCTAGTGGGATTTTAGGGTCATAGGTCATAGAGAGTCATGTCAGACTATAGAAACCTAGTTTTGACAGTCACCAATTAGAATCTTAGGTGAGACTTCACCCATTTTGTGGGTGTTTCTTGTAAGTTTTGATATTGAGTGGGATTTTTTGTCACTGCATAGAAAATCCTGAGTTGGTTAAAACCTCGTGCACCAACAAATGGCCTATTTTCGGGATTGGGTTGGTTGCATGATGGGCTTGTTTTGTAGGAATGTGGAAGACATGGAACTGCAATAGGGAAGGGATTACACGATGGTTTATATGGAAATAACGTGAGTTTGTTGCAAAAGAGATAGTAGATAAGAACCATAGTAGAGATAAATGGATACAAAAGTATGTGTTCATCCACTTCCATGAAACTTTCTTTGAATAATTTACCAATATCTTGACAGAATGGATTTAGAAGTTGAAGAAAAGTAATCTAACATATCATCATGATGGGCCAAGGAAGTGGATGTCAGAGGAGGTACATCAGCTCTAGGAAGTAAGTAATAAAACCTCTCATGCTATATATTTTTGGTTTGAAAGCATGTTGGAAGGGTGCATTGTCAAGTTGGTAGTGGAAGAAATGGTGTCATATACTCCAGTGGAGAGGAAGTTTCTAAAGTGGCCAATAGATAGGTTCATAAGGTCAATACCATTACTTATGAAGATGTTGTTATATGATCATGGAGTTATACCTCTAGCTTCTAACATTATGAGAAGCTATATAGCTTAGACACAAGGGGAAGTGGGGAAAATCTAGGGGATGGTCTAACAAGAAAGGATAGGGGAAGAAGTAGGGTGACTATGGTCGGAGATGATAGTGGGTCTAGATCTAGGCATAGATAGGAGAAGAGATATGATGAAGAGAGAGTTTTGAGGGTGGAACTTTGAGGTTTAGAAGGAGATTTTGACAAGGTGACATGGGAGGAGGTAGATCTGCATTGGTCCTAAAGAAGGAGAATCCTGGAGAGAGGGGATAGTATGGGCCACGGAAGGAAGAGGAGTAGTGCTAGTGACTAGAGATATGAAGGAAAGCAATTATGTATGCCATGGAAAGATGAAGAGGAAGGATAATAGTTGATCCCAAATAGTACATAATATTTGGAAGAAAAACAGTGGAATTTGACTGTGCTTAGTGTTGAGCCCACAACCTTGTGAACATCTTCGAATCAGTAGGTCAGTAATCAACATATTGATATGACTAGCATAAAGGATATTATAGTCAAGGAGGTAGAAATACTAGTAGTAGTGGGATTGGTTAGATTGTAGGAGGAGTAGTGCAAGCTTCTTAATTTCATAATGGTGTTCAATCGAGCATGAAGTTTTATGGTAGTTTAGAAAGTATAGGTGGAAGTACTTCATCAAGAAGTATCGCATAAATTAAATGGTGGGTGTGGACTTACGAATTCCAAAGTTCCATTGTGCTAGGGCTGAGGACTCGTAACAATATTTATTCATGTGTGAGGTCATATAGATAGCCAAGTAGGTCTAGGATGATGCCATAAAAATTGCAAAGCTAGAAGCCACTTTCAGGGATCATGCATTGATATGGTTAATGTATTTTAAAAGCACGACTCTAGCTAGATAGAATAGAACCCTAAATGAGATCAGGTAGGCTTTCATAATGGAGTTCCAAAATATGAATTTAGAGTCCCAGTGCATTACCAAAATGAAATAAATTAAGCAGGGTCCAAATGAGTCAGTGTGGGACTTTGATCAACTATTCAAGGTTTTGAAGGACATGATGACATTTGAGATCCTGAACATTCAAAATAAAGAATGGTTTATTGTGGGATTGTTTCCACGTGTTATAATTACATTGACATAATAGCCACTAGGAACGCAGTCAGTGGCTTTGGAGTTGGTGCTAGAAATGGAGGCTTCTCTAGCAAGAGGTGGAGAGAACACTAGCATGGCATAGGTGCAGTCACAATTCACTATGTTGAATCTACAGCTTTAGGATTTTATGAAGGGAGAGGAGAAGTAGGATGAGGTATGGTGTACCATCTGCTAGATAGAGGCCCACCATAGGTGTTATACGCCATTTTTTCACATTTCGTCAATAGGCCTACAAATTGGATCAATCAACATCCATGAACACCCATTCATCATCCCTACACAAATCCATAAGCATGAGTCTCCCAAATCCCTAAGTTTTTGGGCTTAACTGCTTCAGGCTTTTAAAGCACATCATATGCTGGCCCTTTAAGGGCTTGCGTTCAACAATAGGTTGCTTAGTTTTTCACCTTCTCTGATCAATAACAAGTTGTCCCTATTTGGAGGTGCAATGGTTCTAGAAATTTGGGAAAAATAAAAATAATACTGAAATTTCCTCTTCTAGAAGCTTCTAGGAGTTGTTACAACCATTTAACTTAGATAAGAATTTTGAATCCTATCTGATCCTACCTTAGAGATTTTACCTCTTCTCCCTTCAGCTTGTCCTCCCTTCCTAAGTGGATCTCAAGCCTTGGTAAATGGATAAGAATTCCTAAACTACCATCCTCTCCTATAAATCTACAACCATCTACAACATTAGGGTTGGATTGTGGAGACTAATCATACCCTTATGATGTTGCTTTTATTATAAGAGAGTTATCATTTCCATTCATTAGGGTGACCTTCAGGTGCGCATTGTGACAAGGAAGGACAAGTTAACTTGGGGAGATCTCTACATGATCAGCTTTCACTTTTTATTCTAAAGTCTTTCCCTTCATATTAGTACAAAGAGTATATTGTTTTCCTATATATGTGTTATGTTATGTTTATATTCATATATTTAAATTCTATGTTAATCCATTTAATAGAGGTATTGGATAATTCCAAATAGATTTCATAGATATTTGTCTTGTGTTGATTTTTTGTGCAAGTTCTAATTATAGCGATCGGAGCTACGATTGGAGTTTACAATCCAAGAGGAGAGAATAGCTTGCGATGGATCACAAGTGATCATCTTTCCATTCTCCAATTTCTCTAAGAAGAAATTTCTAGTCTTTGCTTTGTGTTGTTTTAGACCAAGCCACTAGCTCTAGGGAATATACTTATGTCCACAGTCTTAGATTATGTATAAAAAATTAGCGACTTTGTTGGGGATTGATTCATTCCCTTAGTGGTTTCCTTGACTTTATCCCTTGTTACACCTCTTGAACATATCTCCAATTCATCACTTAGTTTGAATTGACCTTAGGAAGACCTTTCATTAAGCTGCATTTGATCTTTTGTGTCAGAAAATGGCTTTTCCTTGATTAACGCACCCCCTGGTCTATTGAAAGAGCATTGCAGAGAACCCTATACTTCTTTGCACTTGCGTTGTAGAGCACTTGTAGCCTATATTCACTTGTGTTGACCCTTGTGTCATGCAAAAAAAATCCTTTTCATGCTTTTCTCTTTGATTAACTTGGTTCTAGTTGGTCCTCCTTGTGTCCCTGAGTGTGTTTAGGCCTCTCAAAATCCTCCATATTGTTTTCTTTTGGTTTTGAGTGCCTATAATAAGAAATTTTTTATATTTTTATTTGTTCTTGTCGTTAGGTCATTAGCAAATTTATTTCTTGATCATTGGGTTTCTTAAAGGAATTAGTGTTTTAGTCATTGTTATGAATAGCTTTTTTATCAATGATTAGGTGAATATCTTAGTTTTCATATGAAAATTAAGTGGAATTAGAAAGAAAATTCTTATGCATCATGCGTTGCATCTAGGGTTTTGAGAGTGAAATTGTAATTAGGAACATTTTCATTAGGGGAATTTCTTAACAATCTTGTTTGTTACATATTGTATGTTGCATATTTTTTGTTCTCTTCCCTCCCATAAATAGATTTTCATTGTAAATAGAAGTTTCATTTTATACTACTAATTTTCATTTTAGGATATTCAAGTGAAATTTTTGGTAAGCCTTCAAAACTAAAACTTAATTCAAGATAAACTTTAAAATTTATTGAATCAACATAAGGAGAATTTGCAACATTAATGCAAAAACCTAGAGGTCTAGGCTAGAGATGTGTTTCGATGTCTATAAAGATAGGAGCTATTTTTTTTTTGGCATTGCATTCCAGGGATGATATCCCATTCCACATATGTAATTGTATCAGAATTTTCTCCACGTACCTCCAAGTATATTGGATGGTGCTCCACGCATGAAAAGTATATGGGAACACTCTCATCCGATAGTTATGGATTAGACATCACTAACACAAACTTCACTTCCATGTACCATCGAGTATATTTTGGAATTCCAACATAGGTTGGTATCCTCACCATAGGTAACCGAGTCGACTACATTGTTCAATGTGATACACCGAACACAACTTTTAGGGATATTTCCTGCTTGTACATAAATTCTTTGTTCTCCAAGGTTGTATATTGCAGTTCACAATTTCTTGGTAAAACTTTATGCCTAGTTTACCATTTTTTATTTACTTTTTGAGTTAATTATTAAAATTTATTAATCCAACGTAGAAGAACAAAACCCTTTACCCCATTGTTCGCATAGAATGTGAAATAAGCCTCCTCTTCCACCTAAGGAAACTCTCGCTCGTCGTCACAAATATAAGAAAGCACAAACTACTGAATATATTACTTTATGACTTATTATTTATGGTCCTCCATCTAATATAGATCCACCATAATCATATTTTCCTATGACTAGGGAAACTGAGGATACCTCTCCATTGGCTGGTGAATATGACACAGACAAACCGAAACACCTGAAATATCATTACTTGAGGTTATTGAATCTAACTATATTGAATAAAAGACAACTCAACTTGAGGTTTTACAACCTCAAGTACATCAGTTATCTACACCTATTACTTTAGGACCTACTCATTCTCTTTGTTCATCTCAGACATAACCCCAAGCTATATATCTTGGACTGATGGTGAACCACTTCCACCTGGTCTTGTGAGTATCGAAGAGATTCCACATGAAGAACCTTAACCCTCCTCTCCCATTCGAGTAGGGGTTCATTTTTATCAAGAACACCATTTTCCTTCTCCTCATACTCCATCTCAACCTCCTTTGTCTAGTTCTTTTCCTTTCAACTCACCTTTGAGTTTCTCTTGGCAATATTCTTTGGGACAAATAACCATCACTGAATCTACTATGGTTTCCCAACCTGTATCTACTACCATGGTTGAGAAAACCCAAGTTGCAACCTTAGCCATGTTTGTAATGAACTAGAGGCACATTTATATGGTGGCCCAGCATTCCTTCTTGGTTACCAATCTTTTTCTGACACCTTCTCTAGTGCAACATCTATTCCATGGACCTCTCCCATGACATCTACATCTAGAATTCCATATGGTACTTCTTTAATGAGTGCTACATAGTATACTCCTCATCCTCCATCTACACCTATAGTTCAATAGAAAAATAGCCCTTATATTAATGGGCATGGTTATCTAGAACATCCCAATCCATCTCCTATTGGTAACCCTCCTCTTCGGGGGTAGTTTCCTTCATATTATCATCCTCTTTCAACAGGGGGTTACTTATTGTAGAAACATTTCCATCTCTTAATGTTAGTGCTCAATCTCAAATGAGTCCTCCATATTTGGGAATGGCTGCTAATGTTTGGAAACATACTATGCATATTCAACCTAGTTCAGTTGTGGTATCATCTTTAGTCTCTCAACCCGTTACACCTACATCTCAGGTTTATGTTCAAGAACCTATATCTCAACATGTTCAAACACAAATGAATGTGAGCCAATATTTATAGGTTGTACCTTTAACTCAACCCATTATGTCGGCATATGGTGCATCTCAAGCCATGTATACTCAGCCTCTTCAAGGTAACCCATAGTCACAATAGTTTGGGAAGGCTATTCCTCAAACGTAAATGGGTCAAAATGTGCACATTATAGTACAACCACAATCACAACAGAACCCACCTTATGTTGGGATGATGCAAAATTCCACAGGGCAACAATATCAACCATATCAAGGTACCCTTCAATTTCGTTAAAATCAACAAGTCCAAACTCAACCATTTCAACCTTTGCAAGGTTATCTTAGAGTTGGACAATAGGGTTATGTGTATAATGGCACCAAAATCCTCCCTATCCCTGGACACAAATCTCTGTTTCTCAAGATATCCCATCTTACCAAGGATATCGTCGACCGTACCTCAATAGGTATTTCCCATTTGTAGAAACTCTCGAATTTTTGAATTTGACCAGGCTCACCAACAATCCCATTTTTCATTCTCCTTGGTGTTCGGTTATTTGTACGAGGTTTCCTTTTGATGTTCCTAAATTCAATTGAAATCCTGGAGAGGACCCATCCATCCCTGTGATGAATTATCATTTGTGGTGTTCTTCAAACTCCCTCAATGATGATTTTTTTTGTTTGCATATTTTACAATGTACACTCACTCATTTGGTAGAAAAGTGGTATATTGAATTACCTTGAGTTTCATTTGATAAATTTAACACCTTGGCTACTACATACCTAACACGTTTCTAGTTACTCATCATATATGAGACTGGAATAGAACTCCTAACCAATTTAAAATAGTCTAATGCCACTCACATCTCTAATCATATTCATGAGTTGTGACACCATCGTCCTTGGTTAAAACTTTTATTCCTAACCAATTGTTAGTTGAATGATTCATTAAGTCTTTGTTGCCATCTATCACAGAAGATGTAACCAAAGGCAAAGTCGTAACCAAAGAGCATGTAATTTATTATTCCCAATATTTGGATCTCATCTATACCCAATCTGGTGTAGAAATTTAATGTGTAGATTCAAAACGGCTCATGAAATTTACTAGATGAAAAGACTTTAAGTTACTCTACTCATCTGCGAAAAGTAAATCATGATTGAGAAGAAAAATCATTTACATGCTTCAATATTCAACACACATACCCAAATATTTATCTAGGGGAAGGAAAATGGTCAAAACCCCTTACTATATGTATTGCATTAATCAAAGAATAGAGAATAGATACAATGCTTGCTCAAGCCTAAGCACACCCTGCACTAGTATATTCTACCTCACTATCTCACAGACTCACTCAAGCCAATACTTAGCCAATTTATCATCCTATCAAGCTCCTATTTTGTTACATTGTTTGATGAGGAATCAAAACCCTATAATTAGGGAACTTACTCATTGATAACTGTGCAATTCCTTTAGTCCCTTCTTTGACTACATGCACCACCTATACAACTTGGAAAATTCTGCAACTAATAGTACACTTCCCATGAACTCCAATCTCAATTGGGTAACTCGAATTATCTACATTCATGAGTTATTTTAGGATGATCAATCATTTAACTAGATGATTACTTAGTGTGAAAAAATTTATACACTCTTTTCAATTGGTGTGAAAAAACGTTACACACCCTTGACTAAACCTCCACTAGTTCTACTAACAGTGAGAACTAGTTACTCTGGCAATAACTCAAATTAATTGAAATAAATTGCTACAAATTATCAATAAGTCATGTAGAGTTGAACTCAAGTGTCACCAAATCGAATTTACTGAGTTGACTGAGTAACAAGAGCTATGTCACCTCAGTTAAGTACCTTCAAGTATTCTGCTGAAATTGAAATTCGAAATTCTCCTAATTTAATCAATGAAAATTTAAATTAGGATTTTCTTGCTACATTTTCAACACTCCCTCCCAATAAGAAAGAGATTACCAGATACCCCAATCCTTGTTCTGTGGAACTTGAATTTTCCTCTTGACAAGGCCTTTGTCAAAATATTTTCATCTTCTTCCTCTATCAGAATGTACTACAACAACATAAGTTGCCTCTGCACACAATCTCATAGATGGTGATACTGTATGTCAATATGCTTGGATCGATCATGAAATAATATATTCTCATAGAGTTTGATACAACTTTGATTGTCACAGTAAATCACTATAGGATCCATCTTCTGACCAAATAACCCAACAAGAATCTTTCTCATCCAAATAGCCTCACATGTTGCTTGACTTGCAACCATGTATTATGCTTTCACCGAGTTAAGTGCCATGGATCTTTGCTTCATGTTGTATCAATATATTGTTGTTGACCCAACACTAAAAAAATATTACTAAAGTGCTCTTCATGTTTGATGGAATCCCTGCCCAATCTATATTTGTGATGTCTTGCAACTTCATTGCCTCTTTCTGTATGTACCAAAGATGAAACTGAGTAGTACCTTTGAGGTATCTCAACACATGATTTGTTGAATTCTAATACATTTTGGTTGGTTTAACCATGGCTTTACTATGTTATTTAACTTCATAACACATGGTCATTCATGTGTTCACCAAATACATGAGTGAACCCATAAGCTTCCTGTAAATGGTACCCTCCACATCCTCTCATAAAGTATAATTTTATTTCCTCTAGTTACTTGCTAGACGAGTGTCCATGAGTTTGATACTCTCCATGAAGAAATTCTTCAGTATCTCATTGGCATACTTTCCCTAAGAGACAAGCAGTTCCCCATCTCCCTGCCATACTTCCAAACCGAGGAAATAATGCATGAGTCTCATGTCCTTCATCTCGAGCTCCTTTGCAAGGTCCTCCTTGCAAGATCTAATCAGATGTTCATCATCAGTAAGGATCAAGTCATCGACATATAACACAATAATAAATAATTTACCCTCTACTAAAATGTGATAAAGGTTTGCATCTGCTTCACTTTTGGTGAAGTCCAAACTGGTGAGATAGCTATCGATCCTCGTATACTAAGAACGAGGTGGTTTGTTGAGTCCATACAATGCTTGCTTGAGTCTGAACACATGCGACTCTCTTTCAATGGTCTCAAACCCCTCCGGCTACTCAATATACACCTCCCCCCCATTAAATCTATTGAGGAATGTTGTCTTCACATACATCTGAGGATCTTCCACCCCATCTATGCTGCAATTGCTAGAATTGACCTAATGGACGAGCACCTTCCTACTGGAGCAAAGGTCTCCTCATAGTCAATTCCCTTCGCCTGAGAAAACCCCTTGGCCATAAATCTGGCCTTGTGTTTCTCTAAGATCCCATCTTCTACATGGTTTACCTTGAAAATCCATCTCGAACCAACCACTAATTTGGTTGTTGATCTTGGGATGACTTCCCAAACATTGTTTCTAATAATGGAATCATATTCCTCTACCATAGCATCAACCCATATTGGTTTTTCCACCACTTCCTTGAATGAGGACAATTCTATCTCAGCTAGATCACTCATCAGAACCATGTACCTAATGTACTAATCCAGTGACCTCCTCTACCTTCGGTATGATGTGGGTGCTACCACATTCTCTCTATCATCCTACAATAATCTATTGTATTACATATTCCTATTCTTTCCTTCTTTGTATGTCTCTTCTTGAGTGGATGTCTCCACTCTCTCCTCCTCTACTTGTGGTTGCTCCACAACTTCCTCAGGTTCTTTCTTTGGAGCTAAAAGCTCCTGATCAAGATGCAACTGAAGCTCCCTCTCAAGAGAACACCCCATTTCCTTCTCCTCATAAAACATCACATCACATCTAACCATTGTCATCGTAAGGGATTTCAAGTACACCCAATAGTTGTGAGTTGTATCTCTGTACCCCAAAAATATGCCCATCTCTTCTGTCGACTCTAGCTTTTTCCTTGTTTCCTTGGAAACATGACAATAAACTAATGATCCAAAGATCTTGAAGTGTGAAACATTTGCTTTCTCCCCTGAAAAATATTACTATAGTGTACTCATGCCAAGAATGTTGTGAGTACTCCTATTATGCAAATAGACCGTTGTGTTGCATGCTTTATCCCACAAGTGTAGAGGTAGGCTCTGGTCATGCAACATCTCTTGTGCTGCTCCCACAATAATTTTTTTGTTCTTCTTAGCCACCCCATTATGTTTTGGGTTATGAGTTTTTGTCAACTCTCATCAAATTCCTTCATTTACACAAAAAAAATAAACTCATTCGACACATAGTCACCACGGTTATCTCTCCTGAGAGCCTTCACTTTCCTACTAGTCTCTTTCCCAACAAGTGCTTTAAACTTAGAAAATTTGGATAACGTCTGGTCTTTCTCCTACATGAAGTAGACCCGACACCTTCATGAGAAATAATCTAAAAAATATAATAAGCTTGGTAGTGGAGTCAGTCGAGAAAGGTCCACATACATCAAAGTGGATCCTTTCAAGGATTGCATGCACCTTATTTTCCCGATCAGTGAAGGTGGCTTTTGTGTAATTCCCTAATGTACACCCTTTGCATGATCCCACTTCTCTAGTGATCGATTAGGGAGGCCTATATACTTTTGTGACATGATCTTAAAAGCACTATGATGCAAATGCCCAAGTCTTCTATGCCATAATTTGCCGACATCTTAGCTTTGCACCTTATCTTATTTTGTGATCAATGATGCACAGACTTATACATATAATTTGTAGAGATTCTTCACTCAAACCCTAATATTATTCACTTGTCCTGTGGCGTTGTGTCTCAATGAAGCCTTACTTTTGCTAAATATCACACCATAGCCATGGTCTTGCAACACTGTGATAGAAGCTAGATTCTTCTTCAAGCTTGGTATATACATGACATCCTTGAGCCTGAGAGGAGAGCCTGAATCCCTTTGTAAAGTAATGGTACTAATGTCCGCTGCATTATACATTCCATCATCTCCCATATCGATGTGCATATGGAGATCCTTCTCCTCTAAGTCATTAAAAAATTCTTTGTTATTCGTTATGTGGAAAGAGGCACCATTATCGAGATACCACACTACCCATAATTGTGCTTGCCATGCAATTAATGAGGGTTAAATTAAGTTCGAACTATGAATCCAAGGCTTCATACGTTGTTCTTCCTACGGTCTTCTTTCTTTCCTTCTTGTGCGGACATTACGTGGCATAATGTCCCAGTTCATGACAGTGAAAGCACTTTATTTTGGACATGTCTTTCTTCTTGCCCCCTTGACTCGAATATGCTTTGGATTGGGATTTATTCCATTTCCCTTTCTTTTCCTTTCTATCCAAGGCATAGTTCTCCTCATCCTCACCCTTGGATGAGGTTTCGTCTCTAATTCTTCACCTTATCTCCTCCTGTACCAAATCAGACCAAAAATTTCTTAATTTGGTAGCTTCTCCCTCTTGGTAGTTGCGCTAGCTTTTGGGAAGGCCTAGAAAATCTAGGCTCATCGAATCATCCTCTGCTACAATAACACCAACTTGACCAAGTTCATCATGACTCAGGGTGAACCTGCTTAGGTACTACAGTATTGTGTCGCCCTTCTGCATCTTAGTATTTTGAATCTTGTCCTTTAGTTCCATCGTCCTATGGTTACTACTATTCTGGAAAAAACCTATCAAGGCCTACTACATTTCATATGGAGTCTCTTTCCCATGGATATTCGAGATAATATGGTCTCAAACTCCCTCCATTATGATCCTCCTCGCCTTTGCTACACACGTCTTCCATTCTACTAGATCTTAAGCATCAAATTTTGAAGGCTTCATGATATCATTATCTACGAATTCCTTCATCCCATTATATTCCAATACTGCTTGCAACCTGTCCTTCCAAGAAACATAATTCAAGCTACCCTCGAGGGCATAATCGAGTCTCAATCCATAGAAGGCCATCCTACTAGCTCTGAAGAATTGATCCTGCAAAATTCGATCCATATGCAAAGACAACTTCAAATTTTCTTCTCTACTATGATTCTTTCTCTGATATTGTTGGGCATGGAATCCCCCCACAGCATGTTTTGAGGCTTAAAGCCTAAGTTTTGAGTTGGTATTATTGTAAAAACTCTGCGAATTGTGGGTGTGGAGTGCAAATTGTATGTTAGAGTCATATGGTTGTCCGCCCTAAGTTTTGAATGTAGTGTCAGCCTACCCATGGTTTGTGTACCATGGGATTGTATAACTAGAGCAAGGCTCTAAGTTGTAAAGAAAGGGATAGATTAATGGAGTAAACAGATGGAGTCTAGAAGATAGTGAGCATAGAGTAAGAGTCTAAGTATCATGGGTCGTAGTAGTAGGAAGAGGCTCTATAGGTGAGTGTACAGGGGCCTAGTAGAGTCCGTAGCTGAGTGTGTGGACCCCTGTAGCTGAGTACGCAGGGCAAAGTCGAGTCTGTAACCAAGGAAGAAGAATAATAAAGAGAAGTTTATCTGAATTCCGTGTATTTGTTCCTGTGTTATTTCTTGTTTGATACCGTTTGCAATTATATGTTTTATTTACTGTGTACTTATATGAATGGTGAATATTGTTAAATATAACTAAAAGAATACAAATAATCTAAGTTGATCAACTAATATTGGGTTACTAGTAAGGATTTGGGTAATAACACTGTTCGGTCCCTAAATAGGGCTTCACAAGGGCAGCATCGTAGGCTGCGAGACACTGATAAGTGCACGTATTGACGTACACGCAAGGTCCAACCGCGGACCACTTGGATACCATCAGACATCTTAAGGGTGTGGAAACCTGGTTCTAGCACCCTCCCATACTACTTCGGGTGAGACCTCAATCCGTGCTCCATGGACTATTGCCGAAAGGGCCAATAGTACCAGGATTTGTTTGGCTAAATCACCTTTGAACTTGGGTCAGGCCCCAACATGCCAAAAGATACCATGTAGAAATTTAATTTTTGGATTCAAAACTGCTCATGAAATTTACTAGATCAAAAGACTTGAAGCTACTCTACTCATCTGCAGAAAGAAAATCATGATCCAGAACACAAATCATTAACATGCATCAAGATTCAACACAAATACACAAATATTTATTTAGGGGAAAGCAACTCCTCAAAATCTCTTCCTTCCTGTATTGCATTAATCAAAGAATAGAGAAGAAATACAATTCTTTCTCAAGCTTGAGAACACCTTGTACTAGTATAATCTATCTCGCTACCTCACAGACTGACTTAAGACAATATCTACAGAATTTCTTAGCCTTCCAAGGTTCTATTTCTTTGAATTGTTTGATGAGTAATTAGCCCCCTATTAATTAGGGAAATTACTCATTGAGACTTGCGCAATTACTTTAGGCCCTTCTTTTACTAGATGCACCACATGTACAACTTGGAAAAGTCAACAACTGATAGTACATTGCCCTTGAACTCCAATCTCAACTGGCTAACTTAAATATTCTACATACATGAGTTAATTTAGGCTTATTGATCAGTTAGCTGTATGATTACTCTGTGTGAAAAAATTTACACACCCTTGTCACTTATTGTGAAAAAAAGTTACACACCCTTGACTAAACCTTCGCTAGTTCTACTAATAGTGAGAACTAGGTACACTGACAATAACTCAAATTAACTGAAATAAATTGCTACAATTTAGAAATCAATTATGTAGGACTAAACTCAAGTATTACCAAATCTAATTTACCATGTTAACTTAGTGACAAGAGATATGTCTCCTCAGTTAACTACCTCCAAGTATTCTACTAAAATATGAAATTTTAATTTCTCCTAATTTAATCAAGGAAAAAATAAATTAGTATTTTCTTGCTACATTCTCAACATCAGGTGAGCTTTATGATAAGACACCAAATGTTTCGTGACCTACCGATATTTTTTCTCAAACTCTTGGTAAAGAATCGAATGTTGTCGATGGAGTGATTGCTTCTACTAGTCAGCAGTCGACAAGTAAACCATTCGGTTCAACTCTTGTTGTCACTACTCAAATCCCCCCTTCCACTCCTGTAGCTTCTACTTTCAAGATCAATGTCGTTCAATCATCCAAATGAAAATCTACACAACCAGGAATTATGAAGAAAGTAAAAGGTAAGAAGAAGAAATACAATGCCCTGTAGGATAAACAAAACAATCATTCCCGTAAATAAAAGCAGAAACCTCGTTACCCATGTTTGATCTGTAATGAGGAGACTTTCACTCGTGATTTTCCACACTAGGTGGAGGTGAATCAATTCCTTAAATAATTTTCTACACCCACTATGTTGACAGACCCGTTTCCGAATTAGGAGACCCATATGGTTTCTCGAGATCCCACTTCCTCTATCTTAGATTTAATGCTTTCCTCTACTAATCCCAAAAATGATGTCATGGTGGCCACTAGAATTAAGGACTATGGTAATGTGAACCCCTCAAATGATCAGGCTATTGATCAAACTACCAATTTGACCTCATCTCCATCGAATCCTAGTCCAAATTTCGTACCTATCGAATTAACAATTAAGCCTCATAAAGGTTTAATCCATAAATCTGTAGAAATTTTGAATAATTTAACACATATTCAACAGAGATTATCCTGATCATGTACTATTGCGGAATACATAGACAATACACAAGCTCCTCTACGTTGATCATCAATATAGCAGCATCAATAACAATAAAACATCAAGAGCATTCACACATTAACACAGTATGTAACCCGGGGAAAGCATCTCGCTAAAAACCCCACACTATCTGTATATTAATGATTGAGACCATGTAACATTACAAAGTACAATGCTTATCACAAGAAATCCAGTACCAGCTCCACTTGTTACACACAATACAGCTAAGATCTGATCTCCAAATCTATTCCACTGCTTGCTTGCCTCCACTGCTCAATACCTGCTCAAGAATTGATGAGAATGGTTTACCAAACTCGTATTTGACCTGCAAATAATCACTCATACTATGTTGTACGTGAGCATGGGCTACAATTCTTGATATTGGCAAATTCATTGGCATACTCAATTCCTCTGATTGTGCAAATCATCATGCACAACTATAGTCACAACTGATAGCAATCTCATCCTCTAACACCTGTCCCTACTGAACTGAGCATGCACTGACATGCAACTGAGTTAACTGATGTATTCTATAGTTGTATTATGAGTTAATAATTAGTTTAACAACTCATCATTAGTCTATTTGCAGTTAGACTAAATACAACTAGTTTAACCAAGTCAAACTGAACACAACTCCATCAACTCCACAATCAACTCCACCAAACTCAACTGATTGAGTTCTAACTGAAGTCATGCATGCAACAACTCAACTGACTCATAAGAAAAGTGTACTTCCTTCTGACAGCTACATGGGCCACATCTGTAGCTCAAACTGAAGTTCTCCAAGAGAATAAGATCAAGTTTATAGTCCAAATATTATTATGAGACAATAATATTTGACTTTTCTATTTTTGACAGCCAGTCTAAAAATAGACTTTGATCACTCATACTGTGATCACCCACACTGTGGTCATCTGCACTGTGGTAACCCACACTGTGATCACCCACACTGTGATCACTCATACTGTGATCACCCATACTGTGATCATCCCTGCTGGGATCAAAAATAGAACTTGCGCCATAATTTGCCTGCGGGCCCACTTAGTGAAGGCGACTCTTTTCACTAAGCTCCATCATCTTGTTGCAATCTCAACACTCCCTCTCAACAAGATATGGATTATTAGCAACCCCTATCCTGCCTCGGTGGTACTCGAATTTGCTCCTGGTGAGAGCCTTCATCAGAATATCAGCATCCTGATCCTCCGTTGGAATGTATGAAAGCAACATGATCCTCCGCTGCACACAATCTCTGATATGATGGTACCTGATGTCAATATGCTTAGATCTATCATGAAATACAGGATTAGCTGAGAGTTTAATGCAACTCTGGTTATCACAGTAAATGACAGTAGGATCCAAATGAGAACTGAACAAACCAACCAGGATCTTCCTCATCCATATAGCCTCGCATGTAGCCAAACTTGCTGCCATATACTCGGCCTCTGCTGAACTGAGTGCCACGGATCTCTGCTTCCTGCTATACCAAGAAACTGTTGTCGATCCAATACTGAAGACCCCTACTGATGTGCTCTTTCTATCCGTTGGGCTCCCTTCCCAATCTGCATCCGTGAAGCCACATAGCTTCACCTCATCCTCCTGTCTGTACCACAAACCATATCCCGATGTGCCTCTCAAGTAGCGCAATACATGCTTGCCCGCCTTCCAGAAGAGCTTGGTAGGCCTAACCATAGCTTGTGAAAGTTGGTTAACTGCATAGCATATATCGGGTTGTGTATTGACCAAATACATCAGCGACCCCACCAACTGTTGATAAACAATGGCATCCACTTCTTCTCCCGAATTGGGATCCTCCTTCCTCCAACCTCCAGGAAGAGGAGTATCAACAGGCTTGCAGCCATGCATGTTGAACTTCTCCAGTATCTCCCGAGCATACTTGCCCTGAGAAGCAAACAGTCCACCACTGCGCTGCCATATTTCCAATCCTAGGAAATAGTGAAGGAGGCCCAAATCCTTCATCTCAAACTCTGTAGCAAGATCCTTCTTGCATGACAGTATCAACAGCTCATCACCCGTTAGAATCAAATCATCAACATACAGTACAATGATAAGCAACTTACCCTCCACCACAATCTGGTATAGGTTAGGATCCACCTCGCTCTTGGAGAATCCAAGTCCTGTGAAATAGTTGTCTATATGTGTGTACCAAGCACGTGGTGCTTGCTTCAACCCATACAGCACTCTCTTGAGCCTGCACACATGCGACTCGCTACTGAAGACCTCAAAGCCTTCGGGTTGCTCAATGTACACCTCCTCCTCAATGACTCCATTGAGGAACGCAGTCTTCACATCCATCTAATGAATGTGCCATCCCATCTGCACTGAGAGAGCAAGAATCGTCCATATGGAAGAATACCTTGCGACAGGTGCAAAGGTCTCCTCATAATCGATCCCGTCTATCTGTGAAAAGCCTCAGACAACAAATCTTGCCTTGTACTTCTCCACACTCGCATCAGCTACCTGCTTGACCTTGTAGATCCATCTCGAAGCCACCACTAATTTCCCTTCCGGTCTAGGAACAATCTCCCATGCACTGTTTCTAACAATAGAATCATACTCTTCCACCATGGCGTCTACCCATGCAGGATCCTCCACAGCTTCCTCGAAAGAGGATGGCTCAGTCACAACACACTTGCTCATAAGAGCCATGTATCTAGTGTACTGATTAGATGACTGTCTCTGCCTGCGTTGGGCTGTAGGTGGTCCTACAACTTTCTCTGCATCTTGAGCCAGTCTCTCAGCTTCTGTCAAGCGCTTTCACCCTCTGATGGTTGGCACTGCATGAGTGGTCTCTTCCACTCCATGAACCTTGTCCTGTGGCTGATCCACGTCCTGAAGCTCATCCTTAGGAACTAATAGCTCCTCATTTGCATGCAAGTGTAGCTCCCTCTCAAGCGAACACTTCATGGCTTTCTCCTCCTGAAATTTTATATCCCGTCGCACGACAGTTTTACCACTATCTGGAAAATACACACGATAGTTGTGGGGCGTATCAGTGTACCCCACAAATATCCCAACCTCTACGGTCGGCTCCAACTTCTTCCTGGCATCCTTCGTCACATGCATATAAACGTTAGCACCAAAAATCCTCAAATGAGAAAGATCAGGCTTCTTACCAGAATAAGCCTCCTCGGGTGTACTCATGCCAAGTATCCTATGAGGACAACGGTTCTGCACATAAACTGTTGTATTGCATGCTTCCGCCCACAAGTGAAGAGGTAGGCCTTGATCATGCAACATTGCCTGTGTAGCACCCACAATCGTTCTGTTCTTCTGCTCAGCTACCCCGTTCTGTTGTGGGTTATGGGGAGCTATGAGCTCTCTACGAATCCCTTATGCCTTCCAGAAATCCTTGAACTCATGCGAGATGTATTCACCACCATTATCGCTCTTAAGAGCCTTCACCTTCTTCCTCGACTCCTTCTCGACCAGTGCTTTGAATTCACAAAACTTTGAATATGTCTCACTCTTCTTCTACACGAAGAAGATCCAGCACTTACGAGAGAAATCATCAACAAAAATCACATAATACCTATGTTTTGCTATCGAAGCAACTGAGAAATGTCCACACACGTCTGTGTGAATTCTCTCAAGGATCATCGTGGTGTGACTATCCTTCTCGTGAAAGGTGGCCTTCAAAAACTTCCCCAAAGTACACCCCTCGCACTGATCTGACTGCGCAAGTGTGCCTTTAGGAAGCCCTGTAGTGATCTGCTGCAGTATCTTTAAGGCTCCATGAAAATGCTCCATGGTGAAGGTGACCCAATCTCCTGTGCCACAACTCACCATCATCCCGGCTCACCAATCCTTCTGCCTTGCCCGCCATTGTTGCGCATCCATCTACATGCAACTGATAAAGGTTCCTCACTCGAACCCCTATCTTCCAGGTCTCACTAGTTGTCTTGCTGCGCAGGAAAGCCTTTCCCTCGCTGAAAACAACATCATACCCCTTGTCTTCTAACATCACCACTGAGATAAGATTCTTCTTCAATCCTGGAACATGCATGACTTCCTTCAATACGAAGGGTTTACCAGACTCTCTCTGAAAGGAAATGGTACCGATACCGGTCGCACTGTATCTACCATCATTGCCCATCTCGATGTGCACTCCAAGATCTTTGTCCTCCAGATCAGAGAACAAATCTCTATCTCCCGTCATGTGAAAAGATGCACCACTGTCCAAGAACCACACTGATCCCATCACACTTGAAACCAAGCATGTGATCAATGAAAAATCAAGCTCAAACTGTGAGGCTAGAGCCTCTCCTGCTGAAGATCTAGCAACCTGCTTGTTCTTCTTCTTCTGCGGAAAATTAGTGGCATAGTGTCCGTGCTGGTGACAGTGAAAACACTTCACCTTGGACATATCCTGCTTCTTGCCTTTCGCACCAGACTGAGAAGCTTTCTTGTTCTTCCCCTTCTTTGCTTTGGCAGCCAAAGCGCAATTCTCTTCATCAAATACCTTTGATGAAGATCTGTTCTCACCTTTATTGTTTCTGAGTTTATCCTTGAGCGCCAGGTCGCTCTTGCTTTGGAATAACATTTGCAATCCGTTGAAAGACATTTTCAACAACACTGCTGCAAATTCGATTTCCACTAGCTCAAACTCAACCGCTTCCAATCTAAAGTTTGTGAGAACACAATATTTCTCGTACAGAGATTGACTATATGGGAATTCACCGGATATCTCACCTTCCAAAGGAAGGATGAATCCAGAGGCTACCTGGCCCGATTACAGACTCTGCCTAAAGAAATAAAATGTAAACACTTTCTGAATAATAGATCTGATGATCAATCCTCGCTTGATATCTTGTAAAAATCTCTTCTACAAATCAAGCAGCTCTGATACCATGTAGAAATTTTGAATAATTTAACACATATTCAACAAAGATTATCCTGATCATGTACTATTGCGGAATACATACACAATACATAAGCTCCTCTACGTTGATCATCAATATAGCAACATTAATAACAATAAAACATCAAGAGCATTCACACATTAACACAGTATGTAACCCGGGGAAAGCATCTCGCTAAAAACCCCACACTATTTGTATATTAATGATTGAGACCATGTAACATTACAAAGTACAATGCTTATCACAAGCAATCCAGTACCATCTCCACTTGTTACACACAATACAGCTAAGATCTGATCTCCAAATCTATTCCACTGCTTGCTTGCCTCCACTGCTCAATACCTGCTCAAGAATTGATGAGAATGGTTTACCAAACTTGTATTTGACTTGAAAATAATCACTCACACTGTGTTGTACGTGAGCACAGGCTACAATTCTTGATATTGGCCAATTCATTGGCATACTCAATCCCTCTGATTGTGAAAATCATCATGCACAACTATAGTCACAACTGATAGCAATCTGATCCTCTAACACCTGTCCCTGCTGAACTGAACATGCACTGACATGCAACTGAGTTAACTGATGTATTACATAGTTGTATTATGAGTTAATAATTAGTTTAACAACTCATCATTAGTCTATTTGTAGTTAGACTAACTACAACTAGTTTAACCAAGTCAAACTAAACACAGCTCCATCAACTCCACAATCAACTCCGCCAAACTCAACTGATTGAGTTCTAACTGAAGTCATGCATGCAACAACTCAACTGACTCATAATAAAAGCGTACTTCCTTCTGACAGCTACATGGGCCACATCTGTAGCTCAAACTAAAGTGCTCCAAGAGAATAAGATCAAGTTTATAGTCCAAATATTATTGTGAGACAATAATATTTGACTTTTCTATTTTTGACAGCCAGTCTAAAAATAGACTTTGATCACTCATACTGTGATCACCCACACTATGGTCACCCACACTGTGGTCACCCATACTGTGATCACCCACACTGTGATCACTCATACTGTGATCACCCATACTGTGATCATCCCTGCTAGGATCAAAAATAGAACTTGTGCCATAATTTTCCTGCGGGCCGACTTAGTGAAAGCGACTCTTTTCACTAAGCTCCATCATCTTGTTGCAATCTCAACAAAATCAAAATTCAACCCTCACACAATATTTTCTCAAAATTATAACATTATTGAGGGTCAAGCTCAGGCTCCATCGGCTATGTCAACTCTTAAGGTGTTGAAAATTTTTCCCACCCAAATGAAGGCTTTTCTTTTGGAAATTAGATGTATTGATCCCTCGAATTCCAACCTATTAGTTTTTAACCATGAGAACTATAAGCCTCAACTTATGGATCAATTAGTTTTCATGATCCAGGTTATTGTTCGTGGTAAGAATATCCATCATTCCATTGTGGGAAAAGGAGCCTCAACCTATATTATGTCCATGTATTGCTGGAAGGCTATTGGTTCTCCCCAGTTAAGCTAGTCACCAAGCACTATGAAATATTTTGATGGAAGAACTTATAAACTATGTGGGATTTTGAATTCTCTATGGGTATAATTATGTGGCAATATTGTATCAGTAGAAGTAAAATTTATCGATAAACCTCTAGATTATAATCTTCTACTAGGTCATCCATGGGTCTATGACATGGTTGTGGTTGTTTCAACATATTTTAGAATGATTGCTTTTCCTCATAAAGGTAATATTGTAGCCATCAATCAACTCACTTTCTTTTCCACTAATTCTTTAGTCACTCAAAATTTCCTTCTCATGGGGGAAACCCCTCACCCATATCAACATGTTGGGGTTGGACTGCTTAAGGATTCCTCTCTCATGGGAACCTTTTCGCTTCCTCCTCCCTCACTCCCAAAAAATCTACTTCGGTTGCCTATATTAATATGATATCTTCTTTTACTGCTCCATTTGATCCATGGGTAGTACCTCATCAATCTAATATTGATAGTTTTCATTATTGTACGCTGCTCAGCCCCATTGAACTTGATTATGAAGACATCTATTCAACTTATGCAGCCTATTCTAATCATTCCTCTTCAATCAATTGGGTTAATCATTCTTTAGATTATTGTACATCTTATGATCCTTACTCATACATTTTCCACTGATGAGAGCATAATGGAGATCATGATGCTGAATGATGCGCCATGGGATGACAATCATCATCATTCCTCGTTGCCATATTCCTTTGAGGACAATCTTAGTGAACTTTATCAACCCAATATCGTTGAGATTTTAATGAATTTTGCATCCATCTACGATTTTGATTCTGAGAAGAAATTGTCGAACATTAAAGAGATTATCCCTCTCGACATTTCAATTAAACATGACATTGTCAAAAATATACATATCAGTGTGTCTTTCTCTCCTGATGAGGTCAAGACTTATAAATCCTTATTCCAGGAATTTAGAGATGTTTTTTCCTGGTCTTATGAAGAAATTCCAGGTATTGATCCAAACATCGTTGTGCATGAAATTAAGATGTATCATGATGCCAAACCAATTTGACAATGCCTTCATCCAATCCATCCCAATAAGGTTTCTTCTATTAAAGGCTAATTTGAAAAACTTCTACGCATTGGTTTAATCTATCCTATACCTTTAACTGACATGGTATCTAACATTTTTCCTGTCATGAAGAAACAAGGAACAATCTATGTGTATGTCAATTATCAGGACATCAATCATGTTTATCCAAAGGACAATTATCCCACCCTGTTCATCGACTAGATAGTTAATGATTGTGTTGGTTGTGATATATTTTCATTTATGGTTGGCTTCTCTTGCTATAATCAAATTAACATTATCCCAACTAATCAACATAAAACCACATCCATTTATCCTTGGGGCACATTTTCATATAGAAAACTCTCTTTCAGATTAAAGAATGATGGGGCTATGTTTTATAGGGAAATGAATTATGCCTTCCACGACATCAAACATATTATGCAACCTTATTTGGACAATTTTCCCGCTCATTCGCAGCATCGAGATGATCACCCGATGCATAGTAGGGTCATATTTTTATGATGTAGACATTATAAAATTTGACTTAATTTGCAAAAATGTGTGTTTTGTGTATGTTCCCATCAACTTCTCGGCTTTTTTGTATCAAAACAAGGAATTCGTATTGAACATTTGAAAGTTTAGGTGATCATTGATCTTCCTGCTTCTTCTTCCCTTGTTCAACTTCAACAACTCCAAGAGAAGGCTAGCTTTATTCATAGGTTCATTCCAAACTACATTCAAATAACCAAAGGATTTACTCACTTGTTAAAGAAAGGGGTTCCCTTCCATCGTGATGATGTTGCTCAAAAAGTGTTTGATGCCTTGAAATAAGTATTGATTCGGGAATCCTTGTTATATCCCCCTGATTATCAACGTGATTATTTCCTATATCTCATTTCTTCTATTACCACCATTGTTATGGTATTGGTTCAGGCAGATGATGTAGGAACTAAACATTTTATTTATTATGTAATCCAGAATCTCAATGATACTAAAGTCAAGTACACCCATGCCAAAAAGTTAGCTTTGGGAGTTGTCCAAGTTGTCTAGAGATTTCACCATTACATACAACTTTGCAAAACTATGGTTGTTTTATATTTCAACCCCATGATGTACATATTATCACAATAGTTTTTCAGGGGGAATAATTTAAGTGGATTGTCATCCTACAAGAGCTCGATTTGAAATTCATCAAATCCAAGTCGAAGAAATCACTAGTTTTCATTGAGCTAATTTGCGACCTTCCCATTTCTGAAACTTAAACAACATCTAGTGATTCTATTCCAGATGAGTCGTTCCTTCTAATCTCATCATCTGACCTGTGCTATAGAAACATTATCATATATATCCAGAACCATACTTTCCGGTCAGATACCTCTCACTCTAATCAATGATGTATTTGATATCAAGCCCAACATTATATTATAATTGGCGAAACTCTTTATCATCACGGTATAAATACAGTTTTTCGAAGTTGACTCACCCATCAAGATGCTGAGAAAGTGTTAAATGAATTCCATTTTGGGGCATGTGGCGGTCATCTTTTTGGATATGCCACCGCAAAGAAGATCCTACGTGCTGGTTATTTTTGGCCTACCATATTTTGTGACTGCGTCATCGTCATCCAAAAGTATCATGCATACCAAATATATGATCGTAAGATCCATTCTTCGCCTGATCCTTTGCATGATGTTATCACCATTGGTCCTTTCATGAAATGGGGCATTGATGATCTAAATGGATCCTAAAACACTCTCTAAAGTCTTCAAAATATCTTAAAATCATGCCAAAGATCAAAACGAACACATGGGAAGAACCCTTAGAATGGTGGAAAAGTAATATCAGGAGGAAAAAATGCATAGAAAACATAAAAAAAAATAGAGCTATTGGTGGTGGCAATGGTGAATGCATAGTAGCCATCAGATTTGGCTGATCAGCGGTCTAGATCTGAGCGAAAAATCGCAATCAACACAAATAGACGGAGGATATTGATGGAGTCCATATATGTGTTGTGATGGCGATCGGTGGAATCAACGAGGACCGTCAATCAAGCACGCATATCGATGACCCACGTTGCATCGCAACATCGCAATCGGCAACCACAATGAAGCGCTTACCACGACCCGGGGTTATCGCGATATGTGATTGCGATCAATCACATCATGGTATCGCATCGGAGCAACACCATGGAGCGGGGCTATATACACATATATATGTGTGATCCGATGAATCGTACTCGATGGTTATATAAATATTATCGAATAAGGTTTGAGATCCGTAGAAAAGGCATTTTTAATATATTTTGCGTATTTCGTTTATTAAATGAAATACCAAGGATGAAGCGCCGATGCGATAAGCCGGACCCGAAACGGTTCCTTAAAGTTATTGTATATTGTTTTAGATCCGCCATAAGCCATTTTACATTAATGTCAATGTTTTTAATGTATTTTTAAAATTACAAAGGAATTCACAATAAGTAGGATTTCGAGCGGGCCAAAGGTGGAAAGCGGTTTGGACAGGGCTCCTTCTGAAACCACACATCAGCTGCCACATGTCCAGGATGAGGAGAGAGGAAAAAACCCTCATCGGGTGGTTAACCCCCGTATGAAAGGACCGCCCGAAATAGATCTCAGCCATTGGATCTAGATCTCCTAGATCAAAGGTGTGGATGTGATGTCAGTATACAAATGTGGACCCGATGGGAGTTCTAAGGAAAATTGTGAAGATTTGAAGTCTGAAATGAATTGGTTGAAGCTGACCTAGAAATAGGAAGAGTCTACCCTAGGAGGAAAATGGCAGAATCATACTCTCAGTTCATGGACAGTTTCATGACCATGAGAGCCATGGTAGAGGAGATGTATCGAGAATTTAAGAAAGGTTGAAGTGAAGATTCTTCCATCTCCAAACAAGACAAAGGAGTGGAGGAACCTCTTCTAGATGGCCATTTTGAAGGAAAAGGGAAAGGAAAAAAGGCTCCTCTATCCACACCTCCTGATAACCCTGAAAATAAAAAGAATGAAACATCATTGATTAAGTTAGATGTTAAATTTCATTTTCCAATATATGATGGATAATTAAATGTAGAGAAGCTAGATAACTAGATTAGACAGATTGATGTGTACTGCAGGGTGTAAAATACTAATTCAGACAGGAGTAAAATTTAGTTGTCCAGCCTACACCTCAGAGGAACTGTCTTAGTATGGTTGGAAGGTAGGACACAAGCTGACTTGAAGAAGCATGGTAAAATTATTTCTACTTGGAGTGAATTTATTTCTTCCATTAAAAAAAGTTTCTATCCACTAGCTTATATGCTGCAAGCCATGATGATTTGGCAAACTCTTCGACAATTAAAGGGGCAAAGTTTACAAAGCTACACCCAAGAATTTTGAAAACGAGCTTTAATTCTAGGCATTTCCCTAGACTCACCTGAAACTTTGTTGAAGTATATAGGTGGTCTACATAGCTATTTGAGGCACACCATTCTCATGTTTAACCCTACTAGCATAGATGAGGTATCTATTTAGGCTACCCATCTAGAGGCTAGAGGCAAGAATGTGAACCCAGAGATTGGGGATCATCAAAACCCACTGCAAGAAAGAATAAGGAAAAGAGGAAGCAGAAATGGAAAGAGAGGAAGGAAAATTTTATACGGAAAGAGAAACCTTCATGCATTCACTACAAGAAGGGTGGACACGATGATGAACATTGCTGGTCTTTGCATACAGAGCTGAAACCCAAGAAGTTTGATGGCAAGAAGAAGAAGACTGCTACTGCTATACAGAAATATTTGGGATCAGACTTAAGTGATGAAACAACAATCGCAGCCACAAGTATAAAAGGTAAAAATTTTGAAGAATCTACTAGTAATTCTGCACAAACTATTGGTAGTGAAGAAAATGAGAGGAAAATACATGAGCTTTTTCATGTTAGAGTCATTTCCTAGCATCAAAAGATTGATACTTTATTTGATAGTGGCTCACAAGTAAACTTGATTTCTGAAGCAATTGTAAAGAAATTGGGACTACTAACCACACCTCACAAGAAGCCACATCCATTAGGTTGGGTATGTGATAAAGCAAAGGTACAAGTGACTAGACAATGTAAACTTAGGTTTTCTTTTGGGTCAACATTTGTAGATGAGGTTGAGTTAGATATCATTCCCTTGGATATATGTGGAATTGTTTTAGGAAGTCCTTACTTGTATGATAGGAAAGCCATTTTATATAGAGCTGAAAATAAATATCAACTCGTTAAAGATGGAATCGAATATATTGTAAGAGCTCATAAACTCAAGATAATTATACTGTCATAAACTCAGGGCAGATTAAAAGAATTGTAAATTCATGCAAGCAACTTTTACTGATGGTTGTAAAGGAAAAGAAACCTGATAAAACCAATGTATTTGAAGGCTGTAATGCTAAAAAGAAAGCTGATTTAGAAAAAGTTTTTTCAGACTATGATATCTTATTTCAAGAACCTAAAGGTACGCCACCCAAAAGGGAAATTGTACATGATATTAATTTTTAGCAAGATGCTCCAATTCCTAACATCGGAATGTACAGGTTATCCACTTTAGAGAACACACAGATCAAGAAGCAGGTACAAGAGTTGCTCGAGAAAGGGTTCATAAGACCAAGCACATCACCATGCGGATCTCCAATTGTGTTGGTGACGAAGAAAGATGGTTCATGGAGGATGTGCATTGATTACCAAGTACTGAATAAAATAACAATCAAGAATCATTATCCCCTCCCTTGCATTGATGATCTATTGGATTAGTTGAAAGAAGCTGTTTAATTTTCCAAGTTAAACTTGCATAGTGGTTACCATCAGGTTAGAGTAGCAGAGCAAGATGCATGGAAGGATTCTTTCAAAAAAAATCAAGGGCTGTATGAATGGCTAGTTATGCCTTTTGGCTTAACTAATGCTCCTGTCACTTTCATGAGAGTAATGAATGATGTACTCAGGCCTTTTATTGATGATTTTTTAATTGTATATTTGGATGACATTCTCGTTTTCAGTAAAACATGGGAAGAACATTTGAAGCATGTAAAGCAGACTCTAGATGTTTGAAAAAAAGAAAATTTCTATGTTAAGTTATCAAAATGTGAATTTGGCAAAACACCTTTGAATTATTTTGGTCATATTGTAGGGGGTGGTGAATTGAAGATAGATCCCTCTAAGGTTGAAGTCATTGTAAACTGGCCTAAACCAAAATCTGCTACAGAAGTTAGAAGCTTCCTAGGAGTAGCACAATATTGGAGAAAGTTTATTGCTAACTTTTCCTTAATTGCAGCTCCCTTATTCTTTGACAGGATTGAACAAGGTGTTTCAGTGGGGAGGCAAACAGCAGAAAGCCTTCGACACCTTGAAAGAAAATATTAGTACAACACCAGTACTAGCATTGCCAGATCTTCAGAGACCATTTGAGATCGAAACAGATGCCAGTGACTATGCCATGGGAGTAATGTTGATGCAACATGGTAAGCCCATATACTACCATTCTGAGACATTTAATTCTGCTGTAGTTAATTATCCCACATATGATAAAGAATAATATGCATTAGTACGGAGTGTGAAAAAGTGGAAACATTACCTATTGGGAAAAGAAATAGTTATACATATTGATCATCAACCACTTCAATATTTATAGTCACAAACTAAGTTGCAGCAATCAAGACACTATAAGTGGATGGGATTTTTACAACAGTTTCATCTTGTCATCAGATATAAGAAAGGCATACATAATAAAGTTGCAGATATGTTATCCAGACCAATTATAAATGCATCTACTATACTTAAGCATAACTCAGTAATGCATGAAAGCTACATTGAATAGTATGCTCAAGATATAGATTTTAAAGATGTATATGCAACTTTTTTTCATGGAAAACAAGTAGAAGAATTGGATAATCATGTTAAGGACAAACTTTTGTATCATTTGGGAAAGTTATGCATTTGTCAAACTGAGAGAGTTAACATAATCCAAGAAGCACACACTTCTTTAATATCAAGCCATTTTGGTGTGAGTAAAACAGTTGCACAGCTGCAAAGATTTTGTTATCAGCCAAGAATGCATGAAATAGTTTCTAGATATATTAAAGGGTGTACCATGTGTGCTGAAAGCAAGCCCAGCAATAGAAAACTAGGCTTGTACACTCCACTTCCAGTTCCTTGTCATCCTTGGGAAACTGTTTCCATGGACTTTGTTGGGGGACTGCGGAAATCTAGAAAAGGTCATGACTATTTATATGTTATTGTGGACAGGTTCAAAAAAATGTGTATTTTAATATCTTGTAACAAACAAATTACCATTGAACAAACAGCGAAGTTGTTCTTTCAGCATGTCTGGGTGAATTTTGGGTTACGCACCTCTATTGTCTCTAATTGAGATTCCCGATTTGTTTGGATGTTTTGGTCAAGCCTATGGGAGTTGATGGACACCAAACTAAAGAAGAGCACAACCTTTCATCCACAAACAGATGGCCAAACAAAGGTAGTCAATAGGAAAGTGATCTAGTTGCTCAAGGGATATTGTAGCAAGCATCCCAAGCTTTGGGATGAACATTTATGTTATGTGCAACATGCTTAAAACCGTGCTAAACATTCTTCTACACAAAGATCTCCTTTTGAGACTTGTTTTGGTTTTACACCAAGGTCTCCCTTGGATTTCTTCTTTAGTAAAGACATAATAGTTGATGGACACAGTGATGTGGACAAAGTAACTAGGTTCATTGAACAAATCCAAGAAATTCACCAGGCAGTGCAGGAACAGCTGGAAAAGAGCCAAGCCAAGTACGAGGCAAGGCATGATAAGCATCAGATGGAGCATAGCTTTCAAGTTGGTGATCAAGTCTAGTTGTATATCAACAAAGATAGAATGCAAGGTGAAGGAAAGAAGCTTAATACAATAAGGTATGGGCCTTTCCAGATAGTTGATAAAATTGGTGAGAATGATTTTCGCCTTGATTTACCAGCTTACATGCACATTTATTTAGTAGTAAATGCAGAAAATTTAAGACTGTTTGAACCTTCATTAATTGAAGATCCCGAAGAGCAAAGTCAATTTCCTTCTATTGATGATCTGTTGCTTGAATATCTCAATGAGTTGTAGGAAGAGATATTTATGGACAGGAAGGTGAGAACTACATGCAGAGGGGATGTTGAGTACCTAAGAATTGGACTCAAAGGTTCAAAAGCAAGTAGTGCAAAATGGATAGAAATTGGGCAAGTGAGGCAGCTGTATCCTCACTTGAGAGATGCTTGAGAACCAACTTTTGGTGGTCCAAAAGCCTTTTCAGTGGGAAGGCGTGATCCAAATGGATCCTAAAACACTCTCTAAAGTCTTCAAAATCTCTTAAAATCATGCCAAAGATTAAAACAAATGCATGGGAAGAACCCTTAGAATGGTAGAAAAATACTATTGAGAGGCAAAAAGACATAGAAAACATCAAAAATAGAGGTATCGATGGTGGCAACGGTGAATTCACAGTAGCCATCAGATCTGGCTAATCAACGGTCTAGATCTGAGCGGCAAATCACAATCGGCACAGACAGATGGAGGATATCAGCGGAGTCCATATATGTGTTGCGATGATGATCGACGGACTCAACGAGGATCGTTGATCAAGCACACAGATCGATGACCCATGTTGCATCGCAACATCACAATCGACAACCACAATGAAATGCTTACCATGACTCGGGGATATCGCAATATGCGATTGTGATCAATCGCATCACAGTATAGCATCAGAGCAACACCATGGAGCGGGGCTATATACACATATATATGTGCGATCCAATGAACTAGACCTGACAGTTATATAAATATTATCACATAAGATTTGATATCCATAGAAAAGGCATTTTTAATATATTTTGCATATTTTGTTTATTAAATGAAATACCAAGGAGGAAGCGTCGATGTGATAAGCCAGACCCGAAAGGGTTCTTTAAAGTTATTGTATATTGTTTTAGATCTGCCATAAGCCATTTTAAATTAATTTCAATGTTTTTAATGTATTTTTAAAAATAAAAAGGAATTCATGATAAGTGGGATTTCGGGCAGGCCAAAGGCAGAAAGCAGTTTGGACAGGGCTCCACCCAAAACCACACATCGGCTGCCATGTGTCTAGGGTGAGGAGAGCGGAAACCACTCTCATTAGGTAGTTAACCCCCGTACAAAAGGGTCGCCCGAAATAGATCTTAGTCGTTGAATCTGGATCTCCCAGATCAATGGTGCAGATGTGATGTCAGTATACAAAGGTGGATCCGATGGGAGTTCTAAGGCAAATTCTGAAGATTTGAAGTCTGAAATGAAGAGTGTTTTGGGGAATTTCACAGTTTTGCAGTGTTTCTCTATGTAAATAGAAAACGATTGTTTTTGGCACTCTGAAGGATTTCGAAGGCCTGATTACATGTCCTGTAGTACAAGTGGCCACCATCCTTGGAAACATTTAGCAATGATTGCTAATGCTCCAGAAGGGATCTGAGTAGACACATGTCGGGGAGACAGAAGGATGAGAAGCTGAAATGAACAGGCAGCACATTTTGGCTTTAAAGCCACAAACAGAGAGCAAATAGAAGCAAGCAGTATTGAAGGTAGTGCTGAGACAGAGCTAAGATAGAGACAAAGAGTGATTATGAGAGTCTATGTACTCAGAGAAGGCTTGAGATGTTCAAGCAAACTCTTACTGTTGTATTTGTTCTGTATTGAGTCTCAAATTGAGCTCATACTGTTGTAAAACTCTGCTTGAAGACATAATAGAGAGGTCACCACTGAGGCTGGACCAAGAGATGTAGCTCAGGAGCATTGGGTGAACTCCTCATTAAATTTGTTGTGTTATATGTTGTCTATTAGGTTTTTGTTTACTGCTTCATTGTCTATGTATTTCGCAGTCTAATCGATCCATTGTATAAAATAACATAGGCACATCCAAGCACATCAGTCTGTAATACCTTATTAATTGTCTTAGATCTCATTATCAGATCAATTGACTACATGACATGTAACCCTCACTTAGTCAGGGAGGCATCGCTATAATATTGTAGTGGTTGACTATTTTACTAAGTGGGCCGAGGTGATGCCTACATACAATAATACTAGTGAAACAATTGCACTATTTTTTTTCAACCATGTCATCATGTGATTTTTTGTTCCACAATATGTAGTCACGAACCATGGAAAACATTTTGACAAATACATGATGTCTGAACTGACTGCCAAGCTGGTACTTTCCCATGAAAGTTCCATTCCCTACTACCCTCAAGAAAATGGGAAAGTTGGGGCAATCAATAGAGTTCTCAAAATGATACTTCAACGTATGATAAGAGTCCATAAATTAGACTTGCATCTTATTCTTTATGCGGCATTATGGATGTACCAAACCTATATTAGGACTGTTACTGGATTCACACAATTCCAATTGGTTTATGCTCTGGAAGAAATCCTTTTGATTGAATGTTAAATTTGCCCCTCAAAATCATTTTCGAAGTACTCCCTACCACTTCTGTGAAAGAGGAACGTCTCCTACATATGATTCTCTTAGATGAAACCTAATGTGATGCCATAATGGCTAATGATCCCATAATAAATGTATCAAGGCGCAATATTACAAGAGTTTCAAGCCTCATATCTTCTTGGAAGGAGACCTTGTTTTGTTATACGATC
This sequence comes from Pinus tabuliformis, assembly GCA_031772625.1. Classification (NCBI taxonomy): domain Eukaryota; kingdom Viridiplantae; phylum Streptophyta; class Pinopsida; order Pinales; family Pinaceae; genus Pinus; species Pinus tabuliformis. The sequence goes on from CM062814.1 coordinate 463,869,110, forward strand.
AAGATTCTAATAAATTAGGATTATGGAAGTTTGAGCCAATGTAGTTGGGTCAATACATTATCAAACATATTCTTGCTAAAGAGGTCTATGAGCTAGTTGATTTCAATGGAGTTCCCTTGACGCAACCTAGGAGTAGGTTCTACCATAAGAAATATTATGCTTGAGTTTTTTCATAGTGTATTGTGTACATATTGTATATAGGTGTGATTGAGTGTGTCTGTAGTGTGTTCGCTTCTGATTTTCCTAGATTTCTATTAATCATATCTACATTTGGTTTTCATATGTTGGCATCCCTCAAACCATACATTGGTCAAGTTGATTGTGCGAGTCATAGTACTCGGAACCTCTCTTCTGCATCTTGGGGATTATATGATCCAAATGGAAAATTAGTGAGTTTACAAGGGATTTGTATTGGTCGCTATACAAATAACATCATTGAGTATAGCGCAGTGATCGAACTGTTGTCTAATGTTATTACTAATAGTATCTGTCATATAGTTATCATATTCTACTCATAACTTGTAGTACCACAATTGACTAATGTCTATTCGATTAGAAGTAAAAGCATGTTTTGCATGTTCATGAGGGTTCACCTTCTGGAAATATATTTTGATTTCATACATATTTCTATAAATCTAAATACATTGATAGATTCATTGGCTATTCATGTTTTAGATAGACATTTACGACACATGTAAATTAATTCAATACACATCACATACATTGAAAGTAATAATAGAACCATAAGAAACATCGAAGATATATGTGTGTGTGTGTGTGTGTGTCTATATATATATATATACATATACATATATATATACACACACACACACACATATATATATCAAAGTTTTGGTTTTACAAAATTTGTGCCTCAGACACATGTGGCCACACGGCCTAAAATATACATGCAGTCAAAATATGGCTATAATCCTTCTAGTAGACTAATCATATTGCTCATGGTAGCAGGCCATTGCGTGAACCATTTTTTTGCAATCGATGACTGATATATCCAGGCACACCAATAGTATGTGCCTGCAATCTGATAGGAAGCTTTTCGACCCTAGTCTCAGCTATGCCATGGGTCAACCCCTCCATGTGACATTCAAAACTCTGCAGGAGTGTCGGCCACATTGAGATCTTGTCTTACCTCTCACCTCGCTACACCAACCTGTACTATTGTTGGTACTTTTTGTGGGTCTCCTGCAGGATAAAGATAATAAGACACCACAGGTCGAATGGGTCCAATATTTTCATGTGTACATACCAATAGTTTAGTCTTGAATAAATAAAAAATTAAAAAAAAATTGTACAACTTAAAAATCCAAAAATGATCAAAAAGTTTAACCTATGGCACCCCATCACTCACCATCAGGAAGCACAAGCTCCAGGTATCTACAGAAATCCATCCTTGCATATGGATAATCTTCTATCATAATGAGATTCATGCGTAGTCATCTTAATAAGATAGGTGTGAAACTTATTGATGACGGACCTATATGTCTAGACATGAGATCCACCCATATCCTCATCTATGGGACTCTCGTATCTGTGGGATTGAGCACGATATGTTGTGGCCTGAGAAATGGAATCCTTTCTAAAGCAAAAGAAACAAAAATTGAACCATAGAAAAAATTATTTAACCATCCATCTTTTGCCTTAGTTAGCTCCTCTTTCATGTTTACCAGTTCCCTTCACTCTAGTTGAATATTGTCAGCTCCAGACATTCTAGAGTGTACTACATATGTGACTTATTCACCGCATGAAGTGATGCACTAACGGCCAATCTAGAAATAAAAAACAAGATTATTCTTAAAGACGAACAAACTACATACTTAATGTCATTTTTTCCATCCTTAGTCAATTGGGATCTCAGTCGACAATGTGCACTGATGTAATCTTTGACTGTCTCTCCACCACTCCTTGAACTAGATAAAGAGATGGGGGCACCTCACCTTGATAGACCAGTCAAGAAATATATATATTCTACCTATATTTCCAATGTATGTGCACCAAGTCTGAATTATTGTGCTTGAACATCCCATGCATGGATGACACACATAAGTAATTCCATCTGTTGCCTCATACGAGGAATCCAAAAGAATTTTAAGAGTCCAAAATCTCTTAAAGCCTGGATTGTAGCATGATCATTAGCTATAACCAAATCTTGTTCTTCATGTTCTCTTTCCCTCCATATCAAAGTAACTTTGTTCCTATATACACATGAAACATCACAAGAAGGATCTTTAGGACAAATTTCATGCAAAAATCTATAGAAGTTTAGAGGTAAACAAGAAAAAAAAAGTTGGGAATTTGATCAGGTGATCAAATTTTTGCTCAAAAATGAAAGTTCCAAGAAAGTCTTGAAACTAGCATCAATTCAAATTTATTTTCGTTCTAAATCCAAAGACAATCGTTTCATCTCAATCTAACACACTATGCTCAAGTTATCACATGTTGATCAGTTGGCCCACCAACTAAAATTTGACCAGTTCTACTAACTGGACATCTGATTGGGTGACTGTATAGCTGAGTCAACAAGGTGATTGTGTGTACCCTTGGGATAATCATAAGCTGATAAGTGGCATCCTCCAATGTTGGCACATGGTCGAATGTTATTGGTTGAAGGTTTGGTCATTTGGACCAATGGTTGGGTGCCATGTGACCCAATCATGGGCTTCCACGTGGCACCCCGGGGATAGTCAATTTTTGTGGTATGGTCTGACTAAGGTCCAAGATGATCAAACCCCTAACCTCATGGACATCAACAAAGAATTCTACCAAGTGTTCTAGCGGTGTTTCTTATTACACAAAGGCCAAAACTAATATTTGATCTTTCAAATGACGTTATTTGGGAGGAGGGGTTGGGCAGCCAACCCCGGCCCCCGATCATGACCTTGCCACAGGACCATAGGCTCCAACGAAAGGTGAAAAAGGTAAGCAAGCTAGACCATATCTCTCATCCCTTGGTCATATGTCGCTGCAATGTGACCACAACGCACAGATTAAGGCGTTGATGAAAAGGCATTTTAGAGAGGGGCCAAGCTAGGGTCCTTTGGACACCCATGTGACCCAACACCAGGATTTCATAGGCCCGGAAGCAAGGGAAGTCCATTGTCCCACCCCTTGGCCCTATGGGCACAAATGTGAGCACACACCCATGTTTTAAGGGCTAGGCAGGCAGGGATAGACATTAAGGCCCAACCCGCAACCTTATGTGGCCTATATGACCACATTTTTCGGTCTTAAGGGGTTATTGGTTAGATTAAAGTTCCAACAAATTGCACTGGAAGAGGGAAAAAATGTCACTCTGTTAGTAAAAAACAGGCTGAAATTGTAGGACAATTAGTCTGTTGGTCTAATTTGGATGGTTAACAATAAAACTCATGGGATAGCTTGTCAATTCATATCTCATTGCGTTTTTTACGAAATTGAGCTCAAGAAGAGTCTACCTATGGGTTTTTGGATATTTTGGATCTAATGATTACCTCTAAATGTTGATTTAAGCACATACAAAGAGTCTTTGTACAGGTTGAAGACCAAGGGTGTATGGATCAATCAGGTTTTTGAAGCAGTCCTGGAAGGTGCTTGAGCATGGAGAAGGCCTTGTAGGGGTTTTCTCACCTTCAGAAGTCTACTACAATAGTTGTTACTTGTAAGGTTCGGCGCATGTTTAATTTTCTCATTACGTCATCTTGAGGGAAGTTTTGTTTATGTTCTTCAATGTGGAACTAAATTCAGCTCATATGCTCATATAAGCTCATTTCATTTGGAGTATAGGATCTTTGTAGGAGATGCCTTGTATTTCTACTTTATGTGAGAGTTCTTTGCAAGAGAAAATTACCTTGTGGAGGTAATAGCCACACGTTTTCACCAACAAACTTTTATGTACTCCTTTTCTATGGAGTGGTCTATCTATGTTGGTAGGCCTGGATATGTAGTCGAAGAGGGGTGAACTCTGTAAAAAAACCCTTTGTTATGTTCTTCATGATTCCTATATGAGTTATGTGATATTATGTTGCTTGTATTAACTTTACATGTGAATACTAACTCGTGACTTGACGAGACATTTAAAAAGAAACATGTTTTTGTGTCAAGACCCATTATTACCTTGCAAAGCATCGGAATGGTCCTTGCTTATTTGTTTATTTGATTTTGGAGAAGAGGAAAAAGACACCTCCTCCATTTTCAGATTAGATTGGTATCGGAGCTTCATCTGACCAAGTTGCAAGAATGGGAAAAGAGAGACTCCAAGAACTGGAGGAGCAGAATTTGGCTCTTTGTATAGAGAAAATTGAATTAAGATGAATGATAGAGATTGCTAAAGAGGAGAAGAGGCATATGTGCCTACAGTTGCAGCATGTACTAAAAGAACTAGTTGCTAAAAGTTCCACTCTTGTGATAGCAAAATATTCCTATATAATGAAACTAGTATGTAGTGATGGTTATAACAGTGTTTATGGACCATATGAGGAAGGTGATGCATGTGCATTTTGAAAGAATCTCAAAGATTCTTACCATATCCCAATTGATAAGAGTGGGTGGCTAGAGTCATATGTAATGTTGTTTTCATCATAAGATCCTGAAAATATGAATGGCAAGTTGTTGACGGTGTTGAACTTGCCAACATGTCAAGGGGTTCTCCCTAATAAGAAGTCCCAATTAGACCTCGGGCTATTTGGTGTAGGAGTCCCAATAGTGGGTCGTAAGGTAATGCCTTGAACACGATGTCGCATAGAGGCAAGTAAGATAACTCTATCAGTAGCAAGGGTGTGATTGATGCAATGAGTCAAAGAGGGTGTATAAGAAGTTCTAACACATAAAGGGAAGATGAGGGTGAAGGTGAGTTCCAGGTTGAAAGGGATTAGTCCCAACTCAGCTAGGAACACACAGCATAAAAGGACATGCACAACTTCTGGCAGAGCAGTCCACTTAGATGTAGTAGTCACAACATACAAGGTAAGATAACATGTACAACACTCATGGATCAGTCTGAGACAAATGCTACTATTCTTACAACAAGGTTCATGTGATAGATCTGTCTGGTGTCTGACAGAGCAGTCGACACGAACAGGACAACATTAACAACATATACAACTCATTAACAACAAGATTCATATAATTGCCTAAAAATCAGTTCATACACAAATATATAAGTTAAACAACATATATCATTAAGGAGACCAGGGTAGTCCAACTATAATAACATCATATGCATGAAAATGTGTTGGATCTTATTAGATAAAGAAGTGTAAGTCACTTTCATACAATAAATCCATGTAAACCTACTAGCCACAATAGTGGAATGTTACAACCACATCTACCTGCTCCTCCAAAGAGATGAACTAGCTCTATGCAATGGAGAAACCAAGGCGAGTTACAATATTGTCCAAGCTTTATCCAAGATAGTCTTATCAGAAGCTTGGCTGACCAAAAGCCTCTACAATGAGTTATGAGAGACTACTTATAGCAAAGGGTGGGGTGAGCCTTGACATTCCTCTTTGTGATAGTTCAACTACCCTCATGACTCTTCACCTTCTCTATGACTATTACATTCAACCATTGACACTTGACTTACACTTGACATGACTCAACATTACAATGCACATGTACTCATGTGAGACAAAATGGCTTGAGTAAGCCTTGCAATACATCATTGACACTCGGTCTATTGTGATGAGACCAACTCTTTGACATGCTTATAATGGTGAAGGTGGTGAGTTGATGCCAAGCTTGGTCGTCTGTGATGGTGTGCATGCACCTCATGGTGACATCTTGCTGAAGTGAACTCTTACCTCCATTGCAACTGGTGCATTGGTTCAGCCCCTTCATCCAAATCATTTCCTAACATGCACATGGTCTTCCTGAGTATAGTTGAACTAGCAACACACTGATGCATAGTGTTTGTACTGATCTTCAAGTGTGTGCTAGTGGTCATGCACATCAGCTTACCAAAGTAAATGTTCAGCCCCGATTGGACTTGCTTCTTGTCTTTGCCTTGGTGAGTGTTTTGAATAGGTTGGATTGCATGCGTGCAATCCACGACATGCATGTTGTTCAATCCCTTGCATGCGATCAACAACACTGGTCACCATGTCTGCTTTGTGTCAGCTGCTCCGATGGATCCTTAATTTGTACAGGCACAATTTCATCTATGAGTGCATGTTGCATCCACTGCTATTCCTGTTCCTATTGCAACTCATTCATCTATCTATGCAACTTCACGTTCTTCTTGAGTTGCTCCTTCAGCACATGCAACTCCTTCTTTGTTCCATCTTCTGCCTTCACACAATCTTCATGTCACACCATCACTTCATATCCAGAGTCTCCAAAGTCGCTTTCATCATCAATGGACCTTCTTAAGATTGCAACCTTATTCTGCCTTTGTGTTGTCAACAACCCTCTTCTTACATTCATTACATAAGGTATGTTGTCTTCAATTTTTGTTCATGATGTTGCTCGGTATCATATCTTGATGTCCTTCTCTATGAACAACTTGATGTATTCATGGGCAGGAAATTTTTTGGACACTTGATCAACTGTATCCCCAAGTGTTCTCTGAACAATGTATTCATCTTTTCTCTCTTGGAAACCATTGTACATGTACTATTGAGAGGCAGATGAACACCTGGGATGCCTAGAGACATGGCACCACTCATGGAAAGCAATCTGTTAGTGGAAAACTAAAATGAACATGAGAATGGACTTATAACATACCTGGGTGCATGATCATGAAGGATGTGCAATTTCAGTCAGGATGTCAGGAGATCGGCTGCCATGACTGCACAAGGCATAGTCTGGGCTATTGGGAGACTAGATGACTATTGGAACTACGTAATGCATAGTCTATTCTGGTTGCTGACTGCTAGGATTGTGCAATGGGCAATTCCATCAGGGAAGGACTGCTAGCCTGGGGACAGATTTGCAAAATTTCTTGGGTCAAGCAATCGCTATCCTCCATAAATGTGCAAAACAATCCTAGATGCTAGTGCTAGGCAGGAATTCACAAATCTAGAGAGGAAGGTGAGCCTTCCTTCCCCATATTGCGCAATGCAGCCTTGGTGAAGGCATAGTCTGGGCAAAGGTTGGCCTGACTCACCGACGGGCAACTAAAAGCAACTAAGTGAGTAAATGCATGGCAACACTAACTAATAGTAGAATTGATTGACAGTGCATGCAAAACATTAATGAAAGATCCAACAAACAGATCAACATGCATGTGGGTGAGGTAGTTCACTGGTTGGGTAAAATTTCATGCAAAACAGTTTCATGCGTGCAACAATAGTGAGATAGCAACGAAAATTGAAACAGAGCTAGGACAAGCTAGTATATATGTAAATGATAGCATGTGTTCAAAGAAATCAAGAACATAGTACTCCCACAAGAAAAAACACAAAAAGCGACAGAAATGCAGCAGAAGTCATGGGAACTGGGCTTACCCAAAAACAGGTGAGTTGAATGTGTCAACTACTCCTAGATGTGATGTGGGATGTCAAAGCTACAAGGTTGATGTGAGTAATGAGCTCTGCAGTGTTCGGTTGATGAGTTTTGATAGCATTGAGGTTGTGACGCACATACCATGAATCTATAAGAAGCGACACTTGGTGGGAGGTTTCAGAATTTCTCTTGGCATGTAACCTCCAACTACCAAACATAGATCCCTGAAACAAGGGGCTTTTGATGCTGCCTTTGGAGAAGAAGCCCATGCATGCAAGATTTCTTTGCTCAATCCCGGAGGGAACCGGTCAACTCAGTTTCACATGCAAGAGACTGCTCGACTGTTGGAGAAAAAATGCGCAATTTTAGCTGGGAGCTGGGCTTGCTACACAGGAGATTCATGCAATTTCTGGCGTAGAGCAGCTGACTGCTACCCATATTTATGCAAATTCTAGGTTGAGCAGCCTTGCTGGGGAAATTTGCGCAAATCCTTCTGGGAGCGTTGGCAGGCAGGATTGCGTAATCCTAGAGCCCAGCAGGCTGCCAGAGAGGATTGCGCAATTTCTAGAGGGAAGGCGGCTTTCCCTCCATAAATGCACAATTTTCAAGGGGAAGTTACTAAGCCTGCAGCTGGACCAAGTCTAGGCCTATGAGGGGAATGGATCAAGTTGTGACCGATAGGCTGCCTTTGTGCAAGAAAGACATTGAAGCTTGTGAACTTGACGAAGCAAGGCAAGTTGTTGTGAAGGTTGGAAGGGAGGCTCCAAAACGAGGATATGGAAAAATTTTGGATGGTGGTTATAGCTGCTACAAAACTTGGCAACAAAATGGTAGAACTCCAACTCTCTGAATGGACCTTGTTCATGAAAAGCAAGTCTAACACCTCCAGAAGAATTGTTCAGTTTTCATCTCATCTTGGTTTTATAATAACTTGATTATAATATGTAGCATCTGCCAAACCCTTGGTCGATTGAGATACATTCCAAGCCAAGGCAACATAGTTGTTTCGATTGGGGTTGAGGGGTATATAGGTGCACAATCAGTATAGTCATCAGAGTCTTAGTTTCATCTCTCGTGTTTCTCCATTGCCAGAATGTAGGGAGAGTACCCCAGTGGAGTCACATAGGAACATAAGCAAGGCTCCACTGCTAGCGAGCCTGGTTAGTACCTCGGTGGAGTTACTCGCATCACCTACCTTCATAGGAAGCCTTTCTCTTCTTTCGCCTTATTCATTTTTCATTTTGAATTTTTGACTTTTCATTTTTTCATTTTTCACTGTGCATAGCACTTATTCATTTCAGCAGTGAGAGAGGGATCCCGACTTGTTAAGAGCAGAAGAGGTTGTTTTAGTAGAGAAGTAGTTTATTGTATCTATGATGTGCCTGTTAAGGTTTTCCTCCTTACATTACTCTACTTGACTGAGCTAACAAGGGTTAACCAAAAAAAAATTGACTAGAGAAGGTGACACTAGTTAGAAAGCAAACGTTTTGTTTACACCAAGGTTCACTTCGAACAGTACGTATTTTCTTTCGACGTATCATGGACTAAAAGTAATAAGCTCATCATACAGAGGAAAGATGATAGATAACCAAGTAGTGATAGTTGTACAAGCCCTCTTGTACTTTACCCAGCTCGCTTCAAGAGTCATACATGGTTTCATGTAAAACTAACATATGAACAAAAAAGCAAATGAACTAAAAATCAACAAAGAAAAGCAAGCGCAGAAGAAAAAATGAAAGCGAAGCAAGTAAAAAAATAAGAAAGAAAACAAACAAGCAAACAAAGCATGTAAGCAAACAAGCATGCAAGAAAACAACTGAAAGCAAACACTACTCCTACTCCTATACTAATGGTACATGGGCCTGATCACGTGAAGTGATACTTCCAATGCAGCCACCGGCGCATTCATAGACCCATGTTGGTGAAGTCTTGGTCCATGAGCAACCTAGTTGTGTGAACCAGCAAGAAAGAAAGATATAACAATGAAGACAACCACACTTAGTGATTCAAAGTGCCCACGAGACATAAGTGAGTGCATGTGCATGACGGGTAGTCCGCGAACTTATCATGGTGTTTTGTGACACTATGTGCAACTTTGAAGCATAATCGCAATCTTGATTGTGGCATGCAAGCAAACAAAAGAAACAAAGATAACTTGCATCACACATGAGTGCTTGCAATGTAAGACTCCTCCAATGCATGAGCAATGGGATCGCATAGTTTAAGTGGAGGAAGTAAAATATGAGTGTTAGATTGATTTTGAGTGCATACAGATGAGTGATGAGGATCCTTGAGTGTTTGAATGATTTCCTAACTGGAAGTGAAACCAACCTCAAGATAGTGAGGGCCTGACATAACCATCAGCTTGGGCTTAAGTGCCTTGACGGACTGTGGGGTTTCAACTTTGTTGTCAGTTTGATCTTCATAGACTAGTGGCTTAGACAAATTAATGAGTGAATCAACATCGTGATCAGATGATGACGTGAAGAGATCACAACAACCAATATCAGAAAATTTAGGATGTTGGTCAACATCCTTATGGTTTGATGAATCACATAGAGGGGTAGATGAAGAGGAAGGATGTTCACCCTCTACATTTCTGGAAAAAGCAGATGAAATATCAAGGGGATTTCCAATAAATGATTGGTCCTCTCCATTTTTGGATGATGGGCTAACATACGGTGTGCCATGCAAAAGATCAAAAATGGGTGCATTCGTAGATGAAGACGCACATGAGAAATCATGGATGGCAGGTTCACCAATGATGTTAGGAAAGAATGGAAGGAAGGGAGTCATCCTTCGCTAAGTGTTGATGCTCAATCTCCCACTCATACTCTTCATGAATGAAAACACATGTTGGTTGTGCAACACCAACTCCGTTAGTGGGTTGTTCCTCATTCACAACAACTGAAGAGTCTCGAATGGCCGAACACAAGACAACATCATCCAGAGCAAAACCAAGTTGTGAAGATGGAGGTCATAGACAAGAATGCATATGAGGACTCGAAGGATTCACAACCAAATCTGCGTGAAAATTGAGTGAAGTTATGTTTGGAGGGTGTGAAGAATGAATAGGTGCGTCATCATGATCCTCAACATCACTGGGCTGTGGTGGAGCTGTTGAATAAGAGGAAGGCGGATAGACAATTGAAACAGTTCCCACTTCCACATGAGATTTCATAGCTCCATCAACGAAGAATGTTGAGTGATGCTTGATCTCAAAATTTCTCTTGGGACGGGCAGATTTCTTAAGGCAGTACTTGAACCAATCCCAAAGATAAGAAAATGTCATCCGGCTCCTCGGAGCTTGAAACTACAAGGCATGGAAGCTGCCAAAAATCAATAATGGATTCATGCAGAGCCCTCTGTTGCTGTAACAGTTTCTAGTCAAGATTGTCTCGATCAAAATGATAGAATGTGTCTTCAATAAGATCACATAAGTGCTCAAATGCATGCACGGTGTTGGTAGGTAGACTCAGCACCCAAAAAAATGGAGATTCGTGAAGTGTGTATGTAAGAAGAAAACCAGCTTGTACGTCAGATAACTCATCTTCATCATCAATCATGGCAAGAAAGTTATGTAAGTGCTCAAGCCAGGCCACTTCACCTTCACCATCATATGTATGAGTGGATAAGAGATTGAAAAGCTTCTTTGAGATGGAGACATATTCACAATTCGAAAAACACCTTAGGGGAAGAAGAGTTCAAGACTCCATGAATGATATGCAAAGGATCAAAATTGGATGAGAGGACACATCTTGTCATCAGGCCCTCCTTCTAGCACTATAAATGTTGATGGTGTTGGAACCCACCAACATGTCAAGGAGATATCCTCAGTAAGAAGTCCCAATTAGACCTCAGACCATTCAGTGTAGGAGTCTCAATAGTGGGTTGTAAGGTAATGCTGCGACCGAGATGTCACACAAAGGTGTTGAAAATGGCAACAAGAAATGCTAAAAATAGAAGTGCTAAAAATAGTACTGCTAAAAATAGCAGTTTGGGTACCAGTGCTGGATTGGGCAACAGGGAATGAAAAATGGAAGTGCTAAAAATAGAATTCCTATTTTTAGCAGTTCTTTGTGGATTCCTATTTTAGTCAATCCCTGGACTAGAAATAGGAAGTGGGATTCAAATTTGATATTAACAGCAGTTTGAAAATTAATTAATTAATTAATTCATCTTGAGTTAATTAGTTAAGGAAAATCAAACTTGAAGTCTATGTGAGGACATGCAATAGTTTATCTATTAATTGAGGAATTTATCCATCAGTTAAAGAGATAAGGATGAGTTTTAATATTGAGTTGTAATTAGTTGGCTCAGTTAACAAAGTCAAGTCCAGTTAGATTAATTTAACAGTTTGTTAAATTAATGAGAGTTTAGTTAGTTAATGTTTGCATGCATCTAACTACTATATTTCAGATAACTAAGTATTCACTCATGGATAACTCATGCATGTCAGTTCAGTCAGAGACCCAGTTGAGATCAGATGGAGGGACAATGTACTATCAATTGCTAGGATATTCCTTGGTGAATATTCCTTGCATGAAAAAGGAATATTATTCCTTATGGATTGCACAGTTGGAGCTGAGGTTATAGTGAGTGTGTGAAGAGGCCAATTCACACAAATGGCTGCACTAGACCCCAATCAAAATTGCACAAATAAATAGGAGGCTTGGAGGGCAAATCAGGAGGTTTGAGAGAGGCCTTTGACTATCTATGAGTAGCAGAGGTGTTGCAGACAGAGCAGGATAGCTTTTGAGATGATTCTTTTTGTAATACTGGTTATATTTCCACTTGTATGATAATACAGATATGGGGTTTTAGGCTGGTGCTTTACCCTAGTTATATCTTCTGTGTTATGTGTGTTTGATTTCTCCATATCAGTTATATGTGTTCTTATCGATGTTGCTCATGTTCGATTAAGCTTTTGCTAAATTGGTTGTAGAAGTAGTTAAAGTATTTTGCTTTAGTCTATTGTATTATCAGGTGTGTCAGCTGGATAAGTCGTTCATGCATACAAGACCGACGTCCCTAGTATCTAATGATATCTAGCGACAAGCAAACCAAACAAATTCTATCTTTCTCTAAATATGCAATTTATAGATAAAGGCAAACAAGTGTTTTAGGCCTACCTTGGGTCTAGTGCAAGTTTGTGGAAGCCACGCTCCATTGATCCAAATGAGCTTCCTTGTAAAGAATCTACAAACACAAATAAGCACACACATTAAATAACACCTGGAAAACCAATATAATAAAGCATATTTATCATGATGATCAAGGAATTCATGAAACAAATCACATAAGACAATTTGTTGAGAAAAATGAATCTGATTGTATTAACTTAAATCAAAGAAGAACTTTACAACCTTGGTGCCTTGATGTTGTACAAGCTCCTCCCAGGGTCCAGCAAGAATCTCCTCTACTTTGACAAGTTTCACTCTCTTCCCATTGAAGCCAAAAGGTATGTAATCTCTCCTCTCAAGCTTAACTAGGAAGTCTCAATTCCAACAACATTTACCCTAAAAAATGTTCAGCTTCTAACCTCTCTAGCAACCAGCCCAATGCCTTAATTTGTAGTGCAATGGAGGGAAGTTACTAGGTCCACCTTCAAAGGGATAAAGCCCTCCTTCAAAGGGATAAGCTCCTCTCATCAAGGGATTAGCTCCTTTATTTTTGGGATGCATGAACCACCTAGGAGCGAACCATCCATGTCAAGATTCCTTCTCGAATCATCCAGAATTAACAACAAGTGAGTTTTTAAGAATAAACTTGCGCATTTTTTACTTTCACAGGGGTCCACACCCACTCCTTTAGAGACAGAGCGGGCAGGTCCGCAGGTAACATGAACAAGCGGTGCGGGACCGCAGGCAACAGTGAGAGAAAGCGCAAAACCAAAGCTTTATTGATTTTTAAGGTCTTTCTCTCATTTTCAAAGCTTGACATGAAGAGCTGAGGTTTGAGACTTGCTAAGGAGGACAGTATGAATGATGATAGACCCATATTGACTGCAAATAGTCATGGTGACAATATTTTGTGTAACAGATTGCCCCCTAAAGTGTGAAGTCTGTAGTAGATGAGGATTTCATTTATCATCTAAGAATAGTGAAGTACTTTATCATTTCGAGGATCATCTTGTGGAGAGCCCAGTTGGAACCTGTAAAAACATTCAATGCAAAATATATATATGAGATCATATCATCGCTGAGGTAGGCATTCCCATACTCAGATAAAAACTGACTAGAAAACTAACTACTGCTCTGATATAGGAATGACCTTGTAATACATCACAAGTATAGACACATGTAGACACAGTATGGATGCAGCCATCTGTTTATGAATAGTCCATTGTATAATGAATACAAAATTCCTCGCAGCTTGGATGGTGGAAACTAGATCCAGGGTCTTGATTTCTACTTCCCGAAATAGTACGATTCTAACCATGTGAATGAATGTGTCGAAGTCGAACATGGTAGAAACCACTTGATTACCAATCACTAATGTAAACTATTAACAAGTGTGAGAGAAACCACCAGTAATGTCAATGGCTCTCAAAGTACTCAGTACAATCCATGAGATGTGAATAGATATGTTGATGTCGAACATGTCACGGAATCCTTTGATCGAAGGTCAATGATGCAACCTATCATCGAAGGCGAGAAACCTGCCATTGAGGCATGCATATCCCAAGGTATTGACAATTTCTAGATCATCTTTCTAGATAATGAGCTGAAGTCGATAGAAAGTGATCCGTCGTAGGCAAGCCCATAACACGAAATCATAGATCAAATTTGAAGAAATTTAGTTGCAAGGACTGACTCAGGGATGGTCAATATGGATGACAGAGATTTTGCAGATGAATGGTTTATTTTCACTGACCTCTTGAACACATAACGACACAGCAGATGGCTTGGTGACAATTGACCCAAATTTAATACCCAGAAACCGGCTAAAGACTTTCAATATGGTTTGATCAACTAATAGGCAAAGGATTTCCTAACCCAGGTGAATAAAAGTGTCGTGTTCAAAAGTTGTTACAAAGTATGACAAACAGGCTCATTTTTCTCTCTTTTCCCCCACCATTTCTGGCAAGTACCTCTTTATTTTTTACAAGCTTTAGGAGGATAACATTTTCTTGATTATAAGCTTATCCTTTGGATGAGTCCAACTTAGTTTAAATTTGAACCTTAAGAAGGAACGGTCTGTTCCTATTTGTAATTGAACAGGTCCATTACTGTTAAATTTTAACGAGTCCAATATAGGAGAAACTCGACGTTTTTCAATTTTAGAGAGTCTGAAAAAACTTAAGAAGACTCCATGGTTGTCCTTTTTCGTAAATTTATGTCACCCAAGCCTGAAAAAGTATAAAATAATACTTGAGAGAATCGCTTGATCATTACGACCAAGGAGTACTTTTCATAATTAGTGCCTCTGATCTGAAAAAGTAAAAGAGTGACCAATGACACATCGTTTTATAACCAATATCGAACTTGAAACGACAAAAATCCGGCAATATTTTCATTTTTTTAAGGTCAGAAAAGGGCTGTAAGTGGACCATCTTTTTAGTTCTGTTTTAATGAGCTCAAAAAGAAAAACTCGGCAATCTTTTCATGTTTTAGGAGTCAAAAAAGAGCTTAAAGGTGACTCTAATGTTTTTTCGTCAAAAATGACCAACTTTGCCTAAAAAATAGGTTATCCTACACAAAACCTCAAACATTACTCATACCTGTTTAAAATGGATAAAAATGCTTCAAAAGTTACCTCCTTAAAGTGAAAAATAAAAAAATAAAAAACTCATTTATTCAAAAAAGCTTATAAAAAGGGCTTTTGTAAATTCATTTTTAACGTTTGACTTCAGAGTGAGAAAAGAAAGCTTTTGGTCAGAAACTTCCCGTGAATATTGCGGAAAATCCTTCTGTTGGAATCGAACGCTGTCTCCTCTAGGTAATCCACATCATCCTACTCTTTCATTTCATCCATTTGAAAATTGTTTTTAGGGCTTTATTTTGTTTTTTAGGAAATTTTTTAGGTTAAAACCCGTGCGCGGGGGTCCGCAGGCATAACACAGGTAACCTATGGACCCCGACCTTTTCATAAAAGGAAAAAAGTCAGGGGTTCGCACCTGCCATGAAGGCAAAGTGTGGACCCACGCACTGTCTCTAATAGAGAGGGTGCAGTCCCCACGGCAAAGGTTTTTAAACCTAAATTTTTCAAATTCCACCCAAAAATTTTGATTTTAGATATTCTAATCCGCCTTTTTATTGAATGTAGTGTATACATCATGCTTGATTGGCGGGAATGGGAGCACGAGGATGTAGATCTCGCCGCGATTAATCATCAACCTTCGGTTGATGCATTGAAGGCATGCGGCTTATACAAATTCTGGGCCATACCTGGCATGAGGGCCCAGGTGGACTTTTTGTAGTGGCTGGTAGAGAGATGGAATATACAGGACTAGTGCTTCTTTGTTGGTGGTCACCAGCTCGAAATGGAGCTGGAAGAAATTTACTTTTTGATTGGTTTACCTAAGAGAGGTGAAAATTTGACTCTATTCGGGACTAGGCCAGGTGGCCAGTCTGTCGATAGCCTCCGGCTAGAGTTTTGTAATGACCAAACTAGAGACAAAGGGATAGATATCAAAACCATATCCCTTCCTGAGCTCAAAGTGATTGTGTTTACTGTTACCAGGCTCTGTAGAAGCGCAACACTACATATAGCCACTGGATCCCAAATGCAGATGGCAGTAGACTGCTTTCGAGGCACCATCTTCAACTAGTGCAAGGCTGTGTTGGCTGATATAAAAGGCCAACTAACTAGAGAAAAGAACGGAAAATTGAAGACCTTTGGATATGGTGCTTTACTTGTGAGCTTTGGTCCCACAACATCTTACCATTGGAGCTAGACTTCCCCAAGAGCCCAAAATGATGCACTGGGTTGCAGTTATGGCTCGTCATCCTGAGGAGGGAACAGAAGTCGTTCGATTCACTCCTGAGTATTTTCATTGGTTGGAGAACCAAGTTTTTGCTATTCAGGACTTTCCTTATGCTGGGGTAGATTATCATGGTGACCCAGACATGGCTCTTCCACCAGGAGAGCAATGGGATGACTAAGGTAAAATCATTTTCAACATTTTCTAATTTAATTTTTTTATTTGTTTTTATCTCATCCAAAAATTGATAGTAAAAGTTTCAAATGCATATGTAGGTCCATGGAAACTAGCCACTCTCTAGCCCTATGAGAGGAAACAACCAGCTGTAGCAGCACCAGCCCCACAGGACGAATCTACAAAGACCTTGGCCGAATTGGAGAGTCATCTATAGCGTTTGACAGCAGACATTCCGGAGACTAGCATAAATGACATTCCTCTTAGGCTATAGTGCTATGTGATTGGGGTCCTAGGACCTTTCAGGAGGTTCCTTTGTAGGGTGGCCCGTACAGTGGTTTCTTACCGTGATCATCACCAGTGATAGGATGATCGCCTGTTGTAGACACATATGACATTTTTGCTTTTTGTACTATCATTTTTGCCAATCATAAGGTGTTTTTAAACCTATGATTGAAGACGATGTATATTTGACACACTTCTATGCTATACTATATCACTATTACTAGCTTATCTTGTAAAACATGTTATGGAATGTTTTTAAATTTACTTGTATGATTATTGCAAATGTCTACTTAACATTCGAGAAGCAATTGCATCTGCTAATGTATTTAAATATCTTGGAATATGCTGATATTCAATATAGTCAAATTCACATTCCAAGAGACAAACTCTCAAAAATAATCTCAATAACATTGGATTTCTAATGGCATACACTCTATTAGGCTGTAACACAACGAGTTCAGAATCTAACCTCACTATCAAACTCTGAATCCCAAATGAGATAGATTCAGATAATAACTCAATCACTGCACTATAGTCAGCAATGTTATTCGTTGTTTGACCGAGGCTTACCCCATGCATAGATACCAACTCGTCAGAGGGCGAATAGATAACCCAAGCTGCGGAAGAAATGTTTCATGTATTACAACAAGCACCATCAGCAAAACCAATATATGTTTGGAGAGGCATCAACATCTGCAATATCAAGAGTAAAATCAAGATAAGCAGGAATAATGACAAAAAACACTCTCTAAGCTAAGCACACTTTTTAATCTAAAACACACCAGCTAGAAAGAAAACTAACCTAACTAAAAATTTCCACACCCAGATTCAAGCATAATACCTCTTCAGGTAAAGACCATTTCTGGGTTTACCTAAAGAGACCCCATCAAAGTCTACCAATTCATAGGCCCCTTTTGTCAGCTTTCACTTAACAACATAAGGACCATGCCACATGGGTACGAATTTTCTAGTGCCTAATTTATCATTTTCTTGATCGTACAATAAGACTAGGTCTCCTTCCGAAAAATTACGAGGGGTAACATTTCGATCATACTGAGCTTTAATACGTTTGGCATGAGTTTCTATTGCTAATGTAGCATCACGTCGATTCTCATCTAGCTGAGCCAAGTATAACAAACTTTTTTCCTCTTTGCAAGTGGCTGGAAGTAATTCGATGGCCATTTGCAATGACGGGATTTCGCATTCAATGGGTAACATAGCTTCTAGACCATAAACTAGTTGGAAAGGAGTGAAACCGGTTGACGTTTTTACTAAGGTTCGATATGCCCAAAGCGCTGAAAATAGCATGTTATGCCAATTCGACCTATGAATCCCAATGATTCGTCATATCATGATGACTAGAACTTTGTTGATGGCTTCAACCAGACCATTAGCCTGTGGATAATATGGAGTTGAACTATCGTGATGCAAGCCAAGTTGGTCTGTAAGTTCAGTCATCATAATATTTCAAAAATGATGCCCATGATTAGTGATAATCGCTTGTGGAACACCAAACCTAGCAATTATATGATTGAACATGAAAACCACAGCAGTTTTACCGTCTGCCTTAAATGTAGGCATCACCTCGGCCTAATTGGTAAAATAATCTACCGCAAGGATAATATACACATGCCCCCCAGCCGAGTGAGGGTTACATGTAATAAAATTGATACGCCATTTCGAAAAGAGACTGAAGGCAATTATAGGGTGGAGAGGAGCGGGTGGAGTGCGCATCTTTCGATCAAAAATTTGGCAGTTGTGGCATTTTTGGACCGCATTAATACAATCTTTAAACAAAGACGACCAGAAATAGCCAGCGCGCAATATCTTTTGGGCTGTGGAAAACCCAGACATATGACCGCCACACGCTCTAGAGTGATAGTCATTTAGAACCCTTTCAGCTTCCTCATGAGTTAAAAAATGTCGGAAAACAGAGTCCGCCCCACGACAATAATGTGTATCTCCAATAATTTTGAATTTTTGGGATTGGAATCGTATTTTCCGACGTTCTGATCTTGAAATTTTTGGCCGAAAGGATTGGGTTTGGAGATAAACTATGATATCCCCATACCATGGATATAAAGTGTTGATTAGAAACAAGGATTCGTCCGCAATGGGCTCCTCCGCCACAGTTTCTGTGTCAGCACGCGGGAAGTCACACATCAACTCCGCAAAAACTAAAGATTTCTTCGACTTAGAATTTTCAAATTCCAAGTCGAACTCCTGCAGGATCACAATCCATTTGGAGTACTTGCCCCCTAGCAATTGTTTGGTCAAAATTTACATCATAGGGTTGCAATCAGAAATTACTATAGTTTTGTGTAGTAAAATGTAATGACGAAAACGTTGGACAACTTGAACAACTGCCAATGCCAATTTCTCCACATGTGAATATTTTAGCTCAGTTGGATTTAAAGTTCGACTAAGGTAATATATCACATGTTCACTACCGAATTCATCTTCCTGAACTAACACCATTCCAATGGTGGAATGCAAGGCGACGAGATATAAGAAGTAGTCCTGGTTGTAGTTGGGAGGATGCAATAATGGTGCATGGGTTAACGCATGTTTTAGTTCATCAAAAGATTTGTTAGATATCTCATCCCAAAAGAATGGAGTATTATGTTTCAACAACCGGGTAAAACCCTTTGTGATCTCGGCATAGTTAGGAATGAATCGACGTAAAAAGTTTGCTTTCCCGTGCAAACTTTGGAGTTGGCGAAGACTCGAAGGAGGAGGAAATTTGACAATAGCTTCAACCTTCGAGGGATCGACGTGAATTCCGACTTTCGAAACAACGAACCCCAATAACCGACCCATTTCTATACAGAAAACACACTTGTGTGGATTCAACCTAATTTAATAATGCCTACACCTCGATGTAATGAATGAGTAGGTAAATCATCGAGATAGGGTTGCACAATGTGCTTGATGTCATGAAATGTGTAAGACATGGCTCTTTGAAAAGTTGCCCCAGCATTCTTGAGCCAAAAAGGTAATTTGCAATAAGAAAATGTCCCCCATGGACAAATGAAAGTCATTTTTGGTTGATCAACAGGTAGAATATTTATTTGATTGTATCCTGAAAAACCATCCATGAAGGAGAATATTTCACTACCGGCACAATCATCAATGATTTGATCGATATAGGGAGTTGGGTAATTGTCTTTTGGACAGGCTCGATTAATATCCCTATAATCGATACATATTCTTATTGTTCCTTGCTTTTTGTTAACAAGAACAATATTTGATACCCAATCTATTAACGGAATTGGATAAATGAAACCTGCTTTAAGTAATTTTTCAACTTTTGCTTTAATAGCAGCAACTTTTCGCGGGTGGATCTGACGCAAACGTTGCCGGACAGATTTAGAATCTGGGTAAGTTTTTATTTCATGAACAACAATCGTTGGGTCAATTCCTGGCATTTTCTCATATGACCAGGCAAATACATCGCGAAATTCTTGAAATAGGGCCTTATATGTTTGAATTTCAATTTCCGTACAAGAGGCACCTATATGAATGTTTTCAACAATTCCAGGCTTAACCGAAATGTCAATAGGAATAGTTCGAGAAATATTTCCCAAATTTAACTCGAAATCAAGATTTTTCATTCGATTCTGAGGTTCCTTGACATAATCAGTCGTAAAAATAGATGAAAAATCATTTTCAAAGTGATCAATCTCAGGTAAAAACGAAGATCTATGATGAAGATCTTCCCGTGGTAAATCATCAACACACATGATTTCACGAATTTGCTCATCAGTGTAAACAAGTTCGGAAAACGTTGTTGAATCTAAGTTTGATGTTGAAAGTGATTCTTCATGGACCACATTCATTAAGTCAATGTCGGTTGAAGAAGGGTCAGAAAGCGACTGCACGGCCTGATACGCAATTTCATATGGACTCAAAGGCATAACATCACCAAATGAATCTATCTCAGATTCGGAAGGTACGATCCAAGGATCATCATAAACAATAGTGTCAGATGAAATCATATGAATGGTTGCAGTAGAAGACGATGCGTTGATAGTATGGAAGGAAAAGTTCCTAGTAAACCAGAATCTTTAACTAGTCCCACTCCAACATCCTTATAAGGGATAGTTGTTTTGCTGACATGCTGAATACTTTTAGAAGAGGTTGGGTCGGATGAAAAGTAAGTCAGCTGGTCTATAGTTACGGTCTTTCCATTATGAGGGAACTTTATAAGCCGAAATACCGATGAAACAACAGCTATCATAGCGTAAGACCAACTACGACCCAAGAGAAGGTTGTAATCTAGAGGGGCATCAACCACCTCCACATCTAGATTAATAGTTTTGCCTTCAACCCCTATAGGTAAATCCTATAGAATGCCAAAAGGATGGAACCCACGGCCATAAAATGCCTTTAGAAGCGTCGGAGATTGATTAAGTGTAGGAGAACCAAGCGATCTCCAACACTGGATCGACATAATACACGTTGAGGCTCCCTCATCAATCACAGTCCTATAACAAGGTATGTTTTTTACTAACACTGGAATCTAGAAAGCCATTTGATGAGGTAAGCGAGGTGTACTATTTTCTAGATCGAAAATTATAAGGTTCAAGTCTTGAACATCAACAGCTCCTATAGCTGACAATAGCAATTTACGTTGTGTTGGACATGATTGCAGCACCTCCAAAGCCGACATTGTTGAAGGTGAAATAGCCAAATATTCAACAATGTTATAGTTCTGAGCCGCTCTCGCATGTGGATTGAAAGCTAACTTTTGAGGTATACCCTTGGCGGGTGGTTTGATTACTAAGTCTGGGTTAGGTTTCTCGATAGGTAGTGGATCGGAAACGAGAGTTGAAGTTGATGGGTTCGAATTAGAAGATTTTGCTTCCTTACCACCAACAGGACTTTTACTTCGATAATCTTGTGATTGAGTCGCAATCCTAACATGGGACATCATCATTATGGGTTCTTCAGAGGCATTTGAGGAAGAACCTATCATTTTACTGTCTTGACTAGGAAAAGGATCCTTCAAAACAACAGGTGTTTGGGAACCTTTGATGATTTTCGCAACCTCTACACGATGAGGGCAGTCTCTTGTAAAATGCTCTTCGTCACAAATGATACAAGGATAACGAGGTTTGCGTTTCTCATCAGTAGATTCTGTTTTTTCTGGTTTCTCTTTCGAATTTTTATCTGTTTTATTTTTCTTCTTCCCTTTCTTTTTACCGCCGGATTTTGATTTCGCCGTAGATGACTCTACAACATGAATATCGGCAGAAATTTCCGCGGAAGAATCTCCTGTGGGGGAATTTGGTAAAGTTACGATAGGAGAAGAATTCTTGGAATATTTCTTCTTACTTTTAGTATTAACAGTACCAATCATACCATCAGTGGCATGAGACCCTGAAGGAGCTGCAGTTATTTGATTTTTTTTAGGAAGGTCGAAGATTTTCTCGTGTAACGTACCTGACTGCGTATAAACTAAGTCAAGGTACTGAGCTTGAGCAATTACTTGCTCTTCAGTAACGACTCCTGCCTTAGCTACACCCTTAGTGATCTTTGGTAATAAAGATTTGAAAAACCATTCAGCTAAGATCTAATCCGGAATAAAAACTTTCACTAAATGCCGTCGACGTCTCCATTCATGAATATGATATGAAATGTAAGTGGACGTTGACTATTTTAATGAAGTTAATAATTCCGTGCCATTGTCATATCTGACTGGCAACTGAAAATGATTTAAAAACGAAGTAGCTAACTGTCTAAAGTTATCAAAAGTGGCTCCCTGTAACTCAATGTACCAATTGGCCGCAAGACCAATTAGAGTGTGTTGAAAAAAACTTAAATGGATTGAATCATCTGAAATGCAGTTAAACGCACACCAGAGGTGATAAGTCATCACATGGTTCGACGGGTCCTCTCCTGATTTGCCTTCGAACTTAGGAATATCACTAGGAAACTTATTCGGCATTGGCGGCCTAAACAGAAAATAGTTAATTGGATCATTCGTAAGGCATGACAAGTCAGGCAAGTCCAAAGTTGCAATGAATGGTAACTGACGATTAGGATCCCTGAAACCCTGGGTCATGAGACCAGCCCCAGGAGGAGAATATCCAGGATAACTAGGAATTGGAATTGCATTTGGGATATTATATCCTCCCAGAAAACCAGGATTAACTGGACTGTACTGGGGTTGTTGAGGTTGTTGATATGTATATCCAGGGTACGGTTGATACTGATAGACTGGCTACTGCACAGCAGGACCAAATTGGTATTGTCCCTGGTACGGTTGATAAGTAAATTGAGGTTGACTTGTGACAACCATACTTGGACCAGGTTGTCCTATAGGCATTTGAACCGAAGTCTGAATTGTGGATCCAGACTGAGGTAAAGATGCTTGAGGAGTTGATACAGGAACAGTAGAAACCGGAGTTGTCGATACTCCAGAAGTAGGTGGGGTAGATTGAACAGATGTTGCAGCAGTTGCAGCAGTCGTTTGAGGCAGAGTACGAGGCGTACTAGGCCCAGGCTGAGAAACTACAGAAGGTGCAGAAGTTTGAATAGTAGACTGGACAGGTTGCTGGGTTGAACCAGAAACCAAGGGTTGTCCAGATTGAGATGAGAACTACACATTCAGTTGCAAGATCTATTGAGATTGAGATGGATCCCATACTAAATTCATTCTGGGGTACGGACCCATAACAGGTTGAGAATATTGAGGACCATAACCGGTTGAGGGTAGGGTTGATAATTCAAAGGTACATTTCCAGCTCCTTGGACAAATGATTGACCGGAAGGTGGTTGGAAACCTTGGATTGAGTACTGACCTTGAGGTTGATAACCTTGAGGCACATACTGATACTGGGGTTGACCTTGAGGTACATATTGATACTGGGGTTGAGCTTCAGGTACATACTAAGTCTCGAGTTCACCTTGAGGAATGTACTATCCCGTAGGTATGTACTGTCCTTGAGGTTGCCCCCCAGGCGGAAATTGGGTACCTTGAGGTTTCTCCCCAGGCGATAATTGAGGACCTTGAGGCTACCCCCTAGGTGGTAACTGGCCACCTTGGGGTTGCAGATTAGGAATAGTACCTGACATCATAAGAATATATTCTACACTCAACGACTTAGTTCCATTATTACCAGTTAATAACCCTTGTTCAACAGGTTAAGGAGATGCTCCCGAAAAAGTACCAGTAAGTGACTGATACCTAGAGGAAACAGAACGACCGCCATATAAAAAGGTTTCTTGAGATTGAGAAAACATGGACGACTGTCTTAACATATTTAACGGAGGATAATAACCTCTAGGTGTTGGGTGAAAAGGAATTCGAGGTGGTGAAAAACTTAGTCCTGGGTTTTCCAAAAAATTGGTCAATGAAAGATACCAAGCGTCGCTCCTAGGTGAACTGTAAAAGATCAATTCATGCTCCCTAAGTTCTATAGCTGGTTGATTTTTAGGGATAGGGATACCTTCTTTCGGAGTAACAAGTTCTTCAATAGCAATAAGTCCAGAAGGAAGATTTTGGGTAATGACTCTTTCTACCCTGGGTGAACCAGGACCACTGGAAGTTGGAGAGGCAAATCCTGATGTTGGAGTAGTAGCAGATTTAGTTTCAAGTTCAAATATTTCAGGTTCCTCAACTAAATCACTAGGTGATGAAAAACTACCAGTAACTTCGGAAAATGAAATAGATTGTGGATTATAATCTGTTACTAGAGCTTGATAATCAGGATGTACAACCAATGAAGACTCTCCTTCTTCAGGTGACCTGACTCTACTATCTCTAGGAGTTACAAGGGCTCGTAGCCCTTTAGGCTGGCTCGGTGAAAAATCAGGAGGTTGGCCCCGAAGTCTATGGGACTTCCTCGGTAATTCAACCATGATTAAATATTTTAACTACTTCACACGCAAACAAAGAAAAATCTCAATGAAAACCACCTAAAGCCTCTAAAGAACCAAACAATTTTGAATCACACGCCTAAAGAATCTAGGAGATCAAACCACACACAAACAGTAACTTTCCGTACCGAAAACACTAGTTGGTGATGAAATCCAATGTCACAAAATTCAATACAGAAATGGCGGTTGGAACAGTTACCCCGACAACCTGCTTAATGAATAGACTGGCACAAGTTTCTCCACTAAACCATCTCGAGTGAAGAGAACCCCCCAGAAAATCCAAGTGAGTCTAGCCGACGTCTGCTCCAGGTATAGTGGGATCTTCCCTCCACCATCACCTTAGGAAAGAATCCTATAGAATGTGGTCACTATGGTTACCAACGGAAACGAATATACCTGGGGGAATAGTCTACGATCTGATACACACGCAAGGGCAGAGTAACAAGCTCAATCCCCTTGAAGGCTCCTTGACATAATCCAAGGTTTACCAACAAGTGACCCTAGGCTCCTCAACAATGGTTAATCTGAGGTTTACCGTTTTTAATACATGAATATCTTCTATCGTTCCCAATGAGGAACAATTGATTCCCACACTGGTTCAGATATGATCTCGTGCTTCTCCTTTAAGAGGAGCTTTCCTAGAGCATAGATGTAACAATTGGAATTGATCTCCTACCGCAAGATACAGCTACTTGTTTGTTTTACTATCTTAGAGAGTTAATTACTCCCTACTCCAAGATACTAGCCTAAGCTATGTTGGTGATAAAGAGCCATAGAAATAAAAAGATTACTAGATAAATTTTACTCTAAGCATTATTTTATTGGTTTTTTCTTAAGTCAAAAGGTGTGGAGGTGAAACTTATGGTGTGAAGACTTGACGCCAAATCACTAAAAAATGCACTTAAGATGATAAGCAATCTTTTCCCTTCAATGAATTTTTATATAGGAAAGAGTTGAGAATGCAAATGCTTGTAAAAACAAATCTTTCCTTAACAAACAAATCAAAAGAAGAGATTTTTGTCTTTTCCAATACACTAAAAAATGAGACAACTAGTTATGCTCACGAAAATTTCCATTTCTTTTCAAACACTCAAATACTACTAAAACAAACTTTTTCAAAAGAGATTTTTTTTTTTTATTTTTATAAAACACTCAAAACTATGGAAAAATCTAATCTTGAGATCTATAAATTCTAAAAACTATTTGAAGTAAAAGCTTACAAGATTTCTTTGCAAGGATGTGTTACTTAGCTATAAGCAAACTAAGGATTAATTTGTCCAGAATCACAAATCAGTCAAAAGACAACCAATTTTGTTTTCTTTTCTAAAAATGAAATCCAAAACTTCCAACACAAGTCTTTTCGAAGTTTTGCAAAGAGAAACACAAGATGGATTCCTCAACAAAGGCAGATTTTACAAAATGGTCAGACTCATAAGAAGGCCAGTAAAAACCAAGGTGATCTGAGGCTTCTAAGGCTTCTAAGCTCTGAGCTACTACAAGACCAAAATGAAAATCAAGCCTGGCAACCAAAACTTCTAGGAATTTCAACTAAAACCCTAATGCCAATGGAATTAACCTAAGAAAAGTTCCTAACAAGTCACGTGTAGATCTGGGCAGAGGCTAAAAACACCTAAACAAAACCTAAGATGACTGAAAGAGAAAATCTTAAGTTTTTCAAAATTTTGACAAGGTCCACAGGCTCCCAGTTTACCCAGGTGCGGGACCAGTTTGTGTGTAAAGCAAAAGTGCGGATAGGTCTGCACTGTGTTACAAGCAGAGGGTGCGGTCCTCTCCCAAAAGTATGAAAAACAAAAAATAATTCAAGATCTACTAAACCTACCCAATCCCACACACATCAAGCCAAAAACAGAAACAAAAAACACAGTTTCTCAAGTCAAAGTAAAAGCAAAGAAAAAATTCAAAAATTCAAGTCCCCAGTGGAGTCGCCATTTTGTCAGCCGGATAAGTCATTCTTGCAGACAAGACCGACCTCCCTAGTATCTAATGATATCTAGTGACAAGCAAACCAAAAAAATTCTATCTTTCTCTAAATATGCAATTTATAGATAAAGGAAAACAAGTGTTTTAGGCCTACCTTGGGTCCAGTGCAAGTTTGTGGAAGCCACGCTCTGTTGATCCAAATGAGCTTCCTTGTAAAGAATCTGCAAACACAAACAAGCACACACATTAAATAGCACCTGAAAAACCAATATAATAAAGCATATTTATCATGATGATCAAGGAATTCATGAAACAAATCACATAAGACAATTTGTTGAGAAAAATGAATTTGATTGTATTAACTTAAATCAAATAAGAACTTTACAACCTTGGTGCCTTGATGTTGTACAAGATCCTCCTAGGGTCCAGCAAGAATCTCCTCTACTTTGACAAGTTTCACTCTCTTCCCAATGAAGACAAAACGTATGTAATCTCTCCTCTCAAGCTTAACTAGTAAGTCTCAATTCCAACAGCATTTACCCTCAAAAATGTTCAGCTTCTAACCTCTCTAGCAATCAGCCCAATGCCTTAATTTATAGTGCAATGGAGGGAAGTTACTACCACCTTCAAAGGGATAAGCTCCTCTCATCAAGGGATTAGCTCCTTTAGTATTGGGATGCATGAACCACCTAGGAGCGAACCATACATGTCAAGATTCCTTCTAGAATCATCCAGAATTAACCACAAGTGATTTTTTAAGAATAAACTTGCGCCTTTTTTACTTTCGCAGTGGTCTGCACCCACTCCTTTAGAGACAGAGTGGTCAAGTCCGTAGGTAACATGAACAAGGGGTACGGGACCGTAGGCAACAGTGAGAGAAATTTCAGAACCAGAGCTTTGTTGATTTTTAAGTTATTTCTCTCATTTTCAAAGCTTGACATGAAAAGCTGAGGTTTGAGACTTTCTAAGGAGGACAGTATGAATGATGATAGACCCATACTGACTTCCAATAGTCATGGTGACAATATTTTGTGTAACAAGGTGATCTACAGGTGGGAATTTCTACATGGTATCAGAGCAAAGGTGATCAAGGAGGAATAGTATACAAGAAGGGAGAAGTTTGAAGTTTGTGATTCCTGAATATAGAAATTGATTTCTTATCACATCTCTATTTCACCTATGGCATTCAATGGTTTAAGACTTGAATATTCCCTTGATGGCATTTTTAATTATATATCCTGGAAGGATTGCATGGAAGCAGTACTAGAGAATAATGGTCTAAAGGACTTCATTGATCAAGAAGTCCTCAAGCGGACTGGTGCTGCTGAATTGGCTAAATGGAAGAAATGTGTGGCTATAGAAAGGAGAATCCTTCTGGAGGTAGTTCGAAATCACATAGCCTCGAGCCTCCATTGGAAGGAGACACTGTTTTCAATGTGGAAAATATTGAAAGATCTATATCAGAATAAAGCGATCAGAGGAAGCTGGTGCTCAAAGAAAAGCTTTGGAAGATCAAGTGTGAAAAGGAAGACGCGATCTCTATGTATCTGAACAAGCTCACCACATGTAGGGATAATCTTGCAAGTGTATGGATCATGACAGCTGATGATGACATGGTGAGTCTTGCACTCCTCGGTCTTCCTAAGAGCTGGCATAGCTACCAGGACTCAGTTAATGGAAGAGAGAAATTGCCAAATTAGGAATGACTTTGGTCCAATTTGATGTAGGAGGAGATAAGAAGAATCACCAGAGATGGTTCTTCATCCATGGAGGGTGAAGAAAACTATGCCTTAGCGAGTAAGGCGAAGAAGGGGAAGGAGTAGGTTTCTCATTCTGAATCCAGTTCTTCCCATGGTGGGAAGCAGTTTGACAAATTGAAAGTCTTTTGCTTTCGTTGTCATGAGGTGGGCCATTTTGCTACAAATTGTCCACTGAGGAAATCCAAGAAGGGATCCGTGGAAGGATCAGAAGGTGACGCACTGGCCTCACAGTTCGAGTTAGATTTCACACTATTCACATGCATGGTTTCATCGATGGTGGGAAGTGGTTGGTTTCTTGATAGTGGAGCTTCTTTCCACATGACCAGCGACAAGAGTTTGTTAATTACTTTAGAGGAGAAAGATCTCCAGATACTCACAGTGATGGATAATGATGAAAAGTATAGTGTCTCAGGCGTAGGCATGGTTATTTTTCAGAGGGAGCATGGAGCTCACCTTACCTTGACCAATGTCAAGTATGTACCAGGACTGAAGAGAAACTTGGTGTCGATCACAATGCTAGAAGACAGAGGCTATGATGTAGTCTTTAGTTTGGGAAAGGTTTTCCTTAGACACATCATCACTAGACAGGTGAAGCAGATTGGTTCACAGGTCAAGAACCTGTATGCTCTTGAGGTTCAAGATGCATGAAAAGCATTAAGGAGCAAGGCAATTGATGGAGGCTTGATGGTTGAGAGGGAGAGTACATTACCTCTCAACATGCAGTGCCAAAAGAAGTCTCAGACGATTATGGAGGAGCCACAATTGGTGAAGCAGCTTCAGGAGGTTGTGGAGCAGCCATAACAGGGGAAGTTGAGAAGAGATCGAGTTGAGACATCTACTAATGTAGAGACCTCCAGTAGGGGAAACTTCGAGCTAGGTGGGCAAAGGGATCACATCCAACCATACCTCTAGGTAGGAGGTGGGGCGATGTGGAGTGATCGTACCAAGGAGGAGGGGTAGGATCCTTGAGGTAGCCAACCTCTTTGATTCAACTTTGCTATAGGAGCCCTGATGAGGAGTAGCAGGACTGACTGATTGAGTAGAGACAGATGTAGATGGAGCTGTAGAGAGAGCTACAGTGCAGGAGTCCCAGGACTGTATAGAGCTAGCAGGCTGCAACAATGCAAGAGGCACAGGAGTGTTGCACCAATGTAGGATGGCACAGAGAGGTGTGCAATGGTGCGAGATGCATGGAGATGTTGCAGTAGCAAATAGGTCAGAGAGGGAGCACTTGTCAGCAGCAGGTAGAGCTTCAGTATCAGAGTATGTTTCTAGCCCAATAGAGAGGTCAGCTGGGAGATTTTTTGTTCCGAGAGTTGTTGGAGCAATCACACTTGGTAGAAGTCTTGCATGCAAAACATTTCGAAGGTACAAGATCGGGTTTGAGAGGAAGCCTTTCTTGTTGAGAGGGAGTGTTGAAAATGGAAACAAGAAATGCTAAAAATAGAAGTGCTAAAAATAGCAGTTTGGGTACCAGTGCTGGATTGGGCAACAGGGAATGAAAAATGGAAGTGCTAAAAATAGAATTTCTATTTTTAGAAGTTCAATGTGGATTCCTATTTTAGTTAGTCCCTGGACTAGAAATAGGAAGTAAATTCAAATTTGATATTAACAACAGTTTGAAAATTAATTAATTAATTCATCTTGAGTTAATTAGTTAAGGAAAATCAAACTTGAATTCCATGTGAGGACATGCAAAAGTTTATCTATTAATTGAGGAATTTACCCATCAGTTAAAGAGATAAGGATGAGTTGTAATATTGAGTTGTAATTAGTTGGCCTTGTTAACAGAGTCAAGTCCAGTTAGATTAATTTAACAGTTTGTTAAATTAATGAGAGTTCAGTTAGTTAATGCTTGCATGCATCTAACTACTGTATTTCAGATAACTAAGTATTCACTCATCGATAACTCATGCATGTCAGTACAGTCAAAGACCCAGTTGAGATCAGATGGAGGGACACTGTATTATCAATTGCTAGGATATTCCTTGCATGCAGAATGAATATTATTCCTTATGGATTGCACAGTTGGCGCTGAGGTTACAGTGAGTGTGTGAAGAGGCCAATTCACACAAATGGCTGCACTGGACCCCAATCAAAATTGTGCAAAGAAATAGTAGGCTTGGAGGGTAGATCAAGAGGTTTGAGAGAGGCCTTTGATTGTCTATGAGCAACAGAGTTATTGTAGAGGGAGCAGGATAGCTTTTGAGCTGATTCTTTTTGTAATATTGGTTATATTTCCACTTGTATGATAATACAGACATGGGGTTTTAGGATGGTGCTTTCCCATGGTTATATCTTCTGTGTTGTGTGTTTGATTTCTCCATATCATGTATATGTGTTCTTATTGATGTTTCTCATGTTTGATTAAGCTTCCGCTAAATTGGTTGTATAAGTAGATCAAGTTTTTTGCTTTAGTCTATTGCATTATCAGGTGATCTACAGGTGGGAATTTCTACAGGAGGCAAGTAAGATAACTTTGTTAGTAGCAAGCGTGTGACTGATGTAGAGAGTCAAATAGGGTGTGTTAGGTTCTCATACCAATAGGAGTCATAATTTTGAATGAATAAGGTTAAGCCTTGTAATATTGTGCATACCTTTGCTTTCTGCAAATTTTTTCCATATTAAAAATTAAAAAATATAAAGAGGGTATGTCCTAAAACAAATATCAAAGGACAAAAAGAATAAGAGAAGGTCAAAAATGAAAATATATGAACCCCAAAAACAAAAAGAGACCATGAAAGTGTGCAAGGTTAAATGCCACTACTATTTTACTTCTTCTCCAAATAATGGTTGTGTGCAGCTTGTCATACATGCCACAACCCATGGTAATCAAACTATTTAATCTTGGTTATTTCATGATTTGAATTTCATGTTTATAGTTAGAGAATAAAATTTGACCAAACAGTTTAATCGTGGCAGATCATTAGATATGTAGAGAAAATAAAAGGAGCTGATTAGTTTAATCTGAGCCCTTGGAAGATATAAGGTTAGAATTAGATAGTTTATTTTTCAAAAGAAAAATGAATGATAAAGGTCTACTAGCTTAAATGCACACAAATAAAAAAGAAGAAAAAATGGTAGGGTAACTAATGGGTAAGTAGAAGAAAGGTTGCCAAAGTAAAAAGTTTGTTGGATCAAAACACATGCATCATGCTTAGACACATATTTCTATATGTATGGTCAGTTATGGAGGCAAAAACAAAGGTTTGCAAGTTAATATGATTAACTCCCCCTCATTCATTTTTCCCCTCACTTACTAATTTCCTATCCACAAATACATTCTAGTACTTTAAATCCTTCAAGTTAAAGAGGCTCAGAGCATTTCTTTGACTTTTGGTGGGACCAGACCCTTAGCTTAATGACTTATGGACATCAAGTGCTAGAATCCCCTTCATAAAATCCATTACCCCCCCAATTTCCCTAATAAAACCCCCTTTTCCTAAGGTTAAAACTCTTTTGCCTAAGAAAAGTAAAAACAATTCCACATTAAAGCCATTTTCATTCCAAAAACCCACAAAAAGTACTTTATCCTAAGTGCCAAATGTATGAAATAAAATGCGCATATTTTACATTATTATAAGGATATAGTCACTCCACTCATCACTTTTCATACTAATTTTTAATTTAATTATATAAATTCCCGACATACCTATCGTCATATATTAAATAAATCCCTTAAATAAATACCTCGACCCTTAGTTTTAATAAAAACTATATAGTTTACCCCTTATCCCGGAAAAATAAATAAAACCCGTCATTAAACCCCACCCGATCGACTAAACCCATGATTAAGTCTTAAATAATCACAAATCACCGGGAATTAAAAGCTCTGGGCCCCCTTGAAACCCATCCTCTTATCTCCTGTGCACCTCCTTTACCCGATTGCCATCTGATCACCTTCCCCTTCATCCAACGGTCCACAGCCATATCGGTCGTGCCCGATGGCCGACCATTACCCACTCGATAAAGTAGTTTTCTTCAACCCCCCGACTGCTACATGTCACGCTCTGGAGTAGATCAGGTGACCCCTTCAAAATACTGCCCAACCTCCATAAGTGGTGTAATGGCTTGGGAAACTGCCTCCCCGCTCAACCCACCAAACCACCTATTGTTCATTCGAAATCACCTGCCAAAAAATCACTGTTGCTCCATAAAAAGGCCGAGAGGCCCTTTTTCACCTTTTTCACTCGTTTGTTCTGTGAACCTCTACAAACCAGTGTGATTCCTGCAAACACTAAATTCACCATTTGAACTCTGAATTCACCCCTGAAGAAAGTTGCAGAGACCCCAGTCGACCTCTCAGTCAGTACCATATTCATTTGGACCTCTGCAGCTACCGTGAAACCCAAAATTTGCAGATTATTCACCAAATTCCAGGTATTTCACCACAAATAGCCACTCGCCCTTTCAAATTGAAAATTCTCAGCCTTATACACTCTTTCAATTAAGTAAAATTAATTGAATAATACTTTAAATTTAAAATCCCATGGCCAAACCCTTTGAAAAATCCCAGTTGCCGTGAAAAACTTCTGAATAAACCTGTAAATCCAAATTTAAATCCACAAGAACTAAATTATGGTTGTCCCTATTTCCTTGGATGTTAGACTTGTCATGACTCCCCATTTGGACCTCAACCACCTTCCCCTGGTTGACAGGGATTTTGAAATAAAGGATACATCTACACAAACCCTCCGGCTTGAAATCCATTTTTTAAGTAGAGATAGATACCTCAACCATGGTGATGATATTGACCTTTTGGGAGTCAAATTTGCCCAAATACCAGTTCCCAGATGTGCATGTTTTCCCTGAAATTGTCCACTAGTGCCATGCCTGTTACATTCCCAGCTTGAGAGCTATTATGTCCCTTGACCAAAATATTATGTTCACCATTACAGCTAATTCCATAAATGAAATGCTGCAACTCCAACCAGAACCAAACCTGACCCCACTCTTAATTGGAGATTTGTTAGACCAATATTCCAAGTTAAGTCCCTCTAGATTGGCCCAATTGTTCCAAGATTTCGCTGTTGAAGAGCAGCACATTCCTAAAATCCCCCCCCCAATAGGTTTCTTCCATGTTCTCTGAAAGGGGCAAACAAATCATCACCATGATATCATATGTCCTAGGTTGCGCCATTGATGAATTTGTTGATGAACTTATCTTGGTTTTCATGTCAATTTATACCCCGGGACAGCCTCGTGCTATTTTGTACAATTATGTTGAGTTCATAGCTGAGAAAATACATGAACAGTTCACCAGGATGCATAATCAGAGAGTATTTAAATACTCATATATTTGATACCATATGTTTTTATATTATTAGCCAGAAAGATTTCATTTTCCCCTCCAGAAGCTGGATACCAAAGGCCAGCCCAGGTCTGTCATTTTTTGGACCCCACTGTTCCATAAGTTTCAGTCACCATATACCTATTCAGATTTCATAGATTCTTTTGTTCATCTAGTCATGACTATGCTGAAAGGAAGCCCTCCACCTAGGATAAGTCCAAAGATCAAAAGGGTCCTTCAGTTGTCTAAACAAAGCAAAGTGGGAGATTGGTACCTTTACCAAAACCACACAGAGATAAGAATTTATGGTTGCCATCTTGCACCATATAAACTACCCAAATACCTCCCCATGAGGTTATTTTCTCTAGAGTACTATAGATAAAAAATGAAGTCTGATGAGATAAATTTTGTCTCGTCCAAGAAAATATCATAATTCAAAGTAAAAAAACCAATTAGTCCCCTTCATCTGCAATTCTAGATAGGTAGGGGAGGAAGTAGACAAAATTTTGCAACAAATGAAGTTCCAAAAGAGTTCCATATGGAGGTATGGCCCTCAAGAACTTATGACCATATTAAGAAAGAAGGCCAAGTTGGGACCTTATATTCACCACCCCATACCATATATAGAAAGATATGAAAATCAATCTAAGTGGGTGGAAAACACTCTTGTAGATAGAGAGAGTATAGAGGTAGATGTAGAGAATGCCTTATGTGACTTAGAAAGACAGTTTGATGAGAACTTGTTTCTGTGGGTACCTTAACAGTAAAAGTAGCCATGATCACCCTTCCTATCATGCAGACTCCTCAGAATGAGGAAAAGAGCCCCAAAAGGACCAAGGAGGAACCCTCAAGTTCAGGAATGGTCACATCAAATATACAATATGAGACCAGTCAAAGCAAAAAACCTAGGCTAAATCCTATTTCAGAGCAGGAAGACACAGAATGCTCAGTAGAAATAGTTGATATTGAGCTATACAGAAGTAAAGGCACAACTCTATCTAAGGAAACACGGGAGCCATCCACATCATAGACCCAGATCTTGGAAAGGCAATCAAGTGTAGAAGTATCCTCATTCAGTAGGCTGCTGATAAGGATAAGGATATAAAAGATAGATATAAAGAGATCAAGATGAGAAATGAGAAACTAAAGGCCCACACTTATCCTTAGTATCTCAAACTCACACCTACTAATTAGACAAGGCTCATGTTAGCTTTTTATGTGAAGGAGGGAAAATTACAGATGTCCTTCATAAAACCAACTGCACAACAACCAAGGACATCAGCAGATTACATCAGAGTTGATTTTGAGGTATTGGCAAGGGATATTCATCCCATTGACCAAATCAAATTACACAAACAAGCTGGAAAGATGATATACTCCACCCTCATAGGTAAAGCCATAGCTTCTCATCAGTTACAGAATTCATTCAACAATATCTCGGCTCAATATCAGTTAGAGAAGGCCTCCTCACAAACCAAGGATACTAGAATCAAGTCTTTGGAAGGCTTAGTAATTGAATTGGGACATGATCCCAAAGACATTAAATCCACTGAGAAACTGATAAAGAGAAATAACGATAACATTTCAGCACTAAAAAAAAATTGAAGATACCTCAGCAATAGGATCCCCAAACACTGGAAGTTTTGGAGAACCAGACTAGACATGAAGAGTTGATGGACTTGGTCCTAAAACTTAATGATCAGTTAAAGGAGACAGAGAAATATTTGGACACTTTAATCCAATTAAATCAAAGTGATATTACCACTCCATCTGCAAATGCATCCCAACGGTCTCGACAATAGTCCCTTCAACGCCGGCAACCTCATTGGATTCCATAGCCCCTATGCCTACAACACAACTAGTTTCAAGAGATTCTACACCATTAGCAGGTGCATCAAGTAAAGAAGTAGTAAAGTTGGTCAGATCCATGGAGGAAATGACCATTCAAGCTACAGAAATGAACAAACTGAAAGAAAAGTTGATAAGCTTGGAAACAGATTACAAGCTTGCCAAGATCATGCACAAGGAAGAAGTGCAGAAAGTTGTCAGAATGAATGAAATATTAAAGGCCATGGAGAAATATCTAACACTAAAGGAACCCCTTGGGCAAGCCAAGGAACTATTATGGGCCAATATCATTGACTCTGTCAATGATATTTAGCCATCCATTCAAGTGATTTTTGAATAGATAGACCTAATAAAGATAGCTACAGAAGCTATCCAAAAAGTCAAGGAAGAACTCAGAGACATGCCAAAAGATGCAACTAGACTTATCCACTTCCTCAACAGTAAAAACAAGTATGAAATTG
Source organism: Pinus tabuliformis (assembly GCA_031772625.1). NCBI lineage: Eukaryota > Viridiplantae > Streptophyta > Pinopsida > Pinales > Pinaceae > Pinus > Pinus tabuliformis. Next base: position 463,905,116 of record CM062814.1, read on the forward strand.
AAGAATTGGATATAGAGGATAGGACAGAAAAATTTTTGGAGGTAATAAAGGTCCTTTCCAAGAGAAACTTAATGTTAAACTTGGAGGACAAGTGTCAAAATATGCAAGTAGCAGTTGATAGATTTATGGCCAAGTTTCAAATTTTGAGAGAGAAAGGGTTACCCAGTCCCTTGGTCATAAATGACAAGCTCATGGCACAACAGGATTATGACAACAAAATCAGAGAGCTAGCTAAAGAACAGGCCGGTACATCATCGATAAAGCCATTTCCAACAAGTAAAGTTCTTTACCAGACATTTGAAAACCTGTTTTTCCTCCAACATGAGGTGAAACACCTATTCATCACCAGGCCTATTTTCACTAAGTACACCAAGGCAGATGAGATATATAGAAGGATTTTGAAAATCAAGTTACCTGATGCTCAATTATGGGAAAAATTAACTGATTTACTATAGTAAAATGTAGTAAAAATGTTAATGTACAATCACCAAGGTAAAAGGTAAAGGTAGGTCACCATGGTTAAAGAGTATCAGTGCCAAAGAGTATTAGATGAAAGCCAAAAGTAACTAAACCCTCCAGCATCAAAGTTCAAACAGCAAAGAGCATAAAGAGCTACAAACCAAACTATAAAGACCAGCAGCACCACAATAAAAGGGACAACATGAAAGCAGTTCAATAGCTGTCTCTATCTTCTTGCAAGAAGATATTTGTATTTCCTAGATTAAATCTCAAGTTATTTTGAGATATTTTGAAAAAAAAATTGTATAAATACTTCACAATTCGAAGTATGTAGGGTGGATTCTTAGAGATTTCTATAGAATTTTGATCAAGAGATTGTAGAGCTATTGTATCACTGACTGAGCGAGCAAGTTGGATTGATGAATAAAGAGAAGATATTTCACAAGATTCATGTGTTAAGTGAAATGCAGACAAGTATTTTATCATGTTATTGTTATCTTTCTTAAATTTTTTCGATAATCTTATTGTGTTTCTGTATTTAAATGCTATAACTGGAATGATATCTCAGAATTTGTTTAATTACACTTTGTTTTAAGTGTTATGCATTTGAATGTTTTCTATTGATATCTAAGTTAAGGAATTCTTAATTTCTCCTTAGTTTAGGTTTTTTCCTTATAATCTGTATCAAAATATCCTTACTTTCCCTTTGTTTCCAATTACCTCTGTTCCTCATTTAAATCTCAGTCTTAGAATTCTTAATTGCTCTATCACCCTGATTTATACCATTTCATCTTCCTGTTCCAATTACCTGCACTTTATTGTACTAGATTTCCCTTTGAACATTCCCTTTAGTGACTTGATCCAATCTGGCTACTCTTTTGTTGAATTTATAGCCCAATGGTCTAAAGACATCATTCTATCCATCTGCTTTAAGGATCCCACCATCAAATCTCCAATACAAATTAAAAAACCCCTTGAACATTCATAACTAGCCTGAAATCCCAGCAAACAAAGCTAAATCATATAGAGAGAGCCCTCTCTAAGCCATAGGTGGTGACTCCACTAGGGACATCGAATCCTCAGTCCTAATAGAGCTTTAAGAAAATTCTAAATCTACATTCTGAGCCTCTTAAAGTCATTTGTTAGAAGTTATCTTGAAAAAATCTCACAAAAAAATTTAAAAATTTTGAAATTCTGGCTTCCTGGAAGACTCAGTTTACTAGGGCTGATCCAGACCCAAACCTTGCCCCGATAGTTGATAATCCCAACCTAATTTCAAGAAAATATAAAAAAGAATAAAGTTCATCTAGTCAAATACCATTAGTTAAAGCTAATTCATGTCATGATGAGTGGTTATTTTTAGAAGGACTTCCCTTTGATGTGCTATTTGATATTCATTATTTAGAACAAAATCTGAAAGTGCAATCGATGAAATTGTTCTAGATCCTGATTTTATTGCAGACCTTGAAGTTCAATAGGCCAACAAATCAATTGATGAATACAATCTAAAATCCCCACAATCATCCATTAATACTGCCACAACCCCTCAAATTTCTGAACAGTTGTCCATTACTTTAAGTTCACCATTGTTCCCTTCAACTTTGACAATAATACCTTTTGAAGTCCACTCTTCACCACCATTTGTACCTACACTCCCTCACCAACATATCATCACCCATTCATCACCTACTAGTCCTAGTTCTTCATCCACTACTACATCATCTCCGAGTACCTCAACCCCACATCTTATCCCCTCCCGGCTTACAGCCATGGCAAATAGATATGCTCCTTTTGTTTTACCTGCCTAGCTTGGTGCTATTCCAGTAGACTACCAAAGTAAAATTGTTCAATTTGATGGCACGAGACATTACACTACACAACAACATGTCAACAAGATAACATATTACTTTGAGTTGCACGAGATTGACACAGATAATGTTCAAATGACACTTTTTTCCCAAACTTTAGCTGGTGATGTTAGGAAATGGCTTAGAACATTTCCTTCTAATAGTATTGATAGTTTACATGCATTTCACCAGTAATTTCTGAACAGATGGGAAAAGAAAAAGAATCCCCTACAAATCCTTTCAGAATATGAGAATATTAGAAGAGGACCTAATGAGACTATTCAATATTACTGCACTAGATTCAATAATATATATAATGCCATCCCAATTAATATTAGACCCCCACCTGACTCAGCATTAATAAAGTTCCTTGATGGTTTTGATAGATATGGCATACCAACTTAGGGAAAGAAACCCCCCAACATTATAAGAAATGCAAAGTGTAGTTGTTAGTGTTGAAGCTAATTTGTTAGATAAAAGGGCTAGAGTCAGAAATGAAAGAAGAGGAATTGCAAAGGATGAAGCTTCACCCTTTGACATTAAAATAGATAGCTTAGCCAAAAGTATGGAAAAGCTAATGGATAGAATAGAGAACATAGAAAGGAAACCTCAATGGGATAACCAACAAGTGCCTGTAGTTAGAAACCCAAATTTTAGAAAAAATCCAAAACCAAAACATTGGGAAAAATGGACTGGATCAGAACATTAGGCCTCCTTTTCAAGAAAATTATGTGGAGACATCCTAGCCAAAAGATCTAGAAAAAGATACACAAATTAACCTAATGGGAATAAATGATAAGGACACTATTTTTCTAACCTAAGATGAGCAAGAACTGCATATGCTATAGCAATTACAAATATAGTCTGGATAATCATTTGATTATAAACAAGGATATGATTCTGCCATTTTCGAAGTACATAAACAATATAATCTAAGAAGAAAAATTAATGCTGATGTCCCTGACCAAACCAAGAAAACAGTACAAAGTCAACCTAAGAAAATAAAAGAAGCCCCTGTTTCAAAAATCCTCCAAATTCTCCATAGGGAAAACCAAAAACCTTCTGCCCCACAATTGTAGACATAACCTCTAATCAACCTTCTATTGATCTACCATCCACCTCAATTCACCCTAAGGAACCAGTGGACAAAGCTCAAAACATCGGATTTGAAAATCCACCTAAGGAGGTCCCTAATAAAGGAAAAGAAGACAAGCCTACTCAAGTCCCCACTGCAAAAATTCAAAACCTTCAAACAAAAAAGTCTCTTTGCCATTCAATCTGGGAGCAGAGATAGCAAAGCTAAAGATTCCAGTGCCTTTAACAGAACTAATCGAGAATGAAACTTAAAAATCATAGATAAACCAAACCTTAAACATTGTTGAAAATGAGGATTCAGTCAACATGTTTGATGACCAACCAGAACTCATATTTGGTCCAGATGTTAATGGCAAACCATTAGGAGAAGTTCCACCTTTTTACATCAGCCTTAGTATCCATGAAAAAATTCTACACAATGTAATGTTATATTCTGGGGCCTCTCACAACTTAATGCCCAATTCAGTGATGGAGCAATTAAACCTAGACATTACAAGGCCTTACAAAGACTTATTCTCATTTGACTCCAGTCAGGAACAATGTCTAAGATTGATTAAAGACTTGTGTGTCACTTTAGTCCAATATCCTGCCAAAATCATCCTTATGGATATTGTAGTTGCTGACATCCCACCAAATTATGGCATGCTGTTATCCAGATCACGGGGAGCCAAACTTCAAGGATCCTTACAACTAGATATGTCATATGCAACAATCTATTTTTTTGGACAACCTAAGAAACTATATCGAGAAACCTTAATGAAATATATGGTAAGTAGCCAGGATCGGCCTCAAAACTTTCCCATCTACTCCATACCCTCAGATATAGATTCTTTTATCTTGTATAATGTTGATCAAACACAAGAAGAAATTTCAGACAGTATTAATACAGAACCAAAGTAAATTGCAGTTTCTACACAAAAAGAAACTAACCAAACTACATAACTTTTCAATGAACCGGATGGTCAAATTGCTATAAATAATGGAAAATTTGTTGCACTAGATAGCGAAAATTATCAGCATGAGATATTATGGCATCTAGAATTTGATGGGTTAGTCAATAGGTTAGGAGCAGGGGTAGGAGTGTGGATATATAATTTGGAAAATAATCACTCATAAGGCCATGCATATATATTGAATTTTAAATGTACTAATGATATGGCCGAGTATGAAGCATTAATTTTAGGTCTTAAGTTTGTTAGGAATCTAGGAGCTAAAAGAGTTTCTATCGTGGGAGACTTTGAACTAATTATAAAATAGATAGATGTTGTATATATGACAATGGACCCTAGATTAAGTTGTTATAGGGGAACTATCGTAGAAATACTCAACACTCTCCTAGAAACAAAGCTAGCAGTAATCCATAGAAAACACAATATGCAAGCCCATAGTTTAGCAATGTTTGCCAGCACCTGCAAATTACCCTTCCAACCTAACCATCAGTACACTGCTAAAGTTAGGCATGGACCTGCAATTCCAGATAATTTGAAGAATTGGCAAATATTTTCTAATGACAAACAAATAAATGACTTTTTAGTTTCAGAAGAAGAGTTTGTAAATAACAATATAGATACTGAAACATCAATAGATCCTAACACTAAGGGTGAGATAGGAATAAATGAGATAGAAGGTGATGAACTAGATAGACTCAACCCAACTAAATTTACCAAATTAGATGTAGATAACCTAGAGAAAATTGAGATTGATGAAATAATCAATGAAGAAACCAAAGTAATTAATTTCAAGGATAATTTCTTCCCAAAGGGATTAACCCCTTTGGAAGATTTATTTGATTCAAATGATGTTCCTAGGAAGCCTAAAATGGAACCTTTGAAGTCTGATATAGAGGAATGTAATATAGGCACCGATGAAAATCCTAAACTAATCAAACTTTCAAAATCATTACCCCCAACTGAAAAAGTGAAATACATTGAGTTGTTGAAAGAATTTCAAGATGTCTTTGCTTGGAGTTATGAGGAACTCAAATCCTATGACACCAACATCATCCAACACACAATACCTATTAAGGAAAACAAAAAGCGTTTCAACAAAAAACTTAGAAGGATTAATCCTATCTTACTACCTACAATTGAAAAAGAAATTCAAAGGATGTATGATGCCAAAATAATTGCACCAATCAGATTTTCTGAATGGGTCTCAAACTTGGTGCCAACTAGAAAGAAAACTGGTCAGATCAAACTCTGTGTGGATCTTAGAAACCTCAACAAAGTGTCACTAAAAGACAATTTCCCTCTCCCCAAAATGGACCACATTTTACATAGAGTAGTTGGATCAACCAGAATCTCATTGTTGGATGGGTTTTCTAGTTACAATCAAATCTTGGTTCATCCTAATTGTTTCCAGGAAAACTAGTGTCTTTTCAATCTGCTAGTCCCACAAATACAGGTAGCTATCTTAGAACAAACAATCAAAGAAATTTTCGATTTCCTTTATGTATGATAGATAAGAGAGAAGCAAAGGGGACCAACCTGGATCTTCCACTTGGCTCCCTGCTTGATTTCTCTCTCCCTTGATAGAGCTTGCCACTCCTCTCCTATTTGTCCCACTTCAGAGCATACCTGTAGAATCAAAGTAACAAAACACCATCAAAGCATCTTGATCTATAATATCATAAATAATGCATAATCAGAAACACATTAACCATACAATTTCATTCACAAATAACAAGATTCACAAATACATGATTATATGGAGGAAAAATCAAAAAACTTTATTAATAGTAGAAGAGAGGATTACAACCTAGCTATCTAATCTAGCATCATCCTCCCAACATCAAATCCCTCTTCACCTCATGAAAAGCAAGATCACCCAACAATACAGTGTCTCTTCTCATAGATATACCAACAACACTTCCTTACAAATTACAAAATTCCAGCCTCTAGATCTCTCAGATCAGGGATCCATTTATATATGTCTTGCAAGGGTGTGAGTCAGCTCTGGTTTTTTATTAGTGTCATTCCACTGATAGTTCTTGGTTCCACTTGGATATTTCATTAATCTCTTACTTATCCGTGGGCGAATTCAGAGAGGCAAGTGTCATGGGAGAAGTTTCTAGAAGATTCCATGAGTTTCCACTTAGCAAACTATCTCTGCCATTTTTCCATTCTCGCTCATTGCACCCTACAGAAGGCCTTTTAGTATGCATCACACTTGGCTAGTGTAGTAGCCAGTATGCATCGCACCTTTACCATGGAGCAGCCAGTATGGTCTAGTTTTGGCCAGTTCTGAGTGGTTTCTTAGGTGGAACTTCTAGGAAATGATGTAATCAGTTGACCATGATCCTTTAGGGTACAAAAAAACACTTTTATGGGTTAAATAGCCCTTGGTTTATTGACATATGTGACTAGGGTTGAAGTGCCCAAATATGTCTATAACAGTTGCCCCCTAAAGCATGAGGTCGTAAATCTTTTGATGTTAGGTGAAATGCTTTATCATGAGGATTCAAGGTATTCGAACAGGAAGGTGACCTATATAAGATACAATACAATACATCATCATCATATTATTTTCATGATCTAGCCGAGGCGGGCATTCCCATGCTCAGCTTTATAAATTCATTTTCATGTACATAGGACAGACAATAGTCTGTTGTTGCAGACTGGTGATTCTTCGCATGAAGAGTCATCTCACCTGGCTTAGATGACTATCTGTGCAGCTTTTGTGTACAATTTATGTCTTTATTTTCCTGAATATATCGTAGCCCGAATGGATGAAACTAGATTTTAGATCTTCAAACTCGTTCAATCTTCACCCGATGTACAAGTCGATCCATGTGAAAAGATGTTTTGAAGTCGAACATGGAAAGACATCACCTATTTACCAGCCAATAATGTAACCTGTTAACAGGCGCAAGAGAAGTCACTGATAATGATAATGACCCTCAAGGTACTACAGTACAATTCAAGTGGTGTGAATATATGAGCCATTCTCAAACACCACGCAAAATCTTTTGGTCGAAGGCCATTAATGTAAACTTATCACTGGAAGTGAGAAACTTGCCATTGAGGCATGCAAGCTTCAAAGTATTGAAAGGGTTGTTTCTAAGTCAACTTCTTGGATAATGAGCTGATGTTGACAAGAAGTGACCCATCATAGGAAGGCCTTGATGTATCCCACATCTACGACACGAAACAGAGGAAATGATTTTTCTGGAGGTGAAAATGATCTGATGATACAAGGTTCAGGAATGACGGTCATGAAAAATGAAGGGTTAAAGTATTGCAGTGGATGAGGCGTTAGTTGGAAGATAAATTCTTTGAATTAATTCTCTTGAGCATGTTCGTGACACTGAGATGGATTGCTAGTGTTAACCCCAAAATATGGATGGTACAGAGGACCAATGGTGATATGACCGGTGAATGGAATAACCCAACCTGACTCAATCATGGTGGTGGAGTTAAAGTGTCATGTTCAAGAGTGACCTGCTACCAATAAAATTCTTCAAGTTTTATTCCCCTTTTTCCCCAGTCATTGCTGACCAGTACCTCTTTATTTTTGTCAAGCTTGAGGAGGATAACATATGCTTGTCCTATAATTTGACCTTCGGGCAAACCTGTTGCTATGTTTTAGTGAGCCTAGTGACACCAAAACTCATTCTTGTCTGGATGGACAAGTTTTTCGCTATTGTTTTAACGAGTTTAACAACAAAGATAACTCAGCCCTTTTCATGTTTAGAGAGTTTGAAAAGGGATGAAAAGGAAACTCCAACAATCCTTTTTTCGTAGCATAATCCCTTAAGTCTGAAAAAGTATAAAATAATACAAAAGGGATGACTTTTCGATCGTTTTAGTGAGCCGAAAAAGACAAGCACTTGATCTTTTTGCTTGATAATCCCTCAAGTCCAAAACAATTAAAATGTATAGGAGGGATGGTGCTTCCCCTTACTTTAATGAGCTAGAAAGGCCAATAGCTCAACAATGTTTATATATTTAACGAGTCTAAAAAGAGTTTAAAAGAGACTCATTTTTTGAGGAACAAGTGGTGTTTTGGGGTAGCAATTGGTTCTGGCTAAGCTTGGAACTTCTCAAAACATGGTGATGTGAAGAGGGTGGCTAATAGGACCACTCATTGTGGTTGTTCCTCAAAAGGGTAAACAATCAAGTGGAAGCATATGATCGGCCAAAAGAATGGAGGTGATGGTAGAAACACAACCAAGGTTCAAAAGGTTGATAGAAGGGCAATCACAAAGGTTATTTACCGAGGATGGATTCATTTTTAATGAGCTTGAACTGGGAGAAACTATGCTTATAGGCGGGCTTATTTTTTAACGAGCTTGAACCTTGTGGAAACATTGCTCATGGGTGCGGGTTCATTTTTTAGTGAGCTCGAACCTTGTGGAAAGTATGCCCATTTTCCTTTTATGTAAGCTAGGAACAAACAAACTATAAAGCTAAAAAGATAAACATGCTAAAAAGCTAAAAAATGAAATTGGTCATTTTTTCTTACATAAAAAGGTTTGCATGCCCCCAGCATAAAAAAAGTCTTCAATAACCATATGGAAACTTACTGTGGTTAAGCAGGACGACTTTTTGTCAACACTATGTACATGAAAATGAATTTATAAAGCTGAGCATAGGAATGTCGACCTCAGCTAGATCATGAAAATAATATGATGATGATGTATTGTATTGTATCTTATACATGTTTCCTTTCAGTTCGAATACCTCGGATCCTCATGATAAAGCATTTCACCTGACATCAAAAGATTTACGACCTCATGCTTTAGGGGGCAACTGTTATAGACATATTTGGACACTTCAACCCCAGTCACATATGTCGATAAACCAAGGGCTTTTTAACCCCTAAAATTTTGTTTCACACCCTAAAGGATCATGGTCAACTAATTACATCATTTCCCAGAAGTTCAACCTGAGAAATCACTCAAAACTAGCCAAAACTAGACCATACTGACTGCTCCATGGTAAAGGTGCGATGCATACTGGCTGCTACACTAGCCAGGTGCAATGCATGCTGACAAGGCCTTCTATAGGGTGCAATGAGCAAGAATGGACAAATGGCAGATACAGTTTGCTAAGTGGAAACTCATGGAATCTTCTAGAAACTTCTCCCATGATACTTGCCTCTCTGAATTTTCCCAGGGATGAGTAAGAGATCAATGAAATCTCCAAGTGGAACCAAGAACTATTAATGGAATGACACTAATCAAAAACCAAGAGCTAACTTACACCCTTGCAAGACATCTATAAATGGATCCCTCATCTGAGAGATCTAGAGGCTAGAATTTTGTAATTTGTGCGGAAGTGTTGTTGGTTTGTCTGTGAGAAGAGACATTGTATTGTTGGGTGATCTTGCTTTTCATGAGGTCAAGAGGGCTTTGATGCTGGAAGGTGACCTATTTGAGATAAAATACAATACATCATTATCATATTATTTTCATGATCTAGCTTAGGCAGGCATTCCCATGCTTATCTTTATAAATTAATTTTCATGTACATAGTACAGACAATCATCTGTTGTTGCAAACTGGTGATTCTTTGCATGAACAGTCATCTCCCTTGGCTTAGATGACTATCTGTGTAGCTTTTGTGTACAATTGATGTCTTTATTTTCCTGAATATATCACAGCCCGGATGGATGAAACTAGATCCGGGTTCTTCAAACTCATTCAATCTTCGCCCGATGTACAAGTCGATCCATGTGAAAAGATGTTTTGAAGTCGAACATGGAAAGAAATCGCCTGATTACCAGCTAATAATGTAAGCTATTAACAGGCATGAGAGGAGTCACCGATAATGCTAATGACCCTCAAGGTACTACAGTACAATTCACGTGGTGTGAATATATGAGCCATTGTCAAACACCACGAAAATTCTTTCAGTCGAAGGCCATTGATGTAAACCTGTCATCAGAAGTGAGAAACTTGCCATTGAGGGATGCAAGCTTCAAATTAGTGAAAGGCTTGTTTCTAAGTCAATTTCTTGGATAATGAACTAATGTTGACAAGAAGTGACCCGTCGTAGGAGGGCCTTGATGTATCTCACATCTATGACACGAAATGAAGCAAATGATTTTTCTGGAGGTGAAAACGATCTGATGATACACGGTTCAGGAATGACGGTCATGAAAAATAAAGGGTGAAAGTATTGGAGTGGAGCTGCCATTTTTCTTCCGGGAAAAATAGTGTCTTTTCAATTTTCTAGTCCCACTAAGACAGGTAGCTATCTTATAAATAAACAATCAAAGAAATTTACGATTTCCTTTATGTATGGTAGATAAGAGAGAAGCAAAGGGGACCAACCTGGATCTTCCGCTTGGCTCCTTGCTTGATTTCTTTTTCCCTTGATAGAGCTTGCCACTCCTCTCCTACTTGTCCCGCTTCAGAGCATACCTGCAGAATCAAAGTAACAAAACAACATCAAATCCCTCTTCACCTCATGAAAAGCAAGATCTTCCAACAATACAATGTCTCTTCTCACAAATAAACCAACAACACTTCCTTACAAATTACAAAATTCTAGCCTCTAGATCTCCCAGATGAGGGATCCATTTATATATGTCTTGCAAGGGTGTGAGTCAGCTCTCAGTTTTTGATTAGTGTCATTGCATTGATAGTTCTTGGTTCCACTTGGAGATTTCATTGACCTCTTGCTCATACCTGGGCGAATTCAGAGAGGCAAGTGTCATGAGAGAAGTTTCTAAAAGATTCCATGAGTTTCCACTTAGCAAACTATCTTTGCCATTTGTCCATTCTCACTCATCACACCCTACAAAAGGCCTTTTCAGTATGCATCACACCTGGCTAGTGTAGTAGCCGGTATGCATTGCACCTTTACCATGGAGCAATCAATATGGTCCAGTTTTGGCCAATTCTGAGTGGTTTCTCAGGTGGTACTTCTGGGAAATGATGTAATCAGTTGACCATGATCCTTTAGGGTATGAAACAACACTTTTAGGGGTTAAAGAGCCCTTGGTTTATCTACATATGTGACTGGGGTTGAAGTGCCAAAATATGTCTACTGTTAGCCTCCTGTTGCAACAGGTGTTCATTATTCATGATTGACATTTTTACATGCCAAATATGTCATACTTTGCAGGCTGCAGTGTTCCATATTTCCACATGATGCCATGAAAGGTGCTAGTCTAAGTGCCACTGTTGCATTCCATTTTTGAAGATTTCTTTCAGTTAAATGAAGGCCAAACAGTTTAATCTTGGCCTCCCTAGGTTTCAATTTCCTGTTTTAGAATGTAGAGAATGATATCTGTCCAAACAGTTTAATCTTGGCAGATTTGTAGATAGGTAGAGAATCAAAGGAGCCCAACTGCTTAATCTGGGTCCTTGGCAGAAATAAGTGTAGACTTAGATAGGATAAACAAAAAAAAAAAAAATTGTGAAGCTGGGTCTGCAAGTCTAAGTGCACCCAAACCAAAAAGAAGAAAAAATGTTAGGAAAAGTAGACTGGGTAGGTAGTTTTTGAGGTTGCAAAATGATAATTCATGATCAATTTTGTGTTTCTAAGTGTTATATCTTTTCAGATCACAGCCATGATGCAGTTTTCATCTGGAGGAAGTCAAGCTGGACATAACCAACTCCCCTTTTTCATTCCTATTCCCCAAATCACTCACTAATTTTCCCAAAGAGGTCAAGGTCTGCTTCATGCCTCTTAGTCATCATTTTCCACATCATTGGCCTTGATGAATATCTGCTTTATTCAAGGATTTCCATTCTTCTGTTACAAAGTTCTATTCCCCAAAATGGCCTAAGGTCCCCTACCTTAGCATTTTCTGGTCACCTTCATATTAATTCCTAACTACACTATTTAACTCCCTACATCATTTCCCCTTCCCCTATATAACTACCCTATGTATATATTCTCATCCCTGGGCATTATAGCCATATTTATCAAAGTCTTGGAACTGCTGAGTTCATCTAGAACCCAGCATTAGCCTTCTGTGTCCTGGGATTAGCCTAACATTTGGTTAGGCTAAAACCTCCCTCATTCACCCCTACCCCTCAACACCTTACACTTTTACCCCTCCGCAGTCATTTTCCCAAAGTTTATTGTTTAAAAGTATTATTAAAAACATTAAACTATCCTCCCCCACTTGTTAAATAATCCCTAACCCACATTTCCTAAAGTCTAAACCCCCGCCCGCGCGCCCGTCCGTTATTCCTCCGCCAACTCCGTCTCCCGTCAACCCTTCGATCTGCCCCCTCCCCATCCGATGGCTCTCGCCGATTTCGGAGCACCCCCTGCATCCAGACATTAGCCTCCGATACTACAGCGGTTTTCTCCCCGTATAGGAGGACGTGCATCCGTTTCCTATTGCGTCGGAGCTGCCCTAACAGAAACCGCCCCGTACCAAAGGCGGTCCGACGAAAACCATAAACCGCCTGTCTCCCCCCCCCTGACGACTGCGCCAGGACCTTGCCACGTCATCTGCACACGTCGGCCCTCTACCGACTCACCCCTTGCCACGTCACTACCACCATGACCCTGCCACATCATCCATCGTACATGCTGACGTCATCCATCGTACCAGGTCCACCAGCTTACGTCATGCTGACGTCATCATCAATTTTGAGGCGAAAGGCGAAAATCGCACTTAGAAAGCCCGGAATCAGTTTCTGAGGCAGTTTTTCATGCGTGATTAGCACCTAGCACTAATCGTGCATGGCTATGGGAAAAGGGCCGAAGTGGAAAATCCCTCATTGTGCAGCCCCCAGAAAGCCCAAAAGGCGTCGAATCATCCAGTTTTCTTCGTGAGGCATGCAAAGATGAAAAAAAGACAATTCTAAAGAAGACAGAGGGCCGAACAGCGGCCATTAATTTGTGATTTGACCCACAGCAAAGGAGAGACGCAACCCAATTCATTTGTCAAAGAGTATCAGAGGAGAGATGAAGCAGCAAAGTGTACCAGTTAAATTGTTTAATGAAACCTCTAGTTCCCAAAGCGGGTTACATTGAATGGCAGCCAACAAAGTCAAATCAAGTTGTGCAAACCCATCCCAGCTCTCAAATCACAGTTAAAGCATTTAAAGCAACCGAACTACAATGGAGCAGAAGCCCATACACAGTTATCACAGAAACACTACACCAAGCCACCGAGGACAACACATTTACTCAGTTTTGATACGGTTGCACTCAGCGCAGCTCAAGATATTTTCTTACATTTATTTCTAGATAGGATTAGGTTAAAAGTAATCATTTCTCAGATCTGTTTAGGTCAGGATGTAATAAAGGAAATTAGGACAGTTTTTCCCTATATATACCACCCTCTGTATTGTTTCAAGGGTTGGTTGATTGATAACTTTTCATTAGAGACTCGCACTGTATGTATGATAATTTTCTATAATCAAAGATTGCTGAAGAGATTGGGAGAATGAATGCATGATGTGTTGTTACTAGTCTCTAGGAGCTGAATGATGGAATTCTTGTGCTGCAGCATGACTCAATAAGTGCTTCTTACCTCTGTTTTCATTTTCACCCTCTAAATAGCAGAAAGAAAGAATAGCTTAGAACTTGTTTAACTGCACTCTAGGCTCAATTTCTGCTATTTCTGTATGTTTTATCATCTAACCTGAATTAGACATGAATATGAATTCCCTGTGGCTCATGTTTACCCTAATTCACATGTGTTTGACAATTATCTAGGGATTCTTTACTGCCCCTAGATAGAGTTCATTCACTCTTCTCCGTTAAGTTGATTGAGAGATTCTTAATTGCCTCTCTTTCCTTAGCATTCTTTCCATCCTTTAAACTTGGAGAATTGTTCCATGTGCAGCTAGCTTGCTCCTTATTCCTCCTGTGACCAAGAAATCACACCAGCAGTCTTACTCTTTGACTCCATGCCCAATGGTTGGAAATTTTCACACTATATCTGCCTCTTTACCTAAAAACATCAATTTTCCCACCAAAACACAAACAAATCACAAACAAAAATCCTTGAACTCAATAGCTAGCCTAAAATCATCATCAACAAAGCTAAATTATAAAGAGAGAGCCCTCTCTGACTACAGGTGGGCTAGAGCATGCAATCTAAAGTTGGTTTCTGGTTACCTCGGCTGTATCCCTTCACTCCGACCTGGGGGACAACCTGAGTGATAACATAATGGCGACTCCACTGGGGACCTCCTCAGTTAATTTCACTAAGAAGGTTGGAAAAATCCACTGAGCAAATCGATTTTCTAATTGTTGTATATCCCTTTAAACTACAGATGAAGTCTGAATGTCAGCCAGGAAGCCTTTGAAACTGTTTCTGTTTTACATTAACAGAAGTAAATAAAAGTTGCTTCAGTCAATCTTCATGCTAGTTTTAAGCTATACACAGCCATTTCAAAATCTGACAGTTCCTTGCCAATTTCAAAAATATTCCCATAAAAATACCAAAAAACAACATTCGGAAACTGGCTCCCAAGAAGAATCCACGATATACAAGGTCAAATCCAGATCCAAACCCTCCAGCTGTTTTTGAAAATCTGAACCTAATCCCAAAGACCCTTAGGAAACAAGAAAAACAAGAAAATTCTGCTGATAACACTCCTGAAATAGCTTACCCAAGCTGTGTACCAACTCCTGTCAAAGTTTTATTCCGTTCAACTCCTGCTTCCCCTGGTTCATCATCCACAACGCATAGCACTCCTTCCACACCTCCATTCATTGCACATATTACAAATACCACTAGTATTTTTCCAGTCACTTCTGTTATCCATGTTATCCCCGTCGTCCCACTTATCCCTACCAATATGGCTAATAGATATGCACCCCTACAATTACCTGCTAATCTTGGGGCTTTACCTCAGGAATACCAATCTAAAATTACCTATTTTGACAGCATCGGTCCTTTCACAGCCCTTCAGCATACCAAAAAGATGCAAGAATATTTTTAAAACTACGAGATAGATGATGATAGCGTGAGAATGAGAATTTTTGTTCAAAGCTTAACCGGTGATGTAAGAACTTGGTTTAGATCACTTGCTGCAAATTCCATAACTACTCTAGATGAGCTTTACCAATCCTTTACCAACAGATGGGAGAAAAAGAAAGACCCCTTGCACATACTAGCAGAATATGATACTGTTAAAAGAGGCCCTCAAGAGACTGTCTTGGAGTACTGCACAAGGTTTAACAATGTATATAACGCAATACCACAGAATTTGAGACCCCCACTTGACCTTGCCTTGTACAAATTTCCTGATGGATTCGATCTAGATATGGCATACCAGTTAAAAGAAAGAGCTCCTCAGACCCTTGCAGACATGCAAAATGTTGCTGTTAGCGTAGAGGCAAACCTAATTGCCAAAAGAAGCAGAGCTAGAATGGAAAGAAGAACCACCTTTAAGGATGAAACCTCGGCCTTTGATCACAAGCTTGATGCGATTATCAGTGGCCTACAAAAGCTAGGAGAAAGAGTAGAAAATGTTGAGAGAAGATCATCATGGGAAGGACAACAGTCTAATAACATAAGGAACCCAAATTTTAGGAAAACGCAGAACACAAATATTGGTAGGTCAAGCCCAGATCATGACATAAGACCCCCTTTTCAAGATAACTATGTTGAAGGATCTACATCCAATGAGCAAACAGAAGACACTCACATGAATCTGATGGATCTAAAGGGTGAGCATCAGACTTTCCTGAGCCGAGAAGACCAAGATGAGCATAACTTTAGTCAATTTCAGACTAAGTCTGGCAAGTCTTTTGATTTTAAACAAGGATATGATACTGTTGTGTATGAAGTACACAAACAATACAAGCTAAGAACTAGGACCATTGACATTTCTGAACCTGGCAAAACAAAGGATGGCAAACAGCCCAACAAGATTAAGAGCAAGGCTGTCATAACAGAACCAGCTGATACAACTGCCCTAAACCCGCATCAAGTGACTGTAGAAGACATTACAGAGACGCAGCCTTCTGTAGATCAGCTTTTGCCACTTTCTTCCTCTGAGCAAAACTCGAACAACGCTCCAAAAAACTCTCCCGAAATCGAAAAACCCCAGGCGACCACTTCCCATAACGCTGGTAAACAAAAGAAAATAGCAGATAATTCAAATCAAACAAAAAAAACTTCCATTATCAACACCAAAACTCCATTGGAGAAGCCATTTAATTTAGAGGCAGAAATAGCCAAGTTAAAGATATCCATCCCCCTCTCAGAACTTGCCAAGCACGATGTATATAGGCAAAAAATTTAAATATCACTTCAAATACCAGAGAATAAGGACGATGTAAATGTTTCGGATGATACTCCTGAACTGTTGTTTGGCCCAGAAGTTAATGGAAAATCAACATATGGACCTATTCCACCCTTTTATATCAGTTTGCATATACATGACAAAGTTTTGCACAACGCTATGTTTGACTCCGGTGCATCGCACAATCTTATGCCCAAAGCAGTTATGGAAAAGCTGAACCTTGATGTTACAAGACCCTACAAAGATTTGTACTCATTTGACTCAAGTCAAGTCAAGTGTTTAGGCCTCATCAAAGACTTATGTGTATCCTTAGTCCAATATCCCAACAAGACCATCCTCATGGATGTGGTGGTGGCTGACATCCCACCAAAATATGGTATGCTCCTATCAAGATCATGGGGAGCAAAGCTCCAAGGATCCCTTCAACTAGACCTCTCCTATGCTACGATTTCAGTCTTTGGGCAACCAAAGAGATTGTACAGAGAAACACTTATGAAATATGTGGTAAGTAGTGAGAGCAAGCCTGAAAATTTTCCCATTTACTCGATCCATTCTGATATGGATTCCTTTATTTTGTTTAATGATAATACGAATTCTCCAACTGATGATGAGTCTTCAGCTCTAGAACCACAAGGAACCATCAATGAAGAATCGGTTGCATATACCCATGAGACTGTCACAACAATTAATGCAACCAGCATGCTAGAAGAAACGCCCAAAACAAAAATTTCAAATCTGCCCAATCCTAACATAGCTGAAACTCATGGCACAAACCACAAGCAAGAAATCACATGGTATTTAGAGTTTGATGGCTCTGTCAACAAGTTAGGAGCAGGGGCAGGTGTGTGGATTCACAATACACATGATAACCATGCGGAAGGTCATGCCTACAGACTGAACTTTAAATGCACAAACAACATGGCAGAATATGAGGCTCTGCTGTTAGGCCTTAAACTACTCAAAGCTTTAGGAGCTGCAAAGGTGTCTATTTTAGGAGACTCTGATTTGATCATACAGCAGATGAAAGGTAACTTTGTAACCAATGACAATAGAATGAGGGCCTATAGGACTGCTGCCACTAATATACTCACTGCATTCACTGGATTCAGCCTGGCCAAGATTTCAAGAGAGCATAACATTCATGCACACAGCCTAGCCACCTTTGCTAGTACATGCAAGCTTTCCTTTGAGCCAAACCATCACTTTACTGCTGAAATAAAATAGAGGCCTGTTGTCCCAAATAACGTTAAAGATTGGCAAGTGTTTGAAAATTACGCCCAGATCAACAATTTTCTCACCCTTCAGCATGAATTTTCAAATATTAACATAGACATGGACGCTATGAGTGACTCCCAATAGCAAATGACTGAAAATCAGCAGGCTGTAACAGCTGCAATAGCTAAACAAATCCTAAACCCAACTGTTTTTGACAAAACAAACATAGAACAGCTGAAACAAATACATTTAGAGGAAATTGCCAGAACAGAGGCAGAGATCATTGACCTGAAAGATAATTTTCTGCCTGCTGGCTTAACCCCATTAGAAGATATGTTTGACGCTAATGATGTTCCCAGAAAGCCAAAATTACAACCATTGAACACTGCTATAGAAGAACACAACATTGGGACAACAGAGAAGCCAAAAATGATCAAACTATCCAAAAATTTTCCACCTGATCAAAAGCCCAAGTACATTGATTTGTTCAAAGAGTTCCAAGATGTATTTGCTTGGAGTTATGAGGATTTGAAATCCTATGACACCTCGGTAATCCAACACACAATTCCCTTAAAACCAAACCAGAAACCTTTCAAACAGAAACTTAGGAGAATTAACCCTATGCTTCTTCCCATGATTGAGAAGGAAGTAAAGAGGATGTTTGAAGCAGGCATAATAGCACCCATCAGATTTTCTGAATGGGTATCCAACCTTGTTCCTACAAGAAAAAAGACAGGTGAAATTAGACTTTGTGTAGATCTGAGAAATTTAAACCAAGTCTCCCTAAAAGACCACTACCCTTTGCCAAAAATGGACCACATCCTACAAAGAGTAGTGGGGTCATCTAGAATCTCTTTGCTAGATGGCTTTTCAGGTTTCAATCAAATACTTGTTCACCCGGATGACCAAGACAAGACAGCCTTTACCACACCGTGGGGAACATTTAAGTATGTTAAAATGCCATTCGGACTTAAAAACGCTGGTGCAACCTTTCAACGAGCAATGGATATTGCGTTTGCTAAAGAAATACATGATTTCCTAGTTGTTTACCTTGATGACCTAACCCCGTTTTCCAAATCTGATAAAGAGCACCTCAAACATCTTAGGCAAATATTCATCACATGCAGGAAATATGGCATTTCTTTGAACCCCAAGAAGTCTCTCTTTGGCCTTGAAGAAGGAAAATTACTTGGCCACATCATATCGAAAGATGGGATTAGAATTGATCCTGAAAGAATCCAAGCCATACTCCAAATCCCGTATCCAAGAAACATAAAAGAGCTGCAAGCATTCCTTGGAAAGATCAACTTCTTAAGAAGATTTATCCCAAATCTAGCTGAACTGATAAGATTGTTAAGCAACATGTTAAAGAAAGATGCCAAGGTAAAATGGTCTCTTGAAACCAAGCAAGCATTTGAGAGCATCAAAACGGCCTTAACCCAAACCCCTGTCCTCACCAGCCCACAATTTGACAAGGATTTTATCATATTTTCGTTTGCATCTGATCATATTATAGATGTTGTCCTTTTGCAAAAGGATGAACAGGGAGTTGAAAATCCAATCGCATTTTTCAGCCGAGCCTTAAGAGACACCCCTTTGAAGTACCCAATCATGGAAAAGCAGGCCTATGCACTTGTTAAGGCTATCAAGGATTTCAGAGTGTACATTTTATATTCACATGTGATTGCCTATGTTCCACACGCTGCTGTAAAAGACATATTGACCCAAGAGGGATTAGAAGGCAAAAGAGGCAAGTGGATAGCAAATATCCTTGAATATGACATAGAAATTAAACCAACCAAGCTGATAAAGGGACAAGGTTTAGCCAAACTGATGTCCGAAACAAACTTTCAGGCCCTAGACATTAACCAACTGGACAATGAACTGGAGCTAGCGACTCCACAGATCAGTGAAATCCTTTTACAATCCCCATGGTATGCTGATATATGCTTTGTATTGTTAAACCTGTGTGCTCCCCTAGGATTGTCCAGGACCAAGAAGAGATTTTTGAAAATCAAGGCTTTAAAGTTTTGTGTAATAGATGGTGCACTATTTTGGAGAAATCATGAAGGTATATTGCTTAATTGTTTAAACATGAATGAAACTAACAAAGTCATGAAAGAATTCCATGCAGGTGACTGTGGAGGACATCTATACTAGAAGTCCACTGCGGATAAAATCTTAACGGCCGGTTTCTATTGGCCCTCTCTTTTTGCAGATGTAAAGAAGTTTGCCATGTCATGTCACAAGTGCCAAATCTTTGAAGGCAAGAGAAAGTTGTTACCTTTGCCCCTGAAACCCATCTCTACCGAGAAGCCTTTTCAACAATGGGGTCTTGACTTCATTGGAGAAATCCATCCCTCTTCCTTAGGCCAGCACAAATGGATCCTAACAGCCACCGACTATTTCACTAAGTGGGTTGAAGCCATTCCCTGCAGGCAAGCCAATGACACCGCCATTATCCAATTCCTTGAATGCAATATCCTTTCTAGATTTGGCTGCCCTGAGAAAATCATCACTGACAACGTTGCTGCCTTTAAATCCAAAAATATCGTTAGTTTTTGCCACAAATTTCATATTACCTTGGGCCACTCTACAGTCTATTACCCTCAAGGCAATGGCTTGGCTGAATCATCCAACAAGAGCCTCATCAACATCATAAAGAAAGTGCTGGAAGAAAACAAGAAGAACTGGCACAAAAAGCTGGTAAATGCCCTATGGGCAGACAGAATTTCAAGCAAGAGATCCATTGGGATGAGCCCTTATGAGCTAGTATATGGCATGGAGGCTAGATTTCCATCATCCTTGGGCATCCCTACTATCAAGCTGTTACAGGAAATTCAGGCTGAACCAAATGACATTCAAAGAAGAATTAATCAGACCATTCATCTTCAGCAAACCAGAGAACAAGTATATGACAGAGCCCAAATTTTGCAAGAAAAGCTCAAAAAGATGTTTGATAGGAGAGCTAAGGCTGAGGATTTCAGTATTGGTGACAAAGTTCTAAGGTGGGATTCAAGAAGAGAAGACAAGGGCAAACATGCAAAGTTTGATTTTTTATGGAAAGGACCATTCGTTATTTCTGCTATTCAGGGAAATAACACTTATTTCCTCAGATCTGTAGAGGATAGTTCTGTTGAAGAAGGCCCTGTCAATGGCCGTATGCTGAAACATTACCATGATCCCTTTTAGGGATAACAGTGCAACTCTGTATATATCTTTTGTACATCGATATTTTTTTTTCCACTTTCTGGTTCACGGATACCCGGGTCAATGGGTAGCCGCTACATCCAGGGTTTTTCAGCACTGAGTGGACGCACCCGAAGGCATCAACACCCCTCGGCCTATTTACTGACCTAACCCCAAGAGCTTTCGGGATTCGACCCTGTGACCTCCCATTGGTGAGGCACTTGATTTGACCGATTGAGCTAACTCTTGGGGCCTTGTACAGCGATATTTATATATATCAGCACTTTGTTTTCATTTTTTTAAACAAACCCATTGTCAAGGGAACAACAGTGAATTTTGAGAAGACACAGCCAATACAAGTGTTCCAGTTTAAAGGCTCTGTCTCTGCACTAACCTCAAACAAAACAGCAAAAATGGCACAGTCACATCACAGCAACTTATGGTAAAGGGAAGTTGTTGGTAATCTTCAGTCAAAGATAGCAAAACAGACCAGTATTTCAGTACATATCAGCACCCTGGTCAAAACAAAGTGAAGCAAACATATCAGTTTGATCCATGTTTTGAAAATGTTTCAAAGGCAATGCTCAGACAACACTTTATATAGCATTAAGCACGCAGAAGAAAGCAGGCGATGCTATACAGTTCACAGCAATTCAGTGAAGAAAGAGTGTTGTTCTTATTACCAAGTTTCAATTATCTAACAGCCAGCACAAAGAAGTTCCTTCAAATCCACAGCAACAACAGAAGATCAAGGCAGTCTGACCTGCTGTTCTTGGCTTTTCACAAGGAAAATCCATCCCCAAGTGGAGCCACTGTTAGCCTCCTGTTGCAACAGGTGTTCATTTTTCATGATTGACATTTTTACATGCCAAATATGTCATACTTTGCAGGCTGCAGTGTTCCATATTTCCACAAGATGCCATGAAAGGTGCTAGTCTAAGTGCCACTGCTGCATTCCATTTTTGAAGATTTCTTTCAGTTAAAGGAAGGCCAAACAGTTTAATCTTGGCCTCCCTAGGTTTCAATTTCCTGTTTTAGAATGTAGAGAATGATATCTGTCCAAACAGTTTAATCTTGGCAGATTTGTAGATAGGTAGAGAATCAAAGGAGCCCAACTGCTTAATCTGGGTCCTTGGCAGAAATAAGTGTAGACTTAGATAGGATAAACAAAAAAAGAAAAAATTTTGAAGCAGGGTCTGCAAGTCTAAGTGCACCCAAACCAAAAAGAAGAAAAAATGTTAGGAAAAGTATACTGGGCAGGTAGTTTTTGAGGTTGCAGAATGATAATTCATGATCAATTTTTTCTTTCTAAGTGTTATATCTTTTCAGATCGCAGCCATGATGCAGTTTTCATCTGGAGGAAGTCAAGCTGGACATAACTAACTCCCCTTTTTCATTACTATTCCCCAAATCACTCACTAATTTTCCCAAAGAGGTCAAGATCTGCTTCATGCCTCTTAGTCATCATTTTCCACATCATTGGCCTTGATGAAGATCTGCTTTATTCAAGGATTTCCATTCTTCTGTTACAAAGTTCTATTCCCCAAAATGGCCTAAGGTCCCCTACCTTAGCGCTTTCTGGTCACCTTCATATTAATTCCTAACTACACTATTTAACTCCCTACATCATTTCCCCTTCCCTTACTAAAAAGCACTATATAACTCCCCTATGTATATATTCCCATCCTTGGGCATTATAGCCATATTTATCAAAGTCTTGGAAATGTTGAGTTCATCCGGAACCCAGCATTAGCCTTCCGTGTCCTGGGATTAGCCTAACATTTGGTTAGGCTAATAACCTCCCTCATTCACCCCTACCCCTCAACACCTTACACTTTTACCCCTCCGCAGTCATTTTCCCAAAGTTTATTGTTTAAAAGTCTTATTAAAAACATTAAACTATCCTCCCCCGCTTGTTAAATAACCCCTAACCCACATTTCCTAAAGTCTAAACCCCCGCCCGCGCTATATTAAAATTCGCATATCCGCGCGCCCGTCCATTATTCCGCCGCCAGCTCCGTCTCCCGTCAACCCTCCGATCTGCCCCCTCCCCATCCGACGGCTCTCGCCGATTTCGGAGCGCCCCCTACATCCGGACATTAGCCTCCGATACTGCAGCGGTTTTCTCCCCGTACAGGAGGACGCGCGTCCGTTTCCTATTGCGTCGGAGCCGCCCTGACAGAAACTGCCCCCGTACCAAAGGCAGTCCAACGAAAACCATAAACCGCCTGTCTTCCCCCCCTGACGACTGCGCCAGGACCTTGCCACGTCATCTGCACACGTCGGCCCTCTGCCGAGTCACCCCTTGCCACGTCGCTGCCACCATGACCCTGCCACGTCATCCACCGTACATGCTGATGTCATCCATCGTACCAGGTCCGCCCGCTTACGTCATGCTGACGTCATCATCAATTTTGAGGCGAAAGGCGAAAATCGCACTTAGGAAGCCCGGAATCAGTTTCTGAGGCAGTTTTTCATGCGCGATTAGCGCCTAGTGCTAATCGCGCATGGCTACGGGAAAAGGGCCGAAGTGGAAAATCCCTCATTGCGCAGCCCCCAGCAAGCCCAAAAGGCGCCGAATCATCCAGTTTTCTTCGCGAGGCATGCAGAGATGAACAAAAGACAATTCTAAAGAAGACAGAGGGCCGAACAGCGGCCATTAATTTGTGATTTGACCCACAGCGAAGGAGAGACGCAACCCAATTCATTTGTCAAAGAGTATCAGAGGAGAGATGAAGCAGCAAAGTGTACCAGTTAAATTGTTTAATGGAAACCTCCAGTTCCCAAAGCAGGTTACATTGAATGGCAGCCAACAAAGTCAAATCAAGTTGTGCAAACCCATCCCAGCTCTCAAATCACAGTTAAAGCATTTAAAGCAACCGAACTACAATGGAGCAGAAGCCCATGCACAGTTATCACAGAAACACTGCACCAAGCCACCGAGGACAACACATTTACTCAGTTTTGATACGGCTGCACTCAGTGCAGCTCAAGATATTTTCTTACATTTATTTCTGGATAGGATTAGGTTAAAAGTAATCATTTCTCAGACCTGTTTAGGTCAGGATGTAATAAAGGCAATTAGGAGAGTTTTTCCCTATATATACCACCCTCTGTATTGTTTCAAGGGTTGGTTGATTGATAACTTTTCATTAGAGACTCGCACTGTATGTCTGATATTTTTCTGTAATCAAAGATTGCTGAAGAGATTGGGAGAATGAATGCCTGATGTGTTGTTACTGGTCTCTGGGAGCTGAATGATGGAATTCTTGTGCTGCAGCATGACTCAATAAGTGCTTCTTACCTCTGTTTTCATTTTCACCCTCTAAATAGCAGAAAGAAAGAATAGCTTAGAACTTGTTTAACTGCACTCTAGGCTCAATTTCTGCTATTTCTGTATGTTTTATCATCTGACCTGAATTAGACATGAATATGAATTCCCTGCGGCTCATGTTTACCCTAATTCACATGTGTTTGACAATTATCTAGGGATTCTTTACTGCCCCTAGATAGAGTTCATTCACTCTTCTCTGTTAAGCTGATTGAGAGATTCTTAATTGCCTCTCTTTCCTTAGCATTCTTTCCATCCTTTAAACTTGGAGAATTGTTCCATGTGCAGCTAGCTTGCTCCTTATTCCTCCTGTGACCAAGAAATCGCACCAGCAGTCTTACTCTTTGACTCCATGCCCAATGGTTGGAAATTTTCACACTATATCTGCCTCTTTACCTGAAAACATCAATTTTCCCACCAAAACACAAACAAATCACAAACAAAAATCCTTGAACTCAATAGCTAGCCTAAAATCATCATCAACAAAGCTAAATTATAAAGAGAGAGCCCTCTCTGACTGCAGGTGGGCTAGAGCCTGCAATCCAAAGTTGGTTTGTGGTTACCTCGGCCGTATCCCTTCACTCCGACCTGGGGGACAACCTGAGTGATAACATCTATAACACTAATGACCAACCGAAAACTGCTTTTACTACTCCTTGGGGCACATTTATGTATGTGAAAAGGCCTTTTGGGAGAATGAATGCAGGAGCCACTTTCTAGAGGGCTATGGATATAGCCTTTGCAAAATAAATCCATGACTTCCTTGTGATATATCTAGATGATATTACTATATTTTCAAAATATGACAAGCAACATCTGGATCATCTAAGACAAGTTTTTATTAAATACAGGAAATTTGGAATCTCCTTGAACCCCAAAAAGTCTTTGTTTGGGTTAGAAGAAGGAAAGTTGTTAGGTCACATAATTTCAAAATATGGTATAAGAATAGACCCTACGAGAATAGAAGCCATCTTTTAAATACAACACCCTAGGAACATTAAAGAGTTATAAGCTTTCATAGGAAAAATTAATTTTCTTAGAAGATTTATATCTAATCTAGTAGAATTAATTAGATCACTAAACAATATGCTGAAAAGGGACTCCACCATAAAATGAACTATTGAGGCTAAAAAATCCTTTGAAGACATTAACATGGCCTTGACTAAAACACCAGTGTTAATCAGTCCTAAATTTGACAAAGATTTCATCTTATTTTCCTTTGCTTCTGAGCACACAATTGCTAAAGTTTTAATGCAGAAAAATGACCAGGGCTATGAAAAACCCATTGTTGTCTTTAGCAAAGCCCTGATAGATACCCCCTTGAAATATAATATAATGGAAAAAAAACCTTGGCTTTAGTCAAAGTCGTTAAGGACTTTAGGTTATACATCTTATATTCTCATATAGTAGCCTATGTTCCTAATTCAATAGTTAAAGACATCCTAACTCAGGATGGTCATGATGGAAAGAGGGGAAAGTGGATTGCTACTATTTTAGAGTATGATATAGAAATCAAACCTACTAAGTTAATCAAGGGCCAAGGCTTAGCCAAGCTCATGGCTGAATCAAACTATCAGGCCTTGGATATAAACTTTATTGCAGCAATAGATAATGAAGAGGAGATGGCAAATCCACTATGCAGCCAGGCCTTTATTGAATCACCTTGGTATGATGATATTATTTATGTTTTACTGAACTTACAAGCTCCTCCTGAATTATCTAAGACTAAAAGCAGGTTTTTGAAGATGAAATCCTTGCAATTTTCTATACTGGACAATGCTCTATTTTGGAGAGATCATGAAGGTATCCTTATCAATTGCTTATTAAAAGAAGAGTCTGACAAATTTTTGCAAGAGTTTCATGCAGGTGACTGTGGAGGACACCTTTACTGGAAGACCACTGCAGATAAAATCCTTAGAGTTGGTTTTTACTAGCCTACCTTGTTTGTTGATGTCAAAAAATATGTGACCTCCTATCACAAATGTCAAATTTTTTAGGGGAAGAAAAAGCTCTTACCTTTACCCCTCAAGCCAATCTCTGTAAAAATACCTTTTCAACAATGGGGTTTAGACTTCATTGGTGAAATTCACCCACCTTCCTCTGTCCAGCACAAATGGATCCTCGTAGCCACAGATTACTTCACAAAATGGATGGAGGCCATACCTTCAAGGCAAGCCACAAAAACTTTTATCATCACCTTCCTTAAAACCAATATTCTATCAATATTTGGATGCCCAACTAATCTCATTACTGATAATGCAGCAGCCTTTAAATCCAAAAGAATTATAGATTTCTGCAATAAGTATCATATCACCCTGGGCCATTCTACAGCCTATTACCCTCAAGGTAATGGACTAGCAGAATCCTCATACAAAATCTTTGTAAACATCATCAAGAAGTTACTAGAGGGTAATAAGAAAACTTGGAATAAAATGCTATTCAATGCCTTATGGGAAAACAGATTGACTACTAACAAATCAATTGGTACTTCTCCCTATCAACTAGTTTATGGGATGGAAGATGTCTTTCCATCCTCTTTGGGAGTACCAGTAATGAAGATACTTCAAGAATTGCCGGTTGAACCAAATAGTTCCCAAAGAAGAATCAACCAAACTATTCATATACAACAAACCAGAGAAGAGGTCTATATCAAGTCTCAAGTTATGCAAAAAAGGGTTAAAAATATTTTTGATAAGAGAGCCAAGGCTGAAAATTTCTACCTTGGTAACAAGGTGCTCAAGTGGGATTCAAGGAGGGAAGACAAAGGTAAACATGGGAAATTTGATTTCCTATGGAAAGGTCCCTATGTCATTTATGCTTATAGAGGAAATAATGCTTTCTTCCTGAGAGAAATTAATGGTACAGATGCAGAAGGTGGACTGGTAAATGGTCGAATACTAAAACATTACTTTGAACCAAGTTACTAATTCTCATTCCCCATGATGTACATACTTCATTTACAAAGCCTAGTTTGGGTTGGATGGTCATCTTTGGAGTTGAAGCCCGAAGAGAAGACCCTAAGCTTTGAAAGATTTACTGTCATAAGTATCAATAATGCAAATGCATAGAAGAACACTTTGCGAGGTAACATCAACAACAATTCAAAGGCCACTGATCTTTAAAGTTCTTGAAATTTCACTAGAAAATGTCATCCCCAAGTGGAGCCACTATTAGGTTCCTATACCAATAGCAGTCATAATTTTGAATGAATAAGGTTAAGCCTTCTAATATTGTACATACCTTTGCTTTCTGCAAATGTTTTCCATATTAAAAATAAAAAAATGTAAAGAGGGTATGTCCTAAAAGAAATATCAAAGGACAAAAGAATAATAGAAGGTCAAAAGATGAAAATATATGAACCCCAAAAACAAAAAGAGACCATGAAAGTGTGCAAGTCTAAATGCCAATATTATTTTACTTCTTCTACAAATAATGGTTGTGTGTAGCTTTTCATACATGCCACAACCCATGGTAATCAAATTGTTTAATCTTGGTTATTTCATGATTTGAATTTTATGTTTATAGTTAGAGAATAAAATCTGACCAACCAGTTTAATCTTGGCAGATCATTAGATAGGTAGAGAAAATAAAAGGAGCTCATCAGTTTAATATGAGCCCTTGGAAGATATAAGGTTATAATTAGATAGTTTACTTTTCAAAAGAAAAAATAATGATAAGGGGCTGCTAGCTTAAATGCACCCAAATAGAAATGAAGAAAAAATGGTAGGTTAAGTAATGGGTAAGTAGAAGAAAGGTTGCCAAAGTATAAAGTTGGTTGGATCAAAACACATGCATCATGCTTAGACACATATTTCTATATGTATGGTCAGTTATGGAGGCAAAAACAAAGGTTTGTAAGTTAATATGATTAACTCCCCCTCATTCATTTTTACTTTTACTTACTAATTTCCTATCCACAAATATGTTCTAATACTTTAAATCCTTCAATTCAAAGAGGCTCAGAGAATTTTTCAGACTTTTGGTGGGACTGGACCCTTGGCTTAATGACTTATGGACATCAAGTGCTAGAATCCTCTTCATAAAATCCATTCCCCTCCTCATTTCCCTAATAAAACCCCTTTTCCTAAGGTTAAAACTCTTTTGCCTAGGAAAAGTAAAAACAATTCCATGTTAAAGCCCTTTTCATTCCAAAATCCCACAAAAAGTACTTTATCCTAAGTGCCAAATGTATGAAATAAAATGTGCATATTTTACATTATGCTAAGGATATAGTCACTCCGCTCATCACTTTTCATATTAATTTTTAATTTAATTATATAAATTCCTGACATACCTATCCCCGTATATTAAATAAATCCCTTAAATAAATACCCCCAACCCTTAGTTTTAATAAAAACTATATCGTTTACCCCTTATCCCGACAAAATAAATAAAACCCATCATTAAACCCCACCGATCGACTAAACCCATGATTAAGTCTTAATTAATCACAAACTACCGGGAATTAAAGCTCTTCCCCCCCAAAACCCATGCTCTTATCTCCCACGCACCTCTCTTGCTTGACTGCGGTCTGGTCACCTTCCCCTTCATCCAATTGTCCACAGCCATATCAACAATGCTCGATGGCCAACCGTTACCCGCATGATAAAGCAGTTTTATCCGACCCCCCGACTGCTACGTGTCATGCTCTGGAATAGATCGGGTGACCCCTCCGAAATACCACCCAACCTCCATAAGCATTGCGATGGACTGGGAAACTGCCTCCCCACTCAACCTGCCAAACCACCTGTTGTTCATTAGAAATCACCCGCCAAAAAATAACTGTTGCTCCATAAAAAGGCTGAGATGCCGTTTTTCGCCTTTTTTCACTCGTTTGTTCTGTGAACCTCTAAAAACCAATGTGATTCCTGCAAATGCCGAATTCACCATTTGAACTCCAAATTCACCCCTGAAGAAAGTTGCAAAGACCCCAGTCGACCTCTCAATCCGTACCAGATTCATTCGGACCTCTACAGTTGTCGTGAACTCCACAATTTGTAGATTATTCAGCCAATTCTAGGTATTTCACCACAAATAACCACTCGCCCTTTCAAATTCAGAAATGCTTAGCCTTCTACAGTGTTTCAATTAAGTAAAATTAATTGAATAATACTTTAAATTTTAAAACCCATGGCCAAACCCTCTGAAAAATCCTAGTTCTTGTGAAAAACTTTTGAATAAACCTATAAAGCCAAATTTAATTCCACAAGAACTAAATTATGGCTGCCCCTTTTGCCTTTGACGTTAGACCTATCATGACTCCCCATTTGGACCTCAACCACCTTCCCTTGGCTGACAGGCATTTCCAAATAAAGGATACATATACCCAAACCCTTCGGATTGAAATCCATTGTTTAAGTAGAGACAAATACCTCAACTATGCTGATGATATTGGCCTTTCGGAGTTAAATTTGCCCAAATACCAGTTCCCAGAGATACATGTTTTCCCTGAAATTGTCCACCAGTGCCATGCCTATTACATTCCTAGCCTGAGAGCTGTCATGTCCCCTGACCAAAAGATTATGTACACCATTACAGCTGATTCCATACATGAAATGTTTCAACTCCAACCAGGATCGATCCTGACCCCATTCCTAATTGGAAATTTGTTAGACCAATATTCCAAGTTATGTCCCTCTAGACTGGCCCAAGTGTTCCAAGATTTCATTGTTGAAGAGTAGCACATTCCTAAAATCCCCCCGCCCCCACAATATGTTTTTGCCATGTTATCTAAAAGGGGCAAACAAATCATCACCATGATATCATGTGTCCTAGGCTGCACCATTGATGAATTTGTTGATGAACTTGTCCTGGCCTTCATGTCAATTTATAC
The DNA here is from genome assembly GCA_031772625.1 of Pinus tabuliformis. Classification (NCBI taxonomy): domain Eukaryota; kingdom Viridiplantae; phylum Streptophyta; class Pinopsida; order Pinales; family Pinaceae; genus Pinus; species Pinus tabuliformis. The sequence continues at coordinate 463,935,259 of CM062814.1, forward strand.
CCCAAGACAGCCTCCTACTATTTTGTACAATTATGTTGAGTTCATAGCTGAGAGAATGCATGAACAGTTCACCAGGATGCATAATGAAAGAGTATTTAAATACTCATCTTTTCTATACCATATGTTTTTATATTATCAGCCAAACAAATTTCCTTTTCCCCTCCAGAAGATGGATACCAAAGGCCAGCCCAGGTCTATCGTTTTTTGGACCCCACTATTCCATAAGTTTCAGTCACCATATACTTATTCAGATTTCATAGATTCTTTTGTTCATCCATTCATGACTATGCTAAAAGGAAGCCATCCACCCAGGATAAGTCCAGAGATCAAAAGGGTCATTCAGTTGTCTAAACAAAGAAAAGTGGGAGACTGGTACCTTTACCAAAACCACACAGAGATAACAATTTATGGTTGCCAGCTTGCACCATATAACCTACCTCCCCATGAGGTTATTTTCTCTAGAGTACTATAGACAAATAATGAACTCTGATGAGATAAATTTTGTCTCGACCAAGAAAAGATCACAATTCAAAGTAAAAAACCAGTTAGGCCCCTTCATTTGCAATTCTAGAGAGGCAGGGGAGGAAGCAGACCAAATTTTGTAGCAAATGAAGTTCCAAAAGAGTTTCATTTGGAGGTATGACCCTCAGGAATTTATGACTAGATTGAGAAAGAAGGCCAAGTTGGCACCTTATATTCACCTCCCCATACCAGAGATAGAAAGATATGCAAATCAATCTAGGGGGGTGGAAAACACTCTTGTAGATAGACATAGTACAAAGGTAGATGTAGAGAATTCCTTATCTGACTTAGAAAGACAGTTTGATGAGAGCTCATTTCTGCAGGTACCTGAATAGAAAGCGCAAGCCATAAGCACCCTTCCTATCATGCAAACTCCTCAGAATGAGGAAAAGAACCCCAAAAGGACCAAGGAGGAACCCTCAAGTTTAGGTTCGGGCACATAAAATACAGAATATGAGACCAGTCAGAGAAAAAAACCTAGGCTAAATCCTATTTCAGAGCAGGAAGACACAGAAGGCTCAGTAGAAATAACTAATACTGAGCTAGATAGAAGTAAAGGCACAACTCTATCTGAGGAAACACAGGGGCCATCCACATCACAGACCCAGATCTTGGAAAGGCAGCTAAGTGTAGAAGTATCCTCATTCAGTAGGCCTGTTCGTAGGGATAAGGATATAAAAGATATATATAAAGAGATCAAGATGAGAAATGAGAAACTAAAGGCCCAAACTTATGCTCAGTATCTCAAACTCACACCTACCAATCAAACAAGGTTGATGTCAGCTTTTGACATCAAGGAGGGAAAATTACAGATGTCCTTCATAAAACCAACTACACAACAGCCAAGGACATCAGCAGATTACAAGAGAATTGATTTTGAGGTATTGGAAAGGGATATTCATCCCATTGACCAAATCGAATCACATAAACAGGCTAGAGAGATTATATACTCCACCCTCATAGGTAAAGTCATAGCTACTCATCAGTTACAGGATTTTTTGAGAAATATCTCGGCTTAATATCAATTAGAGAACGCCTCCTCACAGGCCAAGGATGCTAGAAGCAAGTCTTTGGAAGACTTAATAATTGAATTGGGACATGATCCCAAAGACATTAAAGCCACTAAGAAACTGATCAAGAGAAGGAACGATGACATTGCAGCACTAAAAAAACAATTGAATATACCTCAGTTGTAGTATCCCCAAACACTAGAAGTTTTGGAGAACCATACTAGAGATGAAGAGTTGATGGACTTGGTCCTAAAACTTAATGATCAGTTAAAGGAGACAGAAAAAGGATTGGACACTTTAGTCTAATTAAAATAAAGTGATATTGCCACTCCATCTGAAAATCTCATCCCAACGGTCTCAACAGTAGTCCCTGCAACGCTGGCAACCTCATTGGCTCCCAAAGCCCCTATGCCTACAACACAACTAGTTTTAATAGAGTCTACATCAGCAGAAGGTGCATCAGGTGAAGAAGCATTAAAGTTGGTCAGAGCCATGGAGGAAATGACCACTCAAGCTACAGAAATGAAAAAATTGAAAGAAAAGGTGACAAGCTTGGAAACAGATTGCAAGCTTGCCAAGATCATGCACAAGGAAGAAGTGCAAAAAGCTGCCAGAATGAATGAAAGATTAAAGGCCATGGAGAAAGACTTAACACTAAATAAACCCCTTGGGCAAGCTAAGGAATTATTATGGGCCAATATCATTGACTCTATCAATGATATTTAGCCATCCATTCAAGTGATTTTTGAATAGATAAACCTGATAGAGATAGCTACAGAAGCTATCCAAAAGTCAAGGAAGAACTAGGAGACATGCCTGAAGATGCAACTAGACTTATCCACTTCCTCAACAGTAAAAACAAGTATGAACTTCAAGAATTGGATATAGAGGATAGGATAGAAACAATTTTGGAGGTAAGAAAGGTCCTTTCCAAGAGAAACTTAATGTTAAACTTGGAGGACAAGTGTCAAAATATGTAGGTAGCAGTCGATAGATTTATGGCCAAGTTTCAAATTTTGAGAGAGAAAGGATTACCCAGTCCCTTGGTCATAAATGACAAGCTCATGACACAACAAGATTATGACAACAAAATCAGAGAGCTAGCTAAAGAACAGGCTAGTACATCATCGATAAAGTCATTGCCAACAAGTAAAGTTCTTTACCAGACATTTGAAAACCTATTTTTCCTCCAGCATGAGGTGAAACACCTATTCATCACCAGGCCTACTTTTGCTAAGTACACCGAGGCAGATGAGATATATAGAAGGATGTTGAAAATCAAGTTACCTAATGCTAAATTATGGGAAAAATTAACTGATTTACTATAGTAAAATGTAGTAAAAAGGTTAATGTACAGTCAGCAGGGTAAAAGGTAAAGGCAGGTTAGCATGGTTAAAGAGTATCAGTGCTAAAGAGTATCAGATGAAAACCGAAAGTAACTAAATCCTCCAGCGTCAAAGTTCAAATAGCAAAGAGCAGAAAGGGCTACAAACCAAACAATAAAGGCCAGCAGCACCACAATAAAAGGGACTGCGTGAAATCTGTTTAATAGCTATCTTTATCTTCTTGCAAGAAGATATTTGTATTTCCTATATGAAATCTCAAGTTAGTTTGAGATATTTTGAAATAATTTTTGTATAAATACTTCACAATTCGAAGTATGTAGGGTGGATTCTTAGAGATTTCTATAGAAGTTTGATCAAGAGACTATAGAGCTATTATATCACTGACTGAGCCAGCAAGTTGGATTGATGAATAAAGACAAGATATTTCATAGGATTCATGTGTTAAGCAAAGTGCAGACAAGTATTTTCTCATGTTATTGTTATCTTTCTTAAAGTTTTTCCATAATATTTAATGTGTTTCTGTATCTAAATGCTATAACTGGAATGATATCTCAGAATTTGTTTAATTACACTCTGTTTTAACTGTTATGCATTTGAATGTTTTCTACTGATATCTAAGTTAAGGAATTCTTAATTGCTCCTTAGTTTAGGTTGTTTCCTTATAATCTATATCAAAGGATCCTTAATTTCCCTTTGTTTCTGATTACCCTCTGTTCCTCATTTAAATCTCGGTCTTAGAATTCTTAATTTCTCTATCACCCTGATTTAAACCATTTCATCTTCTTGTTCCAAAGACCTACACTTTACTCTGCTAGTTTTCCCTCTGAACATTCCCTTTAGTGAGTTGATCCAGTTCAGCTGCTCTTTTGTTGACTCCATAGCCCAATGGTCTAAAGACATCATTCTATCCATCTTCTTTAAGGATCCCGCCATCAAATCTCCAATACAAATCAAAAACCCCCCTGAACATTCATAACTAACCTGAAATCCCAACAGACAAAGCTAAATCATAAAGAGTGAGCCCTCTCTGAGCCATAGATTGGCTAGAGCCTATGCCTAAAAGTTGGTATGTGGTTACCTTGGTGATTTTCTTTCTTCTAATAACTTCTAGAGAAAATTCTGAGTGATAACAGGGTGTATGAGAGGTTTTAACACATAAAGGGAAGATGAGGGTGAATGTGAGTTCCAGGTTGAAAGGGATCAGTCCCAACTCGCCTAGGAATAGAAAAAACAAAAGGACATGCACAACTTCTGGTGGAGAAGTCCACTCAGATGTGGCAGTCACAACATACAAGGTAAGATAACATGTACAGTGCTCACGGATCAGTCCGAGACGAGTGTAACACTTGTTACATCAAGGTTCATGTGAAAGATCTATCTAGTGTCCGGCAGAGCAGTCGACATGGATGGGAAGAAATTAACAACATATACAACACATTAACAACAAGATTTGTATAATTTCATACAAATCAATTCATACACAAATACGTAAGTTAAACAACATATATCATTAAGGCAACTGGAGCAGTCCAACTACAATAACAACATATGCATGAAAATGTACTGGCTCTTATTATATAAGGAAGTGTAATTCACAATCATACAATACATCCATGTAAACCTACTAGCCCCAACAGTGGAACGCTATAGCCACATCTGCTTGCTCCTTCAAAGAGATGAACTAGCTCCGTCTAGTGGAGAAGCCAAGGCATGTTACCATACTATCCAAGCTTTATCAGAGATAGTCTTATCAGAAGCTTGGCTGACCAAAAGCCTCTACAATGAGTTATGAGGGACTATTTATAGCAAAGGGTGAGGTGACCCTTGACATTCCCCTTCATGACAATTCAAATACCCTCATGACTCTTAACCTACTCTATGTTACATCCAACCATTGACACTTGACTTATACTTGACATGACTCAACATTACAATGTACAGGTACTCATGTGAGACAAAATGGCTTGAGCAAGCCTTACAAGACATCATTGACACTCAGTCCGTTGTGATGAGACCAACCCTTTAATATTCTTGTGATGGTGAAGATGGTGAGTTCATGCCAAGCTTGGTCGTCCGCGATGGTGTGCATGCAGCTCATGGAAACATCTTGCTAAAGTGAACTCTTGCCTCCATTGCAACCATTGCATTGGTTTGGCCCCTTCATCCAAATAATTCGCTAACATGCACATGGTCCTCTTGGGTATGGTTGAACCAGAAACACACTGATGCATAGTGTCTGTGCTAATCTTCAAGTGTGTGCTGGTGGTCATGCACATCAACTTGCCAAAGTACATGTTCAACCCCAGTTGGATTTTCTTCTTGTCTTCGCCTTGGTGAGTGTGTCGAATGATTTGGATTACATGCATGCACTCAACAACATGTATCATTTTGAATCCCTTGCATGTGATCAACAAAATTTCTCACCATGTCTGCTCTGCGTTAGCTATTGGGATGGATACTTAACTTGTATAGGCATAGTTTCATCCGTGAGTGCATGTTGTGCCCAATGCTGTTCTTGTTCCTATTGCAACTCATTCGTTTGTCTGTGCAGCTTCATGTTCTTCCTATGTTGTTGCTTTAGCACATGCAACTCCTTCTTTGTTCCATCTTCTGCCTTCCTGCAATCTTCATGTCGTGTCGTTACTTCATAGCTGGAGTCTCCAAAGTCCCTTTCATCATCAATGGACCTTCTTGAGCTTGCAACCTTGTTCTGCCTCCATGTTGTCAACAACCCTCCTCTTGAATTCATTTCGTTTGGTATGTTGTCTTTAGCTACTATTCATGATGCAGCTTGCTATCATATCTTGATGTCCTTGTCTATGAACAACTTGATGTCTATGTGTGCAGGCAAGTCCATGGACACTTGACTGACTGCATCCCCAAGTGTGCTCTGAACGGTGTCTTCATCTCTACTCTCTTGGAAACCATTGTACCTATATTGCTAAGAGGTAGATGAACACCTAGGATACCTGGAGACATGGCAACACTCATGGCTAGCAATATATCATTTAAAAACCAAAATGAACATGAGAACTGACTTGAACATACCCAGGTGCATGATCATGAAGGTTGTGCAATTTCGGCCAGGAGGTTGGGAGACCAACTGCCATGACTGCACAAGGCATAGTATAGGTTGTTGGGAGACCAGCTAACTACTAGAACCATGCAATGCACAGTCCAGTTTGGTTGCTGACTATTGAGATTGTGCAATGCACATTTACAGGTGGGAAGGATTGCTGGCCTAGAGACAGATTTGTAAAATTTCTTTGGCCAAGTCGCCACTGTCCTCCATAAATGCATAAAACAATCCTGGAGGCCAGTGTTGGGAAAGAATACACAAATCTGGAGATGACGGTTAGCCTTCCTTCCCCAGATTGTGCAATGCGACCTTGGTGAAGGCAGAGTCTAGGCCAAAGTTGGCCTGACTCACCAACGAGCAACTGAAAGAAACTAAGATAGTAAATTCATGGAGACACTAAGTGATAGCATAAGTGATTGACAGTGCATGCAAAACATGAATAAAATAGTCAGCAAACAAACCAACATGCATGTGGGTGAGGTAGTTCACCGACTGGGTGAACATTCGCGCAAAATAGTTTCATGCATGCGACAGCTGTGAGATATCAACAAAAATTGAAACAGAGCTAGGACAAGCTAGTATATATGTAAATGAAAATAAGAGTTCAAAGAAATCAAGTAAACAGTACTCCCACAAGCGAAAAAGCAAAAAGAGATATAAATGTAGCACAAGGCATGGGAAGCGGGCTTACCCAAAAACAACTAAGTTGAATGTGCTGACTACTCCTAGATGTGATGTGGGATGTCAGAGCTACAAAGGTTGATGTGAGGAATGAGCTCTGCAATGTCTGATTGATGAGTTTTCATAACATCGAGGTTGTGAAACGCATACCACAAATCTAGGGGAAGAGACACTTGGTTGGAGGTTTCAGAATTTCTCTTTGCATGTAACCTCCAACTTCTAAACATAAATCCCTAAAACAAGGGATGCCTTTGTATGTTGCCTTGGGAGAAGCAATCCATGCATGCAAGTCTATTTTGCTTAGTCTTGGAGGGAACCGGTCAGCTCAGCTACACATGCAAGAGACTGCTAGACTGCTGGAGAAAAAATGCACATTTCTGGCTAGGAGCTGGGCTAGTTGCCCAAGAGATTTGCACAATTTCTAGGTAGAACAGCTGACTGCTACCTAGATTTGTGCAAATTCGGGGCTGAGCAGCCTTGCTAGGGAAATTTGCACAGATCCTGCTGGGAGTGTTGGTAGGCAGGATTGCATAATCTTTGAGCCCAGTAGGCTGCCAGAGAGGATTGTGCAATTTCTAGAGGGAAGGCTAGTTACCCTCTAGAAATGCGCAATTTTCAAGGGGAAGTTGCTCAGCGTACAACTAGACCAAGTCCTAGTGAATAGCCTATGAGGGTGATGGATTAAGATATCACCGACAGGCTACCTTTGTGAAAGAAAGACACTGAAGCTTGTGAACTTGAAAAAACAAGGCAAGCTGGTGTGAAGGTTGGAAGGGAGGCTCCAAAATGAGGCTAAGGAAAAATTTTGGAGGGTGGTTGTAGCCACTACAACACAAGTTTAAGGAGGTAATAATCATTTCAATTACAATTCCTTTTGTTTATGTGCATAACACTTCTTTTGTAGCATTTGAACAACATACTAAAGGTATTTGTATGAATTTTCTTTCAAAGATGGGTTATGAAGGAGGATGCTTCAGCATAAATGGCCAAGGCATCACCAATCCAATCATGGTTGAGGAGAGAACAAGGTATGAGGGATTGGGATATGGTCGAAGACAGTTTAGAGAATGCTCTAAATGGTCTAAGGCACATCAACCATCTAAGTATGAGATGTCACCACCACCTTGTGACAATGTTCATTTGTCTCCCAAGTGAGATGAATTCTTAAAGGAACCATGTATGTCATCCTCCACCTCCACTCCATCAAAGCCGCATCCCTAGAGACAAGTATAATCCTCATGGCTGCTTTCTAATGCATGGTAATTTTGAATACTTGTGGAATAAGTTCCCTTGTACTTTCTGTGATGCATTTGACCATTATGTAGCTGTCTATGAGCAACGCATCATAATGGAATTAGATTCTAGGCATCAAGCATAATGATTTTCTTTCACATGAGAGGACTTCTTTGTCAACAAGCAAGAGAAATTTCTTTTGTACCCATTGTAAGATGCATGGACATGGAAATGAATGACATTGGAAATTACATCAAGATCTTCATTCAAAGAAAGGAAAAGATATTGTGCAACATAATGCAAGGGAAACAAGAGCTGGCAAAGAGGACTTATAGCAATCTTCAAGGCAAAGATGATGCAAAAAGAGAACCCATAAGCCTAGGAGAGGTAGAGATTAGGTAGACTTGTTTGTAAAGTTGCTTTGTAAATTTGTAATTACTTGTTGTTGTTGGGAATGAGTCCCCTGGGGTCAATTTTGGGGTTAAAAGCCCAAGTTTTGGGGCTAAAGCCCCAACTTTTGTATAAAGAATTTAAATTCTCCGCATTTTGTGGTCACAGAGCGCAAAGATGTAAACAGTCAAAAAGGGCTTCCACCGTTAGTTTAGATAGTTTGTGTCAGCTTAATGAGATCCACCCTTGATTTGTAGGCCATGGGAATGTATAAAAAGGGAGTCTTAGAAGAGTCTAAGGGATGTTTTTTAAGGAGAGTTCTAAGTAAGTTTGTGGGTCTATGAGAGCTATGAGCGAAGAGTCTTAGCATAGGTAGAGGCTTTGTAGGTGAGTGCACAGAGGCCTAGGGTAGAAGTCCACAGCTGAGTGCACGGACCCCTGCAGTTGAGTGTGCAGGGAAGTTAGAGTCTGTACTAGAGATCTGAACCATCAATAAAGAGAATTATTTTGGAGAAATCTGTGTATGAGCTATTTTACTTCTGTTATGAATGTTTGCAATTATGTTATGTTGAGTACTAGATTTATGATTTAATGCTATATTGATGTGCGATTCTGTGTATTTTACTTTGTTGTATGAACGCAAGTAAGAATATCTATTTACATGAAGATAATCATAATGCATGTTGAAGTTAACCAATACTTAATCTAATCTGGGTAGACATAGAAGTAAGGATAACTATTGAGGTGTGTAAGCGTCTAAATTGACTATTTAGGGTTTGTGAAGGATGATATGAGGCTTTCGCGAAGGTTTTAAAGCTGAATAAGAGAAGTACTTTGCTAATCCCTAAAGGGCTTATAGGTCTATGTGAAGGAAGGGTTAGGGTATAAAACTGACATCACAGCCATATCAAGGTGCGGAAACTTGGTTCATGAATCCACCCATACTTTCAAGTGAGACTTCAATCCATGCTCCATGGATTGATGCCAAAAGGGCCAGTAGTATAGGGATTTGCTTGGTTGACTTAATGTTGAACCTGGGTTAGGGCCCATCAAGCCAACAAATGCTTCCATTGGGAGTGAGTCCCCTAGGGTCAATTTTGGGGTTAAAAGCCCAAGTTTTGGGGCTAAAGGCCCAAATTTTGTATAAAGAACGTAAAGTCTCTGTATTTTGTGGTCGCAGAGCGTGAAGATGTAAATAGTTAAAAAGGGTTTCTATCCTTAGTTTAGATATTTTGTGTTGGCTTAATGAGATCCACCCTTGGTTCATGGGCCATGGGAATGTATAAAAAGAGAGTCTTAGAAGATTCTAAGGGAAGTTTTTTAAGGAGAGTTCTAAGTAAGTTTGTGGGTCTTTGAGAGATAAGAGCGAAGAGTCTTAGTGTAGGTAGAGGCTCTACAACTGAGTGCGCGGACGCCTAGGGTAGAAGTATGCAGCTAAGTGCATGGACCCCTACAGCTTTTTGCACAGGGAAGTTAGAGTCTGTACTAGAGATCTGAACCATCAATAAAGAGAAAAATTCTAGAGAAATCTATGTATGAGCTATTTTACTTCTATTATGAATGTTTGTGATTATGTTATGTTGAGTACTAGATTTATGATTTAATGCAGTATTGATGCGTGATTTTGTGTATTTTAATTTGTCGTATGAATGTAAGTAAGAATATCTGTTTACACGAAGAGAATCGTAATTCATGTTGAAGTTAACCAATACTTAAGCTAATTTGGGTAGACACAGAAGTAAGGATAATCACAGAGGCACGTAAGTGTCTGGATTGACTATTTAGGTTCGAAAAGGATGATCGGAGGCTTTCAGGAAGGTTTTAAATTTGAATAAGAGAATTACTTTGATAAGCCCTAAAGGGCATTTAGGTCTGCGCGAAGGAAGTGTTAGGGTATAAAACTGACATCACAACCATCTCAGGGTGTGGAAATGTGGTTCCTGCATCCCCCCATATTGCCTTAGGTGAGACTTCAGGCCGCGCTCCGTGCATTGATGCCAAAAGGGATAGTAGTATAGGGATTTGATTGGTTGTCTTAACACTGAACCTGGGTCAAGGCCCATCAAGCCAAGAAATAGTTCCATTGCTAGGAATGAGATCTTCATAATGAGTTGTGTGATGTCACATCATTGGAACCCAACTAAGAAAGAGATCGAAGATTGGTTGGATAGCAAGATCCACAAATTTGCAGCGCAAGAAAATAAGAATCCACAATTGATGAAAGAAAAGTGGTTGGACAAATACCTGTACATAGAAATACACGAGACATTCTTTTGTTCCTTCCCAGCTGAGTTGTACGAGTGGATTGCAAAGTTGGAAGACAGCCAAGGAAGGTGGAGGCTGGATGGTCCAATAGTCTGGACCCCTGAGTTACTGACGAGATCAAAAGCCTCTAAAGATAAGATCACCCGTGATGTCGATCATTTGCACGATTGTATCATAGGAGGGTTCATGACAGAGTTCACGGTTGAGACCTCAGTCAGTTACAATGAAGTAGAGCACCGCTTCTTCAAGGGGTCGCAAGGTAAGTATTTAAAATCGTTAAATACTTGGGTTAATATGCTCTTATGTGAAAAGTAGGTTATGCAGCTACCTTGATGTTTGGGGCTATGCAAAGTGGAAGGTAATTTAGGAGCAAGGGAAGAATAGGCCCTAAATATAGCCTACTAATTGAACCCCCTTTGAGTGACAACGAGGAAGCAGCACAAGAATCTCTGTAGAGCACTATTCAGTTGATAAAGCAAGGGTTCCAATAAATACGTCATCCACCCACACCGCCTCCATCTTCACCTCCACCGCATATGCCTTCGCCTACACCACCGCCACCTCCACCAACATTTAATATGGAAAACTCCATAACGCTACTTGTGTTTAAGGGCGTGGGAAATGAAGATCCAGACCAGTTTTGGTTTTTCGTGAAGGCTGTATAGGAAGCTAAGGGTATCACAGATGATCAAATGAAGAAAGAAACATTGGTTAGTGCTTTACAAGACTACACACTAATGTGGTACATTAAGTACTACATTGATAACCTAATGTCCGTGTTGTCTGATACCCAAACTGCATTGAATAAGGAATTCAATAGACCTAAGTCTGAAGTGCAATCAACTGTGGGATTCAAAGAGATCATGATGAAGCCTAGTGAGACACCCTGGGATTTGGATCAGAGATTGAAATGTATGATCCATGAGGCTAACATGAATCTAACTTATGGGCAGCACCATGAATGGTTTATGGCCTCACTCCTACCTCATCTAAGGGTTGCACTATCACAACAAAAGATTGGGACCTAGGTGAAAGCTTTGGAAATCGCAATGAGATTGCATGAGATGCTAATGGAAGATGCTAAATTGGGGGTTCAATAGATTCATGCACAGTTCCAGAGCCTTTGCCTCGAATGAAAAGTTTGAAGAAAGATAGAATAGCTCAGCCCAAGGTGCATGAAGAAATTTGGTTCCTAAAGTGAAAAAGCCAAGGGCATGACAAAGATCATTGTATAGTTTTTGAAAATTATGTTGCGACAAGGGGTCTAATGCCCTTGAGGCTGAAAGATCCAACAGGGCCAAGTACAAGGCCCACACGATGGTGTGTTATCTATCAGGTTGCTGGAAAACATGTGACAAACAATTGCCATTTGCTGCAGAAATTTGTATAGACACCGCAACAAGCTCTTCTGCAACTTTTGTCAATCATTGGGACGTGATGAGCTCAATTGTCATAGTTATGAGCTAATGATGGATAGAACACCTACATAGAGGGTGCAGGAAGAAACCTGACCTATAGACCAATGTGTTAGAGGAGTGCGAGGCGAGTATCAGGGGCACAAACAAGGCTAAAGTGGAGAAGGACCTGGTAGAGGTCGAGGGCAGGTTATTTGTTACAACTGTGGAGCACCAGGACACTACGCATGAGACTTTCTGACACATCTGTCATGCTACTATTATACTTAGTTTGACCATGCAATGGAGGATTTCCCTATATTGTTAGCTAAGATATGCGAGAAGGGAGTATAACCTCAGCAGCTGACTCAAAACCTGTAGATGATGAGGGCTGAGCCTTACAAGGAAGATCCTAAGGTAAATATTGTGTTGTGGAGTGGGGCAATGATTGGTGAAGATAAGGGGAAGCAACCTGAAAAAGGTGAGTGGGTCTGCAAAGCACTAGAAAAAGAGACTGGGTTTGATCTAGAATGCACAAAGGAAACATTTGTGGAAGCAAAGAAAAGTTTCCCTGAGGCCTCTACCTCAGGGAGTTAGGAGAAGTAAACTGAAGAATTGGACCCGTCCATGATTACCACGTTTTTGGAGACCTGCATGAAACTGCTACGTGATAGCAAGGCTGTGAAGGGACTACAGGAGCTAATCAATAGGTGTGCTGGGAAGGAAAATGCTACTGACAGACCGTGCATAGTTAGAAATATTGGCAGGCATAAGACAAGAATGAGGCATGAGATGAGGCTTACTACACAGATAGGCGAATATGAGATGGATCAAGTTATTTTAGATTTGGGGTCAGACGTGAATGTTTTTCCAAAATAGACATGGGAAAGAATGGAGAGACCTATGCTATAGTGGTCTCTGATTCAGTGAAGGATGGAGAATTAGAAAAAAATCATCCTAATGGGGATGTTGTAGGGGGTAACAGTTGATATTGAAGGTGCGAGCACTAGCTGATTTTGAAGTGATAGAAATTGTGGATGGCAACAATCCCTACCTCGTGCTCCTTGGGATCAATTGGGCCATTGACATGAATGGGGTAATCAATAAAAAGAAGTGGAAGATGATATTTGAGAAGAAATCTCTCCACATAGTGGTGCCACTGGACCCTGCAAAAGGACTGCACTATACTGAACCAGTTTGTGATTATGGAAGTGATGACAATTTGGACTAGATTTACAAGATAATGGTGCGAGATCAAGATTGGGTGAATCTGATAGCAGATGGGCGTATTGCAGGGGACTGCAAAATTTCCTTCACATCAAATTCAAACAAAGAATTGGAGCACTGGCAGAATCAACTACATGAAGTATCTACACTACACTATAATATGATGACCAAGTCATTGTGCTGTGTATCATCAGAGGTAAGAAATCTACCTTACTATGATGGTTTAACTGATGTTGATAACTTTTTGGATGCATTTGAGAGATAAGTGCTAGATAAACATCACTTCCAGGCCTTGGATTGGGTGCTACATGCTACACCTACGAGATGGTGGGGCACACACAAGGAAATTTTTTATGATTGGCGTGTATACAGAAAAATGATGAGAGTGCGGTTTGGTCACCCACAAGTGCAGCTAACAGAAAAGTATGATGGGAGAAATGATCCATGTGACCATTTGGCCAAATGGACTAAATTGTATGGAGTGAAACCTCAGCCAAAGTGGGTAATTATGTTTTGTCATACTTTGGATGTTATACCGATGAATTGGTACTTGGAGACGGAACTCTGCCATGGCACTAAAGAGTGGGATGTTTTGCGCCAAGGATTTTTTATGACATTCAGCTTTGAGGATGGGTTTGAATGTATCAATGAAGCATTGCAGGAGGTTAAGGTAACAATCTTCAAGATACCACAGGATCCTCTAGATTTGATTCAACCTGATTGGACTACCCAGCTGAGCCACGCGCTGGAGTGCTATAATGTAACAGCGGAAGAAGAAGACAAAGACCCGAGGAAGATTAATATCCTAGAGACTGAAGGTCACCACAAAGTTGAAGGATGGCAACTAGAGAACCCAAACATAACTAAACTGCTTAAAACTAGACAGGTGAACATTGTCATGAAGGTAGAGCCAAAGTTTTCAAAGATTGGGGACTACTGGGATGACGCGACAGTATATAAGGTCACCAAAATACTCCACGAATATCAGGATCTGTTCCCCACGATGTTTTCAGATCTAAAAGGGATAATAGGGGACTTGGGTTTCATGAACATCACTCTAAAACTAGATGCAAAACCAATTAAGCAAAGATCTTACCACCTCAATCTGAAGTATAAAGAAAGGGTTTGTTTGAAGTTGGATAAAATTCTTGTAGGAGGTATCATTGAACCAGTCGAGGAGTCTGATTGGGTAAGCCCAATGGTAGTTCAAGACAAGAAATAGAAGGATGAGATATGAATATGCGTAGATCTCAGGAAGTTGAATGACGCCTGTGTGCATGATCCCTTGCTAACTTCGTTCACCAATGAGGTGCTGGATAATCTTGGCGGCCAAGAATCATATTCATTTACTAACGTGTTCTCAAGGTACCATTAGATCAAGATCGCGTCGGAGGATAGGAGTAAGATGACCTTCACAACTAAATGGGGATGCTTCTAGTATATAGTGATGCCTTTTGGGCTAAAGAATGTGTTGATGATATTCTCACACGTAGTAATCACAGTGTTTAATAATTTCATTCACAAATTTCTGGAGGTGTACTTTGACTATTGGACAGTGTTTCGAGTGGTAAAGCACCACTTAGCAAGTCTGTGCTTGATGCTAGATACATGTTGGAGGTACCCGATTGCACTAAATATGAAGAAATGTTTGTTTTGCATCCCTTTTTGGATCTTGTTGGGTCACGTGGTATGCAGACAAGGCTTGATGGTAGACCCCATGAAGATCGTGGTTATAATCAATTTGGAGGCACCAAGTAGTGTGAAATAGTTGTGCGCAACATTGGGGCATATCGGGTACTTTAGAAAGTTCATCAAAAGCTATGTCCAGATCATCGCGCTGATGGAGAAATTGTTAAAAAAGGATGCTACATTCTGCTAGAATGAGGAATGTTAGAAGAACTTGGATGTGCTCAAAGAAAAGATGGTCACCGCATCGATCCTAGTCTTCCCATATTGAAAGAAGGAATTCCATGTGCATGTGGACATGTCATGTATTGCACTGGTAGAAGTACTGACACAGGCAGGTGAGGGGGAATTAGATCATCCCATAGCGTTCACAAGTAGAAAGATATCTAAAGCCGAGAAGAATTATTCGATGATAGAGCGCGAAGGTCTGGCTATGGTATATGTGCTCCAGAAGTTTAGGCACCATTTGCTAAGCATACACTTTAAGATGTATACAGACCATTCTGCATTGAAGTACTTGGTGAACAAGCCTGTGTTTGGGGGGAAAATATGCAGATGGTTGTTACTATTTCAAGAATATGATTTTGAAGTTATTGTAAAACCCGAATGATTGAATTTTGGATTGGATCACTTGTCATGCATTGAAATGAGAGAGGAGCCTACTAATTCAGAGGAAGGACTACCTAACAAACATCTCTTTGCAGTGCACATCGTGGAAAACCACTTTGAAGATATTATACACTTCCTAATGAAGGGAATGACTCCAGAAGGATATACTAGCCAACAAAAGAAGGAATTGGTGGTGCATGTGGCAAACTTTTCTATCATTGCAGGACACTTGTGTAGAAATTTTGAATAATTTAACACATATTCAACAGAGATTATCCTGATCATGTACTATTGTGGAATACATACACAATACATAAGCTCCTCTATGTTGATCATCAATATAGCAGCATCAATAACAATAAAACATCAAGAGAATTCACACATTAACACAATATGTAACCCGGGGAAAGCATCTCGCTAAAAGCCCCAACTATCTGTATATTAATGATTGAGACCATGTAACATTACAAATTACAATGCTTATCACATGCAATCTAGTACCAGCTCCACCTGTTACACACAATACAACTAAGACCTGATCTCCAAATCTATTCCACTGCTTGCCTACCTCCACTACTCAATACCTACTCAAGAATGAATGAGAATGGTTTACCAAACTCGTATTTCACCTCCAAAGAATCACTCACACTGTGTAAGACATGAGCAGAGGCTATAATACTAGGAAAATACATGAGCAAACTCATTGGCATACTCAATCCCTTGATTGTACAAATCCTCATGCACAACTATAGTCACAACTGATAGCAATCTGATCCTCTAACACCTGTCCCTGCTGAACTAAACATGCACTGACATGCAACTGAGTTAACTGATGTATTCTATAGTTGCATTATGAGTTAATAATTAGTTTAACAACTCATCATTAGTCTATTTGCAGTTAGACTAATTACAACTAGTTTAACCAAGTCAAACTGAACACAACTCCATCAACTCTACAATCAACTCCACCAAACTCAACTGATTGAGTTCTAACTGAAGTCATGCATGCAACAACTCAACTGACTCATAAGAAAAGCGTACTTCCTTCTGACAGCTGCATGGGCCACATCTGTAGCTCAAACTGAAGTGCTCCAAGAGAATAAGATCAAGTTTATAGTCCAAATATTATTATGAGACAATAATATTTGACTTTTCTATTTTAGACAGCCAATCTAAAAATAGACTTTGATCACTCCTGCTGTGATCACTTTTGTTGTGTTCACTCCTATTGTGATCACTCCTGCTGTGGTCACTCCTGCTGTGATCATCCCTGCTGTGGTCACTCCTACTGTGATCATCCCTGCTGGGATCCAAAAATAGAACTTGTGCCATAATTTGCCTGCGGGCCCACTTAGTGAAGGCGACTCTTTTGACTAAGCTCCATCATCTTGTTGCAATCTCAACACTCCCTATCGACAAGATTTGGATTATCAGCAACCCCTATCCTGCCTCGGTGGTACTCGAATTTTCTCCTGGTAAGAGCCTTCGTTAGAATATCAACATCCTGATCCTCCGTTGGAATGTATGAAAGCAACATGATCCTCCGCTGCACACAATCTCTGATATGATGGTACCTGATGTCAATATGCTTAGATCTATCATGAAATACAGGATTAGCCAAGAGTTTAATGCAACTCTGGTTATCACAGTAAATCACAGTAGGATCCAAATGAGAACCGAACAAACCAACCAAGATCTTCCTCATCCATATAGCCTCGCATGCAGCCAAACTTGCCTCCATATACTCGGCCTCCGCTGAACTGAGTGCCATGGACCTCTGCTTCTTGTTGTACCAAGAACTGTTGTTGATCCAATATTGAAGACCCCTCTTGATGTGCTCTTTCTGTCCGTTAGGCTCCCTGCCCAATCTACATCCATGAAGCCACATAGCTTCACCTCATCCTCCTGTCTATACCACAAACCATATCCCGATGTGCCTCTCAAGTAGCGCAATACATGTTTGCCTGCCTTCCAGAAGAGATTGGTAGGCTTAACCATAGCTTGTGAAAGCTGGTTAACTGCATAGCATATATCCGGTCGTGTATTGACCAAATACATCATCGACCCCACCAACTATCGATAAACAGTGGCATCCACTTCTTCTCCCAAAGTTGCATCCTCCTTCCTCCAACCTCCAGGAAGAGGAGTATCAACAGGCTTGTAGCCATGCATGTTTAACTTCTCCAGTATCTCCCGAGCATACTTTCCCTAAGAAACAAATATTCCACCACTACGCTACCATATTTCCAATCCTAGGAAATAGTGAAGGAGGCCTAAGTCCTTCATCTCAAACTCTGTAGCAAGATCCTTCTTGCATGACAGTATCAACAGCTCATCACCCGTTAGAATCAAATCATCAACATACAGTACAATGATAAGCAACTTACCCTCCACCACAATCTGGTATAGGTTAGGATCCGCCTCGCTCTTGGAGAATCCAAGTCCTGTGAAATAGCTGTCTATCCATGTGTACCAAGCATGTGGTGCTTGCTTCAACCCATACAACGCTCTCTTAAGCCTGCACACATGCGACTCGCTGCTGAAGACCTCAAAGCCTTCGGGCTGCTCAATGTACACCTCCTCCTCAATGACTCCATTGAGGAACGCAGTCTTCACATCCATCTGATGAATGTGCCATCCCATCTGCGCTGAGAGAGCAAGAATCGTCTGTATGGAAGAATACCTTGCGATAGGTGTAAAGGTCTCCTCATAATCTATCCCCTCTATCTGTGAAAAGCCTCGGGCAACAAATCTTGCCTTGTACTTCTCTACACTCCCGTCAGCTGCCTGCTTAACTTTGTAGATCCATCTCGAACCCACCATTGATTTCCCTTCTGGTCTAGGAACAATCTCCCATGCATTGTTTCTGACAATGGAATCATACTCTTCCACCATGGCATCTACCCATGCGGGATCCTCCATAGCTTCCTCGAAAGAGGATGGCTCAGTCACAACACACTTGCTCATAAGAGCCATGTATCTAGTGTACCGATCAGGTGACTGTCTCTGCCTGCGTTGGGCTGTAGGTGGTCCTACAACTTTCTCTGCATCTTGAGCCAGTCGCTCAGCTTCTGTCAAGCACTTCCGCCCTCTGATGGTTGGCGCTGCATGAGTGGTCTCTTCCACTCCATGAACCTCGTCCTGTGGCTGATCCATGTCCTGAAGCTCATCCTTAGGAACTAATAGCTCCTCATCTGCATGCAAGTGTAGCTCCCTCTCAAGTGAACACTTCATGGCTTTCTCCTCCTGAAATTTTATATCCTGTCGCACAACAGTTTTATCACTGTCTGGAAAATACACACGATAGTTGTGGGGTGTATCAATGTACCCGACAAATATCCCAACCTCTGCGGTCGGCTCCAACTTCTTCTTGGCATCCTTCGTCACATGCATGTAAAAGTTAGCACCAAAAATCCTCAAATGAGAAAGATCAAGCTTCTTACCAGAATAAGCCTCCTCGGGTGTACTCATGCCAAGTATCCTGTGAGGACAACGGTTCTGCACATAAACTATTGTATTGCATGCTTCCGCCCACAAGTGAAGGGGTAGGCCCTGATCATGCAAAATTGCCCGTGCAACACCCACAATCGTTCTGTTCTTCCGCTCAGATATCTCGTTCTGTTGTGGGTTATGGGGAGCTATGAGCTCTCTTCGAATCCCTTCTGCCTTACAAAAATCCTTGAACTCATCCGAGATGTATTCACCACCATTATCGCTCCTAAGAGCCTTCACCTTCTTCCCCAACTCCTTCTCGACTAGTGCTTTGAATTCACAGAACTTTGAATATGTCTCGCTCTTCTTCTGCATGAAGAAGATCCAACACTTACGAGAGAAATCATCAACAAAAATCACATAATACCTGTGTTTTGCTGTCGAAGCAACTAAGAAAGGTCCACACACGTCTGTGTGAATTCTCTCAAGGATCGTCGTGGCGTGCTATCCTTCTCATGAAAGGTGGCTTTCACAAACTTCCCCAAAGTACACCCCTTGCACTGATCTGACTGTGCAAGTGTGCCTTTAGGAAGCCCTGTAGTGATCTGCTGCAGTATCTTCAAGGCTCCATGGTGAAGGTGACCCAATCTCCTGTGCCACAACTCGCCATCATCCCGGCTCACCAATCCTTCTGTCTTGCCTGCCATTGCTGCACAACCATCTACATGCAACTGATAAATGTTCCTCACTCAAACCCCTATCTTCCGGGTCTCACCAGTTGTCTTTCTGCGCAGGAAATCCTTTCCCTCGGTGAAAACAACATCATACCCTTTGTCTTCTAACATCGCCACTGAGATAAGATTCTTCTTCAATCCCGGAACATGCATGACTTCCTTCAATACGAAGGGTTTATCAGACTCCCTCTCAAAGGAAATGGTACCGATATTGGTCGCACTGTATCTACCATCATCGCCCATCTCGATGTGCACTCCAAGATCTTTGTCCTCCAGATCAGAGAACAAATCTGTATCTCCTGTCATGTGAAAAGACGCACCACTATCCAAGAACCACACCGATCCCATCACACTTGAAACCAAGCATGCGATCAATGAAAAATCAAGCTCAAACTGCGAGTCTAGAGCCTCTCCTACTGCCAATCTAGTAGCCTGCTTGTTCTTCTTCTTCTGCGGAAAATTAGTGGCATAGTGTCTGTGCTGGTGACAGTGAAAACACTTCACCTTGGACATATCCTGCTTCTTACCTTTCGCACCAGAATGAGAAGCTTTCTTCCTCTTCCCTTTCTTTGCTTTGGCAGCCAAAGTGCAATTCTCTTCATCAGCTCCCTTTAACGAAGATTCGTCCCTGGTACTCCGCCTGATCTCCTCCTGCACAAGATCTGACCATAGTCTTTCCCATCCTGGCAATTTCTCCTGACCATTGACAGAGTCCTGATAGGAATGCCAACTCTTGGGAAGACCAAGGAGAGCCAAGCTCACCAAGTCCTCATCATCGACAGTAACCCCCACACTTCCCAGCTCATCTCGACACTGAGTGAACTTCGTGAGATACTTGGGCATACTATCACCCTTCTCGCATTTGATGTTTCTGAGTTTATCTTTGAGTGCTAGCTTCCTCTGATCGCTCTTGCTTTGGAATAATTCTGTTAATGATTTTCACATCAAATATGGAGTAGCCTTTCCATGGAGGCTGGACACAATGTGATCCTTCACGCCCTCTAACAGAATCCTTCGACATTTTGCGGTCTTCTTTTACCAAACTTCTGCTTCAGCAGCATCAGTGGGCTTTGGGACATCCATCTCTATGAACTCCTTCAACCTGTTATCATCCAATACTGCCTCCATCCTGTCCTTCCATGCAATGTATTTTGAGCTGCCCTCAAGAGCATACTCCAATCGCAATCTATTGAAAGACATTGCTGCATTGCCACCAAGAAAACACTGCTGGAAATTCGAATTTCCACCAGCTCCAACTCAACCGCCTCGGATCTAATATTCGTGAGAACGCAATATTTCTCGTACAGAGATTGACTATATGGGAATTCACCGGATATCTCACCTTCCAAAGGAAGGATGAATCCAGAGGCTACCTGGCTCGATTAGAGACTCTGCCTGAAGAAATAGAATGTAAACACTTCCTGAATAGTAGATGTGATGATCAACAGCTCTGATACCATGTAGAAATTTTGAATAATTTAACACATATTCAACAAAGATTATCCTGATCATGTACTATTGTGGAATACATACACAATACATATGCTCCTCTACGTTGATCATCAATATAGCAGCATCAATAACAATAAAACATTAAGAGCATTCACACATTAACACAGTATGTAACCCGGGGAAAGCATCTCGCTAAAAACCCCAACTATCTGTATATTAATGATTGAGACCATGTAACATTACAAAGTACAATTATTATCACAAGAAATCCAGTACCAGCTCCACCTGTTACACACAATACAGCTAAGATCTGATCTCCAAATCTATTCCACTGCTTGCCTGCCTCCACTGCTCAATACCTGCTTAAGAATGAATGAGAATGGTTTACCAAACTCGTATTTCACCTCCAAAGAATCACTCACGCAGTGTAAGACGTGAGCAGAGGCTATAATACTGGGCAAATACATGAGAAAAGTCATTGGCATACTCAATCCCTTGATTGTACAAATCCTCATGCACAACTATAGTCACAACTGATAGCAATCTGATCCTCTAACACCTGTCCCTACTGAACTGAACATGCACTGACATGCAACTGAGTTAACTGATGTATTCTATAGTTGCATTATGAGTTAATAATTAGTTTAACAACTCATCATTAGTCTATTTATAGTTAGACTAATTACAATTAGTTTAACCAAGTCAAACTGAACACAACTCCATCAACTCTACAATCAACTCCACCAAACTCAACTGATTGAGTTCTAACTGAAGTCATGCATGCAACAACTCAACTGACTCATAAGAAAAGCGTACTTCCTTCTGACAGCTGCATGGGCCACATCTGTAGCTCAAACTGAAGTGCTCCAAGAGAATAAGATCAAGTTTATAGTCCAAATATTATTATGAGACAATAATATTTGACTTTTCTATTTTGGACAGCCAGTCTAAAAATAGACTTTGATCACTCCTGCTGTGATCACTGCTGCTGTGGTCACTCCTACTATGATCACTCCTACTATGGTCACTCCTGCTGTGATCATCACTGCTGTGGTCACTCCTGCTGTGATCATCCCTTCTGGGATCCAAAAAAAGAACTTGCGCCTTAATTTGCCTGCGGTCCCACTTAGTGAAGGCGACTCTTTTCACTAAGCTCCATCATCTTGTTGCAATCTCAACAACTTGTATAAAATGGGATCAAATGAAATATTGTGACGTTATGTGCTAGAGTTTGAATGAAACAACATCCTCATTGAGGATCATGGAGGAGCCGCGGGAGGACATTATGCGGACAAGGAAAGAACGTAGAAGGTTCTACGCACTGGGTTGTGGTGGCCGACACTACATAAGGGTTCAAAAGTGTATTGTAGGGCATGTGACGCATGCCAAAGGACTGGCAGACCCTCACAGAGGGGTTAGCTAATGTTGAATTCGCAAATATCGTTACAGCCCTTTGAAAAGTGGGTGAGTGACTTTGTGGGACCAATTCAGCCTCCAGGAAATAAGACAGGTGCGCAGTACATCATCACCGCAACTCAGTACTTAACCAAATGGGCGGAGTCGCATCCTGTGAAGGACTATATAAGTGCAACAGCCGCAAAATTCATCTTTGAATGCGTACTATCAAGGTTTGGTTATCCAAAAATTTTAATGAGCGATCACGGTACGCATTTTCTTAATGAGATGATCAGCGCGATGATGGAGGAATTTCAGGTTTACCATTAGAAGAGAATGCCATATCACCCACATGCCAATGGAATGGTAGAAGCGTTTAATAAGATACTAGAAAATGTGCTAAGGAAGGTTTGCAATACACAAAGAAATGACTAGGATGTGCACATACCCACGTTCTATGGGCTTACAGAACAACTTGTAAGAAGCTAACTAGACCAATGCCTTCCAGGCTGGTGTATGGTGTTGAAGTCATGATGCCAATGAAATACATTGTACCTAGTCTATGCATAGTGGCGTTCACAGGAATGGCGGATCGTGGAGCCATGGAAGAAAGTCTCGTGTAGCTAGCAGAACTAGAAGAAGATAGGTTTCTGGCTAAATTCCATCAGCAAGTTCAAAAGGAACATGAAAAGGCATGGCACAATCAGCACATAAAACTGCGCACCTTCAAGGTAAATGATTTAGTGTTATTATATGACAGCAAGTTTGATAAATTTCTAGGAAAATTTTGGATGCAAAGCCTGGGGCCCTATGTCGTCAAGGAGATTACCGATGGTGGAGAAGTTTAGTTGGTAAAGTTGAATGGAGAGACATTCCCAGGGAGGGTGAATGGTAGCTAATTGAAGCCATACACCAGGGATCTAGCCAGGTGACTACACAGTGGAAGCACATCCTTAGTGCTCTAGGTAGCTGAAAGGAGGTGCGAGACTATAAACTACACTGCCTGGGTTGTAGAGTTGCGTGATTGGGGTACTATGCGAAGTGGAGGATTTTCCTAGTGTCAACAGAAGCGTGAAGGGAGTTGCACTATTGAAGGAGAGACCGTGCAAGGTAGCTGTAAAATGACCGTTATGGTCATTGTTCATGATTTGAAAGTGGGAAAACTGCTAAATGGAGTAGGGGGCGGTAATTAAGTCAGAATTTAAGAGAAATATCTTTGACAATCTTTCACCACTCTTGCATTTATTATTCGATTTTGGGGGGAACAACAAGATTCAAATTCGAAATTGCCTATAAATTACAGATGGCCAACCAACAAAAAACACTTGGCACTTTGATAATTGAGGAGTTGAGCTATCAGGTGCGCATGAACCTTGATTATTTCGAGGCTTTGGGAGCGAGTTCAGTGTTTGAGAAATTGTCGAAGGAAACTCGGGAGCTTTTAATTGGCATCATGTCAGTACCCATGAAGATTGCAAGTGTTGGAGAAGCAATAGTAGCTGAGGGAGCTCCCCCTGAGGTAGCGAGTGTAGAGGTACTTGCAGAGGTACCCAAATTGCCAAGGTTTCCCATGCCAAGTCCTACGCGACCCAAAGAAGCACAATATCAAAGCAAGACTTTTCACTATGCATGGTTGTTGTTGTCGATTTTCCTGGTTGCATGGGACTTGCCGGAGGACGGTTAGTTTCCCACTATTGCACCAGAGATACGAGAAGCAACAAAGTTCACTTCGCTCTAGGCCATAAAGGACCCCCAAAGGATCAAGGACAGCAAGATATTCTAGATTCTCATGGATTCAAGCATCCATGCTGCAATCAACCCCAAGCTGCAGCTCTCACAAATTATCTTTGAGAAGTTATCTGACTATGTGGAGTTCAAGGTGAACTTCCACTATGTGCCCGTCAGAGTGCGCAAGGACCCCACACAGAAATGGTATGATCTTCCATACCTGACGACAGATGATGCAATTGACGCGGTTCTAGAGATTTGGCCCGTAAAGTGGCACAAGGCCTTAGAATTATTAGCTAGGACTAATAAGTCTACCGTGAAGCAAAAGAAGGGAGAGATGAGGTTAAAGATGGAACAATTGGCCAAAGAATGAAGGAACATGAGTATAAATCACAACAAAGTGCATGGCCAAAACACAGGAAAAAGAGGAGGAAGAGGACAACCGCTACTTTGATAGGAGTCAGAAGTCACCTTCTCCACAGACAGACGAGGAGGAGCAGCGCTCAGAGCAGGGAGGAGCAAACCCGGAGACTACTCCATTTTAGGTTAAGCGCATAAGGGAGGAAGAGAAATTAGGGCCGAAGAAGAAGTCCAAGGCCAGCAAATTGTCTCTAAGCCCAATCACCTTGAAAGAGGGTGGTTTCAATGATATCAGTGATACAGTGAGGAACACAACCACAGAACTTTCCCAACAATTTGAGCAGCAGCAGAAATAGCCCTTGGTTTCCATTCAAATGGGTCTGCGCGAGCTGTAGATCCAGGTGACTTAGGTGCAATCCATTGTAGGGCGGGCTAGTGTGGCATCGATAAGTTTGCTGACGGGAACCTCAGACACAGCAGAGATGGTCCCTACTATGGATACTCAGGCTACCACACTATCAGATGGAGCATTGATCGCAAAACCAGAGGCTGACAGGGCCACTGTCAACACCATCAAAAAAAATAAAGTTAAACTTGGATGAGCTTCTAAGTTAAACCCTTCACACCCTACTGGATGGTGTGATCATAGAAATATGGGCCCAGGAATAGCTCACTTTGAATGTTATCAGTGAGCAGAAGGTGAACATTACACAGATGTTTGCCAAAAAATCATCTGCAATTGATCTTCTTAAGAAGTTCATAGCAAAGAATGAGTGCACAACAACTATGATGGCTGAGGCATGCCAAATTATTCTAGAGCTGAACATCCCCGAAGATGAGCCAGTCGACGCAAGGATCCAGAAGCTTGCCATAGGTGTGTGTGAAGCATGAACATAGTTGGCTAAGGTTCATTTTGAACTAAACCTTAAGATCACGGAACTAGAGTTGAGGGCCTAGCCCTCAACTCTACCAAAAGTGAGAGAGTAGTGTGTGACCACTGTAAAAAATGTTGTTGAAGCTATTAACATCGCAGTGAAGGATTGCACTGTGCTCTTTGAGTAGGTGCTTGAAGTAGTGACCAATCTGTAGGAAGATCCCAACCTGCAAAGACTAGAAACTGAAGCACAGGAGCTGCAGCAAAAGTACAATGAGGTCAAAGCGATGGTGCGCATTGTCATCATCACGCATAGGTTGGAAAAGCTGTAGGAAGTGAAGGTATTAAAGCAACAAATGGATGTAGCTCAGCAGAAGGAGGCAGTACTGAAGGCTAGATTGGGGCCTGATCTAGAGGAAGCCTATGTACTTAGTGTCTCCATTGAAGGGATATCAGCTAGTCTGCAAGCGACACAACAGAAAATATAGGTAGACAGCACAGAGCCAGTGACACAGTAGCTGGTTGAGTAGGTTAAGTAAGCAGCGACACTGTCTACCATTGAGGTTGTAGTAGTATAGGTGGAGCTATGAGGTATTCACAACAAGATCTCTGCACTGGCCGAGTGACTCACGGCGAGTCACCAGATTTGTGTTGGGGGCCTATTGGGAACGGGTCCCTAGGGGTTAATTTTGGGGTTAAAAGCCTGAGTTTTGGGGCTAAAGGCCCAAGCTTTGTATAAACAATGTAAAGTCTCCACATTTTGTGGTTGCAGAGCGTGAAGATGTAAGTAGTCAAAAAGGTTTTCCACCCTTAGTTTAGATAGTTTGTGTCAGCTTGATGAGATCCGCCCTTGGTCTGAGGGCCATGGGAATGTATAAAAAGGGAGTCTTAGAAGAGTCTAAGGGAAGTTTTTTAAGGAGAGTTCTAAGTAAGTTTGTGGGTATATGAGAGCTAAGAGTGAAGAGTCTTAGCGTAGGTAGAGGCTCTGCAGCTGAGTGAGCAGAGGCCTAGGGTAGAAGTCCGTAGTTGAGTGAGCATGGAAGTTAGAGTCTGTACTAGAGATCTGAACCATCAATAAAGAGAATTATTTTGGAGAAATATGTGTATGAGATATTTTACTTTTGTTATGAATGTTCGTGATTATGTTATGTTGAGTACTATATTTATGATTTAATGTTATATTAATGTGCAATTCTATGTATTTTACTTTGTCTTATGAACGCAAGAATATCTGTTTACGCGAAGATAATCATAATGCATGTTGAAGTTAACCAATACTTAAGCTAATCAGGGTATACACAGAAGTAAGGATAATTATAGAGGCGCATAAGCATCTGAATTGACTATTTAGGGTCTACGAAGGACAATCGGAGGCTTTCGCGAAGGTTTTAAATCCAAATAAGAGAAGTACTTTGATAAGCCCTAAAGGGATTATAGTCTCCACGAAGGAAGGGTTAGGGTATAAAATCGACATCACAGCCATCTCAGGGTGTGGAATCTTGGTTCCTACATCCCCCCATATGGCTTCAAGTGAGACTTCAGTCCATGTTCCACGGATTGATGCCGAAAGACCCAATAGTGTAGGGATTTGCTTGGCTAACTTAACGCTGAACTTGGGTCAAGGCCCATCAAGCCAACAGTTGTTGTTTACCTATTGGGTACTTTTGTAAAGTGAACAATAATTGTGACTATGTGCAACAAGTATGTGTTTTTCATTGATGTTATGTATTGGCTTGTTATAAGTCCACATGTTCAAGGACTTTTGGAATGTACAAATCTATCGTTCAAGTTTTTCTACATGTTTGTCATGTACTCACTAATGCAATTATTTGATATGAAACTTGCTGTGAATAATATTTGTTTTAAAGATTGTACAAGATGACTATGTTGTTTTGGAAAATCCAATTATATCATTGAACTTTTGCAGCAGTGTATTTTTTATGTACAAGCTCAGTTTAAGGATGGTAAACCAATTTTATGTTGCTTCTGATCTCCAAGATGGAGTCAAGTTTGTCTTCAACAGTTTACATTCAAGATGAATTTGTTTTTGAGCCATGAAAATATGAGATTAAAGAGAATCTTTAGATTCCACTCATCAAAATTTTGTTCTTGCAACAACGATAAGAACATTGGATCAATTCTTAAGAGGACAGTATGTCTTCACGGAGAAGATAGGTGAAGTGCCTTGCTTGGGGATTAAAGGGAACCAATGGAAAAGTAAGCATTTTGGATTGTTTTTTTGGGTACTTTTTAGTTTCAGCTTCATTATATTTACTAGGGAAGTAAACTTTCGAAGTCCAAAAGTTCCTAGTGGGGAGGTGTGATCTGGTGATCAAATTTTTGCTCAAAAATGAAAGTTCCTAGAAAGTCTTGAAATCAGCATTAAGTCGATGTGCTCATCATTATAAATCCAATGAAATTCATTTCGCCTCAATCTGACACCATATTCTCAAGTTATTGCGTGTTGATCATTTGGCCAAATGGCTCAAATTTGAGTAGGACTATTGACTAGACATCTGATTGGGTGACCATACAGTTGAGTCAGCAGGGTGACTATGTGTACCCTCGGGCCAATCACAAGCTAACAAGTGGAATCCTCCAGTTTTGGCACATGGTTGAATGTTATTGGTTGAAGGTTTGGTGATTTGGACCAATGGTTGGGTGCCACATGGCCCAGTCATGCAATGCCACATGGCACCTCAGGGACAGTCAAAAAATTTTATATGGTCAAACTAAGGTCCGAGAGGTTCAAACCCCTGACCTCATGGAAATCAGAGTGCTCTACCAAGTGTGCTAGTGATGGTTATTATTATACAAACACCAAAACTGTAGGACCGTAGGCTCTGGCAGAAGGTGGAGAATATAAGGAGGCTCTCCCCTAGCTCTCGGCCCATAGCCATATTCCAATGCAATGTGACCACAGTGAATGGATTAAAGTAGTAATGGAAAGACGTTTTGGAGAGAGGCCAACCCAGAGTCTTTTGGACACCCATGTGACCCGACACTAGGATTTTAGGGGTCCATTGGGAAGGGCAGGCCACTGGTCCGACCCTCGGCCCTATGGGCACCAACGTGACCATGCACCTACGTTTTAATGGCCAGGCTAGTGGGGGCAAGTGTTAATGCCCAGCATGTAGCCTTACGTGGCCTATATGACCACATTTTTTGGCCTTAAGGGGTTATTGGTTAAATTAAAGTTCCAACAAATTGCACAGATGTAGGGAAAATGTGTCACTCTGCTATCACTTTTTCGAGCTCTATAAACCTATGAGAAAGGAACCACCTAGAGTCCTCTTTCATCTCTTTTAAGACTTCCTAAACATGAAAATATTGTCATGCACTTGTCTTTCTAAACTCATTAAAGTAAATGAAAAAAATTCTACTCGACATAAGTTTAACCCTTTTCTGGATTGAGATAGACTATCTATGAAAACGGAATACCTTAGTCGAACACGGATAAGAGGTTCTCCTGAGTATTGTTTTCTACCTTTTTAGAATCAAGAGACTACTTACGAAAAGGAACCTTTGGAGTTTTCTTTTTCACCTCTTTTTCAAACTCTCTAACTATGAAAAAGGAGTTGATTTAGACCTTTGTTGGACTCGTAAAAACATCAAACAATGATGGACTCATTGAACATAACAGGACCAAACCAATCCTTCTCAATGTTAATTAAACATACTTAGATGGATTCATGTGAAGGATGAACTTACAGATCAAGCATATGTTATCCTCCTCAATCTTGTTAAAAAATAAAGAGGTATTGACTAGCAATGGTTGGGGAAATTGGGAAAATTGGATACTCCACCTATTAATGGTAGTGGGTTGTTCTTGAACACGACACTCTTCCACTTCATCTTAATGGTTGTTGGGTTTGGAAATATGCTTTTCTTTTGGTTCATTACACCATTTCAAAGCCTCCATTTTTTGTTTTTGGTCAATGCTGCCAAATCCATTCAGTGTCTCTGATGTGTTCAAGAGATGTCATTCAGTTGATATATGCTACGATACTCTTAAGCCTTCATTCCATGTTTTTCATTCCTAAACCAATTCCACATCAACATCATTCTATCTCAAATCGTGATACCCGTTTCATGTTTTTGATGGGGGATACATCAAATACCTCCTGCGACGGGTCACTTCCTATCAGCATCATCTCATTATTTAGGAAGTTCACTTAGGAACTCTTCCTTCAGTACCTTGGGAATTGCATACATCAATGTAAAGTTTCCTCACTCTTGGTGACAGCTTTTAATAATTCGCCTTTAACCAACATATTTTGTGTGATGTTCAACTTAAAATCATTCATTCACACCATACGGAAGCCATTAACATCATCAATGGTTTATCTCGCATCTGTTAATGCCTTAAATCATTAACCAGTAATTAGATGGTGTCTTCCATTTTAAACTTCAGCGCTTTTATTCACATTGTTATATTTTTTTATTGGACGATCATGTTAGTGTCAGTTTTTTCATACTTCAATCAAGGATCAAAATTTGCTCTTTCGCAATTTCATAGTAGGAGTCTCATACTGTAAATTTTTCATCACTCCATTAGGTCATGATATATGTATCCACTTATGGTTGTTTTCTCTTCAGTTTCTCCCTCATAGACTGTACTTGTTGATCCTCCTTCATATTGTTTTCAGTCATGGTTCATAAACAATATACAGTCCATTTCATTAGGTCCTAGGGTTTGATTTCATTAGGTCTAGGGTTTCGTTACCAAGGTCAAGAAACTAATTTTCAAATGCCAATAAAGGTCAGCAAGGGTATGAGGATGATCAATAAATCAAGCATGATGGCTTGAAAGTCACAGCTAATAAAATTTTTGTTTTTGGAACCTAATGTAATTTTCACCTCAAAAAAGTGTTTTTGAGGTGAAAACAGAGTATTTTGAATTTATTGTATTTATTATGTAATTTTAAGTTTCTATATGTAATAATGGATCTCAGTTGCATCAGAAGAATTCTCCCTACTACAAGACACACCAACACTACAAAAATCAAGTCAGTTTGAGCATTTATCCACCTGCAAAGACACAATGAGAAAAGGCATTAAAAAATAGAGTTTTGAAAAAGATAAGAAACATTTGAAAGTGGGTTTTTCAAAAGTGAAAAATCAAAATGGACTCCTATTTAAACTCTTACATTTCATTTTCTAAAATCATTATGTTCATTTAGCAAGCAAGGAGTCCAAAGGTGAGAAGAAAAGGCAAAATTCGA
Organism: Pinus tabuliformis; assembly: GCA_031772625.1. NCBI lineage: Eukaryota > Viridiplantae > Streptophyta > Pinopsida > Pinales > Pinaceae > Pinus > Pinus tabuliformis. The sequence continues at coordinate 463,965,901 of CM062814.1, forward strand.
GTGAGTTTGGGCAAAAGAAGCTTGGTGTTGCGTGTTGGCTGAGCGACACTACGCTTCTGAGCAGAATAGGTTGGCGCTGCGCGTTGGGGACAAGGCGTTGTGCATAGAGACAAGCACTGCACGTCTGGAAATGTTTTGCAGTTCAAATTAACATGGGCACTGCGTGTAGAGCTAGGTGTTGCACGTCTGGGCAAAGGCGCTGCACGTTGAGCAGCAAGCCTCCAAACCCTCCATAACTTCAAAAAATAAACATCAAATTGTCTAATATTTTCCTCTTTCCAAGTAAGTTACACTCCTCTCCCTTTTTCTCTGCTTGCACATGAAAGTCATAAGCGCCATTCTTCATGATTAAAATTAAACCCTAGTTTGCTCTATTCATTCTACAAAACCCTAAACCCCTTTGTTTCTTCCCATCACCTATCATTAGAGCTAGAAACCCCTCTATACATCACTACCTATCCCCTCATCTATATTCCTTCATTATATCCCTCATCCTAAAACCCCCTTCCCTCATTGTCATAATTCATATCTTACCCTTGATTGTCCAAGTCTACCTTAATACATCCCTACACTTCTAAAGGACTCCCACTCATTCCCTTTATCCCTTTCTAGAAGTGTACCAAAAACTTGGAAAACATGGATAGAGAATACCTTAAATATGAACAGGAAAACACAGCTAATGATAGCTCAGCAGATAGAGCTAGGCAGCACAAAAAAACTCATAAGGGAGGCAAGGTTACAAGAGAAGAGCCATCAAACCTTAGGGAATTGCAGGCTTCTTAATTAGTTGTTTCATCTTTTAGATATATTGGATTCTATGAGTTCTGTGAACAAGTGGAGAGAGTCCAATACCACCCAGAGCTCACCAGACTCTTTGTAGCTCATCTTCAAAACAACAAAGTGACTCTTGCTGGGGTAACTTTCACAGTTTCACCATCAATCATTTCAGATGCCACCAGGATTCCTAATGTTCGTGAGAAGTGGTATAAGGCCTAGGATCTTGATGAACATTATTATGAGCCTTACATTAAACCTAAGTATAGAAATTAGGTGAAGAGGATCTTTCCCTTCAAATTTCTTGAGAACAAGTATGTCCCCTTGATGAGTATCATCATCAAATATTTCACTTGTGAGGGTAGATTTTCCAGGCTGTACACTTATCACATCAGGCTCCTCATGCATTTTACCAAGGTCGAAATGTTAAACCTCCCATACTTTTTGTTCAGGAACATTGAGAAGATGGCTTATGTTGTGCAGAAGAAGCCATACCCTTAGCAGATGAGCAACCTCTACCACTACTCCTTGATCAAAATTCTTCTTCTTCATCATCTTAGTCTCCTCGACATCCATTGGGAGACATGTTTTGCTCATGACATATTTAGGGGTCCTCAAGTTCCTTTACCAATGTCTCAAGAAGCAAGGGGACCTTCCAGTCAAGTGGAAATGGGAGAAGAGATCAAGGAGACAAGAACTGCTGAGGTGCCAATTTACTTGACCTATCAAAGGGGCACAAGGAGATTATTTGTAGCTGCCAAGAAAGTGTTTGCTCCACGGGATGTGGAAGGGACCTTGCCTTCTTCATCAGTCCATAGGCAAATGCTAACTCCACAAGATGTGGAAGAGGATTTTCCTTCTTCATTGACATAGTAGGTATAGGTATAATAGTTGCACAAGGGAAAAGAGAAGATGCTAGATGATGATGAGGGGAAAAGGGACTTTGACTTGGTAGAACATGTTGAACCTAAGCGGCCTGATATTGAGACCATTGATTTAGAGGCTCAAGAGAGGGAAACAATAAAGGACATCATCATACAGGAAAAGGAAGCTCAAATACAAGCTTTGATGGACAACCTAGAGAGGTCCAAGTATGTCATCACATACTTAGAGTATGAAAACAAACAGTTGAGTGACAAACAAATCCTCATGGAGTTGGAAGTGCTCAAGGCAAAATGACAAAGTGACAAAGAGGCTCATGTCACTTTGACTCCTATCGAGCAGGAGATTGAAAAGGATAGAGATATTTGGCTTGAGAGAGTCAATCTACACCTTAAGAAGCTACTACAGAAGGCCAACAGAGACAATCAAATGATAAGGTACATGGTCTATCACTGTAGGACCCAGAACAGGATTTGCAACATGAGGATCAAGAGAATGAAAACTAAGCTAAAGCAGGCGTTGGAAGGCAAAAAAGAGGGGGGTAGGCATAGGATGCTAGCTGAAGCCTCCTTGGCTCATCAAAGCACATGATGGTGGTGCTTCACACAAATTTTCGGCAAGTTTTGGGAAAATTTTATCATTTGCAAATTTTGAATTTTAATACACAGGAAAACTACCCAAGGGGCACCCAAGGGACAAATTGCTTGCATTTTTGGATTTAGGGTAGTGAGTACATGCACCCTAGAAAGTTTCAAAGTTTTTGGAACAGAACTGGTCCACCAAAAGGACCAAAAACACTCTAAAAATGACCTTTCTACCACTTTTTGCACACATAGAACCAGCGTTGGGTGAATCACGTTTTGAGGGATCAAATGAGCTCCAAATGCAACAATTCTAGGTGTTATATAAAAGAGACTTGAATAAATTTCCAATGAGCTATCATGGACTCAATTTTGATGCCAAGAAGGTCTCCAAATGGGGCCTGAAAGTGGTGCTATGCGTTGAGCCAGTGGCGCTGCGTGTAGGGCAAATTTTGCTCAGGACGCCTATTTTTCCAGTTTTTCACTATGATTGTGGATTTTCTCTCATGATGGATATTTTACCAATGTAAATGATGATTTGGCATGTAATTATGGTAGGTAAATAGTGATAGAGGGTAGATTCATTAGATTAAAGGTTGTTTTGAGGGCAATGAATCAGTTTCCCCTCTTTTAGAGGCAAGTTGTTAGGTGGCCTGGAACCCAGTTCCTTGTTTAGAGTTTGTTGAAACAACTCCTCTTCTCATGGATTCGACCCCTGAGGCTAGGATGAGTTGTTTTGATGCCTATATCATGTGTTTTCTTAGTCATTTGTTGAGGTTGGACTCACTTGGATGCTCAGAGCTTGATTGTACATCATTGTAAGCAGTTTGGCAAGGAGATTAATAAGATTTGCAGCTATTTTTATGGGATCCCTGTGGTATGGAGTTTTAGCACAGTTTCTTTTTTTGTAATCATTTGTTTACATGTTTTATGTATTCCATCATCCATTTCATTGCTTCTTATTGAATGTTATCAAGTTAAATAGGTAGAATCCATTGTAACAGTGGTCTACCTTGGGAAATCATTCAATATTTCATGTTTTCTACTATTTGAGATAGATCCATGATTGTCACATTCCCTCCTCAGCTCCTCATCAGTCATAAACACCTCACACCATTAAGCCTAAGGTGCTAAAGCCTATGCCTACATTGCCCCATAGAACACCCTGCATTTCTGACCTAATTTCCCAAACCTAAATTTCCCAGCTCCATCTGATCTAGCGAAACATCAACAAAACCAAATAAAAATTCTCGTGCTACTATACCTAGCCTAAATTCCTTACCTGATCCAGTCATCTAGACTAAGATTCTAAAGGAGAGATCCCTCCCCCTGCCTTGTAGGGCTAGCTACAAGGCTAAGCTTAGTTTGTGGTTACCCTGTAAGTTGCCTCCCTTCAGCTTGAGGTAAATCTAGGTGATAACAGATCACGTGAACGAGATAGAAGACCACGAATCTAGTTCCATCCATTTATACTGCAATTTCAAGATTAATGCAAGATTACAAAGCATTATGGATATGATCATACAGAAGTAGCCTTAGGAGAATCAAGTTTTGAGGTGTCAAATGAGCTCCAAATGCAGAAATTCTAGGTGTTCCAGAAAATAGACTTGAAGACCTTTCCAATGAGCTATCATGGGATCAATTTTGATGCCAGGAAGGTCTCAAAAAGTTACTGGAAAGTGGCGGTACATGTTGAGCCAGTGGCACTCCGCATAGGGAAAAGTTTGCTCAGGATGCCTATTTTTCTAGTTTTTCACTATGATTATGGATTTTCTCTCATGATGGATATTTTACCAAAGTAAATGATGATTTGGCATTTAATTATGGTAGGTAAATAGTGATAGAGGGTAGATTCATTATATTAAAGGTTGTTTTGAGGGTAATGAATCAGTTTCCCCTCGTTTAGAGGCAAGTTGTTAGGTGGCCTGGAACCCCGTTCCTTGTTTAGAGTTTGTTGAAACAACTCCTCTTGTCATGGATTTGACCCCTGAGGCTAGGATGAGTTGTTTTGAGCCTATATCATGTGTTTTCTTAGTCATTTGTTGAGGTTGGACTCACTTGGATGCTCAGAGCTTGATTGTACATCATTGTAAGCAGATTGGCAAGGAGTTTAATAAGATTTGCAGCTATTTTTATGGGATCCCTGTGGTATGGAGTTTTAGTACAGTTTCTTTTTTTGTAATCATTTGTTTACATGCTTTATGTATTCCATCATCCATTTCATTGCTTCTTATTGAATGTTATCAAGTTAAATAGGTAGAATCCATTGTAACAGTGGTCTACCTTGGGAAATCATTCAATATTTCATGTTTTCTACTATTTGAGATAGATCCATGATTGTCACATGCCCTCCTCAGCTCCTCATCAGTCATAAACACCTCACACCATTAAGCCTAAGGTGCTAAAGCCTATGCCTACATTGCCCCATAGAACACCCTGCATTTCTGACCTAATTTCCCAAACCTAAACTGCCCAGCTCCATCTGATCTAGCGAAACATCAACAAAACCAAATAAAAATTCTCGTGCTACTATACCTAGCCTAAAATCCTTACCTGATCCAGTCATCTAGACTAAGATTCTAAAGGAGAGATCCCTCCCCCTGCCTTGTAGGGCTAGCTACAAGGCTAAGCTTAGTTTGTGGTTACCCGGTAAGTTGCCTCCCTTCAGCTTGAGGTAAATCTAGGTGATAACAGATCACGTGAATGAGATAGAAGACCACGAATCTAGTTCCATCCATTTAGACTGCAATTTCAAGATTAATTCAAGATTACAAAGCATTATGGATATGATCATACAGAAGTAGCCTTAGGAGAATCAAGTTTTGAGGCGTCAAATGAGCTCCAAATGCAGAAATTCCAGGTGTTCTAGAAAATAGACTTGAATACCTTTCCAATGAGCTATCATGGGATCAATTTTGATGCCAGGAAGGTCTCAAAAAGTTACTTGAAAGTGGCGCTACATGTTGAGCCAGTGGCACTCCGCGTAGGGAAAAGTTTGCTCAGGATGCCTATTTTTCCAGTTTTTCACTATGATTGTGGATTTTCTCTCATGATGGATATTTTACCAATGTAAATGATGATTTGGCATGTAATTATGGTAGGTAAAGAGTGATAGATGGTGGATTCATTAGATTAAAGATTGTTTTGAGGGCAATGAATCATTTTCCCCTCTTTTAGAGGCAAGTTGTTAGGTGGCCTAGAACCCAATTCCTTGTTTAGATTTTATTCAAACAGCTCCTCTTCTCATGGATTCGACCCCTGAGGCTAGGATGAGTTGTTTTGATGCCTATATCATGTGTTTTCTTAGTCATTTGTTGAGGTTGGACTCAGCTGGATGCTTAGACTTTGATTGTACACCTTTGTAAGTAGTTTGGCAGGAGTTAATAAGAATTGCAGCTATTTTTATGAGATCCATGTGGTATGAGTTTTAGTACAATTTCTCCTTCTATAATCATATGTTACTGTGTTTTGTATGCTTCTTTAATCATTTCATTGCTTCTATTTGAATGTTTTCAAGTTTGATAGGTTGATATCATTGCATTAGTGCTCTACCTTGGGAAACCATTCACCATTTCATGTTTTCTACAGTCTAGGAAGGATCCATGGTTTTCACATGCCCTTCTTAGCTTCTCAGCAGTCTAAAACATCTCATCCCATCAAGCTCTTGAGTGCTAAATCCTATGCCTACCTTGCCCCATTGAACACCCTACAATTCTGACCTAGTTCCCTAGACCTAAATTGTCCAGCTCCTCCTGATCTGGCAAAACGCCTTTAAAATCCAATCAAAACTTTCATGATACTATACCTAGCCTAATATCCTTTACCTGTTCCAGTCATTTTGGCTGAGATCCTTATGGAGAGAGCCCTCTCTCAGCCTAGTAGGGCTAGCTACTTGGCTAAGCATGGTTTGTGGTTACCCTGGCTTGCCTCCCTTCAACCTGAGGTTCAATATAGGTGATAACATAGTGTCAAACATACTGGGGAATGAAAGACTAATATCCCCAGTAATATCTTTCATATAAATTCTTGAACTTTGGATGATGAGTTTTAGAATTTATTAGGCTGAAATAGAAAGTTGTAAAATAATATAGAAAAACTTCGAAATTTGAGCACACTGGCTTCAAGAAAGTACACTAGGGCCAATCCTGATCCCAATCCCACCCTAGTAGTGCATAATCCTAATTTTATTTCAAGAAAACTCAAAAGACAAGAAAGTTCAATCAGCTTGACCCCTTTGATTAAAGTAGATTCCTACCCAGATGAGTGGTTGTTCGTAGAAGATCTCTCTTTTGATTTGTCGTTTAACCTTTCTCTATTTAGGACCAAATATAAAAGTGCACTTAATGATATAGTTCTAGACCTGGAATTTATTGTAGATCTCTAAATTCAAAAGGCGAACCGGTCAATTGATGAGTATATCGTAAATTATCCATAATCATCCATTTCTGCTACTAAGATCCTTGAGCTTTCTGAGTCAACATCCACTACCCTTAGTTCATCATTATTCCCATCCATCTTTGAAGTTCATTCCCAACTTTAGTTTATACCTACCCTTCCCCTTCAACCTATCATATCCTATCGAACACCAATTACCCCTACTTCCCCCTCAACCACTCCATTAAACCCTAGTGGTCCAACCATTGTTTCAAATCCACCTTAAGTCATGGCTGCCCGGAATGCACCCCTTGTTTTACCTCAGAATCTTGGTGATATTCCTGCTAATTACCAAAGTAAAATACCTCTTTTTGATGCCACTCAAAACATTACAGCTCAGCAACATGTTGATAGAATGAATGACTTCTTTGACCTTCATGAGGTAGAGGTATAAAATGTGACTATGAGTTTGTTTATTCAAAGCTTTGGAGGTGAAGTTCGAAAATGGTTCAGAGCTTTACCTGCAGCCTCTATCACCACTTTTCTTGTCGTGCATAGGTAATTCCTGGATCGGTGGGAGGTAAAGAAAAACTGTCTCTAAATTTTGTCTGAGTATGAAAATATCAAAAGGAATGTTGGTGAAAGTGTGCAAGATTACTATGTGAGGTTTAATGCAGTATATAATGCTATTCTTGCTAATATTAAACCACCAAAGGGGTTAGCCTTGCTCAAATTTCGAGACGGTTTCAATGCTAATATGGCATATCAGTTACGAGAAAGAGATCCTACCACACTTGAAGATATGCAAAAGAACGTTGTAAGTGTAGAAGCAAATATGCTAGCCAAAAGAGCAAGGATGAGATCTGAAAAGATAGTGACCATAAAAGAGGAAGAATCTTCTTCAGATGCTAAGATGGATACTTTGATCCGAACAATGGAGAAGATGGTTGAATGGCTTACCATTACAAATAGATATGAACTACCAATCAGGAATCCAAATTTTAGAGGACAACAGTAGCCCCAATTCTGGATCAAGCAAAGAGAACAAAATGCCCTAGACCAACAAGCACAACAGTAGTAGATCAAGACTCCTTTGTAGCAGAATTATGTTTAGGGAATAGAAGAAGAAGATGATGATGATTCAGTATTTGAAGCAAACCATTTCTTCACTGCCAATGGTATGCCCATTTTTCTGATGGAAGATGAAGAATATGCAGAGGTTCCAAACACCCAAAGGGGTGAAGATTACATATTAGCAAATGATGTAGTTTTGGAGGTTGAGTCCGATGATTATCAGCGAGGTTATATGAATTCTTTGACAGCACAGCAGAAGTAGTATTCTTTGAGGAGCAGAGATGTGCCAATCAATCCCATTTAGAAAAGAAAAGAGTTGCAATCAAAGAATGACTCCTCAAACATTCATAAGAAAGGGAAAGAGCTCGCTGATTTGACTTCTAGCAAAGTACCATCAACAAATAACATTGCAAAAAAGAAGAATAATAAGCAAAGTGCAATGAAAGAGAAAGTAGAGAAGAAGGACCTTCCCGTCAAAGAGGTAGAAAAAATTTCATCTTTTAATTTAGAAAATGAAATTGCTAAATTAAAAGTGTCCATTCCCTTGACTAAGCTAGTAAATAATAGCAATTATAAACACTAGATGTCCATAATTTTTCAAATAGACCCTTTGTCAGATATGGTAAATGCCGAAGATGATCATCCTGAACTCATTTTTGGTCTCGCCATAGAAGTTCAGTCTAAACATAGTGAAGTCCCTCCCTTTTATCTGAGTCTTAGATTACATGAGTACATTCTCCATAATGCCATGTTTGATTCTGGAGCTTCTCATAATTTGATGCCTAAAGCCATTATGGAGAAGCTGGGCCTTGATATTACCTGCAAATACCATGATTTGTACTCCTTTGACTCTGATAGAGTTCGTTGCATTGGTCTTATTAAAGATTTGGTAGTGTCTTTAGATCAGATCCCAGCCAAAAATGTTTTGATGGATGTGGTTGTTGCTGATATTCCACCATGATTCGGTATGCTCTTGTCCAGATCATGGGGTGCTAAGCTTAAGGGCACTTTACAACTTGACTTCTCTTATGCTACCATTCCTGTTTTCGGCCAATTGAGAAAGTTATACAGGGAGAAGAAAATGAAGTACATGATCACTAGCAAAGAGAAGCCACTCAATCATCCAATAAATGATGTACATACTAATTTAGAATCATTTGTTTTGTCCTATGATGGCAGATTAAATGATGTAAATATTCATATTGTAGAAGTAGATAGTGTGCCAGAAATTTCAGAGAATTTTAGGGAAGTCCTTAATCAAGAAAAAGAAAAAATAGCAAGTTCTTCTGAGCAGTCCACATACCAGCAACAAAAGGTCAGTGAAGAGCAGAAAAATGAAGTGATCAGTCAAGGTAAGGTATTGAAGGAAACGGAATTTCAGCATCTAGATGATGAAGCTAACCTTTGGAGCATGGATTTTGATGGTTCCGTGGGTAAGGATGGCACCGGTATAGGAATTTGGATTCGCAACCCTATTTTCTAGCCCACCAAAGTCCCAAGAAATGTTAGATTATGTTCTTACAAGTTGGCTTTTGATTGCTCTAACAATGAAGTGGAGTATGAAGCTTTGATTATAGGTCTTAAAATTTTGAAGAAATTGAATGCAAAAAGGATTTTTGTCTATGGTGATTCAGAGCTCATCATCAAACAGGTGAAGGGAGAGTATCAAGCAAAGCATCCACGGATGAGAGCCTACAGAAATGCAGTCTTAGATATTTTGAGAATGTTTCTTGAATATACCTTGACAACAGTACCCCGAACTCAAAACATTATTGTAGATTCACTCGCCACTGCTGCAAGAAATTTGAAGATCCCAATGAACTCTAGCAACAAGTTTGAAATTCATGTCAAACACCGGCCTGCTATTCCGGATAATTTAAGGTATTGGCAAGTGTTTTGGGATGATAATGAAATCAATACCTTTTTGCAGAATGAAGGAAAATTCAAGGATGCTTCCATAGATGATGATTATGATACCAATGAACAAGAGATTGAAGTGAATCAAATGGAGGTATTGCAGCTGGAAGATAATATTATTCCTAGAGGTCTGATACCTTTAGAGGAGCTTTTTGATTAAGATGATGTTTCAAGAAAGCCAAGCTTGGTGCCTACCGATAAAGGAGTTGAGGATGTCAATCTTGGAACAACTGACAAGCCCAAGCTTGTAAAGTTATCAAAAGAATCCCAAGGTAAAGCCCAATATGTTAAATTACTTTCTGAATTTTTTGATGTGTTTGCATGGGATTATTCAGATTTGAAGGTGTATGACAAAGATATAATTCAGCATACTATTCCTATCAAGTCGGATTAGAAGCCTTTCAGACAGAAGTTGAGAAGGATCAATCCAAAGTTGTTGCCATCCATCGAAAAAGAGGTAAACAGATTGTTCAAAGCTAGCATCATTGTTCCCATCAGATTTTGTGATTGGATTTCGAATTTGGTCTCGGTACGAAAGAAGACTTGAGAAATAAGGTTATGCATAGATTTCCGGAACCTCAACAAAGTATTCTTAAAGGATAACTATCCACTTCCAAAGATGGATCATATTCTGCAAAGAGTAGTTGGAGCATCAAAAATGTCACTACTTGATGGTTACTTGGGCTACAATCAAATGTTGGTGCATGAAAAATTCCAAGACAAAATTGCTTCATAACACCCTAGGGAACTTTTCGGTATGCTAAAATTTCATTCGGATTGAAGAATGCTGGAGCCACCTTTCAACAAGCAATGGACATCACTTTTGCTAATGAGAGGGATGTTTTCTTAGTTGTTTATTTAGATTATTTGATGGTATTCTCTAGTTCTGATGATGAACACTTGCACCACTTGAGGATTGTCTTTTAGAGATGTATAAAGTTCAGGATTTCTTTCAACCCGAAGAAAAGTCTTTTTAGGGAAAGCTCTTTGGTCATATCATTTCTAAAGACGGTATCCACATTGATCCTTCAAGGGTGGAGGAAATTCAACATATATATTTTCCGCGCAACAAAAAAGAGATCCAGGCTCTCAATGGTAAGATGAATTTCTTACACAGATTTATACCCAATTTGGCGGAACATTTACGAGAAATGACTAATATGTTGAAAAAGGACAACATTGTAAAATGGACCGAGGATGCCATGATGTCATTCAATTTGGTAAAGTTTGATTTAACCACAACTCTAGTCTTAATTAGTCTTGATTACACTCAAGATTTCATTATATTTTCATTTGCATCCGAGCATATCATGGTTGTTGTATTGATGCAAATGAGAGATTAGATTGAGAAACCCATTGCTTTTTTCAGTAGGACTATTCAAGATGTTGCTTTGCGGTATAATATCATTGAAAAACAAGCATTGGCTCTTATAAAAACATTGAAGGATTTCAAAGTGTACATTCTGAATTCACATACCATAGCATATGTTCTTAATACAGCAGTAAAGGATGTTCTAATGCAAACTGAACCGAAGGGAAGAAGTGGTAAGTGGATAGCAGCAATGTTGGAATATGATTTGGAGATTAAACCCATAAATCTGATCAAGGGACAAGGCTTAGCAAAACTGATGGCAGAATCAAATCTGCATTCTCTGGACATAAATCTTATTGCAACAATGTCGGAAGATGAGGATGATGGCTCGCTCATTCCAGTTTCAGAAATATTTCTTTAATCACCATGGTATTCAGACATAGTTTATGTTCTTTAGCATCTTTTGCCACCTCCAGGAATGTCTAGAAGCAAAGGTAGATCACTAAAACTCAAATCTGCAAAATTATGCATTCTAAATAATGCTCTTTATTGGAAAGATCCAGGAGGTGTTCTACTTAACTGTTTGGTTGAAGATGAAGCTCAGTAGGTGATGCATGATTTTCATAAAGGTGATTGTGGCAGTCATTTGTTTTGGAAAACAACAGCTAACAAAGTGTTGAGAGCAGGATACTATTGGCCGACTCTATTTTCATATTTGTATAAAACAGTGATGAGCTGCCATGAATGCCAAGTTTTTCAAGGAAAAAGGAAGCTGCTTCCTCTTCCTTTGAAACCAATTGAAGTAAATGCACCCTTTTAGCAGTGGGGACTTGATTTCATAGGGGAAATCCATCCTAAATCATCAGCACAACATCGATGGATCTTGACAGCTACTGATTACTTCACCAAGTGGATTGAGGCCATTTCGACAAGGCAGGCCACGGATATGGTAATTATTAAATTTTTAGAATCTAATATCTTGTCTCGTTTTGGTTGCCTTCACAATATCATAACAGATAATGCAGCGGCATTCAAGTCTAGGAAGATGGTGGAGTTTTGCAATAAGTACAATATTACATTGGGTCATTCCACAGCATACTACCCACAGGATAACGGATTGGCTGAGTCATCAAATAAGTCCTTGGTGAATATAATCAAGAAAATGTTGGAGGCAAATAAGAAGAATTGGCATTGGAAGCTTGTTAATGCCTTGTGGGCCGACAGAGTGAGCAGCAATAAGTCCATAGGTATGTCACCATTTGAATTGGTTTATGGCATTGATACAATATTTCCTACATCACTTGCAGTCCTGGTCATGAGCTTACTACATGAAGCTAACAATGAAGGGGATGATATTTAGCGAAGGATTAATCAAATGATCCACCTTCAGCAAACAAGGGAAGAAGTTTCTCAAAACACTTTCCAATTTCAAGAAAAGATAAAGAAGATCTATGACCGCAAAACCAAAGCGGAAAAACTTTAGCTAGAGGATGTAATGCTGCAGTGAGATGCAGGAAATGAGGACAAAGGAAAGCATGGTAAGTTCGATAATCTATGGAAAGGACCATATAAGATTTCAGCATACAGAGGACAGAATATTTTTCTACTCAAGGAGATGGATTGTCAGGATTGTCGAGGAGGGCCAGTGAATGGTAGGCTCTTGAAGCACTACCACTTTTGAGGTGGTTCTTTCAAATTATGTCACTTTCATTATATATACCATTTTCATTTTCCTTGCAAGATTTCAAGTACAATTTCATTGAAGCTTGGGGCCTGAAGTGAAGGCTATAAATCTTGAATAGTATGTGTGGAGTTTGGTTGTTTTAATTTGGTTTATAGTTAAAGTTTGGAGTCATGAGTCAGTCTCAGTTTGCATTGATTCAGTTTTTAGTCTTCGAAGTTGTTGACCGTATTTCCCAATGGATAAGGCTACTAGCTCTACGGTGTTCTTGGCACCTCCAAGGAGCTACCATCCCCATTGGAGCCAATGTTAGTGTCAGTCTTTTCATACTTCCATCAGGGATCAAAATTTCCTCTTTTGCATTTTCATAGTAGGACTCCCATACTATAAATTTTTCATCACTCCATTAGGTCATGATATATGTATACACTTACGGTTTTTTTTTCTTCATCTCCTCCCTCATAGACTATACTTGCTGATCCTCCTTCATATTGTTTTCAGTCATGGTTCATAAACAATATACAGTCCATTTCATTAGGTCCTAGGGTTTGATTTCATTAGGTCTAGGGTTTCATTACCAAGGTCAAGAAACTGATTTTCAAATGCCAATAAAGGTCAGCAAGGGTATGAGGATGATCAATAAATCAAGCATGATGGCTTGAAAGTCACAGCTACTAAATTTTTTATTTTTGGAACCTAATGTAATTTTCACCTCAAAAACGTGTTTTTGAGGTGAAAACAGAGTATTTTGAATTTATTGTACTTATTATGTAATTTTAAGTTTCTATATGTAATAATGGATCTCAACTGCATCAGAAGAATTCTACCTACAGCAAAACTTCAAAAATCAAGTCAGTTTGAGCATTTATCCACTTGCAAAGACACAATGAGAAAAGGCATTAGAAAGTAGAGTTTTGAAAAAGACAAGAAACATTTGAAAGTGGGTTTTTCAAAAGTGAAAAATCAAAATGGACTTCTATTTAAACTCTTACATTTCATTTTATAAAATCATTATGTTCATTTAGCAAGCAAGGACTCCAAAGATGAGAATAAAAGGCAAAATTCGAGTGAGTTTGGGCAAAAGAAGATTGGCGTTGTGCTTCTGAGCAGAATAGGCTGGCGTTGCGCATCTGGAAATGTTTTGCAATTCAAATTAACACGGATGTTGCGTGTACAGCTAGGTATTGTGCATCTGGGCAAAGGCGCTGCATGTTGAGTAGCAAGCCTCCAAACCCTCCATAACTTCAAAAAAAAAACATCAAATTGTCTGATCCTTTCCTCTTTCCAAGTAAGTTACCCTCCTCTCCTTTTGTTTTTCTTGCACATGAAAGTCATAAGCGTCATTCTTCATGATTAAAATTAAACCCTATTCGTTCTAAAAAACCCTAAACCCCTTTGTTTCTTCCCATCACCTATCATTAGAGCTAGAAACCCCTCTATACATCACTACCTGTCCCCTCATCTATATTCCTTCATTATATCCCTCATCGTAAAACCCCCTTCACTCACTCTCATAATTCATATCTTACAATTGATTTTCCAAGTCTACCCTAATACATCCCTACACTTCTAAAGGACTCCCACTCATTCCCTTTATCACTTTCTAGAAGTGTACCAAAAACCTTGCAAACATGGATAGAGAAGACCTTGAATATGAAGAGTGTTGGAAATAATACTGAGAGGGGGGGTGAATGAGTATTATCTAACTCTTTTAATAAATATTCCTTATTTGTTCCTTGAATTATTTTTGCATGTCAGTACCATAAAATAATGAACATGAACAAAGAAAATAGATAGTCACACCAAAGAACACAAGATGTAAGGTGGAAACCCAATGTGGGTGAAAACCACCTGCTGCAATATGTCTCTATCTTCTTTCAAATTAGAAACTCCTTTTACAATGGTTATGTACTGGTGCATTCATTTACCAATACACAGGCTGCAACATGCAGAGAGCTACAACTCTCTCTCTCGTTTTCCAGTCTCTCCTGGAAGGGAGCTACAACCCCTTATTTTTTTCTTACAAGGACCACTTTTCATAAATTTTAAAACTGGATCCATAAGCATCAAATGATCATCAAGTATAAGAGAATCACCCAGTCAATGATAGGACCAAACCCAGAACACAGCAATGATAAACAAAGATTTTAGGAGAAGTAAGCACCTTGCTCAACTGCTCGCCTGCTTACGTAAGCACCCTGCTCAACTGCTTGCCTGCTTACAGTACGCACCCTGCTCAACTGCTTGCCTGCTTACAGTACGCACCCTGCTCAACTGCTCGCCTGCTTACGTACGCACCCTGCTCAACTGCTCGCCTGCGTACCTCGCTCTGAGTCCATTGAACTGCCTGCGGACCTCCGCACCTGCAACCCTTCTGTGCCTGCATATGTACGCACCTGAAACCCTTTTGTGCCTGCGTATGTACGCACCTGAAACCCTTCTGTGCCTGCGTATGTACGCACCTGAAACCCTTCTGTGCCTGCGTATGTACACACCTGAAACCCTTCCGAGCCTGCGTATGTACGCACCTGAAACGCTTTGTTCCTGCGTATGTACGCACTTTTCTTTCACTGTACCTGCGTACCTTTGGGCATAGATGATTTCAAGACTTCAAGAATAACCCAGACAGACAGATCTACAGATCTGATCATGCGCCGAAGAGATCTCGATCCATCAATAGATTCGCCTTATTTAGATCTAGACATTACTTCCAAGAGATCATAATATTTCAGATCTAGCCCTCATAAGATATTCAACACAAAACATGCTCAAGCCAAATGATCTCCTTTTCTTTATATAGGAAAGCTCTTCCTTAAATCATGGATTAATACCACAGGCCGACACCATAATAACACAAAACCGTCGGCTAAATACCAAAGGTTAAACATAAGAAACCCCACGTGTGAATTTTTTTTTTTTTTTGCCTTGAAATGTGTGCACTGTGGGTACGCACCTCCTGAACGGGATAACTACGGGTATGTACGCACTTTATGTAACACCGACCTGTGTGTACGCACCTTATGTAAGGTGTACCTGCGTACCCCTTATTTTCTTCAATATTTGATAGTTGATCATCAATCTCTGCTGCTGACTTGAAGTACTGTGATCTATCACCTGAATGGGTTGCCATCAAGGACAACACTTTAGCCATAATGCAAACAATCTCCCCCTTTGGACTTGATGGAAACCTCAAAACTTCAGCTTCATTCTCCCCCTTTGACATCAAGGGCAAAGGGTTATGCTCCCCCTAAGAACATGCTCCCCCTGAATATGAACCAGATCTGCAACGAAGAACCATAATCCACCATGAAAGAGATAGAGACATATTGCAACTACTTCCAAGATCTCCTTCTGCACATCCTCCATAATGCCAACAATGCATTATATGCTCCCCCTGAACCTGTACCATCAATGAGAAGAGATTCAGCAATAAGATGATGCATCAACAACCCCCAGCTTTTGCCTGAGGTATTCAAAAGTGTCCCTGGGCAATGGTTTGGTGAGAATATCAGCAACTTGTTCCTTAGAAGGAACATACTCCAACTTGACCTTCTGTTCAAGAACTTGTTCCCGGAGAAAATGATACTTGATTGGTATGTGCTTGGTTTTTGAATGCATAACCGGATTCTTTGAGATGCTGATTGCACTTGTGTTATCACATAAGATGGGGATAGGTGGTGTACAAGTGATTTGAAAATCCTGCAAAGTCTGCATCATCCAAAGGAGTTGGGTGCAACAAGATGCAGTAGCAACATATTCCGCTTCAGCTGTGGACAAGGCAATCGAACTCTGTTTCTTGTTGAACCAAGATACCAGTCTGGAACCCATAAAGAACGCACCACCACTTGTGCTTTTCCTGTCATCCATGCTTCCGGCCCAATCTGCATCTGTATAAGCATGAAGTGTAAGATCTGTATCTCTAGGATACCATAAGCCATAATTTTGAGTCCCTTGAAGATATTTTAAAATTCTCTTCACTGCCTGAAGATGAGTCTCCTTCGGATTTGCCTGAAATCTTCCAACTATTCCAACTGCATGCATTATGTCCGGTCGGGTACCTGTCAAATAAAGTAAACTTCCAGTCATAGATCTGTAGGTTGGTTGATGTACTGCTGTAGATTCATCATTTGCACTGAGGCTACATCCTGTGACCATGGGTGTACATATTGGTTTTGCATCTTCCATACCATATTTCTTCAAAATCTGTTTGAGATACTTGGTTTGAGATAAAAAGATTCCTCCTTCTTTTTGTTGGATTTGCAAACCAAGGAAATATGTCAGTTCTCCTAGCAAGGACATTTCAAATTCTTTCTGCATGACCAAGGCAAAGCTTTGACTCGTAGCTTCTTCATTGCTCCCAAAAATAATGTCATCTACATACACAACAAGTATTAGCAATTTGTCATTTTCAACTTTTATATAAAGATTGCTATCTGCTGATCCTTTTGAAAAGTCTTGTTGATGAAGATATTTGTCCAAATGGTAGTACCAAGCCCTTGGAGCTTGTTTGAGACCATAGAGAGCCTTTTTCAATCTGCATACAAGATTTGGATCATTTCCAAGAATGAACCCATCTGGCTGTTCAATGTACACTTCTTCTTCCAAGTCTACATTCAGAAAGGCTGATTTCACGTCCATTTGAAATACTTTGAAGTTTTGAAAACTTGAGAGAGCAAGGAACATTCGGATGGCCTCAAGTCTTGCAACAGGAGCAAAGGTTTCTTCAAAGTCTATTCCTTCTTGTTGCGCATACCCTTTACAAACAAGTATGGCTTTGTTTCTAATTACTTCTCCATTTTCATTCAATTTATTTTTGAAGACCCATTTTGTTCCGATAACATTCTTATCTTTTGGTCTAGGAACCAGCTCCCAAGTGTTGTTCTTTTCGATCTGCTCAAGTTCTTCATCCATTGCTTTCACCGAACATTCATCTTTGCATGCCTCTTTCACATTTTGTGGTTCAGTAGAGGAGAGTAATGCCAAATAGCTTGAAGCTTCTGCAACTGTTCTTCTTGTTTGTACACCTGCTTCTTTCTGCCCCATAATCTGAGATTCTGGATGATTATTCTAAACATATCTGGATGGAGTCTTTTCTTCTATTCTTGTTTGCTCCTCTGGTTCTTCTTGAGGTTCTTCTTCTTCATCATTCTGTCGTTGGGGGTAGCCTTCATCTTCTTCGATGTCTTCATGATGTACTTGCCTAGGAATGTATCCCTTCTCATCAACCACTACATCAATGCTGTCAACAATTCTGCCAAGTCTTTTATTGTAGCATTTGTATGCTTTGCTATGTGGAGAGTAACCAAGAAGAATGCCTTCATCTGCTCTAGGTTCAAGTTTGCCAAGCTGCTCATCAGTATTCTTGATATAGCATTTGCTCCCAAAGATTTTGAAGTGCTTTACCGAAGGAGTCCTACCACTCCAGAGCTCATGAGGAGTTTGAGTGTTGTTCACCCGGACATTTGTTTTGTTGAGAATAACAACCACAGCATGTGCAGCTTCACCCCAGAAAGTTGCGGGAGTTCCTGACTCATCAAGCATAGCACGAGCCATTTGTTGGACTGTTCTGTTCATTCTTTCCACAACTCCATTTTGTTGAGGAGTTCTTGCTGTAGAGAATTCTCTTCGTATCCCATGTTCTTCACAGAAATTGAAAAATTCATTTGAAGTAAATTCCCCACCTCTGTCGGATCTGAGGCACTTAGTTTTGTGACCTGATTCATTTTCAACCAAGGCTTTGAAGGATTTGAATTTTTTGAATGCTTCATCTTTGTGCTTCATAAGTCCTAACCAGACAAACCTGGAGAAATCGTCAATGAATAATATCAAGTATTCTTCTCCTCGAGGTGTTCTTTTCCTGAAAGGACCACATGTATCTGTATGTACTAGCTCAAGAGGCATGCTAGCTGATCCTTCTTTCTCTGGAAAGTTAGTTCTGGTTTGTTTTCCAAACTGACATGATTTGCATATGGTGTTGTCAGGAATTTTGATATCTGGAAGGTCACGAACTGCCTGATATTTGCATGCTTTCCTTATTTGTGAAAAGCTTAGATGTCCCAACCTCCGATGCCATAACCAGTGCTCATCATCCTTGCTCAGATAGCATTGTTGTTGTCCTTCTTCAAATATGTACAGATTATTTGGAGTTCTTTTGCCTTTGATCACTGTTTTACCTGTATCAAGATCACGAACAAGACATCCATTTGATCTGAATATAACCTCGGTTCTTTGATCACACATCTGGCTGACACTTAGAAGATTATGCTTCAATCCATCAACATACAAAACATTTCCAGCCTTGAACTTTTCTTTTAACTGAGCAATGCCTTTTCCTTTTATAGTTGCAGGAGTATCATTTCCAAAAGAGACTTTCTTTCCCTTTTCTAGAGTAGAATAAGACTCAAGTTTTTCTTTATCACCTGTCATATGCTTCGAACATCCACTGTCAATGTACCATAGATTTTCCTGTCCCTCTGCATAAAATGCTATCCCACATCTTTCTGTTTGAGGTTCCTTTATTCTCCATGTTTTGGTGCTTGAGGCTTGTTCCTTTTTCTGCTGAAACCTGCTCCTGCATTCAGAGTCTTCATGACCAAAGTTATTGCAAATAGAACATTCAACTTCATTTTCAAGAACCGAAAAGTTGTTATAGGTCCTTTTTGTAATCCCCGTCATACTTCTTTGTTTTTGAGCTTCCCTAGTCATGATCGTTTTATATGCAACACATTGAGCTGCTTTGTGACCAAAGTTATGGCAAGAAAAGCATTGTCCATTGAAGAAACTTCTACGGTTATCGAATCTACCAGCCAATTGATTGTAATTTCTATTGTCATCTATTCTTGAACCAAATTGAGAAGATTTTACCTGTGGCTGGTTGTAGCTTTTGTTCACCCTTAAGATGGATTGCCCCTGATAGTTTCTGTTTGTAATTCGTCCCTGCTTTACCTGATGATCTTCATTGTGCTTTTGCTCATTTCTTCTTGCTGCATCAAGATAACTTTTTGAGGTGGATGCTTGAGAAGTTTCTCCATTATAGCCCAGACCTGTCTTGTTTAGTGGAGACCGCTGCACATTGATAATCTCATCCAAAGTTTCAGATCCTTTGACAAACTTAAGATTAATAGCTTTTGTTTTCTCAATCTCTTTTCTAAGACCAACAATTTCACCTTCTAATTTTTCAAGATGTTTTTCTTTTTCATCAATTTGAAATTGTAGAGTATCAATGATCATATTCTTTTCTTCTATACATCTCTTGAGTCTAGTAATTTCATCATAAAGGTTATCCACATCTATAGCATCCATATAATCATCATCTTCAAATGCCATTAACAACTTATATTCATTACCTCGTTCATCTTCATCACTGTTTGATAGACCATCACTATCTTCATGAGTGTAGTAGCTTTTCTTATTTGCATTATGTTTCTTGTTCCATCTAGCAGGTTCCTTTCCTTTATCCTTATAAGGACATTTTGCAGCATAATGACCTACTCTTCCACAAGAAAAGCATTTAAAAGGTAACTTACCTCTGAACCTTCCAGAACCCCTTTGAAGATTTCTGACAAAATTTGATTCTTCTTCTTCTTCTTCTGGGATGTGGCTTGCTTCATAATAATCTCCTTTGCCTGATGCCTTGAAAGCAGCTTCTCTTCTGTCTGATGGACCTCCCTTTCTCATTTCATAAGCAGTTAGAATTCCATGTAGCTGAGACATAGTAAGTATTCGTAGAGTTTCCTTTTCTTCTATTGCAGATAATTTAGATTCAAACTTGGGAGACAATGATCTTAGAACCTTTTCAACCACAATAGCCTCTTTTATTTCTTCACCCAAATTTTTCATACAATTAACAACCTCATCTACCCGAAGAAAATAGTTAGCCACACTTTCATCATTATACATCTTGAGAATCTCATACTGAATTCTGAGAGTTTGAAGTTTAGCATGTTTTACCTGTTCATCTCCTTCATAGCTCGTGACAATTTTGTCCCATATCTCTTTTGCGGATTTATAGTGCATTACCTTCATGAATTCTAATTGGGATATACATCCTAATAGAGTACTGACTGCCTTCGCATTTGTTTCATACTTCTTTTTCTCGGCTGCATCTGTAGGAGTGGTTGAAGGAAAAGCGTAGCCTGTCTCTACGATGTCCCAAACTTCTGTACCAAGAGATTGAAGATAGGCAGTAACTCTTACCTTCCAATAATTGAAGTTTGTCCCATCAAGAACCGATGGCCTGATTGATGCTTCTCTCTCGTAGTTGCTCACGATGAACGATCTACCTTCAAGCGATCAAGCTTCTCTGAAGGACCTGCTCTGATACCAATTGTTGGAAATAATACTGAGAGGGGGGGTGAATCAGTATTATCTAACTCTTTTAATAAATCTTCCTTATTTGTTCCTTGAATTATTTTTGCATGTCAGTACCATAAAATAATGAACATGAACAAAGAAAACAGATAGTCACACCAAAGAACACAAGATGTAAGGTGCAAACCCAATGTGGGTGAAAACCACCTGCTGCAATATGTCTCTATCTTCTTTCAAATTAGAAACTCCTTTTACAATGGTTATGTACTGGTGCAGTCATTTACAAGTACGCAGGCTGCAACCTGCAGAGAGCTACAACTCTCTCTCTCGTTTTCCAGTCTCTCCTGGAAGGGAGCTACAACCCCTTATTTTTTTCTTACAAGGACCACTTTTCATAAATTTTCAAACTGGATCCATAAGCATCAAATGATCATCAAGTATAAGAGAATCACCCAGTCAATGATAGGACCAAACCCAGAACACAACAATGATAAACAAAGATTTTAGGAGAAGTAAGCACCCTGCTCAACTGCTCGCCTGCTTACGTAAGCACCCTGCTCAACTGCTCGCCTGCTTACAGTACGCACCCTGCTCAACTGCTTTCCTGCTTACAGTACGCACCCTGCTCAACTGCTCGCCTGCTTACGTACGCACCCTGCTCAACTGCTCGCCTGCGTACCTCGCTCTGAGTCCATTGAACTGCCTGCGGATCTCCGCACCTTCAACCCTTCTGTGCCTGCGTATGTACGCACCTGAAACCCTTTTGTGCCTGCGTATGTACGCACCTGAAACCCTTCTGTGCCTGCGTATGTACGCACCTGAAACCCTTCTGTGCCTGCGTATGTATGCACCTGAAACCCTTCTGTGCCTGCGTATGTACCCACCTGAAACGCTTCGTTCCTGCGTATGTACGCACTTTTCTTTCACTGTACCTGTGTACCTTTGGGCATAGATGATTTCAAGACTTCAAGAATAACCCAGACAGACAAATCTACAGATCTGATCATGCGCCGAAGAGATCTCGATCCATCAATAGATTCGCCTTATTTAGATCTAGACATTACTTCCAAGAGATCATAATATTTCAGATCTAGCCCTCATAAGATATTCAACACAAAACATGCTCAAGCCAAATGATCTCCTTTGCTTTATATAGGAAAGCTCTTCCTTAAATCATGGATTAATACCACGGGCCGACACCATAATAACACAAAACCGTCAGCTAAATACCAAAGGTTAAACATAAGAAACCCCACGTGTGAATTTTTTTTTTGTTTTGCCTTGAAATGTGTGCACTGGGGGTACGCACCTCCTGAACGGGATAACTGCGAGTATGTACGCACTTTATGTAACACCGACCTGCGTGTACGCACCTTATGTAAGGTGTACCTGCGTACCCCTTATTTTCTTCAATATTTGATAGCTGATCATCAATCTCTGCTGCTGACTTGAAGTACTGTGATCTATCACCTGAATGGGTTGCCATCAAGGACAACACTTTAGCCATAATGCCAACAAAGAGGAAAACACACCTAGTGATAGCTCAACAGATAGAGCTAGGCAGCACAAATAACATCATAAGGGAGGCAGGATTACAAGAGAAGGGCCATCAAACCTTAGGGAATTGCAGGCTTCTTAGTTGGTTGTTTCATGTTTTAGATATCTTGGATGCTATGAGTTCTATGAACAAGTGGAGAGAGTCCAATACCACCGGGAGCTCACCAGACTCTTTGTAGCTCATCTTCAAAACAACAAAGTGACCCTTGTTGGGGTAAATTTCACAGTTTCACCATCCATCATTTCAAATGCCACCAGGATTCCTAATGTTGGTGAGAAGTGGTATAAGGCCCAAGATCTTGATGAACATTATTATGAGCCTTACATTAAACCTTAGTACAAAAATTAGGTGAAGAGGCTCTTTCCTTTCAAATTTCTTGAGAACAAGTATGTCCCCTTGATGAGAATCATCATCAAATATTTCACTTGTGAGGGTAGATTTTCCAGGCTGTACACTTATCACATCAGGCTCCTCATGCATTTTACCAAGGTGAAAATGTTAAACCCCCCATACTTTTTGTTCAGGAACATTGAGAAGATGGCTTATCTTGTGTAGAAGAAGCCATACCCTTAGCAGATGAGCAACCTCTACCACTACTCCTTGATCAAAATTCTTGTTCTTCATCATCTCAATCTCCTAAACATCCCTTGGGAGACATTTATTACTCATGACATATTTAGGAGTCCTCAAGTTCTTTCACCACTGTCTCAAGAAGCAGGGGGACCTTCCAGTCAAGTGGAAATAGGAGAAGAGATCAGGGAGACAAGAACTGTTGGGGTGCAAATTTACTTGACCTATCAGAGGGGCACAAGGAGATTATTTGCAGCTACCAGGCAAGTGTTATCTCCATGGGGCGTGGAAGGGACCTTGCCTTCTTCATCAGTACATAGACAAATGCTAACTCCACAGGATGTGGAAGGGGATTTTCCTTCTTCATCTACACAGCAGGTATAGGTATAATAGTTGCTCAAGGGAAAAGAGAAGATACCAAATCATGATGAGGAGGAAAGGGACTTTGACTTGGCAGAACATGATGAACCTGAGCAGCTTGACATTGAGACCATTGATTTAGAGGCTCAAGAGAGGGAAACAATAAAGGACATAATCATATAGGAAAAGGAAGCTCAAATACAAGATTTGATGGACAACCTAGAGAGGGCCAAGTATGTCATCACATACTGAGAGTAGGAAAACAAATAGTTGAGTGACAAACAAGTCCTAATGGAGCTGGAAGTGGTCAACACAAAACGACAAAGTGACAAAGAGGCTCATGTCACTTTGACTCCTATCAAGTAGGAGATTGAAAAGGATAGGGAGATTTGGCTTGAGAGAGTCAATACACATCTTGAGAAGCTGCTACAGAAGTCCAATAGAGACAACCTGATAGTAAGGCACATGGCCTGTCACTACAGGACCCGGAACAGGATTTGCAACATGAGGGTCAAGAGAATGAAAATTAAGCTAAAGTAGGCCTTGGAAGGAAAAAAAAGAGGGGGGTAGGCTTAGGATGTTGGCTGAAGCCTCCTTGGTTCATCAAAGCACATGATGATGGTGCTTCACGCAAATTTTGGGCAAGTTTTGGGAAAATTTTGTCATTTGCAAATTTTGAATGTTAATACACAAGAAAACTGCCAGTGGCGCTGTGCTTTTCCTAGGTGCACCCAATGGATAAATGGCTTGAATTTTTAGATTCAGGGCAGTGAGGACATGCACCCTAACTAGTTTCAAAGTTTTTGGAGTAGAACTGGTCCACAAAAAGGTCCAAAACCACTCTAAAAATGACCTTTCTGCCACTTTTTGGACACACAGAAGTAGCCTTGGGTGAATCACGTTTTGAGGGGTCAAATGAGCTCCAAATGTAGAAATTCCAGGTGTTCTAGAAAATAGACTTGAATACCTTCCCAATGAGATATCATGGGCTCAATTTGCATACCAGGAAGGTCTCCAAAACGGGCCTGAAAGTGGTGCTACGTGTTGAGCCAGTGGCACTGTGTGTAGGGAAAATATTGCTCAGGACACCTATTTTTTCAGTTTTTCACTATGATTGTGGATTTTCTCTCATGATAGATATTTTACCAATGTAAATGATGATTTGGCAATTAATTATTGTAGGTAAATAGTGATAGATGATAGATTCATTAGATTAAAGGTTGTTTTGAGGGCAATGAATCAGTTTCCCCTATTTTAGAGGCAAGTTGTTAGGTGGCCTGGAACCCAATTCCTTGTTTAGAGTTTGTTGAAACAGCTCCTCTTCTCATGGATTTGACCCCTAAGGCTAGGATGACTTGTTTTTGTGCCTATATCTTGTGTTTTCTTAGTCATTTGTTTAGGTTGGACTCACTTGGATGCTCAGAGCTTGATTGTACATCATTGTAAACAGCTTGGCAAGGAGATTAATAGGATTTGCAGCTATTTTTATGGGATCCCTATGGTATGGAGTTTTAGCACAATTTCTTCTTTTGTAATCATTTGTTTACATGTTTTATGTATTCCATCATCCATTTCATTGCTTATTATTAAATGTTATCAAGTTAGATAGGTAGAATCCATTGTAACAGTGCTCTACCTTGGGAAATCATTCAATATTTCATGTTTTCTACTATTTGAGAAGGATCCATGATTGTCACGTGCCCTCCTCAGCTCCTGATCAGCCTTAAACACCTCAAACCATTAAGCGTAAAGTGCTAAAGCCTATGCCTACCTTGCCCCATAGAACACCCTGCATTTCTAACCTAATTCCCATACCTAAACTGCCTAGCTCCATCTGATCCAGCAAAACATCAACAAAATCCAATCAAAATTCTTGTGCTACTATACCTAGCCTAAAATCCATGCCTGATCCGGTCATCTCGACTGAGATTCTAAAGGAGAGAGCTCTCCCCCGGCCTTGTAGGGCTAGCTACAAGGCTAAGCTTGGTTTTTGGTTACCCTGGAAGTTGCCTCCCTTCAGCCTGAGCTAAATCTAGGTGATAATAAATCGTGTGAATGAGATAGAAGACCATGAATCTAGTTCCATCCATTTGGACTACGATTTTTGGATTAATGCAAGATTACAAAGCATTATGGATATGATCATACAGAGAGTCATCCAATCATGGGTCCACCCTTTTTCATCAATGGACGTGGATATGTGTTATGTTATGTTTACATAAATGTCGTGGATATTTGGCTTGTGTTGATTTTTTATGCATGTTCTGATTATATTTCTTGGAGCTACAGTTGGATCTTACAAGCCAAGAGGAAAGAATATCTTGCAACAAATCACAAGTAAGCATCTTTCCATTCTCCAATTTCTCTAAGGAGAACTTTATAGTCTTTGCTTTATGTTGTTCTAGACCATGCCACTAGGTCTAGGGAAGATACTTCTATCTACATTCGTAGATTTTGTATAGAAATAAGAATCAATGTAAATTACTAATATATTATATGGTAACTAGCACAACGAATTCGCTTGTGTAGGGTATAGTAATGTGGTGTGAGATATGTCGAGTGTGGTGCCATATACTGATGAGTTGTCCAATGATCTAGAATATGAAGCTATAGCCAAAACCTTATTTTGTGTAGGGCATGATATCCATTATTGTTGTGCCCTAGAGTTGATGCATGAGCACACCTTCAGTTCATTCTTGGTGTAGGTCTTCGAAGGTGTTAAAGCCACATTGGTTGGATACAACTAACCAGGATATAATTAAGGGGGGCAGTATAATCAGTAAGTATGTGGATGAGGAATGGAAGTTAGAGGATTTGAAGGACTAGGTCAATGAGGAGGAGGATTCAGCTGAGGATAGAATACTATAGTTTACTACAATTTTGGACAATAGGGACATCTAGTGCAAGGTTGCATTAACCCCTATTGCACCTATATTCAATGCAAATAATTTGACCATTTTATGGAGAATTATCCAGAGATGATCATCAAGAGGCAAGAGAAAAAGGAACCTAACATGCCAATGATATTTTTCGAACCCCATAGGGTGCAATAGTAGGTTCATGCATTGACCTGGGGAGGTGTCAGGACAGGGGAAAATGTTGTGAAGCCCAAAACACTACAGTCGCATTGGGTGAGGAATGCACCAGCACCTCCTCTAAAGTTGGACCTTGTTCAGGAGAAAGCAACATATAAGAAGGCTCGAAGGGAGATGATCTCAATAGAATGGGATAAGCAGGAGGAAAATTGTTATGTGCCCACATTGGCCATATATGATGACACCATAGGTAGAGAAAAAAGGACAGTGATAGACCTAGTTCAAAGTTTGTTGCAAATTGATTTGGAATTGGTGAAGGATACATAGGCTTTAGAGAATTTAGAAATATGGTGGAGTAGTGTGCCAACGGACCTAAAGTGACTAGTGCATGAACTTCACCATGTGTAGTGAATCAAGCATCAGGGGAATTTTGAGGTCTAAAATGGGTGTCCTAAGAAAAATGTACAACCAAAATAAAATTTATAAGAACCAATAGGTTTCAAGATAATGATGTTAACCATGGGGGATGATTCAACAGATTTTGAGTAAAAAAGTAAAAATATTAAAAAATAATAAAATAATAAAACTACTTTTTCAATTCTTATTTTCAACTTATCTCCCTAAGGTTTTATGCAAATTTTGAGCGGGAGTACTCGTTGGATGCAAAATTTAATTCCTAATCCAAGGATTACCCATGTTGCATACTTTTGATGGACCTTGCTACACAAAAAATTAGAAATACATAGGTCCATCAAAAGTATGAAACATGGGTACTCCTTGGATGAGGGATCAAATTTTTCATCCAACAAGTGTTTCCACTCAAAATTTGAGTAAACCCATAGGGAGATAAGTTGGAAATACTAGTTGAAAAAATAGTTTTTTTTCTTTTTTCCCTCTAAAATTTGGTTATGTAGTCTAATCTTATTTTATTATTTCCATTATTATTTTATAATTTCCTTAGGAGGCCCATTTTAGACCTTAAAATTCCCCTAATGTGGCTCGCAAGAAGACAACTAGCAAGGAATTTTGGTTTGAAATATAGATCGAGGAGTACAAGATGGTAATATCATCATGGAGCTAAAGTTAGATGTAAATAATTTACCAAAGAGCACATGGGAAATGATGGTGAACCTAAAGCTGACTTGGTCACCAATTCAGCTCAGATTGGTGAACCAACATCATATTTTTCCTATTAGATTACTTTCAGGAGTATGAGTGGATATCAATGGGGTGTCCAATATTTTTTATTTTTAAGTGATCGAGATCATGGATGACATTGATACTTACCCTGTTCTATCAAAGATCGACTCAGAATTTGATAACCAAGTAATCATTAATTTGAAGAAAATATATATGATTTTTGAAGGTGTATATTCCTAGGTGATAGTATTATTGGATCCGCACGAAGGAGATCGATACATCGAGATAATCAATAGAAATCTCAACCATGAGGATCTAGACAACATTTGCAATGTCACGACTTGACAAAAGGACTATGTAAATCTCATAGTTGACGGAGTGCTAAGTTGGCACAGGATTAGGTCATGTGCCTCAAATTTAAAGGAAGCCTTGGAGAATTGCATATTTGGTTGCACGAATTCAGTACGTGAAGATGCACATATATCATGAGTATGGTGCACTAGATAGGAACTAATGTGCACAATCTACCTTGTTTTTATGGATTATTTGAGGTAGATATTTTTTTATAAGAGTATGAAGACCAAATACCATAGTGTTAGAGTGTCCCCGCTTTGGACATTGCATTGTGCACAACCCCATCCATGTGGTGGACTGCACACAATGAATAGATAGAGGGATGGCAACAATGTAAGAAACTAATGAAGGTTAGATTCAAGACTAGCTTTAGGGTCCCTGGGGAAACATATTTAGGTATGGAGTGCCCCAGGACACACTTGAAGCCCCTTTTCTTAAGTTGTGAGGTTTCTTTTATAACAAGAGGGATGACCTTTCATAACCCCTAGGACTCTTGAGTTACCCTCATGACTCTTGGAATTCAAATGTAACCTTTTGACTTCTATATGACTTTTGGAATTTTCCTAAAGACTCTTATGTCCATATATGACTATGTGACTTTTCATATTCCACATATGACTCTTAGAATTCAACACATTACATTTTTTCCTTTCCTTTTGATAATTACATCATTACATCCATAAATAATGTGGTAAGACACATGTAGACACATGAAACTATGATGACACTCACATAAGTCATAACTTGACAATGATGACATGGATTCCATGATGAGGTGGCAGTGCCAATATGTTCCTCTTGTTTCTTTTTCTTCAATATTCATGAGAGATCTATTCAGTACTTCATATTCATGAAAGAACTTCTTTTTCCTTCATCTTCACCCTTGAGAGGGTCTTGAATCAATATGGATTCTTCACGCAATCTTAATCTTTTATCGTCTGTCACAAGCTAATGTACCTTCATCTTCTTGCTTGATGACTTCTTCATGGTTCCCGCCTCACAAGTTTCTTCTCATATGATATTCTTTTCATCCTTCTTGAAAATCATCATGTCATGTCAATATATAGTACCTGTAGATCAAATTCACTCATGATAATATGACATCAGTCTGGAAATCTCCTATTCCAACCTTCTTCATGAAAACCACTGAGTGACCTAGAATTGAGTATTGAACATGGAGGAAGGCTCAAGGATTGAATAATGTGTAGTTCCAGAGGACAAGATTTAAGGACTAAGGATTTTGACTGTGCAATGCGCAACACTAGTGGCCTGGGAAGCAAGACTGCACAGTTAAGGGTCTTAGTAAGGCATGATTGAGCCTTGAAACTACATAACACATAGTTCAGTACAAAAAATTTCAACAAGATAGTGTAGTTGCAAATTTCAAGGATTCAGGGAGACATCTTAATGAATGAGAATGTGTAATTCACAACAAGAGACTGACATGAGACTGACAATGCACAATCCTTGGAGGCAGGAACTATTCATTGTGCAATCCTGAGAGGCAGGGATGCATGATTGAGGCTTGCCACTACACAATGCGCAGTTTAGGGAAGCTAAAAGGGGTCAAGTGGGTCAAGCATTAGAGCTTCCAGAAATTGACAAAGTGTGGGATTAGTGAGGCAAAAATGAAACCAATATTGGAATTGAACATGATAACACACTTAGAACAATTGAAGATACAACATTGAGGACTTAGAATTCAGAAGCAACTTGATCCCCTTAATGTGACGAAAAAACAACATCCTCCTCCAAGTGTGACACTTAGGATACACTTTGCAACGAAAGTGATGAAACTAGTATGATAGTGCATGAAAATTTGTGAATGAGTCTAATATATGTATGTATTATAAATAGGACCCATCGGTACCAAATTTTCCTGTTGAAATGAGGCCAAAACTCCACCTTCACAACGTGCAACACTAGAGATACACTTTGTGATGTAAGAGAAGACACTAGTGAAACAATGCTCAAGACATAGGGAATGTGTCTAATGCATGACTTCACGATGGATAGAACATAGTAGTATAGGAGAATGCATCATAACTATCATTCAAGAGTGTACAAATGACTCCCTTTGACCAGATGTGACACTTCCCTAACTGAAAGACAACACGTGATAATAAGAGAAAAATCAAAATGTCACTTGCAAAATCTAAATAAAGTGAAAGTGACAAATTCTATAGTGAAGACGACACAAAAGAGCCACTTGTAGAAGTGAAAGAAAGTGAAAATGTCCCACTGTAGATCAACAAATTATGCAATATACTAAAGCAAAATACCATATCTACTTCTACAACAAACTTTGCGGAAGCTTAATAGAATATGAAAAAGATCAAATAGAACACATATAACTGAGAATTAGAAATCCATCACACATGAACATAGAAGAATACTATGGGGAAAGCCTCAGCCTAAAACCCCAATCTTTGTAATATCATACAAGTGGAAATATGTTCAGATTACACAAAGCTTCAGCTGACAAGCCATCCAGCTCTCAACACAATTGAACAATACAACTCACAAATTGAATAGACACAACATTTATCTTCCTCTAGCCCTCCAAGCCTCCTATTTCCTTGCACAATTTCTCTTGGGGTCTAATGCTACCACCTGTGTGAATTGGCCTCATCACACAACCATCAAACTCAAAAGTAACTACGCAATCTCCAAGGAATGAATTCCTTCTGTATGCAAGAGATATCCTCCAAGGAATATTCCTACAACTGATAGTACACTACCCCATCACCTGATCTCAACTAGGTCTTTGGCTGAACTGACATGCATGAGTTATTTATGAGAGAATATTCAATTATCTGAAGTGCAGCAATTACATGCATGCATGCATTAACTAACTAAACTCACAATCCGTTCAACAAACTATTTGAACTAATCTAATGGGACTTAACTAAGATAATTGAGCTAACTAATTACAACTCATCCTGATCTCCTTTTTTCAAGGGATAACTTCCTCAATCAATGGAGAAATTGTTGCATGTCTTCACATAGACTTCATGTTTGATTTCCTACAACTAATTAACTCAAGATTAATTAATTAATTATTTTACAAATAGCTGCTAAGATCAAATTCGAATTTTACTTCTCAATTTTAGTTCAGGGACTAACTAAAATTGGAAGGTATCCTGATATGCTATTTATAGCAGTGTTATTTTTAGCACTTATTATTGTTATTTTCAACAAAATGATGGTTGCATGAGTGAAAGAGACACTAATAAAAACCAAATTGCACAAAAGCGGCAATTAAGAGAACTCACTGAAGAGATGATATGATTATAACCGATGGTGAGGGAACTATCAATCTTGTGATTGTACACTAACTGTAAACAAGGACTATGTGGTTTCTATTTCTAGGGACTATGGAATCACTATCCTCAGATATTTCGCAAGAACTATCAACAAGGACTGCAGAGTGCTTGGCTTGCTATGGTGTATATTGACTTCTAGGCTTGCTTGAAAGAGATGTGCTTGTGAATGCATCAAAATCTAAGAATGTGTAAGCAAGTGATTTTGACACTTGGAATATCAAAAAACATCAACTGGCCATGAAGCATCTACAAGAAATCAAGGAAAATTTGGTCATAGGATCACAAGTATGATCTAACATGCAAGTGCAAGCAAAATTTTGGAGGGTGTTTGTCATAGGAACAACACTTGGCAACACACTGATAGAACTCCAACTTCTCTATTTAGGTTTGATCCTTAAGTGCAAGGTCTCAGTCCTTTAGGAAATATTGATTCACCAAGTAGATTACCCTAGCTTTCCACTTATCCCAATTAAAGATATATTATCTTCTATTCCTTGATCAACTTTAACATATCAACATAAGACTAGCCACACCTCAATTGTTTCGATAGGGGAGAAGGATAATAAGTATATCGATATTTTGATATTAGGTGTTAAGCATGTTCCTCGATTTTTCTCCGCTGCCAGTGAGCCTATTCACTACCCCGACAAAGTCGCCTCAGAGAAACACAAGCATCGCTTTGTTACCAACATGCTTGTTGAGTACCACAGCAAAGTTTCTTGCTTCACCCCTCTACATAAGAAGCCTTTCTCTTCTTCACCATTTATTTTATTTTCCTAAAGATATGCTTGAATCATTTATTGAATATTTGTAGTACAGGTGGAAGATGGGTCCCGCCTTATTTAGAGAAGGAGAGGTTGTTACTTGTGTTAATGGATTTGAAATATAATTGAAGTTAATATGCTCATTTTAAAGTTTTTCTCCTTTCCATTATGTACTTGGTTAAGTTAACATTTCGAAATATTGTTCAATACAAGGCTAAGTTAGAATGAATGTCCTAATAAGATGTAGGCTTCGTAGTTCAACCAAAGGATTTATGTCTAGAACGAATCATATTTTTTGTTCAGACATCATCAACTATAAGATATGCAATCCTCAATAGAGAAGAGGTAATAGATTAACCAAGAATTGTTCGTCATCATAGTTTTCTTTTCATATTTTTCCACATTTCCCTTTTGATCCAAAAAAAAAAAATCATGCAAATTTTTATTGAAGAAAACATGAAATAAAAGCAAAACAAGACCAAAAGGACAAAGAAAATGGAGGTTTAACTTAAAAACAACATGCAAAACTAAACAAGAAAACAAAAGAAAGACTAAAGGAGAGTAAGTGTAGGATGAGTACGGATAGGGAACTAAAATGAACTAGACCTACTCCTATTCCAACCAACTATAATTTCAAGTTCAAGTGTAATGAAATTTCCAATGTAGTGAACATAACTACTCCTG
Organism: Pinus tabuliformis; assembly: GCA_031772625.1. NCBI lineage: Eukaryota > Viridiplantae > Streptophyta > Pinopsida > Pinales > Pinaceae > Pinus > Pinus tabuliformis. Next base: position 463,998,597 of record CM062814.1, read on the forward strand.
ACCTGCAATCACATAGATACGAGCAATTAAAACCAATATAAAGAAATTTACAATAGAAAACATAGGAGCTTGAATCACTTACAAAAAAATTGAGGGTCTTTCCTATCAGCAAAATGATGTGTCATAGCAACTACCTATAACCAACTTGCAATCTTACCTTTTCAACGAAAACCATAATTAAACAAACCTCCAAATCTTCTCGTGAATGAACCTTCATTTGTGTTTTCCTTGTTAGCAAGAATCAAGGAAGATGGGGCTTGTTATTAGTAAAATGGGTTTCTAAGTAAAATGCTTCCAATTGATCATAGATTTGACCATGAAATTCAAAACAATCCTCTTGAAAACCATGAAATCCCTTAAAAGATGAATTTTCAACTAAAAGAATGTGATCGGGATGAGAATATTGTAAGGAAAAATGAATATGATCATGTTTAGAAGGCTTGTCAAGATAGTGAGGACTTGACATAACCATCAGTGAAGGATAAAGTTCCTCAATTGCTTGACAGGTATCTAAATAGTGGGATAAACCATAAATATTAGTTGATGTAAAACAAATATCATCTAATATGTTAGTGGGACAATGATAAGTTCAATGACAGTTATTAAAATAAGCATTATGACTAGATGGACCAATTATGGCATGAGACTGTCGATCAGTAGACAACAAAGACAAACTATTTTGAACAAATTTACAAATGATTTGAATAATAGAAACATCTCCCTCACATGATAAATATGACAAACCATTTCCTTGTTCCTAGTTACAAAATACACTAGCATCATAATCTTCAAAAGAATTGAAAAGGAATGCTAGTATAGAAAACACATGAAACCAGTCAAGATAAAATTAGTGAAGAGTAGTTTCATTCACCAAATAACACATGCATTCACTAGCACTCAAGAGGATTTCCGGTTTGATGAAGAAAATATTAGCGGTATAACATTCACAAGAAAGACCAAGAACTTACTATTCTCAAATGTATCTCATAGGCATGATTCCTTCAACCAAAGATAATCTTTGAAATGATCAACTTCAAAGCTCCATGCTTCCATGGGAGATGCACACTCTGAACCTGATTTAGGTACAATATCCTTGCATGGAGATGAATCAACTTAAATAGAATCTTCAATTTGATCAGAAACCAAATCTTTAAAGTTAGAATGACTATATCCAAAATATCAAACATGTTTCAAGAACAAATTTACATCCAAAGAAAATATTTTTGTGAGAAAAAATTGTTCTAACTTAGTTCGAAGATCTTACCAGAGTCGTGAGATCCTAACATAACCATCAAAAAAAGTTGAAGTGCCTCGACTTCTTGAAAAGTATCGGAACTTTCAAGAATTGTAAAATCACATTTTGAATATTGAATCAGATCATGGATGGTGTGTGGATAACTACTACTAGTAATTTCAATAAGACTACTACTATTCAGAGAGAAACCATCTCTAACACTGATTTAATCGAAATTTGCAACTTCAACAACCAGATTATTCAAGTCAAAATATTATTCTAATTGAACATCTAAGGATGGATAGATTGGATCAATATCATGAGTAACCCTATCACAAGAATTTTCTGAATGCAAGATTGGAAGTTACAATGGATAGAATGGATACTCAATTATCTAATTGTTTCTTTTTTCATCATGTTAAACACACACATGGCAAGGAAAAATAGCAAATATAAAACATGAGAGTACATTTTTTATTAACAAATGATATACATTTATAGTACATTATGTGACCGTTGGGTTCCACATCCCAAGGTCTCTTGGACTTCCTTAGTCTATTCCGCTTCCACACTAACCCATAGAGGATTAGGTGTCCAACATTCCCCCCCCTTAATCCAAAGGGTTATGTATGAGTCCAAGAAGAGAGCTATAATACAAAATGTGCAAAAATGCATGGCAGCACTAGGCTGAATGTGCTCTCTGAAATGTTGGTATAAAGGGCAGTGGTTTAAGGATGACCGCCAACACCGGAATGCTTAGTGCAGTTCCTAGAACTCTTCGAGAACTAGTAAGAAGCTGAAGTCTTCTGCTAGAGGAAGTGCTCCTATTGTTTTGAAGCAGAAAACCTTAAACCAATAAAGGGAGGTCTCACCTCGCATAAAAGGGAGAAATTCAACCTAAAAATGGAAGTCTCAACCTGTGATGGTTTAAGGATGACCAACAACTCTGGAATGCTTAATGCAATTCCTGGAACTCTTCCAAAACTAGAAAGAAGCTGAAGTCTTTTGCTAGAGGAAGTGTCCACAATTCTATTGCTGGAACTCTTCCAAAACTGGCAAGAAGCTGAAGTCTTATGCTAGAGGAAGTGTCCCAAATTCTTTGAAGAGGCATTACCAACCAAAGGCATGCTCAGGGGCATCTTTATCTCTGGATAGAACTCTGAATCTAGTGTGGCAGGTTGTGGCTTAGGCTCACTTGATGTGGCTTTGAAGCTTGTAGATGACCATTATTTCCCCCCCGTCAGATACAAGGTAAGAAAATGAAGAAATCTCAACTGCAGGACTATTCAATACTCTAGAACAAGTTCTGACATGTGACTGGAATATCTTCTTGGCTATTGATGCCCATTGCCAAGAAGCGATCCATCCAAGATGAATATTTGTTCTTGCAGGAGGTTTGTTTTCTAAGCATCTGTTTGAAGAATGACTAGTTTTATGACAGTGATTACATGCATGAAGATTAAAACAGTGATTTTTTAGATGGCCAACTCGGTCACAGTGTTGGCATTTCACAATCTGTTGTTGTTGCTGTGGAAGAGGAGCAGAATCTGGAATAGTTGGAGGTGAACTGTCATGAATGAATCCAACACTTTGAAATTGAATGGGCTTTGAGTAGTCTGGAATGTGAAAGGACACGTCCTTTTCATATCCAAGACCAGTTCTTTTCTTGTCGTGGACAAGCTCTTCCCAAGGTCTGATGATGGGCTTGGGAAGTGCAAACTGAACTTCTACATCTGCGTGTAACTTTGTTGCTTTATTGGGCACTGGATCTTAATCAACTGTAAAATTATTGTCTTGCTACTTATGGGAGTTTGTTTCAATCTTCTTAACAAAAATAGGTTCAGAATGACAACTGAGTTGTTTTAATTCATCTTGCTGGAACTGAGATTCTAGTTGCAAAAAATCAATCTTTTCATGTGCATCTTGTAGGCATATTTGAATATCTATGAGAGTGATTTTGCCAATTTCAATTGTATCATGAACACTGGAGTGGATTAAAGTATTTAGAAACTCTAATAACTCAGTAATTCTAGCCATTTTCTTAACCGCTCAAGCTTATGAAATGAGGTCTTTTTTTCAACTTCTCAATGGTGCATATATTAAACACCAATTCATTAATAGACTAGCTTTGATATAAGTCTCTAGACTATCAAAATATGTAGTGATGAGGCGATGTCTTTATAAAAATACCAAACCCTCAAATCACATTGTTAAAACTAACACCGATGCAAACACAAACAATTCGATCACTGTCTTAGTTTCTCAAAATTGTCACTCTTTAAATTTGTATTAAAAGAACAAAAAAAATATAATTATATGTCCCACTGAAAAGATGCCTTCAAGCTCGTATTTGCAGATAAATTATCAAAGAGGCCCTCTCTCACCCCACCATGGCAAGAAAGTCAAAACCACTTTGCAGTGATTATCACAACAATGATATCTCCGTTGTGCGAGGTTTCGATGGCACTTTCTAGTTTTGGGATCTTAACCTTGGAACTATGACTCACTCTCTCACATTCTCAATCAAACCCAAAATCATGTGCATCACACAGTTGCATTCAGACTATTCAACGCAGTGATCAATCCAACCATATTTTCTGAAATGTTGTCACTTGTCCAGCATTATTGTGGGGCCCGAAACCACCTGTTTTGTATTTGTGTGGTTTGTATGACTGCCTCGAAGAAAAACAAGAGTTTTTTTTTTTCTCGGTTCCAATCACCTTGTATCATCTAATATTTTACAACAGCCATAGAATGCAAAATTTTGTAGCTCATCGACCAAGTAGTTGTTGAAGCACATGAATAATCACATTTATTGTCTCGCATAGGAATAACGGTCACAACATAGAGCGAAACTGTTGAGAAGAGGGCGATGTCAATTGAACAGTGGTATGACGAGCAGTGGTGTAGAGGAGTGGTGATTTGAATGCTGGAAGGGAGACTGATGTATGGTATAGCGGTATTCAATGTTGTGGGTCAAAAGTTGTATGGCGATATTGCATACCATTCAACCAAGGAATCAAGGAGTCGAGGCACATGGAGGAGTATAGTTATATATGGACCAAGTGTGAATGGTGGTAAGATAACAAAGCAATGTTACAGTGCTCAGTGATAGATATTTATTTCCTCAATCAATTTCTTTGATTCCTTTTACAATAGGATGTTACTACGATATATGAGAGTTGAAGGGTCACAAGATTAGAAAACTGGTAGAGAGATAATCACCATGTAATGCAACTTTATAAACATCCTGGCAGAGTTCTTCAATGGCAGATGATCAACAGGTTTATCTGTCCAATGCCTCCTCATATGGCAATGCAAGTATCGCCACTCGGGAAAAGGCCCCGTGCTCTTATATCTTCCAGCTTCCAAAGGACCAGGTATACCAAAGCATTGTCTCATCACAGCATCACTACGCTCCTTCTTGACCTCCTCATCATCGTTAGAATCCTTGCTGCTACTATTGTAGCTGAGTCGTAGTCATTTGGAGGTTCGATAGCGGTAGCTACGGGATTAAGGTTTCAATCCAGGAAATTGATTCTGTATCGAAGAGAATGCAGAAATTGAGGGATGAGGAATTACAACCGCAACTTGTGGAAATAATACAAGGGTGGATGCAAATATCGCAAGTCATGTTAGATTGTCATTAGATTCAGTATCGGTTAAGCAACTCTATTTCAGGTGGGGTTCCTAGTGTTTCAAATCGACAAGACACTATTGAGCTAGAACACGAGCTTCGTGGTTGGCATACAAGCTTTGTTAATTGGATCAATTCCTAGAAGTATTATGTTGAAGCCCTTAATGGATGGCTTTCAAAATGCATTATTCCAGAGACTGGACCCTCCTCGAAGGGAAGGATACCATTCTCCCCACGTAGAGTAGGTGCTCCTCTTGTCTTCAGCACTTGCCGTGATTGGTTTCATGCATTTGAATAAATACTCGACAAGAAAGTTGTTGCTGCAATCAGGAATTTCACACTAGATGTCCGTGCGCTTTGGGAACAACATGATGAGGAGCAGCGCCAAAAGAGAAGAGCTGAATATGTCGCCAAAGATCTTGATAGAAGGGTTGTCACTCTACAGAGAGTAGAGAGTAGAAGGCAAGAGAGAGATGGAATGGGACCAACTGATACTGGAATTGCAGAGCGGAAAATTTCAATAGACTCATTTAGAAATCGAGCAAAAGAGGAGAAGGCAAGGCATCAGAAGGTTTTGAACGAAACTCAAAATGTTATCTTAAATGTTTTGCAAACCAGATTGACGCTTACATTTGAGGCTTTAACAGAGTTTGCTATTGCCTTTTTGAAAACATATAAAGAGCTTCATGAGAGCAGTCAGAAGGCTAAGATACGACATACTTAGGAGACTTTAAGGGTTAGCCTATGGAGGTGCATAGGAACTACACAGCACCACATGTATATGGAGGACTCTTCATCCAACATCGTTCTCGACAAAATAGACCATATGGCAGTCAAAGTGATGGATACATATGCGAGTTGATGTGTTTTGTATGCAGGTATCATGCAGCGACAGGAGCAGAAACATTCAACTCAAAACATTCTATGTGCTGCCAGGCTTAGCCAGAATCAATGAATAAACTGTTAGACTAGTGGAAGCTTCAGCATCAGAGCTGCCAAGCTTAGCCAGAATTAGCATAATAATGGTGAGTTGCAAGGGATATGAGAGATATGACAGTTTGCAAAGGATTCAGAACATAGTCGAATAGGTAGAATAGGAGTTACAAATTAAAGAAGGAGGCCAAAAATGGTGCTGGAGAAATGACAAAGGGTGCGGATAGAATTTAACTGACAAAATATTCATGAAATGCATAAGTGATGGCAGAAATGACCTGCACATAAAGGCCATAAAAATAATGGCTCAAAGTAATTATGGAGGGTAGGAATACGCCTACTCTGATACATGTTAAACACACACATGGCAAGGACAGATAGGAAAGATAAAACATGAGAGTATATTTTTTATTAACAAATGATATACATTTATAGTACATTATGTGACTGTTGGGTTCCACATCCCAAGGTCTCTTGGACTTCCTTAGTCTACTCCACTTCAACACTAACCCATACAGGATTAGGTGTCCAACAATGGGTAACCTCACTACCTTGTGTCAATTCAAAATCCAACTCATTAAATGATGAAATTGAAGAGCATGGAGTAACTTCTTCACAATTAAATACATTACAAATAGTATAGCACAAGGGATAGTGAGGTGAAGAGGAATTTTCTATGAGAAAATCTTATTTGACCGAATCAGATTCTAGATCTAATTATTTCAAATCAAAATCTTCTAGGGGAACTGAAAGATCTACAGGTGCACTTGGTCATACGTGACCATATAAATCAATAGAGTCATCATCGTTAGAATGATGATTTCCAAAAACTATAAATCAATTAATAAAATTAACTTCATTTCATTGACTACAAAGGTTAGTAAAATAAAAATCATCCAAGAATGAAGGAAAAACATCTTGACATAAGAGGGTTTTGAATGAGGGAAAAGATATCAAAAGTATCTTTACCTTTCTTCTCCTCTACTGGTGTAATATGACCACCTTGTACTTTATCACATTTTTAACCAACAAGTTGAAAATCAAGAGAGTCTAAGGAACTAGATGGTGGAGAGAATTGATTAAGAGGATCAAGGTACAAAGAGTCATGGCATGTAGATGATAGAGGATGGCAGATGTCCCTTGAAGAAGTAATACTTTCAGTGGAACGAGATTCAATATTTAGGCTAAGAGATTTAATATCCTCTTGAGGAATGGAAGGATTAGTCTTCACGCTAGGCTCCATGAACCAATCCAAGGTTTCCTCCATTGGATATGAATGATGGGAATTAGATGAAGGTTGCAATATGATTTCATATTTTCTAATTTGAATAGGTTCAACACAGGTCACAGAAAAAGGAAGAGGACAACAAATGAAAGGAATAATAGGTTCCTCCTATAAAATTAGTGGTGTCTCATGTCTTTCAAAAGTTGTGAGAGTAGAATCAGAAGGGGGTTCAGACTCACCATGTAAGAGATATGAACAAAATGCTCAAAATTTTGTTTAAGGAAATTTCAATCCATATCTTCTTCAGGAAATTCGTAACATAGTTGAAGGAATCGATTAGATAAATCCTTAATTGGTTAATTAGGCTCCATTCTAAGTTGATTTATTCTTTTTTTTTAATATTGGTAATCATACCTATCAAATTCTTGTTGAATCTCCTTGATGAAGTGCTAAAAATAGTGGATGGAGGAATATGGTAAGGTATGACATCATCAATTAACTTGAGATTCAAGGGTGAGGAACAAAAGTATAAGAGAAACATATTCACAATCAATTTCATAATATTCACAAAAATTGAGGGAAATAGAGATGTGCTCAGCTATAGTAATTCCATCCTCACCATCAAAGTTTAATTGAGACAAGTCATGAAGGGGTTAATAAGGGATTAAAAGTTCAACATTGGACCTATTGGAAACACACCCTAGGAGTATTATTTTAGGATTATACATTTATAATAAGAGATTAAAATTAGAATCAGTGGGAACATATTGTCATTAGGGCCTCCTTCTACCGCTAACTTTTGACGGTGCTAGAAATCGGTCAACCAAGGGAGTCTCCCCGATGTAAAGTACCAATTAGACGTCACACCATTTGGAGTAGGAGCCCAATCTAGATCATCCTAGCTACCATAAATTTATTTTTTTCCTTAGCTACAATGGACAACATAAGAGAGTATGCACATAACCTTTGAAATCAGCAAGTTGACACTATGAAACACCAATTGCAATGTGTAAATGGAGGCTTTCACAAGGGGAGAGAGAGGAGTGAGTCTCTAGAAGGAAGTAATTGTACAGACCTAGGATATACACATGAGAGCATGAAAATATTTGTTAGTTATATAGAGAAGTAGTTCACATAGACACATTGATCATTAAAGAGAATACAACACACATTCAACAAGACAAGTACCAAATCCACTGAAATAGTTTAATTTCCTTAGTACATATGAACAAAACACATACCACAAACATATAAAGAATATTCTTACTACATTCAAGATACATGCATGAAAATTTGTTGGATCATTGAGCTTCTAATTGTTAGGTGAAAGATCCAAGTACACAGTTACAATGGCGAACCACTAGCTCCAATAATGGAACATTAAGTCACTCCTTGCTTCTCCAAAGAATGGTCTTCTCTCCTATGCTAAGCTAGAGAAGCTAAGGCTAGCATCCAAAAGGATAAGCATCCAAAGCTTTGCTTGAGTTATGAGGTTTCTTTTATAACAAGAGGGATGACCTTTCATATCCCGTATGATTCATGAGCTTCCCTCTTGACTCTTCTAATGTGACCTTTGGACTTTTCCAAAAGACTTTGTTGTCTATATATGACTATGTCACTTTTCATATTCCAGATATGACTCTTGGACTTCCACACATTACATTTTTTTTCCTTTATTTTTGATAATTACATCGTTACATCCAAAAATGATGTCGGAAGACATATGGACAAATGGCACTCGTGTAAGTCACAACTTGATAATGATGACATGGACTCTATGGTGAGGTGGTAGTTTCAAGTTGTTCCTCTTGTTTCTTTTTATTCAATATTGGTGAGATATTTGTTCAGTACTTCATCTTCATGAAGGAAATGATTTTTTATTCATCTTCACCCTCCAAAGGGTCTTGAATCAATATGGAGTCTTCATGCTATCTTGATCTTTGATCATCTATCATAACCTAATTTTCCTTCGTCTTCTTTCTTGATGACTTCTACATGGTTCCCACTTTACAAGTGTCTTATCATATGATCTTCTATGAATCCTCCTTGAATATCATCCTATCATGTCAAGATACATTATTTACTAATGAAATACTCATGACAAGATGACATCAATCTAGAAGTATCCTAGTCTAACCTTCTTCATAAAAACCACTAAGTGACCTAGAACTGAGTATTGAATAGGGAGGAAGGCTCAAGGATTGGATAGTGCGCAATTCCAAAGGACAGGAGTTAGGTACTGAGGCTTGTGACTACACAATGTGCAACACTGGAGGCCTGGGAAGAAAGACTACATAGTTGAGGGTCTCAGTGAGGAAGGATTGAGCCTTGAGACTGTGTAATGTGTAGTTCAGGAGATAAACTAGAAGAAATATTGAACAGATGTTTAGTTCACGAACTCAAGAAGACAACTTGATGACTGATATTGCACAATGCGTAGCAAAAGACTATCTTGGGAGGTAGGATTGTGCAATTTTGAGATGCAAGAGATAATTCTTGAGCACTGTGACTACACAATGTGTAGTTCTTAGATATAGGAAGTGCACATAGTGCAGTACCAAGAGGCAAGGATACATGCTTGAGGCTTTCCACTATGCAATGCACTATTTAGGAAGGCTGAAATGGGTCAAGTTGGTTGGGCATAAGAGCTTTTGGAATTTGACCAAGTGTGGGATCAATGAGGAATAAATGAAACCAAGGTTAGACTCGAACATGATCACACACTTCAAATAATTTATGACACAACATTGAAGACTTAACATTTAGAATCAACATGTTCGCCATAATGCGAGGGAAAAACAACATGCTACTCCAAGTTTGACACTTAGGATAAAATTTGTGACGAAAGTGATGACACTAATACGAGAGTGCATGAAACTTTTGGAATGAATATAATACATGTATAAAGAGGACACATCAGCACCAAATTTACCTCTTGAAATGAACCCAAAACTTTGCCTTCACAACGTGCAACATTTGAGATATACTTTGTGACGCAAATGATGACACTAGTGAAACAATGATCAAGACTTGGGAATGTGTCTAATGCATGTCTTCATGATGGATAAAACATAGTAGTGTAAGAGAATGCATCATAACTTCCCTACAAGAGTGTACAAATGACTCCCTTTGACCACATGCAACACTTCCCTAACTAAAAGATGACACTCGGGATAGTAAGAAAAACATGAAAACGACACTTGAAAAAGATAAATAAAGTGAAAGTGACACATTCTATAGTGAATAGGACACAAAAGCGCCACTTGTAGAAGTGAAAGCAAGTGAGAATGATAGTTGCAAGAGTGAAAGTGACACTAATAAAAACCAAAGTGCACAGAAGCAGAAGTTAAGATAACTCACTTGAGAGATTATAAGATTGTAACTAACAATGAGGGAACTATTAATATTGGGATTGTTCACTCACTATCAAAAAGGATTGTGTAGTCTCTGTCTCCAGGGACTGCATAATGACTATCCTCATAGATTTCACAAGCACTATCAACAAGGACTGCACAATGCTTGGCTTTATATGGTGCATTTTGACTGTTAGGCTTGCTTGAAAGAGGTGCTTGTGAATGCATCAAAATATAAGCATGTGTAAGAAAGTGACTTTGACACTTAGAATCTCAGAAAACATCAACTAACCATGAATCATCTACAAAAAATCATGGAATCATAAATCATAGGATCATAGGTAGGCTCCAAAATTCAAGTACAAGAAAATTTTTGGAGAGTATTTGTCGCAGCGACAATAGGGTAATGTGTGTTATCACTCCATAATTTTCCAAGGTTGTGAGAGAAACCTAGAGGTAACTACAAAATCGCTTGCAAAGTTGGGATATATCCCTTTCAGCTTCAAAGAGGGATCTCTCTATTGGATTTAGATTTGTTGTTTTGAGATATTAGGCTAGTTATTGAGTTCTAAGTTTTGTATTTTCAAAGATTTGGTTGAAACAAAAAGGAAAGTCCATTGGGAAAAGGAGTCATAAGTCTTAGGGTGGTGAAATACAAGAATTTCATAACATATGTAACAGAGCAGGTAGGTAGGCCTTTAGATCTTTGGAGCATTTGTGGGGTGAATGGAATGAAAAGATTTAGATTCAATTAAATATACAACATACTAGGATGAATTCTATACTTAATATCATAGTGAAAACATAAATATTGTTGATAAGCCATAGAAAAGTGTATATATGTTGTCCTTTGAGCTAACCTAAGGTCAATTAGTTATGCCAAAGCACATATAATATTTTTTTGTTTTGAGTGATTGGATGACCAGTGAACTATTTATAAACAGGTGCTTTAAACTTAGACAGATTTTTGATAAAATGATAGGTTGTTCTTTAACTACACATGGTTAGTTTGATTTTTATGTAATGGATAAGTAGAGTATGGAGAGGTATAATTTATTTGATACTCAAACTAAATATTTAACCATTTACAAAAAGAAATTAAGAAAACAATGCTTTCTTAATCAACAAAATATAATCAAACTATTACAGAGATCTAGTGTAATTTATATTCAAAGAGGAATTTACAATAACAAATAGTTATGTAAATTAGTCTCTTATTTAAATTACAACTTCACAGAGGATCCAAAATGAAACTGATATTCAATTAAATTTTAAATTGAATGACTACAAAAGAATTAATTTATATGAAGAAAACATAATGAATAGACAAGATAAAATACAACTCACTAAGAGACACACCATGCAAATCTAGAATCTTTTATTATCTCAAAAATGCTCCAACTTAGTACAAATCTGCTTAATAACTTGTTCAATAGTTCAACCCATAATAAATCAAAGGAGGAGTTATTTATACAAAACTTTACAAAATATCTACAATCTGTTTGGAATAGAATACCAAAATAGTATAAAATTACAAAAATAGAACAATATAATAGGAACCAAAAAATTGCTGAAGAGGTGGCTCTATCCTTTTGGAATTTGTTGATGATCTGGCCTGAAAATATTGATGAGTTGTTCTGTTTTCATAATGAGGAATTATTCAATTGTTTTGCACTAATGACCGCATTTTTTACTTGGGATTTCTACATTTACCATCTTCCTGAATGTTTCATCCACCTCTATATATCTTTCGAAATTAGCCTTGGTGAGAAACAAGTGCTTGATTTCATATAAGATGGTTAAATCATATTCCAAGGCTTCTAGAAAATCCCTCCCTGTTATCTGTCCTTTCACTCCTACAAATTTCACTCTGTCTACTAGAATATCATATAACTCCTTGCAATAATCATCTAATCTAATCAACTTATCATTCAAACCTACTAATCCTGGCAATCCTTTTTGATTTAAAACATTAAATTTTGAATGAAATATCTTAATAGAAATCTAAAGGGTTTGACACTTAGTTTCCAATTGATTGATCAAATTCTTTTTCTGTAATACCTTTTTGATCTCTAATATGGAAGTTGTTCTAATAGAGATGTCTATTTCTTCTAATTCCACTTTTCTCTTCGAATTTAAAACCTTGATCATATATGTGGCTTTTGTTGGCTTGCTCTTCAAGGCTTCTTTTTGTTCTTCAATCACTACTCTACATCTAGTAATGAGTTCCTACTGCTAAAAAAAAATCTGTATGGATGGCCATACATTTGTCATGGATTGGATAATTTTTGTCCAAATACTCTCCTTGGCATGAGCTAAAGTGTCTACCATCAGTGACTCACTCTCCAACTTCTAGATTTTAAGCTCTAATTTGTGAGTCTTCTACATTTCTTCCAGATACTTAGTATCATTTTGTACTTTCTGCAATTCCATATTTTGAAATTTCTAAAGTAGCTTTTGGTTTTCCTGCTTCTGGATTGACAGTTCCTGTGCTAATCTAGCTGGGTCAGTTATTATTGATGTAGACTCAATGGTTGTAAATGAGGAAATAGGCTCTATACCTACAACTTCTATTGGGACTATTGTAATGGGCACCATGGAAAATTGTGTTGTTTCCTTCTCCTTCAATAGCTCTTCAATCTGTTCTTCCATCTTCTTCAACTGTATATTCTACTCAATAATAAGCTTGAGCATATCTTCCTTTTGTTGTTCAGTTTCTGCCATATCCTTGGTCAGGGGATCTTTTGTTGAAGGCGACTTCAATTGTTTCTTCAATGTAGCAATGTCTGCATCTTTCTTCTTAAGAAGTAGTTCTGCAAATTTTACATCCTTGGGATCATATCCCACTTTAATCACAAGATCCTCTGGTGATTTTATTCTATTCTCTTTAGCCAAAGAGGATATTTTTTCTAACTTAAGTTGGGAATGAACATTTGATAGAGAAGTCCTGAGTTTAGAAAGAGACAAGGATGTGGTTGTCATAGTAGAAAACAACACCTCACCAGTTTGTATATTCATGTCCATCTGGTCAGTTGGATGGATTTGACTAGTGTCAAATGAAAATACAGTCTTGTAATCAAATGGTGATTTAGGAAATGGAATATGGACTTGTAAGAAATCCATTTGCATTTTCCCTTCTCACTGTCAAAAGCGAAAATGAGTCTATGTTGGGAGGTGGAAGTTTGCTTCTAGAACTAACTGTACACATTGGACTTTAAAGTCTCATTTTTTTACTTAATTTCTAGGAACCTTGAAAATATGTTTGAATCATCCAAAATGTTGGTTCCTATTCACTAAATAATTTCTAAAGGTTCTCTAGAAGGTGAATTTGTAGGAGGAGTAGTTGAAGCACTAACTGTGGGAGCAATGGTTGAAGTACTAACTCCTACTCATGTAGACACTTATAGATCTCCAAGATCAATGATCATTGGTATAGTGTCTTCTGTTGATGTGATTAAGTTGGATTTAGGCTTCTTCTACTGAAAAATGAATCCTTTCAAAACATATTTAGAGGATGAAGTTTCTTCTCTCGGCCTCTTATGGTGCTTGCTCTGAGCAACTGGAGTCTGGTCAATGGGAGTAGACACAACTTGCTCATGTGCCTCTTGCAGAGTCCCATCAACCCATGTTTCTTGATTCATAAATTTCTCAATTTCTGGCCTTGGAGTATGGTTATAAGGAGTCATCTTGAAGCTAACTCTTAAGGAAGAAATGATGCCAAAAGGATCATATGACCAAGTGAAACTAGGCTGGAAATTCATCTTCTTTAATAATTCATCTGCCTCAACACCAGCTGATCTGGTGTTGCAAATAAATGACCTAATCTGTGCTTTGATATTGAGCTGAGACTTTCTTTTACCTAACATAAAATGTAGCTCATCCATGTGAATCATCTGCCTGAATTATTCTAGAGAAAATATTCTCAAAGGAACATATTTTGGCAGCTTGTATGGTGCAAGCTCACAACCATATATTCTTATCTCAGTGTAGTTCTAGTATAAATACCAACCACCAGTCTTGGTTTGATCACTTAGGTGTAGGATCCTTTTAATTCCATTCTCAATTCTAGGCTTTTTCTACCTGTTAAGGAGCTATACCACTGGATGTATAAATGCATCCACAAATTATGCAAATGATGAGGTGGTATAAGTTTCCCTGACCATTTCTATCCAGTGAATCACTAATTGATTCACTCGTTGTTCATCTTGCTTGCTGAGTTTGATTGGTAACATATCACCCTGTTAGAAAAGAAGAATGTAGAAAAATACATAGTTGTAATTGAACACTCATTGCATAGTGAAGTTCATGAATTGTTCATGTATATTATTAGCAAAAAAGTGGCAGTAATTATACATGAATGCTGGTTGTTGGTATTTATTGAAAATGGATAAGAACCAAGGATTACTTCATCTACAAACTGGTCATCAGGGTATCCTAATAGATAGGAAAGTAGGGAACTGCAATGTCTACAGGCTTCAGGAAACATGGCAGATGAGTAAGGTGGATTTCTTTTGGGTAATTATGCATCTTGAGGCAAAAATATTTCAAATATTTGGGCTCTTTCTAGGAAAGTTAATTTATGGTATAGGTCCATAAGTGTTTCTGGTGAGAATTCAGTCAAGGAGTCAATTTGAGGAACTAAGAGCATTTGATTTATAGTTTGAGTAGAAATGGTTATGAGAATGTCTCTATTTTGAGCCATCACTGCCATTTTCACAGGGTCAAACTTGGCTTGACACTAGGTAATAAGATCATGGAATTCATGTGTCTTTGGGAAACTATAAAAAGGTAACAAGGACTCCCAAAACCTAATCAAATCTTGTTGATCCAGATAATTTTGCTTAAGCCATAAGTGTAGTTCATAGAAATCAAACTCACACTTGGCCTCTACACCCTTGACTAGTGAATCAACAATCAAAATATGGTCAAGGTCAAGGTGGGTCGGGGTGACAGTACTTTCCTCTATGGTTTTCTTCTTGGATTTTACTTTTGGGGCCATGGTGGTAGACAGGAAGAAATATGGTTATAAGTGATAGTCTAAGAAAAAGACTAGAAGTTCTACAATCACTGTATACCTACAAATAATGGATAATAATAATAATAAAGTGACAATGAGGAAATTTTCATTTTATTTATAAGATGTGGGAAGGGGTAACGATTTTTTTAATAACCAGAGTGGCTTTAAATGTAAGGGAGTAGGACTGCAATGAATGGATACAACGGTATGCTGAACGGGGGGATAAGCATGTAAATAGGTAATGAACAGGAGGAATAAGCAACAGATAGGTGAGGTGTCAGCTCAAGATTAGTGGAGGGATAATGGCTTTTTAGCGGGTGAAAGAGTCGTTGGTGAAGAAAACCACGAGTGGTTTGCGGGGGGAGGGGGGTAGGGAGTTGTTTGTGGTTTTGTACTGGGGGGTGTGGAGAGATGTGATGTAAGGTCAAGGAATCTGCCACGGAAACTACTTTGCAGACACCCCCCCACCATTGTGTTAACATGAAACAGTGGAGGGGGTGCGAAATCTCTCACCACCATTGATCTGGGTAGGGAGTAGCTCAACCGTCAGATCATGTGCCTTCGTTATTCAAATTCGACAAGACATTCTGTCATTTATTGATTTGAGTCAAATAAAACTTGTGCATTACAGTATAATTGAAATGCTAAAGTTTATAATTAAAGACTTAATCCCGGTTAAGGAATTAATTATATATTAACATAATTTGACATTTTCTGATGTGGCACATTTAGACTAGCAACCTTTGCATTTATAATAATATGAAATTGAAGCCTTTCTTTTCCTTTTTCTTCCCTAACATTTTATTTTTATTTTTCCTTCTTTATTTAGGGCAACTAACACCTATCATTTTATTAATATGGATGCCTATAAAATATCAAATTGTCATAACATTTATTTTTCTTTCTATTGCATCCATATCCTAGCTTATCATTGTAAAAGTATTTCTTTTGACTAATATACTAACTTATCAAAACCAAATTATGTTACAACAATTTAAACAAATTCAACCCTTAATCTTTTTAAAAGAATTTACAAGAGAGGAAACTTTACCAATTTCCTGACAGAGGAATCCTAGAACAAACTTTTTGTATTAATGGAAATGACCACTTTATTACATGTACATCCTTACATCAAAGATCTTCTTTCTTTACACGAGTTCCAACCCTTTGTACTTGGATATATCAAGTACTTATACAATTCATCAAAATATCTTGATTTGAAATATCAAGATGTTTCTACAAAATATCCTAAAAAATTGTTTACAAAAATAGTACAAGAATTTAGGAGAATTAAATTGTTGAAGCTCTCTGGCACTGATCTCAAGGATTATGGTGATGACATGGACTGAAAAGGCTGCTTTGTTGCTGATATCTTCATGCCCTTGAAATCTAAAGCTACTAATTTTCTACCATTTTTCTTTCAACTGATAACTATGTGCCTTAAAATCTGGGGTTTGTGAAGTTGTCTCTAAAAATATATCAATTGCTTGAATTTACTAATGATTTTATATCACTCTTTCATAATGCTTCACCAATGTCATAAAATATTTTGGAAGGAAATATTTTATAAATATTTTTCAAATATTCGGTAAATGAATTTCATATTTCTCTATTTTCATGAATTTACTAAATGAAATCCTCAAAATATCTCCTCAAATAATTTCATCCCGCAAATCCATCCATTATTTGAAATTATGTCTTGTTTTGAAATATCTTAAATATATGCCTTGTTTTTCCTTCTCATGGATTTTCAAAAGTATGTGTTGTTTTGTCTTTCCATGGATTTCCAAAACCAGGTGTTGCTTATCCATGTGTTTTTGTTTTTACTTTGCCTTTTACCCTTGTAAAATATTTGGATAAATATTTATCCAAATCTTATGTTCCCATACATTTTTCATTCATAACTAATTTTCCTTCCTCATCTATGTAAAATTGTTGTTGGTTTTTCTCCCATGGTTTTGATTTTAAAAATAATTAAAATTATTTTTAATCTCAAAATAATTTAAATATTCCTCTGTGGCAAACCTCATTTCACACTTGTAATTATTTTTACCTCAATCTTGTTCACCTCGGTATTATTCTTATTTAGCCTGAAATCCCTAAAGTTATTTTATAAATATATCACCCAAGCTTCAAAGGAATCTAAGCTCCAAGTCGAGAGAAATTCCATTAATCAAACGGAACCATTGAATTAAATTTCTTTTTAATCTCAAAATAATTTAAATATTCCTTTGTGGCAAACCTCATTTCATACATGTAAGTCTTTTTACCTTGGTATTATTCTTATTTAGCTTGACATCCGTAAATTTATTTTATAAATATATCACCCAAGCTTTAGAGGAATCCAAGCTCCAACTCGAGAGAAATTCGATTAATCAAATGGAACCATTGACCTTCCGACCATACATCCTAAGATTAAAATCAATACAATTAATGGTTTTCAGAGGGGGAGAGGTAGTAAATGGTTTAGGAAGGGGGAGTAGGAAGTAAACAAGAGGGTGACATATGTAAAATGTTGTAAATGTGAAACTTCTTTTTTGGACCCCCTTTGGTTAAATGTCAAAAAGGTAGCGCCCCCTAAATCCATCAATAACCATCGATTTATTTTGCACATATCTCGAGGCATGAAAGATTAGGGTGATTTAATAGTTAAGTGCATGGTAGGGACACAATTTACTTTGACTTTATGGATTTGACTTGTGATATGATGCATGAAATTAAAAGTGGTTCTAATGTTTTAGAAATTAAGTTGCTAAGTTATTTTTGAATTAATTTTAATAATTCAAATAAATAATTTCATACTTAGGCCTTTTTCTTTGTTTTTTGGTTTTGAGGAGTAGACTTCAACTTGCTCTATCTTTTGATCCAGATGTCAGTTTGAAGCACCAGATATATCATTGAAAATATGCTTCTGATAACTTTACCATGAAAACACCTGCAATATGATCTGACCTGGAATATATATGCAAAAAATATTCCAACATTCGGACTTGTCTTCACCACAGAGCTTCAAGAACTAAATGGTTCCTTGGACAAACAAACCTTTGTGCTATGAAAGTTAGTGATTCATAGGCTAAAATTTACCAGTAGATTCCCAAAATAAATAACCAGATAATCATTAATTCATTACTATAAATTATAGGACCCTAACAGTATGTAGTGGATTTCCAATGGTGAATGTGTTGCTGCTTCTGTATCCCTTCAATTATATTGGAGGTCAACTAAGAGCCTTGGTTGTCACCAATTCTATTAGAAAACCAAACATGTAGGATATATTTTCCCTTAAGAATTCAACCACTTTCTTTTCTATTTCTACCTTTAATGCCTTCACTTTAGTCCACTTGACTCAGTAATCAATGCATACAATGGCATACCTTTTCTTCTTGTATGGGGAATCAATAGAACTAAAGAAGTCCATGCCCCATTTCTCAAATGGCTCAAAATAAAAATGAAAAAAATCAAGGGGAATTTCATCCTTCTGAGTAGGCTTTCCCATTGTTTTTCACTCATCACATTATGCAATGTATCTTTGGACATCCTTATGAAGGGTTGGCAAAAATTAACCTTCTTGCAAGATTTTATAAGTTGTCCTCTTCGCAGAAAAAGGACCCCCACATGGTTCATCATGGCAAGATGAGAGGATTTCATAGACCTCATCCTCCATCAAACATCTTCTCAGAATCTGATTAGGGCCCAACTTTTAAAAAAATCCCCAATCCAAGTTTAGGAGGCACTTTTTCTAACAATCTTACTTTTGTCCTTCGAAGATAGGTGAGGAGGTGTAACAACCCTAGTGAAAATTCCATGTAATAAAGCTAATAAATGGAAAATAATCACCATGGTCATGGGACACGTATTCCAAGATGTATGTTGGGAAAAAAACATAGTGATGGGATTCACTTGTGATTAATTAATGGCTATGGAAATTGGCAAAGGAAATGGCAAAGGTTTTTGAAAGGCATGAGGCATTAATTGACATTTTATATATGAAAACAATGGAAATTAGGAGAGAAGGAATGTGAAAGATCATAGGTTCCATGTGAGGAGGAAAATGAAGTAAAATAATGGAAAATTGAAGCAAATAGAGTCCTCATTAAAAAAAAAAGGCTTATGAGGATCAATTGATAGACTTTTGTCATTCTAGTTTTGGAGCTCTCTCTTTATTCTCTCTCTCTCTCTCTCTCTCTCTCATACTCTTGGACACTTAGAGTTTTCTTGGAGCACTCTTGGAGAAGTGTGGAATACTTGGAGTTTTGGAGAAAGAAGGAAAAGGAAGAGAGGGAAAGCTTAAGAGGACATTAGGATCAACAACTACAATGGGTTTTTCTTATAGCTAATGAGTTTTATGTATGATTTCACTGCTATTTTTTGCAAGCATGACATATGCATGTGGTTCTTTGGTTATGATCTATCATTGGCATGGACGAACACCTATATTGACTACATATTTTCTTAGTCTTTCCATTTCTTGGATAACCATGGTGTTGTGGGTTTCTCCCCTTTTGTTTTCTAGTTGGTTCTCATGTTCCTTTGGCTATGGGTTGAGTTATTAGTTCCTAGAAACCTTGGTTGGACAAATGCTCTAGAAGCCCTATAATAGCTTGGGTTGAGTTACTAGCCCTGGAAGCCTTGATTGGAAATCTGGAAGGCCTAGGTGGATTGATTTTCTAGTCCTAGAAGCCTTGATTGGAAAATTTCTCTAGAAGCCCGATGACAAATGTGGGTTGAGTTACTAGTTCTGGAATCCTTGGTTGGAACAAATTATCTGGAGCCCTGGAAATCTTGGGTAGAGACCAACTTAGTGATGGATAGTGATGTCCAACCATGAGGTGGAATCACTGTTTGAGGGTTGAGGTGGTTTTTCCTCTGGATTCCCTGGTTTGGTTTTGTAGGATGTGTTCCATGAGATCCCACATTCATGCTTGGAATATAGCATAAGGGTGACTTACTAAAAGAGAGATTTGGTTCAGCCTAGTCTATTGTCAGGTGGTTCATGGAAGTCCCAGACCTGGTTGCCTTTTGCATATGTTAATAAGAGATATTTTTCTTTTGTATTTGATGGGTAAATATACTTGTTTATATGTGATTTTTATGGTTGTTATATCCTTGTTATTTATATTGGTTATATGTTGCTTATAAGAATGTTTTATGACAGTGATAATGTATGGATCTCATCATGTTTTGATTTGTAAATGAATGGAAAATGAATATATGACCTAATAGATGATAATGCAACTAATTTGACAAGGCATCAATGCTTCTTAAAGATTCTAAGATAAGTATGAGACCACTATGCTTTGATCTATTGTTATGACCTATAGAATGCATATTTGTGACATGTTTGACAAAATTCCTATTATGAATAGTAGGGTTATAGTCAATTATTTGTTCAATTATTTTCATTAGCATCATTGTTCTTTTGTTACTTTTCATTCTTGAATGTTTCATGGAGTTCTCTCCAGTGGCCTGGGTTCTAGCCCTAAAAAAGTGGCACAAAATCCAAGGTCGTTGGCTCTATACTAGTTGGAAAAGTCCCCAGTTTCTTGCATGCCCTCTCTATGAGAGAAATTGGAGGGTCATAGTCACATGCATGCCCATGTCACAGGACCAATTGATGTCCTAGGTCAGTAAAATTCTAAGTTGTCTCAGGGGTTGATCACCTGGAAGGTTTGGTCGGCTCTTATAGGTTATGTGACATGTGTAAGATCAGAGTGGTTGTGTTTTATTGGTTCCACTTCCTCAACTATACATGGGGAGTTGAATCAAATTATAATAGCCTCTCATCACATATTTACCCCAGCAAACTCGTTAACTTGGGTAAATGTTGGAGGAGGGTGTTACAGAGTGGTATCAGAGCATGGTTGACCCCTTCGACCAGATGAGCAATCTGTTGGTCATGCATTCATGTTGGTTGCATATATGTTTTCTATATGCTTGTGGTTTATGTGCTTGTTGTAAATGCATGGCAATGGTCATAGTTGCAATGATGTCAGCATGTGGAAGTGGATGGTGTTGTTGTTGTATGTGGTCGTCATAAGTGTATCCAAGTTATGCATTGGTTATGCATGTCATTGCTTATATATTGTTATGCATACATTGATATAGTTGTAGTTGTCATGCATGAGGTTTTGGTATGTGGTCAGTGTGGTCATGCCTTGATGATTGGATAATGATTGAAATGATGATTAAATGTTGATATGATTATATGTGTGTGTGTGTGTGTGTGTGTGTGTGTGTGTGTAAGCTGGTTGGTCTTACAGATGAGATATCCTTCCCTGAACTACACTAAGTTACTTTGGTTTTTTTATGATTTAGTTTAGCTAACATGATATACCTTTTAGGAAGAAAAAAACAAAGATGACTAGCAAGATGGTATATTATAGTTCCCGAGACTCTCCATATGGATAATATGAGTAGCATGATCTTGGGAATTCTTATGACTTAGCAAACACATTGAGAATTTTGAAGGCATAAATAAGAAGTTGTAAATAAGATAATGACAGAATCATTCAGGAACATGAGAAACAAGTAAAGGTTAATGCAGTAATCCTTTAGATTTTGTCAGAATTGCAGAGATAGGGACCACTTCAGCTCATCTATAAGCAGGAGGATAAAACTAATGGGGCATATGGAAGTAGATCTCCTGGTGGGCATAGGTCAGATAGAGATGACACCCTTAGATATGGCAGGTTCTTAGATACTCTGGTTAAGAGAGGTGATTGAAATAGGTACTATTCTAGTTTTGGTTCTAACAGGTAACATGATTGTCATCATTTTCATACTTACAGGGGGAGAAACAAAGGATATTTGTGAGATGATTTCAAGAAAACAAAGCCACCTACATTCAACAGGGAAATGTAAAATTCACGGGATGCAAAATCATGGTTTATTGGTATGAATACATTCTTCAGGTTGCAGGGTTACTCCAAAAACATGAAGGCCAGAATAACAACATTTAGTCTTAAAGGTAACGATAATATCTGGTGGGAAGATGTAAATAATGTAAGAGGTATTTATGAAGAGGATATGACTTGGAGTGAGTTCGAAATACTTTTCAAGAAGAAGTATTTTTCAGAGAGATATCATGATGATAGATAAAAGGCATTTTATGATCAGAATATGGGATTTATGACCAGTAAGGAGTACGCTACCAGATTCTTGGAGTTATTGAGGTATGTGACTTACCTCAAGGAGGAGAAGGCCAAGATTCAGATATTCATCAGTGGGTTTCTGGTAGCATTCAAAGACATGATTGAGTTTGATGAGCCTAGATCATTAGAGGAGACCATCCAGAAGTTAAAGAATTATTTTGAGAAATCAAAGTGCAGATATGAGACTAAGAAGGAGTGGAAATGTAAAGACAAGAATAAAGGAAAATGGGACAAGAAGCGAACAACACCTAAGACACAGGTAACAAATTGATTGTAGTGCCACCTAAGAATTTCAATGCATCTAATACAAGACAAGGATTTCGGTCTAAGGAGAAGAACAAGGGTGATGGTTGGAAACCCTTGCAATCTTGGACGTGTGGACGAGAACATCACAGGAGATATTTTCCATAGTATCAGGGTGTTAGGCCTTTTTACAGTGCACAAGATGCACAAATAGTTGGGGATGTTTGGGAGAGCATTCCAAGGATCTATGCAGTATTGGGGAATAGGCAGGTAGATCACCAAACATCTATTATTGAGGTGGACGGTAAGCTTTGTGATCAGTTTATTTCTATTTTGATTAACCCTGGATCTAATTATAGTTATGTTAACCTTGACCTGGTGGATAAGTTTGGTTTGAATAAAGAAGTGTAAACAGAATATTAGTTAGTGCAGTTGGCTATAGGTACAAAGAAGACAGTTCATCATTGGGTAAGTGCTTGTTTTTTTGAGTTCAATGGTATGCCTACATCAGCACATTTGAATGTATTGTCGTTGCAATCATAAATTATATTTTTGGGTATGGATTGGTTATATCTACATAGAACTAAAGTGGACTTTTATGAAAAATCCATTGAGTGGTTAGATGAAATTGGAGAACAAAGTCTTACAGGGTAAGAAGAAGGTAACAATAGCCAGAACGGTTATAGCTCTATAGGTGAAGCACAACTGCAAGAAAGGGTGTGTGTTCTTTGTAGTGCATATTTCCAGTGACGAAGGTAAGGAAGTTGAGGATGTGGATGTCTTGAGAAGGTACCCAATTCTAAAGCAGTTTCAGAATGTGTTTCTGACATAGATTTCATATTTTTTGCCTCACAAGCAAGTGGAATTTTATGTTGAGTTGGTACCAGGGGAAACACAAACATTGAAGGCACCTTACAGGATGAGCACACTATAGTTGGTGGAGTTGAGGTTGTAGTTGAATGAGATGCTTGACAAGGGATACATTAGGCCAAGTGTGTCACCTTGCGGTGCACCAGTGTTGTTTGTGAAGAAGAAGGATGGTACTCTCAGGTTATGCATTGATTACAAGTAGTTGAACAAGGTGAACGTCAAGAAAGAGTATCCTTTATTGAGGATTGATGACTTGTTTGATCAATTGAAGGGAGTAGCATTGTTCTCTAAGATTAATTTGAGATTAGGATATCATCAGATACACATTAAGGAAGAGGATATTTACAAGACTACTTTCTGGACCAAGTACCGACATTATGAGTTCATTGTAGTTCCATTTGATTTGACTAATTCTCTAGCTATTTTTATGTGCTTGATGAATAGTGTGTTTCATCCTTATTTGGATAAGTTTTTTATCCAATATTCATTGCTGATAAATTGATATATTTTAAAAATGAGGAAGAACATGTCGAACATTTATCAATAGTATTGATATTGTTGAGAGAACATCATTTGTATGCTAGGCTTAGTAAATGTAGTTTCTTTCATAGAAAGGTAAACTACTTGGCCTATGTGGTCTCCAAGGAAGGCATAGTAGTGGATTCAGAGAAGATAAAGGCTATCATGGTATGGGCATCTCCTAGGAATGTGGACAAGGTAATATCATTCATGGGGTTAGTAGGCTAATAATAGGAGTTTCATCAAGAACTTCTCTCACATTTCTTATCCTATTACAGTTTTGTAAAGGAAAGGTAAGAAATTTTAATGGATAGAGAAATGTGAGGCAAGTTTTGAATAGTTAAAGCAGTTGTTGATAGATTCTCCAGTGTTAAAGAATGCATATCTGGACAAAGCATTTGTGATATGTACAAATGCTTGCAAAAGAGGACTTGGTGGAGCCCTTATACAAGAAGGATAGGTAGTATGCTATTAATAAAGGAAATTGAATGAGCACGAGTATAATTATCTGACACATGATCTTGAGTTGGCAGTAATCATCCATTATTTAGAGATGTGGAGGCACTATCTTCTAAGCAGACGATTCATCTTGATGAGTGATCACAGTGGATTAAGGTATATATTTGACCAACTGAATTTGAATGCCAGGAAAGCTAGATAGTTGGACACGATCAGTGAGTTTGACTTTGAGATTAGGTACATTAAAGGTAAAGAGAACAGATCCTCTTAGCGGGAGGATACAGGTAAATCACATAGTAGTTATGAGTTCTTATGGGACAAATCTACAGGATCATATCTTGCAGGGGGGTTAGTAGGATGACAGGTATGGGCAGTTTATGCACAGGTTATAGCAGAGTACAGGTATAGGTACAGGTATAAGTATAGGTACGGGTATAGGTATAGGTGTGAAAATCAGTGTACGAGATGTGGACTATCGTCTCATGGCAGATGGCTTAGTTAAATTTAGGGATAGGATAGATGTGCCAGACACTAGTGAGCTCAAGAAGCTTATCTTGAGGTAATTTCATGTTAATCCATATTCAGGTCACTCAGGATATCAAAAGATATTGACATCAAGGAAGAAGTTCTACTATTGGTTGAACTTGAAGAAAGAGATGGCAGATTTTGTGGCTATATGATTGGATTGTCCACAGGTAAAGGAAGAATGTGAGCATCCAGGTGGATTACTTCAGCCTATTATGATTCGAAGTGGGAGGTCATTTCCTAGACTTCATTATAGGTTTTCCAAGGAAATTTAGACAACATTATTCCATCATGGTTGTTATCGATAGTTTGACTAAGGTAGTGCACTTTCTTCTAGTGAAGTCTACATATTTAGCTAATGATGTAGCACGGGTATTCATCAGAGATATAGTGAGGTTGCATGGTGTACCAAAGAATATTATGTCAGACAATGATGCCAAGTCCACTTCTAAGTCCTGGAAAGAGTTATTTGCAGGTTTCGATCCATAGTTTTCCTTTAGCACAGCTTATCATCCACATACATATGGACAGATAGAGAGGGTAAGTAGGATTTTGGAGGACATGTTGATAATATACATCATGCATCAGTAGTGAAAGTGGGAAGAGTATCTTCCACTGGTTGAGTTTGCTTAAAACAATGGGTATGAAGAATCCTTGAGGATGAGTCCATTTGAGGCATTGTGTGGATGGAGTTGCAATACTCCTATCAGTTAAAGTGATCTAGTGAAAAAGGTGTTGATTGAACTGGATATGTTGGAAGAAATGGAACAGGAAATGTAGGTAATAAAGAAGAATCTAAAGGAAGCACAAGATAGACAGAAGATTTATGAAGATCACAATAGGCTTTTTAAGGAGTTTCATGTTGGGTAATAGGTGTACTTGGGTATCAAGCCAAAGAAGAGCTCCTTGAGGATTAGATCATGTGCCAAGCTGGCACCTTAGTTTTTTGGACCTTTCATGATTCTTGAGAGAATTGGACCAATAACCGATCTAATTTCACTTCCTCTGACAGTGAAATTATATGATGTTTTCCATGTGGAATTTCTTAAGAAGTATGTTAAATATGTTGATCATATGATTGGCTGGTCTGTATTGCAGGTGGATCCATAAGGAGAATTCCAGCCAGAACCATACTGCATTTTTCTGAGAAAGATGCTCATGCTATGGAACTGAGAAATTGAGCAGGTTAAAGTGTAGTGGAAGAACTTTGGTCCCAATGAAGCTACATGGGATATGATTTCCTTTCTAGTTTTTGCATGCATGGAATATGCATGTGGTTTCTTGGTTATGATTTGTCATTGGCATGGAGGAATGATTATATTTACAATGGATTCGCTTAGCCTTGCCATTTCCTGAATATCCATGGTGTTATGCGTTTCTTTCCTTTTTTTTATCGATGGATTTCATGTTCTTTTTCTTGTGGATGGAGTTACTAGTTCATGGATGCCTTGGTTGGACAAATGCTTTGGAATCCCTTGGTGGGTTGAGTTACTAGTCCTGGAAGCCGTGGTTGGACAAATGCGCTAGAAGCTAGGCGACAACTTTGGGTTGAGTTACTAGTCCTAGAAGCCTTGGTTGGAACAAATGCTCTGGATCCAAGGATAGCTTGCATAGATACCAATATGTTGATGGTTAGTAATATCCGACCATGAGGTGGAATCACTAGTTGCGGGTTAAGGGGGTTTGGCCTTTAGATGCCCTAGTTTTGTTTTGTTGGATTTGTTTCATGAGATCCCACATTCATGCTTGGAATATGACATGGGGGTGACTGGATGAAAGAGATATTTGGTTCAGACCAGTCTATGGTCAGGTGGTTCTTAGAAGTCCCATACCTGGTTGCATTTTTCATATGTTAATAAGATATTCTTTCCTCTTGTATTTAATGGGTAAATATACTTGTTTATATGTGATATTTATGGCTATTATATCCTTGTTATTTTTGTTGGTTATATGTTGGTTATGAGCAAGTTTTATGACAATGATGATGTCTTGCTATGTTGACGGGCTAAAATGTACTGCCAGCAACTAATGGGTCTCCCTGATGTGAATTCCCAATTAGACCTCACACAGTTTGGGATACGATCCCCATCCGATATGTGGGCTCGACTACAACCATGAATGTTTACGCTCTTGGTTATCATCTGAGAAGGTCTTAGAGTGGGAACAAGGATGGAATGCCCAAACGGTGAAACAAAATCAGCCCAAAATTAACATATTGCAGAAAGGGGTACAAACAAGTCTTAGCAGCAATAACAACAGGTATGCCATGAGAGGGATCAATGAACAAAAACCCAATCAAACATACAATAAATAGGAACATGCCAGAAGTTAACTACAAAATAGTTCACAATAGATCACTGACATGGCAAGAACTAAGTAAACACGGATTCAAAAGAAAAACACACATGAAACAACCATGAATCAGTCCATAACATTTTGTGTGTATGAAAGCACACATACTAATACAGTGAATATACCAGACAACCAATACAACCACCATGAGTGAGCATGGGAATTAGTGCCAAAGATGAATAACATCTTATTAATGTTGTTTCAACTTCAACTACATATCTTGCAATTGGTCAAAACCCAATAGTGGAACATGGGTTTCTCATACCATTACCCAATGCAATACCCTAGCCTCACTACAACTCCACTCTACAAACCTCCAAGAGCTTAGTGGCTCTAGCTCTCAAGAATCAATCAACTATCTAATCCTTGCCTCAACTCAAGTGCTAAAGTCCCCCATTAGTGAGGCATGATGGAACATTTATGTAGATGGGGTGAATGTTCACCTACCATGACCCTCGATCTTACTCAATCCTTGTCAAGCCTGATGATTATTACACACTCAAATCATGCCTAACATAGTCGTTGACATTATGGTGGGCAAAATTTACATTACAATGAAGGAGAGAGAAGAGGAGGTTATAGAGGGTCCTTGTAAACCCTAAAACGTGTGTTGCCCATATGCGGCAATGTTACGGATGCTCGATCCTGGGACAAACCTCTTTTCTTGCCACTATGCCTCACTTGCATTCATCTATTTTCTGGTGATGTGCCTTTTAGTTTATTTAAAGGTTCTTGGAACTTGGAAGGGACCATCAACTCTGTTGAAGAAAACCCTAGTTATGCAAGCTCCATGAGAAACTCTAATCCTTTTGCGTATTCCCTTCCTTATTCCTACGGGGAAATAACATTGGTCAGACATAATTTAAAACAAAGGATTATAAAGGAAATAAAACCAACTAATTGATAAAATGACATTAATAAATAATTAATCTAGACCCTTGTGTGGTTAATTGTTGTGCCACAGTATTATCAATGCATGTGGCCTTGGAGGGCCCTCTTGGACTTCCTCATATATATTTTCACCTATGGGCTTTCTCTCATTCATGAGACAAGTGTTGAATGTGATTTCATTGTTCTAACTCACACAAGCATCTTCAATTCAAGGGGATGCACCAATATAGCTTTCTTTAGGAGATCCATAGAGGAGTATCCCACTCCTTCGTGTTGTAATTCCTTCAATGTTATCCTATCTCCAATTTCATTCTTCATGAGTTTAATCATATAGAATCCAAACCCTAACTCCTCCCTTAACTGGCCCAACCACCACTAGCATAGAAATCTCCTTGTGGAAACAAGCATAAGATATTCCCAATGGATGTTGTCTCCTTAGTTTCAGCTGGTGGGTTTCCCTCTTGTTCAAGTGATTGACTACACTATTTTCCTCATTGAGTACAATCCACTAGGAACTGCAATATGATGTAATAACCATGATGCTATACCTATCAAATATTTGTTCTTTCCTATCCTCCCAAATGAACAATCCAACAAGTGTCCTTGCTACTTGTAAATGACACTTTGAAATCTTCCTTGGCAATTCTTCATTTGATTTGAGAAAATAAATGGTATTCAAGTTATCAGAGGCCACAAGGATATTCCAATAATCCACCCAAATTCCATGCAACAAAACCCTGGATTCAGGGAAATCAGTAAATGATTGAAATTCTTTTGTGAAGTTGTCATATTTCCTCAAAATTGTAACCTCATGGTTGAAAGAGACTACAATATATTCTCCACTTGTATAAAACACAATTAATTTTCCCCCATTCTCGACATAGTGTTCTCTACAAGTTGACTAGCCAATATTGAATTATTTCATCTTGTTGACAGTGTTGGACCCGCCAAGATGTCAGTGGATCTCCCTCGTAAGAAGTTCCAACTAGACCTCAAACCATTTCGAGTAGGAGTCCCAGAAATGGGTAGTAAAGCAATGCCTTCACTGAAATAGCGTGCAGAGATAAGTGTGATACCTTTGTCAGAAGCATGTGTGTGACCTTGCAGTGAGTCAAGTGAGATGCATGTGGTTTCTAACACATGGAGGGCAAAAGGAAGTGTGTCCCTTAGATACCTGTAATAGTATGAAGCCTGAAAGGAACACGCGATCTGAATGACATCACAAGTTGGAAAGAAGAATATTCCACAATCCAAAGTGATGGGTTAAACCAACAACACGACTTCAAAAGATTCATACAATCATATAAAGAATAGTTCATACACAAATTTGTAAGTTCAATAGCATGCATTACTAAAGAAACCAGAATAGTCCAACTATAATAACAACATATGCATGAAAAAATGTTGGCTTTGTTATATATATTAAGTGAAATTTCCATCCATACATACATTGTTGACAGCCACTAACCCCAATAGTGGAAGATTATAGTCAAAACTACCTCCTCCTCCAAAGCTATGCACTCACTCTATAGTATGGAGAAGTCAACGCTTGTCACAATACTCTCCAAGACTTTTCTAAGCAATGCCTAGCCAAAATCTTGGCTCCCAAAATCCTTTACTATGACTTATGAAGTTCTATATATATCAAAGGGTGGGGTGACCCTTGAAATTTTGCTTTGATTCTTGGACTATCCTCATGACTCTTCACATTGCAATAGTGATAGTTCACATTCCATTAATGACACTTGGAATTTCACTTACAAGATGTTTACAATAATATATTTTCCACATACACCCATGTAGGACAAAACTAGGCTTGAGTCAGCCCAATAAGACAAACAACATCACTCAAGGTCATGGGGAAAGACCAACTCGGTAACCTCATCGTGGTGATCTTTGGTGACATTATGATACCAAGTTTGGGACTGCTCTATTGTGTCCACATACTATTTGATGGACTCTTTGTCAAAGTGGACCCTTTCCTCCATGGCTTCTAGGTATATGGTTCTGAAAACTCTGTCTAGCTCATCCTGAACCATGCGCAACATTGTCCTGACTATGGATGGAGCATTGATGTACCTTTGCATGTTCTCCACGCTAAGTTACAAGTCATCGTTGGTGGCTATGCGCATCAACCACTCTATGTACTTGTTGACATCCACCATGAATTGGTTCTTCCTCATGGCCTAGGTGAGGGTTCTCATGGAAGGGATATTGTTTGTTTGCATTATGACATCCAAACTCTCGAACAACCTTGCATAGGAAGCCTCAATGCTAATGATGAGAAGAGGGAGTTGCTCATAGTTCTGGATCAAAATTTGAATGTGTGCTTCATCTAGCTCAGCCTATGGCTTTATCCTCTTATGCAAGTAAAGTTGGGATCCCTTGTATCTCATTTTCCATTCTTGCATGTGCGAAATGGCAGTGTGAATGTCTTTGAGTGTTTAGGCCATCTATGTGCACTGTTGTTGAAAACCATATAAATGGAAAACCTCTTTGTGCACGGTGACAAATATTCTATACATTTTTATGCATGGTGGCCTCCAAGGTTGATATCTTCACCACTATTTCTTTCTTCATCTCTGTCATGTCGGATCCTGCGAACTGCTCTTTTTTCTACCTGGCCTCTTGCAATTCCTTCATCATTCAATCATTCTCTACTATCAAGAACTTCACCATTGAGCTCATGGCTTCTCCACAAGTGATCCGAATTTAAACATGAATGCAAAAAAAATATAGAGATAACCATATACACAAAGATGCAGTGAAAATAATTCTTCATTTCATTAATGTAAAATACTGAAATATGCTTACAAACAGAAATGGAAATAAACCAGCTAGGGCGATGCTAGCTTATCTTTGAGAAGAGATGTGGCAGATACATGCCCCTGAACTGTGTTACAATGAGGGTCAAAGGCCTATTTATTGTTGAGAAACAATAGAAAACCCTAAACATCCAAGAACCTAACCCTAGAGGATGAAACGCCAAACTGTGGGCCCTGTTCGGGTAAATTAGTACATCAACTTCCTAGGGTCATAACTTTGGCATATGATCTCTGTTTGACATGCATAATATCTCTTTAGAAAGATCTATTCGAGAACTACAACTTTTGGAAGAGCAACATCGGTCCATGGACCCATGTTGCTCCCAATGTTACCAAAAAAACATCGTTTAGGGCCTCCAAACGGCTCTAGAAATTCAACACCCAAAAAACTGCTAAAAATAGTAAACTGTGCTACAATTAAGGAAACTGAAAAGCTGAAAGAAACAATGGTGGGGGTCCAAGTGGACTTGGCAAGTGGCCACCAATATCAACCTGGATCATTCCTCCCCCCTTAAGAAGCAATGCTCCCCATTCCGTTGAGTTCCTCCATGAGATGAGGAAACTTTTGCTGAACTTGGTCCCTAGTGAGCCACTTGCCCTAGTGAAGGAGTTGGCCTGCTTTGAAAACTTGATACAATTGGATATTTTGATAGAAAGAGTGCTTGATCTGTGTGTCCATGATCTGATCAGTTGTAGCTTGTTCCATGCAATCTGGATTTAACTTTGTGGGTGTGAGTTGTTCTGCAATATCGGATGTGTTTAGTAATGGTGGAAAGTATGGCCAAAGGCGGTCCACATTGAACACTAGTTGCAGACCAAGGAATGGGGGAATGCTGAGCTCAAATTCATTGTCTCCCATAGCCTTGGTAATGGTGTAAGGACCTATTGATGCCCCGAAAATAGTTGTATCAACATTGGGGGATAACCACCCGGTCCGGACCTTAATACAGCTCCTCATCCGTTTGGGATGGTGGCTCCGACTGGATATAATGGGACCAATTTCCTAATAATGAATAAAAGGGGATGGATGAGTGATTGGTTTCTAATAAATGATAATGAATGGATGACTTAATCTAACAGTAAAACATAAATGACTATTCTATCCCGGGAGGCTTCTATTCTTTTAAGTGCAACGCTTGATGATCTCTGTTCATTGATAGGCATATATATGACTCTACACAATAAACATAGACATTCATTCACTTAATGATTGCTTTGTTCAAGTAGTTGAACAAAGTGATTAACAAAACATTGTTACACTTATCCTTTTATATTACCGATACATGTATGATAAAATAAAAGCATGTTGTAAACATCCAATAGTGGAAATTGTAAAGAATGCTGTTAAAAACACACGCATATATCCGATCATAGCAAGAGCGATCAAACAACAATTCACATAAACAGAATGAACTCAGAAATAGATAGTAGTACCATATGAGTTGCAAATCATTCCCAACATCAATCGCTATTTGAATTCCTTCTTCTGATTCAGAAATACTTTTAAATAAAGGCAGTAGTGCACATCCACATAAAAGCTTCAGTATCAAAATTGGAATAATTGGTCCAGTCTTTATAAAAAAATATGCCTGAAGTACAGTAGTGCAACTCCAGGTTTAAGTCATATACAAAAACTTATGACCCTTTCCAGTGCATTGAAAGGGTCTATAAATACTTGATTAAAACTAGCTAACTATGAAATTAAAATCCTACTTAATTGGTACAACTTGATTTGGAGTATCTTCCTCATAGCAATCTGGTAGTCGGCAGCATGATTCATCACTTAGGCTGTTTGCCTTTCGACCTGAGTTGGCATATTGCAAGCATTGGTTCCACTTCTGGAGGTCGGTTGAGACGAGAATTGAGTTGGGCAGCATAGGTGGCATCTTGTATATCGGGAATGATACACCCGATTGCATCTGTCAAGCACTTGAGGGCGGCTCTCTGGCTATATGGTTTGACTAGGAACAACCAATAGGTGTCCCAAGTCAAACTGTTAATACCTGCGATCAATCTCCCATTCTTCTCTAGCTCTTGATAACATGACTGCTCCAATGTTTTAGCCGATAGTAATTTACCTGGGGTACATTGAGAGATCATGTTAGATAAGTATAGAGTATCATTAATCAATTCAACCAAATTACTTGTGGTTAACTTGCATCTGAAAACTGCTCTCTCTGCCTTCATTAACTGGGACTGCCATTCCATAAATAGGATCTCTTTATGGGATTCTAAGATTTTTGGCAAATTAGCTGCCTATCCCTCATCAGTGTCTTGCCACTCAAGAAAATTGGTCAAGGTCTCATCGGCCTGCTCCAAGTCTGTTCTAGCATCAACCGATTTATCAATTATTGACGCTGTTATGTCACATAAGGGTTCTGCTTCAGCGACTTGTTGACATAACAGCCTTATTTGTGTTACCAATGCTTTGTTAATCTGTTGTGCTTCTGCTCTGAACTCTGCAGGCTGCGGAAGATTATTTGAATTTTCTATTTGGGTTGATAATTGAGCACTTTGCTCATCTTTAGATTTTCCCATCTGTTCATGCACTGCTTTTAATTTTTCCAGCGCTTCCGACAGCTCTTTCTGCTTTTAAATTGCACTTGAATCAATTCTTTGTTTCTCTTCCTGCAATTGTTTATTCAATTGATTTTTTATTTGTTGCTGTGTAGACAACTGCTGTTCAAGTTGCTCTGCTTTATGTTGTGCCTCTGATAACTGTACTTGTAGCGAGGCGATTGCTTGGTCCTTTTCTCGTAACGGATTAGTCACTTCTGATGCCTTGTCCATGGTGGCCGCCGAATAGGCTCCAGCATATTGGGACAATTTTGTAAGATCATCAGAAGGATCAAACTCTTCTTTCAAGAACACATTGGCTTTCACTGTTTGTTCAGGGAATAGGGAAGGTTGATCAGTCCTTCTCCTTTTCCACTGTCATTTTACTACAGCCCTGTGCTTTGGGCTGTAAAAGACATCCAATGGAGGTATCTCCTCCACTTGCAAAATGATCTGATCTGAAGGATCCTTAGGAATTATCTATATTCCTGTAGAAAGGGGTAGGCCACAGGTTCCAAGTGGAACCTATTTAGATGTTGCATCCTGTGTATCAGCCACTTTTGATGTATCGACTTCCTTTGAGCTCCCAAGATTGCTTATGATTGAGTCGAAATGCTGCCATTCCTGGAGCAATTTCAAGTCAATTTGGGCATCTACATTCTCGTCCGTGCTACTCTGCTCCTGCTCTTTTCTCTGCACTTCCTCCTGCTCTTTTCGTTGCACTTCCTCCTTCCATTTTCTCTGCACTTCCTCCTGCTCTTTTGTTTGGATTTCTCCAGCAATTTCTGATGTAGCAGGAGGTTCATTGGTAAGTCGCTGCTCAGGCTCGCTTGATTGTGTCATCGGGGTCGTTGTTAACAGATCTAGAGGCAGAGTTTGCAACCTCTGTTCTCTAAGTCTGTTAAATTCAACTAACCCGTCATCATGATATTTCATTCTGGATAGTGATTGAACCTGGAATAGCGACTCGGCCGAGGAGAACAGGTCATCAAAATCATCATCTTTATTGTCAAATTTAGTGATTTTTTCCTGTTCAAGTGCATTGTAAGTGACTTTGTTTGGATCAAATCGCCTATTAGGAAGAGTGGCGAGATTCAGTGCCTTAATCTTATCTGCTTCTTTCTCTACATGTTTAAAGTCATGCAGAGTGTAAACACCACATCTTAGAGGAAAATAAGGCCAAACCTGCTTCTTTTTATTCCTTAGAGTTTGTGTAACTCCTTCGGATGTAATCTGATATGCTACCTCTCGGGCTAACAGTTTGTCGGGTATATACAAAGGGAGGACATGAGGCTTGGCCTGGCTGCCGAAAACTCTTACATAGGTGAATTTTTCTTCTCCAAACCATCTCCCTATGGCTGTCAAGTCAATCTCCGCTTGTGAGCAAATATTCGAAGCAGGTTTGTCAAAAATGGCATAGTGAATGGGTAACATAAAACCATTGCAAACTTGATATAAATGGTGTTTATAGTGGGCTTTCCATAACTTCTGGTGGTATATATGAATGGGCATGGGATCTTGTGGAGTCCATCTCCACCCCAGCACAGGAAATTCAGAATTAAAACACAGGGTGTCCAAGATGTAGGCACTATAGTAAAATGGGGGAATGAACCTTTCAGTAACACGGGTTTTATTTCTGAATTCAAGAACCGCGGTTGCTAACTTATCAGATAGTATATTTCCCCAATCCATTATTTCACTATTGCATGCTACCTCCATCAAGGTACCATATCTATAGTGAAGTTTGAGGAATCATGTAACCCCCACAACCTACACATCATTACTCCAGCATAACAATAAGGAGAACATAAGGAATCGACAGAGTACTTACCCGAAGACTCATTCTTGTGTTTCGCTGGGTTTTGTCTCCAATCCCGTATGGGTTCTGATTCAATGTCATTTTCATTTCTGAATTTCTCCAAGAATGCTTTGTTGTACTTCTTCTCCGGTGCAGGAAAATGGTACATTTGCCTCAAATCATCGGGTTGAAACGAGCCGAACACTCTCCCATCCATGGTGCAAAATGTTCTGTTTGT
The DNA here is from genome assembly GCA_031772625.1 of Pinus tabuliformis. Lineage (NCBI taxonomy): Eukaryota > Viridiplantae > Streptophyta > Pinopsida > Pinales > Pinaceae > Pinus > Pinus tabuliformis. The sequence continues at coordinate 464,034,423 of CM062814.1, forward strand.
GATTGGGATTTCTTCAATTTCCCATCTCACCACATCTGTATATGGGAGAATTTATTCTCGGGCTGCTATCCGATGAAGGTAAGAGTCGGCTAAATCCTTTAGAGTAGCATCATACTTCCAAGTCGGGTCTGCTATGGATTGCACTATTGTTACCTCAGGCTCTTCGGCCTCAATCAGATTGTGGATGCTCAGCCAAGTAGTTTTACCGAGTCCTAGACATGTAGTGTCCGATATCAGTCCCTTTTTGCTTTATCCTGGATCAGCAATATGTTGTCCTGTAACTGCCGAAGCAGAAGCTGTTCCAGTTTTCTTAGATTTCTTCCCCATTTGGCTTGAATTTGCTGCTTCGGGAGAGCTCTGCATAGGAGAGAAAATGAACGTAATGCGGAGAATTGGTGGCGCAAACCAAAGATGAGCGAGATATATTAATCAATGAATAATGGAGGATTTAACTTAAGGTGGCCGTGGATACAATCTCTGAAGAGATTTTAGCCTTACTGTTTCACTAAATGGCTGTTTAAACCTATCAATCCTTTAAATGCTCATCATATCGTTTATTGGCCGAATGATTCATTTAAGCGTGGCTTTGATGTTTTGGCAGTTGAGCGTAAGTGAATCGCTATCGGGAAGAGAAAGGCCTTTAATACTAAATAACCATAATATATCCCGGCCTTATCAATATTTTTTGAAATACGCGCTTAGCTTTATCACAATCGGTGATCAGGGGAATGCTTAAGTTGTTATATTGGTGTCCTTTCGGAATCCCCGATCGCCGATAGCGATATCGCCAATTCGCATCGGGAGTCTTAAATGAGGGCTTTAGATGCATGCATGGTACATCCCCGATCGCCGATAGCGATATCGCATCGGAGCGAAGAGGGGCCTTTTGTTATGGTCACTTGCCTTCCCAATATCCAATAGCCATTTGTGCATTGTCGCATCGGGGAAAATCAATGGGTCTTTAAGTAATGCATCCTTTGTTATTGCGATATGCGATCTTGCAATCGCTTTATCGCAATAATAAAAGATTATTCATTCTTTATTATAAGACCGATTAAGTGATTTATCAAAAAGGTTTTATAATGTTTTATTTCTTTTCAGACCTTTTGAATAATGATAAGTTGATACCAAATTAAATGAAAAGGGACCCATTTCATATTATAGTTTTGAAAAATAAAAATTGTATGAAATGGGGGGGTTGTTGTAGAGCAAAACAATTGGCGATTCGCTGGGAGAAACAGTTATCTCTAAGAAGTACTGAAATACTTACACTTTCATTAAATAGGGATCTTATAAAAGAGGAAATTTCTAATATAACTAGGTATATATGCATTCCAAATAAAATAAAAACTATCTTTGCTAATTTCTTCTCTTGTTAAAATTAGATACATTCTAAGTTTTAAATTGGCCTCTATTGGTTGATAATGATAAAACAGAAAACCTTTCCAAATCAGCTTTTTTTAATTGACTCCTTTGTCATAAGTAGAGCCTCTGTTGCCACCAAATGTTCATAGTTTCGACAGGGATACCTTTTAACCATGTTATTGTCCATTATCCCATCCATTTTAGAGTATGATTAAAAGAATGAATTCAAAACATGCTTTCATATTTTGTATCTCTTTTTACTTTTCTGTTATTTTGTAAGATAAAAAGCCATTGTCCTAGTTTGGTGGCCAGCTGAGTGACAATGCCATTCACTGGTAGTAATCTAACCGAACAAGTTGGCTCATGATGAGACCCCTTGTCTTATGATTCTAAGCCATTACCCTGTTTTGGTATGCAGTGATGGTAATGTCAGTTAAACTATTTCCCGATGATCATGGTAAGCAGGCTTGTAATAAGACCCCTTATCTTTTATATCAAATATTTTAGAATTACACTCTGAGTAATTACAAACTTTGATGAATGGGATGGACAATTTTCTCCTTAAGAGCGAATGGATGACAGGGTAAGAGTTGAAGATGCTGAAGTTGGATTAGTTTCTGTTTTGATATTGATAACCTTTTTGTGACCAATTTGAAAACATAAAATGATTTACAATACTTTTAAACTTTGAGAAGAGTTCACAAAAATTGAAATGTGGTTTCAAAATGCGAATATACCTAGTTTCCTAGAAATTGTCCCTTTTGTTTAAGGCTTCTATTATTTAAAATTAAATATCAACACTACTTCTTTGAGCAACTTTTAAATACAGCAAAGGTCAATGGAAGATACCTTACAACTTTATTTCCTAATGGTCCTACAAACTACAAATTCTACTAAACTAAAAAAAGGGGGAGAAGGGGTCACCTCCTCAATTGAAGAATTTCTTTAAGATGAGGCCATTAATAGGAAGAGAATCTCTCTTACCTGATAAATCTTGTAATATGAATGTCGACTGGCCTATCTTCTCGCAGATCTGAAATGGCCCAAGCCACATTTTCTGGAATTTGGTGTGTTTTCCTTTATCCTCATGAGCTTTGTCCCATTTCAGAACTAGATCACCAACTTGCAACTATTTTAAACTGGATGAAGTTGAATCAAAGGATCACTTGATAATTTTCTGATGTTTTGCATGAGTAATTTTGGCCCTTTCTCTTTCCTCTTCTAATTTTAAGATTTGATCATGTCTAAGTTGAATAGAAGAAGAAGGGATTTCTTCAATAAACTGAACTAGGGCTAGAGAAGGAAGGACAAGATTTGTTGGTAGCACTGCTTCTTTCCCATATACAAGATTGAATGGAGAAGAACCTATGGAAGCCTTCTGTGTTATCCTATCAGCCCATAGAGCGAATATTAAAGATTTGTGCCAGTTTTTTTGATTCTATTCGATAGTTCACTTAATAATTTTAACTAGATTTTTATTGGTAGATTCTGCTAAACCGTTACCCTGGGGATAGTAATTGGCAGAATATTTCAATTTAAAACCTCTTTTAATAGCGAAATGAAACATAGTATTTCCAGAGAAATAAGATGCATTATCAAGAACAAGAGCATTTGGGACACCAAACCTGGTAATGATGAATTGATCTATGAATTCCATAATTGCTTCAGAATTTGTTGTCTTTAAAGGAATCGCTTCAACCCACTTAGTAAAATAATCAGTGGCAGTAAGGATATACTTATGCTGTTTGGAAGAATGTGGAGTGATTTCTCCAATGACGTCCAATCCCCATTGCTCAAATGGTTGTTCAATGTTGACTGGTTGCAAAGGGAAAGCTGGCTTTCTTTGTCTACCACTAGAAGTTTGACAACTTCGGCATTTCCTTACATATTCATGAGCATCTCTGAATAGGGTGGGCCAATAGTATCCAGCATGAATGATTTTGTGGGCTGTTGTGTCAACTCCAAAATTTCCTCCTGCTGGTCCATCATGTAATTCCTGCAAAACCTTTCGTGCTTCAGGTTTTTCTAGGCATCTTAATAAAATTGAATCATAATTTTTCCTAAAAAGTACATCATCAATGATTTTGAAGTTTCTTGCTTTTAATATAATGGCCCTTTTGTTTTTATAAGACAGGTTAGGAGGTGCATATCCATTTTTCAAATAAAAGATCAAGTCTGCATATTGTGATTCAGAATCAGTAATACTTATCTGGTTGATTTCTTCGATATGTTCTGTATCACCTGGTTGTTGAATGTTGGATGCTCCTGCCAATAACCTGCAAAAACCTTGGCCTCTAACAATCTTTGCTGGCTTGATTTCCAAGTCATATTCTTGAAGTGTTGTAACCCAATTTTCCCTCTTTTCACCTAATTCCCTTTGGATTAGTAGTTGCCTTACTACAGGAAAAGAAACTATAACTTTTGTATGGGCTTTTAAAAGGAAGGGTCTGTAATGTTTGACAGCTTTATACACAGCAAAGGCTTGTTTTTCTACTTCGGAATAATTCAGTTCAGCACCCTGCAGGTTTGAACTATAAAATGAAATCGGTGCTTCCAAGTTGTGATCATTAATCTGAGTGAGTACTGCTGCATAAGATGAATCGGATGCGATAGTATACAATGTAAAATGATTAGAAAAATTAGGAGTGTTCAAAGTGGGGGCATTGATTATTGATTGTTTAATGGAATCAAATGCTTCCTTTTCTAATGATCCCCATCTAAACACTGAATTTTTCTTAATCATAGTTTGTAGTGGTAAAATGATGTGAGGAAAGTCTGGAACAAATCTTTTGACAAAATTTATTTGGCCTAAAAATGACTGCATGGATTTTTTATTATGAGGAAAGGGGTTTCAAAGATTTATTTAATCCTATCCGGATCAATATAAATACCATCTTTGGAAACAATAAAGCCCAAGAGCTTTCCTTGATTAAGAGCGAAGAAGGATTTTTTGGGATTGAGTGAAATACTGTATCTTTTGCAGCGTTCAAAGATTTGATTTAAATCATGCAAATGATTGGATCTCTTATTAGAAAATACAGTAATATCATCTAAGTAGACAACTACTGTTTTATTGATCAATCCTTTGAAAGCTATATCCATCGCTCTTTGGAACGTGGCTCCTGCATTAATAAGTCCGAAAGGAATTTTCTGATAAGCATAAGTTCCCCATTTTGTTCTGAAGGTAGTTTTGAGTCTGTCATCAGGATGGACCAAAACTTGGTTATATTCTGAAAAACCATCTAAAAAGGACATCAACTCAGAGCCTGCTACTGAATGGAGTATCTGCTCCATAGTAGGTAATGGGAAATTATCTTTTATGCTTGCCTTATTCAGATTTCTAAAATCTATACAAATCCTGATATCGCCATTTTTCTTCCTAACAAGCACCATATTGGAGACCCAGTTTGAGTGCCGAACGGGAAAAATAATCTTAGCTTTCAAGAGTATATTGAGTTCTGATTTTATTTGACTCTCTAATTTTGGATGTATTTTCCTAAGATTTTGTTGAACTGGTTTTTGTTCGGCAAGCATTGGAATGGTATGCTGGATGATAGATGCATCATATGTCTTCAAATCGTCATATTTCCAAGCGAAGACATGTTTATTTTTCCTTAATAGTCTAATGAATGCTGTCTTTTCTTCCACAGAAAGTCCTAATCCTAAATTAATGTTTTGAGGATTTTGCTCAGTGCCAAGATTTATCAATTAAAACCTTAAGGTTGAACTTTGGAGCTTTGTATTGGTCACAGGTTTAAACCTATCTTTAATATCGTAGAGATCCTCAAGCTTCACCACAGGCTTCGGTATTAAGTTTTCCTTGTGCTTTTCTCTCATCTAAAGATCATGCTCGCTTTCCTCTATGATCTGATCATCGTAGGACTTTTTGGAAGTCAAAAATTGTAAGATGTCTTCATCGTGATTGAATACTCTCCAATTAGTGACATTGTTAGGAATTGATGGTCTAAAAAGCAACTCTACTGAAAATCTATCTGGGCTATAATCTTCAGAAGGTAGGAGTTTGGAAGCAACATTGGTTAGCAAGTCGGCTGCTGAGTTTTGAGACCTAGGGATGGAAGAAATATTGAATGTTGAAAATTGAGAGGTGAGTTCTTGTACCAGCGACTGATAATGTTTGAGGCGGTTTGAAAGACAATGAATCGTATTTCTGACTTGTTTAATAATAATTTTTGAATCGCCAAACACTTTCAAATATTGAACCTTGAGGCCAATCGCTTTGTATAGTCCTTGGACTAAGGCTTTGTACTCAGCTGTATTGTTTTTGCATTCAAACTCCAACCTACAGGACAGCATTGTTTTTTCTCCCTAAGGGCTAACCAAGATACATCATGCTCCCGAGCCTTCGCTAGACTTAGAGCCATCAAAATATAGTGACCAAATTAAAGAATTAACAACAATTTTATTTACAGTTTCTGCAGTATTGTTGAAACATCTTGACCTATCTGTTTGTGAATAATTTTCGATCTGAGATGTAAAATTGATTATTGAGAAAGGAGATGGATTGGCTGTGAAGCTGCCAAAAAATGATTCAGATGAATAATCCCCCAAGATATTGTTATTAAATGCTACTGGTTGATTTTCCTGTTCAAATTCTGTAACAGTGTGGGTCATGTGTTTTTCTCGATTGATTTTTATTTGATTTGGCTTTCCCTTGTAGGGTAGCCACATGTGGGACCAATCGGTAGAAATATACCCATGGAGCTTCTCAGACCAATCCCTACTCAAGATTAAACCATAAAATTCAGGTATATCGGCGATTAAGATATCAATTCTTTGAACTACTCGTGGATCGGTCGATAACCTGATAGTTACAAAGTTAATTTCTTCTAAAACCTGGACCTTGGTTCTATCTAACTGCACAATGTGGATTGCGGACTTTTGGGGCTCAATGTTCAGTTTGGAACAAACCGAAGCTGGCATTATATTTGAGGATGCCCCTGAGTCAATCAAACAATTGTGCAGATTTCGATTATAAATCTCATAGGTTAAGAGGAAAGGAGGAGTATGGGAATTTGATCTGTCTCCAATCAGAATAGTATGAGTAGCTTCAATCCTGCTAGAAGGTGGTTGTCCTAAATCGTTTGCAGCTTTAGCACTAGGAAGAGGTGAAGAATGAACAACATTCAATTCTTTGAGAAGCAATTTCTGCTGATGTTTTAGTTTACTAAGTTCAAACATAGTAATGTTTGCCTTAGTTTTCTTCATATCATCAATAATATTGTAATCCATTGAATCGGATACTACCAACATTTTAGATGTTGAAGGTATATTTGAGGTTGAAGGTTGGTTTTGGGGAACCATTGCAACTGGCTTCTTTGTGGATACCTTTTCTTTTGTAGTAGTAGCACCTGCACTTCTTTTCTTTGAAGTTGCCTGGACGGGTTCAAGGGCACCTTTACTCCTAGTAGTGACAGGAAAGGCTTCTTGTTCATTTTCTGTATCAGAGTTAGGCAGTATGAAATCCCACATTCCATGGCATTCAACAACTTCCTCTTCTTCATCAGTTGGTGAAATTGTTTCCTCTTCTTCCTCTTCTTCAAGATCTAAATCTGCATTAGATATAACATTTGGTGGTTTTGATTCGGTTTTCTTGAAATTTCTAAAGGGCCTTTTAGTTGAGGTTTCTGCTACTTGTTTTTTGATTTCAACCATTTCATTTGATAAAGTCTTAAGGAATTTTTGCAGACCTTCCATATCATATGGATCTTTAGGGGTTTTCTTCTTTGAATCGTCTTTAAAAGAAACTTTTTTGGATTTTCTATCTTCAAGAGCAGCTTTCTTTTCTAGAGCATTAATACGTTTCTCCACAGCAAGTGCCTCTTTCATGTTTTCAGCTAGAGTTGGTTTTTCGGCCCTGTCTACGAAAATAGCTATATTGGCAGGTAGGGCAATTATATACCATTCGCTTCTAATTTGCTCACTTGTTTTGGAGGCCGTTGGGATTTTATTCAAGAGTTTATTGAATCGTGCATTGAATTCTTTAATCGGTTTCCTATGCTCTATCCTAAGATTGGAGAGATCATTTATTAATGTGGCTAAAGATCTATCATCACCATACTTAGTGAGAAACTGCTCTTGGCAAGTGGTCCAACTGGTAATGGATCCAGAAGGCAAGGAAAAATACCAGGATCCTGCTGATCCTTGCAAAGTATAAGGGAAAAGCCTAACGACAACATCTTCCTCTGTTACTCCTTTCAAATTAACTGATAACATGAAGTTATTAATATGTTCCTCAGCTTGTATTCCATCATCTGGGTTAAACTTGGGTAGCCATTTTTAAGGAGCATCAGGTAATGCATGTAATGGTGCAGGCATATTGACTGCACCAGGTCTATTCCATGGATTTGCCATTGAAACACCAGTGGGGGATGAGATGGCTGATGAAATTGCAGATGTTTGGGAAGGACTTGATGTTGAGGATTGAGCAGGTTGGGATGTTGAAGTTCCTAATCCCTGATGAACAAAAATGTGTAATGAGGGAGTGGATGGTTGACTTCGCATACGGGAAGATGAGATGGAGGATGTGGATGAAAGTGCTTCACTGTCAGATCCTTCAGTGATCTTCTTTGTCTTTTTCCTTTTAGGTAAGGGCAGCTCAGTGGGTTCAATACCGAGCTTTCCGCTCTGAAGTCTAGTGAGAGGATGAGGTAGATTGAATTGCGAAGTCTCACTGCTTTGAGATACTTCAGATTTCTGTGGTGATATCGAGAAGCCTTGAAGTTTATGGATGAGTAACTAAACTTCAGGGGACTCAGGACTTAATCGTTCTGGAGTGTTATGGATTTGAGCAGTGGAAATTGACTCCTCTTCTTCTTGCTTGGATACTGGAGAACCAGCATGCAATTGGGAAGTACGAGGTGATGGGGAGGGAGATTTACTCTCAGAATGGTCTGTAGATTTGGATTTGCTCGCCATTCATAGTTAGGCCCTCCTTCTAGCGCCAAAAATGTTGATGCCCCGAAAATCGTTGTATCAACATTGGGGGATAACCACCCGGTCCGGACCTTAATACAGCTCCTTCTCCATTTGGGATGGTGGCTCCGACTGGATATAATGGGACCAGTTTCCCAATAATGAATAAAAGGGGATGGATGAGTGATTAGTTTCTAATAAATGATAATGAATGGATGACTTAATCTAACAGCAAAACATAAATGACTATTCTATCCCAGGAGGCTTCTATTCTTTTAAGTGCAACGCTTGATGATCTTTGTTCATTGATAGGCATATAGATGACTCTACACAATAAACATAGACATTCATTCACTTAATGATTGCTTTGTTCAAGTAGTTGAACAAAGTGATTAACAAAACATTATTACACTTATCCTTTTATATTACCGATACATGTATGATAAAAGAAAAGCATGCTGTAAACATCCAATAGTGGAAATTGTAAAGAATGTTGTTAAAAACACACGCATATATCCGATAATAGCAAGAGAGATCAAACAACAATTCACATAAATAGAATGAACTCAGACATAGATAGTAGTACCATATGAGCTACAAATCATTCCCAACATTAATCGCTATTTGAATTCCTTCTTCCGATTCAGAAATACTTTTAAATAAAGGCAGTAGTGCACATCCACATAAAAGTTTCATTATCAAAATTGGAATAATTGGTCCAGTCTTTATAAAAAAATATGCCTGAAGTACAGTAGTGCAACTCCAGGTTTAAGTCATATAAAAAAACTTACAACCCTTTCCAATGAATTGAAAGGGTCTATAAATACTTGATTAAAACTAACTAACTATGAAATTAAAATCCTATTTAATTTGTACAACTTGATTTGGAGTATCTTCCTCATAGCAATCTGGCAGTCGGCAGCATGATTCATCACTTAGGCTGTTTGCCTTTTGACCTGAGTTGGGATATTGCAAGCATGGGTTCCACTTCTGGAGGTCGGTTGAGACGAGAATTGAGTTGGGCAGCATAGGTGGCATCTTGTATATCGGGAATGATACACCCGATTGCATCTGTCAGGCACTTGAGGGTAGCTCTCTGGTTGTATGGTTTGACTAGGAACAACCAATAGGTGTCCCAAGTCAAACTGTTAATACCTGCGATCAATCTCCCATTCTTCTCCAGCTCTTGATAACATGACTTCTCCAATGTTTTAGCCGATAGTAATTTACCTGGGGTACATTGAGAGATCATGTTAGATAAGTAGAGAGTATCATTAATCAATTCAACCAAATTACTTGTGGTTAACTTGCATCTGGAAACTGCTCTCTCTGCCTTCATTAACTGGAACTGTCATTCCATAAATAGGATCTCTTTATGGGATTCTAAGATTTTTGGCAAATTAGCTGCCTGTGCCTCATCAGTGTCTTACCACTCAGGAAAATTGGTCAAGGTCTCATCAGCCTACTCCAAGTCTGTTCTAGCATCAACCGATTTATCAATTATTGACGTTGTTATGTCACATAAGGGTTCTGCTTGAGCAATTTTTTGACATAACAGCGTTATTTGTGTTACCAATGCTTTGTTAATCTGTTGTGCTTATGCTCTGAACTCTGCAGGCTGCGGAAGATTCTTTGACTTTTCTATTTGGGCTGATAATTGAGCAATTTGCTCATCTTTAGATTTTCCCATCTGTTCATGCACTGCTTTTAATTTTGCCAATGCTTCTGACAGCTCTTTCTACTTTTGAATTGCACTTGAATCAATTCTTTGTTTCTCTTCCTGTAATTGTTTATTCAATTGATTGTTTATCTGTTGCTGTGTAGACAACTGTTGTTCAAGTTGCCCTGCTTTCTGTTGTGCCTCTGATAACTGTACTTGTAGTGAGTCGATTGCTTGGTCCTTTTCTCTTAACAGATTAGTCACTTCTGATGCCTTGTCCATGGTGGCCACCAAATAGGCTCCAGCATATTGGGACAATTTTGTAAGATCATCAGAAGGATCAAAGTCTTCTTTCCAGACCACATTGGCTGTCACTGTTTGTTCAGGGAATAGGGAAGGTTGATCAGTCCTTCTCCTTTTCCGCTGTCATTTTACTATAGCCCTGTGCTTTGGGCTGTAAAAGACATCCAATGGAGGTATCTCCTCCACTTGCAAAATGATCTGATGCGAAGGATCCTTAGGAATTATCTCTATTCATGTAGAAAGGGGTAGGCCGCTGGTTCCACTTGGAACCTCTTTAGATGTTGTATCCTGTGTCAACCGCTTTTGATGTATCGACTTCCTTTAAGCTCTCAAGATTGCTTATGATTGAGTCGAATTGCTGCCATTCCTGGAGAAATTTCGGGTCAATCTAGGCATCTACATTCATGTCCGTGCTACTCTGCTCCTGCTCTTTTCTCTGCACTTCCTCCTGCTTTTTTCTTTGCACTTCCTCCTGCTCTTTTCTCTGCACTTCCTCCTGCTCTTTTGTTTCGATTTCTCCAGCAATTTCTGATGTAGCAGGAGATTCATTGGTAAGTCGCTACTCAGGCTCGCTTGGTTGTGTCATCGGGGTCATTGCTAATAGATCTAGAGGCAGAGTTTGCAACCTCTGTTCTCTAAGTTTGTTAAATTCAACTAACCCATCTTCATGATATTTCATTCTGGCTAGTGATTGAACCTGGAATAGCGACTCGAATGAGGAGAACAGGTTACCAAAATCATCATCTTTATGGTCAAATTTAGTGATTTTTGCCTGTTCAAGTGCATTGTAGGTGACTTTGTTTGGATCAAATCGCCTATTAGGAAGAGTGGCGAGATTCAGTGCCTTAATCTTATCTGCTTCTTTGTCTACATGTTTAAAGTCATGCAGAGTATAAACGCCACATCTTAGAGGAAAAGAAGGCCAAACGTGCTTCTTTTTATTCCTTAGAGTTAATTTAACTCCTTCGGATGTAATCTGATATGCTACCTCTCGGGCTAACAGTTTGTCGGGTATATACAAAGGGAGGACATGAGGCTTGGCCTGGCTGTCGAAAACTCTTACATAGGTGAATTTTTCTTCTTCGAACCATCTCCCTATGGCTGTCAAGTCAATCTCCGCTTGTGAGGAAATCTTTGGAGTAGGTTTGTCAAAAATGGCATAGTGAATGGGTAACATAAAACCATTGCAAACTTGATATAAATGGTGTTTGTAGTGGGCTTTCCATAACTTCTGGTGGTATATATGAATGGGCATGGGATTTTGTGGAGTCCATCTCCACCCCAGCATAGGAAATTTGGAATTAAAACACAGGGTGTCCAAGATGTAGGCACTATAATAAAATGGGGGAATGAACCTTTCAGTAACACGAGTTTTGTTTCTGAATTCAAGAACCGCAGTTGCTAACTTATCAGACAGTATATTTCCCCAATCCATTATTTCACTATTGCATGTTGCCTCCATCAAAGGTACCATCTCTATAGTGAAGTTTGAGGAATCGTGTAAGCCCCACAACCTACACATCATTACTCTGGCATAACAATAAGGAGAACACAAGGAATCGACAGAGTACTTACCCAAAGACTCATGCTTGTGTTTCACTGGGTTTTGCCTCCAATCTCGTATGGGTTCTGATTCAATGTCATTTTCATTTTTGAATTTCTCCAGGAATGCTTTGTTGTACTTCTTCTCCAGTGCAGGAAAATGGTACATTTGCCTCAAATCATCAGGTTGAAACGAGCCAAACACTCTCCCATCCATGGTGCAAAATGTTATGTTTGTGATTGGTATTTCTTCAATTGCCCATCTCACCACATCTGTATATGGGAGAATTTGTTCTCGGGCTGCTATCCAATGAAGGTAAGAGTCGGCTAAATCCTTTAGAGTAGCATCAGACTTCCAAGTCGGGTCTGTTGTGGCTTGCACTATTGTTACCTCAGGCTCTTCGGCCTCAATCAGATTGTAGATTCTCAGCCAAGTAGTTTTACCAAGTCCTAGACATGTAGTGTCCGATATTAGACCCTTTTTGCTTGATCCTGGATCGACAATATGTTGTCCTGTAACTGCCGAAGCGGAAGCTGTTCCAGTTTTCTTAGATTTCTTCCCCATTTGGCTTGAATTTGCTGCTTCGGGAGAGCTTTGCACAGGAGAGAAAATGAACGTAATGCGGAGAATTTGTGGCGCAAACCAAAGATGAGCGAGATATATTAATCAATGAATAATGGAGGATTTAACTTAAGGTGCCCACGGATACAATCTCTAAAGAGATTTTAGCCTTACTGTTTCATTAAATGGTCGTTTAAACCTGTCAATCCTTTAAATGCTCATCATATCGTTTATTGGCCAAATGATTCATTTAGGCGTGGCTTTGATGTTTTGGCAGTTGAGCGTAAGTGAATCGCTATCAGGAAGAGAAAGGCCTTTAATACTAAATTACCATAATATATCCCGGCCTTATCAATCTTTTTGAAATATGTGCTTAGCTTTATCGCAATCGGTGATCGGGGGAATCCTTAAGTTGTTATATTGGTGTCCTTTCGGAATCCCCGATCGCCGATAGCGATATCGCATCGGAGTGAAGAGGGGCCTTTTGTTATGGTCGCTTGCCTTCCCGATATCCGATAGCCATTTGTGCATTGTCGCATCGGGGAAAATCAATGGGTCTTTAAGTAATGCATCCTTTGTTATTGCAATATGCGATCTTGCGATCGCTATATCGCAATAATAAAAGATTATTCATTCTTTATTATAAGACCGATTAAGTGATTTATCAAAAAGGTTTTATAATGTTTTATTTCTTTTCGGACCTTTTGAATAATGATAAGTTGATACAAAATTAAATGAAATGGGACCCATTTCATATTATAGTTTTAAAAAATAAAAATTGTATGAAATGGGGGGGTTGTTGTAGAGCACAACAAGACCATATCAGATTGGTCCAAGTTTCTGATAGGCTCCGATAAGGCATTCCTTTTGCAAATGCAACCAGACTTTGTCGCCCACCTGAAACTTATGTGGCACCCGATGTTGATCATGTCACTGCTTGTACTTGGCATTTGATTTCTCCAGAATGTCATGGACCTGCTCGTGAATATGTTGGATGTGCTCTATGAAGTTGTTTGCCTTATCTATTTCGAACTGGACATGAACCGAATCTACATGAGTAGCTGCAAATGGCATGGCCACATCAATGGGACATAGTGGCTAGAATCCCAAGCCCACCTGAAAAGATTTGTGGCCAGTTGAGATGTGGAGAGTCTGGTTGTAGCTGTGTTGAACATCAGGGAGGATCTCATCCCATGTGTGTGGATGCTTTGAGTTGTACATGCGCAGAATGTGTATGATCATCCTGTTGACAACCTCTATCTGGCCATCAGTTTGAGGATGGAAGGTTGTGGACTTAGTGAGTTTGGTGTCTAGCATCGACCAGAGACTAGACCAAAATTTACTGAGGAACCTGTTGTCCTGATCTGAGATGATAAACTATGGGATCCCAAAGTGTACCCACACTCGTTCAAAGAAGAGTTTAGCATTGGCTTCTACTGTGATATTCTTCTTGTAGGCTGCCATACTGGCCATCTTCGAGAACCTATCGATGACCACAAAAACATAGTCTTTTCCATGCTTAGTGGAAGGAGGGCTTGACATGTAATCCATGGAGATGGATTCCCAAGGTTGACTCGAGGCATGCAGCAGGGTATATAGGCCTTACTTCTTGATGGTCGCTTTGTTAATGGCGCAGGAAGTGCATGATCTAATGTACTTCCTGACATCCTATCACAGATTTGGCCAATAGAAATAATTCTGCAGTACTGCCACCATTTTCTCGACCCCGAAATTCCCAGCAACCCAACTATAGTGTGCTTCCCAAATCATCTTGGCACGCTTGCTTGAAGGAACACAAAGGTGACCCAGGTGGAATAACAAGGCATCCTAGAGGTGAAAATCTAAAACATGCTAACCCTCCAAGAGTGCTTGGTATGTGTGGCTAAATTCTAGGTCACTTTTGTAGAGAAGTGGCCAATCAGAAGTCTCATGCCCAAAAGAGTTGAGCACAGTGGTTAATTCCATGATCAGTGGTCGAATGAGGCAATATGCAACATTATTGGTGCTTCCCTTCTTATACTTGAAATTCAAATGGAACTGTTGTCGGTATGTGGACCACTTCTGATGGTGATCATTCTGCAATTTCCCTTGGGTATATATGAACTGTAGGGGTTGGCGGTCTATGTGGATGACAGTCTCCTTCCCTAAAATGTAATGCTTCCATTATTGGCAAGCCTACATAATGGAATACATCTCTTTGTTATAAGTGGGATACTTCCAGACTGTGCCTGAAAATGTCTCACTGTGATATGCCATTGGATGCCCATGTTGAGTAAGGACTGCCCCAATAGCATAGTCAGAGGCATCTGTCTTGACCTCAAATGGTTGTTGCATGTCTGGTAATGTGAGCACTGGTGCCAAGCAAAGGTGATATTTCAACTCTGTGAATGCCTCCTGTTGCGATTCAGACCAAAAGAATTTTGTGTTTGCTCCTCCCTTGGTGACTTGACTCAAGGGCCAAGTGATATGAGAAAATCCCAACACGAACCTGCGGTAGAAGTTGGCAAGACCTAGAAAGTTGCGGAGCTCTGTGAGAGTGGTTAGAGATGGAAAATCCTGAATGACTTGGATCTTGGCTAGATCCACATGCACCCCCTGTTCATCAATAATGTATCCCATCTGATGAACTTGGGTCATGCCAAAAGTGCATTTTTCCAAATTGGTACATAACTTGTGTTGCCACAGTCTTTGGAGAACCTGTCGGATGTGGTGGAGGTGCTCTTCCCAACACTGGTTGAAGATTAGGATATCATCCAAGTATACCACTACAAATGAGTTGGTGAATGGCCACAAGATGTCATCCATTAGCCTCATGAAGGTTGCAGGAGGATTCGTTAATTCAAAAGGCATAACCACCCATTTGAAAAGGCCCTCCTTGGCTTTGAAGGTACTCTTCCACACATTGGAGGGTTCGATTGGTCCCTGGTGATATCCTGACTTCAAATCAATCTTGCTGAAATATTTTGCTCCTTTCTGTTGGTCCAAGAGGTCATCAATCCGTGGGATCAGGTACCTATTATGGACAGTGATCTTGTTCAACACCCGGTAGTAAGTACAAAGTCTCCAAGTCCCATCCTCCTTTTGTACCAACATGATCAGGCTCCCACGGGGTGATGAACTTAGACGGATGTGACCTTTTTACAGCAGCTCCTGAATCTGCCTCTTGATTCCATCGTTCTCCATAACGAAGTGCTGATAGATTGGCCCATTGGGCAGCGGCACACCTAGGGTCAGATCGATGGAGTGCTTGACTTGATAGTGCAGAGGAACCCCTGCGAGGGAGGCGAAGATGTCCTTGTACTCCTTCACGACCTTGACCATCTGTAGTTGTTGTACAGAGGGGCCCTATTTGGAGGCCGTGGCCACTGTCTTCTTCTTTCCTTGAGGGCGTATCATCAAGATAACAAATTTCCCAGTTTTGGAAATGAGCTTACTGCATTGTTTTGTAGTAACCAAAGAGATGGCAGTAGGCGGTGCTACCTCCAGTATCCTGTATAACGTATTTCCCAAAGTAACAATAATAGCACGAGGCCTTGATTCATACATAGCATGTCACTTCCACAAATATGGTTTTCCTAATAATACATCACAAACTTCAAGGGGAGAAATGTCACACAATACCTCGTCCATGAAGGGCTTGATGTTGTATGGAAGGTGACACTGCTGGCTCACGCGAAGATCCCGTCCTTGGTGAAGCCACCCGATGGTGTATGGTTGTGGATGTGTTGTGATCAGTAAGCCCATCCGCTTCATGACCTCTGTCAAAATGAGGTTCATTTGGCTCCCGCTCTCGATAATGAACTATAGCGGGGAGCCCTTTACCCACATCTAGGAGTGGAAGAGACGCTCCTCCTCCTCTGGATCTTCGGGTTCCTCCTTCTAGATCTTCGTGGTGGCAATGATGGCGTTGGGCTCTACAATGATAATCTGCTTCCATTTGTCATTCCCCTCGTCAAGTTCTGACTCAGAGTCGGAACATGCATCTGATTATGAAACCTTTAGCTCAACCACTAGCGACTACTTGGCCCGACACTCACTTGTGTTGTGAGTGGAGCTCTTATGGAACTCGCACCACTTTCCCGTGTCCTTTTTTGGCTTCGCAGCATTGTTCTTTGCTTGCAGCTTTGGCGTGTTGTCTTGGGCTACCCCACCTTGGATTTCTCCTTTGTTCTGCTATTTGGGGGCACCTTTCCCTTGCTTCGGATTCATAGATCCAAAGTCTCATTTCTTCTATTCAAACTTTTGCTCGACCCTAACGGCATATCGGTATGTTGTGCTAAGCGAGGAGATGTTCAGGAATTCTATTTCTTCCTAGATGTACTTGTGCAGGATGCCATCATATTTGAGTACCAAGTGCTGCTCCGAATACCAAACTTTGTGCGAAGGGTATGGAAAATATTGGTAAACTCTAGCATGCCTTGGTCCCTTCCCTGTCGTAGCGTGGTCCACTTTATGTATTGATCCTCATAGCTTCTGACAAGGTAGTACTGCTTCTTAATGGCATCCCAAAATGAATTTCAAGTGGGTGCGGCCGAAAATAGTGAGCTTGTACTTTCATCCTTCTACTCGCAGTAGGTTTCCCACCAGTCCTTAACATGGGGGGTGTTGGGCAATTTATTGGGCTTAAATTGCTGCATTAAATTATCAACCAGGGAAACTCGTAAGCTTGTGATGGTGCCAGCAATATATATGCAAGAGTAGGCAACTAACTCTATGTCTAGCTAAATTATTTACGATTCAATATAATATGCAAGGGAAGAGGCTCCTAACTAAGGAGGTCTTGCTTGTCCTTCCCTACAGTATCATAGAGAAATCAATGATTACATAAAACTAGAAACTTGAAATGAAGACAGGAGAATGAACTTTAATTGTTGTTCAGATTCAAAGAGAGAGAAAGACTAACTTAGTCTCTTGATTTTCCTCTCATGTACTAGTCCAAACTAAACTAAGATTCATTCATAAGCATAAGAAATGAAATGACTTGAAACTTAAAAGCAAAAGAATGAATTTCAATTATCATGCAAATCAAATAGAGAGAGAGAGCCTAACTTAGACCCTTGGTTATCCTCTCATATGCTGATAAGATTCTAATTTAAAGCTCATTCATCAATCACAAACAAATCCTCAAATATCAAACATCTAAGCAATTAAATGAAATGAGATCTAATATGAAATAACATGTTCCTTTGATCCTTCTAGAGTGAACTCAATTCTCCTAAGAACAAAGTGACAAGCTATTCCATATACTACATTAAGGCAACTTATATCTAAAACTACATAATGGAAATATATGTAAAATGAAGCTTTATTCTATTCCATCATAAGTTGGATACAATGCTCCAAGAGTCCTCTCTTTGGAATGGAGGAGGTACTCCTATTTATACAATGAGATGAGATAACAAACTCATAATGATGATCCACTAATCTCTCCTTTGACCCACATATTTCTCAACCATCTAGACACATAACCCTATCCTCCATGATTTCCTCCATGAGGTCCATGATCTTCTCCATCAGATCATGATCTTTTCCATGAGGTTTATCTTATCAGATTCGAATTTGATCATTCAAGGCCACATAAAGATGCCCTGGAAGCTTCCTTTGTACCTACACATATCAACAAACTCATTCTAATTGTTAGGTATAAGTATAAGCATATTATTTTCTAAAGTTTAGCCATAAATCCACTTAAAAATGTTAAGAATTAATAAACTTTGGAAAAGCATTGTTATAACCCAATAATGAGGTAAATGTAATGATGTGGAGGTGGAATGGAGGTGACATGAAGGTAAAATGTGAAGATATTGGTGAATAATGGAGTGAAAATAGGGACTATTTTGAGGCCCAACATCTCCCCCAAACTGAAGGTATTGCATGTCCTCATGCAATCTATTACATTACTTTTTGGTACTTGAGCTTTGGCTTAAACTCTGCATGATATCATTTACATAACTTTTGCAAAGCGTTATTTTGATGAACTACAACTTGGTTGGTTCTTGTGTTTCAACCATATTTTGTTTGTTGCATTCAATGTATGATCTTTGCATATTGATAATGTGATTTTTATTGCAGAGTATTTTTGTTGGAATGCATCATGGTTGGTTCTTGTGTAACAACCATGATTGTATTGGCATCCAATTAACTTTTAAATACTTTTGACAAAGCCATTTGTATGCTCATGTAATAGCGAATATATTTTGAAGGTAAGTGGGTTTTAGAATGTGATATATGAATGTGGATGTTATATGAATGTGACAAAGCATGTATGTAAATGTATCCTTCCCCTTAAACGGATGGTTTGGGCAGTTATGTGAAATGGGGAAAGGAAGTGAAGTTTTTCCAAAAATTATTATTCTAACTTTTCAAGGAATTTAATGGTTAAAAGTTAGAAAATATCATACCTTAACTTACCCTTCCAAAAATGAATGAGAGTTGTGCACGTGTGGCTGCAAAAACTGTTGTTCATGGTCTTCTTTACTTGGTTGGGAAAATCATGCATGAATCATGCATGTTCAGCTGCCACAATTTTGCTCTGAAGCTTCTTCTTCAAGTTGTGGATGAAAGATGGATCTGTATCGTCGTAATCTGAGGAGTCTGCTGAACATGGCTGAAAGTCGTATCTGCTGCTGGATGATGAATCTGATGAGTCTGCTAAATATGGCTGAAAATCTATAAGGCTTGGAAGGTATACAAATTATATAAGTTACATTTCCCTCCCAGCCTTATTAATTGACTTGTTCTCAAGTGATGACAAACTGAAAAACAATGAAAAGAAATTGGTTTCATCTGCTACAAAATATGGGTCTTCAAGTCTTCAATGCTCGTTGGCACAAATCTTACTATGTGATTAAATGTGTCGATGTCAAACATAGCAAGAAGTTGTTGAATTAGTGGTCGTTAATGAATGCCCCTAGCCAACACAAGAGCTCCCACCATTGATTCCAATGGGAGTTAGGATGCCTAACACATCTTTGTAGGTACGAATAAATTTTTCGTGGTCGAGTCACCTACAAGATCCAATGAACAAGGGATATTAATGTACTCCCATTGTTCATTGGCAAGAGTACTTGCCATTAAGGCATGCAAGCCTCTAGGTGTTTTTTACAATGATATTTAGACTCTAGGACTTTGACTCAAGCAGGGTTTTATTGCGGAAATGAAGGGGAATGGTAATGACAAGGGAAATGACAATAAGCTTGTAAGGAATGGATGTAAGGATAAATACTCTTGCTGTGAAAAATGGACATGGAAATGGTATGCTTTATGGATTGACAATTGGTGGAAAATCTTTTGCAAAAAGGGAGTGCAAAATAATGGTTGTGGACATGGATTTGTCTTTAGAATTTTTCATGAAATTAGTCGATTGAAGACCAATTGTGTGCACAATGTAATCTCCTTAATGAATACTTGATTGTCCTGTAACCTGTAAAAAAACTTGGTACAAAGAAAACATAAGTGTGCTCTAGAAGAAATGGCCAGTTTCTTCATGATTCTTACGCAAAAATTTCATACCAGATAAAACAAATTAAGGACAGACAAAGTGTTAAAATTGACGTAATCATGATTTTAAAATCAATCCATTCGTAAAATAATCATGAAAAGTAATACTCCCTGTTGGTGTCAGATGAAATATGTTCAACAAAAAGATTGGCATTAGAAGATCTGTTGTGTTCTGCATATTAGTATGTCATATAAAAGTATTCAACAGAAATCTATTATGATTTTAATGCCAACATGAAGCTATTGAAACAATATAATCATCATTTATAGAATCCTCCAAATGTATGATAAATGAATCCTCAAGATTTGTTTTCAAGTGTTCCATTTTTTTATTTTCTAACCTACGTGAATTTTGTGAAAAGTTTTTTTTTTTTTTTTTGAACCATATTAATATAATTATAACATATTAATATAATTAATATATTAATACAATCATAATATATATTAATACAAATCAAACATTAATTAAATATATAAATCAAAACAAATCAATTATTAAGAAATTATAACTAAATATATACAAATACAAATCAAAACAAATCAAACATGGACTAAAAACATATAAATGTAAATCAAAACAAATTAAAAAAAATAAAAATTATTACTAAAAATATACAAATACTAATCAAAAGAAATCGAAAATATATAAATATAAAACAAATAAATATAAAAATAAATATAATATATTACAATAAGTACAAAACAAACTTTTTTTTGTCTAGATATCTTCGGCAAAATCACATAATCAATCTTTTGTCGACGCGTTTCGAACCAACCAGTGTGGTTCATCGTCAGGACAAGTTGAAGAACTGATCAGGCTAAGCTTGATTAAATAGAGTGTGCAGAGACTCCAACGGCTATATTGCAACGGCTAATTTTGACCTGAGGATCAAAGTCAAACCCTAGATTTTTATTAATAGAAGCATATAATTAATTATTATTAGTTAATTAAGTAATGAATATAATGGTCATTATATCATCATATTTATTAAATAACCTATATTTAATATTATCCCCAAATTATTTAAATATAATTAAATAGTATTAAATTACTATTATTCCTAGAATTTAGTTACAATAGGTAAGTGTGTATTAATTTAATAATAACTGTTTAAATCAAAGGGTCCAAAGGTAAACTAGAAATATTGGTCATTAATAAATATGGTAAACTAAATATAAAGGTCATTAATAAATTAAATCTTCAATTAACCTAAATTTATTATTATTTAGATATAATAAATAGTATTAAATTACTATTATTCTTATAATCTAGTTACAATAGGTAACTGTGTAATATTTATTAAAATTCAGGGTCCAAAGGTGAACTAGATCTCCAAAACATTTTTATTAATTATGATAAGTTCATACAATAATTATGTTTATTAAATACTCTATATTTACTTAATAATTTTTATCTTATAAATAGTATTCTAGTTAAGTAAATACCATAATTAAAGTACATGTTTATCTAACTTAGTAATTTATATCCATTAAACAATCAATATTTATTACTAACTTTTTTATTACTTACAAGGTTTAAAAAAGGTTTATTTTAATTAAATATATATGAATTCAGTTAAAGGAAATAACTAGGTTAAAAACAATGCAAAGAATCTAATCTAATTTTAAATTACCCCCTCGGATAGGATAAAAACCATAATTGGCCCAAAACCACTAATACCAAATTACTACCTCCTGCATTCCAAGACGCACCCGCCAAAAACAGAAATTGAGGAGAGGGAAGACAGAAACCCTAAGACCTAACCAAAGGGGAATGAGGAGGCTAGGAAGACAAGGCTGGGACCCAGCAACTGCTAATCTTCCAGCCATCATCCCTATTAAGATTGTTCGGCCTTTTCTCAATCTCCAGGGCCTCTCTAAATTTGCGATGGTGAAACTGCGCAACTTTGGCAATGACTTGAGCATCCTCTATACAAACATGATGCATAGTCTTCCCCGCATGTTCAGCTAGGGCTGAGGACTTGGTTCTACCACACTCTATTTAATACACACTTACCTATTGTAACTAAATTCTAGGAATAATAGTAATTTAATACTATTTAATTATATTTAAATAATTTGGGGATAATATTAAATATAGGTTATTTAATAAATATGATGATATAATGACCATTATATTCATTACTTAATTAACTAATAATAATTAATTATATGCTTCTATTAATAAAAATCTAGGGTTTGACTTTGATCCTCAGGTCAAAATTAGCCGTTGCAATATAGCCGTTGGAGTCTCTGCACACTCTATTTAATCAAGCTTAGCCTGATCAGTTCTTCAACTTGTCCTGACGATGAACCACACTGGTTGGTTCGAAACGCGTCGACAAAAGATTGATTATGTGATTTTGCCGAAGATATCTAGACAATGTTATGGATCACAGAAGTCTAAATTCCTTAAAACTTTTTTTTTTTAATGATACTCAGCCTCATAATCATGAAGTGTTAGCTCGCCTTTCTGATTTGTATGGTAATGGTGCTTGGCCTGAGAATATTTACCGAAACCGAAGATACTTACCTTCTCGCAAATCCCCAGTGCGACCATCACTACCTGCATTCCAGACGAGTAATGGAACATTGAATCATCGTGCGCCGCGCTCCATTCCTCCGGATGCTTAGCGGTGGTCTCTACAAAATTCTTGAGAGAATAATACCTCACTACTCTGCCACAGAGATTATCAAATCATGCGTCTGTGACGAGCAGGGGCGACTTGTGGGATGCATTGCAGAGGGAAAAATCCATCAAATGCATGGCCTGGCAGATGTACATAATAATTGGGACGGTTTCCCCGTATGGATGGCAGAAGTACCCGGTTCTTCTGGCACAAGAATGGAGAATATTGATGTTAACGAATGCAAGAGTGGTTTTGGAGTCCACGCTGTTTTGGAAACCCCCGGTGCGGGCGTTGTTGAGTCGGATTACCATTTCATGGGAATCGATCAGCGGTCCTTGGGTTTTCTGAAGCAGGATATCGCTGTTACCGACCACGGCGCAGCTCCAGTAGTGTTTCCCAGGTCGAATGTCCACAGCCCCCGTGGTATTGTAGTGACGATCCAAGGGGGTTTTCACGAGATCGCGGAGCTCCGCCATGACCCGCGGGTGGAATCGCTTGTTGGGCAATCAGCTCCATCGTTCAGTAAAACCCAGAAACAGTTTCAGGAAAAGGCTGTGGATCATGCTATCAGGTAAAATGCACCGGCAATCCTCTGTGTTCCGAAACGGGAGTGACCGTTGCGGTTGCTGACGAATCATCTGGGCAATCACAGTTTGTTCTCAGCGGTACTGCCTTCCAAGATATGGCGTCTGATCCTCGTAGAAGTACATATCTGCTTTGTTTCGAAGCGTGCCTTGTGAATATCAGAGAACCAATATTTTCTTCCACGTCAATTCGGGTTCCAGTGCTTACTGGCTGGGGCTCCTTGTTGAATACGTAAATGGAGATGGCGACCTTGGAGCGGTTGATTTAAAACAGGAAAACTCCAATACATGGCAACCAATGCAAAAAAAACATCGGGTGCAAATTGGGCTTTGAATAGTGGTCCTCTGAGTGTTCCCTTCTCCATTCGCCTTACAACCCTCTCCACAGGCAAATCTCTCATCATAGATAACGCTATTCCAGAGGATTGGCAGCCAAATGCTACGTACAATACCAAGGCCAACTTTCATTGAAAGCAAGCCAACGATTCAGAGGATATCTCCAATAATAATGCGACCCTTTCCTGCTCTGAGTGATGTTCACTCACTCATTTATTCATACATGATGGGCGGATAAAAATCCAAAGCACGGTGCAGATAGTATCTAGTACTTGTCATGATTGTTGCACGGCAGTTATGTGAACTGCACTGAGCTGAGCTGAGCTGCCGATTAGCCCAGTGGCAAATGTAGAGGCTACATGAAGAGCGTGCAACAGCAATTGCAGAAAGACAGGCAGCTGAATTTTTTTATTATTATTATATATTTTTTTTTCTTTTTTTTTTTTATGTATTAAAAAACAATATATCTAAGAAAAATGGTTAGTTTTTTTTTTTTTTTTTTTTTTTTTAAATAATAATAATATGTATATATATGATATATATATATTATTATTATTTTATGAATTTTTTTTTTTTAAATCTAAAATTAAAAAACTAAATTTCATCTAAAAAATTTAAGATGTTTTTTTTCTTATTCACAAAATTCTTTATTGTCGTGTTGCACATTAGTTTTCCAGCAAGAGTATTTTTATTCGAATGAAATCAATAGATTTTCTGATCTTCCTGATCGCACGAAGCGCAGGAAGAGAGCATACTAATCGATTGATTTGTGTTTATTTATGCAGGGGGGGTTTCAAAAAGGATTGAATTTAAAACTAGCTAAATACTGAAACATTAGAAAACTCAAACTTAAACTCCTTTGTGAAGATCCTGCTGTCACCAGGTTTCACAAATTATTTTTTCTAAAGAAAAATACTAGTACTGAATTAAATTCCTAATGCCTAATCCCTTAGCACCATCCCCGGCAACAGCACCAAAATGTTGGGCAATTTATTGGGCTTAAATTTCTGCATTAAATTATCAACCAGGGAAACTCGTAAGCTTGTGATGGTGCCAGCAATATATATGCAAGAGTAGGCAACTAAATCTATGTCTAGCTAAATTATTTACGATTCAATATAATATGCAAGGGAAGAGGCTCCTAACTAAGGAGGTCCTGCTTGTCCTTCCCTACAGTATCATAGAGAAATCAATGACTACATAAAACTAGAAACTTGAAATGAAGACAGGAGAATGAACTTTAATTGTTGTTCAGATTCAAAGAGAGAGAAAGACTAACTTAGTCTCTTGATTGTCCTCTCATGTACTAGTCCAAACTAAACTAAGATTCATTCATAAGCATAAGAAATGAAATGACTTGAAACTTAAAAGCAAAAGAATGAATTTCAATTATCATGCAAATCAAATAGAGAGAGAGAGCCTAACTTAGACCCTTGGTTATCCTCTCATATGCTGATAAGATTCTAATTTAAAGCTCATTCATCAATCACAAACAAATCCTCAAACATCAAACATCTAAGCAATTAAATGAAATGAGATCTAGTATGAAATAACATGTTCCTTTGATCCTTCTAGAGTGAGCTCAATTCTCCTAAGAACAAAGTGACAAGCTATTCCATATACTACATTAAGGCAACTTATATCTAAAACTACATAATGAAAATATATGTAAAATGAAGCTTTATTCTATTCCATCATAAGTTGGATACAATGCTCCAAGAGTCCTCTCTTTGGAATGGAGGAGGTACTCCTATTTATACAATGAGATGAGATAACAAACTCATAATGATGATCCACTAATCTCTCCTTTGACCCACATATTTCTCAACCATCTAGACACATAACCCTATCCTCCATGATTTCCTCCATGAGGTCCATGATCTTCTCCATGAGATCATGATCTTTTCCATGAGGCTTATCTCATCAAATTCGAATTTGATCATTCAAGGCCACATAAAGATGCCCTGGAAGCTTCCTTTGTACCTACACATATCAACAAACTCATTCTAGTTGTTAGGTATAAGTATAAGCATATTATTTTCTAAAGTTTAGCCATAAATCCACTTAAAAATGTTAAGAATTAATAAACTTTGGAAAAGCATTGTTATAACCCAATAATGAGGTAAATGTAATGATGTGGAGGTGGAATGGAGGTGACATGAAGGTA
The DNA here is from genome assembly GCA_031772625.1 of Pinus tabuliformis. NCBI lineage: Eukaryota > Viridiplantae > Streptophyta > Pinopsida > Pinales > Pinaceae > Pinus > Pinus tabuliformis. The sequence continues at coordinate 464,060,005 of CM062814.1, forward strand.
AAATGTGAAGGTATTGGTGAATAATGGAGTGAAAATAGGGACTATTTTGAGGCCCAACAGGGGGTTGCTTTGAGAAGAGCGAAAATAATCTTTTCCCAACTAGAAAAATCATGAACAGAAAAATAACCCTCTAGCAGATTTAACCATTTATCGACAGCATCTACATCTATCTGACCCTCAAATATGGGGATTTCAAAATTAACTTGTACCTTAAACAGTGTGGCATTTCTAGAGTAGCTGTTGGAAGTCGATGCATCGCCCCTAGGTAGCCGCTGAAGGATCTGGGCAAAGCTTTCCATCATCACGTTCCTTTGTTGCTCGAGGACTTCTTCGAGCAAGATTTTGATAGGATCTCCTACCCCCTCGTCTTTCTTTTCATCCGCCATGGGAGGCCATCGGGATTTACGAGGATGGTCTTGCAAAGGTTCGACCAGTTCAAGCCCTAACTCCTTATATCCCGACCTCGTTGGGGACATGCAAAGAAAAAAAAAAAGAAAAAAGTAGACCACTCTGATACCACTGATCCAGATTTATATAGGAACACAGCAAAATACAGAGATAACCATATACACAAAGATGCAGTGGAAATAATACCTCATTTCATTAATGTAAAATACTAAAATATGCTTACAAACATAAATGGAAATAAACCAACTAGGGCGATGGCAGCTTATCTCTGAGAAGAGATGTGGTGGCTACATGCCTCTCAACTATGTTACAATGAGGCTCGAAGGCCTATTTATTGTTTAGAAACAATAGAAAATTCTAAACATCCAAAAACTTAACCCTAGAAGATGAAACGCCAAACTCTGGGCCCCGTTTGGGTAAATTGGTACATCAACTTCCCAGGGTCGTAACTTTGGCATATGATATTCATTTGAAGTGCACAATATCTCGTTAGAAAGATCTATCCGAGAACTACAAATTTAGGAAGAGAAACATCTGTCCATGGACCCATATTGCTCCCAATTTTCCCAAAAAATGTCGTTTAGGGCCTCAAAACGGCTCTGGATGTTCAAGACCCGAAAAACTGCTAAAAACAGTAAATTGTGCTACAATTAAGGAAACTTAAAACCTGAAAGAAACAATGGTGGGGGTCCAAGTGGGCTTGATGGGTGGCCACCAATATCCAACTACATCAATAAGCCTTAGAAATCTTAACCATGGCAACTGGATGTCTTCTAACATCTGGTACAATCAGCCTTTCTTCTGTGTGCGTAACTGATGTATGATCATCCAAGAGCTACTTTCTTCATGCCTGTACAACCCTCTATTGTGTCTCGTTAAATGTCAGATTGTACACATCCATCTCTAGATCATCATTAAGGAGAAAAAATTATCCTTTCTCGCTCAAGATTGGTTTTCGTTCTTGAGGTGTCAAAGACTGTGGTATGACCTCGGATTCCCTCAACATGAGATCGATATCTTGGTCCTCCAACTCCTCTTTCGTCTCCATATTTGTCGTCTCGACCAACTAATCAACCTGCTGAGCAAGTTCCTAAACCTACAGATGCTCTCCCTGCTCATCATCTTTTGGCTACTCTGTTGTCTCAACCTGTATTTGCGTAGTTTGCTCTGTGAGTGCACCTTGTCCTTCTTCTTGTTCTTGTTTCTTCCTTTCTTTATTCTCTCTCCTCCTAATCTCTTGTTCTTATTTTTGCTTCTTCTCCTTGTCCTGCAATATCCTTTTTGTCTCTTCCAATATTTTCTTCTCCCTCTTTCTCTGTGCTACTCTCCTATCGGGTTGTCACCTCTTTGATTCTATCTCCAAAGCTACTCTTTCAAGAAGTGGAGCTTATTTGAACTTGTAGATTCTCTTAGCCTCTACACTCTCGGCAATCTTCCTCTTGCCTTTGTCTTGCGCTGATTTACTGCTCATAGTTGTTTCTATTGTTTCTTCCTTTGGTACTACTGCCTGTAGTGTCTCTTTCCATTCTATAGCAATGTTGACCGGTTTATTGAGCATAGAGGAGTTATAGCAATACCTCCAAGGATCTTCCTCTGGCCAATGACATGCCTCATGGACCCATGGGAAGTACACATTCACACATTTCTTCTTGCATATGCAGTGAGGATTATACCAATTGAAACTCTTGGTTCCAAACCCAAACTTATTCAAGTCCTCGGTCTCGACGTATGCATCTTTCAAGGTACATATCTCATACAACCCAATCAGAAAAGGAAGAGTGGGCCATGGTTCCTTCTTCTTCATGTGTAGTGCTATTGATAACCCTATGGATATGTGGTATGAAACCTCTTGCATAATCAACTTGTCCATGGAAAACCTCAATAGCTCATGCGGAGGCTTCTTCACGCCAAACATCTTGATGAAGGTGTCACCAAGTGAAGCATACCAATCTGCAATGTTGAGCAATACCTGCATCGCTTCTTGGGACATGCAAGGTGGGTCTTGTTCAAATATCATCCTCTACAACGGGGCGATGAAGTGGTCAGACAACCTCGTCATGACTCCTTGGTAGCTACACTCAGAGAGAAACTTGAAATAAACATTCACATATTCCTTTGATGGTGTCCATGTCTAACCCATGCTAGGGAACTACTATTGGGCACAAATGGCATCAAGCAGGTACACGGACATATAGAATCTTGCTTGTCTATCCTTCAATGGATTTCGCACATTTGACATGTGCACTTTAAGTTGAAGAGCCAACATTTTGAAACATTTGCAAGGACTTCCTTCATCTACCAACTGATCTAACATAACAACCCAACTCTGCGAGAAGGTCTTTGTGCTCTCTTATCCATACAAGCAACATGCAAAAATGACTAGGAGTTGTTAACCCCTCCTGAGTGACTTTATCTTGTATACTTGGTTGGGTGTTGTCCTAAACTTCGATGGATCTTTTACCCAATGCTTCAAGATATTTCTTAAGTTCACATATTTTTTGGGAGTGAAGAATAGTGCATGCATGTAGTCAGTGGCTCCGGTAAGTGATACATCTGATGGTAGTTTTATGTCCTCAAGGTGGAAAGCTGCTTTCCACTGGTGTCACTATGTGTCATCGTCTCAGGATCAGTATGTGAGACAACCCAGTGAATGATATCCACACACGGGAAGGTGGGGTACCTCCATGCAACCATGTACAAGCCTAACTTATGAATGTTGACATAGACTTGATGATCTTCCAGATATTCCTTGACAGTGCCTACAAATATGTCGTTTATCTCTTTCCATTTGATCTTGATGTCCTTCTCTATGAACAGTTGCATGTATACATAGATGGGAAAGTTTATTGGCACCTATTAAACCACATATCCAGTGCTGCTCTCTATAGTGTCATTTGATCCAACTCTCTTGGAAACCATGATGCCTATACTGCTAAGATACTTCTCAAAAACTAATGTACCTAGAGACATAATGGACACTCGCAGCAATAAAATGTTAGTTTAAAAAAACACAATGCACTTCAAGGATCGATCATGCAACAAACCAAGTGACTATTGGGAAAGATTGTGAGTAGTGACTCTCAAGGCCGGGAGACTATCAACTAGAACTGCGCATTGTGCAGTCTCGGCTACTAGTGAGACCTGCTACTAATTAGAAATGTGGAGAGTGCAATCTAGCTAGGTTGATTATGGATTGGAACTATGCAATGCGTAGTTTAGTCTCACTTGACTGCTCATTGGGACTGTGTATTGCGCAATCCTAGTGGGCAAGACTAGGCACTAACTCCCATAATTGCATAGAGCAAAGCTAGAGGCTAGTGATAGGCAAACTCTTTGCAATTCCTAGAGCCAAGGAAGAGCCTCAAGCTTAGGAATGTGCAGAGCATGCCGAGGAAAGCAAGATTTGAGCCAAAGCAACTGAGATCTGCCCAAGGGAAACTTGAAAATGTGTAGATCTATAAGTGTAAGCAAAGGATGGTGAAAAAAGGAGTGAACGATTGTGCCTTCAATCAAAATCAATGCAGGAATTAGTTAAACGGACGAACAATGAAGCTGGTGGAGAGGGTCACCGCAATGGCAATCGTTAGTGAAAAAATAGTGTTATGCATTTGATGCTTAAGAAAGACAATGAAAAACTTGAAACAACACTTCAAAAAGTTAACACAGACTAAAACACCAGCATTCATTCAATAAAACATGCAAAATAGCACTCACACAAACCAAGAAAATAAAAGCGATAGAAAAAGAAGCAAAAGACTTGAATAACAAAACTTACCTAGAAAATTTGTGTCGATTGTGCCGAAGGTTCCTAGATGCCTTGGGAATGCTAGAGCTCCAAGATCGAATGTGTAGAATGAGCTTTGGGGCGTCATTTAAATAGATTTGGTATTTTTAGGTTTTATGACATGCATGCCACAAATCTAGGAAAAAGTGACACTTGGCGGGAAGTTTCTAAAATCAACTTGCATGTAACTCCTAATGCTAAAAATAGGTCCCTACTTTTTAGGGATGCTTTTCACTTTTTTCTTTTTTTTTTCTTTTTTGGGAAAGGGTTGCCTTGCATGCATGGGAAGATTTCACAATTCTAGAGAGAACTAGGCAACTTGCCAGTACATGCATCACGACAATAACATGAGGAATGCTTCTGCGCAATTCTTGAACTGTGTGGCTCTACTTGCCTCTCATGCTCTACACAATTTCCCTACTGAAGACAAGCTTCTAGTTGGGTCTGCGCAACTCCTGAGCCAAAGCCCAATGTTGAGGTTTTCTATGCAATTTCTTTGAGCATGGTTGTCTGCCGGACTACTCTGCACATTTCTGGAGAGAAGGGTTGACTGTCAAGATGCTCTGCCCAATTCTTGAGAACAATAATAGTTTCCCTATAGGATTTCATAGTTTTCCGAGATAGCACAAGAACTGATGTAAACCAAGTCTCGGGGTCAGCTTATGGGTGGTCAGCAAAAAAAATTAGCAAACACAAGCTGCAAGTGAAAGATTAAACTTGAATGAAACAAAAGTACTTGAGTAGTGCCAAACAAGATGCTAAGATTTTGAGGAGAGAGGCTCCAAAACAAAGTGAAGGAAATTTTTAGGAGGGTGGTTGTAGCCGCTACAACATTGATGACACACTGGTAGAACTCTATCTCTTTGTATGGACATTGTTTCATGTAAAGCGAGTCTAACTCCTCCAGAAGTATTGTTCAATTCTTTGATTGTGATGGCTTCTACACTAGCTTGTCTTAAAGATATAGTCCCTTCCATTCTCTTGATCGGTCAGCATACATATGAAGCCAAGTCAACTAATTTCTTTTATTGGGAATGATGGGTACATCGATGCACAAGTAATATGACTGTCAGAGTTTTATTTTCATCTCTGGTTTTGCTTCACCTCTAACAGGCTTGGATAGTATCCCGACAAAGTCACATAGGAACACAAGCATTGTTCTGCTACCAACGAGCCTGATCACTACCCCTGCAAAGTTACTTGCATCACCTCTTTGTGCAGGAATCCTTTCTCTTCTTTAGCCTTTATTTTATTTTTTTCATTTTCATTTTTCATTTTTCAAAGAACTGTGAATAGGCACTTATTTATTTCATGAGGTGGAAGAGGGATCCCGATTTATTGAGAACAAAAGAGGTTGTCCCTTCAGAGAAGTATGTTATATATACCTCTGACATACTTTTTAAGGTTTTCCCCCTGACCTTACTCTACTTGACTGAGTTGACAAGGGTTAACTGAATATAGAAAAACTAATTAGAGTAGGCGATACTAGTTAAAAGTGCAAGCATTGTGTTTTCACCAAGACTCACTTTGAACATAATGTATTTTCCATCAGGGTATCATCGACTGAAGACAACAAGCTCTTCATAAAGAGAGAGGAAAATAAATAACCAATTGTTGATAGCTATAAAATTCCTCTTGTACTTTACCCTGCTTGTCTCAAGAGCTAAACACGGTTTCATGTGAAGCTAAACCTACAGGTGCATAACAAGAAAACAAAATAAATAAGCAAGAATAGAAGTAAATGAAAGCAATAATATTCATGTAAAGAAAACATGCAAGAAAATCAAACAATAATAAAAAACTACTCCTACTCCTATGCTAAATAGTGCATGGATCTACTCACGTGAAGCGATATTCCCAATGCAGTCACCAGTGTATTGGTAGGCCCATGTTGGTGAAGGCATGGTTGACCATAAATATATACAAGTAAACCAACACACAAGAAAGATAAGACAATAAAGACCAACACACTCAAAATTTAAAAGAATCCACAATAAATAAAAGAGTAAACGCATAAGAAAAACACTCTACAGATGTACCATGGTATTGCAAGCACACTTTGCACAGATGATCAGCATGTACACTCTTTTGATTGTGGCAAATGAGAAAACATGAAAAATAAAGACAACTTTAGCTTAGCAAGAGTGCTTGTTGTGTATGATTCCTCCAGTGCATGAGTAATGCGGTCATGTGATTGTGTCAGAGGATGTGAAATTTGTGGATAAGATTGATCTTCAATGCAAACATGAGAATGATGAGGAGCTTGGGGTGTTTCAAAAAATTTCTGATCTGGAGTGGAATTGAACTCAAGATAGCGAGGACTTGACATAACCATCAACTCGAGTTGAAGTGCTTCGACATCTTGAGGGGTTTCCACTTGATCATCAATTATCAAAGACGGGTGGCTCAGAAATATCAATAGCAAATAAAGTTACATTGCGATCGAATAAAGGAGTGAAGAGATCACGACAACCACAATCAGAAAATTCGATATGTTCATTGGAATCCTCATGATCTGACAAATCATATAGAGGGGTGTATGAAGAACAAGAATGTTCACCCTCTGAGTTTTCAGAAAGAAAATATGCTAGATTGGGAGGATTTGGAAAGAAAGATGTGTCCTCTCTGTAATGCAATGAAAAAATGACATTCGGTGTGTTCTATGAATAATCAGATGTAAAAACATCTGGGGATGGATTTTCACAAGATAAATCAGAAATGGAAGAATCACAAAAGATGTCAGGAAATAGCGAATGAGGTGCAGAAAGAAAGAGGTCATCCTTCACCATGATTTCTTCTTCATATTCCCACACATACTCATCATAAATGACAACGCAAGTTGGTTGCTCAACACCAACTCTATTGAAAACTTGATCCTCATGAACAACAAATGTGGAGTCCAAAATGGGAGAATGCAACACAGTACAATCTGGACAATTAACAGAACAAGAGGACAGAGGTTGAGGGAACAAGTTCACATGAAAATCAATAGTTTTGTAAGCCAAATATACACATATATTCAGAGCAAGTGGGGTGGGAGGATGTGACAGTTCAACATATGTGTGCACACATTCTCCCACCTCGTCCTGTGGAGCTATAGTTGTTTAATGAGAAGCAGATGGAGGGTCACTTGTGACAACAACCTTTTTCGTCTTAGATTTGGAAGATCTAACACCGAGGTACACTGGGAGGGGTTCGAATGATTCTAATATATGAGGATTTTCAGATATGTGAAGAAGATACGTAAATATTTCATTGAGAAATTTCCAATCAATTTCATCTTCTGGGATTTGAAAAGCGAGATTCAGGAAGTGTTTCCAAAATTGTAAAAGGGATTCATCAAGTGCTTTCTGTAATTCCCAAATTTTTTTATTGAGTGCTTTATGATCGTAATGATAGAAATCATAGGCCAACTCTCCAATCATCTAATCACAATAGTGAATGGAGGCTATGGGAAATGTGAAACACCATTGCAGTGCGTGCCCTTGAAACATGAATTCGAACAGCGAGCAGGCAATGTGATCCTCATGGATTTCATTCCTTTCACAGAAACCCATGAAGGAAACTCCATGACTAAGCAAGGTTTCTTTGCCTTCACCATCATATGTGTTATGTGACAAGTCATCAAGGAGATCCTCCAACACTTCAAAATCACATCCATGTGATAGACATGTCAAGGATTAATTGTAATGTAAGTCATGAAAGAATGTGCAAAGATTCAAAACATACTTTGAGGACTCATATTGTCATCTAGCCCTCCTTCTAGCACTAGAGATATTGATGGTGTTGGACCCACCAACACATCAAGGCATCTCCTTGGTAAGAAGTCCCAACTAGACCTCAAACCGTTTGGAGTAGGAGTCTCAACAGTGAGTAGTAAAGCAATGCCTTGATTGTGATAATGCACAAAGGTAAGTGTGATATATTTTCCATAATAAAGCATGTGACCTTGTAGCAAGTCAAGTTAGATGCATGTGGGTTCTAAAACATGGAGGGGAAAAGGAAGTGTGTCCGTTAGAAGCCTATAATAGTACGCAGCCTGAAAGGAACACACGGTTTGAATGACATCATAAGGTGGAAAGTAGAATAGTCCACAATCCAAAGTGATTGTTAAACCAACAACACATCTTCAACAAGATTCATACAATCATATACAAAATAGTTCATACATGAATGCGTAAGTTAAATAACATACATTGCTAAAGCAACCAAAATAGTCCAACTACAATAACAACATATGCATGAAAATGTGTTGTATGTGTTATGTATATTAAGTGAAAGTTCCATCCATACATACACCATTGATAGCCACTATACCCAATAGTGGAACATTACAATCAACACCGCCTACTCCTCTAAATATATGTACTCGCTCTGCACTATGGAGAAGCCAAGGGTCATCACAATACTTTCCAAGCCTTTTCTAAGAAATTCCTTGCCAAAATCTTGGCTCCCAAAAGCTTGTACTATGGGTTATGAAGTTCTATATATAGCAAATGGTGGGGTGACCCTTGACATTCCCCTTTGACACTTGGACTATCCTCATGACTCTTCACATTACCACAGTGATTTTTCACATTCCACTAATGACACTTGGAATTTCAATTACAAAATGTTTACAGTAATAAAATTTCCACATATACCCATGTGGGACAAAAATAGGCTTGAGTCAGCCTAACAAGACAAACAACATCACTTGAGGTCTTGGGGAAAGACCAACTCAGTAACCTCCTCACAATGATCTTCAGTGACAAAATGATACCAAGCTTGGTACTACTCTATTGTGTCCCTGTATTGTTTGATGGCATCTTTGTCGAAGCAGACCCTTGCCTCCATGGATTCTGGGTATGTGATTCTGATACCTCTATACAGCTCATCCTAAAGCATGCACAACATTTTCTAGAGTGTGGCTAGACCACTAATGTACCTTTTTATGTTCTCTGCGCTGAGCTACAAGTCATCATTGGTGGCTATGTTCATCAACTATTCTATGTACTTTTCAACATCTAGCATGACTTGGTTCTTCCTCATGGCATGGGTGAGGGTTTCGATGGAAGGGATATTGTTCCTTCACACTATGACATCCAAACTCCTGAACAACCATGCATAGCAAGCAATGCTAGTGATGAGCGGAGGGAGATGCTCATAGTTCCGGATCAACATCTGAATCAGTTCTTTGTGTAGCTCAGCCTTTGGCTTCATCCTCTTATGCAAGTAAAGTGAGGTTCCCTTGTATCTCATTGTCCATTATTGCAAGCGCACAATGGCAGTGTGAATGTCTTTGAGTGTTTGGGTTGTATGCATGCACTGCTGCTGAAAACTGTATAAATGGAAAATTGCTTTGTGCATGGTACAAATCTTCTATACATTGTCTACATGGTGGCCTCGAAGGTTGATATCTCCACCACTATTTCTTTCTTCATCTCTATCATGGTGGATCCTGCGGACTGCTCTGTTTTCTGTCTAGCCTCTTGCAAGTCCTTTGCCATTTGATAATTCTCTGCTATCAAGAACTTGACTATTGAACTCATGGTTTTTGCATATGCCTTAGAAGCCTCAGCCATGGCAACTGGATGTCATCTAACATCTAGTACAATCACCCTTTCTTCTATGTGCATAGGTGATGTATAACCATCAAGGGGTTTCTTTATTCATGCATGTACAATCCACTGTTGTCTCTCCTTAAATGCGAGATTGTACACATCTGTCTCTAGATCATCATTAATGAGAACAAATTCTCCTAGATTTCTCAGGACTAGTTGTGGTTCTGGAGGTGACGAATATTGTGGTATAACCTCAGATGCCATTAGCATGAGATCAATGTCTTGGTCCTCCATCTCATGTTCTATCTCCATGTCTGTCACTTCAACAAATTGCTCAACCTACTAAGGAAGTTCCCGAACCTACGCCTCCTCACCTTGCTCATCATTTGTTGGCTGCTCTTCTATCTCAACCTATATCTACATAGTTTTCTATGTCAATGCGCCTTGCTTTTCTTCCTGTTCTTGTTCCTACCTTTCTTCCTTATTTCTCCTCCTAAGCTCTTGTTCTGCTTTCAACTTCTTCTTCGTCTCCTGCAATAGCCTTTCTGCCTCTTCCAATATTTACTTCTCCCCCTTTCTCTGCGCATGTTTCTTGTCGCGTTGTTGCCTCTTTGCTTCTATTATCAAAATATACTCTTTCAACAAGTGGATATTCTTTGAACTTATAGATTTTCTTAGCCTTTGCACTCTCAGCAATCTTCCTCTTGACTCTGTCTTACATCGATTTGTTTCTCACTGGTGTTGTTATTGTTGCTTCTTGTGGTGTTGTTTCTTGCAGTGCCACTTTCCATTCTACAGCCATGCTAACCGGTTCATTAATACTAGAGGATTTATAGCAATAACTCCAAGGATATTCCTCTAGCCAATGACATGACCCGTGGACCCATAGGAAATACACCTTCACACAATGGTTCTTATATATGTAGTGAGGATCATATAGATTGAAAATCTTGGTGTTGAACCCAAACTTCTTCAAGTCCTCAGTCTCAACGTCTGCATCTTTCAAGGTATGGATCTCGTACAACCCAATGTACAAAGAAAAAGTGGGCCATGGTGCCTTCTTCCTCTTGTGCAGTGATGTTTATAACCCTGTGGAGATGTGGTACACAACCCCTTGCATGACTAGATTTTTCATCGCAAACCTTAGTAGCTCATGCGAAGGCTTCACCGTGCCAAATATCCTTATGAAGGTGCCACTGGGTGAGGCATACCGATCTACAATGTTGAGCAATGCCTATGTCACTTCCTGGGACATGTAAGGTGGGTCCTGTTCAAATATCATCCTATACAATGGGGTGATGAAGTGGTCAGAAGGCCTTGTCATGACTTGTCGGTAGCTGCACCCAGAGAGAAACTTGCAGTAAACATTCAAAACTTCCTCTGATGGTGTCCATGTCCAAGCCAAGCCAGGGAACTGTTGTTGGGCAAAGATTTCATCAATAAGGTAAGTGGACATATAGAATCTTGCTTTTCCATCCTTAGGGGGATTCCAGGCATTTGACATGTGCACTTTCAGCCGAAGAGCCAACATGTCGAACCTGTTGAAAGGCCTTCCTTCATTTTCCAACTGATCTAACATAACAACCCAACTCTGTAGAAAGGTCTTCGTGCTCTCTTAGTCATACAAGAGACATGCAAAGATGACTAGGAGTTGGTAAGCTCTCCTGAGTAACTTCATCTTGTAGACCTGGTTGGGTGTTGTCCTGAACTTCGATGGCTCTTGTACCAACGCTTTAAGATATCTCTTGAGTTCACATTGTTGTTGGGAGTGAAGAACAATGCATCCATTTAGTTCACCAGTTGTGGCAAGTGATACATTTGATGGTAGTTTTCCATATTAAAGGTAGCAATCTAATTTCCACTGGTGTTGCTCAGTGTCATCATCTCGGGATAAGCATGTGAGACAACCCAATGAATGATATCCGCACACGGGAAGGCAGGGTACCTGCAAGCAACCCTGTACATTCCTGACTTATGAATGTTGACATAGACTTGACAATCTTCTAGATCTTCTTTGAAAGTGTCTGCAAATATGTCCTTTATCTCTTGCCATGTGATCTTCATGTCCTTATCTACGAATAGTTGTGTGTCTACACATATGGGAAAGTTTATTGGCACCTGTTCAACCACGTCTCCAGTGCTAGCCTCTACAATGTCCTTTGATCTAGCTCTCTTGGAATCCATGATGCCCATACTGCTAAGAGATTGCTCAAAAACTAATGCACTTGAAGACAGAGCGAACTCTCATGGCAAGAAAATGTCAGTTTAAAAAAACACAATGCACTTCAAGGATCTATCATGAAACAAACCGAGTGACTGCTAAGAAAGATTACACAATAGTGACTCTCAAGGCTTTGAGATCGTGAGCTGGAACTGCACATTGCACAATCTCTACTACCTGCGAGACATGTTGCTGACTGGAATTGCGCAGAGTGCAGTCTAGTTGGGTTGAGTGTGGATTGGAACTGCACAATGCATAGTTCAATCCAGCTTAACTGTTGGATGGGACTGTGAATTACGCGATCCTAATTGGAAAGACCGGGAACTGTGATTTGGATTCAATCAGGAATGTAACAAATTACAGAGATAACCATAAATACAGAGATGCAACAGAAATAATACTTTATTTCATTAATTTAAAATACTGAAATATGGTTACAAACAGAAGTGGAAATAAACTAGTTCGAATGATGGTAGTTTATCTCTTAGGAGAGATGTGGCAGCTACATGCCTATGAACTATTTTACAATGTGACTCGAAGGCCTATATATTGTTGAGAAACAATGGAAAACCCTAAACATCCAAAAACCTAAACCTAGGAGATGAAACTACAAACTGTGGGCCCCATTTGGGTAAATTGGTACATCAACTTCTCGGGATTGTAACTTTGGCATACGATCTCTGTTTGACACGCACAATACCTTGTTAGAAACATATATCTAAGGACTACAACTTTTGAGTGAGAAACATCAATCAATAACCTTTGTGGCTCTCAGTTTTCCCAAAAAATGTCGTTTCGGGCCTCAAAACAACTCTGGAAGTTCAGGACATGAACAACTGCTAAAAATAGTAAACTATGCTACAATTAAGGAAACTAAAAAACTACAACAGACAGTTGTGGGGGTCCAAGTGGGATAGGCAAGTGGCCACAAACATCCACCTGGATCATTCCTCCCCACTTAGGAAGCAATGGTCCCCATTGCATTGAGTTCCTCCATGAGATGAGGAAAATTCTACTGAACTTGGTCCTTGGTGAGTTGTTCTGCAACCTCTAATGTGTCCCATAATGGTGGGAAGCATGGTCGAGGGCAGACCACATTAAGCACTTGGTGCAAGCGAAGGAGTGGGGGAACATTGTGCTTCAAATCATTGTTTCCCACGACCCTGGTAATGGTGTAAGGACCATATTGGAGTGGTATGAGCTTCTGATGGGCTCTTATAAGGCGTTTTTTCTGCAAATGCAACCAAACTTTGTCTCCCACTTAAAAATTGTGTGGCACCTAATTTTGATCATGTCGCTGCTTATACTTGGCATTTTCTAGAATGGAGTGGTGATAGATTGGCCCATTGGGTAGAGGTGCTCCGGAAGTCAGATCAAACGAATGCTTGACCTGATAGTGCAACATTACCCCTGTCGTTGAGGAAAATATGTCCTTGACTTCTTTGATGATTGTGTCCACCTGCTTCTACTGCGTGGAGGAACCCTTCCTGGGGGCCATGGATGTGGCTACGATCTTCCCCTTACTTTGAGGGTGAACCAGAAAAAAATGAATATCCTAGTTTGGGAGATGATCTTACTACATTTCTTAGTGGAGATCAAAGAAGTGGCGGTAGGTGAGGCTACCTCAAGTATCATGTATAATGTATTAGAAAAAGAAATAATAGCAGTGTGAGGCCTTGACTCATACATAGCATGTCACTTCCACAAGTATGGTTGACCTAATAATACATCACAAACATCAAGCGGTGCAACATCACACAATACCTCATATGTGAAGGGCTTGATGATGTAAGGAAGGCAACACTGCTGGCGGACTCAGAAATCTCATCCTTGGTGAAGCAACCCGATTTTGTACAGTTGCGGGTGTGGTGTGGTCAGTAGGCCTAGACGCTTCATGACCTCTGCTAAAATGAGGTTATTTTGGCTCCCACTGTCAACAATGAATTGCAGTGGTGAATCCTTCACCCACGTCTGTGAGTGGAAAAGACGCTCCCTCTCCTCTGGATCTTCGGGCTCATTCTTCTGGACCTTGGCAGTGGCAACAATGGCACTGGGCTCTACATCAATGATTTTCTTCCCTTTGTTATTCACCTTGTTGGGTTTTGACTTAAGGTCAAAACATGCATCCGATTCCGAAGCCTTCAACTCAACCACCAGTGACTACTTGGTCCAACACTCACTTGTGTTGTGAGTGGGGTTCTTATGGAACTCACACCAATCTCTTGTGTCCTTCTTTGACTTCGTGGTGTTGTTCTTTTCTTGTAGCCTCGACGAGTTGTCTTGAGTCACCCTGCCTTGGCTTTGTCCTTTGTTCTTCTAATTCGTAGATCCAAAGTCTCACTTCTTTTGTTTAAACTTCTGCTCAATCTTCATAGCGTATCGGTATGTCGTGCTAAGCAGGGTGATGTTCAAGAACTCCATCTCATCCTAGATGTATCTATGTATGTAGCCGCAGTATTTGAGTACAAAATCCAGCTCAAAATCCTTGATACCCAACTTTGCGCGAAGGGTATGAAAAATATTTGTGAACTTCGGCACATCTTGGTCCCTTCCCTGCCGCAGTGTGGTCCACTTTATGTATTTATCCTCATAGCTTTTGATAGGGTAGTACTGCTCCTTGATGGCATCTCAGAATGAATTCCAGGTGGGTGTGGCTAAAAATAGTGAGCCCGTACTTTCATCCTTTTGCTCACAGTAGGTTTCCCACCAGTCCTTGACATGGGGGGCCGCTTTGAGAATTAAAAAAGTGATATTTTCCCAGCTGGTAAAATCATGAACAGAAAAGTAACCATCTAGTATATTTAATCATTTATCTATGGTGTCTGCATCTATCTGACCCTCAAATATGGGAATGTCAAAGTTAACTTGTACCTTAAAGAGTGTGGTGCTTCTAGAGTAGCTGCTGGAAGTAGATGTGTCGCCCTTCCGTAGCCACTAAAGGATCTAGAAAAATTTGTCCATCATTGCATTCATTTGTCGCTTGAGGGCTTCTTTGAGCAAGATTTTGATAGGATCTCCTGCCCCCTCATCTTTCTTTTCATCTACCATGGGAGGCCGTCGAGATTTGTGAGGTTGGTCTTACAAAGGTTCGACCAGTTCAAGCCCTAACTCCTTATATCCCGACCTCGTTGGGGACATGCAAAGAAAAATAGAGAAAGAGAAGACTGCTCTAATACCACTAATCTAGATTTAAACAGGAACACAACAAATTACATAGATAACCATAAATACAGAGATGCATCAGAAATAATACTTCATTTAATTAATGTAAAATACTGAAATATGCTTGCAAACAGAAGTGGAAATAAACTAGATCAGGCGATGGTAGCTTATCTCTGAGGAGAGATGTGGTGGCTGCATGCCTCTAAACTGTGTTACAATGAGGCTCGAAGGCCTAGTTCAGGACCCAAAAACTGCTAAAAATAGTAAATTGTGCTATAATTAAGGAAACTGAAAAAATGAAAGAGACAGTTGTCGAGGTCCAAATGGGATACGTAGGTGGCCATCAACATCCACCTGGATCAAATTGACTCCTAGAATTGTGCAGAGAACAGCTGGAGGCCATTGACAGATAGCCTATGTGTAATTCTTGGAGCCAAGGCATAACCTCGAGCTCAAGAATGCACAGAGCATGTTGGGGAAAGCAAGATCTCAACCAAGGTGGCCTAGATATGCCTAAGGGCAACTTGAAATGAGTAGATATATAAGCATAAGAAAAGGATGGTGCAAATAGGAGTGAATGATCATACATGCAATCAAAACCAATGCAAGAATAAGCGAAATGGACAAACAACGAATTTGGTGGAGAGGGTCACCGTAATAGCAACTGTTAGTGCAAAAACAGTGTTATGCATGTGACGCTTAAGAAAGACAATGAAAAACTTGAAACAACACTTATAAAAGTTAAAACAGACTAAAATGCCAGCTATCATTTAACAAAACATGCAAAACAACACTCACAGAAGCCAAGGAAATAAAAGCGACAGAAAAAATAGCAAAAGACTTGAAAAGCAAAACTTACCCAGAAAAGTTGTGCCGACTGTGCCAAAGGTTCATAGATGCCTTGGGAATGCCAGAGCTCCAAGATTGAATGTGTAGAATGAGATCTGGGGCATGATTTAAATAGATTTGGTAGATTTATGGTTTATGACGTGCATGCCACAAATCTAGGAAAAAGCAACACTTGGCGGTAAGTTTCTAAAATCAACTTGCATGTAACTCTTAGTGCTAAAAATAGATCCCTACTTTTAGGGGTTCTTTTCACTTTTTGATTTTTTTATTTTTTTGAGAAAGGGCTTCCATGCATGCATGGGAAGTTTGCACAGTTCTAAAAGGAACCAGGCAACTTGCTGGAACATGCATAGAACATCAACATGAGGAATACTTCTGCGCAATTACTGGACTGAGTGGCTCTGGCTACCTCTCATTCGATATGCAATTTCCTAGCTGAAGACAAGCTGCCAGCTAGTTCTTTGTAATTCTAAGCCGAAGCCCAATGTCAGGATGTTTTGTGCTATTTCTTTAAGCAAGGATGTCTCCTAGACTTCTTTGTGCATTTCTGGAGAGTAGGACTTACTGCCAGGCTACTCTGCGCAATTCCTAAGAGCAAGACTTGTCACCCTGTAGAATTGCACAGTTTTCCAAGACAACACAAGAACCAGAAACAAACCAAGACTTGGGGTCAGCTTGTGGGTGGTCAGCAAAACAAGTTAGCAAACACAAGTTGCAAGTGAAAGATTAAACTTGAATGAAACATAAGTGCTTGATTTGTGCAAGACAAGATACTAAGATTTTGAGGAGGCGGGCTCCAAAAAAAAGTTAAGGAAAAATTTTGCAGGGTGGTTGTAGCCGCTACAAAACATCCCTATGATTGGAAACTAGCGAAATATTCTTCGACGGTTATTATTAATTTCTTCATCCTTTATATGAGACATGTCAATGACTCTAGGTGACCTCTCAGCATGAAATTGTGTGACATATAATGTCATCAAATGAGACTCCTGTGAAGATGTCATTCCAATATTCTGTAGTTCATCCAATGATTGCTCAAAAGTAAAATGAGGAACCATCCATTAGGTATTCCCTTCAAAAGGACCTTTCAAAGAGACAATGGAACTGATGTAGCAACCTGTGGAGCGATTTTTGGTTTTTCGAAGGTCACATAGTCGCACTCTTGGCTGATTTTCCTAAGGCACAAAAATGCGACCTAGATGGGAATGTGACTTACTGAAATTCGTGTGGTCATAGTAGATGGTTGGTCGCACTCACACAGATCTCACCTGAGGTGTTGTAATGTGACCTAGTGACCTGGGTGGAAGTGAAACCTCTTGGAGGTCACCTGGTCGTACCATAGCATAGGTCACATCATTTGGTTTCTTCTAGAGCTTTGTGACTTGTGACTAGTCACACTTGAATGAGATTGCACTTCATCCTTTTCTTGCCTAAGACCCTGTAGTGAAGTTGTGCGACCTAGGAGGGATAGTGACCTCTGGATATTATATAGTCTCAATTCTCAAATAAGTTATGGTCTCGATTGGAAGTCTAGGTCATGACTATGTGACCAATGTGGCAACCCTCTTTAAAGGGAATGGGGGTCATAAGATCACAGTTAGGTCAGGTCACATCGACCATTAAGTTTTACAACTGCGACTAGAGACTGGGTGACCTCATGAGAAATTCACACAACTTCCTGGTAGATCTAGTTGTATAGTCATCAACCCTCTCCCAGGATGACTTTGCAACTTACAAATGATCAATAGAATGTTAAATAATAATGAAGCTTAATAAGATCTCGATAATGAGGGACAAGTCTCCGAAATACTTTAACGTTCTTGGCATAAGGCTCAAGCATCAACCTAAGCAGCAAAACGATCTTCTATTTCACCTAGATGCACTCTAGTGCTAATATTTTTGTAGTCCTTTTGAAATCTTGGTGTTGTATTATCGATTTATTTACACATAGTGTGATGCTTTCAAAGAGCTCGTCGAATTTGATAGAATATTTACTTGGGCACTAATTTTGGCTTATAGTATAAATTCCTCCATCTCACCCCTCAAGTCTGTGTTAGCCTTTCAATCACATACAAGGGTTGATGATGTTTCTTAACTCATAGCCAGCGTGTGATGCATGAACCTCATCCACCCTTCATATACTGCACTAAATATGACCTTTAATTCCATTGACACATGTCTTACTATCCTCAACACATGCTCCAACGTACCCTTTTCAAGCAGTGTATGCTACTAGTATGGATGATCCACATGAATTATTCATGTATTATGTCGCATTTGTGTAGAACCTTTTGACCTTGGTGCAAAGGTATTGTGGATGTTTTTGGTGCTTTTGAGGCTACCGATTCATGTATACTATTATCCCTTTGATTAGAAGCATCGGATCAGATCGAATTGGGCTGGCAGCTTCCACGATATCTGCTAAAGGGGCTTTAGTTCCTCAATCCGGGGCAATGAAATGATCTAAGATCTCATGAAGTTTCTCTATAATTCATGGGATGTAATCGATTGTTGGGTGGGGCTACTCCTTTCCTTTCATACTCCATTCAAATGGTGCACCCTTCCTCTTGGAATCCATTCAGTAGAAATAAATTCCTTGAAGTGGGAGTATCGTAGTGCTCTCCTTTGACATCTTGTTGTATGTATATATATACAAGAGCCTATGATTTAATATAACAATGATTTGTGATTTCCAGTGCTTTTATGATGAGCCAAGATTGATATTGATTGTTTAAATTCCCTTCACACTTTTCTCTAGTCTTTGGAGTCATAAAAATGATACCACACGCTAGAAATAACGACATGAATCTTAACTAGTTTTGTTTCAAGGTATTTTTTAGGGTAGATATTGAATTCGTTGGTGTGTACCCATGCCCACTCCATTTAAGGCCTCATTTAATTCCCTGCACAAGAAATAAATAGAACAAGTTAGTTTATACACCTCAGACTTTTCATATGAAGGTAAATAAGACAATGACTAGGACTAAGATGTATGGTTTGAATGGAGCATGCTTAAACACAGAGTTTAGGCATTTGGGCGAGCTCATCAATTACAAGTGATCTAGATATTATGTGATATTACAGATGATGATGCAATTAGAGTGTCAATGACCCAAGGTGTTTGTGAGAATGAATTATACAATGTGTGGGCTAAGTTCTAACATGACTAAGGTGCACATGGGGACACCTTAGGGCTTCAAAGATGCACTAAGCCCAGTGGAAGTTTCATAATCCTAATATAGTTAATAGGGTGAGAACCCAAAAAGAGACCTTTTAGCCATTAACACAAGGTACTGCCATCACATTGGAAGTGTATTATGAGGTATAAAGACTTGAATGTGCTTGCATCATTAGAACACTAGCCCCTTAATATGACTTAGTGAACAAAATTGACTCAACTAGTCAAATATTTTCTTGAAAGGTTGATACTTGAATCGACATGCAAAGCTACGATATCTTTAACCTCCCTTTGGAAATTGAATGCCCACACTCAAGGATATCACTAAATGATGATGAGGTGCATCCTATATTTGTGGACTAAAAGTGACGATCAAACTCTCCATTGCCAAACCACCTTCCCAAACCCTAAAGCACCCAAAGGTGGTAAGAACACATGTACAACATGACCACTGGCACAAACATATTCCTCTCTCTTGCAAACAAATACTAATGGAAAGATAATGCCTAATAGCACATCCAACCACATCCACCTACTAAAAACCCTAATTAATTTAAGAGGACCAATGCAGGATGAGTTTAAGCCATGAGGTACCCCTGTAAATCCTAAGGTGCCAGTATGATCAAGCTCATAGCTAGACCCATAAGAATAAAGATAGTAATACATGCTAGAATTAATAGGGTTTTTTAGGGATAGTTCAAGGAGAGATTGACTTATTAGAAACCAGATCAAAATCCTAATGGGATGAGGGAGCAGAGGGGGGACCCAAAAATTTTTAATACATCCAAAATTTTGGGTGTTGTTGTAGTGGCTACAATAGGCTCTCATCATGTCTTGATTTGTAAATGAATGAACAATGAATATATGACCTAATAGATGATAATGCAGCTAATGTGATAAGGCATCAAAGCTTCTTAGTGATTCTCATATAAGTATGAGACCCCTATGCTCAGATCTACTATTATCACCTATAGAATGCATATTTGTGACATGTTTGACCAAATTTCTCTCATGGATAGTAGGGGTCCAATCAAGTGTTTGTTCAATTATGTTCATTAGTATCATTGTTTCACTATTAATTTTCATTCCTGAAGGTTTCACGGAGTTCTAGGCAGTGGCTTGAGTCCTAGCCTTGAAAAAGTGGCATTGAATCTGGGGTCACTAGCTTAGAACTAGCTTGAAAAGTCCCCAATCGCTTGTATTCCCTTGTTGTGAGAGAGACTGGAGGGTCCCAGCTACATGCATGTCCATGTCATGGGAGCGACTAAGGCCCTAAGTCAGTAAAATGCTAATTTGTATTAGGGGTTTATTACTTGGATGGGTTGGTTGGCTCCTTTATGTTTTGTGACATGTGTAGAAGATCAAAGTGGTTGAGTGTTGTCAGTTCCACTTCCTTAAATTGACATGGGGAGTTGAATCAAATTATAGTGGCCTCTTTTCACATGTTTACCCCAACGGACTAGTTAACTTGGGGAAATGTGGGAGGATGGTGTTACAGGAGGGAATTGGATAGTAGCTAGATAGTTCACAATGTGAGCAAACAATGGAGATAGAAATGATATGGAAAAAATATGCTCATTTGGGAGCTATTCATTTATCACTTCTTCATTTATATGCAAGGTTATTCTTGACTAGAAAACAACAACATTCCCTTTTCCTGGTTTCTCAACAATAGTCAAGTCAAATTATTGCAACATCAATAACTATCTAATTATGAAAGCATTCAGATCTTGTTTATTTGTTAAATACTTAATTGTTTCATGGTCACTATGCATGAAGACTTGGTAATAGTGATGTAATGCCTAAATTTATTTAAAGAATGTACAATGAAGAGAAACTCCTTTTTAGTTATTTTATAGTTTAATTCAACCTTAATGGACATATTTTTTCTAATGAAATACCTTTCATAAGGAAGTTTACATTCAAATTTTCCTAAATATGACCCAATTTCCATATCTAATGCATCGATATGAATGTGAAAGGGTAAGGTCTAGTTTGGACCTCTAAGGATGGGTGTTGTCATTATTTATTCTTTTATACTCTCAAATGCTTCTTGACATGGATTTTTCCAATGAAGTACATACAATGTTGAACCCTCTTAAGTTTGTATGAACCCTAGGTTGATAATTAAAGTTGATACTGTAAGAGTTGTAACATTGTTGCTACACTACAAAGGGACGCTAGTATGTATGAATTTGCAATATCCATAGTCACGTCCATCCTCCCTATGAGGGAGACTGTGCCATTTCCCATTGCCTTATACATCCACTAATATTTTCTTTCAAAAGACATCAGTCATTTCACTAGGCATCGTAATGTGACTTTCCATTGTATAATCTATGCATAACAGGTCGGCCACTGCTCATGCATGATTATCCACCCCTTAAAATATTAGTTTATTCCTAGAACTTAAAACAAGTGGACCTTCTAAAACACAAATTGTAGAGATCTGCCACTATGTTATCTAGGTTTTAATGATCCCATATATCTGCATAAAATCCTTCTCAACTTCATCTTGTAGTTTGCACTATCCAATGCACTTCTCCAAGGTGCATTCCTCCAAATGCCTCTTTCTTTTATGACTACCATCATTAGGGAATATGATGATATATTCGGTTTACATTAACCATGAGATAAACTTGTTGTATTATTTTCCTTGATTTTCTTAAAATCATTTTAGAAGTTGTTCTATCTCATTATATGAAATACCTTCAATCCATCATATTCTTTTAATAATACATGAAATATCCTTAAGAGGATATTGATTATAATATCTTCAAGATAAGGCCTAACTTTGATATGATGAATTAAAATATGGGAATCCCCCACTACTATTATCTTTTTGTAATTAAGATTATAAACCTAAATAAGATCTTGATATAAACGATAGGCCTCAACCCAATTATTTAAGGTAGAGCCTAATCCCCATGAATAAGAAACCTCTAATTTTCATTTGGGGAGAAAGATTATCACCACCACTTCTGCCACCCCTGGATTATTTTTATATGCTCCATCCAAATACAAAACATGATCCTTCTAGGATGAGAGCCATCAAAAAAAAAAAATTAGAAGATGAATGTAACTTCCAACTATGTTTTACCCCCACAAGGTGAATGATCTTCCCTTGAACATTAAAATATGATAGCGAATATTCTTACACAATGTTCAAAGGTTAAGAAGGAGATACATAATGATGGTTTGAATTGATGGATTCATCTAGTAAGGAGATTAATCAAAGTGTAACTTCTTGTGGATGAGAAAGACTATCTTAAAAGATAGCCCTATTCCAAGTTGCTAACCAAAATTTCTAGCAAAGGAATTTGGGGAGAATGAGCTAGATTCTCTTAGAAGACCATATTAGCTAACAATATATAGGGAGAGAGAAAATATATATGGTTTATGCATTATAGCATCCCATAGGACACATGTCTCACTTCTTTGTACGTGCATCCATTTCCATTCACAGAAAGAGATAGAAAAGCAGTCTCACCTTCCAACTAGGTTAGCTCCTAAAAGGGTTTCCTAGGTCATATATTATGTTATTATGGTTGTGAGTGATTGTATTTTTGTTTTCTCTATATTTTATAAATTTTCTATATTACTTGCATAAAAACAATAATTAATAGATCCATAAATCCAAATGTAACTTAACCATCATGGTGTATATTTTGGACTTTCTAATATATATTAGTAGATTTGTTGTGACAAATTGTCCAATGGAATATCCACGATAGTTGGTGTACCACATCCATATCAAAGTGGGTTTATTTGGGTGTATGGGTATTTGTCACAATGATCCATCTTGGTTAAGCCAAAAATCATAAGGCCCATCCATGGCTGATGAATATATTAATAACCTTTCTGATCCCACATATTAGAGGTTTACATAGCTATAAGAAAAGTCATAGATATAAACCATAATGTGAGCCTCCTCATGGAAGCCATAACTAATAATCTCACACTATGCGTAGAATATGGAGGTTCTAACATTAAGGTTGAATTAAAGGGGAAATCAATAGATAGGGAAGAACTACATATGGAATTTAAGAAACAACCCAAAAAGGAACAACCTAGTTTGAGCATTATGAACCATTCATATTCTCTATTTAAAATGGAAGAAAAGGTCAACATCAAGCCATATCATGGTAATATTGATGCTCTAACATTGAATCATTGGTTGTAGAAATTAGAAGTTTATACTAGTGTTAATATTATAGAGGAAGAACAAAATATTTCATTTGCTCAGCTTAAATTAGAGGGTCATGCCCTAACTTGGTGAAAAAGCCACACAAATACCCTAACATAGGAGGGTGATACTCGAGTGAATAATTTGGATGGTTTCAAGACTCTCATAAATTCATGGATTTACCATAATAGGTATGTAGAGGACTAATGGATATGGTGCCATTATTTCAAGTAGAAGTAGGGGTAGAGTGTACAAGAGAATGCTACATAATTTAGAAACATGGTTGTAATGCTAGGTATCTTCCTAAAGAACCTAGACATACTCCTAAAGTATTTGTGGGGTCTACAAAACCACCTATGGAAGCAAGTGATGATGTTCAAACCTATATTAGTGGATGAAACTTCTATACAGGAACAATTTGGAAAGAACGTGGGTTGGAAGAAAGGGAAATCAAGTGGCTCAAAGTAGGAGTACTAGGAATTTTCCAAAAAGGGGAAGAAGAAGTGTAAAGGAGGAAAATACAAAAAGATAGTAGCCACAATACATCAGTGCAAATATCCAAACAACTATTGCAACGACTTTAACATTAATGATCATATAGAGGAGAACTATTGGAAGTTTCATTTAGAGCTCAACCTAAGGAACGACTGGAAAGATGATAAGAAGAAAAATATGATGACCATAGATTTGAGTAATAAAGTGGAAATAAACTCAGATATGGATGAGAAGTTTGTTTTTACATTAATGAAAAAGGGGTGGATATGAGTAGCATTCAATAGCATGAAGAGAATGAAGTGACTAGACTCTTCCATATAAATATATAAGTCAAGAAGAAAATATTGATGTTTTGTGTGACTAAGGATCATAGGAAAATATCATCATAGTAAATATGGTAAAAAAATTGGGATTGTAATTTCATGATCATCCAAGTCCATATCCATTGGGATGGGTAAATAAGGATGCATAAATAAAGGTAACATAACAATGCAAAATCATATTTTCAGTCAGTGTTGATTTTATTGATGAAGTAAAACTAGATGTAGTTCCCCTTGATGTATTTGGAGTGGTGTTTGGAAGTCCCTATATGTACGTGTGAGATGAAATATTCACGTGGATATCCAACAAATTCTACCTCATCAAGGATGTAAAATCCTTCAACATTAATTCACATAAAGGCAAGTCCAAAATTTCAATAGTAAGAGCCAACCAAGCTAAGAAATTGATTAGTTCTGGAAAAAAAGTATGTTTTCATTGTTTCTAAGAGAAAATTAGATTATAGAAGAGTAAGTGAGAGAAAATTAATGCTTATATGGGTGTATTAAGAAACATAAATAAAAAATAGAACATTTGTCATGGGCATATAAGGCTGTGTTCTAGGAGCCTAAAGGGTGACCACCCAAAAGGAAAGTGGAACACGAGATCTAGTTGTTGTAGGACTCCCTATTGCCAAACATTGGGTTGTATAGGTAGTTCATCATAGAAGTAAGTAAGGTGAAGAATCAGTTGCAACAACTACTAGAACAAGGTTTCAATCAACCAAGTACCTCACCATGTGAGTCACCCATTATCATTATTCCAACAAAGGATGGTATTTGGTATATGTGTATTGATTATATGGCGTTAAAAAAAATTATGCTCAAGAATAGGTAAACCCTTCCTAAGATAAATGATCTATTGGATTAGTTGTAGCAATCCAAATACTTCACCAATCTCAACTTAAATTTTGGATAGTACAATATTCAAGTTAAAGACAAAGATATCTAGAATACTACCTTCAAAACCAAGCAAGGATTGTATGAGTGGTTAGTCATGCCATTCATCCTCTGCAATGTGCTAGCTATTTTTATGAGCTTAATGAATAATATATTAGTTCTTCTTTAATTTATCTAACACATCTCACATTTGATGCATGTGTTAGAGA
The DNA here is from genome assembly GCA_031772625.1 of Pinus tabuliformis. NCBI lineage: Eukaryota > Viridiplantae > Streptophyta > Pinopsida > Pinales > Pinaceae > Pinus > Pinus tabuliformis. The sequence goes on from CM062814.1 coordinate 464,085,257, forward strand.
CATTAAAGAAGAACTACATACTGGAAAATCTCAAGAAGTGTGAGTTTGCAAAATAGTCTCTAGTGTAATTGGGAGATGTGATAGGTGGGGAAGAGCTGAAGAAAAATCCTATCAAGATGAAGGCCATCATGCAGTGGCTAGTGCGTATTAATGTTCTATCGTTAAAATGTTATGAAACCAGCTCACAATAAGATAGAAAAGATAGATCAACGCCTTAGAATTCAGCCTCTTCGAGGGGGCAACCTCCTTTACGTTACACAAATGAATAATTCTTCTATGATTCAAATGACAAGACCTCCTTTCTATATATAGGAGTCTAAGGGGTCATAATATAATCAGAGCCGACATAACAATAATAATGTAAGGGCACAATAGTAACAATAGTGGGCTTCTATGGGGCACAATAGTAACAATATGGGGGCTACGTGGGTACAACAATATAATAAGGGGGTTGTACTAATAACAATAAGGGGTTAAACTAGTAGTATATGGGCCTAACATGCCCCTCTCCTTCAAAAAGTGTTGCCCTCAATGCTTGAGTAGTTCTTGATGTTTCTATATAAAATTCTTGTCCTCCCATGTGGAATATTTAGTGGGTAATTTCTTCCACTTGATGAGATACTCTAAAATTGATCGATTTTGTAGTTGTCGGGTTCTTGTTTCTATGACTGCTCCAGGTACAAATATGATTTTCCCTTCCTCTTCAAGTTCTGGAAATATTGTTTGAATTGGGATCTTCTGCAACTTTTGAATGAGTGGCCATACTTCTTCATCCTCCTTCCATTCATCCCTTGCTTCATTTATACAATCTGGTTGGATAATAGAAATAGCACAAAATAGTGCTTCCACATCCTCATCCTTTCTTGAGAGTGCAACTGCAACAAAATTTTTCTTCCCTTTTCTATAGATGATGTCAAAGTCATAACCCAACATATTTGTGACCCATTTTCTTTGTTCTTCTAAAGATAATAGTTGTTCTGAAAAGTATTTAAGACTATTATGATCCATTTTTACCTTGAAGTGTCTTCCCCATTTGGTAAGGTCACCATTTCTTAAGGGCATCTAGTATTGCCAACATTTCCTTCTCATAAATAGCTTGCTTGAGATGTAGCAGTAAAAATACCCAATCACCTATCAAAACATTTTGCACTACGATGTTGATCTACCTGTTGTTTCATTCGATTTTGCACCAAAGTGGAATTATCCTTTAAAAGTTGGAGAACTTGATGTTGATGTTCGATGTGATGTTTCACTGCTTGAACCTTTTTCTTCTTGATATGTCCTTCTATCTTGAGAGTTTGAGGAGTGGTAATTTCTTCCAATGCTTTACAAGATATGGTCGGATTTAGTTCTTGATTCTCGATGTGATCTTTCACTTCTTCAACATTTTTTTTTCTTGATATGTCCTTCTATCTTGATAGTTTGAGGAGTGGTAATTCTGGCCAATGCATTACAAGATATGGTTGGATTCATTTCTTCTTTCTTGATGTGATATTTCACTTCTTAAACCTTTTTCTTCTTGATATGTCCTTCTATCTTAAGAGTTTGAGGAGTGGTAATTCTTGCCAATGCTTTACAAGATATGGTCGGATTCATTTCTTCTTTCTCTGGGGTTGGGTCCTTGCATATATCCTCTTCGTTTGATGTTTCTTAATCCTTTTCTTCCTCCTCTTCATACTCTATGTAAAATAATTTCTTCTCAGCACACTTATGACCTTTAGTGCATTTGCTATCACAATTGTAACAAAGCCCTTTTTCTCTTTTTTCTTCCAATTGTTGTGGTGTAACCCTTGTAGGTTGTGGAAGGCTAGGAGAAACAACACTTCCATCTTTATAGTTGTAAGAGGTAGAATTCCTTGTTGCCATAATTTTGCTTTCCACTTTGTAACAAAGCCCTTTTTCTCTTTTTTCTTCCAATTGTTGTGGTGTTTCTCTAAAGAAGGTGTTGCTCTTTGTATTCTCATAATGTGCTATAATTTCCTCCGTGAAAATTGACCACGTAACATGTTGTTTATGAGAACAAAGCCCTTTAAACCATAAAAATTGATCTTGTTCTAAATATGAAGATGCAATACATACCTTTTGTAATAGTGGTACACAATGTAGATCAAAATATTTCTCCATCTGTAGTATCCAATTTACCGGATCCTTTCCATCAAACTTCCTCATCTTGCTTTTTCTTGATTTTATGATCTCGATCTTGAAACGACTGTAACTTTGTACTTTTGAATCTTTAAGTTCTGAAATTGCGACCTACAATAGTCCTCTGTGTCCTCTTTAGAATGCCACCAGTCTGATCAAATTTAGATTCTCCAAGAAAGAGTTATGCATAATCTCCCAAGATGACCTGATTATAGACCTTTTCAGAAGAGAAAACATGTAGGAAGTGCCACGTGTCACTGTTTCAACCTTAGGTTCTAAAACATATACATGGGAAACTACAATCTGTCCTCTTTCTGTAACTTCTTACGAAATTTTAATCTAATGCTCAAAACAAAAGTTATGACTATTCTCCCCAGGTCACCTGTTTGGAATGTAATTCAGGAGTCTGCAAAAACACTGACTTCCTTAGATCATATCTCCGCAAATATTACGCAAAAAGCTCTGAAATTTGGACCCGACGTTCAGCGTGATTTCTTCTCAAATGGGTTTTTTTTGTAGTGTCTGAAACATAGAAGAAAAAAATTTATAGTGCAAATGCCACGATGACCTGTTTGGAGCAGCGAAACCATAGAATCCAAAGCTCTGATACCAAATGTTATGAAACCAGCTCACAATAAGATAGAAAAGATAGATCAACGCCTTAGAATTCAGCCTCTTCGAGGGGGCAACCTCCTTTACGTTACACAAATGAATAATTCTTCTATGATTCAAATGACAAGACCTCCTTTCTATATATAGGAGTCTAAGGGGTCATAATATAATCAGAGCCAACATAACAATAATAATGTAAGGGCACAATAGTAACAATAGTGGGCTTCTATGGGGCACAATAGTAACAATATGGGGGCTACATGGGTACAACAATATAATAAGGGGGTTTTACTAATAACAATAAGGGGTTACACTAGTAGTATAGGGGCCTAACATAGAAGTTTTGTTAGGGAATCACAATACCAAGGGAAATTCATAGCCTCCTTTTTGGCAGTAGAAACACCACTCCATGCCATAACAATGGGTGGAAATAATTTTCAATGGGTAAACAACAAACAAATGGCCTTTGATGAGATAAAGAAGAAGAGATCAATTAAGAACCAGTTATGGCATTATTGAACTCGCAAAATCCCTTTGAGCTAGAGATAAATGTAGATGGGTATGCTATGGGAGTAGTATTGATGTAGGAAAGAAGGCTTGTATGCTACCATTTTGAAGTATTTCATGGGGAATTTCTCAATTACCCAAGCTATGACAAGGATATGTGTGCCCCAATGCAATATGTAAAAAATGGAAAAAATGAATGATGGGAAAGGAGACAATAATCCACCTAGATTTCCATCCACTACAATACCTTTATTGCCCAAATTAAGCTACAAAAAACCAAGAATTGCAAGTGGATGGTTTTTTTACAATAGTTTCATTTAATGAGCAAGTACAATAAGGGTAGCAAAAACAAGTTTCTTGGCATTCTTTTAAAGCTAGCCACATTAAATATCATATATTTTGAAACTCTTATGCACATGCAAACTTTTTCCCATGATTCATACAAAGAGGCATATTCAAAGGATGAGGAATTTAAGGAGGTGTTTTAGTAGTTGTAGAGGCAATGTCATGTGTACAATGGTGACAACACAGTTTATTACTATCTCTAAGATGGGTTACTCTACAATCTAGATAAGTTATGTGTCCCTAAAGGTGAGTGAATCTAGCTAATTAGTGATATGTTTTTGTGTGATTATTTTTGTTGTGCTAATAACAATTACATATTTATAAATATGTGCTTGCTTATTTCTCTTTATGCTAAGGTTTCATTAGCTGTTTTTGCATACAATCAGGTAAATTTCCTTAAGTTTTAAAAGACATTCATGAGAAAAATAGCTTCAGAAAAAAATACTAAACAGCAAACATGTACAGTGCAACAAACCATCAAAGAGACACATTAACACAGTGTTTTGATGAAGGAGTTCACCCCTCCTGGGCTACATCTCCTTGGTCCAACTTCCATGGCTTGGGCCTTTGTATTAGCTCAATGTGGAAAAAATGTTGTTTACAAATCTCTATGGCTCCTGATACCTACACCAATGTGTTCATAATGTCCAAATTAGCTAAAAATGACTATTATATCTCTGAAAACTGACTCTGGCTAATTTGGGCATGACCTCCTTCCTTGGTGGCCCTAGGCTTCCCTAAACTTCCCTGTGGAAAAATCACCTGTAGAAGTATTATATTTCCTCTGAAACCTATACCAATGAGTTCAAAATGTCTAAATTAACTAAGAACACCTCTTTCTGAGCTCAATTTGGTCGAAAATTACTCAAGATATGCTTCATTCAATTTTTCCCTAGGAAACCTCACTAAAACTAGAGAAGACTCTAGTTAGCACTGCCAAAACTGGTAGTCCCACCAAATTTGGCATGCCTCCAAAAATGCTGCCAACCTTAATAATGGATTAATTAAATTTAAACATGATTAGGGGCACTAATCTCGCTTAATCGTTTAGTGTTGGCCCTTGGTTTTTAGACGTGGTCATATGGAGTGGGGGTTGGCCCACAGAGCTAGCTCCCTCCTCTCCCATCGTCGGAAATCATGGTAGGTTTAAATAATGTTTGGTGAACACCATTTTCAAGATCTGCCGCTTGGTCCAGCGGTAAAGTACTGGAGTTAGGAAGGGGAGGTCACGGGTTCGACACACCCTCCGCCCATCCCATCATATATTTTCCCCATAATATAAAACATTACCATTTGATATTTTGATGCCCATTGGAATATGCGGATTTGACCATATCATAAAATGCGCCATTCAATAATGTATATGCAGATGCGAATTTGTATAATGTTTGATAATTAATATTTAATATATATGATTTTATATCATATATTTTATATTTATATATATATATATATATATATATATATATATATATATATATATAATATTCACCATGAACCAATAATTCCACCTTGGAGGACATTGGGAAATTTTACCTTCACACAACCAAACTAGCGAATCCTGAAGTGACACTTGTCACAACCTCATTGGGAAAAAAATGAAGAAGGTTCCCATCATGCTGACTATACTGCCATGTCATCATTATGTCATGTTCTACAAATTTTTTTAGTTGTTTAGGAAAATGAACAACATGCCTTTTCTCTTTCATCCGGACTCAGTTTTCAGTGAAACAAATTTTGTTGTGATCATCTTGACGATATGGACGTAGTCGTTCAGCTTTCAAGCCAATATGATAACTTTTAATTTTGAGCTAAATACTTAGCATCTGATCATTCCTCCCCACTAGAAGCCTTTTGGACCCCAGAATATCACTACAATCTTACAAGTAGATGAGGGTATAGCCCCCTCACCTTTCCAAGCTCGATCCAATTGGATTTTGATGAATTTGTTTCCTTGAGCTCCTCTCTAAGGAAATCAACATTCACTTGCCTTGAGGACCCCATTCTTCTATCACAGATGGCGTCTTGTTGAAACTGATTCAGAAATTTTGTAGGAATGCATTCAAAATGTGAAATCTGAACATTCTCTCTTTGTTCAACAACTTGAAGCCTCTTTTTGCAAAACTGACACCAGCTTGCACCGTCGACTTGAAACCTATGATTGACATAATACCTGTACTTGTCTTTGCCCTTTTCAAGTTGATCTTGCACTATTTGTTGCACCATTTTCGGTCATTCACAGAAAGTCATGGTTTTTTCCATGTCACCATCAAAATCAACATCCTTATTACCAAGACGACATAACAAAATATAATGTAAATTGATGACAAATTTCACTAGTTGGTTTACATGACTCAAGCCCGATTGGACATCTTGAAAGCATGAAGTTTTATGAACATAAATTTCATGTAAAACATAATAATGCTTGAATACAATAGTTACATAACCAATAGGCCTAAAAGGCATAACAATGAACTTGTTTCTTATACCTATTTTGTACCTTCAAATGAAGTGAAATTTTTGACAAGTATCCATCCAATGAAAGTGCATGGATCGCTACACCTTAATCTTTACACCATGGAAATCTTCTGAATGAAATAAGATGTTGAAGTTGCTTGCAAAAACCTGAAACTCAAATGAACCTTTCAAGTTTGAAAGAGCATAAAAAATAATTGAACTAATCTTTTGGTTTGAAGAAACACATGCCTCTTGTTGTTTTCCTCCCCACTAGAAGACTTTGCACACACATGACAATGCATGCCAAGGAGCTTTGAAAGAAGAAATGTCAACAACAACTCTCCTCCAACATTGGGCTGCTCCCAACAAACCTCTTATCAAAATGACGATCTTGGGCGTTGACCAATCAACAATGGCATCCAACTTGGAGAGGCTTGCCTTCAACTTATCTCCTCCAATATCATGGCCCAAATGCATCAAAAAAGTGAAACCCAACTTGTACTTTGATATCTTCAAAACATCAAACAATTTTCCTTCATATATGACATGTGCATAAGAAAACTTTTTAAACATGTTTATGTCACCCAAGTGGACAATTTCTTCAAGAAATGACTCTTTTTTTCCATAATTCAAATACATGTATGTAATAGAAGTTCTACAAAGAACATACAACATTAAAATCCATACAAACCATTCTTGTTTGGTGTTATGTATATTCTTGCACTGACCTCCTTTTACAACTATGCTTTGGCGAAAGCTACTCCTTTTGTCCTCTTTCTTGAAAAACTTACCATTCCTCTTTGGAACAATAACCATTGGTGCACAACATGGTGTAAGGAATGATTGAATGAGCCCATTCTTCCACAAACTTTTGAATTGCATTGGTGTCTCTACACTTTGCAATTTTTCCAATCCTTGCATGCTAACATCACAAAGAGAAACCTCTTGCTGCAAAGATATTTCATGTGAAGTTTCTTTCTCCTTGAAGGACGATTCTTTCACAACCTGAAATACTTCATCACTTTGATGAACTGAACCAACCAAATTAGAATTGAAATTTGCATTACATGCAACAACATTTTCATAAACAATATCATCATTTGGCTTGAACATGAGAAGTACTAAACTTTTACTTGAATTCACTAGTCTTTTTGCCTGCCCTGCATTAACAACTAATATGTTTAACTTTTTGCGATGGGCTCTCACTATATACTCCACACCATCCTTGAACAAGTGATACTTGTTTTCATGGTGGTAAAATACTACTTTCTGTTCATACAAATATGGACTACCCAACACCACACCTGAAATATCAAGTGGTACAACATCTAACTCTACTTCGTCAACAAAATTTGTAGTGATTGCAAACTTTAACAAACATTTTCTTATAATCTGTAAACTGGTGTCTCTTGTTATCCATCCCAAAGGGTATGGTTTATGGTGAGGTATACTTTCAAGATTCAATCTATTAACTAAGTCTTGATATATTAGATTCGCTTGTGATCCACTATCAAAGAGTGTGTTAATCTTGGTGTGTTTAGATATCACCCTAACATGAAATAACTTAATTCATCTCTTTTCATCTAGAGTAGTAGTAGTGTTACAGTTTTGTGAACTAGTGCTTGCAATATATTGTTTTCCTTTGATTCCCATGACAGTGATTTAGTTTTCATCACCTAATTCAGAACCTAAATCTTCTTGAGTGATAGCAGTGGTTGTATGTTTCCCTCTATTGTTGAACTTATTTGGTCTCATTTCTTTATGGAGTTTCTATCAATGGGCTTCATCATGCCCCTCTTTGGAACAATGTTTGCATGTGATTTTCTCCCATTCTTTCTTCACACTTGCATTCTTCTTTCCCTCCCATTTTCCTCCTTTCTCTTTCTCCTTAACCTTAGGTGGCTTTTTATTACTACTCTCTTCATAAGTGTTCTTTCCTCTAGATTCAAGATGTGTGCCTTGCACGCATACTTCATCCAAGTTAGTTTGATTGAACATAAGAATAGTGTGTTTAAGATAGGAATGTATCTTGGGAATTCAAATTCACTCCTAATAACAAAGCCCTTTTCCTAAACTCTTGTGTATAATCTTGAACCGTTTGGCCTTTAGGGTGCTTAAAATTATGCTAACTCATAATGGCTTTTTGCATATAGGCTAAAGGATAAAATTGTCTTTTAATTGCAAAAACAAAGTCAACCAAAGTGATGGATATCTTACCATGGATTCTCATTTCCTCTTGAGTCTTTGCTTCCCACCAAACTAGTGTAGCTCCTTCTAGCCTCAATCAAGCCAACTAGATCTTTATGTTGTCTTCTTGAAGGTTCTGAATTTTGTAGTATACCTCCAACTGTCGAATCCAATTGTCCAAATTTTCTGCATTCACCTCTCCATTGTACATGGGAAGTTTGAATTTTATGCCCAATTTCAGTAATGGAGTTTTTCCTTTTGGGGTTTTGGAATGAGTATGGGCAATTTCAGTGGTGGTAGTGGAAGATGATGCTGTGTGAGATGATGGAGATGATGAGGAATATGATGAGGATAGTGGAGATGGAGGTGTATTTCCACCATTCCCTTTGGAATCCTTCTTCTCATAATTTTTTCCCTCTGAGCTTCCTTCTCCATGTGGAGGTTTAGAACTCTCTCCAACCATTCTAGTGTTCCTTTCTTCATAGAGGACTTTAACCATCTCAGCCAAAGTATAGAAATATTTCTTGAATTTTTACTCTTCTGAAGAGGGGCCTTCAAGCTCTATTTCTCCAGACATAATGGCTATGGATTCAGGCACAGAATTTGTTACTAATTGTACCTCTTCAATCTCAATTGAAGGAAAAACTTGAGGACTTTCAAGTGCAACTGGAATTGGAACTTTGGGTGGTGGAGATTGTGGCCTTGTGGCTTTCCTTCTTTTGGAAATTACCTTAGGAGTTGCAACCAATACCTTTCCTTCTCCTTTATACGAATTTAACCTTGTAAGCATCACAATTTGGAAACCATTAAAACCCTAATTGTACACACTCACGCAATCAAGAAATTCAACCTTTGCTCTGATACCATCTTGATCTATTTTTGTATGATTAGATTTATTGTGCTAATAATAATTACATATTTATAAATATATGCTTACTTATTGCTCCTTATGCTGAGGTTTCATTAGCTATTTGTGCATACAATCAGGGAAATTTCCTTAAGTTTTAAAAGACGTTAATGAGAAAAATAGCTTCAGAAACAAATACTGAACAACAAACATGCACTATGTAGCAAACCATCAAAGGGACACATTAACACAGTGTTTTGATGAAGGAGTTCACCCCTCCTGGGCTACATCTCCTTGGTCTAGCTTCCATGGCTTGGGCCTCTATATTAGCTCAATGTGGAAACAATTTTATTTGCAAAGCTTTGTGGCTCCTAATACATGCACCAATGTGTTTAAAATGTCCAAATTAGCCAAAAATGACTATTAGATCTTTGAAAACTGACTCTGGCTGATCTAGGCATGACCTCCTTCCCTAGTGGCCCTAGGCTTCCCTAAACTTCCCTGTGGAAAAATCACCTATAGAAGTCTTCTATTGCCTCTACAACCTATACCAATGAGTTCAAAATGGTCCAAATTAGCCAAGAACACCTCTTTCTGAGCTCAATTTGGTCAAAAATTTCTCAAGATATGCTTCATTCAATTTTTCCCTAGGAAACCCTGCTAAAACTGGAGAAGACTCCAGTTAGCACTGCCAAAACTGGCAGTCCCACTGAATTTGGCGTGCCTCAAAAACTTCTGCCAACCTTAATAACGGATTAATTAAATTTGAATGGGATTAGGGGCACTAATCGTGCTTAATTATTTAGCGTTGGCCCTTGGTTTTTAAACGTGGTCATATGGAGAGGGGGTTGTCTCCCTCCTCTCCCATCATCGGCAATCATGGTAGATTTAAATAATGTTTGGCAGTCACCATTTTCAATATGCACTGCTTGGTCGAGTGGTAAAGCAATGGAGTTGGGAGGGGGAGGTCACGGGTTCAACCCGTCCTTTGCCCATCCCATCATATATTTTGCCCACAATATAAACATTACCATTTGATATTTCGATGCCCTTTGGAATATGCGGATTTGAGCATATCATAAAATGCGTCATTCAATAATGTATATACGGATGTGGATTTGTATAATGTTTGATAATTAATAATTAAACAAACAATTTCCACATAATATTCACCATGAACCAATAATTCCACCTTGGAGGACATTGGGCAATTTCACCTTCACACAACCAAACTAGCGAATCCTGAAGTGACACTTTTCACAGCCTCATTGGGAAAAATTTGAAGAAGATTCCCATCATGCCGATTGTACTGTCATGTCATCATTCTACCTTGTTCTGCAATTTTTTTTAGTTGTTAAGGAAAACAAACAACAAGCCTTTCTCCTTCATCTAAGCTCAGCTTTTAGTGAAAAAAATTGCATTGCGATTGTCTTGATGAGATGGACACAACCATTCAGTTTTTGAGCCAATCTGAGAAATTTGAATTTTGAGCTAAATACTGAGCACCTGATCAATTAGAGAGGCTCTCACATTCAAGGTTGCAAGACACTTTGGTATAGGCAAGATAGTGGCTAAATTACAAATATATATGTATTGGCCCAATATGCAAGAAAAGTTAGCTAGGTTCATTATAGTATGCATGCTTTATTGTACTAATATGCATATTAACATGAAATAGGGTCGATATCATTCCTTGATTGTACCCACTTGTCCTTGAGAAAGTAGTTATATGGACTTTGTGGGAGGTTTACTGACAATGAAGAAGGGACATGATTAACTATTCATGGTAGTTGACATGTTTAGCAAGATTTGAAATCTAATACCCTATAAAAAGATCACCAACAAGCAAGATGTAGTGAACCATTCTTTGAATAGGTTTGTGTTCACTTTAGGATACCAAGGATCATCATTTCAGATAGAGGCACATGATTTCTTAGTGTATTTTCGACTACAATGTAGGAGAAGATGGAAAAAAAGTTAAAGAGGTATACAACATTCCATCCATAGATATATGGAGAAAGAAAGTAGTCAACAATACTTTCATATAGTTTATGAGGGGATACAATCAAAAGAATTTGAAGACCTAGGATGAAAATATGATAAATATCTAGCACTATTATAACATAGTAGTCCACACTTCTATTGGTAAGTCCCCATTTGAAACTTGTTTTGGATATTTTCCACCTTCACCTTTCAATGTTGCATATGGGAAGCAAGGAGGAGTGAGGTAGGATTTTATAGGGGATTCCTTAAGGGTTAAAAAAATTGTAGAGAAGATTAGGATAATTTGTCTCCAACTATTCAAGGTGGGAGATAAAGTATGGTTATAGTTGAAGAAGTAGAGGTTATATTGACCCTGGTAATAAAATTAAAGCTCTCTGATATGGTCTCTTTAAGATACTAGAAAAGGTTGGAGATAATTCCTGTAGACTTATTCTATCCCCATACATGTGAATTTACTCAATGGTGAATGTAGTGAATATGAAACTCTATGAATCTTCCATGTTAGATCATAAAGAGGAATAGATCATACTGTTGGGTTGTGTTATATTCTTTCCACAACTAGAATACATACCTAACAGGGGGGTTCCCCCCCTTCATTGCACCGATTGCGCAGCGGGGGGGTCACAGGGGGTTTGAGGGGGGTGGGTAGCCCCCCTCTATGTGTTCTGGGGCAGCGCCCTGGGGAAATTTTTTTTGGACTCTCTATTAGGTTAGGCAAACCTACCTATAGTTTTGTGCATGGTTTTCACACATGGTTTTGGATGCGATGGTTTTCGGTCCATGGTTTTGGACGCTATGGCATGGTATTGGATGCTTCAGCATGTATAAATATGTATTGTAACATTGAAAGGAATATAATGAAAAATCAAGCTGGTAGTCCTGGTTTTGGGATCAAGGGGAAAATCTCTATGTATATGTGTTTTATTTGTTATGCTCTCGCATTGTTTATTTTCTATGTTTTAGAATTCATATGAAGGTAATTTTTGTATGGGGTTAAAACCTACACATACATTCTATAGAATATTTGGCACCAAATGCTCAGGGAAGAGTTGATAGTGGATACAATTTTACAAAAGAGGTATAGAAGTACAAGAGAGGAGCAACATGACCTTTGGTAAATTAGGTCGAAAGGACAACTTCTATGAAAATCTAAGTGGTACACTTGGCAGAAGGTGGAGGAAAAATTTCCTCACCTAATTTAGAAAAAGATTTTGGGGCCCAAAATCCTTCCAAAATGGGAAGGTATGATTTGGATTAGATTATTATATTATTTCTTATCCATATTGATGCTTTTATAATTGAAAAGGTGGAGAAATTAACTCAGAGGACAAATTTTACTAGTGGGTCCCAATTTGGTGAATTACGGTCTAAAACCTTGCATAATTATGTTGATGCAAAAAATGACATATTTTTTAGGGGAAAAAATTATATCCTTAAGTCCAACACCCACTAACACTATTATATGCACATATGCCTTTCCAAGAGTCAAAGAATCACCTCAATTGAAGTCCATATGCAGAAGTTATGCCACTCAAAGGTTGACCGTCATGTTTTGACCACCATGATTGGAGAGGATGCCATGTTAGCCCCCGTTATTCATGGAAAATGGGCTATCAATGTGATCGTGATGAATAAGACTCTGGAAAATTCAACATTGTAACTTTTGTTAAGAGTTGAGGAGTCAAACTTAACCACTAGTAGGCTATAAAGTTGTGTTATAATATGGGCCACTAGGATGGAAAAGGGTTTCCATTTTAATGGAGTGTATTTTGTTCCACAGATGAGTAGAGTCACCGAGAGTGGATAGGGAGAGATCAAATAGACAGGGTTTTTGAATTATGGTAGGCCATAGGTCAAAGGTCTTACTTCTTTGTACTTGCATACATTTCCATTTAGAGAGAGAGAGCAAAGAACCTTACCTTATAGTTGGTTTTTCACCCGAAATGGTTTCCCAAATCATATCTTGTGTTATTATGGTTGTGAGTGATTGTATTTTTGTTTGTTATCCATTTTTTTCATTTTCTGTATTACTTGCATAAAAATAGTAATTAACAAAAAATCCAAGGAGAAATTAACCTTCATTGTGTACATTTCTGATTTTCTAATATATTTAGTAGATTTATTATAAAAAACTATCCAGTGGAATATCCACGACGTATTATAGATAAAAAAGTGGATGTTACTATCTAAGGCTTCTAGAATATTTTTAAAAAGTCAATAGATATTCCATTTACAAGAGGAAAGATCCATGGTCCATCAATATAAAGAGTTATCCTTTTAAAAAAAAAGAAATTTCACATCCAAATTTTCTTAAAACATGGTACAAAAATAAATTCCTAACATTATCAAAGGCATTGGTCATATGAATATTAATGACTAGACCTTTATCCCCCATCTACTCTTTCTCAAATGAATATCTTCTTGAACCAAAATATATAATCTCTAATTTTTCTTTTTCTTAAAAACCCCACTTATTTTATGAGATCAATTTGGGAAGAGATTTTAACCTAGAAGCAATGATTTTGGATATTGTTTTATAGGATACATTACATAAGGATATATACCTAAATATTGAGAAGGAATAAGTATATACCTATTTTGGAACTAGAGCTAAGAAGGACAAATTGATTGCACCACCCACCTTAGCATACCTGGAGACAAAATCATTCATTTGACACAAGTTGAATGTGATTATGTACCAACATCCTTGGTAGAAAGGAGTTGAGAAACCATAATATCTTGGTGCTTTATCTAAATCAAAGGAGCATAGGACTTTCAAAAATTGTCCTATTGTTTATCTCATTACTTTGTTATTATCTTATGGCGTGATTAGATTGGAAATATGTTTAGTCATCATTTCTACTTCCATTTCCTATGTTGTACCTTCCTCAAAGTATAATTTCTTAAATTGACCAAAGGATGCCTCTTTAACTCTAACATAAGAAGACATTTCTCCCCATTGATAGAAGCATATTTAACATTAATTTTCCAAAGCCTCACCCTCACTTTCTTATGGAAAAAATTAGTATCTTTATGTCTTGCAAGATTCTTGAATTCAATCTCCAATTCTCTTCTTCAACTTTTAAAATAGATTGAAGAAATGGGAAAGTACTCTTTTCTTCTTGATAAAATTTCTAAGTGGCGGGTTCTTGTTCCATTCTATGATGCATTTCTTCCAATTTACTTTTATGAACAAAGACCTCCTTTTTCCTAGATGGATGCCTCTCTTTGACCTAATTTTTAAAGGATACTTTTGTTTCCTTTATCTTATATTCCCAAATATATATTGGGGAGCCAATGATCCATGTTCCCCATGCCTTTGTAAAAACATGAAAACATCCTTCATTAGAGAGCCACCAAGGATTAAATTTGAAAGGAAGAGGATCGTAGTCCACCAGTTGATGCAATTCTATGAATATGGGTTTATGATCAAAACTACCCCATGCTATTTCTTGAGAAGAGAAATAAAATTGATACTCTGAGAAGAACATTGCTTACAATAAATATGTTTATCCCAACCATTATATTGTGAGGGCCTATGTACCTATTTTTCCAAGTGGATTTATTTTTAGAGAGTTATTGACAATCATGTCCAACAATGCTCTAAAGTTTTCCATGTGCTCTCTAGAGGGATCATGTGCCAGTGAATCCCCTCTCTCCTCCTAGGCTATACTGTAGTATTAAAGTCCCCTCCACATGAATAATTAGAGAAAAAATTGAGCACCATAAATTATACAAAGACTTCCAACAAAACATTTTTTCTTGGTATGAAACTAGCATGTATGCATTAAGTACACAACATTCCTTCTGTGTAGGCAAATGCAAGAAACCAGTTGTTATCCAATGTTAATATTTTCGCTCCTAAAGCATATGAAATATATAAGTGGATCAAAGGATGACTAAACCTCCAAAGGCCCCCTTTGAACCTCCTTCCAAGGTACCATAACCTCTCCAAAAACTTCTACTCTTTTTCAATATTTCACCTTTACCACCTTCTCTCTTAGGAAAGGATGATAACAATTTTTTCATCTCTGATTAAGCTTATAAATTCTAAAATATGTTTTTTTTTCATTTCCTAATCCCCTATACTGGTAGGACACCACCTTCATCACTTTCTTAAGGATTTGATGCTACCCGCTTTAGTGAGGATCACTCTGCTTTGCTTCCTTAATGCTCTTATTCCTTTGTACAATGATGTTTGAATAGTTAGTTGTATCCCAAAATATTTTCCTCATGAGATTCTTTAATCTAGAGATCTATATTAGCTTTTCCACCTACTCTCTTGAAAGCTTGGTTGTTTTCAACTTTTCATTCAATCTCCCCATTGGACTTCTCATCTACCAGTGAGGGGACACTTTGGAGATTTCTGGGATATTTTGGAGAAAGGAATACCTCCTCGTCCTCCTTATTTTTTACTTTCTCCTTCTCTAGGTTTTGCATAGGAATACCTCCTAGAGGTGGCATTCTAACCTCTTCTTCCTGCTCTTCTTTATTCTTTTCTTTCTCTAAAGTATCTACCAATTTTACATCTCCCTCTTCAAGATATTTTAGGACTTTTATCACATCAAAATGGCTATTTGTAGATCCTTTATGATGGATTTTTGGATTAGATGAGGGGTGCTCTTTGGAGGGATTCTAGGGAGGGGAAACCAGTTTGGCCCCCCATATTTGGATCTAGGACATTCTAAGGATTTTTCTACTATTAGGGCCTCTTCGTCTTTTGAGTTGTTTCTAGTACTCCCCTTCTTGTTGACTTTTTTAATCCTTATCTTTGGAGAAATTTCCAGTGAAATTCCCATATTGATGACATAACTTAAATTTAAAGGGAAGTCGATCATAGCCTACGAAGTAGATGAAGGACCAATTGTCTAATGATAGTTGAATCACCTCTAAAAGGTGTTTCTATAAATCAACCGCCACAAATATTTAGGTGCAGGAAAGAACAACAACTTTTGGCTCTTGTTAATCTATTTATTTTCCCATGGCATTCTCAATATCTTAAAAGCTTCCTCATTCCATCAATGAAGAGGAAAATGGGGGAGTTTAACCCAAACTAGTGCCATTGAGGGGATTCCAATTTCTGGGTTAAATTATGAACTCCAACGATCTAGATAGAGCATATAAGCCTCGAAGAAATAAAACCCACTTTTGAATATCAAATCCATATCAGCCTTTTCCTCGAAGTAAAAGGTAAAAAACCCTTTCCCACGAAATGAAATTGTCTCCTTTCCCTTTATTAGAGGTCTCCATTTTTTATCAATCAAAATGTTTTAAGGATTTTAGTGAGGGCCAAATCCATGTGAACTATCCTATCATGCTCCAATATGCTAAATGTGAGTTCATTGAATGCAACTAGATACCATTAATAGCTACTTTATGAATATCATCACTTTTTTCACAAACCTAGTGGGTTACAGATTTAGAGCTCTAGGTCAAATGGAAATTAGCATGTTAAATGCATCTATGTCTATATTTGGGGGAGGTGAGTGAGTGGTCGGGCCCCAAGTGCCTGACACCGTTAGAACACCCACAATAGATTAGCTAGGGTTTTGAGAATAGATTCAAAACACACTTTTAAATAAGTATTCAATCACATGTTCTTAACCATTAAACCCATCCAAATGTAAACACCATGAAAAAAGAAATAATAATTAAACTCTTTAATCTTCAACTATCAATACATTTTATAACCTAGGGACACCAACTCTTCACATGACTAGTGTTTTTTTGTGCACAAAGGATTTCAAATCTGCGATCTTCAGGGAAGTGCTTTAACAAAACCCCCTTATCACAAATTATTTTACATTTCCTATATGGGATTGATTTTCTTAACAACTCTATTCAAATTAAATTTTAATGATATATTAATTAACTATGATCATGCTAGTTTAATATGGTTTAATTAAAAGAGTAAATGTCTTTGTATTGATATGGTGCCTATAAGTTATTAGATCTATATGGGTTTGAGTTTCTTAACAACTCTATTGAGGTTTAATTTTAATGACATATTTATTAACTATGGTCATGTTAGTTTAATCTAGCTTAATCTAGTTTGATTGAAAGAGTAAATGTCTTGAGGTATTTTGGTTTTGGGTTGAGTTATGAGATTTTGAGATATATAACTTATAAAACATTGTATATAGTTTAAAAGATATAATTAGAGTGAATTTATTAAGTTATATTTTAATTCAATATGATCGATTTTTAAAATATATCTATATATATATATATATATATATATATATATATATATATATTATGAGCTTCACAAAGGGACTTGCCAAAAACATGTCTCCTTGCTAGCCCAAGTGATGGTCACCTACACTGGCCAGTTTCATTAAATTAAACTTTGATGGGGCATATAAAGGGAATCCAAGACTAGTTGGCTTTGGCAGGGCCTTGAAAAACTCTTCAAGGTCCTTATTATATATATATGCAAGATCCCTAGGCCAAAACTCCAACAATGCAGTGAAAATTTGGGGCCTCCTCAATGGGCTGAAGATAGCAAGGGAGAGGGGTTTTCGTTAGCTCATTATTGAAGGAGACTCCTAGTTAATTATCAACTTGACTGCAAAAGTTTCCCAGGGCTAATCGGTTCAGAAACTATGTCTAAGTTGGTGAGTCTCACATTTTCTAGCCTACCACCCTTCTCTAATGCCCCCCCACCCCCCCTACAACCAATGATGTCAGGAGAACGACTAACAAAGTGGCAGACTATGTGGACGATATACGAGTTGCATTAGATACGAAGGACCTCAATGAGTATTGGACTCTTGACAATAGAAACCAAATTCACAAGGAACATCATATGTTGGCATTGGAATATTTAGAACACCTAGATTCATGTGTCTAAATGGTAATGGGGTCATACACAAGAAGGTAGATAGGTGGGGCATTAAAGCACATGTATGCATGAACAAACATTGGTTTGGGGTCGAACAATTGTTACTCCCATGCATGCATTTTCATTAAGAAGGATAGATGGCTCAACCACCGGGTAGTATATGGCATTAACTAAGTGTAAGAATCAATCCCATGTATGTTAATAAATATGATCTTTTTTGATGGGGTACATAGTATATCTAAAATTATATCTCAATAATGGTATTTTGGGACTTATGGTTCAAGGGCTTCAAGCCACTTTTCTACTACAACAAGGGATGGTTTCCCATAGGGCATCTATGGATGTTTTCACTATGAGCTATCTATAATTTTTTAATATTTTAATATAGTGAAGAACTTTTAAAAAAACTATAATAAATAAAGTTAGTTTTTTGTTATTTAGTTTTTTTTCAAGATGATAAAATTTATCATAACTTAGTTGTTAACTGATAATGTGGACAATTATTATTAGCTACTATCTTTCTATCTTTAGATATAAGTCAATTCATCATTATTGTTCAATGAAAATTGTGCCACCTTAAATAGCCTACTTGTATTTTGTAAGGGCCCACACCTTTACTCATGTCAAAAAGTTCTAGATCTTGGTGGAAGTAGCATGACTAATAGATGAAATGCCTTTCTGCCGAAAATATGGAAACTTAAATAGCCAACTTGTATTTTGTAAGGGCCCAAACTTTTGCTCTTGTCAAAAAGTTCTAGATCCTGGTAGGTGTAGAATGACTAATAGATGAAATGCCTTTTTGTCGGAAATATGGCAACTTAAATAGCCTACTTGTATTTTGTAAGGGCCCAAACTTTTGCTCTTGTCAAAAAGTTCTAGATCTTGATGGGAGTAGCATGACTAATAGATGAAATGTCTTTTTCGCAGAAATATGGCAATACAATTTCTAGCTAGATTATCATTTTTTGTTGTTTAAAATACACTTTTAAATGCAAAAATAGATTAAATATTCTGAAAGCACTTAATCTTTAGAAATTAAACAACTTAGTATAATGATTTTTAAAAATATGTACCAGATTTTGAGTAAAATTGACCAAGAAAATACTATTTCATCTATTAGTTAAACTACGTGAATCTTAGTGTATTATTTTGATATTGTTAGGAAAAATAAAATTTATAAAAAAATTCGTGGATTTTGGTATATTGATTTGATATTTAAAAAAAAAAACTTGTAGAAAAATCAATCATAATAACTTACTTGTCAATAGATGAATAAACCAACTCATCCATATTATTTTAAAAAGCATACTAATGGAAATAACCCCATATACGGAAACTTTCCAGATCATTAATATTATTTAAAATAAATCATGTATTAAAAATAAACTTTTACTCTTATCACAAACTTTTACATATCCCTAAAAATATTTTTAATAAATTTTAATGACATATAGTTAACAGTCATCATCCCATATATAAAACGAAATACCACTCCATTTTCCATTAAAGTGATGGTGAAAAGGTAAGATAAAGTTGAACCGCACCAAAATTTATATAAAATACCGTTTTAAAAAGTATTTAAAAAATTCAACACCCTTTTAGTCAAAAATTTTGAGGAATATAAGTGAATTATTTCTTTCTCGGAAGCATCATTTTTTTATATAATTAAAGAAAAGATTATATAGTTACGTTTCGTTAGACGGGATGGTCTTCGGGGCGGCGGATTGCATTGCGCGGCCGATACGAGAAGCGCATCCCCCTTTCTTTGCCCCCGTTGTGGGCCACGGATTGCATTGCCCGTTGTGGGCCGAGACTATATAAACATACCCTTATTTCCCTCTCTGTACAACAGAGGGTTTTGATATTTCAGAATCTGGTGGCGACATGGCTTCTGCTGCTGTGGTGGGTTCTTTTAATTATGATTATGATCATTATGAGTACTGGTGCCATCACTGTCACGAATTTGTTGCGCGCACTGTCGTCAGAGGCGATGAAATTACATGCCCCCGCTGTGATGATGGATTCGTCGAAATAATTCGCGCAACGCGCGCTCTGTCGATACAGACTCGACTGTTCGGCGTCGGCGAACCAGAGCAAGGCGAGAGGTCGACGGTCATATGGGTTCGGCCCTCGCAGGTTTTCGGCCGCATTGTTGGTGCTAACCCTTTCTCGCCCCCGTACATTGCAGGAGGAAGGGGCGCCATGGGGGGCCATTTCATAGGACCGGGGATTGATTTACCCATCCAGCGGCTTTACACGCAGGATCGCCGCACTGGGTGCGGCACGCCGCCGGCTTCAAAAACTGCAGTCGAAGCCATGCCGGCCGTCATGGTTTCGAGTCACCATCTCCCCCTGGAATGTGCCGTCTGCAGAGATGAGGTTGAACTGGGCGAGGTGTTGCGTCAGATGCCATGTCAGCACATGTACCACTCGCGCTGTATTCTGCCGTGGCTGGAATTGCACAGCTCCTGCCCACTCTGCCGCTTCCAGATGCCCGCCGTCGGTGGCCTGGACGTCCGAACAGGGCGGCCAGAGGAGTCCACGTCGGACAGCCGAAACGGAAACAGGAGGTTTTCGCTAAGGGTTTCCCGGTCATTGCGCCGGTTATTTGGTTGTTTTAGTTGTTCAACGGGTACACGTGGACAGAGATCTTCGATTATTGAATCGTGATTACGCCACAGGGCATCCACGTCAGCGATTCTGTCGAAACGATATGTGATGAGTTTTGTACCCAATATTTGTTCTTGTTTCGCTCTATTTGTTTTCACAGCTACGAGTTCCAACGGTTTCTACTGTGGGACTCTGGAGATGAGCATGAAACTTTTATTCCCAATTTTTTGGATTATTATTATTTTATTTTAATATTTTAATATATGGAAAAAGCATTTCTCATGTGGGAAGTTGGTTAATTTGGATTTAAGCGAATCTGCCTTGATTTTTGTATGCGTTATATTCGCCCCTAGTTAAACTCTTGGATGTGCTTTTATATTTTCCACATTATCTTATATTAAATATTTTCTTGCGAAATATAAAATATTTTATTATTATTATTATTATATTTTAATTAAATTTATTTTATTAAATATAAAATTTTTATTTTTATTTTAATTACTATTTATAATACTCCTATGGTATCATAAACCAATACAGGCACATAACTACATGAATTTCTTTGTAAAATACAATTTCTTTATAATATATCAACTATAATAATATTCAATTTTAAAATTTTAAATATTTGTATTAATTGATATATAATCATAATATAATAATAATATTTTTGGGTAATTATGTTTAGATGTGTTTTATTTCAATATGAGAGATGTTGTAATGTTTTACATTTTGATTTTGGTTAAAATAAAATAAAATAGAAAAATTTAGTTCATGGTTTTTTCCATGGTATTCTTAATCGATGGTTATTTTTCATATTATTCTTAACTAATGTTTTTCCCATGGTATTCTCTAATATGACCTATTTAAAGGCTAATAATTAAACTAATCTAGATCCATCTTTAACCCTAGGGCTACTTAGAAGGATCAAATCTCAAATCTCTCTCCCATGGCTTTGTAGTTCTAGAGTTAAGACATGGGATCAAATCTCAAATCTCTCTCTCAAGGCTTAGTAGTTCTAGAGTTAAGACATGTACCTGATCCATCTCAAGGCGGCTTGGTAGTTCCAGAGTTAGAGTTAAGACAAATCTAGGCTACTTGGTAGTTCCAGAGTTAGAGTTAAGACAGATTCATCTCAAAGCTTGGTAGTTCCAGAGGTTAAGACACATCTGGCGTAATTTGTAAATCATTTTTGTTTAAATTTCAAGGCAATTGTTTTTTATATTATTGAAACCCATTCTTACCTCTTTTTTTTGAAAACATTAATCTCAAAGCTAGATCTAGGCTGGTGTAATTTGTAAATCATTTTTGTTTAAATTTCAAGGCAATTGTTTTTTATATTATTGAAACTCATTCTTACTTATTTTTTTGAAAACATTTATGTCAAAGCTAGATCTAGGCTGGTGTAATTTGTAAATCATTTTTGTTTAAATTTCAAGGCAATTTTTGTCTATATTTTTTTTTTATATTTTTAAAACTCATTCTTATTTTTTTTGAAACATTTGTTTTAGTGCTTTCTTAAGTTTGGTAATGGAATGGGAAAAAATAATTTTCCTAGGGAATTTGGAATTTTTTTTAAAATTTCAACTTTAAAGAAATGGGTTTGTAAAAACAAATTTCTTATATACTTTTTTTAATATTATTAAATTAAATATAAATATTTCTCTAGAAATGTTGGTTGCAAAGGCATTGGTATTATCATTATCGTTCTTCTTCTTTTTGCAAGGACTTTGCATTGGTATTATCATTCCTCTTCTCCTTTATGTTGATGATATCGTTCTTCTTCTTCTTGCAAGGATTTTGTTGCTTGCAAGGACTTTGCATTGAGCTCGCTAGTATTATCATTACTCTTCTCCTTTATGTTGATGATATCGTTCTTCTTGTAAGGAGCCATGATGACCTAGACAAGCAACTTAAGGCTCTTCATGTCTATTGCTCCAAGATGGGTATGACAATTAATACTGACAAGACTGAAGTCATGATCATTAAATCCAAAAAGATCACCCATGGTAGTTTCATCTATGATAACCATTGTCTTCAGCAGGTTTCTTATAAATATTTCGGTATTGACTTTCCTCATTAACTCAACTGGAATTATAGCATCGAGAAAAAAATTATTGGAGGTTGGAAAGCTTATTATGAGCTTGAAAACAATTGTAAGTCAACCGATCTTTACATTTGGAGTAAAAAACAGTTCCACTTTGAGACTCTTGTCACCCCTGTTATCTTATATGGATGTGAAGTTTGGGGGTGTAGTATATCTAAGGGGTCGTGGAAAAAGATTGAGATGATCCAAA
This sequence comes from Pinus tabuliformis, assembly GCA_031772625.1. NCBI lineage: Eukaryota > Viridiplantae > Streptophyta > Pinopsida > Pinales > Pinaceae > Pinus > Pinus tabuliformis. Next base: position 464,108,109 of record CM062814.1, read on the forward strand.
AGAATTCATAACCTATAACCTCAAGATCAAGGGAAATACTCCATATCCTATCCTCTTGATCAGAGTTGGTTTGTACCCCATTGAAATTGAAGCTATGTTTAGATATCTAATGTATAATAAGAAGCTTCACAATATGGAATCCAAGAGGCTCCCAAAAATTGGTTCTAACTTTAGTCAAAACCCCCACCTGTGCCTCAAGCACGGGTGGCATTAGGATGATCAGTCTTGGCTCAACCTTTGGGGGATTAAGGAGGAGATCATCATTGGAAGCAAGGACAATATCAACTATAATATTACCTCTAGTTTTAAGGACAAGATGTGGGATGCTAAGGAGCCAGAGGGTAAAAGGAAACTAATGTACTATAAGGAGGTGATCAACCCTATTAGTGTCAGTGTCTTCACACTGCCATCAGTGATCTAAATCTACTCTTTTGCATCTCATGGTAGGAGTCCCATACTGCTGAGTCATTCCATTAGGTCACGGATCTACTGATCGTAGGGTTTACTTCAGTTTTTCCCTCATGATAAGTACTTGCTGATCTTCTTTCATATCTTTTAGTCATGATTCATGTTCATTTTGCAGTCCATTTCATCAATTAAATAGGGTTTTTCTCTTATTAGGTCTTAGGGTTTCCTCCATGGTCAAATTCAATGATTATATGTTAATAAAGGTCAACAAGCACATGGGGAGGTCAATAATCATTGTTTAAATCATAATTCATCAGTTGAGAAGCTAAATGTAGTTCTCACCTCAAAACTTGTTTTGAGATGAAAACATAGTATTATGTTTTTTATATTTCATCACGATGTAATTTTATTGTTTCTATATGTAATATTTGTTCCCAAGCTCCTCCTAAAACTTGTGATGCTGCCATGTACCTGCCACTGAAAAATCAAATGATTCTGAGCATCAGTCCACTTGCCATGTAAAAAGAAACAAACATGAAAAACAAAGCTTTGTAAAAGACAATTAAACATTATAAAAGTGGGTTTCCATAAACAAAAAATCAAAAAGATGAAGCTATATAAAGCCATCCTCCTATTTTTCATCCCATTATGTTATTATTGAAGATCAAAGTGCCATAAGGAGATCAAGGGTCGAGTTTCAAGTGCCATTGAGCAAATACAGTGAAGTTGTTGCGTTTTTTCAAGATTTTGGCCAGCGCTGCGCTTCTGAGGAAGGTGTTGCGCTTTCAAGGTGGTGCTGCGCTTCTAGCAGCATTTCCCAGTGCAAAAATACACGGGCGCTGCGCTTACAGGTCGGCGCTCTGCTCTTGTAGGTGACGTTGTGCTTTGCCCAGCAAAGCCTCAAATCACTCCAAATCGCCAAATTCACCTCAAATCATCCAATTTTACTCTCTTGCAAGTAAGTATATCAGTCATCTCTTGTGGATTAGGGTTTTACTTGTCAAGTTTTAGTTTTTTTCACTCCCAAATTCAAAACCCTAGTTTTCCTCACTCCACTACTATTTTCCTAACTTATCCATTTTCTATTGTTCCCTAAACTCCATTCCCACATACAATTTTCCCTAAATCCCATTCCCACATATATTTTTCCCTAAATCCCATTCCCACATACAATTTCCCAAACCCTACACTTTCTCCCCTACTCACATCCCTAAACCCTGTTCACACATACCTTTTCACACTCCCTCCTCCATACACTCTGCCCATTCCATTCCTCCACCCTATTTCCACACTATTATCCACAATTATCCATATACAACCACATTGTTCAAAACCAAAGGAAAACAATGGAAAGAGATAGTGACTATGAGTATGAGGAAGAAACATTTAGCGACAACTCCTTGGAGAGAAACATACAACAAAGGAAGCCTCATAAAGGAGGAAAAATCATCAGAGAGGAGCCCACTAGTTTGATAGAGTTACAGGCTTGTTCACTTGAAGTTTCTTGTTTTAGACACTTGGCATGTTTTGAATTTTGTGAGATGGTGGAAAGATTATAGTTTCACCATAAATTGGCCAGACTATTTGTGACTCATTTGCATAACAATGAGGTGACACTTGCCAGAGTAACCTTCACTATTTCATCAGCTGTCATTTCAGAGGCCACTAGAATTCCTAATGTGGGTGAAAAAAGGTACAAGGGTCATGATCTTGATGAGCATTACTATGAGCCTTATATCAAGGCTAAATACAGAAATCTAGTGAAGAAGTTATTCCCCTTTAAATTTTTGGAAAACGGGTATGCGCCTTTGATGAGGATTATTATCAAGTACTTTACTTGTGAAGGTAGGTTCTCTTGATTGTATGCATATCATATTAGACTCCTCATGCATTTCACTAGAGTAAAGATGTTGAATCTCCCTTACTTCATGTTTAGAAACATTGAGAAAATGGCACATTGTACAGAGGAAATCATACCCCCAACAGTTGAACAACATATACCATTACTCTTTGATTAAAATCATTGTTCTACACCAGCTTAGTCTTCTTAACATTCCATGGGAGAGTTTCTTTGCTCATGAGATGTTCAAAGGTCCACAGATCCCTTTACCAGTGCATCAAGAAGGTGGGCCTTCTAACCATGGAGAAACAAGGGAAGAGGCCAAGGAAACCAAAACTGCTGAGGTGCCAGTGTATGTAACATATCAGAGAGGCATAAGGAGACCTTTTGCAACTTCTAGGCAAGTGCTTGCTCCACAAGGTGTGGAAGGGGCCTTGCCTTCGCCATCAGTTCACAGGCAAATGTTTGCTCCATAAGGTGTGGAAGGGGCTTTGCCTTCGTCATCAACAAAACAGGTACAGGTTGAGCAGTTGAGCAAAGGTAGGGAAAACGTGCAGAAGGAAGATCTTGGTGATGAGAAGGAAAGAGATTTTGATCTTATTGAGCATGAGGAGCCACAACAACACTTTACTCATCATGGAGTTGACATCATTGACTTGGAAACTTAGGATGAAGAAACTGTTAAGGACATCATCATTCAAGAGAGAGAAGCTGAAATACAATCCTTGGCGAATAAATTAGAGAGAGCCAAGTTCATCATCAGATATTTAGAGTAGGAAAAAAAACAATTGAGTGACAAGCAAGTCCTCATGGAGCTGCAAGTGATCAAAGAAAACAGGAAAAATGCCAAGGAGGCTCATATCAAGTTGACTCCTATTGAACAAGAGATTGAGAATGATAGGGAAACATGGCTTGAGAGGGTCAACATACATCTCAAAGGGCCGATTGAGAGGGCCAAGAGGGATAAGAAGATGCTTCGCCACATGGCCTACCATTACATGACCCACAACAAAATTTTTAACATGAGGATCAAGAAGCTTAAAGCTAGGTTGAGGAAGGATTTAAAAATAAAAAAGGAGCAAGATAAGTTGAAAATGTTAGTTGAAGCCTCATTAGCCCATCAAAGCAGCTGATGGTGGTGTCCCATGCCAAATCTTGGCAAGTTTTGAAGAATTTTTTGTTTTTTTCAAATTTTGAAATTTTCAACACAGGAAACTGGCCGGTGGCGTTGCGCTTTTCCCTGGAGCATCAGATCAACAAAAGACTTGCATATTTAGATTCAGAAGGATGAGAACATGCACCCTAGAAATTTTCAAAAGTTTTGAAGCAAATCTGGGTCACCTGAAATTGCATCTTTCAGGTGAAATTGCGAACCTTTCTACTTCCATTTCCTATGTTGTACCTTCCTCAAAGTATAATTTCTTAAATTGACCAAAGGATGCCTCTTTAACTCTAACATAAGAAGACATTTCTTCCCCATTGATAGAAGCATATTTAACATTAATTTTCCAAAGCCTCACCCTCACTTTCTTATGGAAAAAATTAGTATCTTTATGTCTTGCAAGATTCTTGAATTCAATCTCCAAATCTCTTCTTCAACCTTTAAAATAGATTGAGAAATGGGAAAGTACTCTTTTCTTCTTGATAAAATTTCTAAGTGGCGGGTTCTTGTTCCATTCTATGATGCATTTCTTCCAATTTACTTTTATGAACAAAGACCTCCTTTTTCCTAGCTGGATGCCTCTCTTTGACCTAATTTTTAAAGGATACTTTTGTTTCCTTTATCTTATATTCCCAAATATATATTGGGGAGCCAATGATCCATGTTCCCCATGCCTTTGTAAAAACATGAAAACATCCTTCATTAGAGAGCCACCAAGGATTAAATTTGAAAGGAAGAGGATCGTAGTCCACCAGTTGATGCAATTCTATGAATATGGGTTTATGATCAAAACTACCCCATGCTATTTCTTGAGAAGAGAAATAAAATTGATACTCTGAGAAGAACATTGCTTACAATAAATATGTTTATCCCAACCATTATATTGTGAGGGCCTATGTACCTATTTTTCCAAGTGGATTTATTTTTAGAGAGTTATTGACAATCATGTCCAACAATGCTCTAAAGTTTTCCATGTGCTCTCTAGAGGGATCATGTGCCAGTGAATCCCCTCTCTCCTCCTAGGCTATACTGTAGTATTAAAGTCCCCTCCACATGAATTTTTTGAGAAAAAAATGAGCACCATAAATTGTACAAAGACTTCCAACAAAACATTTTTTCTTGGTATGAAACTAGCATGTATACATTAAGTACACAACATTGCTTCTGTGTAGGCAAATGCAAGAAACCAGTTGTTATCCAATGTTAATATTTTCGCTCCTAAAGCATATGAAATATAAGTGGATCAAAGGATGACTAAACCTCCAAAGGCCCCCTTTGAACCTCCTTCCAAGGTACCATAACCTCTCCAAACACTTCTACTCTTTTTCAATATTACATCTTGACACCACCTTCTCTCTTAGGAAAGGATGATAACAATTTTTTCATCTCTGATTAAGCTTATAAATTCTAAAATATGTTTTCTTTTCATTTCCTAATCCCCTATACTGTTAGGAGACCACCTTCATCACTTTCTTAAGGATTTGATGCTACCCGCTTTAGTGAGGATCACTCTGCTTTGCTTCCTTAATGCTCTTATTCCTTTGTACAATGATGTTTGAATAGTTAGTTGTATCCCAAAATATTTTCCTCATGAGATTCTTTAATCTAGAGATCTATATTAGCTTTTCCACCTACTCTCTTGAAAGCTTGGTTGTTTTCAACTTTTCATTCAATCTCCCCATTGGACTTCTCATCTACCAGTGAGGGGACACTTTGGAGATTTCTGGGATATTTTGGAGAAAGGAATACCTCCTTGTCCTCCTTATTTTTTACTTTCTCCTTCTCTAGCTTTTGCATAGGAATACCTCCTAGAGGTGGCATTCTAACCTCTTCTTCCTGCTCTTCTTTATTCTTCTCTTTCTCTAAAGGATCTACCAATTTTACATCTCCCTCTTCAAGATATTTTAGGTCTTTTATCACATCAAAATGGCTATTTGTAGATCCTTTATGATGGATTTTTGGATCAAATGAGGGGTGCTCTTTGGAGGGATTCTAGGGAGGGGAAACCAGTTTGGCCCCCCATATTTGGATCTAGGACATTCTAAGGATTTTTCTACTATTAGGGCCTCTTCATCTTTTGAGTTGTTTCTAGTACTCCCCTTCTTGTTGACTTTTTTAATCCTTAGCTTTGGAGAAATTTCCAGTGAAATTCCCATGTTGATGACATAACTTAAATTTAAAGGGAAGTCGATCATAGCCTACGAAGTAGATGAAGGACCAATTGTCTAATGATAGTTGAATCACCTCTAAAAGGTGTTTCTATAAATCAATCGCCACAAATATTTAGGTGCAGGAAAGAACAACAACTTTTGGCTCTTGTTAATCTATGTATTTTCCCATGGCATTCTCAATATCTTAAAAGCTTCCTCATTCCATCAATGAAGAGGAAAATGGGGGAGTTTAACCCAAACTAGTGCCATTGAGGGGATTCCAATTTCTGGGTTAATTTATGAACTCCAACGATCTAGATAGAGCATATAAGCCTCGAAGAAATAAAACCCACTTTTGAATATCAAATCCATATCAGCCTTTTCCTCAAAGTAAAAGGTAAAAAACCCTTTCCCACAAAATGAAATTGTCTCCTTTCCCTTTATTAGAGGTCTCCATTTTTTATCAATCAAAATGTTTTAAGGATTTTAGTGAGGGCCAAATCCATGTGAACTATCCTATCATGCTCCAATATGCTAAATGTGAGTTCATTGAATGCAACTAGATACCATTAATAGCTACTTTATGAATATCATCATTTTTTTCACAAACCTAGTGGTTTACAGATTTAGAGCTCTAGGTCGAATGGAAATTAGCATGTTAAATGCATCTATGTCTATATTTGGGGGAGGTGAGTGAGTGGTCAGGCCCCAAGTGCCTGACACCGTTAGAACACCCACAATAGATTAGCTAGGGTTTTGAGAATAGATTCAAAACACACCTTTAAATAAGTATTCAATCACATGTTCTTAACCATTAAACCCATCCAAAAGTAAACACCATGAAAAAAGAAATAATAATTAAACTCTTTAATCTTTACTTTATTACACTCTGCGCATTCCATTCCTCCACCCTATTTCCACACTGTTATCCACAATTATCCATATACAACCACATTGTTCAAAACCAGAGGAAAACAATGGAAAGAGATAGTGATTATGAGTATGAGGAAGAGACATTTAGTGACAACTCCAGGGAGAGAAACATACAACAAAGGAAGCCTCATAAAGGAGGAAAAATCATTAGAGAGGAGCCCACTAGTTTGACAGAGTTACAGGCTTGTTCACTTGCAGTTTCTTGTTTTAGACACTTGGCATGTTTTGAATTTTGTGAGATGGTGGAAAGAGTACAGTTTCACCATGAGTTGGCCAGACTATTTGTGACTCATTTGCATAACAATGAGGTGACACTTGCTGGAGTAACCTTCACAATTTCATCAACTGTCATTTCAGAGGCCACTAGAATTCCTAATGTGGGTGAAAAATGGTACAAGGGTCATGATCTTGATGAGGATTACTATGAGCCTTATATCAAGGCTAAATACAGAAATCAAGTGAAGAAGTTATTCCCCTTTAAGTTTTTGGAAAACAGGTATGTGCCTTTGATGAGGATTATTATCAAGTACTTTACTTATGAAGGTAGGTTCTCCCAGTTGTATGCCTATCATATTAGACTCCTCATGCATTTCACTAGAGTAAAGATGTTGAATCTCCCTTACTTCATGTTTAGAAATATTGAGAAAATGGCACATATTGTACAGAGGAAATCATACCCCCGGTAGTTGAACAACATATACCATTACTCTTTGATTAAAATCATTGTTCTACACCAACTTAGCCTTCTTAACATTCCATGGGAGAGTTTCATTGCTCATGAGATGTTCAAAGGTCCACAGATCCCTTTACCAGTGCATCAAGAAGAAGGTGGGCCTTCTAACCATGGAGAAACAAGGGAAGAGGCCAAGGAAACCAAAACTGCTGAGGTGCTAGTGTATGTAACATATCAGAGAGGCACGAGGAGACTTTTTGCAACTGCTAGGCAAGTGCTTGCTCCACAAGGTGTAGAAGGGGCCTTGCCTTCGTCATCAGTTCATAGGCAAATGTTTGCTCCACAAGGTGTGGAAGGGGCTTTGCCTTCATCATCAGCAAAACAGGTACAGGTTGAGAAGTTGAGCAAAGGCAAGGAAAAAGTGTAGGAGGAAGATCTTGGTGATGAGCAGGAAAGAGATTTTGATCTTATTGAGCATGAGGAGCCACAACAACACTTTACTCATCATGGAGTTGACATCATTGACTTGGAAGCTCAAGATGAAGAAACTATCAAGGACATCATCATTCAAGAGAGAGAAGTTGAAATACAATCCTTGGCGGATAACTTAGAGAGAGCCAAGTTCATCATCAAATATTTAGAGTAGGAAAACAAACAATTGAGTGACAAGCGAGTCCTCATGGAGCTGCAAGTGATCAAAGAAAACAGGTAAAAGGCCAAAGAGGCTCATATCAAGTTGACTCCTATTGAGCAAGAGATTGAGAATGATAGGGAAACATGGATTTAGAGGGTCAACATACATCTCAAAGGGCTGATTGAGAAGGCCAACAGGGATAAGAAGATGCTTCGCCACATGGCCTACCATTACATGACCCGCAACAAAATCTGTAACATGAGGATCAAGAAGCTTAAAGCTAGGTTGAGGAAGGATTTAAAAAGAAAAAAGGAGCAAGATAAGTTGAAAATGTTAGCTGAAACCTCACTATCCCATCAAAGCAGCTGATGGTGGTGTCCCATGCCAAATCTAGGCAAGTTTTGAAGATATTTTTGTTTTTTGCAAATTTTGAAATTTTCAACACAAGAAACTAGCCTAGGTGGCACTGCGCTTTTCCTTGGAGCATCAGATGAACAAAATGATTGCATATTTAGATTTATAAGGATGAGAACATGTACCCTGGAAATTTTCAAAAGTTTTGAAGCAAATCTGGGTCACCAAAAGGTCCAAAAACTACCAAAAAATGACCTTTCTGCCTCATTTTGGACACACAAAAGCAGTCTTGGGAGATTCAAGTTTTGAGGGGGAAAATGACCTCCAAATTCAAAAATTCAAGTTGTTCCAGAAACTAGACTTGAAGACCTTTCCAATGAGCTATCTTGGGATCAATTTGGTTAAGGGGAAGGCCTCCAAAAGCAGGTGGAAAGTGGCGCTGCGCTTTTGACCAATTTGTCCAGAAATCCAAAATTTCGCTTGTTTTCACTATGGATTCACTTTTTTTCTCCTCATGGTTGTTTTTATGATGTAATTTATGACATGGTTTGTAATTATGATGGTAAAATAGTTTTAGAGGGTAGATTCATTAGTTAGAGGTGGTTTTGAGGCTAATGAATCAGTTTCCATGCTTATAGAGGCAAGTAGTTTCACTGCCTATATTCCTGGTCCATGTTTGGAAATGGTTGTAACAGCCCCTCTTCTCATGGGTTCAACCCCTGATAGTCAAGATGAGTGGTTTGGTTGTCTATATTATGTATTTTCTTCCTCATTTGCAAGGGTTAGATACACTTGGATGCTCTAAATAATATTGTACATCATTTGTAAGTAGTTTGGCAAGGAAATTAATAGGAGTTACAACTATTTTTATGGCATACTTGTGGTATGGTGTTTTTGCATAGTTTCTTATACTGTTTTTAGTTTTTCACATGTTTTATGTATTCCACAATCTAATTCATTGCTTCTAGCTAAATGATATCAAGATAGATAGGTAGAATTCATTGTTTATAGTGCTCTTCCTTGGGAAGCCATTCAGTATTATATGTTTTCTACTATTTGAGAATGATACATGATCTTTACATGCCCTCCTCAGCTCCTTACCAGTCTTAGACCTCTCACCTCACTCAATTTCAAGTGTAAAATCCTATACTTACCTTGCCCCATAGAACACCCTGTACTCTAGCCTAATTTCCCAGACCCAAATTGACTAGCTCCATCTGATCCAGTATAAAAGCCAACAAATTCAATCAAAATCCCCGAGCTACTATACCTAGCCTAAAATCCCATATGATCCAGTCACTTGGACTGAGATCTATAAAGGAGAGAGCCCTCTCCCGACCTGGTAGGGCTAACTACCAGGTTAAGCTTGGTTTGTGGTTATATTAGGATTGCCACCCTTCAGCCTGAGGTCAATCTAGGCTCTAACATAGTGGCGACCATACTGGGGAAGAAAATCTCATTATACCCCAATAATACTAAAAATTTTTGAACTTTGGATGATAAGTTTATAGTTCATTAGGCTGAAAAGTGGGAAGTTGTAAAGTAATATAAAAATCTTGAGAACTCTGAACACACCAGCTTCAAGAAGATACACGAGGTCCAATCCTGATCTGGATCCTCCTCCCGTATTTGAAAATCCTAATCTCATTCCACGGATACTCAGACAAGAAAGTTCACCAAGTCCTAGACCTGTTTTTAGATCTCATTCATGCCCTGTTGAGTGGTTGTTCCTTGAAGATCTCCCTTTTGACGAGTATTTTGGTCTCTCTCTATTTAGAACCACATCGGATAGTGAATTGCTGGACATAGTCCTGGATCCAGAATTCACCAGAGAACTTAAAATCTAACGAGCCAACTTGTTAAGTAATCAAAAGCTTTTGAATTCCCCTCAGTCATCCCTCACCACTAATAGACTCCCTAAACTCTCTGAAACAACCTCAACATCTTTTAGCTCACCATAATTTCCCCTACTTCTAAAAATCATCCCTCATTAGCCTATAACTACCCCTCAAATACCCATCACCTCTGTTACATCAACTTCCCTTGTTGTCCCAAATCCTCCAGTTACCTAAACACCAGTTTCAAATCCACCTCGATTCATGGTTGCCAGATATGCACCCCTCATTCTACCTCAGAATCTGGATGATATGCCTGTTGATTACAAAAGGAAGATACCTCTTTTCGATGCCACTCAAAGTATTACAACGCAACAACATGTTGATAGGATGAATGACTTATTTGACCTTCATGAGGTAGATGCTAAAAATGTGTCCATGAGATTATTTGTACAGAGTTTTGGAGGCGAGGTTCGAAAGTGGTTTAGAGTATTACCAATGGCCTCTATCAGTACTTTACCAGTTATGCATAGACAATTCCTAGACCAGTGGGAGGTAAAGAAGAACCCGCTCCAAATTCTATCTGAGTATGAAAATATCAAAAGGAATGTGGGTGAAAGTGTGCAAGATTGCTGTGTAAGATTCAATGCAGTTTATAATGCTATTCCAGCTAACATTAAACCACAGATGGGGTTAGCCTTGACCAAATTTCTAGACGGTTTCAATGCTAATATGGAATATCAGTTGTGAGAAAGAGATCCTACCACACTTGAAGATATGCAGAAGAACACTGTGAGTGTAGAAGAAAATCTGCTGGCCAAAAGAGCAAGGATGAAAACTGAAAAAGAAGGTGACTATAAAGGAAGAAGCATCTTCCTCAGATGTTAAGGAAGATAATCTACTTTGGAAAATTGAGAAGATGTTTGATCGGTTGACAGTTGCAGATAAGCCTGAAACAACAATCAAGAATCCAAACTTCAGAGGACAACAATAGCCCCAATTTAGGATTAAACAAAGGGAGCAAAAGGCATAAGATCAGTCATCACAACAGCAGCAGGTTAGAACTCCTTTGCAGCAAAACTATGTGCATGGAATAGAGGATGAAGATGATGATGATCCAGTGGTTGAAGCAAATCATTTCTTTACTATTGATGGTTTGCCCATTTTTCTCACGGAAGATGAAGAATATTCGAAGGTCCCAGATGCCCAAAGGGATGAAGACTACATACTAGCAAATGAGGCAGTTTTTGAGGATGAGTCGGATGATTATCAGCGAGGATATATGAATGCATTGATAGCACAATAGAAGCAATATTCATTGACAAGTAGGGTGTTATGAAACCAGCTCAAGAAAAGATAGAAAAGATAGATCAACGCCTTAGAATTCAGCCTCTTCGAGGGGGCAACCTCCTTTACATTACATAAATGAACAATTCTTGGATGATACAAATGACAAAACCTCCTTTCTATATATAGGAGTCTAAGGAGTCACAATATAATCCAGCCGACCTAACAATAATAATATAAAGCCACAAAAATAACAATAGAGGGATTCTATGGGGCACAGAAATAACAATATGGGGTAATAGGGGCACAACAATATAAATAAGGGGTATAACTACAATAGTAATGGGGTAATCACTAGTATTATAGGGACCCAACATGCCCCTCTCCTTCAAAAAAGTGTTGTCCTCAACGCTTGAGTAGTTCTGGATACTTCTGCATAAAATTCTCATCCTCCCATGTGGAATCTTCAGCGGATAAGTTCTTCCACTTGATAAGATACTCTGAAATTGATCGATTTCGTAGCTGTCGAGTTCTTGTTTCTGTGACTGCTTCCGGTTCCAATATAATTTTTCCTTCCTCGTCAAGTTCTGGCAATATTGTTTGAACTGGGAGCTTGTCGCCTATAACCTTCTTTAAACATGAAACATGGAAAACTGGGTGCAATCGAGAAGCTGCAGGAAGCTCCAATTTGTATGCCATAGTACCAATCTTTTGCAACACCTTGTACGGACCATAATACTTTGGTGATAATTTATTATCCTTCTTAGCTTGCTTTAGGGACATTTGCTTATATGGTTGTAGCCGTAGGAATACCCAATCACCTACATCAAAACTTCTTTCACTGCGATGTTGATCTGCCTGTTGTTTCATTCTATTTTGTGCCAACACGAGGTTATCCTTTAAGAGTTGGAGGACTTGTTGTTGATGTTCGATGTGATGTTCCACTGCCTGAACCTTAGAATTTTCTCTTAAATATGATGTGATGGATGGTGGTTGATACCCATAAAGTGCCATAAATGGGGTCATTTTTGTTGCTGTATGGAAGGAAGTGTTATACCACCATTCAGCCAGAGGCAACCATTTGACCCATTGTGTCTGTTTATCAGATACAAAGCAACGAAGATATCCTTCCAAACATTTGTTTACTATCTCAGTTTGCCCATCAGATTGAGGATGATAAGATGAGCTATGAGCTAACTGAGTACCAAGACAAGAAAATAATTCTGTCCAAAAATTTCCAGTGAAAATGGGATCTCTGTCACTTACAATAATCTTTGGGTTTCCATGTAGCTTTTGAACTGTTTCCATAAATGCAGTAGAAACTGTACTGGCTTTAAATGGATGTGATAATGCACAAAAGTGTGCATACTTGGTAAGTCTGTCAACTACCACCATGATGACACTCTTTCCCTCAGACTTGGGTAAACCTGTGATAAAATCCATTGAAACCTCCTCCCAACGTTGGCTTGGAATGGATAAAGGTTGTAATAGACCCGGTGTCTTAATTGTTTCAACTTTATTTTGTTGGCAAACCAAACATTCCGCCACAAACTTTTGAATATCTGATTTAAGGCCATCCCAAAAAAATTCCTTCTTAACCCTGTGGTAAGTTTTTAAAAATCCTGAGTGCCCTCCTAAGGGAGAAGTGTGCAATTCCATAAGAATCTTTTGTTTTAGCTGGGAATTCTTACAGAGGTATAAGCGATCTTTGTACCATAACGAATCATTTTTCCAGCTAAATGTATCAGAAGTACTGGAATCTTGTTGTAGCTTTCGAATAAGTGCCCACACTTCTTCGTCATTCTTCCATTCCTCCCTTGCTTCGTTTATCCAATCTGGTTGGATAATAGAAATGGCACACAACAATGCTTCCACATCCTCATCCTTTCTTGAGAGTGCATCTGCCACCACATTTTGCTTCCCTTTTTTGTAGATGATTTCAAAGTCATAACCCAACATCTTTGTGACCCACTTTTGTTGCTCTTCAGAGGATAATCTTTGTTCTAAAAAGTATTTAAGGCTATCATGATCCGTTTTTACCTTGAAGTGTCTTCCCATTAGGTAGGGTCGCCATTTCTTAAGTGCATGGAGTATTGCCAACATTTCCTTCTCATAAATAGCTTTGCTTAAAAACTTTCCCTTGATTGGACGACTTTCAAAAGCAATGGGTCTTTCATCTTGCATTAGAACAACACCAATTCCATTTCCTGAAGCATCACATTCCACAATAAAGGTTTTTGTGAAGTCCGGTGTAGCTAAGACCGGTGCTTGGCACATTGCCTCTTTAAGATGTTCAAAGGCCTTTGTTGCTTCCGGAGTCCATGAAAATGAATCTTTCTTCAATAATGTTGTTAGAGGTGCTGCTATTCTCCCATAATTCTTAACAAACTTGCGATAATACCCTGTCAACCCAAGAAATCCTCGCAGATGCTTTATGGATGTGGGGATTTTCCATTCCTTAATGGCTTTAATTTTGCTAGGGTCTACCTTAACTCCTTCATGAGATACAATATGACCCAAATATTCCACCTCCTGGACTCCAAAGAAACATTTGGATCTTTTTGCATATAATTGTTTCTCCTCCAATAGTTGTAGCACCTTGTCAACATGTTCAACATGATCCTTCCAAGACTTGTTGTAGATTAGTATATCATCAAAAAATACTAACACAAATTTTCTAAGGAATGGTTTGAAAATTGAATTCATCAAACCTTGAAATGTTGAAGGTGCATTGGTAAGGCCAAAAGGCATGACCAAAAATTCATAATGACCCTCATGAGTTCTAAATGCCGTTTTCGGAATGTCTTCAATCTTCATTCTGATTTGATGATATCCCGAACGAAGATCCAACTTGGTGAAGTAAATTGATCCATGCAATTCATCCAGTAATTCATCAATGACAGGAATGGGGAACTTATCTTTAATAGTGAGCTTGTTGAGCTCCCTATAATCTGGACACATGCGCCATGATCCATCCTTCTTGTGCACCAATACTACTGGAGCTGAGAAAGAACTTTGACTCGGTTGAATTATACCAGCCTCTAGCATTTCTGCAACCATACGTTCAATTTCACTTTTTTGGACATAGGGATATCTGTACGGCCTGATGTTTGGAGGAACACTTCCTGGAATCAGATGAATAGCATGATCATGATCACGCATAGGTGGGAGACCTTTGGGAGTCTCAAATACCTTGGAATGATTGTCCAGGACTTTTTGGAGATCTGGAGAAATAGATGATTCCAATGTGGAAACATCTAGCGAACATAATTGTGCAATTACACCTCTTTGCTCCTTTTTTAGAAGCTTTGTCATGCCATTAGAGCTGATTATCTTTCCTGGTTTCCCTGCAATACCCCTTAATTCAACTTCCTTTCCTTCCACAGAAAATTTCATGAAAAGTTCTTGAAAATTAAAAGCTATTGTACCCAAGGATTGTAGCCATTGGACTCCTAGTACAACATCAGCACCTCCCATTGGAATGGAAAGCATTGGGCTAGTCAATACATATTCTCCCATGGATAGCTTGATATTATGGCACTTTCCAGAAAATTTATTGTTCCTCCATTTGCAATCATCACTTGACACTCTGGTGCTGGATATAGGAAGCAATTCAATTCTTTTGCTACCCTACAATGAATAAAATTGTGGGTGCTTCCTGAATCAATCAACACTATTACCTTTTTCTTCTTGATTTGTCCTTCTATCTTGATGGTTTGAGGAGTGGTAATTCCCGCCAATGCATTACAAGATATGGTCGGATTTATTTGTTCTTCATCTAGGCTTTGTTCCTGGAATATATCCTCTTCTTTTGACCTTTCTTGCTCCTTTTCTTCTTCCTCTTCACAATCTATGTAGAATAATTTCTTCTCAGCACACTTATGACCTTTTGTGTATTTGCTATCACAATTGTAACAAAGCCCTTTTGCTCTTTTTTCTTCCAATTGTTGTGGTGTCAACCTTGTAGGTTGTGGAAGACTATGGGCAACAACACTTCCGTCTTTATAGTTGTGAATGGTATGCTTCCTAGTTGCCATAATTTTGCTTTCCATTTTTCTTGCTAACCTGAATGCCTTCTCTAATGAATCAGGTTCCCAAAGGCGCACATCATGTTGGATATTATCCTTTAAAGACCCTATGAACACATCAATCCTATGCTCCTCTGGAATATCTTTTACCCTTATGTTCAATTTTTGGAACTCCTCAATGTGCTCCATTATTGAACCCTTTTGTTTGAGACTTATCAATTGGCTAAAAAAAGTGTTGCTTTTTGTATCCTCATAATGTGCTATCAATTCTTCCGTAAAAATTGCCCAAGTGATAAATTGTTTACGAGAACAAAGCCATTGATACCATACAAACTGATTTGGTTCCAAATATAAAGTTGCCATACGTACCTTTTGTGTGTTTTGCACATTATTGAGATCGAAGAATTGCTCCATCTGTAATATCCATGTGGCGGGATCCTTGCCATCAAACTTCCTCATATCGATTTTTGGAACATGGTGAGTCTTCGATCCAACATTAGAGTCTATGGAATCATGATTAACATTTCTTTTGTTCTCATCATGAGTTTCCTTTAGTACTCTTTCACCATTAGTGACTATTTCTTGTAGCAACTTATCCATCTTATCATCCATGCCATCAATTTTAGCGTCCATGCCATTCACCTTAGCTTTCATGCCATCCATCTTAGCTTCTACACCTTTCTTTAAACCATCCATCTTAGCTTCTACATCTTTCCTTAAACCATCCATTTTAGATTCTGTTGCTTTTTGTGCAAGTGACACTTGTTGCACTTGTTCTTGTAATTTTGATATATCATGTAGCATTTCTTCCTCTTCTTCATGAGTCATGCTAGAGCTTTCAGGTTCCTTACTAGGTGTTTGCATTTTCTTTCCTCAGGGCATCAGTTACCGATAATAATGCTCTACTATGCCCTTTGAATTCCTTCAAAATAAATTTTCAAACCAAGCTTAAGCAAAAATTAAAGAAAATCTACACACCTTTTTTCACTTTGTAGGAGCTCGATATTGCCTCTGATGTATCTCTGTACTTTCTGATCATCTAGTTCTGAATTTGTGACCTGTAGTAGCCCTCTGTGTCCTCTTTCCAATGCCACAAGTCTGACCCAAATTGGATTCTCCAAGGAAGAGTTATGCGAAATCTCCCACAGTGACTTGATTATAGACTAGTTCAGTAGAGAGAACTTGTACGACATGCCACGTGTCACTGTTTCAACCTTTGACTCTAAAAAATATATAAAAGAAAACTACAGTCCGTCCTCTTTCTGTACCTTCTTACGAAATTTCAATCCGATTCTCAGAAAGAAAGTTATGACGATTTTCCCCAGGTCACCTGTTTTGAATGTAATTCAGGAGTCTGCAAAAAGACCAACTTCCTCAGATCATATCTCCGAAAATATCGTGCGAAAAACTCTGAAATTTGGACCCAAGGTTCAGCGCGATTTCTTCTCAAATGGGTTTTTTTTTGCGACTTCTGAAACATCACAGAAAAAAAGTTATAGCGAAAATGCCACGATGACCTGTTTGGAGCAGCGAAACCCTAGAATCCAAAGCTCTGATACCAAATGTTATGAAACCAGCTCAAGAAAAGATAGAAAAGATAGATCAACGCCTTAGAATTTAGCCTCTTCGAGGGGAAACCTCCTTTACATTACATAAATGAACAATTCTTGGATGATACAAATGACAAAACCTCCTTTCTATATATAGGAGTCTAAGGAGTCACAATATAATCCAGCCGACCTAACAATAATAATATAAAGCCACAAAAATAATAATAGAGGGATTCTAAGGGGCACAGAAATAACAATATGTGGGTAATAGGGGCACAACAATATAAATAAGGGGTATAACTACAATAGTAATGGGGTAATCACTAGTATTATAGGAACCCAGCATCTTCCTCAGATGTTAAGGAAGATAATCTACTTTGGAAAATTGAGAAGATGTTTGATCGGTTGACAGTTGCACATAAGCCTGAAACAATAATCAAGAATCCAAACTTCAGAGGACAACAATAGCCCCAATTTAGGATTAAACAAAGGGATCAAAAGGCATAAGATCAGTCATCACAACAGCAGCAGGTCAGAACTCCTTTGCAGCAAAACTATGTGCATGGAATAGAGGATGAAGATGATGATGATCCAGTGGTTGAAGCAAATCATTTCTTTACTATTGATGGTTTGCCCATTTTTCTCACGGAAGATGAAGAATATTCGGAGGTCCCAGATGCCCAAAGGGATGAAGACTACATACTAGCAAATGAGGCAGTTTTTGAGGATGAGTCGGATGATTATCAGCGAGGATATATGAATGCATTGATAGCACAATAGAAGCAATATTCATTGAGAAGTAGGGATGTACCATTCAGTCCAATTTAAAAGAGAAAGGAAGCGCAACCCAAAAATGACTCCTCAAACATTCAGAAGAAAGGGAAAGAGCCTACTGATCTGACTTCCAACAAAGGACCATCCGCAAATAGCATTGCAAACAAGAAGAACAATCAACAAAGTGTAGCAAAAGAAAGATTCGAAAAGAAGGACCTTCCAGTCAAAGAGGTAGATAAAGTTTCCACTTTTAGTTTAGAAAATGAGATTGCTAAATTAAAAGTTTCAATTCCTTCGACTGAGTTGATTAAGAACAACAACTATAAACACCAGGCGTCCAAAATTTTGCATATAGATCCTTTATCTGATATGGTCAATGTAGAAGATGATCACCCTAAGCTCATTTTTGGCCCTGCCTTAGAAAGTCAGTATGAGGATAGTGAAGTTCCTCCATTTTATATAAGCCTTAGACTACATGAGTATGTCCTCCATAATGCCATGTTTGATTCCAAAGCTTCCCATAATTTGATGCCAAAATCCATTATGGAGAAACTGGGCCTTGACATTACTTGAAAATATCATGACCTGTACTCTTTTGACTCCGGTAGGGTCCGTTGTATTGGTCTTATCAAAGACTTGGTGGTATCTTTAGACCAAATCCCAGCCAAGAATGTTTTGATGGATGTGGTTGTTGCTGACATTCCACCATGGTTTGGTATGCTTCTATCCAAATCATGGAGTGCAAACCTTAAAGGGACTTTACAACTAGATTTCTCCTATGCTACCATTCCTGTGTTTGGCCAATTGAGAAAACTATACAGGGGGGAAGAAAATGAAATACATGATTACAAGCAAGGAGAAACCACTTAATCATCCAATTAATGTTATACATACAGATTTAGAGTCATTTGTACTATATTCAGATAGTGGTTTGAATGATGTTGATAGTCAATTAGTTGAAGTAGAAGATGTTCCAGAGATTTCAGAAAATTTTAGAGTAGCCCTTGATCAAGAAAGATAAAAAATTGCAAGTACTTCTGAGTAGTCTACATACCAGCAGCAAAAAGACAGTGAACATAAAAAAATGAAGAGATCAGTCAAAGTAAGAAAGAGAAAGAAATGGAATTTTAGCATTTAGAAGAAGAGGCGGGTCTTTGGAGCATGGATTTTGATGGAGCCATGGTTAAGGACGATGTCGGCATAGGGATTTGGATTCACAGCCCTGCTTTCCAGCCAAATAAATTTCCCACTAATGTTAGAATATGTTCATATAAATTGGCCTTTGATTGTTCTAACAATGAAGCCGAGTATGAAGCGTTGATTGCAGGCTTGAAAATTCTGAAAAAGCTAAATGCAAAAAGGATATCAGTCTATGGAGATTCAGAGCTGATAATCAAGCAAGTCAAGGGAGAATATCAAGCTAAACACCTGCAGATGAGAGCCTACAAAAATGCAATTTTAGATATCTTACGAATGTTTCTAGATTATACTTTGATAGCAGTACCTCGTGCTCAAAATGTTATTGCAGATTCACTTGCCACTGCTGCAAGTAATTTGAAGATTCCGATGAATTCCAACAACAAGTTTGAGATCCATGTCAAACACCACTGTTAAAATTGGCAACCAGGGAAAAACTTCATGTGGGTCATCTTATTCATGGCTAATAATATTTTTATTAGATTCCTCTCGTCGAGAGGTGTAGGATTGATATAAAGTCATCCGATTCCGAAAAGTATTCATGGAGATATGAATTTATTTTGATTATGGAATTATTATCAAGCCAACCTACAACTCATGTAGGCTCAGAAGCCCAACAGTCGCATCTATTCACCCACCAACGTTGTGTATAAATATAAGAGGAATTTTCCTCATTTTGACTCACTCATCTCATCACATCTCTCTCTCTCTCTACTACGCAGATATGAGTCTCTTCTCTACTGTGCTGAAATGGGTCTCTCTCTCACACATGTGAAGCCCGAAACTACTGAAACTGAAGCTGCAACTACAGAAGTAAAGATTGACTTGTGTGGCCTAGAAGATCTCCTCTTTGGAACTGCGCTATAGGTTCATCTGAATCTCCTTTGAAAGCCGCAACTTTTGGTAGTGGAATGAAGTCAATCCGACGAATGGTTTGCAAGATATCGACTACCCTAGTTTGAAGCCGGAAACTGCTGAAACTGAAGCTGCAACTGCAGAAGTAAAGATTGACTTGCGTGGCCTAGAAGATATCCTCTTTGGAACTATGCTATAGGTTCATCTGAATCTCCTTTGAAAGCCGCAACTTTTGGTGGTGGAATGAAGTCAATCCGATGAATGGTTTGCAAGATATCGACTGCCCTAGTTTGAAGCCGAAAACTGCTGAAACTGAAGCTGCAACTGCAGAAGTAAAGATTGACTTGCGTGGCCTAGAAGATCTCCTCATCTGAACTGTGCTATAGGTTCATCTGAACCTCCTCTGGAAGCCAAAACTTTTGGTGGTGGAATGAAGTCAATCCGACTGTCGGTTTGTGAGATATGGTATGCCCTAGTTTGATAATGAAGCTGCTAATGATGATGTTATTGATCTAGGGTTTGCTACTGCTGATATGAATCAGATTTATTGTACTATTTCTCTCTGCTGAATTATTGAAGATAAAAGAAGATTTGATCAAAGGGTTTCCCCACACATTGTGGGGTTTGTCCCTGGCTAGCCGCCACATCTTGTGTCTCTTGTCTTGGCTTGTTCTCTGTCGATCATTTAATGTTCTATCTGCACTTTACTTTATGTACGTGTGATTTCTAATCTTTGGAATATAATAAGGAAAAGAAGTAAACTATTATAAGCATAGAACATACCATAACTTAACATGGTATCAGAGCTGAGGTGAAGACAAAGCTCGAGCAAGAGCAAGAGCAATCATTGAAGAGAAGATTGGCAAGGCTATCCTAAAAGAACTATGGGGTCCTCAACACTCTTTCCTGCCGAAGACAAGCTCTGTGAGAAAGCTGACTATCATAGATGGAAGATGTCTATTGATCTAACCCTTGAAGATCAAGGAGTGCTGGACCATGTAAGAGGCAATATTGTTGAGCCTTCATCAAATGCATCTGCTGCTGCCTGGAACAAATGGAAAAATGGAGAAGTCAAAACAAAGAAGATCATCCGGGACTCTATCGACAAGCACTTGGTGGCCTACATCTCTGAATTGGACACCTCCAGGGAAATCTACAATAGACTGGTGAGTTTATTTAAAGTAATGATGCAAATCAAGTTTTGTTTCTTAGAAACAAGCTGAGGTAAATCAAGAAGAGTAAGGATGAAAGTATGCAAGCATACTTCTTAAGAATCACCGAGATCAAGAACGATCTCCTATCTATTGGGGAAACTATTACTGACAGAGAAATGGCACTCACAACTCTTGGAGGATTACCATACGAATGGTACGTATTCAAGACTACTCTTCTGAACTATAATGTAATTCCTGGTTTCGAGGAATTAATGGCTAGATGCATTCAAGAAGAAACAAGGGAAGAAGTGCAAGAAATGCCCATGCCTAAAGGTCCTCCTACTGCTTTTTCTTCTCATGTTAAGAAAAGAAATAATTCTGGGTCTAAATCAAAAGGAAAGGCTGGACCTAAGGGTGGAAGAAAAGGATGATGTTACATCTGCGATAAAGCAGGTCACTATGCAAGGGAGTGCCCTGATAGAAAGGACTCACACCGGGACAATGATCAAAATCCCTCTGATGGCAAATCAAAGGAATGACAAATTCAACAGCAAAGGTAAGAGGAGAGCTGGGGATCGAGGAAGAGGACAACCATTCAAGAAGGCTAGAAAGTCCAGGATGTATTAAATGCACCTGACCTCAAAAAGAACCTAGTGTCCATCTTGGCAATGGAAGACAAAGGCTACAAGGTAACCTTAAGCAATGGCAAGGTATGTATATGGAAATGCCTTTACTCTTGGGTTTAGTGTTGATTCATCATATCAGGTTGATGGAAGTCCGCTAGGTGTCATGTCTTGTGACACATCTCTTCAGTCCGAACTTTGGCATCAAAGGTTTGCCCACCTTCATTACAAAGCTCTACTTGGTGTAAAACAAATGGTGACAGGGATTCCCGAATTCCAAGTAGAGAAAGAAGGTGTATGTCCAGGATGTGTCGAAGGAAAGATCAAAAGGGGACCGTTCCCCTCAAGCCAAAGCAAGACCTCCGATGTATTACAGTTGGTTCACTCAGGCATATCTGAGGCTGGCATTAAGAGGGAGACTACTACACCACATACTCTTGAGTAGAATGGTGTGGCAGAAAGGAAGAACCGCACAATTATGGAAGCTGTCTGGGCCATGCTACATGATCAAAGTCTTCCTAAATTTCTATGGGCTGAAGCTGCAAACACTGCTGTATATGTACAAAATCGATGCCCTCATCAAGCATTGGGTTCCAAGACTCCTGAAGAAAAATTCACCGGTAAGAAACCTGATGTTTCTCATTTTAAATTTTTTGGAAGCCCTGTATACTTTCATGTGCCGAAAGAGAAAAGAAATAAATTGGGAGCATCTGGAAAGAAGGGAATTTTCGTGGGCTATGGTGAAAATACTAAAGGCTATAGAATCTATGTAGCCGGTCAAAGGGAAGTCATAATAAGTCATGATCACCTTTGACAAAGATATGGCTCTCAGCAAGGTGATCAATCTTCCAACTTTGAGGAGCTCTCAAGAAGCCGACACCAAGGAACCGAAAGAAAAGGATGATGAATCAATGCCTGATGTAGAAGAACCCATGGATCCGATTGATCCTCCTCCATATGAGCCTTCCTCTTCTAGGAAGAGGCCTTCATGGCTTAAAGGGGTTACTTGATGATGCTGAAGGACATGCTGCACCCCAAGGAACCTTTCATCAAAGTAAGAAACTTAATAGGTATCAAGGATACCTGACCATCATGAGCACGATCATACAAAATGAGCCTTCATCATTCTCAGATGCCGTCAAGCATCAAGTATGGAAGGATGCTATGACCGAAGAATATGAGTCTATCATAAAGAATGATGTTTGGGAAGTAGTTCCCAGACCCCAGGACAAGACTGTTGTTACTTCCAAATGGATTTACAAGATAAAGCATGCAGCAGATGGAAGCACGGAAAAGTATAAGGCTTGAGGTTTCTCCCAAAAGGAAGGTATAGACTATGATGAGATATTTGCACCTGTTTCCAGATATACGACCATCCGCTCAATCATAACCCTTGCCGCTTCACAAGGATGGAACCTACATCAGATGGTTGTCAAGACTGTGTTCTTGCATGGCTCGATCAAAGAAGAGGTCTACGTGGAGCAACCCGAAGGATTTGAGATTTATGATCGAAAATCTCATGTATGCAGGTTGAAGAAAGCTCTCTGTGGGCTGAAGCAAGCACCCCGAGCATGGTATGAGAGGATCGATAGCTACTTGATGAAGCTGGGATTCACTAGGAGTGAAGCTGATCCTAACCTTTACTTTAAGGTTGAAGATGACAAGCCTCTCATACTGGTGTTGTATGTGGATGACCTCTTTCTAACAGGTGCAAACCCTCTCATTCACAAATGTAAGAGGGAGATGGCTTCTGAATTTGAAACGAAGGACCAGGACTTGAAGTGTGGCAGAAGCCAAGGGAGATTTTCCTATCTCAAGGAAAATATGTGGTAAATATATTGGAAAGATTCGGTATGATGGACTACAAGCCTGTGACTACCTCGAGGATCTTAACTTTTAGAAGTTATATGGTAGTGATGTCGGACCAGACTTGGGAAATGCCTCTGAGTTTCAAAAACTCATTCGCATTGATGTTCTTGGTGAACCTCCACCCGAACATATGTTTTGCAGTTATCATTGTGAGCTCATATTTGGTTGAGCCACACTGGATTGATGCCAGGAATCTTTTGAGATGTCTTCAGGACACAATCTCTCATGGATTAAGATACACTGCCGAAGATGTGAGACTACTTGGATATACTGATGTTGATTGGGCAGGCAGTGTGATGGACCGTAAGAGCACTTCCGGGTACTGTTTCACCTTGGGATCTGCTTCGATATCCTGGATGAGCAGGAAGCAGAAGTCGGTGGCTTTGAGCACCGCCGAAGTAGGATATATTGTTGCTAGCATAACCTCATGTGAGGCAGTCTAGTTGCGAAAGCTCTTCAGTGAGCTGTTTGGATTTACATTGGATACCACTGTGATTCTCTGTAACAACCAGAGGTGGGATTCGATTATTGAGGAATCCCGTATTCGTCAATCGCTCCAGTAGATAGACATCATCTGGGATATGGTAAGTCGATGAACAAGGAAGCTCCATCACATTAAGATGATGTACAAGTTGATACACCTTGTCAAAGCCCCGAGGAAAGATCTAATCTGTGATTTTCCCAAATGACTTGGAGTCGGCAAGAAACCCTTGTACAAGGGTCCTGCATGTTGCATACATTGAGCTCTGGGAGCTCTGAGGGCTTGCGGTTCCTGCTGGAGCAACATATGACCACAGGGTGACTCACCCTCCCCTGGTGGTGCACACTGGAACAAGATGATTCGCTCTCTTGTGGGACAAGATGATTCGCTCTCTTGTGGAACAGGATGATTCGCTCTCCTGTGTGGCAGGATGATTAGTTCTCTTGTGAGGCCTGGATTGATGTGTTCTCCATGGCAGCCTGGATTGATGTGTTCTCCACGGCGATTGTAGCAGGATTGATGTGTTCTCCTGTGAGGCCTGGATTGATGTGTTCTCCATGGCAATTGTAGCAGGATTGATGTGTTCTCCTGTGAGGCCTGGATTGATGTGTTCTCCATGGCAATTGTAGTAGGATTGATGTGTTCTCCTGTGAGGACAGGATTGATTAGTTCTCCTGTCGAGGCATCCTACCCATGCAGTCTGGGACTCATGGGAAGTACCTCTCATCTGATCAATGAGCAGGGAAATGAAGTTAGGGACCATAGTAGTACCGATGGATGCATCGTTGTAACTACCATACTCCCTACGCTAGGATGACCTCCATTGATCTGGGATCAATGATACTAGTCTGGGACCAGTGGTAGGAGTTGTACCATACTATGACGCTGACTTCGGGTCGGTTGAGACTGGTCTGGGATCAGTGGTACGTACTCTGAGACTGACTTTGAGTCAGTGGAGGATGATATTGGTGTGGGACCATTGGAGTTGTTCTCACTATGATGCTGACTTTGGGTTGGTTGAGACTGGTCTGGGACCAGTGGTACATACTCTGAGACTGACTTTGAGTCAGTATGATACATCCTCGATCATTTCTTCTTCTTCATAATTCGGACAAAAGCAGAGTAGAACAGAACAATGCAAAAGCAGAGCATAACAGAACAAAACAGTACAGATCAGTGCAGGGCAGAACAAGACAAAGCAGAACAGGAAAAATAAAGCAGAGCAAGGCAAGGGTCAGGCTGTACAAGGCAGTGCATTTGATGGATGAATAGTAACGACCGATAGACAGATTGCAGATGAAGTTCTCCATGGTTGAGAGGGAGTGTTAAAATTGGCAACTAGGGAAAAACTTCATGTGGGTCATCTTATTCATGGCTAATAATATTTTTATTATATTCCTCTCGTCGAGAGGTGTAGGATTGATATAAAGATCATCCGATTCCAATAAGAATTCATGGAGATATGAATTTATTTTGATTATGGAATTATTATTAAGCCGACCTACAACTCTTGTAGGCTCAGAAGCCCAACAGTCGCATCTATTCACCCACCAACGTTGTGTATATATATAAGAGGACTTTTCCTCATTTGGACTCACCCATCTCATCACATCTCTCTCTCTCTCTACTGCGCAGATATGAGTCTCTTCTCTACTGTGCTTAAATGGGTCTCTCTCTCTCACACATGTGAAGCCGGAAACTGCTGAAACTGAAGCTGCAACTGCAGAAGTAAAGATTGACTTGCGTGGCCTAGAATATCTCCTCTTTGGAACTGCACTGTAGGTTCATCTGAATCTCCTTTGAAAGCCGCAACTTTTGGTGGTGGAATGAAGTCAATCCGACGAACGATTTGCAAGATATCGACTGCCCTAGTTTGAAGCCAGAAACTGCTGAAACTGAAGCTGCAACTGCAGAAGTAAAGATTGACTTGTGTGGCCTAGAAGCTCTCCTCTTTGGAACTGCGCTGTAGGTTCATCTGAATCTCCTTTGAAAGCCGCAACTTTTGGTGGTGGAATGAAGTCAATCCGACGAATGGTTTGCAAGATATCGACTGCCCTAGTTTGAAGCCGGAAACTGCTGAAACTGAAGCTGCAACTGCAGAAGTAAAGATTGACTTGCGTGGCCTAGAAGATCTCCTCATCTGAACTGTGCTGTAGGTTCATCTGAACCTCCTCTGGAAGCCGAAACTTTTGGTGGTTGAATGAAGTCAATCCGACTGTCAGTTTGTGAGATATGGTTTGCCCTAGTTTGATAATGAAGCCTCCAATGCTAATGCTACTGATCTAGGGTTTGCTACTACTGATATGAATCAGATTTATTGTACTATTTCTCTCTGCTGAATTATTGAATATAAAAGAAGATTTGATCAAAGGGTTTCCCCGCACATTGTGGGGTTTGTCCCTGGCTAGCTGCCACATCTTGTGTCTCTTGTCTTGGCTTGTTTTCTGTCGATCGTTTAATGTTCTATCTGCACTTTACTTTATGTACGTGTGATTTCTAATCTTTGGAATATAATAAGGAAAAGAAGTAAACTGTTATAAGCATAGAACATACCATAACTTAACAACCACCCTGTTGTTCCAGACAATTTAAAGTATTGGCAGGGGTTTTGGGATGATAAGGAGATCAATACCTTTTTGCAGAATGAGGGAAACTACAAAGATGCTTCCATAGATGTTGACTATGATACCGATGAACCGAAAATTGAGGTGAATCAAATGGAAATATTGCAGCTGAAAGACAACATTATTCCTAAGGGTCTTATACCTCTAGAAGAACTTTTCGATCAAGATGATGTGGCTAGAAAGTCAAGCTTGGTGCCAACAGACAAAGGTGTTGACGATGCTAATCTTGGAACGTCAGATAAGCCCAAGTTTGTGAAATTGTCCAAAACATTATCTCCCGAGGTAAAGTATAAATATGTTAGATTGTTATCTGAATTTTCTGATGTGTTTGCCTGGGATTATTCAGATCTGAAGGTGTATGACAAAGATATAATTCAACACACTATTCCCATCAAGCCAAATCAGAAGCTGTTCAGACAGAAGCTGAGAAGAATCAATCCCAAGTTGCTGCCTTCCATTGAAAAAGAGGTAAACAAGTTATACAAAGCTGGTATAATTGTCCCAATCAGATTTTCTGATTGGATTTCAAATCTTGTTCCTGTATGCAAGAAGATTTGGGAAATCAGATTGTGTATCGATTTCCAGAACCTTAATAAGGTATCATTGAAGGACAACTACCCATTGCCAAAGATGGATCATATCCTCCAAAGAGTGGTTGGAGCATCGCATATGTCACTACTTGATGGATATTCAGGGTATAATAAGATCCTAGTGCATGAAGATGATCAAGATAAGACTACATTTACCACCTCTTGGGGAACTTTTCATTATGCTAAAATGCCATTCGGTTTGAAGAATGTTGGAGCCACATTTCAGCGTGTAATGGACATTGCTTTTGCCAATGAAAAGGATGTATTTATGGTTGTATATTTAGACTATTTGACAGTGTTTTCAGGTTTCGATGATGAGCATCTTCACCATTTAAGGATTGTGTTTCAGCGATGTAGGAAATTTGGGATATCACTCAATTCGAAGAAAAGTCTCTTTGCCATGGATGAAGGAAAGCTACTTGGTCATATTATCTCAAAGGAATGAATTCACATTGATCCTTCAAGGGTGAAAGAAATTTAGCAGATAGATTTTCCCAGGAACAAAAAAGAGATACAAGCTTTTAATGGTAAGATGAATTTCTTACATATATTTGTACCCAATCTAGTTGAGCATTTAAGAGAAATTACTAATATGTTAAAGAAGGACAACGTGGTAAAATGGACTGACGATGCTATGAAGTCATTTAATCTGGTAAAGTATGCTTTATCTATAGCTCCAGTTTTGATTAGTCCTGATTATACACAAGATTTCATTCTATTATCATTTGCATCTGAGCATACCATGGCAACAGTTTTAATGCAAAAGAGAGATTAGCTGGAAAATCCCACTGCATTTTTTAGTAGGACCATTAGAGATGCTGCTTTGCGGTACAACGTAATTGAAAAATAGGCTCTTGCTCTTGTTAAGGCTTTGAATGATTTCATAGTGTATATTCTGCACTCACACATCATAGCATACATTCCTAATGCAACGGTCAAGGATGTGATGATACAAACTGATCTAGAAGGAAGACGTGGAAAATGGATTGAAACAATGATGGAATATGATCTGGAGATCAAGCCTACAAAGTTGATCAAAGGACAAGGCCTGAAAAGGTTAATGACAGAGTCAAATATGCATGCTTTAGATATAAATCTTACCGCAGCCATGTCAGAAGATAAAGAAGAAGGCTCTCTGATTCAAGTGTCTGAAATGTTCCTTCAGTCACCATGGTATTCAAATATAGTGTATGTACTTCAGCACCTCTCACCACCTCCGGGGATGACAAAGAACAAAGGTAGATCTCTCAAACTTAAAGCTGCCAAATTCTGCATTTTGAATAATTCCCTTTATTGGAAGGATCCAGGAGGTGTTTTGTTGAATTGTTTAATTGAAGATGAAGCCTAACAGGTGATGAGTGACTTTCACAAGGGTGATTGTGGTGGTCACTTGTTTTGGAAGACAACAACAAACAAAGTATTGAGAGCAGGCTATTACTGGCCGACTCTATTTTCAGATGTGTACAAAATAGTCATGAGCTATCATGAATGTCAGGTCTTTCAAGGGAAAAGAAAATTGTTGCCTCTTCCTCTAAAATCTATTGAAGTCAATGCATCATTTCAGCAGTGGGGACTTGATTTTATCACGGAGATTCATCCAACATCGTCGGCACAACACAAATGGATCCTAACAGCAATCGACTACTTTACCAAGTGGATTGAAGAAATTCTTACTAGACAAGCCACAAACACAGTAATCATTCAATTTTTGGAATCAAATATTTTATCTCGTTTCGGTTATCCTAGTAAAATCATCACAAATAATGCAACCACATTCAAATCAAAGAAGATGATCGACTTTTGCAGCAAGTATAAGATTACTTTGGGACATTCTATAGCATATTACCCACAGGGAAATGGTCTGGCTGAATCATCCAATAAGTCATTGGTGAACATCATCAAGAAGATGCTAGAAACAAATAAGAAAGGTTGGCACAGAAAGTTAGTTAATGCCTTGTGGGCTGACAGAGTGAGCCAGAAGAAATCCATAGGTATGTCCCCATTTGAATTAGTTTATGGCATTAACACAATTTTTCCATCATCTCTTGTAGTTTTGGTTGTGAAACATTTACAGGAGGTTGGCAGTGAGGAGGATGAATTTCAGAGAAGAATAAATCAGATGATTTATTTACAGCAAACAAGGGAGGAAGTTTTCGAAAACACTTTCAAATTGTAGGAAAAGATCAAAAAGATTTATGACCGGAAAACAAAAGCTGCTAAATTCCAGCTTAAGGATGTAGTGTTGCGATAGGATGCTAGGAATGAAGATAAAGGCAAGCATGGTAAGTTTGAAAAATTATGGAAAGGACCCTATAATATTGTTTCATACAGAGGAAAAAATGCATTCCTTCTAAAGGAAATGGATGGACAGGATTGTTTAGGAGGGCCAATCAATGGTAGGCTCCTAAAGCGCTACTTCTAGGGTGATTTTTGAAATCATGATATGATCATTGTATATACTATTTTCCTTTTCATTGCAAGATTTCAAAGGTACACAGTCATTTTAGCTTGGGGCCCAAGGTAAAGGCTATAAGGTTGAGTGATTTGTGTCAGTTGGTGTGTTTAATCTAGTTTCTAGTCACAGTTTGAGTATTGAGTTAGTTTTCATAGTGTCAGTTTCAGTCTTTGAAGTGCCTTGACCCTATTGCCCAATGGATGAGGCACTAATCTAGATGTTCCCAGAGATCTATGGTTCTTGGAACCTCCAAGGAGCTACCATCCCCATTAGAGCCAATGTTAGTGTCAGTGTCTTCACACTGCTATCGATGACCAAAATATACTCTTTTGCATCTCATGGTAGGAGTCCCATACTATTGAGTCATTCCATTAGGTCATGGATCTACTGAAGCTAGGGTTTACTTTATTTTTTCCCTCATGATAAGTACTTTTTGATCTTCTTTCATACCTTTTAGTCATGATTCATGTTCATTTTGCAATCCATTTCATCAATTACATAGGGTTTTGCTCTCATTAGGTCTTAGGGTTTCCTCCATGGTCAAATTCAGTGATTATATGTTAATAAGGGTCAGCAAGCACATGAGGAGGTCAATAATCATTGTTTAAATCATAATTTATCAGTTGAGAAGCTGAATGTAGTTCTCACCTCAAAACCTGTTTTGAGGTGAAAACAGAGTATTATATTTTTTATCTTTCATCATGATGTAATTTTATTGTTTCTATATGTAATATTTGTTCCCAAGCTCCTCCTAAAACTTGTGATGCTACCAAGTACCTGCCACTGCAAAATCATGTGATTCTGAGCATCAGTCCACTTGCCATGTAAAAAGAAACAAACATGAAAAATAGAGCTTTGTAAAAGACAATTAAACATTATAAAAGTGGGTTTTCATAAACAAAAAATAAAAAAGGTGAAGCTATATAAATCCATCCTACTATTTTCATCCCATTGTGTTATTGTTGAAGATCAAAGTGCCATTAGGAGATCAAAGGTCGAGTTTCAAGTGTCATTGAGCAAATACAGTGAAGTTGTTGCGTTTTTTCAAGATTTTGGCTGTCGCTGCGCTTCTGAAGAAGGCACTATGCATTCAAGGTGGTTTTGTGCTTCTATTAGCATTTCCTAGTGCAAAAATACATGGGTGCTGCGCTTACAGCTCGACACTGCGCTCCTGTAGGTGGCGCTACGCTTCGCCCAGCAAAGCCTCAAATCACTCCAAATCACCAAATTCACCTCAAATCATCCAATTTTCCTCTCTTGCAAGTAATTATATCAGTCTTCTCTTGTGGATTAGGGTTTTTCTTGTCAAGTTTTGGTGCTTTTCACTTCCAAATTCAAAACCCTAGTTTTCCTCACTCCACTAGTGTTTTCCTAACTTATCCATTTTCTATTGTTCCCTAAACTCCATTCCCACATACAATTTTCCCTAAATCCCATTCCCACATATATTGTTCCCTAAATCCCATTCCCACATATATTGTTCCCTAAATCCCATTCCCACATACAATTTCCCAAACCCTACACTCTCTCCCCTACTCACATCCATAAACCATACTCACATCCCTAAACCCTATTCACACATACCTTTTCACACTCCCTCCTCCGAACACTCTGCCCATTACATTCCTCCACTCTATTTCCACACTATTATCCACAATTATCCATATACAATCACATTGTTCAAAACCAAAGGAAAATAATGGAAAGAGACAGTGATTATGAGTATGAGGAAGAAAAATTTAGTGACAGCTCCAGGGAGAGAAACATACAACAAAGGAAGCCTCATAAAGGAGGAAAAATCATCAGAGAGGATCCCACTAGTTTGACAGAGTTACAAGCTTGTTCACTTGCAGTTTCTTGTTTTAGACACTTGGCATACTTTGAAATTTGTGAGATGGTGGAAAGAGTACAGTTTCACCATGAGTTGGCCAGACTATTTGTGACTCATTTGCATAACAATGAGGTGACACTTGCTAGAGTAACCTCCACTATTTCATCAGTTGTCATTTTAGATGCCACTAGAATTCCTAATGTGGGTGAAAAATGGTACAAGGGTCATGATCTTGATGAGGATTACTATGAGCCTTATATCAAGGCTAAATACAGAAATCAAGTGAAGAAGCTATTCCCCTTTAAGTTTTTGGAAGCAGGTATGTGCCTTTGATGAGGATTATTATCAAGTACTTTACTTGTGAAGGTAGGTTCTCCCGGTTGTATGCCTATCATATTAGACTCCTCATGAATTTCACTAGAGTAAAGATGTTGAATCTCCCTTACTTCATGTTTAGAAACATTGAGAAAATGAAACATATTGTACAGAGGAAATAATACCCCCAGCAGTTGAACAACATATACCATTACTCTTTGATTAAAATCATTGTTCTACACTAGCTTAGCCTTCTTAACATTCCATGGGAGAGTTTCATTGCTCATGAGATGTTCAAAAGTCTACAGATCCCTTTACCAGTGCATCAAGAAGAAGGTGGGCCTTATGACCATGGAGAAACAAGGGAAGAGTCCAAGGAAACCAAAACTGTTGAGGTGCCAGTGTATGTAACATATCAGAGAGGCACAAGGAGACTTTTTGCAGCTACTAGGCAAGTAGTTGCTCCACAAGGTGTAGAAGGGGCCTTGCCTTTGTCATCAGTCCATAGGAAAATGTTTGCTCCACAAGGTGTGGAAGGGGCTTTGCCTTCATCATCAACAAAACAGGTACAGGTTGAGCAGTTGAACAAAGGCAAGGAAAAAGTGCAAGAGGGAGATCTTGGTGATGAGCAGGAAAAAGATTTTGATCTTATTGAGCATGAGGAGCCCAAACAACACTTTACTCATCATGGAGTTGACATCATTGACTTGGAAGCTCAGGATGAAGAAACTATCAAGGACTTCATCATTCAAGAGAGAGAGAAGCTGAAATACAATCCTTGGCGGATAACTTAGAGAGATCCAAGTTCATCATCAAATATTTAGAATAGGAAAACAAACAATTGAGTGACAAGCAAGTCCTCATGGAGCTGAGAGTGATCAAAGAAAACGGGCAAAAGGCCAAAGAGGCTCATGTTAAGTTGAGTCCTATTGAGCAAGAGATTGAGAATGATAGGAAAACATGGATTGGGAGGGTCAACATACATCTCGAAGGGTTGATTGAGAAGACCAACAGGGATAAGAAGATGCTTTGCCACATTGCCTACCATTACATGACCCGCAACAAAATCTATAACATGAGGATCAAGAAGTTTAAAGCTAGGTTGAGGAAGGATTTAAAAAGAAAAAAGGAGCAAGATAAGTTGAAAATATTAGCTGAAGCATCACTAGCCCATCAAAGCAGCTAATGGTGGTGTCCCATGCCAAATCTGGTTAATTTTTGAAGATTTTTTGTTTTTTTCAAATTTTGAAATTTTCAACATAGGAAACTAGCCTAGAAGCGCAGTGCCACCGGCGCTACGCTTTTCCCTGGAGCATAAGATGAACAAAAGGCTTGCATATTTGGATTTGAAAGGATGAGAACATGCACCCTAGAAATTTTCAAAAGTTTTGAAGCAAATCTGGGTCACCAAAAGGTCCAAAAACAACCAAAAAATGACCTTTCTGCCTCATTTTGGACACACAGAAGTATTCTTGGGATATTCAGGTTTTGAGGGGACAAATGACCTCAAAATTCAAAAATGAAAGTTGTTATGGAAACTATACTTGAATACCTTTCTAATGAGCTATCTTGGGCTCAATTGGGTTAAGGGTAAGGCCTCCAAAAGCAGGTGGAAAGCAGCATTGCGCTTTTGACTAGTGGCACTGCACTTTTGACCAATTTTTCCAGAAATCCAAAATTTCGCCTGTTTTCACTGGGATTCACTTTTTCTCTCCTCATTGTTGTTTTTATGATGTAATTTATGACATGGTTTGTAATTATGATGGTAAAATAGTGTTAGAGGGTAGATTCATTAGTTAGAGGTGGTTTTGAGGCTAAAGAATCAGTTTCCATGCTTATAGAGGCAAATAGTTTGACTGTCTATATTCCCGGTCCATGTTTGGAAATGGTTGTAACAGCCTCTCTTCTCATGGATTTGACCCCTAATGGTCAGGATGAATGGTTTTATTGTCTATATTATGTATTTTCTTCCTCATTTGCAAGGGTTGGATACACTTGGATGCTCTAAACAATATTGTACATCATTTGTAAGTAGTTTGGCAAGGAAATTAATAGGAGTTGCAACTATTTTTATGGGATACTTGTGGTATGATGTTTTTGCATAGTTTCTCCTCCTGATTTTAGTTTTTCACCTATTTTATGTATGCCACAATCTAATTCATTACTTCTAGTTGAATGATATCAAGATAGATAGGTAGAATTCATTGTTTACAGTGCTCTACCTTGGGAAGCCATTCAACATTCTATGTTTTCTACTGTTTGAGAAGGATACATGATCTTTACTTGACCTCCTTAGCTCCTCACCAGTTTGAGACCTATCACCTCACTCAATTTCAAGTGTAAAATCCTATACCTTCATTGCCCCATAGAACACCCTGTACTCTGACCTAATTTCCCAAACCCAAATTGCCTAGCTCCATCTGATCCAACACAAAAACCAACAAATTCAATCAAAATCCCCTGAGCTACTATAACTAGCCTAAAATCCCATCTGATCTAGTCACTTTGACTGAGATCTATAAAGAAGAGAGCCCTCTCCCGACCTGGTAGGGCTAGCTACCAGGTTAAGCTTGGTTTGTGGTTATCCTAAGATTGCCTCCCTTCAGCTTGAGGTCAATCTAAGCTCTAACAAACTCCACCCTTGATAACAAAAATTATCTCTCTATGTTGACTAGCACTAAGAAGAAAATGAATATCACTAGGATTAGAACTAACTCTCATGAGATTTGGAGTGAGACGGGGTGGTGGTCTACTCCCAAGATTCCCTGGGATGAATCAGTTTGTGATACTAAGAAGGTGGAAGATGAAAAACACTTCCTTTTAGACTGCCAAACTCTTGCCCACATCCACTCTCAATTCCTTATCATTAGCCAGACCTCCAATCTTCTTGACTTAATAATCCAGCCCAACTATAGAGATCTTGGAACACTTCTTTCCCTAATCCTTAATAACAGAAACAAGATTTTGAAGAATGACAATTAGAATCTCTTTTCTTGAAGTTCGATAGACCACATTGGTCTTAGTGGACGTTAAGCATCATCATCATCTAGATTTTAGGCATCTGTGGTTCATTTCTTTTGAGTTAAGTTTCAGAGTATCCACAGTAATAACCATATTTGTCAACGTTTCAAATCCCAACAGGGATCCATCATCAGGACAATTTTTGAATGATGATAGTAGAAGAGCTTAGTGAGAGGATAAATAGTTATAAGATAATTTGATTTAAAGAGATGAAGGCCGGTTATGAAAAGCTTAAATTTGATTTATAATAATAATTATTAATAATATTTAAAAAAAATTATAATCATCATCATCATCATTAATAGGAATACTTTTATTATATTTATTAAAAATTATATTGCATATAAAGTTTATTTTAGATATTAAAAATTAATACTATTTAGTAAACGTGATTTTTTCATGGGTATATATATATATAATTTTAATTTCAAAGTCTAATAGTTGGATATCATGTAAATAGAAAGCATTTATTTGTATGATTGAAACAAAAGATTTTGGACACATTAAAAAAAAATTCAGGTAAGTTGTTGTACAACCAAGAGATTGTACCTTTTTTATTTCTATTTTAGAAATGTCAAAAGTATATTTTTTCTTTTGGAAAAAGGAAAAGGAAAAAAGAGGCATATTTTTACTATCAATAAATTATATCATGAAATATTTATTGTATTTTCATATCAACACACTGATATTATTCAATTATTGTCAACCAAAAACAACTATCCACGCACACACACACATATATATAATTTTGTAATTCAAATATTTGTGGATAAAGTCTATATATTATAATATGGTAACTATATTATAACATGGAAAATACATTTATATTTTATATAAAGAATATGCTTGTTTTAATTCATAAGGAACTATTCATTCTCAATTCGGCTAGTTTACATCAAAGCTCATTATGTCAATTATGGGAATTGAACCCAAGTGGGGAGTATCCCAACCACCCAAGATAAACCCAATTGATATTAAACTTTTGCAGCTTATATAAATGTGCTTGTTTTAACCCATTTATATAACTACTTTGAACCTCATCAACCCAGTATAGGGCAGATTAACTACTTTGAAGCTCATCAACCAAGTATAGGGTAGATTAACTACTTTGAACCTCATCAACCTAGTATAGGGTAGATGTGTAGGTGTTAATGTCGGGTATATTATAACTAATAATAATAAGAACTTAAGAAAAGACACACAGAAACAATCTTCATTGTTCTCTTTAGTCTTTCTTAGTACAATAGAGTTTGAGCCAAGTAATAAAAATAATAAAATTTAATTTGTTATATTTTAATTTTGTTTTTATTAATAAAATTATGAAAAAAAATTAGATAAAAGAAAATCATAATATCATGGGCTAATACCATGGGTCATCTAGGCTTTTGATTATTATGAAATGGTTCTAGGCTTTTAATTAATTTGTTACAACACCATGGGCCAATACCATAGCTTATCAATAGAAAATGCCTAAAATCCATAACTTATTTCACAATCAAAATATTTCACAAATATTTTATTTTAATTTAATATTATAACATTTTTTAATTAAATCTAAAAGAAAAAGGGTTATAATTACTTTTGAGGTATATCTAAACCCTCCATCCTCACTATAAAAATATTCCCATAGAGATCAAATCCAAGTTTTATCAAATTAAAAATGAGAATACTTTTATATATACTATGTGAAATATATATAATATAAATAATATTATAAAGAACCAGGATAGATGCATGTTAAGTAAGGATCCAAATCAAGAGAGAAAGCAAAG
The DNA here is from genome assembly GCA_031772625.1 of Pinus tabuliformis. Classification (NCBI taxonomy): domain Eukaryota; kingdom Viridiplantae; phylum Streptophyta; class Pinopsida; order Pinales; family Pinaceae; genus Pinus; species Pinus tabuliformis. The sequence goes on from CM062814.1 coordinate 464,144,524, forward strand.
TGACTAACAATGATAGAGGAAAGATAGTGCATGATTCTTTTAAGTTTTTAATTATTGCATTTTCTTTGGCATGCTTGATCCAAAATATAGGTTTAGTATTTTACAACCAATTATGTTTTATTAAAATTAGATATTTCTTAAATACAATACAATGGGATCAGATTAGAGAGAGAGAGAGAAAGAGAGATATAGTGGGGAGAGAGAGAGTGAGAGAGAGGAAAGAAGAGAGAGAGGAGGGGGGATGGAAGGAGAGAGGGTGGGAGAGATATGTATTTGGAGGGGGAAAGAGAGGGAGATAAGAACAAAGACATTGAGTGATAGATGTGGAGAGAGAGAGGGGGTGACAAGGGAGAGATGAAGACAGAATGAGGGAGAGAAAATATGAGGGAAGAGAGAGAAAAGGAGAAGATAGAGATAGGGAAAGAAGGGGAAGAGAGAGAGGAAGACATAGATATGGAGAGGGGAGAGAGGGGGATAGAGAGAAGGTTAGAGGGAGGGAGATAGTGATAGAGTTGGCAATTGGAGAGAGAGTGTGTGATGGGGGGAGAGAGAGAGGGAGGTGGGAGAGGAAGGAAGAGAGAGGACTCGAGAGAGAGAAGGAGAGACAGAGAGGGAGGGAGAAGGAGAGATAGAGATGGATTTGGAGGGGGTGAGAGAAGGGGGGGAGAAGAAATTCATAAAGAGAGAAAGGTGGAGAGGGAGAGGAAAGTGAAAGGATATATGGAAAGACTATGAGGGGGAGAGAGAGAGAGAGAGAGGGAGTGAGAGGGAGACAAGGGGAAGAGAGAGAGAGAGAGAAGGGGAAGAGAGAGAGGGAGAGGAAGAGGGAGGGAGGGGGATAGAGATAGAGAGAGAGAAGGGGAGAGAGAGGGAGACAAGGGGAAGAGAGCGAGAGCGAGAGAGAGAGAGAGAGAGAGAGAGAGAGAGAGAGAAGGGGAAGAGATAGAGGGAGAGGAAGATGGAGGGAGAGAGAGATAGATAGATATGGAGAGAGAGTGTGTATGTTTTGGGGGTGAGAAGGGGAGATAGAGATATAGATGGAAGGGGGAGTGTTAAGTTATGGTATATTCTATGCTTATAACAATTTACTTCTTTTTCTTATTATATTCCACCCATTAGTAATCACATGTACATAAAGTAAAGTGCAGATAGAACATTAAACGATTGACAGAAAACAAGCCAAGACAAGAGACACAAGATGTGGCGGCTAGCCAGGGACAAACCCCACAATGTGTGGGGAAACCCTTTGATCAAATCTTCTTTTATCTTTAATAATTCAGCAGAGAGAAATAGTACAATAAATCTGATTCATATTAGCAGTAGCAAACCCTAGATCAGTAGCATCAGCATTAGCGGCTTCATTATCAAACTAGGGCAGACCATATCTCACAAACCGACAGTCGGATTGACTTCATTCCACCACCAAAAGTTTCGGCTTCTAGAGGAGGTTTAGATGAACCTACAACGCAGTTCAGATGAGGAGATCTTCTAGGCCACGCAAGTCAATCTTTACTTCTGCAGTTGCAGCTTCAGTTTCAGCAGTTTCCGGCTTCAAACTAGGGCAGTCGATATCTTGCAAACCGTTCGTCGGATTGACTTCATTCCACCACCAAAAGTTGAGGCTTGCAAAGGAGGTTCAGATGAAGTTACAACACAGTTCCAAAAAGGAGATATTCTAGGCCACACAAGTCAATCTTTACTTTTGCAGTTGTAGCTTCAAATTCAACAGCTTCTAGCTTCACATGTGTGAGAGAGAGAGACCCATTTCAGCGCAATAGAGAAGAGACTAATATCTGCGCAGTAGAGAGAGAGAGATGTGATGAGATGAGTGAGTCCAAATGAGGAAAAGTCCTCTTATATTTATACACAACGTTGGTGGGTGAATAGATGCGACTGTTGGGCTTCTGAGCCTACATGAGTTGTAGGTCGGCTTGATAATAATTCCATAATCAAAATAAATTCATATCTCCATGAATACTTATCGCAATTGGATGATCTTTATATCAATCCTACACCTCTCGATGAGAGGAATCTAATAAAAATATTATTATCCATGAATAAGATGACCCACATGAAGTTTTTCGCTGGTTGCCAATTTTAACACTCCCTCTCAACCATGGAGAACTTCATCTGCAATCTGTCTATCGGTCATTACTATTCATCCATCAAATGCACTGCCTTGTACAGCCTGACCCTTGCCCTGCTCTACTCTATTTTTCTTTGTCTTGTTCTGCCCTGCACTGATCTGTACTGTTTTGTTCTGTTCTACTCTGCTCTTGCATTGTTCTATTCTACTCTGCTTTTGTCCGAATTATAAAGAAGAAGAAATGATCGAGGATGTATCATACTAACTCAAAGTCAGTCTCAGAGTATGTACCACTAGTCCCAGACCAGTCTCAACCAACCTAAAGTCAGCGTCATAGTGAGTACAACTCCAATGGTCCCAGACCAATATCATCCTACACTAACTCAAAGTCAGTCTCAGAGTATGTACCACTGATCCCAGACCAGTCTCAACCGATACGAAGTCAGCGTCATAGTATGGTACAACTCCTACCACTGGTCCCAGACCAGTATCATTGATCCCAGATCAGTGGAGGTCATCCTAGCGTAGGGAGTACGGTAGTTACAACGATGCGTCCATCGGTACTACTATAGTCCCTAACTTCATTTCCCTACTCATTGATCAAATGAGAGGTACTTCCCATGAGTCCTAGACTGCATGGGTAGGATGCCTCGACAGGAGAACTAATCAATCCTGTCCTCACAGGAGAACACATCAATCCTGCTACAATTGCCATGGAGAACACATCAATCCAGACCTCACAGGAGAACACATCAATCCTACTACAATTGCCATGGAGAACACATCAATCCAGGTTGCCATGGAGAACACATCAATCCAGGCCTCACAGGAGAAATAATCATCCTGCTACATAAGAGAGCGAATCATCCTATTCCACAAGAGAGCGAATCATCTTGTCCCACAAGAGAGAAAATCATCTTGTTCCAGTGTGCACCACTAGGGGAGGGTGAGTCACCCTGTGGTCATATGTTGCTCCAATAGGAACCGCAAGCTGTCAGAGCTCCCAGAGCTCAATGTATGCAACATGCAGGACCCTTGTACAAGGGTTTCTTGCCGACTCCAAGTCGTTTGGGAAAATCACAGATTAGATCTTTCCTCGGGGCTTTGACAAGGTGTATCAACCTATACATCATCTTAATGTGATGGAGCTTCCTTGCTCATCGACTTACCATATCCCAGATGATGTCTATCTGCTGGAGCAATTGACGAATACGGGATTCCTCAATAATCGAATCCCACCTCTGGTTGTTACAGAGAATCACAGTGGTATCCAATGTAAATCAAAACAACTCACTGAAGAGCTTTCGCAACTAGACTGCCTCACATGAGGTTATGCTAGCAACAATATATCCTGCTTCGGCGGTGCTCAAAGCCACCGACTTCTGCTTCCTGCTCATCCAGGATATCGAAGCAGATCCCAAGGTGAAACAGTACCTAGAAGTGCTCTTACGGTCCACCACACTGCCTGCCCAATCAACATCAGTATAACCAAGTAGTCTCACATCTCCGGCAGTGTATCTTAATCCATGAGAGATTGTGTCCTGAAGACATCTCAGAAGATTCCTGGCATCAATCCAGTGAGGTTCAACCAAATATGAGCTCACAATTCTAACTGCAAAACATATGTTCGGAACAGAGGTTCACCAAGAACATCAATGCGAATGAGTTTTTGAAAATCAGAGGCATTTCCCAAGTCTGGTCCGACATCACTACCATATAACTTCTAAAAGTTAAGATCCTTGAGGTAGTCACAGGCTTGCAGTCCATCATACCAAATCTTTCCAATATCTTTACCACATATTTTCCTTGAGATAGGAAAATTTCCCTTGGCTTCTGCCATACTTCAAGTCCTTGGTCCTTCATTTCAAATTCAGAAGCCATCTCCCTCTTACATTTGTGAATGAGAGGGTTTGCACCTATTAGAAAGAGGTCATCCACGTACAACACCGATATGAGAGGCTTGTCATCTTCAACCTTAAAGTAAAGGTTAGGATCAACTTCACTCCTAGTGAATCCCAGCTTCATCAAGTAGCTATCGATCCTCTCATACCATGCTCGGGGTGCTTGCTTTAGCCCATAGAGAGCCTTCTTCAACCTGCATAGATGAGTTTTTCAATCATAAATCTCAAATCCTTCAGGTTGCTCCACATAGACCTCTTCTTTGATAAAACGATGTAAGAACGTGATCTTGACATCCATCTGATGTAGGTTCCATCCTTGTGAAGCCAAAAGGGCTATGATCAAGCGGATGGTCGTATATCTGGCAATAGGTGCAATTATCATAGTCTATACCTCCCTTCTGGGATAAACCACGAGCAACAAAATGAACCTTATACTTTTCCATACTTCCATTTGTTGCATGCTTTATCTTGTAAATCCATTTTGAAGTAACAATTGTCTTGTCCAGGGTCTGGGAACTACTTCCCAGACATCATTCTCCATAATAGACCCATATTCTATGGTCATAGCATCCTTCCATAGTTAATGCTTGATGACATCTGAGAATGATGAAGGCTCATTTTGTATGATCGTGCTCATGATGGTCAGGTATCCCTGATACCTGTTAAGTTTCTTACTTTGATGGAAGGTTCCTCAGGGTGCAGCATGTCCTTCAGCATCATCAAGTATCCCCCTAAGCCATGAAGGCCTCTTCCTAGAAGAGGAAGGCTCATGTGGATGAGGATCAATCGGATCCATGGGTTCTTCTACATCAGGCATTGATTCATCATCCTTTTCTTTCGGTTCCCTGGTGTCGGCTTCTTGAGAGCTACTCAAAGTCAGCAGATTGTCCACCTTGCTGAGGGCCATATCTTTGTCAAAGGTGACATCATGACTAATCACGACTTCCCTTTGACCGATGGTGAACATTTCTTCAGGAGTTTAGGAACCCAATGCTTGATGAGAGCATCGATTTTGTACATATACAACGGTGATTGTAGTTTCAGCCCATAGAAACTTCGGAAGTCTTTGATCATGTAGCATGGCCCGGACAGCTTCCATCATCGTGCAGTTCTTCCTTCTCACCACACCATTCTGCTCAGGAGTATGTGGTGTAGTAGTCTCCCTCTTAATGCCAACCTCAGGTATGCCCGAGTGAACCAATTGTAATATATCGGAGGTCTTGCTTTGGCTTGAGGGGAATGGTCCCCTTTTGAGCTTTCCTTTGGCACATCCTAGACATACACCTTCTTTCTCTACTCAGAATTCGGGCATCCCTGTCACCATCTATCTTACATCGGGTAGAGATTTGTAATGAAGGTGGGCAAACCTCCGATGCCAAAGTTCAGACTAAATAGTTGTGTCACAAGACATGACACCTAGCAGACTTCCATCGACCTGATATAATGAATCAACACTAAACCCAAGAGCAAAGGCATCTTTAACATTATTTTTCCATATACATACCTTGCCATCGCTGAAGGTTACCTTGTAGCCTTTGTCTTCCATTGCCGAGATGGACACTAGGTTCTTTTTGAGGTCAGGTGCATTTAATACATCTTGGAATTTCTAGCTTTCTTGAATGCTTGTCCTCTTCGTTGATTCCCAACTCTCCTCTTACCTTTGCTGTTGAATTTGTCATTCCTTTGATTGCCATAAGAGGGATTTCGAGTTGCACCACTACATACTGTACCATGCTTCTCTAATCATGATTATCATCATGCTGCCCATGTCCATGATTTTATCCATCATAATGCTGCTCAAACTAGTGTGCATCATCATCATGCTATCCTATATGTCCATGATCTCATGTTGCCCTTTATGTCCATGATCTCATTCATCATGATGCTCATGATCTCATACATAGTGACTTGCTTTATCGCAAATGTAACATCGTCATTTTCTTCTAGCCTTACGTCCAACCTTTCCTTTTGATTTAGTCCCAGAATTATTTCTTTTCTTTGCATGAGAAGAAAAGGCAGCAGGAGGACCTTTAGGCATGGGCATTTCTTGCACTTCTTCCCTTGTTTCTTCTTGAATGCATCTAGCCATTAATTCCTCGAAACCAGGAATTACATTATAGTTCAAAAGAGTAGTCCAGTCTATCATAGATTTCCTTGGAGGTGTCCAGTTCAGAGATGTAGGCCACCAAGTGCTTGTCGATAGAGTCCCATATGATCTTCTATTGTTTTGACTTCTCTATTTTTTCATTTGTTCCAGGCAGCAGCGGATGCATTTGATGGAGGCTCAACAATATTGCCTCTCACATGATCCAACACTCCTTGATTCTCAAGGGTTAGATCGATAGACATCTTCCATCCGTGATAGTCAGCTTTCTCACGGAGCTTGTCTTCGGCAGGAAAGAGTGTTGAGGACCCCATAGTTCTTTTAGGATAGCCTTGCCAATCTTCCCTTCAATGATTGCTCTTGCTCTTGCTTAGGCTTTGTCTTCACCTCAGCTCTGATACCATGTTAATTTATGGTATGTTCTATGCTTATAACAGTTTATTTCTTTTTCTTATTATATTCCACCGATTAGTAATCACATGTACATAAAGTAAAGTGCAGATAGAACATTAAATGATCGACAAAAAACAAGCCAAGACAAGAGACACAAGATGTGGCGGCTAGCCAGGGACAAACCCCATAATGTGTGGGGAAACCCTTTGATCAAATCTTCTTTTATCTTCAATAATTCAGCAGAGAGAAATAGTACAATAAATCTGATTCATATCAGTAGTAGCAAACCCTAGATCAGTAGCATCAGCATTAGCGGCTTCATTATCAAACTAGGGCAGACCATATCTCACAAATCGACAGTCGGATTGACTTCATTCCACCACCAAAAGTTTCAGCTTCCAGAGGAGGTTCAGATGAACCTACAGCGCAGTTCAGATGAGGAGATATTCTAGGCCACGCAAGTCAATCTTTACTTCTGCAGTTGCAGCTTCAGTTTCAGCAGTTTCCGGCTTCAAACTAGGGCAGTCGATATCTTGCAAACCATTCGTCGAATTGACTTCATTCCACCACCAAAAGTTGCGGCTTTCAAAGGAGGTTCAGATGAACCTACAACGCAGTTCCAAAGAGGAGATCTTCTAGGCCACGCAAGTCAATCTTTACTTCTGCAGTTGCAGCTTCAAATTCAACAGCTTTCGGCTTCACATGTGTGAGAGAGAGAGAGACCCATTTCAACGCAGTAGAGAAGAGACTCATATCTGCGCAGTAGAGAGAGAGAGAGATGTGATGAGATGAGTGAGTCCAAATGAGGAAAAGTCCTCTTATATTTATACACAACGTTGGTGGGTGAATAGATGCGACTGTTGGGCTTTCGAGCCTACATGAGTTGTAGGTCAGCTTGATAATAATTCCATAATCAAAATAAATTCATATCTCCATGAATACTTATCGGAATTGGATGATCTTTATATCAATCCTACACCTCTCAACAAGAGGAATCTAATAAAAATATTATTAGCCATGAATAAGATGACCCATATGAAGTTTTGCCCTGGTTGCCAATTTTAACAGGGAGAGAGGGAAGAAGAGAGAGGCAAATAGAGGGAGGAAGCAAGAGAGATAGATATGGAAAGAGAAGTGGTAGAGTGAGAGAGAGAGAGTGTGTGTGTGTGTGTATGTTTGGGGGGTGAGATAGAGAGACAAGGAAGGAGAGAAAATCGGAGATAGAGATATAGATAGAGGGGGCAAAGAGGGAAGGAGAGAGAGACAAAGAGAGGGAGGGAGGAAGAGAGATAGATATGGAGAGAGATGAGGAAAAGAGAGAGAGAGAGAAGGGGAAGAGATAGAGAGAAGAGGTAGATGTGTAGGAGTTAGACGTAATGTAAGAAAGGTTGTATGTCAACATTTTTAATGTGCGCTATATTATAATAATAATAAAAACAACTTAAAAAAAACAGAATTTTGGATGTTCTCTTTAGTCCTTCTTAGTGCAATAAACGGGTTTGAGCCAAGAAATAAAAATAATAAAATTGAATTTGTTATAATTTAATTTTGTTTTTATTAATAAAATTATGAAACAATTTTTGCATCTAGATGTGCTAAGATGTGCTATACAACCCCAGTATTAGGGAATAATAATAATAATAACTTAAAAAAAACACAATTTTGGATGTTCTCTTTAGTTTTTTTGAGTGTAATAAACGAGTTTGAGCCAAGTAATAAAAATAATAAAATTTAATTTGTTATATTTTAATTTTGTTTTTATTAATAAAATTACAAACAATTTTTGCATCTAGATGTGCTCTTCAACCCAGTACTAGCGAGATGTTGGAATGTCGTAAATGTTTTGTCTTGGTCAAATAAAATGATTTCGTAGCCATATTTAATTTAAATTAATAAGCACATAAAATTTTAATTCTTACAATAAACTTACAATATAGGAAGATTTTTAGCCATGTATATTCACCTTCATTTTAAAATCAATATTACTAACTTGCAAACAAGTTCTTTTAGAATACCATGGGTCAATACCATGGCTTATTAATACCACATGCCCAAAAACCATAGCTCATTTCAAAATGAAAATAATTTATATATATTTTATTTTATTTTTATCTTATATCTTTCGAAAGAAAGCAAATGCTATAGGGAGACGTTGGAATGTCCATAAACATTTTGTCTTGGTGAAATAAAATATAATTAAAATTGAAAAAAATAAAATAATTAAAATAATTATAATTATGATTATCAACACAACATTTTGACACAATCAACTTGCAGAAAATTAAAATTAAAAATAAAATTAAAATAGATTAAAAATGTTATAATGTAATGTTTTAAATTTTGACTAAGTCAAATTACATAAAAAGAAAATTAAAATTAAATAAAAAAATTAATATAATGTAATGTAAACATTTTAACTTGGTAAAAAAAATAACAAAGTTATAGTAACTCTATAAAAATAAAAGAAAAATAAAATAGTTCACAGTATTGACCCATAGTATTGAGATCCCGTGGTATTGACCCATGGTTTTCATGTGGAATATAGTCTATTAAAAGGGGGAAATTAAATCAGCCTAGATCCATCTTAACTCTGGATCTAAAAAGCACCTAGAGGGATCAAATCTATTTTTACTCTAAAAGAGGTTTGTCTATCAAGAGATTTAATCCCTCTAGGTGCTTGGTAGATCCTGAGTTAAGATGGAACTAGGCCTAGAGTTAAGATGGAACTAGGCTGATAATTAGCTTAAGCATTATTTATGAAGCTTCTACCTATGCTTCCAAGCATATTTAAGCTGATTCCAAAAGTGATTCATAGAAACATGTGGCCCTAGGGCTATCCTTTCTTTGCAGGAGTCACATCCTTACTTTCTTTTTTTTAACCATAATTTTCATTCTTTCATAAGAAAATGTATAAAATTACATTTAGTAGATGCACCCAAGTGCATTTCAAACATAAAGACAAGTAAGTGATGTCCAAATATGATACCCATTAGACAAGTGCAGTCCAAAAAAGAAATTGACCACAACATGGTCGGTTTTACAACTGAGATGATATATATGAATATGACATCAATAAACAATGAGATTATCATATTATTGATTAGTTGTAGGGAAAAACATACATCGTGCATACAAAGATAGAGACAAACAAAAGATATACAATATTTAGTTTTAACCAACATGGCCTATATATGGCCGGTGGTAAAATTCCAAAGATGAACCTTCCTTCCTGTTGCTCTTGAATGTGCCACAATCCATATTCCATGTTTAGACTTGCTTTTGAAAGTATATAAGCACCATTTCACTTCCTATACATGTGTGAACATGCAAAAGAAGAAAATGGGTGCCATAAATCTTCCAATATGGGAAAAGGTAGATTTTTTTTATTTTTTTTAACCACCATAAAAAAATCCATAATTTTTATTCTTTCACGAGAAAAAAATCCATAATTACATTTAATAGATGCATTCCAAGTGAATTTCAAGCATAAAGACAAGTATGAAACCTGTTGGTTGAGTGATATCCAAAAAGAAACAGACTGGTTATGAGACCCATTAAGGAAAGTGTAGTCCAAAATTTAAATATCCAAAAAGAAACAGACTGGTTATGAGACCCATTAGGAAAGTGTAGTCCAAAATTTAAATTGACCATATCATAGTTGATTTTAAAACTGAGATGATTAGATATATATTACATAAAAAAAATGAGATATGTCCCTGTTTATCATCTTGTTGATGAGTTGTACACAACAACACACACTATGCGTACAATAGATAAATATATAGACAACAAATCTATAGTATTTAGTTTTGACGAACATGGTTCATATATGGTGCCCGATAGAATACCTTTGCATTGCTTTTGAATGTGCCACAATCCCTATCCCATATTTAGACTTGCTTTTTAAAGTCTATTTTCCTGCCCATTTTATTCCCTATACATGTGTGAACATGCAAAGGAAAAAAATGAGTCTTTATCTGTCATAGATTATCCAATATGGAAATCAAGACTAGATTCTTTTATTTTTTTTACCACAAGAAAAATATTCATAATTTCATTTTTCCAGGGAAAAGGAAGCAAAATTAGATTTAGTAGATGCACCCCAAATGCATTTCAATCATAAAGACATGTATGAAACCTATTGATTGAGTATAGTCCAAAAAAGAAATTGATAGAAGCATATCCTGTTTTAAAACTAAGATGATTAGATACATATGACATCAAAAAACAATAAGATATGGCCCTATTTATCATCCTATTGATGAGTTGTAGACAACATACATTGTGCATGCAATAGATAAAGACAAACTCACAAAAATATACAGTATTTAGTTTTGACTAGCATGGTCTATATATGGACGGTGATAGAATTTTGAAGATGAACCTTCATGTTTATTTTGAATGTGCCACAACCCATATTCCATGTTTAGAGTTTCTTTTTAAAGTCCATCTTCCTACCCATTTCACTCCTTATATATGTGTGAACATGTAAAAGAACAAAATGAGTCTTTTATCTACCATAAATCCTCCAATATGGGAATCAAGAGTATATGGTTGCATGCTTGAGTTGTGTTTAACTAGTTTATTAAAATCATAGAACATCCATAAACTTGAATATGAGTGCAACCCTTTTGTTTTTCATATGCTAGTAAATGTGTACAAGCCAATAGTTATGATTGATTGTTTGTGCTAGGGATAAATCCCATTTTTACATAAAAAGAATGAGTGATAGACATGAAAAGAATGAAACCACCCCACTTCTATTTGTTGATTCAATGGAAGCCCCATCAAAATATTCCCATGAATTTTAGGGATCAATATTCTCATCTAATATAATTCCGGGGAGGGGTGGTGGGGGGGTGGTGTTGGATCCTTTTTCCTGAGGAAAATGGCCCAAAATTGCAAGAACTTCAACAATAATACACTAAGGAATTAAATATTTGTCCTGAAATATAGCTTTGTTGTGAGATAACCAGACCTCCCCATGCAATAGTTAGAGGAAGAGCTCTAAATGAATGAGTGTTCAGGTCAGAGTACCATACCTTCCATGTTGATTCCAAGTTTTCTCCTTCTCATAAATGGTTCAGACATATCACGAACTTTCATACATCCCACACCCACTAAAAGAAAGGGCATTGTGTGAATAAATGTTCAATGGATTTTTCATCTCCTTTGCAAAAGGAACACCATCCCGGCCCAATGGAAAAGCGTTTTTGAAGGATTTCCCATGTGGGAACCTTCTTCTCCATAAGACACCACATGAATATTTTAGCTTTAGCTGGGAATTTAGATTTCCAGATTGCCCTCCACCATTTTTCTCGTCAAGAACTCTGTTACCATTAAGAACTATATAGCCAAGTTTTGGGGTGTAAAAGTCGAAAAGTGAGATGCTCCATACTCACTCACCCTCTTGGCTAGTGATTCTTATATGAATGTTAGTCAAAGCATTCAAATAACCATTCTAGACCTAAACAAAATTATCCTCGAGCCCTATCTTCCCAACTTATTTCCATCCTTGCCTTGAAATTGTAGTGTTTTCCTGGCTGAAAATATGTGTTAATTTTGTAATTCCTTTGTCGTATAGTGAGACAATTAAACGCTTTGTAAGGATGTGGAAAATTCCACTCCCTAGCCGAGGGTATGAACAAATTCTCACTTTTTCAATGTTTCCTACTTTCCAAGCCAATCCATTATCAATGAGATGAAATGTTTGCATGTGGTTTTTCTTCCCATCTAATCCATTCCTGAAGGGGGCTTGGGGATATATATTTTTGCATGACGACCATGGTCTAGAGGTTTTGAGTTGTGAGGAGCCTACTACAACATTTTGCTACCAAGGCATTTGAGAACATGAAGATGTTCTTGAACCCCCATCCTCCTAATTTCTTTGGAGTTGATATTCCCCCTTTTGACAAAAGGAAGGATCCCATTCTTCTTATTCTCAGACCAAAGGAATTTGAAACATAGCCTTCTAAATTTTTCTAGAATTAATTTCATAATCCATGCAAGAGACATCTAGAAGTCCAAACTCGCTTCCAAAATAGATTTAGTCAACACCAGAAAACCTACTCTAGATAACCACTTAACGATCTACCTTTTCAACCTTTTCACAATCTTAACAATGAGCCAAGACCAATCTACATTATTTTCGAAATTCAATTTTAGATAATAACCCAGATAATTTAAATCATCCTCCAAATGCTTGGTTGAATAAGGAATGTGGAGGGATATAAGCCTTAGGTCTTCTTCAAAAATATTATGATAAAAGGTGTTGACTTTATAATGTTTATAGACATACTTATGGCTCTTCCATAGAGGCTCAAGATCTTGATGAGATTACCCATCTCTCTTGTGAAACCATTACTAAAAATAAGAATATCATCAACAAAAGAGAGGTGAGTTAGAGATAAATTCTGGGATATAGAGGTTCCATGTAAGTCTCCTTGTCACTTAGCTTCAACTAAAAGATGGCTCAGTCCCTTCGCAATAAGAAGGAAAAAATAAGGGCAATAGTCTAGATATAGTCTGGATACAGTATGGATATAGTCTAGATGCAACTCATGACCCATGAGATGAAATCCGGGCGAAAACTGATATGAGTAGGGAGGAGAAAAATATATATCCATCTTACCTTATCATAAGCTTTTGAGAGATCTGTTTTTAGAAAATCCCCTTTTATATTTTGAGTCTTTATATTGTGGAGGCACTCCTATCCCATCCCTGTTGCCTCATCAATTTGCTAGCCATCTAGGAAGGTTAATTTATCCTTTGATATTGATTTAGATAATATGGGTTTCATATTGTTTGCAATCACTTTTGAAACCAATTTGTAGATCACATTGCACATTGAAATAGGTCAAAAGTTATCAAAGGATTCAGGGGAATTATTTTTGGAAATGTGTTATAAATGTGGAGTTGAAATTAGAAAGAATTCTTTGATTCCTCTTGGCCCTAGGATTTTGTCCCTTTAGAAGCCATATAAAACTATTTTTTTCTCATCCTTGGTGACTTCTTCCATGAGGGAACTAATTTTTTCTTCCTCTATAAACCTAGGAATAAACATTACAGTCTTGATAATTTCTCCTATGGATGTCTCTTTAGGGGCTCAAAATAGGTTTTGAACATACATCTTTCCAATATTTTCAATCCCATCAAAGTTTGAGACTCATCCACCCTCAACATCCTTGAGACTCCATAAGGTTTTGCTCATGTTTCTACCTTTGGCATAAGCTTGGAAGAATTTTGTATTCGCATCCCCACATTCCAACCAAATATTATTTTTTTTAGTGTCCATGCAACCTCCCTAACCTCCAGAAACTTGTTTATCTTTTTCACCATTCTTATTATATTTTCCCTTGCTTCATCCAATTCATATCCTTACCCTGCTAGATTGGAATACAACTATATTTGGTTTCAATTCTTTCCAACTCTTGATCAATTTCCTTCTTCTTTTTCTTAGCCCATTCCTTGGATTTTTGTTTAATAATATTAAGGTTGGCTTTGAATTGATCATTTGTTGAGGTTCCTTCTTGAGGATTGAATAATTTTGAATGAAATTTAACGAGATTAATGAAGTCTTCTTCTTTTAACTAGTTTGATTTCATTTTGAAAGGATTGGTTGGATTTAGGAAAGCTGCCTTTATCTCCAAAAAAAATTGGTGAGTGGTCTGAGGCCCCCCTAGTTTCATTCAACTATTTCATAATAATGAAATGTTCCAAGATAGCTTCAAGGATTAGAAATCTACTGATTCTCTTTGTTGCTTTGTCTTCCCCAGTGTGCCTATTTCTCTAGGTGAGTACAATTTTGACAAAGTCTACATCTTCTAGTCTGGTCATGTAAACTTTATTCTGGAAATATTTAGTGAGGGGATCTAGCCTCATTCTAGGACCCCATGTTTTCTACTTACCCAGTGAGAAATTCATATCCTCTCCTAAGATGAGATTGTTATATTTTAGATGGAGTAAAAAAGACACTTCGAGAATTCCTGTCAATTTGAGGATGGTATATATATATTATGGACCAAGAGTGCGTAAATATATTGAAAATACTTCCATTTCCAAGCCTTGCCTCACATTCCATAAGTTTTTTTCTTGGAGTACCCTCCTATTCCATCCCACAACTAGACCACCTAACATTCCTCTAGCATCTAGGATGATGATAGACCATCTGCACAAAAGGGATTCAAGGCATATGACTATTGATTCTCCATCGCCTAAAGCTTCTTGTAGGATGATCATATCAAGGAAATTTATTTCTATGAGCCTCTTCAAAGCACACCTTTTGGAGGAGCATGCTAACCATCTATAGTGTAGAGACAGAAATCTCATTTGAAAACCCCTACTAGGGATTTCACAACTCTAAGCACCCGGTGAATTGATTGTTAATTTCCCATGGTTAAGTCCTCATGAGCTTATTCTTTTGCTTTAATGAGATGCTATTTTCTACCCCTGCATTTGGTTTCCCTAGAGGTGATATAGACCTTCCCAAGGCCCATCAAAAAACCATCCAAATTTGGAAAAATGCGGTGAGATCGAAGGTTGTAAAATATGTCACCAACTTTGTGTTCTTGGAGGGGGATATAGAGGACAAAGTCACAGGCCTTTTGGTGTAGGTCATCAAGGACTTCCTGTAGGAGGAAATGAATAATTCTTTAAGGAAATAGAAATAGAACTAGACCCATGGGGTATAGGAACAATGTGTGTAGCAGATGTGATAAAATCATGAGAAGGGGGACAGGGAATGGAGATAGAGAACATACCTTCATTTAATGTGGGTTTCTCTTTGAGAGGATATCCTACCCCTGTTTGACTCCTTTGCGCTTCATTTTCACTGTCCCCTTAGTGATAAGATGAAAAATACCCCATTGCATCCTCCATCATAGGCTTGAGTGTTGCACCCTTTTTATTTAAAATCTTTTTCTTGGAGGGTGATTCTTGCTTCTTTATATGGAATGGGAGTGATGAGCCTTGGTATTGCAACAAGAATGCTACAACTCCCAAGTATACCAAATTTAATTATCAACCCGAGGTTTGTACAAAATTATCGTCACTATATGTGAAACATACAATATGTCCTTCCTTCGTTGTCATGATGTAATGGAGTGCATGTACTCAAGTCAAATCTTAAACTGATTGTCGAAAATGAAATCTTTGAAATGGAAACCTTAACCTATTGCAAGCAACAAGGTACAAGGAAATAAACCTATTCTAATTGCATAAACTAAATATCATGAATCAAATTTCAACCATTACATTTCAAAGAGTTTAGATCCATTAACATAGTTCATTGGATGTGGTAATCATCATTGTATTATCTATTTCATAAATTTGTCCATTAGCCCAAATCGCTGAAATGTTTTGCATGGGTAAAGAGGCGAGTCCTAAGTGGTATTTAGTCTCCCCCAATCATTGGTTTAGAGCCTATAGGTCTTGATTCAACGCTAAGGGACTACAACCAAGCATCTTGAGCAAATATAGGCAAATATATGCATGTTGGAAGGCTACTATAAGGTTTCCTATAGTACTACTACATGAAGCAACAAATTTTCTATAGGGAGTTATAATTCATTGAATGACCAACCAAATCAAATCCAAATTGGATGGGATTTTTTTTTCTTATTGAATAGGATTCCTTAGGTCTCCATTCCAAGTGGAATCAGTCAAAAATATCTTTGTTAACCCATGCTAAAAAATGGCAAAAAATTACTAGTCTAAAATCTAGAAATTTGAGAACTAGTGAGATAGTAAATCTATCAAATGCCTAACCTAATAAAGTCAAAATGAAATGGAGTAATTTTTTTTATTAACTACAATTTTTTTTGATCTAATGCAATTGGAATCAAATCAATTGAATCTCACTAGCATGCTTTAAAAAATAGCAGAAATTTATTGTTATTTGCCACAAAGGACTTCTAGAAATCTAGATTTGGGAATAAGCAAATTAATCCAAGTAAACTACAAAATAAACTACTTCAATCATTTAACTCAATACTACAACAAGAAATCATTAATACTAAATGCATAAATAGAAATAAAAAAAGACAAGAACAAGAGATGCATGTGAATAAGAAGTGAAAAGAAGAAAATTAAATGATACAAAAGGGCTCTGAGGCTCCTGGGATGGCCAAGCCCAAGGAAACTCAGAGTCCTATGGAGGAGACCAAGATTTAGAAGCTGAACATGGCACCAATCTTCATTATTTCCATCAATACAATTACATCCCTATAAGAAATGAAAGTGGAGTTGCAAAAATACGAGTTCTCTCCACAAAAAGACTAATAAAAATCAACCCCTAGAGGAAAATTTGACTTGGTACTTATAAAAAATGATTAGGAATCATTCCCCATGAAAGAAGGAAGCTTTCCCCACCAAAATCCCTTGATTAGTGGATCTAGTTCCCAATACTAGGAATATGCGTTAAATCACAGGGAACACATTCCCAAATTTTCTCAACCATTGGAGCTCCACAATCTATGCCATAATTCCAGAATATCTTGTTGATTTATAATTTAATATTGATCCTCCTATAGTAGGGAGCAAGTCCCTAAATTATCTCCTCCTCCAAATCTTCATAATCTGCCCAATATTCTCATAATATTCCACCAAAATAAATAATATTAGGCACACATATGAAATTATCCACAAACCTTCCTAATAAACATATTAAAGTTAAAAATACATTATCTAATTCAAAAAGAAAGGTTTAATGTTCTAAAGGATGGTCATATGGGCCTTAATTGATGTCTAATTTAGAGGCATGGGCCTTAATCTATGTCTAATTTAGAGGATCATCAGTGAGCTCACAATCTGTTACTATGTGCTTGTAGCTATGACATCCTTTGCATTGATAGGGTACCCATTCATAATCCAACGTTTTAATTTTTTTGACCCTGTTCCCTATGTTAATTTTTCCGGCAATCCCCTGTGGAGGTCAATATGGACCAGTATGCGAGCAACGGTTCGAAACATTGTCGAGAGGTAGGAGGAATTATCTTCTAGGTACTTCCCTTGTGAGTTCCCTAAGTTTGAGAAGGTGTGATCAACCCACTAATTTGATGGAAGGTTAGGAAGGCAAACCCAGATTAGGGCCTCATCTAGTCTTTCCCTCTCATCATCAAATAAGGGGATGAAAAATTATGAAGAAAAGGGGTGAAACCTAGCTTCCATACCTTGTATAAATTAATAGAAATTAATAGAATTTTTTTACTACTGATGAATTTGAGCTTAAAAACAAGAGATTAAAAATTTCCTCAACTATTTTGTGGAATGGAAATCACAATTTAGAAACACATGCAATAAAATGCAACCATCAAAACCATAAGAACATAATGATTTTACAGGGGAACCCAACTGGGAAAAACCCCTCTACTACTTTTCATTAGTCAGATGAGAATGAGAAACTATTACAATGTCTTGCGTCAATCTTGAAGCATACCCTACACTATAAAATTGTTCTCGTACTGACTATCCTGCTCTAGCCAACAATTAGCCAATTCAAGGCCCCAAATTACTCCTATTTACTTGCATAATTCATGAGAAATTAGGCTACTAAATAATAGGGGAATTCCCTATTTCCTTGCAAAATTCTAGAGGAATTGATCACCTTCCTCAATGCCAAGCTTGTACACTCAACTAGTATACAATTGATAATTAAAATGTGCCTTTTCCTCCACTCTAGCTAGGCAATTCAAATTCCATGCATGTATAGGCTATTTTTAGTTGATTGACTAGTTTAACTGAGAGATCACTGAGTTAAAAATAGTTCTACTACTCAACTAACCTTCAACTGAATCAATTAATTA
This sequence comes from Pinus tabuliformis, assembly GCA_031772625.1. NCBI lineage: Eukaryota > Viridiplantae > Streptophyta > Pinopsida > Pinales > Pinaceae > Pinus > Pinus tabuliformis. The sequence goes on from CM062814.1 coordinate 464,162,809, forward strand.
CTTGAGCTCAGTTAACTGAGTTCAACTGAAAATAACTGAACTAGATTGCTAAATTTTAGCAATCACTACATGCACAAATCTACTTCAAGCTTATAACTTGAATTTACTGATCTAACTAGGAGATAAGGCCATGTCACATAAGTTAACTACAATCCAAGCCATCCCGCTGATGCGGAAAATTGAATTACTCAATTTTACTAAGGCACAACTCAAATTGAGCATTTCTTGCTACAATTTCTAACAGTCCCTCTTAGTAAGAAAGGGAATTTTCACCACCCCTATCCTGCACCTATGGAATTAAAATTTTCCTCTTGAAATTGCCTTTGTTAAGATATCTGCATCATGTTCCTTAGTTGGAATGTACTATAGCATCTTAATTCTCCTCTGCACATAATCCCGCAAGCGAGGGTACTTGATATCAATGTGCTTGGACTTGTGATGGAATATTGAATTCTCATAGAGTTTAATACAAGTTTTCTTATCACAATAAATCACTGTCAGATCCATCTCTTAACTGAAAAGACCCACAAGTATTTTCCTCATCCATATGGCCTCACATGATGCTTGAATTGCAACCATGTATTCAACCTCTACTGAACTGAGTGCCACAAACCTTTGTTTCCTACTATTGATCCAGATTTAAGCAGGAACACAATATATTACAGAGATAACCATAAATACAGAGATGCGATAACCATAAAAACAGAGATGCAGCGGAAATAATACTTCATTTCATAAATGGAGAATACTGAAATATGCTTACAAATAAAAATAACCCAGCTAGGGCAATAGTAGCTTATCTCTGAGAAGAGATGTGTCGGCTACATGCCTCTGAACTGTTTCCAACTGTGTTACAATGAGGCTCGAAGGCCTATTTATTGTTGAGAAACAATGGAAAACCCTTCACATTCCAAAACCTAACCCTAGAAGATGAAACACCAAATTGTGGGCCCCGTTTTAGGGTGAGTTGGACAGCCAACTTCCCGAGGTTGCGAATTGGTCGTATTATCTCCGTTTGACACGCATGATAGCCCGTTGGAAATATCTCTCCGAGGACTACGACGGAAAAGACGATTTTTATCAAAAAAATCACTAGCGGAAGATTTCCCAAAAAACGTCGTTTAGGGCCTCAAAATGGCTCCGGAAGTTTAGGACCCGAAAAACTGCTAAAAATAGTAAACTGTGCTATAATTAAGGAAACAGAAAAATTGAAAGAGACAATTGTGGGGGTCCAAATGGGATAGGTGGGTGGCCACCAACATCCACTTGGATCATTCCTCCCCCCTTAGGAAGCAATGGTCCCCATTGCGTTGAGTTCCTCCCTGAGATGAGGAAGCTTCTGCTGAGCTGGGTCTCTGGTGAGCTATTCTGCAATCTCTGATGTGTCTAGAAATGGTGAGGAGCATGGTCGGCGACGGTCCACATTGAACACTCGGTACAAGCGAAGGGATGGAGGAATGCTGTGTTTCAAAGCATTGTTTCCCGTAGCCTTGTTACTGGTGTAAGGACCATGTCGAAGTGGTCTGAGTTTCTGATGGGTTCTGGTAAGGTGCTCCCTCTGCAAATGTAACCAAACTTTGTCGTCCACCTGAAACTTGTGTGGTACCCCTCTGGGTAAGGAGAAGTTGTTCCTGTGTTTTGTCACGATTGTATCCCTCTGTTGCTGCTGCTATGTGGAGGAACCCTTCGCGGGGGTCATGGATGTAGCGACGATCTTCCCCTTACTTTGGGAGCGAACCAGATAGAAAATAAATTTCCTAGTCTGTGAGATGAGCTTGCTGCCTTTCTTAGCAGTGATCAAAGAGGTGGCGGTAGGTGGGGCTACCTCCGGTATCCTATATAATGAATTATCCAAAGAAATGATGACAGCGCGAGGCCTTGACTCATACACAGCATGTCGCCTCCACAAGTATGGCTGGCCTAATAGTACATCACAAACATCCAGAGGTGTAATATCACACAATACCTTGTCTGTGAAGGGCTTGATGCTATAGGGAAGGCGGCACTGCTGGCGAACTTTGAGATCTCGTCCTTCGTGAAGCCAACTGATACTGTACGGTTGTGTGTGTGGTGTAGTTGGTAGGCCCAACCGCTTCACGACCTCTGCTGAAATGAGGTTCTTTTGGCTACCACTGTCGACAATGAATTGCGGCGGCAAACCCTTCACCCACATCTGTGAGTGGAAAAGACATTCCCCCTCCTCTGGATCTTCAGGCTCATTTTTTCTGGATCTTGGCAGTAGCAACAGTGGTGCTGGGATCCGCATCAATGATCTGCTTCCCTTTCTCATTCCCCTTGTCGGGTTCTGACTCAGAGTCGGAACATGCATCTGATTCGGAAGCCTTCAACTCAGCCACCAGCGACTGCTTGGTCTGACACTGACTTGTGTTATGAGTGGGACTCTTGTGGAACTCACACCACTTTCCTGTGTCCTTCTTCGGCTTCATGGTGTTGTTCTTTTCTTGTGGCTTCGACGGGTTGTCTTGGGTCACCCCGCCTTGGCTTTGTCCTTTAGGCTTTGGATTTGCAGATCCAAAGTTTTGCTTCTTCTATTTGAACTTTTTCTCGATTTTGACAGCGTATCGGTATGCTGTGCCGAGTGAGGAGATGTTCAAGAACTCCATCTCTTCCTGGATGTATCTGTGTAGGCAGCTGTGGTATTTGAGTACCAGATGCAGCTCAGAATCTTTGATACCCAATTGTGTGCGAAGGGTATGAAAAATGTTTGTGAACTCCGGCACATCTTGGTCTCGTCCCTGCCGCAATGTGGTCCATTTGATGTATTTGTCCTCATAGCTTTTGACAGGGTAGTACTGCTCCTTGATGGCATCCCGGAAGTCATCCCACGTGGGTGCGGTTGAAAACAGTGAGGCTGTACTTTCATCCTTCTGTTCGCAGTAGGTTTTCCACCAGTCCTTGATGTGGGGGGCTGCTTTGAGAAGAGCAAAAACAATCTTTTCTCGACTTGAAAATTCATGAACAGAAAAATACCCATCGAGCAGATTTAACCATTTATCTACGACATCTACGTCTATTTGACCCCCAAAGATGGGGATTTCAAAATTAACTTGTACCTTAAACGGTGTGGCATTTCCAGAGTAGCTGTTGGAAGCCGATGCGTCGCCTCTAGGTAGCCGCTGAAGGATTTGGGCAAAGCTGTCCATCATCGCATTCCTTTGTCGCTCGAGGGCTTCTTCGAGCAAGATTTTGATAGGATCTCCTGCCCCCTCGTTTTTCTTCTCATCCGCCATGGGAGGTCGTCGAGATTTGCGAGGCTGGTCTTGCAAAGGTTCGACCAGTTCCAGACCTAACTCCTTATATCCCGACCTCGTTGGGGACATGCAAAGAAAAACAGAGAAAATGTAGACCGCTCTGATACCACTGATCCAGATTTAAGCAGGAACGCAATAGATTACAGAGATAACCATAAATACAGAGATGCGATAACCATAAAAACAGAGATGCAGCGGAAATAATACTTCATTTCATTAATGGAGAATACTGAAATATGCTTACAAATAGAAATAACCCAGCTAGGGCGATGGTAGCTTATCTCTGAGAAGAGATGTGTCGGCTACATGCCTCTGAACTGTTTCGAACTGTGATACAATGAGGCTCGAAGGCCTATTTATTTTTGAGAAACAATGGAAAACCCTTCACATTCCAAAACCTAACCCTAGAAGATGAAACGCCAAATTGTGGGCCCCGTTTTGGGCTGAGTTGGACAGCCAACTTCCCGGGGTTGCGAATTGGTCGTATTATCTCCGTTTGACGCGCATGATAGCCTGTTGGAAATATCTCTCCAAGGACTACGACGGAAAAGATGATTTTTATCAGAAAAATGACTGGTGTAAGATTTCCCAAAAAACGTCGTTTAGGCTCCGGAAGTTTAGGACCCGAAAAACTGCTAAAAATAGTAAACTGTGCTATAATTAAGGAAATAGAAAAACTGAAAGAGACAGTTGTGGGGGTCCAAATGGGATAGGTGGGTGGCCACCAACATCCACTTGGATCAACTATACTAGGAAATAGTTACAGACCCAACACTGAAGATAACATCTGAACTACTTTTCTTGTCTAATGGACTCCCTTCCCAATCTACATCAATGAAGCCTTGGATATTCACTCCCTCTGTCCTCCTGTACCATAACCCATACTTGGTTGTGCCTCTAATGTTAACACATGCTTTATTGCCTTCCAATACATCTTGGTAGGTTTCACCATTGCTTGACTCAAATAATAAACTACATAGCATATGATGGGCCTTATGTTCACTAGATACATCAAGGATCCCACAAGTTGTCTATAGATGGTGGCATCTACTGCCTCTCTTGAAGAAGCACTCTCCTTCCTCTAGTTTTTAACTAGAGGTGTGTCGATAGGCTTGTAGTTCTCCATTTGAAGTCTATGAAGTATTTCATAGGAATACTTCTTCTGACTCACAAACAACTCACCATCACCCTGCCATACTTCCAACCCAAGGAAGTAATGCATGAAGCCTGTTGTCACTCACTACCTTTTTAGTCACCAGTGGCTTTAGAAGCCAAATAATAGTGATGTTTGATGTAAAATTTTGAGCCACAGAATATGTCAGAGCTAAACCAGACCCTCTCTAGTGTGTAGCACCCAGAAAGAGATTTCCGGTGGTATATAGAAGTCCAAAAAAGGGTTCCTGGATCAAAAGTTAGGGCCTGTTGAAGAATCCATTTAGAAAGCTTAGAAAACCTCAAAAAATGGTTAAGTGTTGAATAAAAATCACAATCGGGACTTGGGACAATTCGTCGCAATCACATATCGGTGTCAGTGGGTCTAAGCACATCACATATATCATATTTTCACATATCGGTGGGGTCCCAGGTCTAGGAAGAACAATTTATCGATGATTGCGATGGTTTAAGTCCCAAAATAGGAAAGGGGGTTGATTTGTGATATAGCACTAAAGTTCTAGAAAGGGGCCAATTCTGATTTACAAAGGAAAAGGTCGCCAAACCAAGGGCCGGGCCACTCCTTCTCTCTCCTCCACATGGCGCAATACTGCATTATCGCATATTGGTGAGGTTTGAGTCCCGAAACAATGAAGGGGGGCCAATATTGCAATATGGACCAAAATTGCCGGGGAGGGCCGATTTTTAAATACAAAGGAAAAGCATGCAAAACCAAGGCCCAACCAACCTCTTTCTCTCTCCTCCAGGGGCCACATGGTGGCTTTTGATTGGTCCTCAGAGCTGATGTGGTGGATGACATTAGCAATGATGTGGCAAGTACAGACGATGACATGGAAAGTATGGATGATGATGTGGCAATGGACACATGTCACTCGTTTTTTGCGTTTTCAGGGGTCTAATGGGATTATTTCCAGGTGCCACATGGAACCATTCATAGGGTGACATGTGGCAGTGATGACATCAGAAATGACATCAATAGGTTATCAGCGATTGACGATCAACAGTTCCTGGTTTTGGGCTTATCGGCGATTGCGATGTGATAAGGAAGGGTCCCGGATGCGATATTTCATAAGCTACGATTTACAAAGATTTTGGGTCCAGGAAATCAGTCGATGAGGGACTTATGCGTTATAAAGAAAAAGGCCCCCACACAGCAAGTCAAGGCCTTAAGTGCTTTTAAGATGAGCCCTCGGTCTCCGCCTGTGGCCCTATGAGGAAATTCATAAAAGGGGTTGTAATAAAGGGGGCCTAAGAGTTAATTAAATGCTTGTCTATTCGACTGTTTTAAATGAATTGAAATCCCGTACCGTGATGCATTGATAGCACTGTACAGAGAGTTATGAAATATTAATTGGTCTATAGTTGGGCGTTTAACAAGGAGTATGGGAATATTTATGTAAACATGGCCTGCAATACGCTTCTATAAGTCAGTGTCGAAGGCATTTTAATGGCAGAATTGACTTAAGTCGGTTGATGTATAAATGAACCACCTACAATAACCAAAAAGAGCCTATGATAGCAGGGACGTGGCTTAACAAGAGGCCTCCACTTAAATGAAAAAGGGAAACCTCATCCTTCCTCTCTCTATCTTCTTTCTCTGTGCATTAATGTTTGATTTCTTCAAGAAAGGGATGGGATCCTGTTGTAATCTTTCTGGGGGAAATAGTGCTTCACCCTGGCCGAGACAGTTAAGACTTGGCCCAGGGATATTTTCTACTATGTCATGATTGTAAAACATTCCGCTTATTCCTATAAGTAGGAAAATGCAAGACTATGTTAGGGGGTTGGTTCTGGATATTTTGACCCACGAGGGCTAAATTTTGTGATGCCATTTTGGTTCAATTTGTTGTATTCATGGGATTTCACTAATATCTTTGCCAAATGTATGGATTGGTTATTGGCTTCTCTGAGATAAATGATATTTTCCTGATTGATTCCAAACCTTTTGTAAACTCTTTCCAATTTTGAATTTCTTCCTTAAAAAAATGTTAAGGCAGCCGTTATGTTTCTGGCTGATAAATGGATTTGTCTTCACTACTACATAGAAGAGAGTGCCTATGTGAGACCACATATTTACTTTTTTTATCTTTATGCATTCAATACATATCATCCTTCAGATTTACTCATGTCTGTGAGTAGCTTACAGTACCTGTGGTGGCTCAGACTTACGTCAAATGTTGAACAAAGATTGATACCCATTACTATGCAAACCTGAAGCTTTACATCAGCTTCCCTTATTGTTTTCATTCCAACTTCTTACTCTCTCATGTTTTTGCTGAAATATAGTGGCTAAGGACTATGTTTATTACAACCCTCTGCACCTGATTTCCTCCTTCTCCTCCCCCTCTCCTTCACCACTTCAACTTTAGTTTGAGTTGTCCCATTTCCATGTGTAGGCCACTAGAAGAAGTAACTATTTCTCTTTGAGATTGTTCCATATACCCCCAGGATCTACATTCATGAGTTGGCTTGAATCTACCTCATTAAAGGCATATTGAACCAAACCCTCTTATCACCATCTTCATTTCATGACAATTGGAGTGCTGCAAACCCCTCTCATACCATCTTAGAAGCACTCCTCTATTTAAGATGTCTTAGGCACTGGTCTACAATCAAACCATAGGCTATCTCTAGGGAGCTTTCTTTTCCTCTTGCTGTACTTGTACTGCAAGTGAAATATTCAACAACAACATATTTCTGGAGCCATTGTTGGTGAACGAATTAGTAGATTTCTCCCTGAGTACGACAAAACATTTCATTTCCTCTATTAAGTGATCATAGGAAGTGTGGGTTGAAGATCTATCACCTTGGAAACTCCACTGTCAAATATATGGTAAACAACCTGGCAAATCCACTATACATATCTTTGTTCTAATCATCATGGCCTTTTAAGCATCCTCATACTCACTCTGATGCTACAACAACCCAAAACTCTCCCTACTTTTGAAGCTGAAATCAATCATATAGGGAGGTTTTCAAGATGGCCCTTCCTGCATTCCTGGCCAACCAATTTGCACCATTGGATTTTTCTTCTATTGTTGGTTTTCCCAATCATGTCCCTCCATATCATTAGTAGAACACCTATTTGTCTAAATTTAGTGAGAACTCAGAGAAAATACCTAACCAAAACCTCAAAGACTTTCACGAATGCATGGAGGAACGAGGTATTCTTCTTGAAGATGTAAAAATGAAGTTATTCAAATTGTATTTAGAAGGAGATGCCAGGGTCTGGTTGGAAACACTACCTCATGGCAACATATTTTCCTTGAAATGTTTCCATACAACATTCTATCAATATTATAAGAGATTGTATCCATAGAATGCTCTGCTTGAAGATTGCTACACACTTTGTAATGATGAAAACAGTTCAGAGGTTGATGAATATACTAAAGATGTTGGTGGAGCTTCTCTCCAAGAAAGCATCTACTCACATCAAGAAGCATCACCCTATGAGACAGAAAGAGAAGAAGGAAACACCATTGAGCTACAAATAAACTCTTAGAGGGCTTATTTAGTTGAGTCTGATGTTTGTCCTTCTTATGATGAATATGACTCTGATGGAGAGTCTAGTGAGGCAAAGCTACCATGCTCCCAGTTATGGGAAGCTAAACAAGAAGAAGAGGCCCATCTGTATGCCAACAAAGAGGCTCCAGTCCGTGATGCATATCTTTCACATGAATAGAAGGATCAAGGACCTCCTCCTATCTATAGTTCATATGATTTGGAGGAGGAGGAAATGGTCATGGAGCTATAGAAGGAGCTATTTACCAGCAAGTGGGGAGAAAGCTCCCAACAACACGTGTTTCAAGAAGAAATCAAGGCTAAAAGACCACACACAGTCTGCTACAACAAGATGCCTCCTAAGAATTCTCAATAGTCCCTCCAATCTATGACTCTTACAGTTCAGACAATGAAGATTTTGTTGCAGATTTCCAAGACGATGGCCCCATTGAAAAATGGGCAGCGAAAGATCAACAACTAGTTTTTCTTGAAAAGGCTGAAGCTGAGGAGCTGGATAATGTTTGTGGCCACCTTAGAAAAGAGGATATTGGTCAGCACACTGTATGTAAAGAAGATGTTGCTGCAAACATTCACTGTCTATTCCATGACCCTGTGGCTTAGTATATGAACCTATTCTTTAGCTAGCAACAGAGGTTATTTTAGCACCATGTATCAGGTTCCATATCTGCATATTCTTCATGTTGGATGGTTGTTTTAATCATTATTTTTGAGTAGTATGAAGGCATGTGGCCCAATACTCTAATGCTGGCATGGTTCTATTGGAGAGTTGAACATACTTAGCTAAATTAAGAATTGCACATAAGTAGGATTGTACATAAATAAGCTCACTAGTTCAGCATTTACTTTCAGTTGTTAGAGTTTTTATTTTCTGCATGTAGATGGATAAAGAATGGTCCCATGGAGATTTTTCTGATTATAAAGTACATGTATTACTGACTCCATTCCTAATGGTGAAGGATGTTGGTCTGCAGGTTCTCATCACCTTGCTAGCAAGGCACTATCCCTATTAGGAGCCAATGTTGTCACTCACTACCTTTTCAGTGACTAGTCGCTTCATAAGCCAAATATTAGTGATGTTTGATGCCAAATTTTGATCCATGGAAGCTATCAAGGCAAAACAAAACCCGCCCCAATGCGTAGTGCTCAGAAAGAGCTCTCTGGTGGTATATAAAAGTCCAAAAAAGGGTTCTTGGATTAGGCATTAGGGCCTGTTGAAGAATCCCTTTAGAAAGATCAGAAAACCCAAAAAAATGGCTAAGTGTTGAAGAAAAATCACAATCGGGACTTGGGACATTTCATCGGAATTGTATATCAGCATTAGTGGGTCTAGGCGTATTGCATATATCACATTTTTGCATATCGAAGGGGTCTTGGGTCTAGGAAGAACAATTTATTGGTGATTGCGATGGTTTAAGTCCCAAAACAGGAAAGGGGGCTGATTTGTGATATAAAACTAAAGTTCCAGAAAGGGGAAGATTTTGATTTACAAAAGAAAAAGGCTACCAAACCAAGGATTGGGTTGCTCCTTATCTTTCCTCCACATGGTGTAATCCCTCATTATCGCATATCGGTAAGGTTTTAGTCAACAATGAAGGGGGGCCGATATTGCAATCTAGACCAAAATCGTTGGGGAGGGCTGATTTTTAAATACAAAGGAAAAGCATCCAAAACCAATGCCCGACCAACCTCTTTCTCTCTCCTCTAGGGGGCCACATGGCAGCTTCTGATTTGTCCTCAGAGTTGATGTGGGGGATGATGTGGCAAGTATGGACGATGACATGGCAAGTATGGATGATGACATGGTGGTGGACACATGTCACTCGTTTTTGGCATTTTCAAGGGTCCAATGTGGTTGTTTTCGAGTGCCACATGGCACCACTCATAGGGTGACATGTGTAGTGATGACGTCAGCAATGATGTCAATAGGTTATCAACGATCGACGATTGGTGGTTCCTAGTTTCAAGCTTATCAATGATTGTGATGCGATAAGGAAGGGCCTCGAATGCGATATTTCATAAGCTGTGATTTACAAAGATTTCAGGTCTGGGAAATCGGCCAATGAGGGACTTATGCATTATAAATAAAAATCCCCTCGCACAACAAGTCAAGGCCTTAAGCGCTTTTAAGATGAGCCCCTGGTCTCTGCCTGTGGCCCTATGAGGAAATTCATAAAAGGGGTTGTAATAAAGGGGGCCTAAGAGTTAATTAAATGCCCGCGTGTTCGACTGTTTTAAATGAATTGAAATCCTGTGTCGTGATACACTGATAGCACTGTATAGAGAGTTTTGAAATATTGATGGGTTGGTAGCTAGGCATTTAACGAGGAGTATGGGAAGATTTATGTAAAGATGACCTGTAATACACTTCTATAAGTCGGCGCTAAAGGAATTTTAATGGAAGAATTGACTTAAGTTGGTTGATGTATAAATGAACTACCTCAAACAACCAAAAAGAGTCTATGACAATAGGGACATGGCTTGACAAGAGGCCTCCACTGAAATGACAAAGGGACACCTCCTCCTTCCTCTCTCTATCTTCTTTCTCTGTGTATTAATGTCTGATTTCTTCAAGAAAGGGATGGGATCCTGTTGTAATCTTTTTGGGGGCAACAGTGCTTCACCCTGGCTGAGACAGCTAGTTGATCTGACAGCTGAGACTCGGCCCAGGGATATTTTCTACTATGTCATGATTGTAAAACCTTCCCCTTCTTCCTATAAATAGGCAGATGCAAGACTATGTTAGGGGGTTGGTTCTGGGCTAGTTCTGGATATTCTGACCCGCGAGGGCTGAATTCTGTGATGCCATTTTGGTTCAATTTGTTGTATTCATGGGATTTCACTGATATCATTGCCGAATGTATGGACTGGTTATTGGCTTCTCTAAGATAAATGATATTTTCCTAATTGATTCCAAACATGTTAATGTGCAGTAAGTTTTCCCTTTTGTAACCTCTTTCCAATTTTGTATTTCTTCCTTAAAACAATGTTAAGGTAGCTGTTATGTTTCTAGATGATAAATGGATTTGTCTTCACTGCTAAATAGAAGAGAGTACCTGTGCGAGACCACATAATTACTTATGTTATCTTTATGCATGCAATACCTATCATCCTTCAGATTTACTCATGTCTGTGAGTAGCTTACAATACCTATGGTGGCTCAGACTTACCTCAACTGTTGAACAGAGATTGATACCCATTACTATGCAAGCCTGAAGCTTTACATCAGCTCCCCCTATTGCTATCATTCCACCTTCTTACTCTCTCATGTTTCTGCTGAAATACAGTGGCTGAGGACTCTGTTTATTACAACCCTCTGCACCTGATTTCCTCCTTCTCCTCCCCCTCTCCTTCACCACTTCAACTTTAGTTCAAGCTGTCTCATTTCCATGTGTAGGCCACTAGAAGAAGAAACCATTTCTCTTTGAGATTTCTCCATATACCCCCAACATCTAGATTCATGATTTGGCTTGAATCTCCCTCATTAAAGGCATATTGAACCAAACCCTCTTACCACCATCTTCATTTCATGGCGAATGGAGTGCCGCAAACCCCTATCATACCATCTTACAATAACTTCTCTATTTAAGATGTCCTAGGCACTGGTCTACAATCAACCCATAGGCTATCTCTAGGGAGCCTTCTTTTCCTCTTGCTATACTTGTATTGCAGGAGCAAGATTTAGCGACAACAAAGCCCATGTCTTTCATCTCGAATTCTCTTGCAAGGTCCTCCTTGTAAGAGTGGATTAACTTGTCATCCCCTGTAATTATCAATTCATCAACATACAATACCAGGATAATCAACTTTCCATATACCACAATGTGATAGAGATTAGAATCTGCTTCGCTTTTGGTGAAGGCCAATCCATTGAGACATGTTTCGATCTGAAGGTACCGTGCTAGGTTCACCTGCTTGCGACCATACAAGTCTCTCCTGAGTCTACACACATTTCTCTCCCTATCATATGTCTCAGATCCCTTTGGCTTCTCTATGTAAATATCTTCCTCAACAACACCATTGAGGAAGGCGGTCTTCAGATCCATCTAATGGATCTTCTACCCCATTTTCACAACTAATGCTAGAATGGTTTTGATTGAGGAATATCTTTCCACTAGGGAAAAAATTTCCTCATAGTCCACTCCCTCTATCTGAGAGAATCCTTTGACAACAAATTTGGCCTTGGACTTCTCAATGTTCCTATCATCTACATGCTTCACTTTGTAGATCCACCTGGAACCAATGACTATCTTGTTCTCTATCCTCAGAACCACCTCCCATACACTTTTTTTTATGATGGAGTCATAATCCTCCACCATGGCATCAACCCACACTTGATGAGAATCTACTTCTTCAAATGAATAAGGCTCTGACTCAATGAGTTCTATCATGAGAGCCATATACCGAGTTTACTTTTATGGTGACCTCCTCTTCTTGCACATAGATGTAAGATCTCCCACATGCTCCCGTGCATCCTGTACCAATCTATTAGCTTCTATGGTTCTCTTCCTCCCCTCTCTGGAAGATTCTGGTTGAGTATCTGCCTCCACTCAGCGTCTTGTCTTCTCCTCCACTTGTGGCTGCTCCACAACATCATGAAGTTCTACATGAGGCTCATTCTCTGTTGCTAGAACCTCCTCCTCTGGTGAGATACTCATCTCTCACTTTGGAGAGCATATCACAACCTTATCCTCATCAAATTTGACATCTCTCCTCACTATTGTCATCCTAAGTGAGGGAAAATACACCCTATAGTTATGTGTAGTCTCTACATATCCTACAAAGATTTCCATATCAGCTATAAGCTCAATTTTATTCCAACTATCCTTGGATACATGACAATACACAATAGCTCCAAATATTCAAAAAATGAGATACATCTTGTTTCCTCCCAGAGAAATATTATTCGGGCGTGATCATGCCAATTATTCTACGAGGGATCATGTTCTACAAATAAACTGTGGTGTTGCATGCTTCTTCCCATATATGTAATGGAATCCTGTAATCATGCAACAATGCTCTTGCATATCCCACTATATTTATGTAGTTGCTTTCAACCACCCCATTTTACTGTAGGTTATGGGGTTCTATCTGTTCTCTTCTAATACCTTCTTTGGCACAAAATTCCTTGAAGGTTTTAGAAACAAATTCTCCTCTATTATCAATTCTCAAGGCTTTCAATTTCGGACTAGTCTCCTTTTCAGCCAATGCTTTGAATTCAACAGATATTGAGAAAACTTCATCCTTCTTCTACATGAAGAAGATCTAGCATTTTCTATAAAATTCATCAATAAAAATCACATAATGTATGTTTTGTTGTAGAGGCTGTAGAACATGGTCCATATACATCAGATTGGACTCGCTCCAGGATTGCTCCAGCTATGCTATCTTAGCTCTAGAAGGTGGATTTGACATATTTCCCCAATGTGCATTCCTTGTAGACATCATACTGGTCAAGGATGCATTTTTTTATACCAATGGTAATCTGCTGCATGTTTTTTAGGGCCCCATAGTGTAAGTGTCCCATGTTCCTATTCTAAAGTTCTCCAACGTCTCGAATCTCCAATTTTTCTACCTTTCTACTATGTGAAATGCAAGCTTCCACCTCAAGATTGTAAATATTTTTCACTCTAACTCCAATTTGTTTCACTTTCTTGGTAGCTACATGTCTTAGAAAGGATTTCCCATTACTGAAAACAAACTCATAGCCTTTATCCTCCAATACAACTATGGATATCAAATTCTTCTTCAGCCCAGGTACATACATAACATCTTTCAGATGAATATTGGAGTCTAACTCCCTCTTAAAGGTTATATTTCCAATTCCTTTGGTACTATACCTCCCATCATCCCTAGTTTTTATGTGCATTTGGAGATCCTAAGGCTCCTCTAGGCTACTGAAGAATTCTTTGCATCTTGTCATATGGAACAAGGCAACTAAATATAGGTATCATACACTCCCCATTACAGTGTTAGACATGCATGCAATTAGGTTGAAGTCTAATTCAAAGTGTGAGGCGAGTGCTTCACCTTGTGCTCCTGTTGAATGCTTCTTGTTAGAATTCTCGTGTGAACACTTAGTTTCATAGTACCCATATTCATGGCAGTGAAAACATTTTATCTTGCTTAAGTCCTTCTTCTTGCCATTTTTCTAGATAGAATCTAGCTTACTTTGGGCCTTCTTTCCCTTAGCATTCTTACCCTTCCCATCCAAGGAAAAATTATCTTCCTCCTCAGCTTTGGATGTTACTCCATCTCTAGTGTTCCTTCAGATTTCGTCTTGCACCAAATTAGTCCAAAGTATCTCCAATTTGGAAATTTCTCCCTTCCATTTACAAAGTGCTAGTAGCTATGCCAGGATTTTGGAAGGTTGAGGAGAGCTAGGATCACTATCTCCAAAGATGGTATATTTTCTCCAACTCCTCCAAGTTCATATGGACATTGAATGAATTTGGAGAAGTAATGTGGATTTTTTTCATTTTTCTACATGCAAAAGTTTCTGATCTTGTCCCGTAACGCCAATTTCCTAGCATCACTAACATTTTTGAATAACTCAGTGATGGTATTCTACATAGCAAAGGGATTCCCATTGCCATGTAAATTCAAGACTATGTGGTCTCTCACACCCTCTAGGATGAACCTCCTAGATTTTAAGATATCCTTCTTCCACTAGGATAATTGTTTTGCATCCAATACCGCTTGTTTTGGAATGTCATTTTTGGTGTACTCTAAGACTCCATTATCATCAAGTACAACTTCCATTCTACCCTTCCAAACAATGAAACTCAAGATTCCCTCTAGGGAATACTCCAATATCAATTCGTTGAAAGACATTTTCCTACACAAAAGAAAAGTTTCTTCACTAAATCTGTGCATCAAAATATCTTAAGGAGAAGACCTATTGATTAGTTTCCATTGTGATTTCAAGCTCTAATACCATGTATAAATTAATAAAAATTTCCTACTACTGATGAATTCAAACTGAAAACGGGAGATTACAAATTTCCTCTACTATTCTACATAATGAAAATCACAATTTAGAAACACATGCAATGGCATGCAACCATCAAAACCACAAGAATGCAATGATTTTATAGGGGAACCCAACTTGGAAAAACCCCTCTGCTTCTTTTCACTAATCAGATGAGAATGAGAAACTATTACAATGTCTTTCTTCAATCTTGAAGCACACCCTACACTGTAAATGTATTCTCCTACTGACTATCCTTCTCTGGACAACACTTAGCCAATTCAAGGCCCCAAGTTCCTCCTATTTCCTTGTGTAATTCAGGAGAAATTAGGCTCATAAATAACATTGTAATTCCATATTTCCTTTCACAAATCCCAATGAATTGATCACCTACCTCAATGCCAATCATGTACACTCAACTAGTATACAATTGATAATTAAAATGTTCCTTTTCCTCTACTCCAGTTGGGCAATTCTAATTTCATGCACATATTAGTTATTTTTAGTTGATTGACTAGCTTAACTAAGAGATCACTAAGTTAAAAACATTTCTACTACTCAATAGACCTACAACTGACTCAATTAATTACTTAAGCTCAATTAACCGAGTTCAACTGAAAATAAATGAACTAGATTTCTAAATTTTTGCAATCACTACATGCACAACTCTACCCCAAGCATATAACTCGAATTTACCAATCTAACTAGGAGACAAGGCCATGTCACACAAGTTAACTACAATCCAAGTCATACTATTGATGTGGAAAGTCGAGTTACCCAATTTGATTAAGGCACAAGTCAAATTGAGCCTTTCTTGCTACAATTTCTAACATACCTCCACACTATTTTCTTGGCATTTCCCTCTTCTGCGGACATCAAGTGAATCTAAACCCTTGTTAATAGCTCCACCTTCGGATGGCTCTTGACCGCAATTGAGATTTTATTTTCAACCCAAGAATTAATGAAGGAAAAACTAAACTTCCTACCTCAGGTCGCCTAAACAAGGTATTTTTCACCATCGCTTCGACATTTTGCATTGGAATGTTCTTGCCTAGAAATAATGAAAGTATTGCCTTGCCAGCCTTTTTGGTAAAATTCTTCTTCTTTCTTTCACTTAATACTTTTCCCCCTCTTTTCTACAGAGCTCTGAGTTTCTACTAATATTAGATGATGGTTTCCCTGAGATTATTATTTACCCAAATCTACTTGATGGTTTCCCTCTCAGATACCAGTAATTATCTTACAACGATTGATGCTGAGAGCTGAGGGGATGATTCCTTAGGAATGACAGAGGTCAATGAGACACTTGATTAGAGAAAACCTTCACAGATTCTAATATCCACAAAAAAATTAATACAAGCTATGATGTTTGTACTTGTTGGTTCACTGCAATAGAGAAATTTTGAGGTAAAAAATAGGCTTCAAAACTAAAATGTACAAAAAAGAGTAAATCTATAAGAACTAATAGGATTCAAGATCAATATGTCAACCATGTGGGATGATTCACCATTTTTGGATTAAAAAAGTAAAAAGATTACAAAATAAAAAAACTACTTTTCAACGTGTATTTTAAACTTATCTCCCTATAGTTTTGCTCAAATTTTGAGTAGGAGCACTCGTTGAATGCAAAATTTGATTCCTAATATAAGGAGTGCCCATGTTTCATAATTTTGATAGACCCTGTTACATGAAAAATGAGAAATACATGAAAAATGTGTTTGCAATCACATTTTTTCATGTAGCAAGGTCCATTGAAAGTATGCAACATGTACACTCCTTGGATGGTGAATTAAATTTTGCATCCAACAAGTGCTCCCACTAAAACTTTGAGTCAAAACATAGGGAGTTGAAAATACGAGTTGAAAAAGTAGTTTTATCTTTTTTCCCTCTAAATTTTGATGATGTAATCTAATCTTATTTTATTATTTCCACTATTATTTTATAATATTCCTTAGGAGGCCCATTTTCAAACTCAAAATTTCTCTAATGAATGGGATAGTTTTTGGCCATGGTGAAAAGAGTGCCTCTAAGATACCCAAAGGCATTGTTGTGAATCTCTAGCTCCACACTTCTAGTCCTAGGCTCATCTCCTCGTGTGTTTCCAACCTTGGTAAGGCCACAAAAGTTCACTCTTCTACCAATCCTCTAGGTGGAACCCAATGAGCACTTGGGATTTATGTGGAGTAAGGTTTGGGTTTGAAATAATTCTGAGCTTCCATTTTTTTGCCTCATACCCTTGAAATTAGGTGTGGATACCCACTAGTTTCAAATCCACTAGGTCTACTTCCTCCATAAGTGAGCTTCAAAGAAAGCAAAACTGCTAGATCAACCTTTGAACTGGAGCTCATAGTAAACTTGTCAATTACAGTTTTAGGTGACAAGAATACCATGGTCATGTTCACAACTATAGGAAAAGGTGTTATCGTTGCACCAAGCGTTACCTTAGACAGGTAATTTTTTTTACCGTACTACAAGAAGCACCTTCAAACACAAGCATTGATTTTAGTTTGAAAATCAAACCTTATACCTAAGTGTTCAAACACCCATGGGACCGTAGGTTGACCAAAGCCACAAGGCCCATCTCACCCAATCACATCCACATCATTACATTTCTTAATTATTTTTCTTCTATTTTATGAATATACATCATTAAATCTATAACAAGTGAAGTTTGGAAAATTCTAAGAATTCCATTATTTTCTTAAAACTCAAATGCATTAGAAGATTAAGGGTATTTAAATTGTTAGGGTAGATGAATCTATTGGAAATTCTCTTAGGTGGAGTCTTCGATAAATAAAATGGAGTGATTGAGTGGTCCTTAAGAAGGCTACTTATGAGTGGTTACATGGTAATTCACTATGTTGTGTATCAAACACTAATAGGTCTTTAGATTCTATGCACCACATAAGAGGAAATATATATCACATGTACAATGTGCTCCTTGTAAGGCTTTGAAATTTTTCATAATTTTACTCTCTATCATTTTTCTCTTTTATTTTATTATTATTACTTTTATTAATAAAAATATTTTCTTCACTTTTGGTTACCTACATTGAGATATTTTAGGGGTATCATCGCTACGACCCCGCATCTTACTAGTGGACTAAATTCTGGGATGTCATTTTTTATGAACCTTTTCTTCATGGTTCACTAACATCTCTTTCATTACTTATTTCCAAATCATGATTCCAATGATGGTTCTTGGAATGTATGTAGGGATCATGCCTCTTATTCTCTTACTAGGTCACTACTTGATGTTTCCTAGATAATTGTAGTAGAACTCCTATCATTTCCATATGATGTTGATTCACCCATATATGTAGTTAGTTGTTTGTCTATAGCTACTAGAAAGTATAATGAGATTGATAGGATTACATCATTCTTTTCTTTTACTTCTCATACAAATGCTTATCTTAATGTTCCATTACTGGAGGTGTCATCACTATTAATAATCCTTTACCATATGTGCATCCTAGTGATGCTTCATCTAATTATGTACATATCATTAATGATATTTTAACATGAATATGTAGTTAAAGGATGATGATGAATATCCTCTTACTATGTTATTCTTATCTTGACCTAAATGGGTTACTTTTACTCTTATATATGTTGTCAATTTCCATTTATGAACTTCAACATATCATTTAGAGCCACATACATCTTAGGATCATTTTAGTTTTCTCTCTTACTCTTGAAAATCACCAACTTGATAAATCAAAAAAATATTAATTATACGATCAATGATAATAAATATATCAAAGGTTTTATTTGACTCTAATATGCATTTCAATGAGTGTTTGATCAACATTAAGTTGGGCTATTATGATTATCTATGGATGCATATTATAATATCAAATTATCAATATAATTCCTCGTTCACTACCATCATTCAACTTAAGGGTGGGTTTATAGATTATGTGGTTAATCATCACTTAATGCCATGTGCTAGCCTATTGAGTTGGTGTAATGAAGGATTTATTTACATCACACATTTGTAACTAGTCAATTATTATACTTAACTTTATTTGGATATTTTGGCTATGATTTACATCTCAACCTCTTGTTGTTAGCATCACATCCCTAAAGGATTCATATATATAAAACACTCCTCTCATTTGTATTCATTCACTAAGGTTAATTATTTTCAATGCCTAAGGTTATCTCCTCTATATAGAAGCTCCTTTGGATTTTATGTGTTTTTGTATCGTGTGATCTTATTGATTATGTTTAATCTATTCCTCAAGAGCCTTACACCTCGTGGATCATGAGGGTTTATATATCTTGTAATAAGCATAAAATGATATTATAAATTTGTGGTGATTCCCTATTTTAGGTTAAGATTCATTGAAGTGTTCATCATAGATCCTCTACACCCTAATGGTCACAACAACCACCCATTTATACTAGTTCACAAATTATAAATTGGTGAATCCAAACATAGTGGAATTTAATAGGTGACTAATATAGCTATTATATATATGCCTCCTATTCAAGATGTTCTTGGTTATTAACATTCTCTCAAATTGGCATCATAGTGGGTTGCAATTATAGATGATAGCCAAATCTCTTTTCCAAATATTTATTTCAAATTGAATAATAAATCTATAATTGATCTAGGTTGTACAAGGAATGAAATTAAAGGCAGGTGTTGTGGGGAAAAGTATCCGATGCGGATGACCCTATCCCTACTCTAAAGGTGATAGTCTTTAGCAACAACTGAAAGTAAAGTTTTGATGATTCCCTTTATGAAAGTACAGAGAGAATGGAGAAAGATTAACCAACCTGGTGTCTTTCGCTTAGTCGATCCTTGTCCTCTCTCTTTGTCTCTTGTTCCCAGCTCCTTGCTCTCTTTGCCGGTCCAGCCACACACAGATCCTGCACAAACAAGAGAGCAAACTACAAGATACATGTACTCATAACTGAAGCATGGATTAGGATGAATCAAATATACATGTAAATACAATACATCAATGCAATACAAGTATATAGGAGAACATGCAAAACTTTATTGATAGAAGTAACAGGGTTCTGAGAAGGTTACAACCAATAATGGCTCCAATCCAGCAGCACCTCCCCAGCAGCAAGAACTCTCCTCTTCACCTCTAGTAAAACAATCACCCAATAGCTCTAACTATAAACCAACAGCACCTCCTTGCTTTACACAAAATTCCAGCCTCCTTAGACCTCATAGAAGAGCTCTATATATAGGAGAGAAGAAGAGAGGATGAGTCAGCTTGAGACTGACATAAAGCTGCCTTGTGTCCTCTCCCTCTTCAGTTAATCTTCAGTTCTTGAGTCCACTTGGAGATCCTTGCTTACACATGGTGATCAAGTACCTCTTACTCATCACAGGGTGAATCTCATGAACCAAGTGTCAGTTTGGAAGCTTCCTGGGCAATTGACACCTTGCAGAATGACTGTGCCACTTGGCCAATCTCGCCCAGCGCAGGTAGCCTTCATTGCTTTTGACTTTCAGCGCAGGTACAAGGAAGAGCAGTTGACATTCAGCGCAATTGCTCAGTGGAGCAGCTGACATGATCCAAAATTAGCCTGTTTTGAAGTGTTTTCAGGTGGAGAACTGATTGGAAGTGCTGTTGTTTGATGACCTTGTTCTTTTAGGGGTAAGAACAACATGTTTAGGGACTGAGGATCCCTGTAATTATTGACATTTCATGCTCCATGCTGCGAGGCACAAAAATGTCTATAACAGTTGCCCCCTAAAGTATGAGGCCGTTTATCGGGTGAAATGCTTTATCTAGAGGGTCCGAAGTTCATTCCAGTGCTGAGGAGGCGCCCTGTAATACAATACAATACAATACATTATTTTTCATTCTATTTTCATGATCTAGCTGAGGCGGGCATTCCCATGCTCAGCTTTTATAAATACATTTTGGTACATATGACAGACGATCGTCTGAAGGTAGACTGATAATTTTCTGCTGAAATTATCATCCTTTGAATAGGATGATCATCTGTTGCAATGATGTACATGACAAATGTTTTTATATTTGCTGAATATATATCGCAGCCCGGATGGATGAAACTAGATCCGGGGTCTTCAAACTCGTTCGATCTTCACTCTAAGTACAAGTCGATCCATGTGAGAATTGCGCTGAAGTCGAACATGGAAAGACATCGCTTGATTACCGGTCAATAATGAAAACTGTTAACAAGCGCGAGAGGAATCACCAATAATGACGATGACCCTCAAGGTACTGCAGTACAATTCACGTGGCGTGAATAAAGGACTTGGCGTCGAACGCCACACAAAATCTTCTGGTCGAAGGTCATTGATGTATACCTGTCGCCGGAAGTGAGAAACTTGCCATTGAGGCATGCAAGCTTCAAAGTACTGATGGGGGTGTTCCTAGATCAACTTCTTGGATAATGAGCTGAAGTCGACAAGAAGCGATCCGTCAAAGGAGGGCCTTAATGAATCCCACATCAATGACACGGAACGGAGCTAATGACTTTAGTGGAGGTGAAAACAAACTGTGACATATGATTCAGGGTGGCGATCATGAATGGATGAAGGATAATGTATGGCAGTGGATGGGACACGGTTGACACTTTCAGAATGACCCCTCTTGAACATATAACGACACTGATGCGATGGATTGGTAGCATTACCCCAAATGTGGATGGTTTGGCGAGGACCATGGTGATGAGACCGGTGAATGAGACAACCCAACCCGATGTGGTACGGAGGAAAAGTGTCATGTCCAAGAGTGACTTGCTACCATTAAACTTTGATGTTCTCCCAATTTTTCCCCAGTCATTTCTGACCAGTACCTCGTTATTTTTGTCAAGCTTGAGGAGGATAACATATGCTTGTTCTATAACCTGCCCTTCGGGCAAGCCCATCGCTATGATTTAACGAGCCTAGCGATAGGGAAACTCGTTCTCGTCTAAAGACAAGTTTGTCGCTATTTAATCATTTTAACGAGTCTAACGACAAAGAAAACTCGGTCCTTTTCATCTTTAGAGAGTCTGAAAAGGTACAGAAAGTTAACTCCATAATTCCTTTTTCGTCATCTAATCCCTTAAGTCCGAAAAAGTATAAAACAATACAGAAGGGACGGGTGTTCGGTACTTTTAACGAGCCGAACAAGACAAGCGCTCGATCTTTTTGTGTAATAATCCCTCAGGTCCAAAAAGATTAAAATCTAGAGGAGGGATAGCGTTCCGGTCGTTTAACGAGCTGGAAGGCCAAAACTCGGCAAACTTTTCATTTTTTACGAGTCAGTGAAAAGAGCTCAAAGAAGACTCGTTTCTTGAGGAACGAGTGATAAACAGGGATAGCAGCAGATTCCAGGTACAAATTGGAATTTTCCAATCACGGTAGTGTCACAAGGATGGCTAGGTGAAATCACTCTTTGCAGCTGTTCCTCAAAAAGGGTAAACACACATATGGGGGTGAACGATCGGCCAAATGAAATGGAGGTGATGGATGAAAACACGACCAAGGCTTTTAAGGCTGATAAATTTACGATCGCAATGGTTATTTACCGAGATTGGTTCATTGTTTAATGAGCTTGAACTCTGGTGGGAACTTTTGCTCACACTTTTCTATTTTTTAACAAGCATAAATTCCGTGGTAAAACTGCTCGAATCATGGTCAAATTTGATTTTTTACTTTTACTAGCTTTTCTCTTTTCAAATGTAGTACTTCACATTCAATTGCTGCAACAAACTTTGTTAGAAATGGACAATATTTGCATGAAAAGGAGATTATAACCCTAATATTTAACTTTAAACTGTGTAAAAAGTCATAAAAAGGTGTTTTTACCTCTCATTTACCATTTCATTT
Organism: Pinus tabuliformis; assembly: GCA_031772625.1. Taxonomy (NCBI): domain Eukaryota; kingdom Viridiplantae; phylum Streptophyta; class Pinopsida; order Pinales; family Pinaceae; genus Pinus; species Pinus tabuliformis. The sequence continues at coordinate 464,185,556 of CM062814.1, forward strand.
GCATTTTGCTTGTTGGAGCTCTGGAGGTGCCTCTTTTTCCTTGATTTTCACCAGCTGATTCCGGGAGATTCTGTGGACGATTTTCGGCCCCGTTTGGACCAGGTAGGAGCTAAACCTTAGCCCTTTACTTTCATGGTTTCCTTTTTCAGTTTCATGCACATTTTTCAGGGTTTCTGGGCCCCAGGGGTTTCATTAGAGCGCCCTGGCATCAGCGCAGGTTTCCCTTTCGAAACTTGCACTGTATTTCAGGTGGTCTTAAAGCAGACTGCCTCTCAGTGCAAGGGGAAACTTCTCTACCTGCGTTGGGCCTAGAAAGACTGATCCTGCATGTGTTTTTTGATGATTTTTTCGCCAGTTTTTTCATCAAAATTAGGAACTTACTCCTTCTCTTGTTTGCTTGCAGGGAACTTTGAACAAAATGTCCCTTACATGGCGAGAACGAGAACATGAAGCAGAGGACATGGTTGCACTCCATGACCCGGTCACGGTGAGCGCGCTTCGGAACTGTGGCCTACTGAAGTTTTTCCGTATCTCTAGCATGAGAGCACAGATTTCTTTACTGCAGTATATGCTTGATGCTTGGGATCCTGTTAACCAAGTATTCCAGATTAGGGGGAAAACCATCCCCTTGACCATAGAGGACATGTACTTCTTGACTGGGCTGTCAAGGCGGGGTGCCCCCGTTTCTTTGTCAGGTACGGCTCGAGGGACTATTTCCACCAGAGACTATATCCGTTAGTATTGCCGGGAAGGTTCACAGCCGAGCAAAGACGGCAAGATCAATATCCGTGACATTACTGACAGGTCTCTTAGGTCCATTCTGTTTACCATTGGTAGGATGGCCGGTAGCGCAGCTTTACATGTTGCCAACAGATCTCATATGCAGCACGCCTTGGAGTGTCTCCAACCGAAAGTGTTTAACTGGTGCGATGCAGTACTTGTTCAGATGAAAAGTCAATTGACCAAGGTAAAGGACGGGGGGCTGAAGAACTTTGGATTTGGTTCTATTCTGACTGCCTTTGTCTTGGAGAAAATCCCATTGATGCAACCTCAGTACATCTTGCTTGATGTGCCTTCTCCGACCGAGCCACGCATGCAGAGGTGGGTTGACCATATGTCCCGGCATGCTGGTCAACCTCATATTACATTCACTGAGTCCTTCTTTAGGTGGTTCGAGCGTCAGGAGATGGCATTTTCTGAGTATCCATATGTGGGTATGGACTACCGAGGTGATCCGGACTTGGTGCTTCCGGATGGCGAGCAATGGGGCGCTATTGGTAAAATTCTGACCATATCACTGTTTATTGTTTTTATTCATGATGTTACTGTTCAAACTGATCAAACTCTTGGGTGCATGCAGATGTTGGTCCTGTTCGTCCAGTAGCTCGTCCACGATCGCCAGTTGCTGCCCCAGCAGCAGAGCCTGCTAGGAGAGTTGTTATTCGCGACCTTGGTGATACTGAGATACTTGCAGCTGTGCAGGAGCAGGTTGAGAGCCTTACTCGTGGTCTTCCGTCATAATCCATTAACTCGTAGGCTCCTTTTGCTAACACCCTTTTAACAATATAGGGACCCATCCATAAGGACTGAAATTTTCCTGCTCCTAATTTGTCGGATTCTTGGTCGTAAAGCAAAACCAAGTCACCCTCAGAGAAGTTGCGAGGTTTGACATTTTTGCCGAACTGTGCTTTGACTCGTTTCTTATGGGCCTCGTTCGCCAAAGCGGCGTCACGGCGGTTTTCATCCAACTGGATCAATTCCAGGAAACGAGCCTCTTCTTCTGAGGTTCCGGGGAGGAGGTCAATTGCGAGTTTAAGAGACGAAATTTCGCACTGGATCGGTAAGACTGCCTCCAGGCCATACACCAATTGGAATGGTGTGAACCCAGTGGCATTCTTTATCGAGGTTCGGTAAGCCCATAATGCTGAGTACAGGATTAGATGCCATCTTCTTTTGTGAACCCCGATCATCCTTTGCAACATTCGCTTCAGGACCTTGTTGATTGCCTCAACTTGTCCGTTGGCTTGTGGATAATACGGGGTAGAGCTGTCGTGTGATAGCCCTAGTTTGGCAGCTAATTCAACCATCATGTGATTGCGAAAATGCGATCCATGATCTGTCACTATAGCTTGCGGAACGCCGAACTTGGCGACTACATGATTGAAAAAGAAAAGGGCAGCTGTTTCACCAGTGTTATCCAATGTAGGCATCGCCTCGGCCCATTTGGTAAAATAGTCAACATCAACTATAATATACCCATGCCCCCCGGTCGAGGTGGGGTTACATTGCATGAAATCGATGCCCCACTTGGCGAAGGGCCCAACAGCAACTATCGGCTGTAAGGGTGCGGGTGGTCTTCTGGTTTTGCTATCAAAGATCTGACATGCATGGCAACTTCTGACAGCTATTATGCAATCTTTAAACATAGTTGGCCAGAAATATCCTGCTCGTAAGATTCTTTGTGCTGTTGCATATCCAGATTGATGTCCCCCGCACGCGCCTGAATGACAATCATTCAGGGCTTTTTCGGCCTCCTCATGGGTAAGGCACCTCCTCAGAACCGTATCGACACCACGACGGTAAAGTGTATCACCGACGATCATGTAGTCTTTAGATTGGTATCGTATACGTTTCCGTTCCGAGTGCGAGGTATTCGGCCTAAATTTTTGGGTTTGGAGATAAACAATGATGTCTCCATACCACTCATCGCTTACCGATATTAGAAACAAATTTTCATCCACGATTGACTCTTCTGATGTTTCATCGTTGGACGACGATGGGAGATCGCATAATAATTCCGCGAAAACTAGAGCTTTCTTCGATTTGGATTTTACAAAATCTAAATCAAACTCTTGAAGGATGGCTATCCATTTTGAATATTTGCCCCCAAGCAACTGTCGCGACAGTATATATGTCATGGGATTGCAATCTGACAGAATGGTAGTTTTCCTAAAGAGGACATAATGTCGAAACCTTTGAATCGCTTGAATAGCAGCAAGCGCTAGTTTTTCAACATAGGAATATTTACTTTCTGTGTCATTTAAGTTTTTACTTAAATAATAAATAGGATGTTCAATTCCATCGACTTCTTGCACTAAGACCATCGCAATGGTCGTATCCGCTGCAGCTAGATACAGGTTAAAATCTCTTTGATAGTCCGGGGCGTACATTAATGATGCTCTTACTAGAGAATCTTTTAGAGCGTCAAAGGAAGCTCGCGCAACCTGGTCCCAGACAAAAGGTACATCCTTTTTCAAAAGACGAGTATAACCTTTGGCAAGTTCTGCGTAATTTGGAATGAACCTCCTCAGAAAGTTTGCTTTCCCTTGGAGTTTCTGAATCTGAAGCAAATTTGAAGGTGGAGGCAAATTAATGATTGCCTGAACCTTACAAGGGTCGAGACGAATCCCATCCTTAGAGACCACAAAGCCAAGTAAACGACCAGAACCGACGCAAAACACACACTTGTGCGGATTGAGTCTTATCTTGTAATGTCGGCAACGTAGAAATATTGCTCTCAAATGCTGCGGATGATCAGTCCGCTTCCGCGAATGAGCCGGAAGATCGTCGAGGTAAGGTTGAACAATGTTCTTGATGTCATGGAAGGCATAATTCATTGCCCTCTGAAACGTCGCCCCTGCGTTCTTTAAACCAAAGGGTAATTTTCGATAAGCGAATGTGCCCCACGGACAGATGAATGCAGTCTTAGACTGGTCCTATGGGCGGATATTTATTTGATTATACCCGGAAAATCCATCCATAAAGGAAAAGATTTCACATCCGGTGCATTCATCAATTATCTGGTCGATGAAGGGTGTAGGGTAGTTGTCTTTTGGACAAGCTTTGTTTACATCCCTATAGTCGACGCACACTCTTATCGTACCTTGTTTTTTCATAACAGGGACAATATTCGATACCCAATCGGTTAGAGGAACCGGGTAGATGAATCCAGCATGGAGAAGTTTTTCAACTTCTGCTTTAATGGCAGCGGCTTTCTTCGGATGTACCTGCCGAAGCCGTTGTCTTACTGGTTTGACATCAGGATACATTTTAATCTCATGTTCAACTATGCTCGAGTCAATGCCTAGCATTTCATCATATGACCATGCAAAGACATCTCTAAATTCGCGAAAGAGAGCACTATATATTTCCAGTTCTGAAGGGGAACAACTTTTGCCGACATGTATGTTCTCAACAACATCAGATTTTGTCGAGATGTTTATGGCTATGGTTTCTTCAATATTGGATAGGTTTCTCTCTGAATCCACCGTATTTATAGTATTTGTTAGGAATTCAAACACTGAAGGGTGGTATAGGTCGTGATGAGTTTCTTCTTCACACTCTGGAAGAAGGGAACGATGGTGGTGATCATTCCATGGTGCCCCCTCAATCATCATTGATTGTAAGATTCCTTCGTCAGTCCCATGAACTTTTGACCATGGATCTAATGGGGTACCATATTCTTCGGACCTATCTACCCAAACGCTTGACGAGCGTTCATTTGGGCTCGCCTCCCATGCCTGAAACATTGATTGCTACAATATTTCAATAGGGCTAGGTGGCAATACCACTTGATGATCCATGACGACTTTGTCTTCTGCGACCTTCGATGAAGATACCATGTTGCATGTTTCTACAAACGGGATATTCCCTTCATGGAAAGGAGGTGGCAACGTGAAAGTTCCCATCATTGTGGGATCTTTTAGCAAGCCTACTCCTATATCTTTTATTGAATGGTCGCTCCCATGGATCAGGGGAATGCTTCCAGTAACTTGTGAACCATTAGGGAGGAAATTCTGTTGGTCGACGATCGTAATCCCTCCTTCAAACGGGAATGCGATCTTCCTAAAATATGTCGACACTACAGCTGCCATGGCATATATCCATGGTCTTCCCAGTAGGATGTTATAGTCAAGATTGCCATCAATGACTTCAACATCAATCTCTACTGTTTTTCCTCCTAGTTCAACCTTAAAGTTATTTAGGATACCGTACGGAGTGTACGACCTACCGTCAAATGCTTTCAATGTCGTCGAAGATCGCGACAAGGTTGGAGATCCAAGAGTTTTCCAGCAACTCATCGACATGATACATGTTGATGCGCCCTCATCAATAATCGTTCTATGAACAGTTTTGTTGAGTGCTTTCACTTGAATAAGGAAAGCTAATTGTGCTGGTAACTGAGGATCATATCCTTTGTGATCAAAGGATACAAGATTGGAATCTTTAGGATCCACTCCACTAATTGCTGATAACAATGCTTGTCTTTGGGATGGGCAATTTTGTAGTACCTCAAGAGTCGACATAGCAGATGGCGATTGGGCCAAATCCTCCACTATATTATAGTGTTGCGCCGCTCTGGCGCGAGGGTTGAATGTCGACTTGTGGACTACTCCCTTAGGCGGCTTTATTGTTAATTCATGCGTGAGGGGGGGTACAACTTCTGCCGAAGTTGTTGTCGAACTACTGGGTCGATCTTTCCCTTTGTCGTTCGACACCGGCGGATTCCCATAATCTTTATTCCTAGTCGAGATCAAAGCATCATTTTGCTTAGAAACCGACAACATAAGCACTTGAGACGGAGAAGCATTTCTTCAGTTAATCTTCAGTTCTTGAGTCCACTTGGAGATCCTTGCTTACACATGGTGATCAAGTACCTCTTACTCATCACAGGGCGAATCTCATGAACCAAGTGTCAGTTTGGAAGCTTCCTGGGCAATTGACACCTTGCAGAATGACTGTGCCACTTGGCCAATCTCGCCCAGCACAGGTAGCCTTCATTAGATTTGACTTCCAGCGCAGGTACAAGGAGGAGCAGTTGCATTCCAGCGCAGATGCTCAGTGGAGCAGCTGACATGATCCAAAATTAGCCTGTTTTGAAGTGTTTTCAGGTGGAGAACTGATTGGAAGTGCTGTTGTTCGATGACCTTGTTCTTTTAGGGGTAAGAACAACATGTTTAGGGACTGAGGATCCCTGTAATTATTGACATTTCATGCTCCATGTCACGAGGCACAAAAATGTCTATAACAGTTGCCCCCTAAAGTATGAGGTCGTTTATCGGGTGAAATGCTTTATCTAGAGGGTCCGAAGTTCATTCCAGTGCTGAGGATGCGCCCTGTAATACAATACAATACAATACATTATTTTTCATTCTATTTTCATGATCTAGCTGAGGCGGGAATTCCCATGCTCAGCTTTTATAAATACATTTTGGTACATATGACAGATGATCGTCTGAAGGTAGACTGATAATTTTCTGCTGAAATTATCATCCTTTGAATAGGATGATCATCTGTTGCAATGATGTACATGACAAATGCTTTTATATTTGCTGAATATATATCGTAGCCTGGATGGATGAAACTAGATCCGGGGTCTTCAAACTCGTTCGATCTTCACTCTAAGTACAAGTCGATCCATGTGAGAATTGCGCTGAAGTCGAACATGGAAAGACATCGCTTGATTACCGGTCAATAATGAAAACCGTTAACAAGCGCGAGAGGAATCACCAATAATGACGATGACCCTCAAGGTACTGCAGTACAATTCACGTGGCGTGAATAAAGGACTTGGCGTCGAACGCCACGCAAAATCTTCTGGTCGAAGGTCATTGATGTATACCTGTCGCCGGAAGTGAGAAACTTGCCATTGAGGCATGCAAGCTTCAAAGTACTGATGGGGGTGTTCCTAGATCAACTTCTTGGATAATGAGCTGAAGTCGACAAGAAGCGATCCGTCAAAGGAGGGCCTTAATGAATCCCACATCAATGACACGGAACGGAGCTAATGACTTTAGTGGAGGTGAAAACAAACTGTGACATATGATTCAGGGTGGCGATCATGAATGGATGAAGGATAATGTATGGCAGTGGATGGGACACGGTTGACACTTTCAGAATGACCCCTCTTGAACATATAACGACACTGATGCGATGGATTGGTAGCATTACCCCAAATGTGGATGGTTTGGCGAGGACCATGGTGATGAAATCGGTGAATGAGACAACCCAACCCGATGTGGTACGGAGGAAAAGTGTCATGTCCAAGAGTGACTTGCTACCATTAAACTTTGATGTTCTCCCAATTTTTCCCCAGTCATTTCTGACCAGTACCTCTTTATTTTTGTCAAGCTTGAGGAGGATAACATATGCTTGTTCTATAACCTGCCCTTCGGGCAAGCCCATCGCTATGATTTAACGAGCCTAGCGATAGGGAAACTCGTTCTCGTCTAAAGACAAGTTTGTCACTATTTAATCCTTTTAACGAGTCTAACGACAAGGAAAACTCGGTCCTTTTCATTTTTAGAGAGTCTGAAAAGGTACAGAAAGTCAACTCCATGATTCCTTTTTCGTCATCTAATCCCCTAAGTCCGAAAAAGTATAAAACAATACAGAAGGGATGGCTGTTCGGTACTTTTACGAGCCGAACAAGACAAGCGCTCGATCTTTTTGTGCAATAATCCCTCAGGTCCAAAAAGATTAAAATTTAGAGGAGGGATAGCGTTCCGGTCATTTAACGAGCTGGAAGGCCAAAACTCGGCAAACTTTTCATATTTTACGAGTCAGTGAAAAGAGCTGAAAGAAGACTCGTCTTTTGAGGAACGAGTGATAAACAGGGATAGCATCAGATTCCAGGTACAGGTTGGAATTTTCCAATCACGGCAGTGTTACGAGGATGGCTAGGTGGAATCACTCTTCGCAGCTGTTTCTCAAAAGAGGTAAACACACAAATGGAAGTGAATAATCGGCCAAATGAACGGTGGAGGTGATGGATGACAACACGATCAAGGTTCTTATGGCTAATGAATTTACGATCTCAAAAGGTTATTTACCGGTTCATTTTTTCCATGAGCTTGAACTCTGGGGGAAACTTTTGCTCACACTTTTCTATTTTTTAACGAGCATAGATTCAGTCATAAAACTGCTCGAATTTTGCGTTTATTTTTTAACGAGCATGAACTATATGCTAAAACTGCTCGATATACCAGTCATAAAAAGAACGCCTCCCGTAAGGACCAATTTTTATAGAGCTTATGCCTTACCACAGCTATGCTCACTTTGGCAAATTTTACTTCTGCCCCACAGGCTTCTTTCATGCAAGTTTGGAAACGGCTAATCTTAAAACCAGATAAATAACCGCCCCTAGCTTGCACTCCAGAAGGTTTGCATGCCCCCAGGTATAGGATAGAATTTCGAGGCTGCCCCTCCTCTCCCCTACCTCTGCTTTTCTTTGGGTGTTCACAGTTACTTGTCATCTTGCCAATCTAATGCTAACGATACTTGTCTTCTCGTTATTCTAAGGGGTCTTGCCCACTTTTAATAAACAGCTATTTGTGACAATAGAAGAACACTACTCAAAGATAAAACATTGGTATTATTGAGGGAGGCTTGCCTCTTTCTTATTATTCCAAAGACGGTTCGATTTGCTGCCGCAAATCAATCTCTTTCTTCGGCGGTGTCTATCATTGGGTTGTCCAAAGATGGTTACCCTCTGTCACAACAATACGGTCTCCTTCTTCGTAGACTGCCCCTGCTTATCCTTCAAAACATATGTTTCGATGGGCGAGGCTTGAACTCAAAGATGGTTACTACTTGTTGCAATAAGGGAATTCCTACTTGGGCATTGCCCATTTTTTAGACAAAGGTGAATGACTCTTTGGTCAAACACATAACTTTAACAAAAGATTATTATTCTAGAACAACCCCACTTCCTTCGGACGGGGTACGGACTAGTCATATTCTTCTGCGGAAATTCTTTCTTATACCCGGGGTTTCTTCTGCCCGAAGCAGACCAGGGTGCATGCCCCCTGGGTCCTAGTCTTTCTTTCCGAATCACTCGCGCTCATCGGGAAGGAGGACCGGGGGTGGAGGCGAATCTTGAGTGAACAGACCATTTAGGAATGGTATTTGACTATTTGCGATGCGAGATCCCGGAAACGAAAGTTGGTCTACGAGCTTGACCACCCTTCCTTCGTGTGGAAAACACATTACTCTAAAGAGTGAGGAGACTATCGCTCCCATGCAATAAATATAGTCGCGTCCAAGGAGTAGATTATAATCCAAGGGTCCTTGAACTACCAACACGTTCATCTTGATGGTCTTCCCTTTCAATGTAACAGGTACATCGGGGAGGATCCCTAATGGTCGACTGGTTCCTTTATCAAAACCTGAGAGATTTCTCAACTCAGGTAAAAGCGCTGGGGAACCCAGTGCTTTCCAAGCAACAGAGGAAAGGATACTCACAGACGCCCCTTCATCAATGATAGTACCAGCCATAATCATTCTATAGATCTGGACAATGATTCTGAATGGTATGCTGGCTGGTAACCGGGGTCTGCCTAGTTGATTCCAATCAAAGGATACAACCAGGTTGCTTGGTGGTGGGACCGAATATACGGCCGGAAATGACTCTGATGATGTTCCTTCCTGCGATAAAGGAATGGGCGCATTGCCCTGATGCTCATCGGAGTCGGTGCTGATGAAAAGAACCTGGATGGTGTCATCTTTATTCTCTTCAGTGAGGGTGTCGCATGAAGACGACTCTTCGGCGACGGTGTCATTTGAAGACGGGTCTTCAATGACGGAGTCATTGGACGATAGAACCTCTGAAGGAAGAACCGGGTCAACTGCCATTTCGACCTTTAGACTTTCGTCTGGTCTGGATTCAGTAGGTTCATTCTCAATGACCGACACTTCAGCTGACCACTTGAGCGGGCCAGCTGGATTTTCAACTATCGAGGGATTAGGCACGAGTTTTTGGTATCCAGGAGGAAGTCGTAACGGTGATACCGGACGATCTTCCAAAACTCTCTTTGCCTCATCTAAGAATGGACATTTGTGGATGGCATGATTGCCTTCACACAATAGACAGGGTGATCTTGGTCCCCTTCTTCGTCCTTCACTCTCGTTAGTTGACGGATTGCAATCAACATGACAACCAGAGGTTGATGCTACCGGATTGTGCAACCTTGGGGACCAGTCCCTTAGTATCCGGGGAATACAAGGACAATCACGATGGAAGTGGGTCCCTTTGCAAATGACACATGGCGATTTAGGCCCGGTCGGTGCAGTGTGTGGGTTTTTGTCAGCTCTCTTCTGCTTGCCCCCAGTCGCCTTCGCTAGAGGCTCCTTCTGCTTCTTTTCTCTTTTCTTCTTTTCCTTCTTCTCCTTGGGAGGCTGACTTTTGCCGGCTCTACCTTGTGAAGATGAAGGGTCAGAGGAAGTATCATAAGAAGTGGAAGGCTGGTGGGTAGTTCTAGATTGTTCTGACTGTTGATTCGACTGCTCAGGATTAGTGGCGATCTGGACTACATTAGTTGAAAAGAGCCATACAGGGAGGCCGATTGTCAATCCTGGAAGTGACAATGTAGCCATATGAGGCGCACCAACATCTCCCCAAGAGGAGAAGGGATTTGGACTTCCGCCAAGGTTACTTCCTTGGTTGGTGGGCTCCATACTTTTCAACTGAAAGATCAACGTGGGAATAACAGGTGATTATGTTCCGCTTAAAATAAATTTTATTAACGACGCTTTTAGACACAAACTTGCTTTTTCATGTTTTAAGAGTCGAGAAAAAGCTAAAGATGACTCTAGTCACCTTCGATGTATTAACGAGCCCGAAGTGACAAATGCTCGGTTGGACTTTTTCAGTTATAGAGTTTGAAAAAGGCCAAAAGAAACTGCTCTGGAGATCTAGGCAGAGGGTGTGCCAAACCTTTCGCGAAACCACAGAATACGTTTTACGGTACGGGTGGTCGATCTTCGTGAATGTTGTGTTCACTGCATCGCGATCAGTAGGGCGGCCGACACGGTTTCCTAAGGATAAAGGATAAAAGCCTATAGGGGTCTCCCAATATACGCGACGGTACGCGGGAGCTCAAGTCCGTGTTAGTGCCACCGACTCTCAGGAGGAATCACCCACCTTCGTAGAGATCGACAGTCACTATGTTTAACGACGCCGTAACACGTCTTTACCTAGACCTCTAGATGTTTGCGTTAAATTCCAAAGCGTTGTTATGTAAATTGAGTTTATTTTAATGTTGATCTTTCTTAACAGTTTGCCTTTCAGGTTCGCCACGAGATGTATATATACAACTTCCTATATGCAATCTAAGAATGAGAAGCAAATCTTTTCAATCTTTCAACTTTGAAAACCTTAATCTACTTGAGGGAAAAGAAAGACACAACTTTTTCCACAGATCAAAGAACACACACTAAAATGCACATCTTCCTAAATCGTCAAGCATACAGTCAAATGCAAAATGCACAATGCATGTATTTCTTTTCGTTATCCTTAATGTTGATGCTAGACAGAAAGGAAACTGTTGTATAATTTTGAATCTAATTTCAAGAAGAAATAAACAAGCTTGTCCACAATCAAAAAGACACCTTATGATAGACTTGTTTAAAACACAGGAAATGTATAGATTCAAACCATGAAATGAAAAGCAAACAAACTCAAACAGCCATGAACAGTAATAAAACTAGCTCATAAGATCACAAAGACACTTTTACAGTTCAGGATCTAAGAGGTCACAGCTATACTGGTTCGCTTTTCACAATGGGAAACTGTAACTGAAGCAAGAAATACTGAAAGAACATTCACAGTCTCATCACACAACTGAGGCGGAATAATGTCAAGGAGAAGTGGTCTACAGCAAGTACAATGACCAGCAAGCAATCAGCTAAAACTCAGTGAAAACAGGGCCAAGACACAAAGGGAAAGCTGAGCAAGACAATGGCTAACTGGACCAGCGCAGGTTCTAGTCTGCCAGTTTGACTCTCAGCGCAGTTCCCGAAGGGAGTACCTGCGCTGTAATGCAGACTGCCTGTGGACAGCCTGCACTGACTCACGAGAGTTTCGTCTACAAAGAATTCCGGGTCATAAAAAGCTCAAAAATGCACTGTTTTTGCTGAAATAAAAAGCTATAGGTCAAGTACAGGCTAAGGGATGATCAAGAGGATGAAGATCTATCACAAAGAGTAAAGAGTCTTTTGTAGATAGGCTCTTCAAATCTTGAATTTGCTCAACAAATGAGCAAGAGTAGCAGTCCCTCTACTTCGCTTTTGATATAGTCAAAAGCTTTTCGATTTGGTACTCTTTTCTTCAAGAAATGAATAGCAAAATACTACAAACACCAACAAGATACTAGGCTCCCCAGCGGAGTCGCCAGTTTGTTGTGGGGAAAAGTATCCGATGCGGATGACCCTATCCCTACTCTAAAGGTGATAGTCTTTAGCAACAACTGAAAGTAAAGTTTTGATGATTCCCTTTATGAAAGTACAGAGAGAATGGAGAAAGATTAACCAACCTGGTGTCTTTCGCTTAGTCGATCCTTGTCCTCTCTCTTTGTCTCTTGTTCCCAGCTCCTTGCTCTCTTTGCCGGTCCAGCCACACACAGATCCTGCACAAACAAGAGAGCAAACTACAAGATACATGTACTCATAACTGAAGCATGGATTAGGATGAATCAAATATACATGTAAATACAATACATCAATGCAATACAAATATATAGGAGAACATGCAAAACTTTATTGATAGAAGTAACAGGGTTCTGAGAAGGTTACAACCAATAATGGCTCCAATCCAGCAGCACCTCCCCAGCAGCAAGAACTCTCCTCTTCACCTCTAGTAAAACAATCACCCAATAGCTCTAACTGTAAACCAACAGCACCTCCTTGCTTTACACAAAATTCCAGCCTCCTTAGACCTCATAGAAGAGCTCTATATATAGGAGAGAAGAAGAGAGGATGAGTCAGCTTGAGACTGACATAAAGCTGCCTTGTGTCCTCTCCCTCTTCAGTTAATCTTCAGTTCTTGAGTCCACTTGGAGATCCTTGCTTACACATGGTGATCAAGTACCTCTTACTCATCACAGGGTGAATCTCATGAACCAAGTGTCAGTTTGGAAGCTTCCTGGGCAATTGACACCTTGCAGAATGACTGTGCCACTTGGCCAATCTCGCCCAGCGCAGGTAGCCTTCATTAGATTTGACTTCCAGCGCAGGTACAAGGAGGAGTAGTTGCATTCCAGCGCAGATGCTCAGTGGAGCAGCTGACATGATCCAAAATTAGCCTGTTTTGAAGTGTTTTCAGGTGGAGAACTGATTGGAAGTGCTGTTGTTCGATGACCTTGTTCTTTTAGGGGTAAGAACAACATGTTTAGGGACTGAGGATCCCTATAATTATTGACATTTCATGCTCCATGTCACGAGGCACAAAAATGTCTATAACAGCAGGCAAGGAAATTTGTAATTGAGATCATAGTAATATAATGAAAACCCACCTTCTACTAATAAATAAAATAGTTAAATACTATAGAACACAAACTAGTTAGAATCGTAGTAGATATCTCTAGAGAGAGAGAGAGAGAGAGAGAGAGAGAGAGAGAGAGAGAGAGAGAGATGACAACTACATAAATGTTCAAAAGCTATTACAATAGGTTGAAAGAAAGGAATAACTATAAAGGTCCAAAACACTAATATTAGAAGATTAAGTGTTAGAAGGTTTGTAGGTCTCAAGGTGGTTAATTGGTACATCAACTTTGCAAGGGTACACCTTTTTCATACAATCTCCACTTAGGTGCATCATCGCTCAACATAAAAAACCATATAAGGACTACAAATTTCAACTAGTTCCATGACATGCCATGGAAATCAACGACTCCCAAAATTACTAAAAAGCATCATTTAGCTCCTAAAAATTATCCTAGAATATTGGGATCCAAAAAACCATATAAAAATTTCAAACAAGGTAGAGAATCATTAAGTTAGCGGAAGAGGTCGATGGCCACTGATATCTTCCTAGATCATTCCTACCCAATTAGGAAGAAATGGTATTCATTACATCAATTTCCCTAATTATATGGGGAAATTTATGGTAAATTTGGCTCCAAATGAGCCACCTACCTTGGTGAATAAGCATCCCTAATTTGACAAGCCAATACAACTGTATGTTTTTCTAGCAGGTATCATTTATCTTAGTGTCCATGATTCAGTCCACTAAAACCTATTCTTGGAAGTTAGAATTGATTTATGTGGGGACCAACTATTTGGTTTCCTCTAAGGTGTCCAACATAAGAGGAAGATATGGTCAAAGAAACTTATTGTCACTGCTACAACACCCTCCAAAATTGTGGCCTACATCCAAATTATGGATCCTACTTTGAATTTTATTGCTATAATTTCTAATATTAATAGTCATTTCATGTATTTTCTCTAAGTTTCCGAGTCCCGTTTGGAAGAAACAAAACTGCCATCTTTTAGCATGGAAAGCATCGCATATCACACAAATGTAGTTTTGGTTTGTTTTAAGGAGTAATATTGGTGCTACTAAGTCATGCTAATGAGTCATACTTATCATGAATACATGTATTACACTCATTCCCAAATATTTAAGTACTATTGCACAAGTGTGCTCACTATCATCGCAAAGTGTACCTTTAGTGTCACACTTGGGTAAATCTATCACATTGTCATCACATTAAGGGGATTATGTTGTTCATTAGTTCTGAGTGATCAATGTTGTGTTTTGAATTGTTCTAAGTGTGTGATGAGGCTCAATTTTTTTCCTTGTTCACTTTGGCCTTACTGATCCCATACGTAGTCAAATCTAGATAAGTGCCTTCCCAAGAAACTTGACTTCCCTGATCCTTCCTGAACTACACACTACGTATTGTTAGGCCTCAAGCTCAGACTTTGCCTATTAGAACTACATAATTCATATTTTATATCTTCCATAATTGTGCACTCTGCAGTCTTAGTTCTTAGTCTTGACCCTTGAACTGCAGAAATACATAGTGCCTCCCTTCCAGTCACCTTCTACACATTGCATAGTCACAAGCATCAAGCCTCCATCCTAAGTCCTTGAGTTATGAAACTACATAAGACCTAGGCCTTTGTCCCTCTAGAACTGTGCATTGGGCAACCTTAAGCCTCAAGCCCCAAGTCTACCTCCCTGAGCCCCTCAACTACACAGTTGTCTTTCCCTCACTTGCTTGAGCTATGCACTACATAGTGACAAGGGTCAGTTCTGTCCCTTGACCTCCTGAGATGCACAAATATGCAATACTTAAGCCAATCTCTCATCCCAATGCCTAGTTCTAGTTCAGTTAATGGTTTTCATGAAGCATGTTATACTAGGGGATATTCAAACTAATGTTTTCTTGTCATTAGTGGATTTCAATTGTAGGGATTATATCATGTTATGACAGGATGATGATGAAGGGAATGAAGAAGGAGACCCTACTGGAAGACACCTTTGTAGCTGTAAAGACAAGTTTATCAATCAAGAAAAGACAAGGGGACACCAGATTGTGACAACAACTGTAGATCAAGATCATATTGAAGACTCTCAACCTTCAAGTCTTATGGAGGATGAAGAAGAAGAACATGTTCCATCTTTCAAGAAGACTCAAAGATAGCAATAGCAATAGTGGCTTGACATCGCCATATTATCATGTAGTCCATGTCATCAATGTCATGCCATGTCTTCTTAAGGTGTCAAGTCAAGATGTATATGAATCATCATTTTCCACATCATTTTTGGATTATGTAGTCCAATATATGAGAAATGTAATTTAGTCCAAGAGTCAAAAGGGAGGTGAATGGTCACCCTATTTGCTATATTTACACCCTCATAGCTCATGCAAAGGAATTTTCACCTTGGATCCTCCTACAAGGCGTTAGAGATGAATATAGTTCTTTTGGAGGAGCAAGTGGTTTCTCTAACGCTCCACTATTGGAGCTAGTGGTGTTTACTCTATTGTTTTATCTTGGAACTTTTGCTTAATTTTGAAGCTCATTGAGCCACCAAACTTTCATGCATATGTCATAAATATTGTAAGACTATTCTTTTATAATTTGTGATGTATGTTTTTTTCATATATACTAATGAAATTGAACTATTTTTGTGGCTTTGGTACTCATCTTGTTGAAGGTGTGTTGTATGTGTTTTAACAATTGTTGTTGCTATGTGAACTATTTTGCTAATTGAACAACAATTCATTCATGTGTATATGCTCATGTGTCTTTACTAGATTAGTGCTATTAATTTTATTTTAAAGGCTTACTTTTATTTCCCTTTCGGTAGAAGAACCTTGATACATTATGCAACTAAACATTCCACAAGGCATACCCACTTGTTCATCCAAAATTCTATGTGCATTACTATCTTGTGCTGGCCATTGTAACAAAGGAAAATCTCTAAGAACATATGGCAGTCAATCCTTATTTCCAGAAGGACTCCTACACCAAATGGTGTAAAGTCTAATTGTAACTTTTCATCAGGGAGACCTGCTTACATGTTGGCAGTATCCAACACCGTCAACATTCTAGCACTAGAAGGAGGGAGAAAACTTTTTATGGATGAAAACTCACTACATCCTAACAACTAGACTTCTACGCAAGGCAATAATATTCCCATTTCCATTACTACTCCTACTCTTAAAAATGAATAAATTGTTCAGTCTAGCTTGGGACAAGCCTTTGAGGATACTTATGACCAAAGTGCAGACTATACAACCCATCACTCATAAATTTGCGAGAGCTCTTGGTTTGCTCCCCATTGTTGCGATTATACATCATAAGCCTATAAAGAAAGAAACAACTCCTAGTGGCATACTTATTTCGTCGGTGGAAGATTTGCCTATCACAACCCTTGAACAATTGGTTGAGCCAACAGAAAATCAAGGGGCACTTCCATCTGTTGAGGAGAATCTAGATAATGAAGGGGAATATTTTCAGTTTTCTAATGGGGAGCACCCTAATTAAAACACATATTTGAACGGTGAAGTAGAATCTTCTTCAAATTCAAATGAAGAGGAAGAGAATAAAGACATAGACATGGCTGATGCAGACTTGGATTGGATGGCCCAAGGCCCATTCGTTCTTCTGGAAAATCTTCACAAGATGCCTAAACATCCAAAAAAATTGTTGTAAAAGTTTGGTCTGAACAAGAAGACCAAACTTGAAGACCATATAGATGATTTTTACATGCATTTACGGATGCTTGAGGTACATTTCGACAATATTTCTTGCATATTATTTTCATACAGTTTAGAAGGTAGAGTGTTTGTATGGTATCATAATCTTCCAACAAATTCAATCCAAATTTGGAGGGAGTTTAAGAAGTTATTTCTTGAAAACATTGCTAATGATAATACTCCTGCCATGTTGTTGAAAGAACTTGGGAATTTTAAAGTGGTGGACAAAGAAAGAATTAAGGATTTCAACCAGAGATTTATGCATTTGTTGAAAAAGTTCCCCATCAACATACAACCTCACGATGAAATCACTAAGGATTATTACACATCTACCTTGCCAACTAACATTTTCGTACTTGTTAAAAGAGCTTCAAAGGAAATGTTGGCCTTGAACTTTGTAGAATCTCTCACTGTTGAAAAGGATTTGTGATCTATTGGAGCCATTGTATATGAAAATGATCCCAAAGACTCCAAAAAAGCTGGTAATACAAACCAAGCCTCTTTTAGTAGAACTAAACATAAAGACTCTTTTGATATGGAAATATTGACCAAGTCTCTGAAGCTTCTCACAAGCGATGTATTAGAGTTGAAGACATGGTCAAGCGAGGCATCTACTACAAACAAAAAGTCTTATAGGTCATCATTCTTTAAAAATAACAGTAATTCACAACTAGCCAAATCTTCTCAGAGTTATAACATGGTGTTCAATATCAAAATCCTGAGCATGGAAAAAAATTTCACCTTTCATCAAGAAAAACATTTAGAGAAGGCATACCCACAATGGAACCACAATATGAACACTATGATGGATAATCTCTCTGATACTTTATTAGTGGAAGAAAAAACTGAGTAGAATGAAGAAACGAATTAACCTGCCATGACCGAAGAAAGTTTGGGTGTTAGACATTCACTGAATATGTTCAGTTTCATATACAACATTGATAAACATAGTGTTGATCAATCGTCAAAAAGTGAAGATCCTCCCAAATAGTCAATTGACTGTCATAATTTGAGAAGAAAAGGACCTATTTATATGTAGGAAATAAAGAAGAAAATTCTACATAGAATTTTACCACCTTCCAATCCAAGTCAGAATTCAAAGAATAAGTTTGGATGCACTCCTTATTCCAAGAACACTTCTAGCAATGACAAGATCAAGTCTACCACTCCTGCTGCAATAGATAAAGTCACACCACTTGAACCATTAACACAACTTGTTAAAATATAAAACATTTATTACAACATTGTTGAAGATATGCAACAAAGATCACACTAACATTTCACTCTTTGAGCTCTCAAAGATAACAGGCCAGTGGGAACACATTCTCTAGTCACTCTCATAACAAAATTCGACAAGTAAAGAAGTCTTTGCTTCTCAAGTAATGTCCTGTAACTCTCGTGACATCATCGAATTTATTTTGAATGTTGTCAATTTAAGTTCTAACACTCTCTACCCTATGTTTATGTTAAATTTTGAAATTTTTAATTATAATGTTCATAACTATTTGGTGGATTCTGGTGCATTTGCAAATGTTATGCCATTTTCTGTTTTTAAGAAAATAAATGCAAAATGGGATAAAACTAATGCACGGATCATATAGCTAGATATATCACTTTTCTAGGCCATTGGTGAACTTAGAAATCTTCTTATATGTTTCTCATATCATCACAAAGTTCACCAATGCATAAACATCGTAGTTTTTGACATTCCTAAAGCCTATGGTAAACTGCTGACCAAAAATTGGTCCAACAAACTCCAAGGATACTTTGTGACGGATTGGTCTCATCTATGGTCACCAATTTGTTTTTGAGAGTTTAGCATCTACAGATAAATACTAATCCCTTAGATAAGTAGCTGTATCTAGAACAACAATTTAAAGTGTTTTAGACTTTTCTTATAAGCAATAGATAAGATGAGAAGATAGAGAGCCTACCTGTAGTTTTGCTTTCCTCTCATCTCCCTTGTATCAATTCCGACGCTCCTTCCAATACTTAATCTACTTGAGAAGTACCCTATAAACACAACAAAAGACAGAAACCGATCAAAGCATACGATCTATTGAATATAAGTGAAAGGAATTAGATACAATTCACACACATAAGCATTATGAAACAAAACAAACATATGGGAAAAAGGTTCAAACACTTTATTAGATAGAAGAAGTAATTATAACCATTGGTGCCTTATTCAAAGCCATTCCTCCAGCTTGGATCCCATCCACATCACATCAAAAGCATGAAAAACTTGTAGCATCACAATACTTTCTTCAAAGCCAAATCTCATAGTAGCATTATCTCCTTACAATTCAACATAATCCAGACCCTAATCACTTAGATGAGTGGTCAATTTATAGGAAGAAGAAGGAGGCTTTGTCATTAATGGTGGCATTGAATGGCCTTCCATACTTAGAATTAGTTCGATGGAGGAAGGGATGAGAGGATAGGATGCACCTTAACTCATTCCTCATCCATTTTTGAGCTCATAGGAG
This sequence comes from Pinus tabuliformis, assembly GCA_031772625.1. Classification (NCBI taxonomy): domain Eukaryota; kingdom Viridiplantae; phylum Streptophyta; class Pinopsida; order Pinales; family Pinaceae; genus Pinus; species Pinus tabuliformis. The sequence continues at coordinate 464,205,030 of CM062814.1, forward strand.
TTGATAAGTGAGGGAAACTTCTAGATGACTCTGAAAGATAAGAATATTCTCCAAACTCTATGTGAATTTCGCTCATTCTCGCCCAGTATAGGTGAAAGGAATCCTAAGTGCTCTGTAGAGCACCCTGGCAGTGAACTTAACTTCTCTGCAGTGCACCTTCATAAGGGCTTACCTACGCTGGTCCCTCTAGAGGCTATTTTTGGATGTCTTCAAGTCATGAAACTATCTGGGAAGGAGGCATTCAAAGGAGTGATTTTTTAGGGCATGAAGCAACTAAAATTAGGGTTTTATGAGCCCCAAAACGGTGATCTGGATATTTGGATTTGATGTGCCCAAATGGATCTGTAACAACTACTCCTTAAAGCATGAAGTCAAAAAAATGCCAATGCCGAATGAAATGCTTTACAATGTGATGAGGAGGTATCAAAGTGGAAGGTGACCTACATCAATTACAATACATATATCATGATATTTGATTCTATATGAATTGCTGAGGGAAGGCATACCCATGCTCAGCTTATAAACTTTCATTACATGTACATAAACAGTTGTCTACATATATAGACCCATGATCAGAATGACCATCAATGTAAAGCCATTGTACATATGATTTAATACTCCTGAAATCGAATCCCAGATGGATGAAACTAGATCCGGTGTCTTCAATGTCATTTAACCGCTCGCTCAAGTACAAGTCTAACCATGTGAATATGTGATCTGAAGTGGAACATGGGAAGACACCATCTGATTACCAGCTAATGATGTAAGCTCTTAACAGATGCGAGAGAAATCATCGATAATGATAATGATCCTCAAGGTACTGCAGTACATTTTGAATGGTGTGAATATATTATTTGATGTCAAACACCATACAAAGTCTTTCGGTCGAAGGTCATTGATGTATGCCTATCGCAGGAAGTGAGAAACCTATCATTGATGCATGCAAGATTCAAGGTACTGAATGGGTGTTTCTAAGTCAACTTCTTGGATAATGCGCTGATGTCAACAAGAAGCGACTCATCACAAGAGGACCTTGATGTATCCCACATCAATGACACTAAATGAGTGTAGTTATTTGGAGATAGAATTTGACTGACGACACAAGGTTTAGGAATGGAGGTCATGAAAATGAAGGTTTATGGTATTGCAATGGATGAATTTTGACTTAATGACATGTCAGCGACACTAAAGCGAGTTGGTAGCATTGACCCAAAACAAAGTGACGGATGGTATGATAGACCAATGGTGTGATAACCATCAAGATAATAACCCAACCCAGATAGTCGCGGTGATGGAGTGAAAGAGTCATGTTCAAGAGTGACCTGCTGCCATAAAGTGGGTTTCCCCTTTTCCCATTTTCCCTAGTCATTGCTGACCAGCACCTCTTTATTTTTATCAACCTTAAGGATGATAACATATGCTTGTTGTATAATTTCACCCTTCGGGCAAATCCATCGCTATTTTATGTTTTAACGAGTCTAGCGAAGGTGAAACTCGATCTTGTCTAGATGGACAAGTTTGTCACTATTTGATGCTTTAATGAGTTTATCGACAAAGATAACTCAGTCCTTTTCATGTTTAAAGAGTTTGAAAAGTGACAAAAAGAAAAATCCACAAGTTCTTTTTCGTAAATTAATCTCTCAAGCTCGAAAAGCGTAAAATAATACAAGAGAGATATAATTTCCAATCCGTTAACGCGCTGGAAAGGACAAGCGCTCATCAATATTTTCATATTTAGAGAGTCTGAAAATAGCTTAAAGAGGACTCTAGGGGGTTCCTTTTTCGTTTTTAACAGAGCTCAAAAAAGAGATAAAAGTGTGCTCTATGGTCAAAGGTACAACTTACAATCATGCACGTTGAATGTTGTAAATCAGTTGCAAAACTTGCTCAAGACATCACCAAATGGATTAAAAATATCTGTTTCATAGGCAAAAATAAGTAAGTACTAATGTTTACTCGATTAATAAGCATTAAATAAACATAAAACAAGTTTTTACCATGATATTTTTACCATTTGGAGCTTACCATTCAGTTTTGTGCTCTGAGCTTAGTTTTTACCTCGATTTTCATTAGCTGATTGAGACAGATTCTGCGGACCATTTCTCGAGCCGTCTAGACCAAGTAGGAGCTAAACCCCTCTACTTTATTTTAAAGTCATTCTTTTGTCGTTTCATGCAAGTTTTAGGATTTTTTTGGGCCCCTGGTGATCTGAATTTGAAACTACTTGTAAATTGTTTTCAAGGTATTCAATTCAGAAATATACATGTTTAAAAGATTTCCATGTCTTGCAGAAAGAAAACAAATGAAATTTTCAGCTGTTCATGACCCATTTAAGCATAGCAGATTTATTTCCTTTTACTATTTAACACACTAAAACGAATTTTTTCTGCAAAATAAATCAACCACAGATGCAAAAGAAGTTGATAAAGCAGTTCACCCCTCCTGGGCTACGTCTGCTGGGTCCAAAGCTCCCAAATGGGCTTGTCCTTGTTTTCATTAAATGCTCAAATTGAATATACAGCTGAATAGAAGCATCTACAGGTGGAATAGATGGTAAAAATAGATTCAAAACACTTGAATCCTTCAGGATTGACTATTGGATCACCTCTAATGGATACTTGCAACCCTATACAGTCTTCACAACACTGGGCCCTGGTGGCTCCTAGAACTTTCACGGCTCCAAAACCTATGCAAATGACCTCATATGGCTGTAATACCTGCAACAATGGCTTCAGGAGGTCGAAAATACCCAAAATCAAAAAAAAAATCATCCAAAACCGCCTTTCCTAGCCAAAGTTATGGCCAATTAAAGTTTTCCTCCAGTTATGCCTAGAAACACTCCAGCTAACTTTAGTTGGAGTCCAGTTAACTCCACCAATTATGGCGGGTCCGCCAAATTCGCAACGTTCACCAAAATTTCCGCCAAATCCTAACTGTTAGTTAACTACCCGCATGTGACTGCAATCTCGGCGGGTTGTTTGCCTTGGATTTCGTGCCTAGTGGATAATGGTCTCGGCCCATGGTTTTGGGCACCCGGTCATATGGTATGTGGGGGCTGGCCCCCTTCGTTTCCCACCCATCCACCGTTTTAAAATTTAAATAAAATTTGGTCGCCACAACATTCAAGTCTCGCTCCTGTGGTGTGTTGGTAAGGCATGGCGTTTGGTTCTGGCAAGTGGTGGGTTCAAACCTCACCGCCACCAAAGTTTTAACATGCGCCCAACACCTCTGTTGACGTCATCATGGGCCACGTGGCAGCCTCCGGGTCTGCCACATGGTAGATTCTGATTCGATGTCCAAAAGGAATATTCCCCAAAATATTCCAAGGAATATCCATGGAATATTCCTTTTTAAATTTTTGTTTTTTTAAAATTCAAAAATTAAGGGTTATTGGGCAATTTTGTTTTTGGCATAACTTTCTCATACGACGACCGTTTTTCAAACTGTTTGTGGTGTCGGAATCAGGAAGATGAGCACTTTCCAGTCGTTCAACTTTAAACCAGTTCTGAGCATTTTACGAGACTTAGGACATGAGCACCTGATCACGCCTCCCCATTGGGAAGCTTTTGGACCCCAAAAGCCTTCAACTACCTGTTAAAGAGGTGAGGGTACGCTCCCTCACTTTGTCCACCTCCATCCATTTTTCCTTGTTCGGTTTGTTGCCTTTGAAACCAACCCGAACATAATCTACACTGCCCCTCCTTGAAGTGCGTGTCCTTCTGTCAAGGATTGTACCTTCTTTCAGCTCATCTAAGAATTCTGGCGAGAAATCTTCTATAGATGGCAGCTGAAAAAAACTTTCATGATCAACAATGAAAGGAGGTGTTATCACTGAAAATATTGTTGCCAAAAAATTTTAGCCTAGCTTAAAGACTGGGTGTTTTCGCAGCGCCTGAATTCGTTTTTTAGCAGTTTCGCAGCGCTACCTATTAGGTGATTTTGTAGCGTGCTACGAAATTGAGGATTTGCTCGAGTTTTCAGTGGAGGCCCAAATCCTAGCATGCCTATTGTACACTGGCTACAACTGCTGTGGATGAGGTTGATGTGCTTAAAGGGCTAATGCTGACTAAAGGATATAACTCTGGTGTCGTTGCATACAATGCTCTGATCTATGGATTTTGCAAAACAGGTATTAAAGTATTACAACAAGCAATTGTCCATTTACTATTAGATATAATGGTGAAATGCTGTCAGCCATCAGAAAGGAAAAAATGCAATGATGCTTCTGAAAGGTCAAGAAGCATTTTGGATAATAATGGAATTGCAACTAAAAGAACTGTTGTTGAGTTAAGAGGGAAAAATGGAACACTGGAATCTCTAAATAATCCTGTAGATCAACGCCTTGATGTTGGGATGGATGGAGCAAGCAGTGCAAAGCACTGACTTACTAGCAACAGTGTCTGCGAGAAAGGTTGCAGTTTGGCCTGTTTCATCACCTCTAGAATCAACTGCACAAGAGTCTTCGAGAGTGAACAATTCTAATCAAAAGCAAGAGACAAAATGGCCAGAGCAATCTGAAGAGCTGTTAGGGTTGATTGTCAATTCTCTCAAGGCACTCGATGGTGTAGTTCCCCGCGGTGGTCCAGAACCGAGACAGAGGCCACAATCAACTCAGAAAATTGCTCTTGTTTTAGATAAGGCTCCAAAACATTTGCAACCAGATATTATTGCTTTGGTGACGAAGTTGATAGTCATTTCAGAACATTCATTGGCTGCTTAAGCATTATCGGATCGACTTCAAAAACCAGATACAGAGCTTGAGCTGTGGTTACCTGTTCATGCCGCGTTAAGTAAGCTACAAAGTGGGAATGGTATCTAGGAACACATTCCGTTTCAAGTTCTGGAGTTGCTGATGGATACAAATGACAAACCCTTTGCTGTTGTGGTGAGTTTCATTTTCAAATCTACATCCCAATGCTAGCAACTACCTGTGACGACAGTCCATGGTAGACTAAAAACTCCGGGAGTTGTTGTATCTCCACAAGTTTTAGATGTTTCAAGAAGTACAGTTGTTAGAGGAAGAAAACATGAAGCAGCGTGAAGGATGTTTTACTGTGACACATTCTGAAGGGTTCAACATCTAAATTTCATTCGAAGAGCAGAGAATAAATCTTTCACAGTTCTCCTATCAAATTCCTAAACCACTTCATGAAAGCTATGTGAGAAAGCGCTCATCTAGTGCTACATCTGGGACTGATGTGGGTCTAACGAAGAAAATGAAAAGCATTAGCCTTATAATTACATGTGTGTAAGTACTCTGGCCTTTTTTGGCTAGAAAATTTGATTCATGTATTTATTTCCCTTGAAAGCATTTGATGCTTTTGTAACCGGTGAACATGGACGCCACTGGAGATTGGCATATGCATACAAAAGAAATATGGAAACTGAAAATTCAGGGGTTATTGAAGACAACAAGGAATACTGCAGTGACTTTATGCTCCAGTTGGGATTTATGAAGCTTTTTATTGGTTTGATGCTAATCAAGTTTGCTGTGATATGTAATGACAGAAGCAAGCTTCATCTTTTTAAAACTATTTAGGTTCCTAACAGCTGTACAGATGTCTGAAGAGATCATGAATCTAAGCAGAAAACGCTTCAAGATACATAGGTTCTGTTTTGACATCTACAGCAGTTTCGTAGCGCGCTACGAAACTGCTGTAGAATGCTGTTTTGTGGAAAAACAATGAATTTTGATGATGAGGTCAGCGAATGTTAAAAAGAAGGTCTCAAACACAGGAGGGAGATCATACATGGATTTCATAGCAGCTCAAATAGTGACAGGTGTAAGTTTTGAAGGGAAAGTGAAATAGTTTGTTCTTTGATAAAGTTTTCTAAAAGGCACTTTATGACCGAGTTACTAGGGTTCTGGTAGGGTTACCGGGATTTCTAGTTGGTACACCTGTTTAATCCACGAGGCATCCAGATCATATGGCATATGGTGATTATGCGTTGTTAATTGAAGGTTTAAAGAACTTGGAGTGTGGTTTTTAAATGATGAAGAGGAATGGAAGACAGGGGACCGTGGATATAGGGTGATCATTTTTATCAATTAATAAGCTGTCTATACAGCTAGCATCCGAGACCAGCTTGCTCGGTGAATGTTCCCTTAACATATCTTAGCCATAACAGAAATCATACAGCTGTCCAGCATCCAAGAAAAATCATATTACGAGGAGAAAGGAATTAGTGTTTTAGTTTGATTAGGACTTTATGTAATCATAGCTCAGCACTTTTGTAATTAATGAGTTGGTTTAGAAATAGATAAGGGTAATTAATGGTAGATCATCGAGTTCTCCCTTCATGCTTGTTGAGGAGACTCAAGATAGGGATAGTTTGGGGTTTTCCTATATATGGTGAAAACTAGGATGTAATAGAGGTTGGAGATTTTATACAAAACAGAGTTTATTTGGGCCAATGTAAAGACTTGTTACAGTAATAGTAAAACAGTGTTGTTTCTTCTCAATATTCTCAATGGATTATGTTGTTCAAGTGTGATAGTGGTTTATTTTCTTAATGTTCTTTTACAGCCTTGTTATAACACAATCACTCAGAATTCATATCATATGCTCTGACTTCCTGTGTGTTTGGCAAGCTGTGGTTTTTGTGAAGCATGTTTGAACATCTAATGCAAAGAGCCTTGACTTCCATGAAATGACTGTGCTTTTGTTTATTAAATGTGAGAGACTCCATAGCCCAATGAAAACTTATTTGATATGTGTCCAACCAGCTTTGTTTTTATAAATTTGTGAAGAGTTAGCCATCTCTTGTTGTGATTAATTCTTATCAAAAGTTTGTGAGAGAGCCCTCTCTGACCAATGAGGCTAATCTTTGGTCTAAAGTCTGGTTGAAAGAGTTACATGAAATCTTGCTTGGTTGCAGCCCTTAGTACTGATTTTGTGATAACATTTTGGTGCGTCTGTCGGGAGCTTAAGATTGAATTTCTGAAGGTAGCAGGAGTTCAAATGATTTTCAAGGCTGCAAAACTACCTTGGCGACTCCATTGTTGAAGAATTCAAGGTTTATATATTCATGGTGATTCCACTGGAGTTATGAAAGACCCAGAAGCTGCTCTTCTTTGTTCAAGGTATGCATGTATAGATTTCTCAGGAATTCATGGTTTCCCAAATCATTTTCCCAAGGATGCATACTTTCTAAGGAATGGTCCAAAATTCAACGGAGAGGATTTAAGTTTAACCTTGAATCATATATCAGATTTTTGTGAATTTACACAGCTTCTTAGAGTTAAACATGAGGATGTTTGCATTATGTTATTCTATGATTCACTTCAAGGGAAATGCAAACAGTGGGTTGAATGCTTGCCTGCCGAATCCATTAAGTCATTTCAAGACCTTTGGCTTATGTTTTTGGAGGAATGGACAGATAGGACAGAGGTGGTGGCAGACTCTCCCTCAGTTGAAGGTTTTAAACAATGGAATAATGATCATAGTAAAGAAGAAACAAATGAATCTTTTTCTTTGTCCTTATCCTCATATCTGAAATCCTTTGACTGCAAGTCAGAGGATAAGATGAAATTTTTTGATGAATTTGCCAAAGATATTGAGAAAGAAATTGAAGGTTTAGAAGGACAAATTCAGGCATACAGTTTTCCTGATCATGATTATTATTCTCAGAAATATTTTATGGCTGAACGCAAGGAGACTATGCTGGTTCCTCTCTCTTTCACGTTTGAGGAACTGAACACTGTGGTTGAAGATCAGTTTGCACAGCTGGAAAGTTTCAAGGAAGGACAAGCTGATCATGTGTTCTGGGATCCTATAGCTGATTACATGGAAGAGTTTTACTCTCCAGTGTTTCAGTTTTCCTATGAAGATCAGAGACAATTTCAGTGGCAACGATCATTACACTATCACATTGGCTCTGAAATCTGATACAGTCAGAGGCAAATTCAGTGGCAGTGGTCATCAGACTATCATATTAGCTCTGAAATCCGATGCGGTCAAAGGACTCAAATGTCAGATAAGATAAATGATTGGCTACATTGGAAGTTTCATATTGATTGAGCTGAGGGAAGTTTGAATTGTTAGGGTAGGTAGGTAGGTAAATGCAAATAAGCTCAAGGTTAACTGAGCATTTTTCTTTTTCAGTAGATGTAGCTTTCTTTCTCCTACAGTCATGCTGGTCAAGCAAGTTTCTGTTTGTCAAATAAATTCTATAAGGCACTGGAGCTGCAGGTTCTTAGTGCACCACAAGGGCACACTATCCCAAGTGGAGCCACTGTTATCACTGAAAATGCTGTTGCCAAAAAATTTTAGCCTAGCTTAAAGACTGGGTGTTTTCGCAGCGCCTGAATTCGTTTTTTAGCAGTTTCGCAGCGCTACCTATTAGGTGATTTTGTAGCGTGCTACGAAATTGAGGATTTGCTCGAGTTTTCAGTGGAGGCCCAAATCCTAGCATGCCTATTGTACACTGGCTACAACTGCTGTGGATGAGGTTGATGTGCTTAAAGGTCTAATGCTGACTAAAGGATATAACTCTGGTGTCGTTGCATACAATGCTCTGATCTATGGATTTTGCAAAACAGGTATTAAAGTATTACAACAAGCAATTGTCCATTTACTATTAGATATAATGGTGAAATGCTGTCAACCATCAGAAAGGAAAAAATGCAATGATGCTTCTGAAAGGTCAAGAAGCATTTTGGATAATAATGGAATTGCAACTAACAGAACTGTTGTTGAGTTAAGAGGGAAAAATGGAACACTGGAATCTCTAAATAATCCTGTAGATCAACGCCTTGATGTTGGGATGGATGGAGCAAGCAGTGCAAAGCACTGACTTACTAGCAACAGTGTCTGCGGGAAAGGTTGCAGTTTGGCCTGTTTCATCACCTCTAGAATCAACTGCACAAGAGTCTTCGAGAGTGAACAATTCTAATCAAAAGCAAGAGACAAAATGGCCAGAGCAATCTGAAGAGCTGTTAGGGTTGATTGTCAATTCTCTCAAGGCACTCGATGGTGTAGTTCCCCGCGGTGGTCCAGAACCGAGACAGAGGCCACAATCAACTCAGAAAATTGCTCTTGTTTTAGATAAGGCTCCAAAACATTTGCAACCAGATATTATTGCTTTGGTGACGAAGTTGATAGTCATTTCAGAACATTCATTGGCTGCTTAAGCATTATTGGATCGACTTCAAAAACCAGATACAGAGCTTGAGCTGTGGTTACCTGTTCATGCCGCGTTAAGTAAGCTACAAAGTGGGAATGGTATCCAAGAACACATTCCATTTCAAGTTCTGGAGTTGCTGATGGATACAAATGACAAACCCTTTGCTGTTGTGGTGAGTTTCATTTTCAAATCTGCATCCCAATGCCAGCAACTACCTGTGACGACAGTCCGTGGTAGAATAAAAACTCCGGGAGTTGTTGTATCTCCACAAGTTTTAGATGTTTTAAGAAGTACAGTTGTTAGAGGAAGAAAACATGAAGCAGCGTGAAGGATGTTTTACTGTGACACATTCTGAAGGGTTCAACATCTAAATTTCATTCGAAGAGTAGAGAATAAATCTTTCACAGTTCTCCTATCAAATTCCTAAACCACTTCATGAAAGCTATGTGAGAAAGTGCTCAGCTAGTGCTACATCTGGGACTGATGTGGGTCTAACGAAGAAAATGAAAAGCATTAGCCTTATAATTACATGTGTGTAAGTACTCTGGCCTTTTTCGGCTAGAAAATTTGATTCATGTATTTATTTCCCTTGAAAGCATTTGATGCTTTTGTAACCGGTGAACATGGACGCCACTGGAGATTGGCATATGCATACAAAAGAAATATGGAAACTAAAAATTCAGGGGTTATTGAAGACAGCAAGGAATACTGCAGTGACTTTATGCTCCAGTTGGGATTTATGAAGCTTTTTATTGGTTTGATGCTAATCAAGTTTGTTGTGATATGTAATGACAGAAGAAAGCTTCATCTTTTTAAAACTATTTAGGTTCCTAACAGCTGTACAGATGTCTGAAGAGATCATGAATCTAAGCAGAAAACGCTTCAAGATACATAGGTTCTGTTTTGACATCTACAGCAGTTTCGTAGCGCGCTACGAAACTGCTGTAGAATGCTGTTTTGTGGAAAAACAATGAATTTTGATGATGAGGTCAGCAAATGTTAAAAAGAAGGTCTCAAACACAGGAGGGAGATCATACATGGATTTCATAGCAGCTCAAATAGTGACAGGTGTAAGTTTTGAAGGGAAAGTGAAATAGTTTGTTCTTTGATAAAGTTTTCTAAAAGGCACTTTATGACCGAGTTACTAGGGTTCTGGTAGGGTTACCGGGATTTCTAGTTGGTACACCTGTTTAATCCATGAGGCATCCAGATCATATGGCATATGGTGATTATGCGTTGTTAATTGAAGGTTTAAAGAACTTGGAGTGTGGTTTTTAAATGATGAAGAGGAATGGAAGACAGGGGACCGTGGATATAGGGTGATCATTTTTATCAATTAATAAGTTGTCTATACAGCTAGCATTCGAGACCAGCTTGCTCGGTGAATGTTCCCTTAACATATCTTAGCCATAACAGAAATCATACAGCTGTCCAGCATCCAAGAAAAATCATATTACGAGGAGAAAGGAATTAGTGTTTTAGTTTGATTAGGACTTTATGTAATCATAGCTCAGCACTTTTGTAATTAATGAGTTGGTTTAGAAATAGATAAGGGTAATTAATGGTAGATCATCGAGTTCTCCCTTCATGCTTGTTGAGGAGACTCAAGATAGGGATAGTTTGGGGTTTTCCTATATATGGTGAAAACTAGGATGTAATAGGGGTTGGAGATTTTATACAAAACAGAGTTTATTTGGGCCAATGTAAAGACTTGTTACAGTAATAGTAAAACAGTGTTGTTTCTTCTCAAGATTCTCAATGGATTATGTTGTTCAAGTGTGATAGTGGTTTATTTTCTTAATGTTCTTTTACAGCCTTGTTATAACACAATCACTCAGAATTCATATCATATGCTCTGACTTCCTGTGTGTTTGGCAAGCTGTGGTTTTTGTGAAGCATGTTTGAACATCTAATGCAAAGAGCCTTGACTTCCATGAAATGACTGTGCTTTTGTTTATTAAATGTGAGAGACTCCATAGCCCAATGAAAACTTATTTGATATGTGTCCAACCAGCTTTGTTTTTATAAATTTGTGAAGAGTTAGCCATCTCTTGTTGTGATTAATTCTTATCAAAAGTTTGTGAGAGAGCCCTCTCTGACCAATGAGGCTAATCTTTGGTCTAAAGTCTGGTTGAAAGAGTTACATGAAATCTTGCTTGGTTGCAGCCCTTAGTACTGATTTTGTGATAACAGGAGGTTCATACAAATGTAAGTTCTCCACATTGACAACAGAATACATTTGCATGTAGGAAGGCAAATCTAATTGAAAAGCATTATTTCCAACCTTCTTGAGGATTTTGAATGGACCATAACGAATAGGCTTCAACTTTTTACCTTCTCCTTGCATCCTTTCTTTATTAATGTATAGCCATACCTCATCTCCTTCTTGAAACTTGTGATCGACTCTATGCTTGTCGTGTCTTTCCCTGTACTTGCCTTGACTCTTCTCAAGTTGTTCTTGAATTTGCTGATGTATTTGCTAAATTCTTTCAATGAATGAATGAGCTTTGTCAATATCACTATGTCCCTCAATGGAAACATCTTTCTCAAAAATGAAATAAAGAGGTGATTTTGGCAAGTAACCAAAACAAGCTTCAAACAGTGAGGTTTTTGTGGAAGAGTGCTTGGCACGGTTGTAAGCATGTTGTATGTAGTGCAAATGTTCATCCCAAAGCTTGGGATGCTTGCTGCAATATCCTCTCAAGAGCTGCACAATGGTTCTGTTCACAACTTCGGTTTGTCCATCTGTTTGCGGATGGAAAGCAGTACTTTTCTTCAACTTTGTGTCCATCATCTTCCATAGGTTGGACCAAAAATTCCCCACAAATCTGGAATCCCTGTCACTAATAATGGAAGTAGGCAAACCAAAGTGAATCCATACATGATGAAAAAATAATTCAGCAGTTTGTTTAGCAGTTATAGTTTTCTTATAAGGCATAAGTATACACATTTTGCTGAAACAATCAACTACTACATATAAATAATCATGCTGCTTTCTAGATTTTGGCAAACCTCCTACAAAATCCATAGAGATGCTCTCCCATGGTCTAGAAGGTACCGACAAAGGAGTATACAAGCCAAGCTTCCTATTACTAGGCTTGCTTGTAGCACATAATGAACAACCTCTTATGAACCTTGAAACAGAATCTACCATGTGAGGCCAATAGCAATACCTCTATAGATGTGCAACTATTTTGCTCACACCAAAATGGCCAGCAATAAGAGAAGAATGAGCTTCTCTTATGACATTTATCCTCTCCCCCTGTGGTATACACAGCTTGCCCAAATGAAACAACAAATTGTTATGCATGTGATAGTCATTTTCCTCTACATGATTCCCTTTACTCAAGTTAGCATACACATCTTTAAAATCATCATCAGATGCATATTGTTCTATGTAACTATCATGTACAATGGAATCATTCTTAAGTAAAGTAACAACACCAATAATAGGCCTTGAAAGCATATCAGCGACTTTATTCAGAGTACCTTTCTTGTACCTTATTACCAAATGGAACTGTTGCAAGAAGCCCATCCATCTGAAGTGTCGTGACTGTTTTAACTTGCTTTGTGAATGCAAGTACTGTAAGGGCTGATGGTCGGTATGTATAACAGTTTCTTTGCCCATCAAATAGTGTTTCCATTTTTTGACGCTTTGTACCAATGCATACAACTCCTTATCATATGTAGGATAATTTACAACAGCACCATTAAAAGTTTCAGAATGAAAAGCAATAGGCTTACCATGCTGTAGAAGAACTGCACCCATGGCATAATCACTAGCATCGGTTTGTATCTCAAATGGCTGTCTCAAATCCAGTAATGCAAGGACCGAAGCTGAACTAATCTTCTCTTTCAAAGATTCGAAAGCTTTTTGCTGCTTGCCTCCCCATTGGAAAGCATGCTTCACACTTGTCACTGCATGCATAGGAGCTGCTATAGAAGAGAAGTTAGAAATAAACTTCCTCCAATATTGAGCTGCACCCAAAAAACTTCTTACCTCTGTTATGGATTTGGGAGTAGGCCACTTCACAATAGCCTCAATCTTAGCAGGATCAATTCTCAAAGCACCTCCTCCTACTATGAGTCCCAAATAAACCAAAGAAGTCTTGCCAAATTCACACTTTGACATTTTAAGAAATAACTGATTCTTCTTCAAAACATCAAGTACTTTCCTAACATGCATGACATGATCTTCTCTAGACTTGCTGAAAATTAAGATGTCATCTAAGTAGACAATAATGAAATAATCAAGAAAAGGACACAAGACATCATCCATTACCCGCATGAACATTGCAGGTGCATTGCACAAACCAAACGGCATCACAAGCCACTCAAAGAGTCCTTGTTTGGTTTTAAAGGCTGTCTTCCAAATGTCACTTTCTTCAATTCTTACTTGATGATATCCACTAAGCAAGTCTAACTTAGTGAAATACCGAGCATCTTTCAGCTGGTCTAGCAAATCATCTATCCTTGGGAGTGGGTAATGGTTCTTTACCGTTATCTTGTTCAAGGCCCTGAAATCAACACACATACGCCAAGTGCCATCTTTCTTTGGAATCAATACAATCGGTGACCCACATGGCGAAGTACTTGGCCTTATGAAACCCTTGTCTAACAAGTCCTTGATTTGCTTCTTTATTTTAGCATTCTCCATAATAGACATGTGGTACATGCCTATGTTTGGAAGAGGACAATCTGGATGCAAATGGATTTCATGCTGAATCTCCCTCTTAGGAGGCAAACTTGTTGGCTCCTGAAACATCTCATGATATGCATCAACTACATCATATAGATCTGATTTAAGTTTTGGATCACAATTTTCAAATGACTCATGATTCAAATCAACCTTGGGCTTAATCATAAGAAGAACAAAATTCTTACTTGAATTCACCAGCCTTTTTACGTGTCCTGCATTCACCATCGCTATATTTGTCTTCTTGCGATGTGCTCTAACAATGAACTCCTTGCCATCTTTGAAAATATGATATTTGTTTTCATGGTGATGAAAGATAGCTTTCCTGTCAAACAAGTAAGGACTTCCCAAAACAATTCCTGCTATATCAAAAGGTACCACATCAAGTTCAACTGTGTCAATAAAATGTGCAGTAATTGCAAAGCGCAATGTGCACTTTCTTGAAACTTGTAAATTTTCGTCCTTGCAAATCCATCCAAGTGGATATGGCTTCAGATGTGGAACGGTCTCAAGTTTAAGCTGCTTGACAAAGTCCTCTGATATAAGGTTTGCTTGTGACCCACTATCAAAAAGTGTGTCAATTTTAGTATGTTTTGAAATCACCCTCACATGAAACAATTCAATTCTTTATTCCTCATTAGGAGCTTGTACATGGCAGTTTGAGGTACTAGTGCTGGCTTGAGTTTCAATTTCTTTTCCCTTCAAGTTTTTCAAACCCATGGCTGCAATTTTGGTTTCATCACCTGAATCATCCCCTAAATCATGTGGTGTAGATGTAGTAGCAGCAGTTTCCTGTTTCCCTTTGGATTTGTTAAATTGAGGCCTTTTTTCAGGATGTAATTTCCAACAGTTTTTCTCCTCATGGCCTGGTTTAGAACAGTGTTTACAGATCACTTCTCACTCTCCTGTTTGACAGATGCAATCTTTTTGCCCTTTCCCTTTGAGGTTTTCTCTTTGTTTTTCCCCTTGGGGGGCTTGTTTCTACCCTCTTCAAATGTGTTTTTTCCCCTTGCCTCTAAATGGGTAGCTTGGACACAAACCTCGTCCAGGCTAGTAGGGTTAAACATCAATATGGTGTGTCTAAGGTAGCTATGCAAGCCACCAATGTATTTCAGCAAGGTTTCCTGGGTCTGTAAATCTACCCCTAACAAGAGAGCTCTTCTCCTGAATTCTTGGGTGTAGTCTTGGACACTCTGACCCTTAAGTTGTCTGAAATTTTGCCAATTCATAATGGCTTTCTACATGTGAGCAAGAGGATAAAACTATTTTTTGATGGCTAACAGAAATTCAGGCCATGTTAAGGTGGCCTTACCAAATTTCTTGATCTCCTCTTTAGTCTTGGCCTCCCACCAGACCAATGCTGCTCAATCCATTCTCAAAGAAGCCAACTGAATCTTTGTGGCATCATCATGCATATTCTGGATCCTCAACTAAACTTCCAACTGCCTAATCCAGTTGTCAAGCTTTTCTGCATTCACTTCACCATTAAACACAGGTAATTCAAATTTTACATCAAGCTTCAAAAAAGGACTTTTTCCAGAGGATCTATGCTTATGCACAGAATAAGAAGACAAGGATGAAGAGGAAGAAGGTGAAGATGGGGGTGGTGGATCACCATTTCCTCCATGTCCTTTCTTGGAATGATCATCATCCTTCTTACCTCCTGAAGAGCCCTCTCCTTCATGTGGATGTTTGTACCCTTCTCCAACCAATTTCTCATTTCTTTCTTGGTACAATATCCTCACCATTTTAGTGAGGTCCAAGAAAGCCTTTCTGAAGACTCTTTCTTCTTCTTTTGGATCCATGTCTGCAGGAATTTCTCCTTCATGTGCAGACACTCTTGAAGCTTCTGTTGAGACTCTTGAGGGTGAAATTGAAGGTGAAGGTGATGGCTCTCTAGCCTTCCTTGACTGAGGATTCTCTCGTTCTCTAGTCAACTGTCCTTCCCCTCTTTTAAGTTTCAACCTGGTAAGCATCAATACTTGCAAGACAGTTAGAAGATCTTTGTGCAAAAACTTAGCTCTGATACAAACTTGATCTGAATTTGAAACTACTTGTAAATTGTTTTCAAGGTATTCAATTCAGAAATATACATGTTTGAAAGATTTCCATGTCTTGCAGAAAGAAAACAAATGAAATTTTCAGTTGTTCATGACCCATTTAAGCATAGCAGATTTATTTCCTTTTACTGTTTAACACACTAAAACAAATTTGTTCTGCAAAATAAATCAACCACAGATGCAAAAGAAGTTGATAAAGCAGTTCACTCGTCCTGGGCTACGTCTGCTGGGTCCAAAGCTCTCAAATGGGCTTGTCCTTGTTTTCATTAAATGCTCAAATTGAATATACAGCTGAATAGAAGCATATACAGGTGGAATAGATGGTAAAAATGGATTCAAAACACTTGAATCCTTCAGGACTTACTATTGGATCACCTCCAATGGATACCTGCAACCCTATACAGTCCTCACATTACTGGGCCCTGGTGGCTCCTAGAACTTTCACGGCTCCAAAACCTCTGCAAACGACCTCAGATGGCTGTAAGACCTGCACCAATGGCTTCAGAAGGTCGAAAATACCCAAAATTGAAAAACAATTCGTCCAAAACCGCCTTTCCTAGCCAAAGTTATGGTCAATTAAAGTTTTCTCCAGTTATGCCTAGAAACACTCCAGCTAACTTTAGTTGGAGTCCAGTTAACTCCGCCAATTATGGTGGGTCCACCAAATTCGCTACGTCCGCCAAAATTTCCACCAAATCCTAATTGTTAGTTAACTGCCTGCATGTGACTGCAATCTTGGCGAGTTGTTTGCCTTGGATTTCGTGCCCGGTGGATAATGGTCTCGGCCCATGGTTTTGGGCACCCGGTCATATGGTATGCGAGGGCTGGCCCTTAGGGGCTGGTTCCCTTCCTTTCCCACCCATCCACCGTTTTAAAATTTAAATAAAATTTGGTCACCACAACATTCAAGTCCCGCTCCCGTGGTGTGTTGGTAAGGCATGGCATTTGGTTCTGGCAGGTCGTGGGTTCAAACCTCACCGCCACCAAAGTTTTAACATGTGCCCAACACCTCTGCTGACGTCATCATGGGCCACGTGGCGGCCTCTGGGCTTGCCACGTGGCAGATTCTGATTCACTGTCCAAAAAGAATATTCCCTGGAATATTACAAGGAATATTCTGTGGAATATTCCGTGGAATATTCTTTTAAATTTTTTTTTTTTTAAATTCAAAAATTAAGGGTTATTGGGCGATTTTGTTTTTGGCATAACTTTCTCATACGACGACCGTTTTTCGAACCGTTTGCAGTGCTGGAATTAGGAAGATGAGCACTTTCCAGTCATTCAACTTTGAACTAGTTCTAAGCATTTTAAATTTTGAGCATTTTACGACACTTAGGACATGAGCACCTGATCATCTGGGGTTTCTTTTCTTTCCCTTGGGATCAACGCAATATTTCACATCAAAAAGTACATTGAAGAGCACCCAGATAAAAGGTTGCATGCTCTGTAACACACTGTCTCTATGTCTAGGCTACATTGGGCACATTTCCCAAGTTTGTTTTAGCTATTTGCTCCAAAGTTTGTCCTGTTTTTTACATGGAAAGGATCCTAATTTAGCTTATGATTGTGTTTTAGGCTTTCATCAGATCAGAATATCGATTACATGGAGAAAGAGGGCATGAAGAACAAGACATGGTTTCCCTAAACAACGCAGGTATAGTTGAGGGCCTCATAAATTGTGGGTTACTCAAATACTTTAAGTTGTCTGGAATGAGGCAACAAATCGAACTACTGTAGTTCCTTTTTCGTGCATGGGATTCGACATATTAGAATTTTCACATTAGGGACAAGATGGTCCTTATTACCATTGAGGATATTTACTTTCTCACCAAACTGTTGAGGTGAGGTGCCCCCATCTCACTTTCTGGATTTGCCTGTGGAGGTGAATCGGTGAGAGATTATATCAGACAGTTTTATCGGCCAAGTACACAGCCTAGCAAGGATGGGAAAATAATATTAGGGATGTAGGTGATTTTCCTTTAAGAAATATCCTCTTCAAAATCGAAAAATTGGCTGGCAGTGTGACACTACATATGGTGAATAGATCTTAAATGTAGTATGCACTGGAGTGTCTAAAGCCAAAAGTTTTCTACTGGTGCGAGGTTGTGCTTTCTTTGTTGAGAGAACAACTGACTAAGGTAAAAAGCGATAAGACAAATAATTTATGCTATGGTTCGATCTTAATTGATTTTTCCTTAGAGAGAATCCCTTTGATGCAACCACAACATGTGTCACTGGGTGTGGCTGGTGCTAGAGATCCACTTATGTAGAGGTGGGTTGAATTGATGGCTCAACATGCGGGTCAGTCAACAATCATTTTCTCCCCTGTATTTTTCAGCTGGCTTGAACGAAAACATGTTGTTATCGAGAAGAATCCATACTCAGGGATGGATTTCCGTGGAGATCCAGATTTGATTCTACCATTTGGAGCATAATGGGGTGTTATGGGTAAGTTGTTTGACCAAAGTGTTTTTGATTTTTTTCAAGTTTCTACATGTTTTTGTGTTTTTCAATGTTTCCAAGACTAAATTAAATTCTCTTATGCATGCAAATGTGGGTACTGTTCGACCTGTGGGACACCAACAAGTTGCAGGTAGGCTAGCGCAAAGAAACATCAGGAGAGAAGTTCTCTAGGAATTGGATTTGGTCAAAACCTTAGCAGAGTTGCAAGATCTTATAGAGGGATTAACCCTTGGTATTCTGGATATCCGGATCGAGGAGTTACCTATGAGGCTGCAGCGCCACACTATTGGTGTTCCTAACCATTGGGTGAGGCTTTTGCGCATGATAGCACAGGCTGTGACTTGTTACCATGAGCACCACTAGATCTACTTAGGGCGTTTTGTATGCATTTTTTCGTTTTTAGGTTAGATGAACAAATGTGTCTTGGGCACAAATTTTGTAAAAACTTTTAAAACACCTATCTATTTTACTTTTAGAGTTTTCTATGGTTATATGCAATCCTATTCAACTGATGATGTGAATTGAAAATGTTACTTTTACATGTGTTGCAAATGTCTATCTAACACATAATTCACTAGAGAATGAGTTAATGTGTTAAGATTTCTGGAAATATGTTGATATTGAATGTGTTCAAAATGTCTTTCCAAAATACGAACTCTAAGGAACATTCGAAAAATTGTTGGATTTCAGACAATATAAATGTTTGTTAGTTGTAGTACAACGAGTTGCGAGTCCAGCCTAATGATGATTCGGCGAATGCCAAGTGAAATGGCATCAAAGAGTAGTTCAATCAACATTCTATACTCAGCGATATTGTTTGTCGATCAACCGATACAAATCCCTTGGAAACTCACTAACTTGCCACCTGGAGTGAAAATAGCCCATGCTGCAGACAAAAAATTCTGCATACTACGACTAGCACCATCGGCGTATCAAAAAAAAGGTTCTGAAGACTCCATCATCTGCAACAAATGCAAAGTGGATTACTAACCAGATAAAAATCTCCAAAAGATACACACACACACATGCAATGAAAGCATATATACAGTGAGTTTTACTACACTTAATCAAGCATAGTAACGTTTGAGGTATAGCCCGTTCGGGGCTACGTGATCTAGGTGGATATTGGTGGCCACCCGCCAATTCCACTTGGACCCCCACCATTTCTTCTTTCAGTTTTTTAGTTTCCTTAATTGTAGCACAATTTACTATTTTTAGCAGTTTTTCGGGTCCTAAACTTCTAGAGCCGTTTTGAGGCCCTAAACGACGTTTTTTTGGAAATATACTACCAACTATTTCCTTTCTAAAATAGTCTTTTCTGTCATAGTCGTCAGAGAGATCTTTCCAATGGGTTATCATCTGCGTCAATCGGAGATAATATGACCAAGTCACGACCCCGGGAAGTTGGCTGTCCAACTCCCCCAATGGGGCCCATAAACTCTTGTTGTTACATCTCCTCGGGTTAGGGTTTTGGTTGTTTAGGGTTTTCTCTTATTATTCAATAATAAAAAGGCCCTTGAGCCTCATTGTAAGACAATTCAGAGGCATGTAGCTGCCACATCTCTTCTTAGAGATAAGCTACCATCGCCCTAGCTGGTTTATTTCCATTTTTGTTTGTAAGCACATTTCAGTGTTTTACATTAATGAAGTGAAGTATTATTTCCACTGCATCTCTATGTTTATGGTTATCTCTGTAATTTATTGCATTCCTGTTTAAATTCAGATCAGTGGTATTAGAGAAGTCTGATTTTCTTTCTCTATTTTTCTTTACATGTCCCCAACGAGGTTGGGATATAAGGAGTTAGGGCTTGAACTGGTCAAACCTTTGCAAGACCAGCCTCGAAAATCCCGACGCCCTCCCATGGCGAATGGAAAGAAAGACGAGGGGGCAAGATATCCTATCAAAATCTTGCTCAAATAAGCCCTCGAGCAACAAAGGAACACGATGATGGACAGCTTTGCCCAGATCCTTCAGTGGTTACCCAGGGGCGACACATCGGCTTCCAACAACTACTCTAGAAATGCCACACTGTTTAAGGTACAAGTTAATTTTGAAATCCCCATATATTCAAGGGTTAGATATACGCAGATGCCATTGGTAAATGGTTAAGTATTCTAGAGGGTTATTTTTCTGTTCATGATTTTTCCAGTTGGGAAAAGATTATTTTCGCTCTTCTCAAAGAAGCCCCCCACATCAAAGACTAGTGGGAAACCTATTGCGAGCATAAGGATGGAAGTAC
Source organism: Pinus tabuliformis (assembly GCA_031772625.1). Taxonomy (NCBI): domain Eukaryota; kingdom Viridiplantae; phylum Streptophyta; class Pinopsida; order Pinales; family Pinaceae; genus Pinus; species Pinus tabuliformis. The sequence goes on from CM062814.1 coordinate 464,225,615, forward strand.
GGGCTCACTATTTTCAGACACATCCACTTGGAATTCATTCTGGGATGCCATCAAGGAGTAGTACTACCCTGTCGGAAGCTATGAGGATCAATACATAAAGTGTACCACGCTGTGGCAGGGAAGGGACCAAGACGTGCCAGATTTTACCAATATTTTCCATACCCTTCACAAAAAGCTGGGTATTAAGGATTCAAGTAGCATTTGATACTCAAATATCATGGCTACTTGCACAAGTACATCCAGGAAGAAATAGAATTCCTAAACATCTCCTCGCTCGGCATGAGATACCGATATGCCGTCAAGGTTGAGCAAAAGTTTAAACAATAGAAGCAAGACTTTGGATCTGCGAATCTAAAGCAAGTGAAAGGGCCCCCAAACCATAGAACAAAGGATAAAGCCAAGGCGGGGTGGCCCAAGACAACCCGACAAAGTTGCAAGAAAAGAACAACGCCACAAAGCCGAAAAAGGACATGGGAAAGTGGTGTGAGTTCTGTAAGAGCTCCACTCACAACACAAGTGAGTGTCGGGCCAAGCAGTCACTGGTGGTCGAGCTAAAGGTTTCAGAATTAGATGCATGTTATAACTATTAGTCAAAACCTGACAAGGGAAATGATAAACAGAAGAAGATTATTGATGCAGAGCCCAATGCCACTGTTGCCACCACGAAGATCCAGAAGGAGGAACCCGAATATCTAGAGGAGGAGGAGCGTCTCTTCCACTCCCAGATGTGGGTAAAGGGCTCCCCGCTACAATTCATTGTCAATAGCAGGAGCCAAAAGAACCTCATTTCGAGAGAGGTTGTGAAGTAGCTAAGATTACCAACCATAGCACATCCACAACCGTACACCATCAAGTGGCTTCACCAAGGATGGGATCTTCACATGAGCCAATAGTGTCGCCTTCCATACAACATCAAGCCCTTGATGGATGAGTATTGCGTGACATTGCTCCCCTTGAAGTTTGTGATGTATTATTAGGACAACCATACCTATGGAAGCGACATCTTATATATGAATCAAGGCCCCGTGCTGTTATTGTTACTTTTGGAAATAAGTTGTACAAGATATCGGAGGTAGAACCACCTACCGCCATCTCTTTGGTTATTGCAAAATAATGCAAAAAGCTCATTTCCAAAACCGGGAAATTTGTTTTCTTAATGATACACCCTCAAGGAAAGAAGAAGACAGTGGCCATGACCTCTAGACAAGGACCCTCCACACGTCAACTATAGATGGACAAGGTCATGGAGGAGTATGAGGACATCTTCACCTCCCCCGTAGGGGTTCCTCTGCACTGTCAGGTTAAGCACTCCATCAATATAACCCCAGCTGCGACACTGCCCAATGGACTAATCTATGGCACTCTGTTTTGGAGAATGATGAAATCAATAGGCTGATTCAGGAGCTGTTGTAAAAAGGTCACATCCATCCGAGTTCATCGCCTTGTGGGAGCCCGATCGTGTTGGTACAGAAGAAGGATGGGACTTGGAGACTCTGTATTGACTATCTGCCGTTGAACAAGATCACTATTCATAATAGGTACCCGATCCCATGGATTGATGACCTCTTGGACAAACTGAAGGGGGGAAGATATTTCAGCAAGATCAATTTGAAGTCAGGATATCACCAGGTACCAATCAAAACCTCCGATGTGTGGAAGACTACCTTCAAAGACAAGGAGGGTCTTTTCAAATGGTTGGTTATGCGTTTCAGATTGACGAATGCTCTTGCAACCTTCATGAGGCTAATGGATGACATCTTGTAGCCATTCACCAACTCATTTGTAGTGGTATAGTTGGATGACATCCTGATCTTCAGCCATAGTTGGGGAGAGCACCTCCACCACATCCGACAGGTTCTCCAAACATTGTGGCAACACAAGTTATGTGCCAATTTGGAGAAATGCACTTTTGACATGACCCAGGTTCAGTATTTGGGATACATTATTGATGAATAGGGGGTGCATGTGGATCCAGCCAAGATCCAAGTCATTAAGGATTGGCCATCTCCAACCACTCTGACAGAGCTCCGCAGTTTTCTAAGTCTTGCCAATTTCTACCGCAGATTTGTGTTGGGACTTTCTCATATCACTTGGCCCTTGAGTCAAGCCACCAAGTGAGTAGGAAAAGAAAAGTTCTTTTGGTCTTAATCTCAATAGAAGGAATTCACAGAATTGAAAGATTGCCTCTGCTCAACACCAGTGCTCACATTACCGGACTTGCAACAACCATTTGAGGTCGAGACAGATGCCTCTGACTATGATATTGGGGCAGTCCTTACTCAACATGGGAATCCAGTGGCATATCACAGTGAGACACTTTCAGAAACAGTCCATAAGTATCCCACTTATGACAAAGAGATGCATTCCATTGTGCAGGACTACTGACAATGGAAGCATTACATTTTGGGGAAGGAATCGGTCATCCACACACAACCACCCACCCCTACAGTTCATACAGACCCAAGGGAAATTGGAGAATGATTGCCAAAAAAAGTGGTCCAGATACCTACAATAGTTCCATTTGAATATTAAATATAAGAAGGGTAGCACCAATAATGTTGCAGATTGCCTCAGTCAACCACCGATCATGGTGTTAACCACCGTGCTCAACTCTTGTGGGAACGAGACTTCTGATTGGCCACTTCCCTACAAAAGTGACCAAGAATTCGGCCACACATACCAGACACTCTTGGAGGGTTAGCATGTTCCAGATTTTCACCTCCATGATGTTATGTTATACCACCTGGGACACCTTTGTGTTCCTTCAAGCGAGTGTGCCAAGATGATTTGGGAAGCACAATACAATCTGGTTGCTAGGGATTTCAGGGTCAAGAAAATGGTGGTAGTACTACATAAGTATTTCTATTGGCTGAATCTTCGACAGGATGTCGGGAAGTGCATAAGATCATTCATTGTCTGTGCCATTACCAAACCGACCATCAAGAACAAAGGCCTCTATACCCTGCTTCCTACCCATAATCGACCTTGGGAATCCATCTCCATGGATTACATGTCAGGCCTTACTTCCACTAAGCATGGAAACGACTGTGTTTTTTTGGTCGTCAAAGATGCCCATTATGGCAGCCTGCAAGAAGAATATCACAGCAGAAGCCACTGTTAAACTCTTCTTTGAACAAGTGTGGGTACAATTTGGGATCCCACAGTCTATCACCTCAGATCAGGAAAACAGGTTCCTCAGTACATTTTGGTCTAGTCTCTGGTCGATGCTGGACACCAAAATCATTAAGTCCATAGCCTTCCATCCTCAAACTGATGGCCGGACAGAGGTTGTCAATAGGATGATCATAAAATTTGCACATGTACAACTCAAAGCATCCATGCACATGGGATGAGAGCCTCCCTTATGTTTAACATAGCTACAACCAAGCTCTCCATAGCTCGACTGGCCACAACCCTTTTCATGTGGGCTTGGGATTCCAGCCACTATGTCCCATTGATGTGGCCATACCATTTGCAACTACTCATGCAGATTCGGCTCATGTCTAGTCTAAAACAGATAAGGCAAACAACTTCATTGAGCACATCCAACATATTCGCTAGTAGGTCCATGAAATTCTAGAGAAATCAAATTCCAAGTACAAGTAGCGACATGATCAACATTGGATGCCACACAAGTTTCAGGTGGGCAACAAAGTTTGGTTGCATTTGCAAAAGGAACGTCTTACCAGAGCCTATCAGAAACTCAGACCACTCATGTTCCTTACACCATTACCAAGGCTATGGGAGACAATGCATTTGAGATCAGCATTCCCCCATCCCTTGCCCTACACCTAGTGTTCAATGTGGACCACCTTCGGCCATACTTTCCACCATTACTAGACACATCCGACATTGCAGAACAACTCACACCCACAGAGTTGAATCTAGATTTCATGGAACAAGCTGCAACTGATTGGATCATGGACACATAGATCAAGAACACTCACCAGTAGAAAATCCAACTGTATCGAGTTGTGAAAGAAGGCCAACTCCTTCACTAGGGCAAGTGGCTCACCAGGGACCAAGTTCAACAAAAGTTTCCTCATCTAATGGAGGAACTCAACGCAATGGGGACCATTGCTTCCTAAGTGGGGAGGAATGATCTAGGTGGATATTGGTGGCCACCCGCCAAGTCCACTTCCCCACCGTTGCTTCTTTCAGTTTTTCAGTTTCCTTAATTGTAGCAAAGTTTACTATTTTTAGCAGTTTTTCGGGTCCTAAACTTCTGGAGCCATTTTAAGGCCCAAAATGACTTTTTTTTGGAAATATACCGTGAACGATTTTTTTCCTAAAATCATCTTTTTCGTTGTAATCCTTGGAGAGATCTTTCCAACGAGTTATCTTGCACGTCAAACATAGATAATATGACTAAGTCCCGACCCTTAGAAGTTGGATATCCAACTCACCCCAATGGGGCCCATAAACTTTTGGCGTTACATCTCCTTGGGTTGAGGTTTTGGTTGTTTAGGGTTTGCTCTTATTGTTCAATAATAAAAAGGCCCTTGAGCCTCATTGTAAGACAATTCAGAGGCATGTAGCCCCCACATCTCTTCTTAGAGATAAGCTACCATCACCCTAGCTGGTTTATTTCCATTTCTATTTGTAACCATATTTCAGTATTTTACATTAATGAAGTGAAGTATTATTTCTAATGCATCTCTGTTTTTATGGTTATCTCTGTAATTTGTTGCATTCCTGTTTAAATCCAGATCATTGCAACAACGGAATCCCATCATAATCTACTAACTCATAGGCACCTTTTGCCAAAATATGCTTGACAAAATAAGGACCCATCCACATTGGTTCGAATTTCCATGCTCCAAGTTTATCAGCTTCTTGATCATAAAGCAAGACCAGGTCCCCTTCTGAGAATATATGAGGCTTGATATTTCTATCACGTTGTGCCTTAAAACATTTCTTATGCTCTTCGTTAGCCAATGCAGCATCACGACGGGTTTCATCCAAATGGATTAATTCCAAGAAACATGCTTCTTCTTCAGAAGTGTTGTGTAATAGGTCAATCGCGATTTTGAGCGATGAAATTTCACATTGTATCAGTAAGATTGCTTCCAAACCATACACCAACTGAAAGGGTATGAATCTAGTTGCATTTCTCACCGAGGTTCCATATGCCCACAAGGTAGAGTATAGGATTAAGTGCTAGTTTCTCTTATGAACACCTATCATTCTTTGCAACATTTTCTTCAAGACTTTGTTGATGGCCTCAACTTGTCCACTCGCTTACCGGTAATATGGGGTAGAACTATCATGTGACAATACTAACTTAGTAGTCAATTCATCCATCATGTGATTGCGAAAATGCGACCCATGATTTGTAACTATGGCTTGTGGTACACCAAACCAGGCAACTACATGGTTAAAAAAGAAAAGAGCAGCCGTTTTGCCACCATTGTTCAATGTTGGCATCACCTAAGCCCATTAGGTAAAATAGTCAGTGACGACTATAATATACCCATTCCTCACGACCGAGGTGGGGTTACATGTCATAAAGTCAATGCCCCATTTGGTGAATGGGCCAACAACAATGACTGGATGCAATGGTGCAAGTGGTAATCTGGTTTATTGGTCATATATCTGGCATACATGACAACTTCTAACAGTAATAATACAATCTTTAAATATAGTTGGCCAAAAGTAACTGCATGGAGAATTCTCTGTGCGGTCGCATATCGAGATAAGTGTCCACCATAGGAACCTAAATGGCAATAATTTAATGCTTTCTCGGCTTCCTCATGTGTGAGGCACCTCCATAAAATCATATCGATAGTGTTAGCCTTGAAGGAAAATGGCACATAAATGAATCCAATTATGCACTTTAAGTCTTCAAAAGCCAGCAAAATCTAGCCAAGGATAAAAAATAGCGCAGGATAAGAACCCTTGGGAGGGCGTAAATGCACTATCAAGAGGCTAAAACACTAAAAAACCATGAAAAATCATGTATCACAGGCTTACACAGTGCAATGCATAGTAGCCATTAGATCTGGCCGATCAACGGCCTATATCTAAGCGGAAAATCACAAATCGGCAATCACAGAGGACTTCAGGTTAGGTGGAAGGCATTGCCGATCATCAATATCCGATGATCAGATCAGTGTTCGCAATCAGTGGTTTCCATCTAGGTTTCGCTATCGAAGAATTATAAAGAGCACTAGCTATGGCCCTAGGCATGAGCGATATGCGATTACGATCATATCGCATCGGAGAAACCTTAAGGGGCAGGGCCTCTACACACGTATGGGTGCAACCCGATAACCGGACCTAACGGTATTATAAGTATGAAATACATAATATTTCAGGTCCGTGAGAAGGCCAGTTTTAATGCATTTTGAATGTATTTCGTTATTTAATGAAATACAAAGGGAGCCTTGGGTAGCGCCGATAGCAATGAGTCCCAGACCCGAAATGGTCTGGGAAGTGAAATATATAAAATTTGAAGTCTGGAGGGAGGCCTTTTTCATGTATTTCCTGTGTTTTTCAAAGTAGTTCAAGGAACAAAGGGAACACAGGGACAGAGACCAGAAAGTGATCATGGGGCATCAACAGCGAATCACAGCCCAAAACAAAATTGGTCATGAGGCATCAACAGTGCAGCTTATCCAAAACCAAAAAATGATCATGGAGCATATCTGGCATGAGAGATCTCCCTGCCAGCGCAGCCAAAATATTTGAATGATGTTACTCTTCTATTAGAACAGGAAAGCCCTGAGCCCATGTGTGCCTAGTCATGGAATCAATCAGTTAACAAGATAGATAAGACAGATTAAGACTCTGAGCCTTAGAGAGCTCAGGAGCGTTGTAAAAGGCCTATAAAAGGTTGGAAACTAAATGTAACAAGGGTTCAACTTCTGGAGATTGTTGCTACTCTGTTCCTTCAAGCTTCTCATCTTCATTCCAACAATATATGCTTTTCTGCTATTACATGTTCAATTCCCATGTTTAAGTTGTTCTATGCTTGCACTTGAATAGGTTATTCATGTTTCTGTTGTGTCTAATGCGAGATAACTGTCATCTTATCTCTGCATTGATAAATTAGATTTGCAAGTTCCACTTACTTCCTGTAGCTGGCCATTCATATATGTTTATGTATGCATCTGCTAGTACAGTCAGTATTCTCCATATATCCATTGAATCTATAAACTATTGAGCATTAGTGGTCTAAAGCCTTGTATTGTTGATGGTGTTCATGCATGTATTGAGTGATAATAGAGTTGATTATCTAACTTGATCCAAACCATCGTTCATTCCAATAGTTCAGAGAACAATATTGAAGATTATATGTTACCAGGCATCTCTGAGCTGCAACCTAGGAGAGTTTCCTGGAATGCTAACATAATCGGCGCCATTGCCAGTGAGAGGAAACTAAAGCTTAGCTTCCCTGGGAAACAACATAGATCAATCTTTGATGATAAATAAAGTCTGGGAATTTTTTTGGTTGTAATCATCTATCTGGAAACTCTACTGGAGGCAGAACCTCTTGGCGACTCTACTTCATAGTTCTGGCTCAGTTTACCAGGCATACTTGGAGAAATCCTCAGAAGCTACAAGCTAACCCAGTACCTAACCCTAAAAAAAATCATCAAAGAGAGAAAGGTATTGCAGAAAGGAGCATCAGGTTCAGGTAAACCTAAACAATCTCCTATATCTCTTCAAGAAAGGCCTGTAATAGAGCAACTACATGTTTAGAGTATAACATCTAATACTAGCAGTCAAGAAAAACTCTCAGAGATTCATAAAGCTCCTTATTCTTTAGGTTATCCTTTTGTTGTAAGCCCAAAGGAAACCTCACCTCCTATCCATCATACTCCTTTAGTCTTATCAGTCACTCCTCAGCCCTCTATCATTCAGATTTCCAGTACTCTTTTAGCCACCACAGCTATGGTAGGTCCACAAGCACCTACCAAAATGGAAAGAATCATAGCTACTAGATATGGACCTCTAATACTATCCACTCCTTTGAATGCCATGCCTACTAGGGAATATTAGAAATATAGAACTAAGTTCACTAGGATTGAAGGTGTCACAGCTGAGGAACATATTGAGTCATTCTATAGCTATGTTGATAACCTGGACATTAGTGAAGATGATGTCTGAATGAGAGTCTTTGTCCAAAGCCTACATGGAGAGGCTAGAAAATGGTTCAGAGAACTGACCCCAAGATCCATAATAGATATTGAGGCTTTAGATGATGCATTTCTAAAGCATTGGGGGGGATAAGAAGGATATCCTTTACTACCACACCGAGTTTGGGAACTTAAAGAGGGAGAATGGTGAGTTGTTGTCTGATTTTAATAAGAGGTTTAACCACATGTACAGTAAGATATCAGCTGAAGTGAAACCCACCACTACCTTTGCTAAACTCATCTATGCCAGTGCCTTTGATTTTGACTTCTGTTTACTATTGAGGGAGAGGTGATGTGCTTCTTTAGCTGATATGCAAGATTCAACCTTGGAAGTAGAATCAAACATCATGGCTGTAGAACAACTCAAAGGCAATGCTGATACAAGGAGACAGAGGGCTAAGCCTTTATCATCTTCGGATCCCAAGATTGATAAAATGACTAAGATGATAGAATCATTAGCCTCTGAGATCTCCAAATTAAATGTTGAGTAGCACTCTGGGAAAGGAAGAGTTCCTAACACCTTTTCTCCTCGAAATCCAAATCCATATAGAAGAGCAAATGACCAATTGCAGATTTTGCAAAGAAACAAAGATGCCAATGAAGACCCATTTCCAAAATGCAGTCATGGAAGAAGAGTAGTTTGAAGAAGATGATGAGATCCATTTTATGGAAGACAAAGGCAGTACCCCTTTTTTGACCTTAGTTGCCTATGAAAAGTCATTATTCAATGACCAGATCAGCCAAGAGTGGGACAATGAAGCTGTTCTGCAAGTTGAAGATCAACTAAGATATAATCTGAGGTCAAAGATGAATAATGCCAAGGAAACTCCTATTCATAAAGCTATTTTCCTTGCAGAATAGAAAGCTAATAAGCAGAAGCAACCAGCCGTTGATCCTATCATCCTCAAAGCTCCAACTCATGAGGTAAGAGGCCTTGACAAGTCTCCTTCTCCTTTCAGTTTTCAATCAAAAATTCAGAAGCTAAGAATACCTATGCCTCTAATTGAAATAGTAAAGAATGAGTCCTTCAAGAAATCTATCCTTGAGGCTCTTGAGCCTAAAGCCATCCAAGCCTCCACTGGCTAGGTAAATCCGTAAGATGACCAACCAGCTGTCATTCTCAGCCCAATGATTGAAAATTGTGAAGTCAGCTCCCCATCATTCTATGTTTCTTTGTCTATTCATGATAAAATCCTTCACAATTGCCTTTTGGACACTAGAGCCAGCCATAATCTAATGCCCAAGGCTACCATGGATAAATAGGGTCTTGACATTACCAAGCCTTATCATGACCTATTTTCCTTTGACTCTACAAAATTGAAATGTTTGGGATTAATCAAGGATCTAGCCATCACTTTGTCTCAGCTGCCCATGAAAAGCATGATGATGGATATTGTGGTAGCAAATGTACCAACCAAGTTTGGCATGTTGCATTCCAAGTGTTGGATCAAGAGATTAGGTGGAACATTGCAAAATGATCTATCCTATGCTATTGTCCCATTTTTTGGAGGTGAAAGCAGGAGGTTGTAAGAGAGACTCAGTTGGCTTATAGAATTAGTGATGAAAGGAATCCCACTAATCATCACATCTATGCTGTTGACACTGATTTTGGAGCTTGTTTTCTTCAGATTGAAGAATCTTAGTTGGCCTCCATGCAACTTAAAAAACCAGTTTGCCAGATAACAAAGGAGGAAGGCCCACTGATTTGGGACATGTTCTTTGATGGGACTTGCCCTAAGGAACCTATAGGGGCAGGTGTACTCCTTGTGTCCCCCACACAGGAATGTATTCATTCATGTTTCAACATAACTTTTTAGGTCACAAATAACTCAACAGAGTATGAAGCAGACCTTATCATTCAGCAGGTGAAAAAAACCTTCCAAGCAAAACATCTAAGGCTAAAAGCATACAAATATGAGGTGAAATATAGACCATCTCTACCTGACAAAGTCAAATGCTGCAAATTTTTTGAAGAGTAGGATCAAATTAATAGGCTTTTACAAGTCTTTGATGGCCTAGTCAATGGGTAGTTTTTGAAACTTTATTTCATTTAAGGCTTTAAAGCCTTGGTATTGTAATATGTTTTTTCCAGTTTTTATTTCATTGAAAAATAGACTCCAAGCCCAATGGAACACTAGGAGGAAGGTTTGATGTTGTTTTTACAGGAAAGGCATTGATCTGTGATTCTTGAAACCTCACAGGGAGGATTTCATCCCTAGAAGGAGCCAGTGTTAGCCTTGAAGGAAAATGGCCCATAAATGAATCCAATTATGCACTTTAAGTCTTCAAAAGCCAGCAAAATCTAGCCAAGGATAAAAAATAGCGTAGGAGAAGAACCCTTGGAAGGGCGTAAATGCACTATCGGGAGGATAAAACACTCAAAAACCATGAAAAATCATGTATCATAGGTTTACACAGTGCAATGCACAATAGCCATTAGATATGGCCAATCAACGACCTAGATCTAAGTGACAAATCACAAATCAGTAATCACAGAGGACTTCAGGTTGGGCGGAAGGCATCGCCAATCACCGATCTCCAATGATCGGATCGACGGTCGCAATCAGCGGTCGCCATCAGAGTTTCTTTATCGGAGAATTATAAAGAGCGCTAGCTATGGCCCTGAGCATGAGCAATATGTGATTGCGATCATATTGCATAGAAACGATAAGGGGAAGGACCTCTACAGACATATGGGTGTGAACCGATAACCGGACCCGACGACATTATAAGTATGAAATACATAATATTTCATGTCCGCGAGAAGTCCAGTTTTAATGCATTTTCAATGTATTTCGTTATTTAACGAAATAAAAAGGGAGCCTTGGGCAGCGCCAATAGCGATGAGTCCCAGACCCGAAAGGATCCGAGAAGTGAAATATATAAAATTTGAAGTCTAGAGGGAGGCCTTTTTCATGTATTTCTCGTGTTCTTCAAAGTAGTTCATGGAATAAAGGGAACACAGGGACAGAGGCCAAAAAGTGATCATGGGGCATCAACAACGCACCACAGATCAAAACAGAATCAGTCATGAGGCATCTATAGTGCAGCTTATCCAAAACAACAAATGATCATGGAGCATCTCTGGCATGAGAGATCTCCTTGCCAACATAGCCAAAATATGTAAATGTTGTTACTCTTCTGTCAGAAGAGGAAAACCCCGAGGCCATGCTTGCTAGTTAGGGAATCGGTCAGTTAACAAGACAGATAAGGTAGATTAAGACTCTAAGCCTTAGAGAGATCAGGAGCATTGTCAAAGGCCTATAAAAGGCTAGAAACTAAATGTAACAAGGGTTCAACTTCTGGAGATTGTTGCTACTTTGTTCCTTCAAGATTCTCATCTTCACTCCAGCAATATAAGCTTCTTTTGATGTTACATGTTCAATTCCCATTTTTCTGCTGTTCTATGCTTGCACTTGAATAGGTTATTCATGTTTTTGCTGTGTCTAATGCCAGATAACTGTCATCTTATCTCTGCATCGGTAAATTATATTTGCAAGTTCCACTTACTTCCTGTAGCTGGCCATTCATATATGTTTATGTATGCATCTGCTGGTATAGTCAGTATTCTCCATATATCTGTTGAATCTATAAACCATTGAGCATTAGTGGTCTAAAGCCTTGTATTGTTGAGGGTGTTTATGCATGTCTTGAGTGAGAATAGAGCTGAAACGATTATCTAAATTGATCCAAACCATTGTTCATTCCAATAGTTCAAAGAATAATATTGAAGATTATATGTTACCAGGAATCTTCGAGATGCAACCTAGGAGAGTTTCCTGGAGTGCTAATAGATACCATGATGGTAAAGTGTGTCACCAATGATCAGATTGTCTTTGGCTTGGTAACAAATACATCATTGTTGCGAGCAAGAGGTATCTTGCCGAAAAGTTTGGGTCTGGAGATAGATCAATATCTCTCCATACCATGCGTTAGATGATGAAATTAGAAACCGAGACTCATCCAAAATTGATGGTTCAAATGTTGAGTCAATGGAGGTCCAGGGAAGGTCACATAGTAACTCAGCAAAAGCTAGAGATTTATTTGATTTGGAATTGATGAATTCCAAATCAAACTCTTGTAAAATAACTATTCATTTTGTGTATTCCCCCCCAGCAATTGACGTGAAAAAATGTATGTCAGAGGGTTGCAATCTAAAATGATAGATGTTTTCCGTAATAGGATGTAATGGAAAAATCTTTGAACTTGCACAACTACCAAAGCTAGTTTTTCGACATAAGAGTATTTACTTTTTGTATCGTTGAGATTACATCTCAAGTAATAAATCAGATGTTCAATCCCATTTTCTTCCTGGACTAAAACCATGCCAATAGTTGTATTTGTAGTGGTGAGATACAAGTAATAATCATTTTGGTAATTTGGAGAATACATTAATGAAGCTCTAATCAAGTTATCTTTAAGAGCATCAAAAGAAGCTTACTCAACCTGATCCCAATGAAGGGGTATCTCCTTTTTCAAAAGATGTGTAAAACCTTTAGCCATTTGAGAGTAATTAGGAATGAACCTCCTCAAAAAGTTGGCTTTCCCTTGTAGTCTCTGTAACTGTAAAATATTTTAAGGTGGAGGCAAATCCAGAATTACCTGAACCTTTAATGGATAAAGTCAAATCCCCTCCCTAGACACTAAAAATCTAAGAAATCAACCAGAACCAACGCAAAACACACACTTGTGCAGATTAAGTTGTATCTTGTAGTGTTGACACCGTAAAAATATTGCTCTCAAATGTTGTGGGTGATCAGTCCACTTTCGTGAATGAGCAGGTGAATCGTCAAGGTAAGGTTGAACAATGTGCTTGATGTCATGGAAGGCATAATTCATTGCCCTCTGAAAAGTGCCCCCAACATTCTTCAAACTGAATGGGAGTTTCCTATAGGCGAATGTGCCCCATGGACAAATAAAAGCTATTTTTTATTGGTCCTATGGGCGTATATTGATTTTATTGTAACCAGAAAAACCATCCATAAATGAAAATATTTCGTATCCGACACATTCATCAAGAATTTGGTCAATAAAAGGAGTAGGATAATTGTCTTTTGGACATGCTTGATTGACATCCCTATAATTGACGCACATTCGTATTTTTCCTTGTTTCTTCATGACAAGAACAATGTTGGAAACCCAGTCAATAAGAGGAATAGGGTAAATAAAACCAGCCCACAAAAGTTTTTCAACTTTTGCTTTAATTGCAGTGACTTTCTTTGGATGAACAAGTCGAAGCCACTGTCGAACTAGCTTGACATCAAGGTACATTTTGATTTATTATTCAACAATACTAGAGTCAATGCCTGGCATCTCCTCGTAAGACCATGCAAAGATATCTCTAAATTGACAAAAGAGAGTACGGTAATTGTCGAGTTCTGATGGAGAACAGGATTTGCCGACATGAATGTTCTCTACAATATTAGGCTTGGTCAAAATATTAATAGAAATCGTTTCTTCAATATTTGACAAGTTTTTCAGATTCTACTATGTCTATGAAAACTGAATTCGAAAGTAAATCAATGACTGATGGGTGGTTTAGATCATTTGAATAATATTCGATGTCATCTGGAAGATGGGAATGATGATGATAATCTTCCCATGGTTTTTATCCTATCATCATTGATTGGATGATTCCCTCATCTATAGAATGTATACGTGAAAAAGGATCTGAAGGAGTACCATATTCTAACAAATGGTCTACCCATACAATTGTTGAGTGCGGATTTGGGTTTGTAGCACAAGCCCGAAAAATTGATTGCTATGATGATTCAATGGGGTTTAATGACATCACCTCAATATTACTATCAACTTCAACCTTGTTGGTAATCCTCGTTAATTCAGATGAGGTGGAGGAAACCATATTACAAGTCTCTACTCTTGCCACTTCAAATCATATTGTGATGGAAGGGTAAAAGTACCCATTAAGGAAGGATCTTTAAAGAGACCTACTCCAACACTTTGAATTGACAACAAGGGTCTGTGTACCAATGGAATTCTTCCCGTAGCCTGTGAACTATTGGAAAATAAGGCTAGCTGATCAATGACTGTGATTCCACCCTTAAAGGGGAATGCAATAGTATGAAAGTACGTGGAAACCACAACAACCATAGCATATACCCAAGGCCTTCCCAGTAAAATGTTGTAATTGAGGGGTCCATCAACTACCTCAACTTCAACAGTAACTATTTTTCCCCCTAGTTCGATTTGCAGGTTACTCAATATCCCACAAAGAGTATATGTTCTTCCTTTAAAAGCTTTCAATGTGGTTGGTGATCATGACAACGGTGGCGAACCAAGTGTTTTCCAGCAGCTCATTGACATAATGCAAGTAGATGCCCCTTCATCAATAATAGTTTGGTGAACATTCTTATTGGGAGATTTTACTTGAATTAGGAAAGATAACTGTGCCGGTAACTGTGGTGTATATCCAACATGGTTAAAAACCACAAGATTAGAATCCATAGGATCTATTCCGCCAATTGCTAATAGTAAAGGTTGTTTCTGGGAGGGACAATTTTGCAACACCTCGAGTGTCGACATAGCAAAAGGTGACTGAGCGAGATCTTACTATGTTATAATTCTGAGTTGCTCGAGGCCGAGGGTTAAATGTCGATTTGTGCACAACTCCCTTTGGTGGTTTTATAGTCAATTCTAGTACAATGGGTGGAATATTGTTAGATGAAGTCGAATTCAAAGGATTGGGTAGATCAGTGGCCTGATTATTCAACGATGTCGGTGGATTTCCATAATGTTTGTTTCTCGTTGACACCAAAACCTCGTTTTGTGGCTTTGTGATGGATACCATGAGTACTTGGGATGTGGAAGCAAGGTCTGTTGCAACCAAATGTGTCTCCGGATTTGGAAACGGACCAGTCAACACGACCGATGTGTTTGAAGTCTTTAAAAGTTTAGAGACCTCAGAGCGGTGTGGAAAATTTCTTGTAAAATTCTTGTCATTATCGATTAGACATGGATAACGAGGTTTCTTTCCTGAAGCAGAGGAATTGGATGATTTCTCTGGAGGGGAATTATCTTGTTTCTTTTTGTTTTTCCCCTTTTTTTCTTCCTAGTTGCTTTGGATTTTTGCATTTGTCAGATGACACATCATTAATCTCTTAAGCAAGAGTATTTTCTGTTGCATTGGTAGTTTGATTTGTAACAGCAAGGATTTGACCAGATGGTCTTCCCGCCGTTTGTGTGCTCGAAGAACCGTTCACACCATCACCGGCATGAGAGTCCTTACTTGATTGTGGAGGAAGAGGAACAGTGAAAGCTGGTCAAGGTGAATTGGTAATTTTATCATAAAGCGTGCCAAATTATGTGTAAATAAAATCAAAGTATTGGGCACGAGAAATTACTTTCTCTTCTGTGACAACTCCACCTTTTGCTAGATCCTCAGTGATTGATGGCAACAAGTATTTTATGAACCACTCAGCTAAAATCTTATCAGGAACATATGTCCTAACCATTCGATGATGACACTGCCACTCATGAATATGATCTGATATATGGTTAGCAGTAGTCTGTTTAAAGTTGGTTAGGAGTTTTGTTCCAGTCTCATATCTGATGGGTGATTTAAAGTGGATAAAAAAAGTAGTGGCTAAAGTGGTGAAATTGTCAAAATAAGCTTTTGGTAACTCAATGTACCATTTAACAACCAGAGCAGTAAGTGTTCTTTGGAAAAGACAAAGTCTAACTGAATCATCATTTAAGGAGTTTGATGAACACCACAAATGAAAGGTCATGACATGATTTGATGGGTCTTCTCCAGGATTTCCGTTAAATTTCAGAATGTTAGATGGTAACTTACGCAGAATTATCGGCCACCAAGGTGTATATAAGATTGGATCATTAGTGAGCCGATTTAAATTTGGTAATTCTAAAGTTGCTACAAATGACAACTATCGATTCAAGTCAGATTGAGCATACCCAGAATATGATGGAATTGCCTGAGAAATAGGCCTTTGCATACCGACATAGGGCATCTGGATTTGGTAACCTTGGTATGGTTGTTGATAACTAGGTTGAATGTGTGGTTGTCCATAACTTGCAAAGCCTTGTTGACTAGGGCCTTGGTAAGCTTGAGATTGACAAAACCCAGGTTGAGCCTATTGAGCAAGTCCAAATTGGGGTTGGAATTGCTAGAATTGGGGTTGTTGAAATTAAGGCTGCCATGATTGTTGAATCAACTGTTGTTGTTGTTGTACCACTGTTTTTTAGTTAATGGTTGTTTTAGCCCAACAATGAAAGGTTGGCCAGGTTGTGAATAAACTATACCAGTGTAAGCTTGGGTTAGTCTAGATAAGGGTATACTAACCTGAGGTTGTTGTTGAACCCTAGAAATAAGTGGTTGTTGTAAAAAAGCTTGAGTAATTTGAACTTCTTGACCTGGAACTTGTGGTTGCAATGTAGAAGGATCAGTTTGCACCGATTGAGATACAATAGTTTGAAATTGTGACTGTGGTACAATAGTAACGATAGGTGTAGCAGGAATAGATGACACAGTTTGCATTGGTTGTGTTGGATACACAAGCCTGGGTTGAACTGGCATTGTTGGTTGCCATTGACAAACTCTAATTCTAGATTGACCTGAATACTACGGGATATTACCATATGATGGTCCTCCAGAATAAGGAGGAGATGGTGAATACGCATATTGCTCTCCATATGGTGGCAATCCAGTATTTAATGGATACATAGGTCTTTGTTGACCATATTGCCTAGCTTGATATTGATATGCAAGATCAAACTGTTGAGTTCCCGTTAGAGAATAACCAAGTAAAATTTTGGTAGAGGACATGGGTGATGACCATGGTGTAGAAGCAACCCCTGAATGGGTTCCAGATAAATATTGGTAACCAACTGGGATGGACGATTCACCATATAGGTGTGACTTAGGTGTGGTAGAAAAGATCAAGGAGGTTACAACAGAAGATTCTATTGTAGCTGCATCAGATGATACAGTCTGAGATGTTGACGGTTGTTAAACCATAGTTAAATGGCCCAAAAGTTGTCCTAAAGAATTGATGGGTACTTGAAAATAAGCAGGATCAAACGGAGCTATAAAATGAGGAGTATGAGGGTAAAGATAAATCCCAGCTCCTTCTTCCAATTCTTCCTCTATAGCAATTAAACCTGGATTGATGAACTTCATCATCAGGTCTGTAAAATATTTTTGGTGTTGATAAAGTTGAAGTTTCAGTAGTTACTGATGTCTGAGGAGTAACCAGATGATCATCTTTCAGTAAAGTAACAACTTCTAAATGTTCAAATTCGAAGTCCAGATGTTCGGGTAAATGAACAACAGTTTTAGAAAGAGGTCCCTAAACAACTTCAGGTTCAAATGTAACTTCTAATTGAATAGGGATAGGTTTTGGATTAACTTCTGGTTGAACTGATTCAAGTTCAAAAGTGATTTCTTGTTGAGAAACATCAAGTTGAGGATCAACTTGTTTTTGAACAATGTTGGTTATTGTTTCACTAGGATCAATGCTAATGTCTTTAGGTAATTGTGAAACTTCTTCTTCAGAAACAAATGTACCAGAAATGGTTGGAGTAACTGGAGTCTCAGTACTTACCGAAATAGATGATTCAGGTAATTCAGATGAATAACTAGGAGTTCTTGATGTACTAGACTCAGTTAAGTGAGACCTCTTTGTCCGAATAGGTGTCGCTTCGGGCGGCAAAAGTGGTTTGCTCACTGTTCTCCACAAACAATGGGGTAAGGGTTGATGTTCCTCCATGATTTTTGATTAATTTTATTATCAAAAAAGAAATAAACAAAAAGGCGTATACTAGGCAAAAGGTTTACCAAGAAACTATGAACTTAGAATACCTCCTAGCAAACCAAGAAATATGAGCAGGAAATCTCCCTGAATGCTATGTTCGGCGTATCACAGTGTACAAGACAATCGACTCGGTTACTTAAAACCTAGTGTTGTCCTCCCATATATAACCCAAGGTACATGGAGGCCCAGTGCATATAAACATTGTCTAATGCAAAACCACACAGTGAGAGCATTCCCATATACTTTGCATACTGTAACACCACCCTATATATCCAAAGGTACGTGGACGAGATATGATATAATCACGTACATGGAATGAGGTATCACACTCAGGATGTATTGCAGACAAGTTAGTGACAACTGCTTTGTTTTACAACGTTGAAACACGTCTCTAGCCTAGAACCACTAAATGTTCTCATTAATGACAATGCTCTATTAGGTAAATTGATGTTAATTTTAAGTTTATCTTGCTTAGGAATTTTCCTTTCAAGTTCACCACGTGATGTATTCTGAAATTCCTAGGAATGCAACTATCATGATAAGCATTCTTTCCATTCAATTTTAATGATGAAAATGCTAGCTAGTTAGGGATAGAGCAATCAAATTTCTTTCCATCAAAGATAAAAGAGCACAATCTAAATGCAATTTCCATACACTATTCCTATGAGCACACACAAACTTTTTCAATGCAACATGCATGTATTTATTTTCTATTTCCTTAATGTGAATATGGACAAAAGGAAATATGCACATACAATCAATCAATCTTTCATAAGAACGAAGACTTTTATGATAGTTCTAATTCGAAGGAAGAAAGGAATTTACGACACTTTCTTTCTAATGAAGATTAATCAATTATATCCTAACTTTGACTATTTATCGATAATGACAAAGAAAACATGAAGAAACATTAAACAATCCAATCAAAGTTGGGCTAGACCAAGAGATAAAAACTCATTTTGTGAGACATAACATTCATTGATCAATTAGCAAACAATCAAATAGAGAAAAGTTGGAAAAACTCTTTCCAAAGGTGGGAAACTGATCCTAGGAGGATCAGTGCAGCCTAGAGTGGGAGATAGTGCACTTCAGAGCACTGTCTTTAAGCTAGGGGTGCTCTGTAGTGCACTGTGTCCCTCACAAGCTTGCACTGGTGACAGTAAGCCATTTCAAGAGGCAATTTGACATAGTTTTGACCAATTTTTCAATGTAAACAGTTGAATTACAATCTATGAACACAAATAAGGTCTACAAGGATGTCTTAGGAGGTGGATAAGCTACTAGGAAAGAGGATTCTTCCCCAGTATGGTCACTAATTTTTTTTGGAGAATTTAGCATCTACGGATAAATACTAATTCCCTAGATAAGTATCTCTATCTAGAACAACAATTTAAAGTGTTTTAGATGTTTCCTATAAGCAATAGATAAGATGAGAAGATAGAGAGCCTACGTGTAGTTTCTCTTTCCTCTAATCTCCCTTGTATCGATTCCGTTGCTCCTTCCCATACTTAATCCGCTTGAGAAGTACCCTATAAACACAACATAAGACAAAAACCGATCAAAGCAGACGATCTATTGAATATAAGCGAAAGGAATTAGACACAATTCACACACATAAGCATTATGAAACAATACAAACATATGGGAAAAAGGTTCAAACCCTTTATTAGATAGAAGAAGGAATTACAACCATTGGTGTCTGATTCAAGCCATTCCTCTAGCTTGGAACCCATCCACATCACAACAAAAGCATGACAAACTTGTAGCATCACAGTAGTTGCTTCAAAGCCAAATCTCATAACAACATTATCTCCTTACAATTCAACATAATCCAGTCACTGATCACATAGATGAGAGGTCAATTCATAGGAAGAAGAAGGAGGTTTTATCATTAATGGTGGCATTGAATGGCCTTCCATACTTATAATTAGTTCCATGGAGAAAGGGATGAGAGGATATGATGCACCTTAACTCACTCCTCATCCATTTTCGAGCTCATAGGAGTTGATAAGTGAGGGAAACTTCTATATGACTCCAAAACATAAGAATATTCCCCAAACCCTATGTGAATTTCACTCATTATCTCCCAAAGCAGGTGAAAGGAAGCATAAGTGCTCTGTAGAGCACCCTGGTAGTGGACTTAACTACTCTGCAGTGCACCTTCATAAGGGCTTACCTGCATTGGTCCCTCTAGAGGCTATTTCTGGATGTCTTCAAGTCATGAAATTGTCTGGGAAGGAGGCATTCAAAGGGGTGACTTGTTTAGGGCATGAAGCAACTGAAATGAGGGTTTGATGAGCCCTAAAACACTGATCTGGATGTTGGGATTTTATGTTCCCAAATGGATCTGTAACAACCATACATGGGAATAAATAACTAGATTGAAGTTGAAAGTGAACCTTACATGAAGCATATCATGACATAAACTGAGGAAAAAAATTAACCAATGGGCTTTGCAGAGGTGATCTTCATAAATTGTTTTCTAGAAGTAGATCATGGATATTATTTGTCACAACCTTCACCCATCCCACCTGATACACAATTAGAACTCCTTCCTAGAAATACAACAAGTTCTAATGGATTTTATATGGTAGATGTAGATAGTACTAGTATAGGGCGTAGCTATAGTATTTCTAATACTTGGATTTTATATTTTAAAGGTTCAAAAACACGGGAGGGCTCTGGACCTAGTTTAATTTTAATAGACCCATAATAGATAAAACATCTAATCTATTTCCACTTGGATTTTAAGTGAACCAATAACTTTGTTGAATATGAAGCTTGGGTTTGAAGAAATCCGTTGACCTCAAATTTAAGGTACTCAAAGAAATAAGTGAGTCTAAAATTGTCGTCCACCAGGTACAAAATACTATACACTATGTGTTGCCTAATCTTAAAAGTTACCAACAAGAGGTATGGAATTTGCTTTCAAAATTCCAATATTTTACTATTGTTTCTGTTCCTAGAATCCATAACATTGTTGTCAATATATTAGCAAATACTGCTACAAGGTTATCATTACTAAGGGATGTATTTTCTATTGAGATTATTTACAGGCCATCCATTCATGATAATATTACTAATTTTCACATTCTCAATTATGAATAGAAGATACTAGATTTTATAGTGAACACTTATGTGTTCAAAGACGTAGCCATCAATGAAGATGAGCATGATAAAGAACTGTCAGATGCAGCTCAAGAAAGCAAAGGAAAACTTATTCCCAAGGATGTGATGTCACTAGAAAATTTGTATGACTTGCAAAATAACTTTAAGGGCTAGTAAATAAGAAGAATCATAGCTCGACTATATCACATGAACATATAAATATTGGTAAAAGGAAGTTCCAAATTTTGTCAATCTCGATACTTGTTGCACACCTAAAAAGAGACAAGATTTCATCTACCTTTTCAACAGTGTTGCGATGTTTTTGCATGGA
This sequence comes from Pinus tabuliformis, assembly GCA_031772625.1. Lineage (NCBI taxonomy): Eukaryota > Viridiplantae > Streptophyta > Pinopsida > Pinales > Pinaceae > Pinus > Pinus tabuliformis. The sequence goes on from CM062814.1 coordinate 464,246,986, forward strand.
CATACGATGATCTCAAAAATTATGGCACATGGATAATCCAACAGATGATTCTAATTAAGGAAGGGGCTAAGCCTTTTTAGAAAAAGCTTCGAAAATTTCATCCAATTCTTGAACCCTTGATTCAGAAAGAGTTGAGGAAGCTGCTAGATGCTTAGATCATTTTCAAAGTGTAACATTCAACATGGGTCTCAAATTTGGTTCTAGTGAGGAAGAAGTCTAGGGAAATATGCATGTGCATGGATTTTCACAATTGAAATCGTGACTTAGACAATGGAAGTTATCCACTGTTTTCGATGGAACACATTTTACAGAAAGTATCAACGTTTTAAATGTTTTCATTGTTGGACATATTTTTAGGCTACAACTAGGTTCTAGTGACAAAAATAGATAGGCACAAGACAACCTTTCGAACCAAGTTGGGTATGTTCTCATTTAAGAGAATTTATTTTGTGCTTATTAATGCAGGTGAAACCTTTTAGCACATTATGGAAATTTAATTTCACAGTTTGAATGCACAGAGTGTGGTGGTCTTTCTAGATGATGTGATGGTGTTTTCAATAACAAGATCTAGCCACTTACACCATCTAAATAAAATTTTTGAGCGATGTCACAAATATGGCATACCTCTTAATCCCAAGAAGATAATTTCCATAGTTTCCGAGGGAAATTTATTAGGCCATATAATCGCAAAGAGTGGGATTAAGGTGGACCCTAAATGGATCATAACCATTACTCAAATTCCTTTCCCCATGGACAAGAAAGCCACACAGACCTTCTTAGGGAAAATCAACTTCCTCTACAAATTCATCTCAAACTACGCATAGATAGTGAAACCTGCAAGATATGATAAATAAGGATGTCATATATAAATGGGATAAAAGAGAAAAGGGCATATTATCCCATATAAAGAAATTAATCGAAGAATCACCAACACTATATAGTCTAAATTTTAGCAAAGATTTATTTTTATACACCTTCACTTCTGATACCTCCCTTGCTGCCATTCTTACATAGAAGGATGATCAAGATAATGAGCAGTCCATATCATTCATGAGTGTCAGATTGCAAGGACTTGAACTTAATTACCTCGCCATCGATAAACATGGTTACCCAATATACAAGGTGGTAAAACACTTTAGGCATTATCTTCTAAAGAATCATGTTATTATCTTTGTGCCACACCGAGCTATAAGATCATTGTTTGTTGAACAAGAGGTAGGTGAAGGAGGAGTGAATTGGATAACTAGCTTGCAGGAGTATGATGTTGGGTTCAAACCGTTTTATACAATTAAGGGCCATGGTCTATGACAACTAGCTACATAAGTGAAAATTCACAATAAGATGACTCTTCTAGATGGGAGAAGGAAATTAAAATGTGTAATATCAAACAAGCTACCCCTACTGACACACCAACCTCTTGGTACATAGATGTACGAAAGTATCTTGAGCACAGTACCCTTCCCTCTCATTTATCATGAGACAAAAGAGGGCTACTAGATTGAAATATCTACATTATTAGTTGGTACACAAAGTGCTTTTCAAGAACCACCATAATGGGGTCCTACTCAAATGCTTGGAAGCACCATATTCATAAAGGGTATTGCGTGACCTCCATGACGAAATAGCTGGAGGAAATTTCGCAGGTGACGCTGCGACAAATAAATTTATGAGGGCTGGTTTCTATTGGCCCACACTTTTCAAATATGCTTATGCTTATGCTCGCAAATGTCCAGTTTGTCAAAAATGCATTGGTCGAGAAAAGAAGTCAGTTGCCCCATTGCAACCCATCGTTGTAGAAGAACCATTTCAACAATGGGGCTTAGATGTTATTAGTGAGATCTTTCCTCACTCATAAAATTAGCACCATTATGTTGTCAGTGCTATATATTAATTCATGCGGTGGACAAAAGTGGTTCCTCTCAAGCAAGTGAATGATCACGAAGTCATCAAATTCCTCAAGAAGAATTCTATCACCTGGTTCAACATTCCGACTTTGCTTGTTTTTGATAATGTAACATATTTCTAATCACTTAAACTTTATGATTTTGCATTGGAAAATGGCACTGTATTGAAAAATTCAGCTAACTGTTACCCACAGGGAAATGGTCTTGTTGAGTCGACCAATAAGAAACTTATCCACATCATTAAAAATTTCGTCTTCTTTGAGAAAAGGAACTAACACACTGCTTTGGTGAATGCTCTATGGGATGACCATGTCATGCCTAAACCTTATTCGAATACTTCTCCTTACTTCCTGGTGTATGGTGTTGTAATGCTAGGGACAATATTTGGCTAAAAGGAGGTTAGTGCCTAGGACATCTATCCAAAATAATGAAAAGATTTTATTTTTTCATCTTAAACATTATTTCCCAGAGATATTTCTTCAAATGTAATGTATTTTATACCCTTGGATAAAGACAAACCATCCTAAGATGGCCAAGATATCTGTGAATATGGCTTATTGAAATTATAATATGGAAAGAAATAATATAAAGGAGTAGACTAAATGTATAATTCTGAAAATAAATAAATAAATAAATAAATAAATAAAAATAAAAATAAATAAATAAAATAAAATAAAAAATAAATATTATTTTACACATATCCTTAGTTGAAATTATGAAAGTTTCAAGAAATGGAATGATGGAAAATGTGGAGCATAGTTTAAGGTTACTTTTAATAAAAATCCATAGGTACTATCAGCTATTTTTAAAGCAGTAGTAAATTTGTTTAAAAGAACCAACAACTTCATTACACATTTTCTCAAAGAAGAACAACACATAAATGACTTATAGAGAGAGAAAAACATGCCATAATCAACACACAGTTGGAATCATCTTGAAATTTTATTACTTCTCCAAGAAAACTTGTACATTACATAGAAAAATTATGTCTCTAGGCCAAAAATTAGAACCCCAAAAATGGTTCCTTGATCTTCTTCTAATTATTTTTTTTACACTTGGGGCAATTATGAAAATTGTTAACTACCCTAACTACTTTTCAACTATTCGGTCCTCATAAAACATGAGAAGACTAAATTCTTTTTAACTTTTAAAAATTACAAAATAAAACATTTTCCAAATATTTGAAAATAAATCATTTGGAAACTCAAGACTCTTGTGCAGCTATGACTCCAGGCTCGCTTGATGAAGCTTTAGGTTCCACCACTTAAACATTCACTAGTGTGATTAGGCTTTGGCACTTCTGCCACGATGTCAAAGCATAAACTAGGCACCAAAACACCCTTCTATAGGCCATCCTCAAGTTGGTTACCTTAGGATAGGTGGGTTTGTCAGTGAAAAAAGTCTTGACTAACCACAAAAGCTAAAAGTCTCTTTATAAGTAACTAACAATTGGAGTCCCTTTCAAGACTATTGTTTTCTTATGGGAAGAGATCTTACTCTTTGCTTCTACCGTCAATGTTTCATATTGTTCCAAATAGATGAGGTTTCCTTGCTAATACCAACATGTAGGTAGTTCTTCTCTGATCCTCTTGTCAAAGTTTGGATGAAAATAAGTTGTTGATGCTTTGATTTCTTCAAGCTTACAGTTTTCATGTTTTTGTATAAATTTCTCTTATCCATTTTTTTTATCTCAACCACCACAATTGTTTTTTCAACAATATCAACTACTCTCAGTTCTTGAGATGACTTGGTATTCAAGTAACTAATGATTTTCTTTGCCTGTTGTGCTCCCTCCTGTACTTGATCCTTATTGGTATAAATTATGGCTTCAAAATATTTTATCATATATTTTTCTTCAATTATGACCACCATATGATTTCAGACGTCCTTGATATGATGGATTATGTCTCCCCATATGATTCCTCTTTCTTGGATCAGGGACATGTTTCCCTTCAAATTTTCTTTTAATTCCTTAATTTCATTACAAGTTGATTGGTACTTAGTATCATTTTGGTTTATTCAATTCAGTTTCAGAAATTTTCAACTCTGTCATGACTCTATTAAGCTTCTTGATTGGGTATTCTGAGTCAGGATGTACTCCAATTGTATAAACATACTTCTCTATTTTTTGTTTGAAATCTGCATTGAGATCCTTGAGAAATGCTACTTCTTTATTTCTCTCCAATAGCTCATGTGTCAGGATTTCCTTTTCTTTTTCTACTTGGTATATTTCTAGATCTTGTATATGCTCTGTTGAAGGTAACTTCAGTTTTCTCTTCAAAGACTAAATTTTAGAATCTTCACCCTGAATTACATCTTGGACAACTACTTTTTCTTCTCGATTTATACCAAGCTTTATTATCAATTTATTAAACTCTTCATTCTGAGTATGAAGAGCTCTAGAATTGGAATTTTCTAACTTTAATTGATTTATCACTTTTCCTAGTAAAGCGTCTGCCTTACTCACTACCATAGAAGCTTTAATAAGATCATTATATATTAATTCCCCTGTTTTCCTGTGTAGGTTTATTTTATCTCGCAGTGGGATGTATTTAGTATTAACAAATAAATTAACTGTTCTAAAATCTACACCAGAGGAAATTGATTGGGACACAGGATGAGTGAAAGAAAATCTCAATTGGTTCTTCTCCAAATCCATGGTTGAGAGAAGCCTGGTTTGATAACCAGAAATAGATTGTGCTTCCAACTGAGCCATGACATTTATCTTCATTTTTTCATTCGTTTCAACAATTTGCTAAAAAGTATCCTTCAAAACGTCCAAGGAAGAGTGTTATTCCTCGTTGGGAATGGGAGATGAAGGTGCACACTCTATTCCTCCCAACTACATCTAAAAACCAACTTCACTTGAAGGCCTTTTTATTAAGTGAAATAATTATGTCTCTCCCTTTTCATTTCTTTCCATTTTTCTGCTTTATGAATCATCTCCATCAAGATATATAATGTTTTCAACACTTCTTTTCAGTCCTTTTTCAGGAGGCAGAGGCGTTTCTACATCTAGACTTGGTTGTCTATCCACCAAAAGATGATTTTCCAACTTCTCAATCTTTGGTTTTGGCTCATGAAAATATGGGGCACATGATGTTTATATTCTCCTTTTTTATATAATTTGGTTTAGATCATAGTGCCACTTCTCCCCCTACTAAAAATTGATCTCTTGAAACATTTTTTCAATCTCTTCTACCACCTACATATTGTTTACAATAAAGGCACTTACACTTCTTTTGAATTTAAACAAAAATCCCTTTCTGACAAGGGCAAGTGGATTTGATCCACATTTAGACTCTTCCTTATAAATTTCAATGAAAATAATCTCATAGGCACAAATATGGGCAAGTTGTAAGGTGAGACCTATGCACCATACAATCTTATTTCCATATATTCTTCAAACAAGAACCAATCTCCAACTTTTAAATCCTTACTCAACTGTAACAAGGATTGTGCCTCTGGAAGAATTCTTGGAGCAGCAACATTATTAATTATTCTATATACTACTGACATGAAAGAAACAATGTAGTAAGAGAATCCTTCATTTTTTTTCTTACACCTGACTATATCAGTCCAATTTATCATTGTCTTCTTCTATTTTTTTGTGTCAAAAATATTCTAACCTAAATCCATGAATTGGTTGACATGAGCATAATTTTAGTGTGAAAATTCTTGGAAGGTGTACCAAAAATACTTCACTTAAGTCACTAAGTGAAAAATGACCCTAAAAACAAGTAGATGGTTCTGAAACACAAATAGAAAACCTGTAGTAAAAGAAGATATAATCCAAAACATAAACCAAGAGTATAAAGTGTCTAGTATAATAACCAAATTAGAAAGACTATTTTAAATGAATAAATATTTTATTGGTAACACCTCGTGAAGGAGATCTATAGATTGGTTTGTAAGTCCCCCTCCATGGGATGGGTCCTTTGATATCCTTGATGCTTATGAAATTGATTCTCTCTCTCGATATGTGAAAAGCCCAAACAAAAGTGGAGAACTCAAAAATGGGAGCTCAAAGAAAAAAGATGATAATGTTGACGAAGATTATGATCATGGTGAAGAATGAATGAAAAATCCTCCTATTTATAACAAAGTATAGAGTTAATCTAAAAAATGGAGAATAATAAAATAATATTAACCAAATGAAGATCTAATTTCTTGGAAGCCCTAGGAAAATCGTTTAGATCACCGAACCATCAAGTGTACAAATCTCAATCGTGCAATAACGAGTTGATGTCAAGCACATGAGAAAAAACCAAGCCAAAGGAAAATAACGAGTCCCTTTTCCTGATCCGAGGCATTGAACAAAAATGGAATATGGAACCAAGGTAAACCACCCTCTAGACCACTCTTTTGGAATAAATGTGTTGAGGTCTACAAAAGAGAGCCCGCTAGAGTTAAGGAAATGAGGAATCCTTAACAAAGGCATGAGGCAATATAGTAGAGTGATTGATGAACTGACATGAGGGATCATGATGGAATGAAACAAGATGGATGGTAGACAGAAGACTTCCCTTGTCATAGCATAATAAAAATTGGTTGACCTAGTAGCAATTGATTCAATTCCAGAGGGGATGGTCGACGACTCAAACAGGGGTTTTACAAAGACGAAGCAGAAGAATTGGAGGCCAAATATAAGTAAAATGGGAGAAATGCAACATGACAATGATTGAAACACTCTAATGGGACTCAAATGGGGACTCGGAACAGAGTCCATAAGCACAAGGGTGACAAATCTCAGATGCTCTCAACAAGGGTGACTCGATGATGCTACAACGTGGGAGAGGCTCAGTGGGGACCAAGAAAATATGAGTTAATGATGGTTACTCATGAAAAATACCGACACGTGAGTCAACCAATGCAAAGGTAAAGTGGTACCAAAGTATGGACTGCTCATATGAAGAGATTCGGTTTTAAGAGGCGACAAAGTGAGACCTCATGGAAAAAATGGCTTCCAGGTGAAGTTTCAAATTACCAAAAACAAAGAGAGACCCATTATAGAAATCAGTGAGAGATTTCCAATGGTGCTAATGGTTCATCAAAAGAAGCTACAGTTTGGTCACAATGGGCAATGGAAAAAACTACAGTTTTTCTTATAAAAGGGCTTTTTTCCTCCAAATCCAATTCATTTGCATAGTGAGCTATTAAGAATTTGGAGAAGAGGAGAAGGCCCTAAATCTTGTGGAGATCGTAACAGACAAGCCAACCATCAGAATAAGGATCAACAAGTTAGAGGTAGGTAGCCTAACCATACTCATCATCTTTAGTGGTTTAAATTTTCAGATTAGGGCTTTAGTTGCCTACTGGGGACCGCTGCTCATCCTCATGGTTGCGGCGCACTTTTTGGGGCCTAATCTGCACTCTAGAGTGATGAAATTGGGCTCATAAGTGCGTTCAACGAAGTTTTGAAGGAAAAAAACTGTGCTCTAGACTGAGAAGATGGGCAAGATTGGTGGCTTGTTGGAGGCTGAAGCTGAGTTCTATCATGGATTTCTTTTGTACTCTTGACTAGAAAAACATAATGATGTCTTGTAGGGATGGTAGAGTTGAAGATATTATAGTGAGAATGAGAGTTTGAGGACCTCCATGATAAGATTCAGGGGAATGAAGGAGTGAAAAGGATGGTGGCACGATATGGTGTGTTGAAGTTCTTAGAGAACCCTTTGATGAGGGCTGGTGAGCCCTTGCTATGGAGGACAGTGAGTTACTGGGACCCAGATGAGGAGGCCTTTGTAGTACAAGGGAACAATATTGAACTTACGATAAAAGACATATATTTATGACAGGACTTCCCCCCTTGGGGGTGGTAGGGAGATACATCCAGTGTTGCCTCATGGGAGGCATATTGATGATTTTTTTGACCATGATTATGTACGGGGTAGTCATGCAAAGGGCACAACCAACCAGGTTGATGACTTGGAGAGGCTTGAGACACGAGCTATAGCCAAAGCAATGCTACGGATCTGTGGTAGCCATTCCTTCCACCATATCACTGGAGGGCAGATGATCCTAGTGGAGAGTGTTTTGGGAGGGACATACTATGGGTGGGCCCAAATGTTGTTTTCGTCATTGAAATGATAGTTGACATTATGTAGATGGGGGACCAATGATAGTTGTACATTTGGGACAGTCCTATGCTCATCCTTCTTTGATAATTTCACGACTATATGATTACATGTTTAGATCCGTGATGGGGGCCCACAGGAGCGTAGGATGCGTTGCTGGGGGCGGTTACTGAGATGAGGAGGTGGAGGGGAAATCAGACAAGTGTTTTGACCTGAGTTTTTTTTTCATTGGAACTAGATGTTGTTATACATAGATGAATATCCATACAACGACATGAACTATCAGGGAGATCCTGACTTACCACTTCCACCAGGATGAGCATGGGGCCTAGATGGTAAGTGAAAGTTGTTATATGTTTGGTGCATTTATATTTTAAGAAATATGTTTATGTGGTACTAATTTCTAAACTTTGTGGTATGCAGATATAGCATTAGTGAAATCGGTAGGATATGTGGGACAAGTCGCAACACCTGGGGCTGTAAATCAGGGGGGACCTCATCATGACAAAGACTAGATGATGGCGATCTACTAGAGGTTCTCCGAAAGTAGATGCAACATATTACTGGATGGGGTGACATACAAGGAAAATTTTAAGAACCCCCCCTAAATTTACATGTATAATAAATGGGCGAATCTCCATGGTATATAGGAAAAATGGAAGGCGATTTTATGAATAATATGACATGTATATATAATTTTTTGGCGAATCTCTCACCAAGCATGGCGAATATTTTACTCAATTATAAAATCTTGTGTTTATTGAATACACAAATGAAATCATTGCATTTCTTTAAAATATCTTTTGAAATCATAATTACTGAAATTACATATTGATAACCTAGTAGGTGTAGGATAAAATTCACCCGTGCCATTCACAAAAAACATGAGAAAAAACCTAATACTATATATAAAACCAAGAAAAATTCAAATTCATCACTTGTATGGAACTCGTAACCACCCTGCCAATACACAAGTATGTTTCTATTTGCAATTAGAAAAATGACCCAAATTACAATCTGTCTACTCCAGCATATGTTGGAAAGTTATAGAAGGATGACTACTGTAATCAATCCATTCCTTTTAGCTATGGATTTGTTTCAGTTTAAAACAGAAGTATACAAATATACTTGTCCAATGTCTATGCTTTAACCATTCACCTTAAGATGTTTTTACAATATAATTTCCTAAGTCTATTTAATATCTTCATTATCATAAAAACTAACCTATATCCATCTTAACTCCACATCTACCACTCTTAGGGGGATGAAATCTATTTATCCCTCTGAGCACTTGGTAGACCCAGAATTAAGATGATAGAATTTCCCCTTTAAATAGTCTATGCTCACATGAATACCATGGTATTACCATGGGTCAATACCATGGGTTATCATAAACCTGGAGCTTAAAAATTACTATTAGTAATTTATAAAAATTAATAAAATTAATAGTTGATTTTTATTTTATTTTTTATTTTAACCAAGCTAAAATGTCTAACATACATTAAATTACAACATCCATTTTTACTCTTGATCGGATCAAATATTTTTCACTCTATGCTAGTTTGCATATCACGATATTTGATACCTCTCGGGGGTTAGTAGATCCAGAGTAAAGATGGATCTATGCTGGTTTAATTCCCCCATTTAAATAGGCTACATTCCAGGTGAATACCATGGGTCAATACCATGTGCCATTTTGGTGAATACCATGGGTCAATACCATGTGCCATTTTTATTTTTATTAATACTAATATTAGGGTTAATAATGTTTTTTTGCATGGTATTAATAACAATCTAGTCCATGGTATTTGTCCCATGGTATTTTTCCCATAGGTTTCACCTAAATATAACACATTTTTTGAATGTCCTTAAATATAAGGTGACTTATGGAGTAAATATAAAAAAATGTTTTATTTGTTTACCATACCTCTCGTTTATTTATATTTTTATTAATTTACCATACCTCTTTTACAAATATGGTATTTGGCCCATAGGATTCACTTAAATAAAACCTCTTTCTTGAGCCTTCATAAATAGAACGAGGGTTATGGACTAAATATAAAAAGAGGTTTTATTTATTTACCATGCGTCTAGTTTATTTATATTTTTATTTATTTACCATACCTTTTGAGTAAGTATAAAAAAACGTTTTATTTATTTACCATACCTCCACTTTACTTATATTTTTATTTGTTTACACCCTTTCATGTATATAAAGTGACTTATGGAGTAAATATAAAAAATGTTTTATTTATTTACCATACTTCTCATTTATTTATATTTTTATTAATTTACCATGCCTCTTTTATAAATATGATATTTGGGCCTTTGGCCCACAGGATTCACTTAAATAAAACCTATTCTTGAAAATGGGCGAATGGATTCACTTAAATAAAACCTATTCTTGAAAATGGGTGAATGGAAAGTTGCAACTCCTAATTTCAAGGGCTAAATTTACCTTTTTTACCCTCTCCCTTAAAAGAAGGTGGGCTATTTGAGGTGATTTGTAAAAATGTACTATGATACAAAATAATCGTCCACTAAAAATTTAAAACCCCTTAATTTCGCCAAAGGGCGAACATTCGCCCCTAAAATCACCTCTAGTGACATAGAGTGGATGGCATGAGTTAGAAGATCGGCATACAGATGAGTGTATAGGTCTTCCCCTGGAGTGGCGAGGAATCATGAGAAACATGGTGTTACACCAAAAAATGTCACCATGACTATTTGCAGTTTGTATGGCTCCATCACCTGTCATACTATCCTCCTTGGCAAGTCTCATGCCTTTGCTTTCCATGTCAAACTCAAAGAAAGAGAGAAAAGTCATTTAAAGTCAAGTTATCTCTGGTACGCAGTTTCTCTCAACCTTACCTGCGGGTACGCAATCCAAGTTCACAATACCTGCGTACTTGTATGCTCTGTCTATAAAGCAATGGGTGCATACTCCTGTAAAGGTCAATAAGCGCAAGTTTCACTCCAAAAAAGTTACTTGTGGTTATTTCTAGAGCATTCTAGAAGCTTGTTTGACGTGTATGGAGCGCCTCCAGATGGTTCATGTATCCCTATAGAAGAGGAACTTATCCCATCAAGAGGGGAGCTAACCCACCCAAAAGAGGGGCTTATCCCATTGATGGTGGACCTGATTAACTTCCTCTACAGCACTATAAATACATGCATTGGACCAGAGGGAGGGGAGGTTGAAAGCTGAACATTCCTAAGGGTAGATGCTGCTGGAATTAGGACTTCCTTGTATAAGCTTGTGAGGAGAGATTACCATCTTTACTACTTGTATTTGGAAGTGGGTGAGCTGATCAGAGTAAAGGAGGACTCTTGTGGACCCTGGGAGGAACTTGCACAACACCAAGGCTCAGGTTGTAATGGTTTCTTTTGTTACCTTTTAATACAAATAAGTCCATTCTTCTCAACAATTTGTTATTTATGAGTTGTTTCATATACTCCTTGGTCTATATGTTAAATGTGTTTTATTTTATGTGATATTCAGGTGCTATTTAATCGTTTGATTGTTAGTGAATGCAGGTTTCGAAGAGAAGGAGGAGCTCATCCGGATCAACGAAGCTGGACTACTACAACAGCGTTGGGTTATAGGTAAGATCTAAAACACTTGATTTCACATAGTATAAATGCATATTTAGAGAAGGATTGCTCCTATTTGTCTTGTTTGTCACTAGAAAGTCTTAGGCTTCTAGGGAGGTCGGTTGTGTCCACACCGTCGACTCTTTTCGCGTGACACATGGCGATGGTCAATCAGGGCATATGAGATCTACAACCTAGGGGGATGGAGACGTTGGCTTAGGAATCTCTAGATGATATTGATTAGGCATAGGGACATGTCAGTCCCCATGTTTGTTTTATGATAACATGCAAGTGGTCATGTTAGATGTATTAGAGTAGTGGACTATGTTGATCTAAAGATGATCTGAGGTTGTCATTGATGTCAACCCAAGCAGCACCAGGAGCTACCCTGATCTTGCAAGGGAATTTTGACTTGAAAAAATACTCTATTTTGAGTCAAGGATATTCCAAATAGATTCCACTCGTCGAGATGTTTCCATTGATAAATGGCATGCCAAGTAATTCTTCATGGTTTTAGAGATATTAATGTTTGAAGTTAGTATCCCAGTTAGTGGGCTAAAACCTTATGGGGTTGTGGCATGGAACTCATAATTGGTTTTGGTCATTGAATATTCATTAATTAATAATTTTTTAACCTCCTAAAATCCCTCCAACATTCTCTATAGGAGCCCCTCTCAACTCTATAAAAATAAATCTCATATATCCTCCAAATGTAGCGATCATGGAATTTTTTCTATAACTTCGATTCTGTGAAGTCTTAGATTCTGAAATTAAAACCCATTTTATTTGCAATCCTGATGAACATTGTGAAAAGATTTCAGATCTTTGTTCACCATATTTTCAGCGATATTATTTGTGGAAGTGAGAGTTTTTGCATGCTGTCAAATTTCATATAAAAGAAGTGGCATTGGGAACATCATCATAATTCCCTCTCTGAGAAGAGGATTGGAATTCTGTAAAAAGTGGTGGATAGTGCATGTAATATATCTTTTGGTGTCTCAATTTCAGAGCCAAAGGAGGAAACAATGACACATGGCACGTCGTACAAATTCGTTCTACTGAACTAGTCCATAATTAGGTCATTGTGAGAGATTAGGCATAACTTTGTCTTGAAGAGTCCAAATCAGGTCAGACCTATGGCATTGAAAAGAAGACTCAGAGTGCTACTACAAGACTGAAGATCACATGTTGGGGATATGAAATCGCAGAGATACATCAGATTAAATATCATGCTCCTAGAAGGCAAGAAAAACTAGATCAAGTGTTGTCAAGGGATGCAAAGGACCAGACTTTCTAGGGAAACAAAGAGAAAAGTGCAACAAAATGATGCAGTAGAGGTAAGATATAGGTAAGTATATTCTGTATGTGCATGTTCAACTCTTAATTTCATTAGGTTCTTTGTATTATAATTTGTTGTTTTTGTTTAGCATTGACATATGCTCTGCAGGATGAAGTAAGTTTTGCTATTATCAGGTCATGGGTATTTCATTGAAGGCTCTTTGCAGGTATTATATATTCATCAAGAGAAGAATCAATGCATAATCTAATGTTCTGAAGAATGAGAAAGGGTAGAATGACAAGAGCAACAATCAAGGTGAAGAACAATAGCAAGAAGTTCACCACATGAAGTCTTCAAGTGGGTAGCACTACGTACGAGCATTGTAAAAGTATCATTGTACAAAGTCATTGAAAAGAATCTTTGTAAAAGTTGTACAAGTGTCTATCTACCAATAGTCGAAGAGGCAGTGTTGGGAGGTCTAGGATCATCATTAGGTGGTTGTGTCATATTTGGGGTTATGGTCTAGTGTGTTTTCTTCTTTTACATCATTCTATATCATTGTAAAGTGGACCATTTTCCATGGTACAAGAGTCCATTCTTCTTTTATTATTCTATAGGGTGGTAGGGTGGTGCTAGGCTAGTGCATGAAGTCACCAATAGGTTCAAGCCTATGAAAACTTTAGGGTGGTAGGGTGGTGCTAGGGTGAGTTGTAGCTCATTGGGTGTTGGGGCATCCGTTCAATTAACCACTAAATAATCTTGGACATTGGAGCATCCATCTAGTGGGAGTTGGAGAAGAATGCTTTTCTAGATTCTAGGTAGCTAGAGATTTCTTTTCAATTGGAGTTGAAGATTAAAGAATTCTTAGAAAAGTGTTAGGCGGTTTTTGACCTAGAGGGGGTTTTCCACCTAAAATTTTTGTGCCTCCTGTGTTCTTTTATTCACTGTTGTTACTGCATAAACATTAATAATAATTGAATATCAACTAATTCTCTAAAAATATTTAAAAGTGCTAATTGTTAAAAAATACTGATTCACCCTCCCCTCTTAGTATTTTCCAAAAAATGGTATTAGAGCTTGGTTCCTTCAATAGAGGTTTAACAGATAGAAGGAGATCATGGAGCATACCAAGAATGGTGTACCTCTATTCAACGAAAATAATTATGCACTCTGGAAAGGAAGAATGGAGTTCTATCTCTTGGCACAAGGTTACGAAGTATGGGACACTGCTCAAAATGGCTTTACACCAACCGCAGATGAACAAGGTAAGGAGAATTTGGTAAATGATGAAAAAGCAAAGAATATTATTATTAGTGGACTTATTGAATCTACTTATCATAAGGTGTTGGGTTGTAAAACCGCCAAAAATGTATGGGACAAGATTGAGAATATATATGCAGGTGACTCAAATGTTAAAGAAGCAAAGCTTCAAATCTACAGAGAAAATTTTGAGAAACTCATAATCAAAGAAGATGACAACATTGTTGCATACTTCCAATACGTTGATGAAATAACCAACACTCAAGAAGGATTGGTAGAGCCTGTTGATGAGAAGAATATTATATGAAAGATTATTAGAACATTACCAGGAAGATTCAATCCAAAGGTATCGGTCTTAGAATACAGTGCAAATCTGAACAAGCTCAACAAAGAGGAATTTCATGGAGTTCTCATAGCATATGAAATGAGACTTGATGAAGAAGAGGGTACTTCGCATCTAGAAACTGCATTCACTGCATGTAAGAAAACCAATTAGGACAAACAAACTTCAAAGGAAAAGACCTACACCTGTAAGTGTGAAGAAAAGGAAGATGATGAAGAAGGTTTTTCAGAGGGAGAATATGCTTACTTTATGAGAAAACCAAAGGTTGGTAAGGGGAAATTCAAAGGTAAACTTCCATTGATATGTTTCGATTGTGGTGAGGTTGGGCACTTCACAGCAAAATGTCTAAACAGAAGTGATGGAAACTCAAAAAGAAAGAAAGGCTTTAAGAAATTGAACAAGAAAGGCAAGAAGAAAGGATTCAAAAGGAACTTTCTCTATAAAGAAGATAGCTCATCATCTGATGAAGATAGTGATAGTGAAGAATAAGCAAATGAGAGAGTATTGTTTATGGCCAAGCACAATAAAAAAGAGGTATCACACAACAAAGAAGAAGGGTTGACCATAGAAGAATTTTCTAAGGAGGCAATCAAGCTTATGAAGGAGCTCAAGGCTGACAAGATTCGTTCCAATACTCTTGATGAACAAGTTCAAGGTCTCAAAATTGAAGTTGAAGAACACAAATGTATTGAAGAGTCACTTCAAAATAATTTGGAAGAAAGCAACCGAGAAAGGGAAGCATTAGAAGCCGAAGTAGTATCACTGCGTAAGGAAGTGAAGAAGGGAAAAATTGTCCAAAACTATGCCAACAACTCAAGGGAGTTGGAAGAACTCATTAACAATCAATGATCTTACAATGACAGAACTGGCCTAGGTTACAAAGAAGAATAAATAGGAGCTTCTACAACAAAATACAATGAACTTATGAGATCTGACAGGCATGTAGACTTCATTGAACAAGATTCGGAAGAACAGCCTTGGAAGACAATTCCCCGACGGAAATTTCCATCCAGGTACTAGCATATTTTTCATGGTTGTTGTTATTCATGTGGAAAATTTGCTCATAATGTTGTAGAATGTCACACGTACCCTAGGAACTAATACAATTCTAGAAGATATGTCAAATATAAACCTGCTAGGGCTAAATGAAACATCAATAGATTTTAACATTTAAGAAGTAATATTGAATGCTACAAATGTTGAAACTTTGGACACATAGCCAGAGACTACAGACTTGAAAATACTCCGGAAAAATCTTTGAAGCCACAGAATGAACGAACATGGAAGAAAAAGAACACTGATAATTGTGCTCTCACTCTTAAGGCTCAAAACAACAAAGATGTGTGGTATGTTGATAGTGGTTGCTCAACACATGTGACTAGAGATAGAAAGAAATTTGTATCTCTAAAATAGAAGAAGGATGGAACCATGTCCTTGGGAAATGATGGATATTCAAATGTTATAGGATCAGGTACTGTCAGTATCGAAAGCAAATATGATCTAGCCAAGAATGTTCTATTGGTTGAAAACATGAATCACAATCTACTCGGCCTTGGATAAAAGTGTGATCAAGGAAAGAAAGGTGTGGTAAAATTGTCGCTACAGTAAGTCAAGCAAGTCTGATGAAGACAGTAATACTGAAGAAAAATCCAATGAGAGAGTATTGTTTATGGCCAAGCACAATAAACAAGAGGTATCAAACAACGAAGAAGAAGGGTTGACCATAGAAGAATTTTCTAAGGAGGCACTCAAGCTTATAAAGGAGCTCAAGGTTGACAAGATCCATTCCAATACTCTTGAAGAACAAGTTCAAGGTCTCAAAATTGAAGTTGAAGAACACAAATGTATTAAAGAGTCACTTCAAAAGAAGTTGGAAGAAATCAACTGAGAAAGGGAAGCATTAGAAGCTGAAGTAGTCTCACTACGTAAGGAGGTGAAGAAGGGAAAAACTGTCCAAAACTATGCCAACAGCTCAAGAGCGTTGGAAGAACTCATCAACAATCAACGATCTTACAATGACAGAACTGGCCTCGATTACAAAGAAGAAGAAGTAGGAGCTCCTACAACAAAATAAAATGAATCTATGAGATCTGATCGGCATGTAGAATTCATTGAACAAGATTCGCAAGAACAACCTTGGAAGACAATTCCCCGATGAAGATTTCCATCTAGGTACCAACAAATTTTTCATGGCTATTGTTATTCATGTGGAAAATTTGGTCATAATGCTGGAGAATGTCGCACACACCCTAGGAACCAATACAATTCTAGGAGATCTATCAAATATGAACCTCCCTGGGCTCAATGAAACATCATTAGATTTGAAAATTTAAGAAGTAATATTGAATGTTACAAATGTCGAAAATTTGGACACATAGCCAGAGACTGCAAACTTGAAAATCCTCCAGAAGAATCTTCGAAGCCACAAAACGAATGAACATGGAAGAAGAAGAAAAATGATAATTTTGCACTCGCTCTCAAGGCTCAAAACAACAAAGATGTGTGGGATGTTGATAGTGGTTGCTCAACGCATATGACTGGAGATAGAAAGAAATTTATATCTCTGAAAGAGAAGAAGGATGGAACCGTGTCCTTTGGAAATGATGGATCTTCAAATCTTATAGGATTAGGTACTGTCAATCTCGAAAGCAAAGATGCTCTAGCCAAGAATGTTCTATTGGCTGAAAACATGAAAACTCCACAAAATGTGAAATCAGGAAAGACAGGTATGGTAAAATTGTGGCTACAACAAGTCGAGCTCCAAACGACATATATGTTATGGATGAAACAACTAAAGCATGTCTACTAGCTAAAGAAGATGAAAGTTGGTTATGGAACAAATGAATGGGTCACATAAACTTTGACAATCTTGTCAGGATAAGCAAAAAGGTAGCAGTACGAGAAATGTCGAAAATCTCAAAACCCTCCAACACACTATGTGAGACCTCTCGACACGGCAAGCAGAAAAAATGCAGATTTAAAACAAAAGAACACTTTGCATCACATCCATTGGAATTGATACATACTAATCTATGTGGTCCTGTGGGAATAAAAGGCTTAGATGGAGAATTATATTTCATGTTAATGATAGATGACTATACTAGGATGACAGTTGTTAGTTTCCTAAAGAAAAAATATGAAGCATTTGAGTGCTTTAAGATCTAAAAGGAGTTGGTTGAAAATGAAACTGATTTAAAAATAAAGTGTCTAAGATCAGATAAAGTCATAGAATTCACTTCCAAATTATTTCAACAATACTGTGACGAAAATGGAATAAAAAGACAATTTTCAGCAACATGAACACCTCAAAAAATTCAAGTTGTTGAAAGAAAGAATAGAACTATATAGGAAATGGGTAGAACAATGCTGAAGGACTCAAAATTGGATGAAAAATTATGGGTTCAAGCAATTGATACGACAATATTCATTATCAACAGAAGTATTCTCAAAAATAATTGCAATAAGACTCCATATGAATTATGGAAAGGAAAACTGGCTAATGTAAAATATTTCAGAATCTTTGAAAGCAAATGTTATATCAAAAGAGAAGATCAAAAGTTGGTAAGTTTGAATTGCGTGTTGTTGAAGGTATCTTTGTTGGTTACTCATGCAAAAGAAAGGCCTATAAATGCTATAATCTAAGACAAAAATAGATATTGGAGAGCATAAATGTTACATTTGACTAAGATAGTGTTCTAACGAATAATGATGAGGATCTAGTATCTTTAAAACTTGAGACAGAGGCTAAAAAATGTACAGAGAAAATTCTAGAACAAGAAGCAACGTCAACCAGGAATAAGTAAGTAATGATCAACAATATATATAGGAACAACAACAAGAAGCCCCTCCAAAGAGAACAAAAGAATGGATTCAAAAGAACCATCCATCAAATCAAATCATTGGTGACATAAATGAAGGAATTGGAACAAGAAAAGGTAGACAACTTCGTTCATCAAAACAAGCTCACATTGCTTTTCTAGCAACCTTTGAGCCTAGTATTTTTTATGAAGCCAGCTAGAATGAACATTGAATGGTAGCTATGAATGAAGAATTGGATCAAATCAAGAAGAATAACACTTGGGAATCGGTTCCATGACCAAAAGATAAAAATGTGATTGGGACTAAATGGGTGTTTATGAATAAATTGAATGAAGATGGACAAGTTACTAGAAACAAAGCAAGATTGGTTTGCAAAGGCTATGCACAAGTGGAAGGAATTGATTTCGACGAAACATTTGCACCAATTGCCAAAATGGAAGCCATCTGGATGTTTCTCGCCTATGCATGTTTAAGAAAAATAAAAGTCTACCAAATGGATGTTAAGTCAACGTTTATGAATGGAGAATTAGAAGAAGTTTACTTCAAACAACCTAAAGGTTGTCTACTATCAGAAAAAGAAGACTATGTTTGCAGGTTAAACAAGGCTTTATATGGTGTCAAGCAGGCTCTCAGAGCATGGTATGCTCATCTTGATAGATATCTATGTCAACAAGGGTTCAAGAAAGGTACTGTTGATAACAATCTTTATGTACAAATAGATAAGGATAATTTAACAATTGTAGAGGTATATGTGGATGATATAATCTTTGGTAGCAATGATGATCGACTAAGTAAGAACTTTAATACAAAGATGCAAAGTGAGTTCAAGATGTCTTTACTTGGTGAGTTGACATACTTCTTAGGGCTTCAAATATTTCAGCAAGAGAAAGGAATATTTATATGTCAAGCCAAGTACATCAAGGAAATTCTCAAGAAATTCAAAATCAAAGATTGCAAAAACATCCCTAATTCGATGATAACAAGTTGCAAATCGAGCATAGAAGACTCATCTAAGGATGTGGAAGTACAGATCTATGATTGGTAGTCTTCTATATGTAACAACATCCCAACCAGATGTTATGCAAGTAGTTGGACAAGTAGCAAGATTCCAAGAAACACCAAAAGAATCACATATTATTGTCGTCAAAAGAATTCTTCGATATCTAAAGGGCACAACAGAATATGGCTTGTGGTATCCTAAGGGAAACAATTTCATTATTAAAGCCTTTACAAATGCAGATTGGGCATGAAACACTGATGATCACAAGAGTACTAGTGGAGCAACATTCTATCTAGGTGGTTGTCTCGTATCATGATTGAGCAAAAAGCAAACATCAATCTCGTTATCTACAGCGGAAGCAGAATACATTGCAGCGACAGCTTGTGGTACTCCAGTCATTTGGATGAAACAAACTTTGCAGGATCTTCAAGTACAATTAAGTGAGCCTATTCCCATCTTGTGTGATAACACCAGTGCCATCAGCATCTCCAAGAATCCTATCATGCATTCAAAAACAAAACACATTCCGATAAAATGTCATTTTGTTAGAGAAAAAGTCACTAAAAAGAATATCATACTTGAATATGTTGGTACAAAAGAACAAATCGTTGATATCTTCACTAAACCTTTACCTCGTGAAGCATTTGAATATCTTTGCCAGAAGCTTGGGATTCTCCCAAGTTCTCATTAGATTTTCCTTATTCAGAAAATAAAGGGGGAGTGGAAGTGTGTATAGGTCCACAGGATGGTTGTGTGTCAGGGGGAGTTACCCTTTTCCATTGATGTCAAAGGGGGAGAGAATGCAGTAGGAATAGGTGCCCTGATCGCAGTGGGAGTACTTTTGTTGACATCAATGCCAAAGGGAGAGATTGTTGATATAAAGATGATCTGAGGTTGTCATTGATGTCAACCCAAGTAGCACCAGGGGCTACCCTGATCTTGCAAGGGAATTTTGACTTGACAACTTACTCTATTTTGAGTCAAGTACATTCAAGATAGATTCTACTCATTGAGATGTTTTCGTTGATATATGGCACGCCAAGAAATTCTTCACGGTTTGAGAGATATTCATGTTTGATGTCAGTATCTCTAGTTAGTGGGCTAAAACCCTATGGGATCGTGGCATGGCACTCATAATTGGTTTTGGTCATTGAATAGTCATTAATGAATAATTTTTTAAGCTCCTAAAATCCCTCCAACAATCTATATAGAAGCCCCTCTCAACTCTATAAAAAGAAATCTCATATATCCTCCAAATGTAGTGATCGTGGCATTTTAGCTATAACTTCATTTCTATGAAGTCTTAGATTTTGAAATCACAATCCATTTGATTTGCAATCCTGATGAACGTTATGACTAAATTTCAGATCTTGGTTCGCTATATTTTTGGAGATATGATTTGTGGAAGTTAGGGTTTTTGCAAGCTGCCAAATTTCATCTCAAAGAAGTGACCTTGGGAAAAACAACATAACGTTCCCTCTGAGAAGAGAACTAGAATTCTGTAAAAATTGGCAGATAGTGCACAGAATTTGGTTTTCTATGTATCAATTTCAAAGCCTAAGGAGGAAACAATGACACGTGGCATGTCGTACAAGTTCTCTCTACTGAACTAATCCATAATTAGGTCATTATGAGAGATTAGGCATAACTTTGTCTTAAAGAGTCTAAATCGGGTCAAACCTGTGGCATTGGAAAGAAGACTCAGAGGGATTCTATAGGACTGAAGATCGCATGTTGGGAATCTAAAATCACAGAGATACATCAGATTAAATACCATGCTCCTAGAAGGCAAGAAAAACTAGTTCAAGTGTTGTCAAGGGGTGCAAAGGACCAGACTTTCTAGGGCAACAAAGAGAAAGGTGCAACAAAATGATGCAGCAAAGGTAAGATACAAGTAAGTATATTCTGTATATGCATGTTCATCTCTTAATTGCATTAGGTTCTTTTTATTCTCATTTTTTGTTTTTTTTTGGCACTGACATATGCTCTGCAGGATGAGGTAAATTTTGCTATTATCATGTCATGCGTATTTCCTTGAAGACCTTTTGCAGGTATTATATACTCATCAAGATAAGACTTAATGCATAATCTAATGTTCTGATGAATGAGAAAGGGTAGCATGACAAGAGAAACGATCAAGGTGTAGAACAACAACATGAAGTTCACCACACGAAGTATTGAAGTGGGCAGCACTGCATACAGACATTGTAAAAGTATCATTGTATAGAGTCATTGTAAAAGCATCTTTGTAAAATTCGTACAAGTGTCTATTTGCCAAGAGTTGAAGAGGTAGTGTCGGGATGTATAGGATCATAATTAGGTGGTTTTGTCATAGTTGGGGTTATGGTCTAGTGTGTCATCTTCTTCTACATCATTCTATATCATTGTAAAGTGGACCATTTTCCCTAGTATGGGAGTCCATTCTTCTTTTATTCATCTATAGGGTGGTAGGGTGGTACTAGGCTGGTGTATGAAGTCACCAACAAGTTCAAGCCTATGAAAAATTTAGGGTGGTATGGTGGTGCTAGGGTGAGTTGTAGCTCATTGGGTGTTGGGGCATCCTTTTAGTTAACTACTAAAGAATCTCAGGCATTGAAGCGTCCATCCAGTGGGAGCTCGAGAAGAATGCTTTTTTAGATTCTAGGAAGTTGGAGCTTTCTTTTCAATTGGAGTTGAAGATTAAAGAATTATTAGAAAAGTGTTCAGTGGTTTTTGACCTGGAGGGGGTTTTCCACCTAAAATTTTTGTGCCTCCTGTGTTCTTTTATTCACTATTGTTACTGCATAAACATTAATGATAATTGAAGATTAAATAATGCTTTGAAAATATTTAAAAGTGCTAATTGCTAAAAAATATTGATTCCCCCCTCCTCTTAGTATTTTCCAACAGACTCAAAATAGTGTATGATGATACATATTATGATTATGCATCTTTTGTATGTGACGAATGTGATTCACCATGTGTTTATGGATGTCTTCTTACATTTGATAAATGCCAATTTAGAATTTTATTTGGAATGGTATCTACATAGTGATTTTGGGCTCTATTCACATGATTGAATGAAATGGATTCAAATTCACACATCAAAAGCTTAACTCGTAGATATTTTCTAAATAGGACATGATTATGCAGACGATAAACACCATTCAATTACATGACATTAACAAGAAATCTAGACAAACATGAAGGTGAAGGATGAGATGGTCAAGGGCATTGGTTAAAAAACCTATCACAACATCATATTCAGCCTGGTTATTGGTGGCATATCCAATCCAAATGCCGTTGGAGTGGACTAACAAATGCAAGGGGGTAAAAATGGCCCAAGCTACTAAGGCAAGATTCCTGGTGAAGTGACTCGCACCATCGGAAAAACTAATATAAGGTGTGGATGATGGATCCATCTAAAAGACAGAAGAAGACAATGTGTAAGAATGTGGGTGATGAAAACT
Source organism: Pinus tabuliformis (assembly GCA_031772625.1). Taxonomy (NCBI): domain Eukaryota; kingdom Viridiplantae; phylum Streptophyta; class Pinopsida; order Pinales; family Pinaceae; genus Pinus; species Pinus tabuliformis. The sequence goes on from CM062814.1 coordinate 464,269,711, forward strand.
ACATAAATGCAAGAAGAAAGACAAATATACTCACACTTTGATGGGAAATGCTATGGGTAATATTTCTTGAGGTAGAGTGCATTTCGAGGATTGGGAAGGATTTCTCCTTTAGGATCCTATAATAGGTATGTGCCCTTGCCAAAACAGTAGGTGTCAATGTAATGGCCACAAGGTGGATGTGGTTAGAATTAGTGGGTTCTAAGTAAGGGGTTATTGAACCAATCAACCTCAACATGGATAGAGTCTTTGGACTACATAACATATTGGTCATGGGTTTGTTGCGGAAGGAAGTATGCACGATGGTGCAAATCATCCCAAGGATAATTAGGGGTGGTCATAGATTCCATAATGCCTTCATCAGAATGGAATATGGGTGGAATGGAGGAAGACATACCACATGATGGAGAAGAGATACCTGAAGCCTCTTCATGAGAGATAAGGTTCACATACACATTGTCAAAGGTGGGAGACATTTGACTAGTAGATGGAATGTATATCAATGGTAAGACCGATGTGTTCGATGAAGAAGGTTCAACAGAATCACAAAAGAAGACATTAAGGGAGTACCCAAGTATCGATCTCATGAATGACGATAGGTAGAGAATAGGAGCAAAACTATCATCATCTTGACATTAAGGGGAGGGATCACAATGAGTGTTGTAGAGACCTCATGTTCTGGTGTAGGAGTGGGACCCAAATTTGGAGGTAAAGGAGAGGTGGAATCATTACGAGCAACCTCTATTTCATGAAGCACTTGCAGTGTATTACAAAAAGATTCAATATAGGGACAATATGAGAATAATGGCCATAATTATCACATAAAGCATAGGGGTGGTTTGTGCGTAATGATCATATCTTCTTAGCTGACTTAGGTAAGGTAACATGGACCTCAGGAATGTTAGAATCAGGGAAGTATCAGTGACCCAATCCTTAACATGAGTGATTTTGGGATAGTTATTGGTGGCATGACCTATAACATCACACAAAGTGCAAGGAGGAAGAGGCTTTTGTGGCTTAGGAGGAGTTGGAGCTGCAGGGGCAGCCTTGTCTTGAGTTCCCTTCTTTCAGGCTTTCCCCCCATTGCCAGATGCTTTCGCAATGGGAGGAGGCTCCTGTCCAGGTTTTTGTGGAATTGAAGCAAAGGCTGGGTAGGAACAACTAGTTGGACTGGGGTCAAAGCATTGTAAGGTTTCAAATGATTAGGTGGAGTATTTGTGGGGGGATCAATGTACCATAGTGGGATCCCTAAGGTAATATTGGGTAAAATCAATGTAGCCATGAAAGGTGTAGAATAAACTCCAAGTGGTGGGAATAAGAAGGGTAAATAAACAAAAGGATAATGGTCTAGATGAACAAATCCACAATGGCTAGGGATTGGGAAAATGGTTACGACCGTAAATGGATTAGGAGAGATACTAGCAGAAGGAAGTGATCCTTTAGGAGTTGTACCGGCAGGCAGAGTTGAGTCAGACACAACAAGTTGTGGAGGTGTGAACTATTGTGAAGCCATAACAGATCATTTGCGGGTGGCTCGTGATTCTTGGAGCATGCAAACACTTGATGAGATATGCTTAGAAGGAGTAGGTGGTGGGCCATAGTAAGCACCAAGAAAAGAGGAATATTTATAGGCTCCTAAAGAGGTAGACGAGACAAACTTATTGTCAGCTATGAAAGAAATGTTGGTCTGAGGTGAAGTTTGGGCTTTTGGATCATATTATGTCACCTGATCAATTGTGATGATCTTTCCATTGTGGGGAAAGCACATATTAGAGTGAACTGCAGATGTGACAACTAACATGGAATAAGTATAAGTACAACCCAAAATGATGTTAGAGTCAAAGGGAGCATCAATGACTTCGAGGTCAATACAAACGACCTTGCCAACAACTGTGACTCGACAATTGTGGTATAAGCCAAGGGGTTGTGAAGGATGACCATCCGATGCATTAGCAACACCAGGTTGAGGTAGATCAAGGATGATAGTGTAAACATAACCTGATTTGGTGTAAATCAAATAAAATTTTAGAGCTATTTGGAGTGCCTCTCCCTCATACTAAGGAAAGTGTGATGTGACATATTTTGAAATGGAGGCCAATAGCAATCTAAGAAACCAATCCATATAGACTCAGTCTTCGAGGTAAGGAGCTCTACAAATTCTCCTCCTTTTATGCCATTCCTGAACATGGTCCAAAAGGTGGGTGGCAGATGTTTGACAGAAAGAAGTCAAGGGTTCAGTATCGGTATCATAACAGAGAGGTAGCTAGAAATACGAAAGAAAGGTTGTGGCAAGAGTTGCCAAAGTGGAATGGGTTACTCTGGGTTGGTTGACATACCACTTCATAGTAGCTCCAGTGAGCATGCCTTGGAACAAACGAAGAAGAATGGAGTCTTTGGTAATGGAACTGGATGAACACAACATATGGAAGGAGCAAACATGATTAGTTGGATCTTCTCTAGGATTTCCTTCGAACTCGGGGATGTCTGAAGGGAGTTTAGCAAGAATTGCTGGCCATGTGGGATTGTGGATAACAGGATCACTGATAAGTTGACTAAAATGTGAGAGACTTAAACCAGCCATAAAAGGAAGTAAGGGAGAAGGAGTGACCACACTGGTAGGGGTTCTACTAGTGGGGGTATGCTGGTTAGCACCTGGGTTACCACCTTGGGGTCTTGCACCACATTTGTGCCTGACATGGTGGCGATATGGGGTTGAGAAGATGTGGAATCAAAGGATGAACTGGATGAATTAGTAGAATTAGAATCAAAATCAGAATGATGACTCAATTGAGGATTGGGAGGATGAACTCTAACTCGATGGGAAGAGTAATATGTCCTAATGAGAACTGAGGGTGAAGACCTTGAATTCGATGTGACAAACACCTTGGAGGTGCAATAGTGTATAAACTAAAGGATGATGATAGGAATACAAGAGAAACAAATAGTAAGAAAATACCTAATAGAGTGGTGCCAAGTATAAACTAAGTATTTTAATGATGTTACTATAATATAATAAAACATGTACTATCAAAGAAAAAGACATCTACCATATAGGTGATCTAAATCCTCAAACATTCCTAGATCTACTATTTATGATGGCCTTCCAAATAACTTCTTACGTGACAGAAGTTGATTCTCACAAGCAGAGTTATGTAGAGAAAGGTGGGGTAGAGGACCAACTGGTTCCCACAACCAATTCTATAAGGTGTTTTCCTATGTTTGGTCACTATGGTTACCTTCGTCCCATGGGGATGGTCGAGTATTGAGATTCTTGGTAGTCAACCACTGCACGAAATTCCCTGCCATGTGTTGGGTAGCCCCAAGGAGAAATTCTTGCATGATGACCTAGCCTAACACCCTCAAAATCGGGTTTCTGACACACTCTGGCTTTAACCGTGGGATGGTGAAAGATTTTAAGCTCCCTAATGTGTTAACTTCTATGTCTCAATAAAAGTGACCAATTGGTGTTATTGGAAGCTTATCCCACTGACCCTACACCTACATTACAAAGATTATTTGGCCCTAATGCCCAAGTGGGCTTAATCTATGTGTGTTTATTTATTAAGGTGTAGTGTTTCAAGTCTTGGCTTGGCGGTGTTAACCAAGCTCATGTTTTCTTAAGGTGTGAGTGTGTGAAAATGATGTGTCAAGTGGATGAGTTAATTAAGCATGTTTCATGATGCCATATGCTGCTGAAAGTAAAATTCTGAAATACTGTAAATAAATCTGAAAATGATAGAAAAATAAACAACCAATCAAGCACACAAAACCCCACCCACAAGGGCTACTAAGCAGCTAAGCAAGAGAAGGAAAAAAAGCAACTCAAAGACACAAAAAGAGGCCAAAAATATCTAATGTCAAGGGACTGGGATCTAAAGGCTCTAATTTGTTGTAAATGATGCAGACAAACAACAAAAATCAGAGGTGAAAAATGTTGCAAAGGATAGGTGTGAAGCTCAAAGACCCAAGATGCTCAAGGGATCCTAAGGGGGAAAAGGCAAACCCAACTCTAAAGGGAGAAAAGGTCAAATAAACCTATCCAAGAGATATGAAAGGAAATGGACTAGATCTGAAAAACAATGGCTGAAAATGTTGAAAACACTAGAATCCTCACCCAATAAATCTCTTCCTAACAATGTGGAGGTGTAATCTAAACCCTAGGGGGATTTTTCCTTCCTCAAAGAGACAAATCAAGTGGATCCAAACCTAAGGGAGACTGAAAACAAAGATGAAGTACCCAAACTAGTCTACAGACAACACTCTTGGCAAATCTGTAAAAAATTTGGAAAAAATATGGAAAAGGTACAAAACATAGGTACTAACATGTTTATGAGGAAAACACAGTTTTCTCACCAAAACATGCACTTTGCAACTCACTTATGGGGCTGAAAAGTGCACTTTGTTCTCAAAAGTCTCGGTCGCTAGATTTCATGTAGATTTTACTGTCTCCTGCTCGACTGGTACCTGTGACCTACGTAAAAGACCAAAAACCCAACAAAATTCGAAAATTCAACAAAATAGGGTTTAATACTATAAATAGAAATTCAGAGGCTAAAAATAGTTGAAGAAAACCCTAAAATTTTCTGAAACTTCAGTCACCCAAGAACATTATTATTACACCAGTGGAGTCGCCATTTGTTAGTGTGAAAATTCTTGGAAGGTGTACCAAAAATACTTCACTTAAGTCACTAGGTGACAAGTGACCCTAACAACAAGTTGATGGTTGTTGTCGTCTTAAATCTGAAACACAAACAAAAAATTTGTATTAAAATAAGATGTAATCCAAAACATAAAGCAACAATATAAAGTATTTAGTATAATAACCCAATTTGAAAGACTATTTTAAATGAATAAATCTTTTATTGATAACACCTAGTGAAGGATATCTACAAATTGGTCTGTAAGTTCCCCTCCATGGGATGGGTCCTTTGATATCATTGGTGCTTCAGAAACTTATTCTCTCTTTCAATATGTGAAAAATCCAAACAAAAGTAGCGAACTCAAACATGGGAGCTCAAAGAAAAAATATGATAATGTTGACAATGATTATGATCATGGTGAAGAATGAATGAAAAACCCTCCTATTTATAACAAAGTATTGAGTTAATCTAAAAAATGGGGAATAATAAATAATATTAGCCAAATCAAGATCTAACATCTTGGAATACTTTATTATATTTATTGGAGAGGGAAATGGTATTTAAAATGTTTAAATATATTTGTTTAGAAATAATTAACAAATAAAATTATTTATTAATTATTTCGCGAGAATTAAGAATAGTGTGAAATCAAAATAATTATTAACTAGTGATTTAATAATTATTCTAATAATAGAAACAAGGAAAATTAAATAAATAGTGATTTAATTAAATATTCCTAAGGGATTTAGTCGAATGTGACAAGGAATATTTATTTAAATATCGATTTAATAATTATTCCTAGGGAAAATTAAATAAATAATGATTTATTTAATTATTCTCAAGGGTTTTTTTATTTAAATCAAAAAATAATTTAATAAAGTGGTTTACTAAATTATTTTCCACAGTGAAATTGATTTACTATGGTAAAATTAAATCTACATGGTGTATTTCGATCCACCTAGTTATAAACGGCTAGGTGATCATTTTTTGGTGAAAACACATATAGGAAGAGGTAAACCATCAATGAAGGGAACCTAAAACACCTAGAAATGATAAAATTGAGGAGCTACAAGTTAATGGAGTGTTCCCAAAAAGTGGGAATGTCCAACACAACATTAGGTTGCATTACTAGATGAAAAATCCCTAAGGCTTGACAATCAACCATTGAGGTATCATCCCTTCCTAAAATTCCCATAATTACAGATAAAATTGGCTAGACATTTTCAGAAAAATAAGCTATGGGAAAATTTGTAGACTCTAGTGGCAGAACTGTATTTGGAGGAAAAATGAGACTATATAACTTTTGTCTTCTATTGACAAACTTTGATACAAAGACAAGAGGGTTTCATCAGAGAATATGGTGTAATTGTTGGACTGGGGAAAGTTTAGGGCCTGCTAAATTAACAAGGAAGACACTTGCAGAATGTTTTTCCCAAATGGATTCATTACATAGAATTTCTGTGGGTACAAGGATGAGGTTAGCTAACTGATGAACTTAGGGAAACAATAAGTTTTAGGTATATTTGCAACGAATAAACCTGAATTGACCACACTTGAGAAAACTTCTGACTCAACCTGATTGACTAAGACAATCTAACATATTTCCATTAAATTGGACTAATAGACGAGATCAAAAATGTCCATTTCCATGTCCATTTAAGGTATGTGAGTAAAAGAACCAGATAAAGAGACTCTCTTAGTCATTTTCAATTTTTTGTTTGAAAGCACAAGGTGGTTTAAAATCTTCAAATACTGGTATGCGCGGGATAAATTAATGATGCAATGAATGTTGTTGAGAGAATAATAGTAGCGAGAGTGAAAAATGGCGAATGAGATGGAAGAAAACAATGAAATTAGAGGTTTTATGGATGGAGAGCAAGAAAAATTGTAGTTATGATCATACAAACAAACAAGTACTAAGGGATGACATGTTAGGCAACATGTTAGATGACATGGAAGTACTAAGGATGAGGTGGAGTGAGGTAAGATGACATGGAGGTGATGTTTTTATAAGCACACTCACTTTTTCACGCTTGGATGTAGAAATTCTGTCGAATTGGCGGGTACTATTTACCACCTTGGGGGAACCTTGGGTGGAAAATGGTTATGCCTCTTAGTGATGTTAGGGTTGATGACAGTTGTCGATCAACCCGAAAGTTGTTGATCAACCTGACAGTTGAATTTTCAAAACTACACCTTTGGGGCACCCGCTGACATAAACCCATGCTCTTTGTGGTGTTAGACTTAGTCTAAACACAACATTGATTAATGCCAAGACGATACGCCTTTAAAGTTGTGTGATTTTTAATGAATTCTCTCTCTGCTTGGTGTATGCATGGGTTGGTCAACCCTTTTTGAATTTTTTATTAATATAGCCCAAAATTTGGGTCTACAACATTAGGCTTAGAGAAAATACATAAAAAAATTACAAGCATAACTTAAAGAGTATCATTCTCTTGCTTCTTCTCTCTCTCTCTCTCTCTCTTTTTCTTTTTTCTTATTTTTTGGTGAAATATCTATATATATATATATATATATATATATATATATATAGATATATATATATATATATATATATATATATATATATATATATATATATATATATATATATATATAGATATATAGATATAGATATATATATATGTTTTTTCTTTTACATTTTTTTTAAATTTTCTTTTAAGAATAAAATAACATGGCTACATCATATTGAAAAGAACCTATCCTACCTCCTAACATTTATCTATCTACCCTTCAACTCTCACAAGAATTTAAGGGTAAGTCGTGTCTCTTGGTTCAGAGTGGAATGGACACTCTCCTTAAGCTAGAGGAAGAAACAAAGAAAGCAAAATAAAAAATCTCTCTTCACCAGAACGTTATCAAGAGATGGTTTGATAAGAAGTCTACAGAGAAAAGGGAATTCAGTGTGGGTGACCTAGTATTGAAGTCGGACAAATGCAACAAAGAGAAAGGGAAACACACTAACTTCCAGTCCCTATGGATCGAACCATTTACTGTTTGTGAGAAGCTTGGCCATCACACTTATGGTCTCCAATATTTGGACGGGAAGACTAACGCTCTTCCTGTAAATGGCCAAGGTTTGAAAAAATATTTTCAATGATAGTTTAGGGCTATGCCATATCCCATGTACATATTCTGTTGCTTTAGTTTATTTGTCAGGATTAGTCTCTTTGGTTTGTCTTTTCATTCTTGTAAATTTGTGTCATGTGTAACTGTGTTTATGGTTCCAATGTATGTCGCAAAATTGAAAATAGTTTTGTGACACTCCAACATTTGGCTAACCTTCAATCCTTATTGTTAGTCTTGGTTACTCCTTTTGGTTGATGATGGTCTAATGGAAAATATGATGCTTGCGTAAGGAAATATTTGTGTCAAACCATGATATCCGTGTTTATTTGTGATAACATCATTTAGCACTCTTGTAGACTCTCTTGTTTGGCCTTGGGCAACCTTTTTCCCATGCAGACTTGATCCTTTATTAAAAAACTATATTTTAAATTCCATATGTGACTTTTCCCATTAAAAGGCATGTACATACGTGGGTTCTATAACTGCATACCCAAGTATACCTTTTTAAATATGAAAGAAAAAATATTATGCTATTTTTCAAGTGGGGTTTACGGGTTTTACCGAGAGCCCACCTATAGGAACCCATAGGACAATTGAATTAAATAATTTCAGGTATTATATATACACACCTTAGGTAGGCCTAAAAGACATAAAAGAAGGGTTTAGACATTGTACACATTTTTGTCCCAGATCAAGTCTAATTTTCCCATGCCTCTTGCACTGCCAGTCTCTATGGAAACCCTTGTCTCATTTGCAGATATGTTCATCATCTTTATAGAATCCCCTTGCATTTGTTAGAGAGGTTTTCTTCATGGTTTGCAATGGATGGATCCAGAGGAAGGATTTGTCGGTGCTTTGGCTTGGATCAGGTTGTAACTTTCCTATACCTATTGTTGATTATCAATAAAGAAGCTCATGTCTTATTCCTGAGATGTTATTGTCTCAAGATAGAAATTTATATGTTTATGTATGATGATATAACATATCTTTTATGTATGCACATTGAATTATATATCATATATGCGTCTCTGAATTGATTTGCAGGCCTACTCAATTCTGGAGGAAGCAGAGGGTTTGGAACCTACAGGAACATCATCAAACGTAGGACCTTTAGGTAACTTTCCAAGTCCACATTTAATAATTCACATGTTTGGCATGCTTGCTTGACTACTTCTTGTTGTTTCTCTTATTCTTCTCTATTGAGGTTATCAAACCTTACCTTAGGGAACTTTTCCCGCCAACAGAATTGGTGACTCCACTAGGGCATACTATGAAGTATTTCCTAGAAGGGTTGTAATTCTTTGATCTAGGTTTTTCGTTTGTTGTTTCTTGTTGTTTCTACCCTTCTTTATTCCTAAGCAATTTAACCAATCAACCTGATCTCTTGGATCATGATTGTATTTTATTTTTTCCCTAGTTTTCCATTTATACACTCTTTTTGTTGTATACAAAAGCATACATACACGTTTTATTCCAAAGAAACCCACGTATATGCTAGTTTCTTCAGAAATAGTCATGTACATACACGTTTCTGGAACTAAACAATCATGTACAAATTGAAAAAAATGATTCTTTTCACTTCTATGTTTTTATGGGGGTTTTTCCATGTTTTCTTGTATCTTTATTATTTGAATGAGGCTTGAAATCATCTTTTTAGTAGTTGTTGTCGATTCTTTCCATATCTTTGGTGAAAAGCCTATGTCAACCTAGGGTTTGTGATTTTTGAAGATTTTTATAATTAAAATTGGGTTTCAAACTTTCTTTGGGAAGTGTCTGATTGTTTTGTGTTGTTAGGAGTTGATTGCTCATGAAACTCACTTATAACCTAGTTTTCTTGATTGCTTCTTTTACATTCTTGAACTTGGTTTGTTTTTTATTTTCATTAGTTGTTTGAGAAAATCATTTGCAATTCTTGGGTAAACAAGTGATTTCAGTTCTTTGAAATCTTTTTGATTTCCAATATTCCCTGTATCTTCTCGACCAAATCACTTGAGGTCTTTTCTCTCTTATTCACATTAGTATGTTAATTTTTGGGATTATTAACAACGAGTGAGATTTGAGTCTCTTTCTTGTTTTTTGTCTTTAATTTGATACTTGATTTCGATTTCTAAAACTTGTAGTCTTTAAATCCTTTGAAAAAAGAAGAAAAACATTTGTTTTGGGTTTCTTTTCTTTTATTTTTTTACTTTTGTATTTTACAAAGGTATGAATTCTTGCTTTAGGGTTAAAAGTCTTTTTTCACTAGTAGTGTTTTTTTTCTTGGGATTTTCTTCTTGTTTCTTGATTAATGGATTTTTTCTTTTGAATTCACCTTTGCTTGTTTGTGACCTTTACTTGAATCTTGCATTTACATTTAGTATGCATTAGGGTAAGTTTCATTGTAGGCATCATTTAGTTTTTCGTTCAGTGTTGAATGTGTGAGTGCCTAAAAAGAAAATAAAAAGGGTTTTGATTTCTTAGTTTTTTCATAGAACTTGTGTAGAAATTGCTTTCAATGAAGAAAAAGAAGTGTTAAATTTTCTTGTAGCCTAGGTTTTCTATTGATTTATTTTGCGTTATAACATCTTTAGTTGCACTTCCACTACCTTTTGTCCTAAATAACGACCACTTAAAATAAGCGCTTAACTAAAATGAACTAGACTTTTATTTTTGTCATAGAAACATCAACTAGTCTAGGACATTAGGGCCTTGGAATAGCTGCGTGGAGAGTAAACTCTTCAAGGCCGCTTGGACTGAAAGTATAGAAGTTTACTAAAGAGTAGAAATCTAGTCTCATTAAGTTGTCTGGGAAACCTCTTCTAACACATGAGTTAAGAATGATGACGTTTAAATATAAGGAAAGAGAGATAACCCTCTCCTACTTGTTGGAACACACGCCCACAACTGTTTCGCCTGGCTTCTGATTATGAACTAGTGACCTTAGTTGCATTTCCTAGGGATCACATAGGTGACTGCAAGGTGAAACGCCCATGGTACTTTAGGTAGACGTTACATCAATTTCATATTACTTCTAGAGGGTTCCCTTGCGAAGCTTGGGTACTTTCACCGACAAAGGCTATTGTTTGGAGGTCAGCCGTAACTACTTCTAATATCTTCGCTAGTAGGATTTTGGAGTCTAGTACTACCACTCATAGTAGAAATACCTGAAAGTATTTTTTTTTGGTTGTATCTTTAGGATCTTTTTAGTGAGTTGTCTTTGTTCCTAGTTTCGAGTAGGTGTTTTGATTCTTTAAATTATTTTAATATATAAAAGTGGCTAACCAATTAGTTCATCAGTCTAGAAGGCTTCATAGGATTTCACTTGTGACTATAAATCCTCCACCTAGAAGGCATATGAGTAATTCTGCTGACGCTTTTGAACTAGTGCTAGTGAATGTAACAGAGACAAATCCTTCTCCAATGGCTCTCCTTCCACAGGATGAACCTAGTCTAGTCCATAATTTGGACGGTAATGCTATGGTGCTTGCTAGAATACTCTTCTAGTTAGAAGACGAAGTAGAAATCGAAGACGTTTCAGAGCCTCCAATGACTCCTATAGAACCTATTCCTTCTCATCTTCCTTACGTTGTTTCATATGTGGGTACTCTGACTCGTAGGTAGGCTAGCCCTATTCACTCTCATTTTTTATTCTCAATGGACAATCTTAGTGGCTCTACCGATTCAACTGATGTACATACTCCTTCCTTAGTTGTAGGAGGAGGATCTATTCCTATATCTACTATTTCACATAGTACGTTAGTCTTTGGCTCTACCTCCATCCCGATTCTGAGTGGGGGTACCCAAGCTTCAACTCCTTTCATAGGAGCTTATCCCTTTGGGATGTCGTCTAGTGGGATTTCCTCTGTATCTTCTACTTTATCCTCTACTGCTTCTACATTTATGACTTCGATGACTACTGGTTCAATTCCTTTTCAATTTTGAAGTGAACATGTTCCTCCTTCTAATCCATCCTTGAATTTAGGATCAATCCCTTTCCTTGCTCATGTTCAAAACATTAATCCTTTTTAAGGAAACTGAGGCATGGTAAATCCTTCTGTGAGTGGTTTTGGGGTAGGAATTTTTTCCCATTTATTTGGTCAACATGGGAGTATGCCCTTCCCTGTTGCTAGTACTTCTGAAGTCTTTCCTCCTTTAGTTAGTGCACATAATCCTTATCAGTGGCTTTCCCCTTCATATAATGTTTCAATAGGAGGAAGTCTTCTTATGGCAAGTAACCTTGTAGTAGGGGGTGGCTACCCTCTGTATACCATGGACTATAAGGTTTTCTTTATGGTTTAGGTATTTCTATGAGTAATTCGTGGCAACCTTATGCCACTCCAAATCCAAGGTACTCTTTTTCGAACGTTGGAAATTCTACCTAGAATTATCCTATTCCTTTGTGCTTACCATTCCTAACAACCCTCAATTTTCCAGATCTTTTGAAATTAACAAATGATTAGATCCATTATAAACTAGCTTGGCCTCCAGTCCATACCAAACTTTCGTCCAATATTCCTAAATTTGAGGGGAATTCTAGTGAGGATCCAACTAACAAAATAACCACTTTCCATCTATGGTGCTCCTCTAACTCCCTCATTAATGATTCAATCAAGTTGATATTATTCCAATGCACTTAACCTGGGAATGCAGATAAATGGTATATCAAGTTAGCAGGGGGTACTTTTTCTATGTTTGGTGATTTAGCCACAATAATTCTAAACCATTTTTAGTTGTCTGTCCATTTTGATGCCTAAAATGAGCTTCTATCCAATTTTGAGTAGGATAAGGCTACGCATATTTTTGACCACATCGAAGAGTGGCACAAAAGGAAGAGAATGATCAAGGCCTATATCCTTAATGAATTAATTCTAGTATGGTTTTTCAAATCATTGCAACCAAATATTTCTAAGGGTGCGTCACTTTCTGGGGTGTTCACTAAATAATAGTATATCTTTAGAGACCAACAATTAGAGCTCATGTACTCCGAGTCAGGGGTTATTTATAAGATTTTTCTTGATTCTCCTAGGTAGAAGATCAGGTCAATTGATAGCAATGTAACTAATTTTTTGAATCAATTATAGCAGTTGTCTCTTTTTGGTTTAAAGGGGGCTTGACCAAGGTTTAGAGTGTGTTGTGCACCAATAAAACCTTCAACCACTGGCCCTTTCGGCAATGACCTGTAAGCAGATCACTGTCTCACCCTAAGTGGTTATGGGATGCTACAAAACCAGGTTTCCACAACCAGAGGGATATGGACGATGCCCCATCTGTGTATTTATTTATGTTTTCTACCTTCCTACAACTTCACATACATAAATAACTTTGCGTTGATGATTAACTTTACATAATTATTCTTATTGCATGAAATAACATAAAACAATATAACATGTATTCTTTTGTGCAATTCAGTAAAAAGCATGCATAATGATAGTAACAACAATAGAGAATGAATCTAGAAAGATACACAATACTTCACCAAAACTTATTCATTATTAATGATGATCTTCAATACATGCTCTTCTTCAACTTGAGCACCTAGCTACAGGTGGTCTCCACACTTAGTTGCAGGCTCTTCTAGGCCACTGTGCACTCAGTTGTGGGGCCTTCCCTAAAACTACAGACTACAGATGTGATTATAGAGATTCAATTCACTTAAGATGACATTACATGATTCAATTACAAAGTATTACATCTCCTTATATACATTACATAATGACAAAATCCGTGGTCCACATACCATGGATCCAACAAAATAATGAATAATACCCAAAACCCATTACAAAATAAGGGGCTTTGACCTACCCTAAAGCCCCTAAAACACCATGCGATGAATATAACTTCGTTGGCTCCACATGCTCCAAACCTCAAAATGCAAATTCTTTGACCCAAAACTTGGACCAAGTTGGGTTGTGCCCAATAGGCACCCAACACTCACCCATGACTCATCCCAAGTCACTCATCTTTGGTTCCCTTAATCTTCGCTTCAATTCTATTGTATAATCCATTATACTATTGGATTGTTTCTACCATTTGTTTCTCATGTTTATGCATCTCTTACAACAATTCCTCTGTGGTTGGGCCAGCAACCTTCTGCAATATCTCTGCCTCCCTTTTCTATAATTCCTTAACCCTATCATCCCCTACCTGAGACAAGTTGAGCACCTCATCCTGCCATGTGAGTCCTTTATTGTAATATATTCTCCTTCCTCTGAAGCTCATCTATCCACTTCTGGGGGTTCTTTCCTGGAAATGTAAATATTTGTCGGTATAAACAACACTTGACCTAGGTTCAGAGTGTTCTTCACACCAAAAAAACCTCAACCACTGGCCCTTTCAGCAACGACCTACAAGCAGATTACAATCTCACTCGAAGCGATTATGGGAGGCTGCAGAACCAGGTTTCTGCAACCAGAGGGATATGTGTGTTGTTGTGTATGTGTATTTACTTATGTTTTATACCTTCCTACAACTTCATGTACATAAATAACTTCACGTTGATGATTAAATTTACAGAATTATTCATATCGCATCAAATAAAAAAAAGCAGTATAACATGTATTTTGTTGCACAATTCAATAAAAAGCATGCATAGCGATAGTAACAACAAAAAAGAATGAATCTAGAAAGATACACAATACTTCACCAAAACTTGTTCTCTTTTAATAATGATCTTCAATACATGTTGTTCTTTGACCTGTGCACCCAGCTACATGTGGTCTGTGCACTCAACTACAGACTCTTCTAGGCCTCTGTGCACTCAGCTACAAAGCCTTCCCCAAAACTACAGATTACATACCCAAATACAGAGATTTAATTCAATTATTATGACATGACATAAACCATGTTCAACATACCATGGATCCAACAAACCAATTACATCATGACAAAAACCATGTTCAACATACCATGGATCCAACAAACCAATGACTACTACCCAAAACCCGTTACCAAATAAGGGGATTTGACCCACCCTAAAGCCCCTAAAACACCACACGATGAATATAACTTCATCGTCTCCACACATTCTGGTCCTAAAAATGCGAAGTCTTTGACCCAAAACTTGGACCAAGTTTGGCTATGCCCAACATCTCTACAATCTGCTTCTACAACATAAATGACACCATTTATGTCTATTGTTGCTCAAACTTTAGCACATAATGTTATCCAGTTCTCAAATCCTAAAGGAAATAAACAAACTGATGGGAAGAAAAAGGGACATAGAAAGAAAAATGATAAGGGACGGAAGGGAAATGCCAATAAACCCAGTGATGACACTGGTGAGGGAAGAAAGGAATCTAAGAAGAGGGTTAAGTTCCGATGTAAGTTATGTAGTGGGGATCACCTTACCCATATTTATCCCAAGATTTAGGATGCTCAGTGCTTGTTAGCTCAGCAAGGTTCTTCTAGTTCCTAGGTTGTGCTTACAAACCCTCTTCTCCAAGGGCAACAACTATTTGCTAGCACGAGTGCTATTCTTGGAACCCCTGCAGGGGGAAACCAAGATGGGGAATCCACATTGAATGTTTATATGGTTAAGTATCACATTGATATTTCAATGACAACTCATGATTATGGAGAGATCGAACCTTCCAAAGATAAAACTTCTTCCGATATCTCATAACCTCTACATATTCAGAGGCCTGTAGTAGAGCCTATACCTTGGATGCTGAAAGGCTCCCCAAAATGTTCGACCTATAATCCCAATGTGAGGATTTTTGAGAACCACTCTATTGTTGAAGATTTAGCTCAGAGCCCTCGTACCCTATCAGCATTAGAGGTACTCCAATTGTGCTCTTCATAGAGGAGATAGTTTCTCACTGTGATCGGAGAAATAGACCCTAATAATTATGGTATTCAAGTTTGATATGTCAAATTTTAAGACTAGAATCCCTCATCACATGGATTTCCAT
The DNA here is from genome assembly GCA_031772625.1 of Pinus tabuliformis. Lineage (NCBI taxonomy): Eukaryota > Viridiplantae > Streptophyta > Pinopsida > Pinales > Pinaceae > Pinus > Pinus tabuliformis. Next base: position 464,285,327 of record CM062814.1, read on the forward strand.
CTTAAATCTACATATCTAAAGAAGATTATCTCTCAAACTGTATTTGATGAAGGGGCTTCCACATGCATCATGTTGGAAGGCTATTGTGTCACCTGAGTTTGTTCCCTCTCCTACTCTCTTAACTACATTTGATGGCCATTCTCATAGGCCTCATGGAATTCTACCTTCCTTCCTTATCTGTGTAGAGGGCAAGGTCGCTCATGTGCAAGTAGATATAGTAGATGGTAATCTCGATTACAATATTTTATTGGGTTGCAACTAGGTTTATGCAATGGATGCCATTGTTTCATCCTTATTTCACATCCTATGCTTCCCCCATGAAGGGAGAATTGTTATGCTTGATTAGTTATCTTATTCTCCTAACAATCCTAATGCATTTGTTGACTCCACTGTTCCCTTCGTAAATAATATCAAGCAGTCCGTTGAGAATCTAGGTGTTAAAATTTATTCTTCGTTGATGGGAACTTTTGATCTTCCATCTCTTATCACTCATGTCAATGCCATTTCATCTTCCAGGATCATTCCTTGACATGGTTCTTTCATAACTCATTATTTTTTTGATCCTTGGCCCTTCCCCCTCCTATTGCCACATTAGAAGAGGGGCACGCATGTGGAATGGCTTATCCAATGTTTGCAATAGAAATTATGCATCAATCTATTGTGAATTTTGCAAATGTTGAACCCATCCCTCTCCCATTAGAGGATGAGGATGGGGATATGGCTTCGGTATAGACAATTGATTCTACTTCAGCTATGGATTTCCTTGACATTATTTTACCATTTGATGAGGCAATCCTAGAAGAAATTACTGGTGTAGAAAGACCATGGGATGACTTGCATCATTGGTCCTATTTTCTCCCTAACTTGCGTGAGGTTGAATCAAACTTGTCTAGTCCTTATTTCAGTGGAAATGTTCATAACCCTTTGGCTCCATCACATATTTATGCCGAAGGTAATATGTCTAGTATTCCAAAAACCATTCGAGTGAAAATTTCTCAGAATCCTAATGTTAATGATAATATATTCATTGGAGCTCAGTGTTCCATAACCCTTTGGCTCCATCACATATTTATGCCGAAGGTAATATGTCTAGTATTCCAAAAACCATTCGAGTGAAAATTTCTCAGAATCCTAATGTTAATGATAATATATTCATTGGAGCTCAGTGTTCCCCTTAAGAAATCAAAATCTATAAGGATCTCTTAAAGAGTTTTGAGATTTATTCACTTGGTCTTATGAAGAAATTCCTCGAATCGATACTTCGATAATTCAACATGAGATCAAGACATATGAAATGAAAAGCATATATGGAAAAATATTCGACCAATTAATCCTAGGAAAGTTGTAGCTATTAAGGCTGAGGTAGAAAAGCTTCTTAGGGAAAGTTTTATCTACTCTATTCCTTTGACTAAATGGGTTTCAAATCTAGTCCCTGTTGATAAAAAACAAGGAACAATTCATGTGTGCACCAATTTTAGGGATTTGAATAAAGCTTGTCCTAAAGATAATTTCTCCACTCTATTTATCGATCAGATCATCGATGAGTGTGCTGGAAATGAGATATTCTCCTTCATGGATGGATTTTCTGGATATAATCAAATAACAATTTGTCCTGAAGACAAACATAAGACAACATTTATTTTCCCTTGGGGTACGTTTGCATACAATAAAATTCATTTTGGGTTAAAAAATGCTAGGGATACCTTTCAGTGGGGCATGTTCTATTTTTTCCATGACATCAAGCACATAACTGAAGCATACTTGGATGATCCAGTTTCTCGTTCTCACAATAAAGTGGAACATCCAAAGGAACTTCGTTTACTCTTTGAAACATGTCGTTACTACAAAATCTGGTTGAATCTAAATAAGTGTGATTTCGAGGTTACATATGGTCGGTTATTGGGATTCATCATGTCTAATGAAGGGATTCATGTAGTCCCCTTCAAGGTTGATGCAATACTTTAGTTGTCTCCCCCGTCAAGTATCCGTTAACTTCAGAGTCTACAAGGAAAAGCCAATTTTTTAAGGAGATTTATCGTATATTATGGTGAGATCACAAAAGGTTTTATGTGTTTACTAAATAAAGGAGTCCCATTCATTTGGGATGAATTTTATCAATGCTCCTTCGATGCCTTGAAAAAGGAATTGACCTTTCTTCCTCTTCTGAGTCCACCTGATTATAGCAAAGATTTCTTATTATATCTTGTAGTAGCAGAATCAACCATTGGTATGGTTCTAGTTCAGGAAGACAATACCCTTAAGGATCATGTGATTTATTATCTAATTCGTGGCTTAGCCAGTCCTGAACTTAGGTATTCTCATATAGACAAATTGACTTTGGAAGTTGTTCATGCTATCCAATGACTCTGTCATTACATTCTGCTTAGAAAAACCTTTGTATTGGTTGACATTAATCCATTTCAATTTGTTCTTGGTAGGTGAGTGATTGGGGGAAAATATAATAAATGGATTATAATATTGTAATAATTTTATCTCGAGTTTATGTCAACTAAATCAAAGAAATATTTGGTCTTTGTGGAATTGATCTAGGAATTGCCTTGTGAAGGAGATGTTATTAATGAAGAATCATTCCCTGATGAGCATCTTTTTCTCATATCTTCACAAGGTCCTTGGTATGGAGATGTCATTATATATATCCATACTTCAAAGTTCCCTCATTATTTTTCTAAGGATGAACGTCTGAAGTTACGTCACCTGGCCAAAAACTATCTTGTCATTGGTGATACTTTATATCGTCAAGGGATTGATTCAATCCTTAGACGTTGCTTAACCTTAGAGGAAGCTGAGTTGGTTTTGAATGACTACCAAAGTGAATCTTCTAGAGGTCATCTATCTGGGCCCTCTACAATCCAAAAAATTTTACATGTAGGTTATTTTTGGCCCTGGATTTTCAAAGATTGCATTGAAGCAGTCAAGAAATTACATCCTTTTTGGGTTTATACTCAAAAAATGTGTGTGCAACAAGATTTTCTTTTCCCTTTTGTCACTGTCAGCCATTTACCAAGTTGGGTATTTATTTTACTACTTCTAACCCATATTTGGCTAAGGTCCACAAGTATATCATCATAGCAGTAGACTACTTTACCAAGTGAGTCGAAGCTATGCCCACTTTCAATAACGACAATGAGACAACAATTATTTTCCCATTCAATAAAATAATTTCATGCTTCAATATTCTTAGAGAGATTGTCATTGATCATGGAAGTCACTTCCAGAATAATATGATGTCTGAGTTGGCTTTGAAGTTGGGATTTCAGCAAGAGAATTTGTCTCCTTATTATCCTCAAGAAAATGGACAAGTAGAAGTCGTCAATAAATCCCTTAAGATTATCCTACAAAGGATGATCAATCAGGCTAAGTCCAACTGGCACATCATGCTATATCCTGCACTTTGGGCATACCAAATGTCTGTTAAGACCACTACAGGTTTTACTCCTTTTCAGCTGGTTTATGGGTTGGAATCAATTTTTCCTGTAGAATGTGAAATTCCATCTCTCAAATTAGCATTCTATCTTCTTTCAGGCCCTTTAAGTCTTGAATAACACCTCATTCATTTGGAACATCTCAATGAGCAACATTGGGATGCAACCACAATGAACAAAGCTCATAATAAAAGAGTAAAAGCCTAGTATGACAAGACTATACGACCTAGGGTTTTCTTTGAAGGTGACCTTGTTTTGGTCTATGACCAAGATAAAGACACCTTGGGGGTAGGAAATTTTAAACCTATGTGGTAAGGTCCTTATATCATTAAAAAGGTATTGAAGAAGGGTGCATATGAATTGGTTGACTTTGAAGGAAATGTGTTGTCGGAGCCCAGAAATGGGTTCTATCTCAAGAAGTATTATGCCTAGACTCTTACCTAGAATTTGCTTTATTTTGTAAATGTTGTACATAGTCTTTTATTTATATCTATGGGTCTCATGGTGATGATGATATTTTTGATCTGCGCTAGAAATTTTGGATGGGTGATTTGGTCTAGTTAGGATTTGTTGATGGTCCTAGTAGACATACACGGGATTTAGCTTCCGCCACTTGGGTAATATATTATCCATTTGGCTAGTTGTTAGTGTCAAGAGGCATATGTATTGGTCCCACTTCTAATAATATTGCTAAATATAGTTTTTTTATTAATTTACTATCTGAAGAAATATCTCATGGTACTGAATCATTAGTGGTTTATTTGGATTCACAACCGGTTGTGTCTCAATGGAATAACATTTATCATGTAAGAGATCCTTTATTACATCACCAATTTCTGAGAGTGAGATTATTGCAAAGATCATTTACCTTTATTAATTTCATTCATATTCCATGATCAGATAATGCATTTGATGATTTTATAGCTAACCAAGAATTGGATTGGCATATTAATAATTCATCACATTAAAATAAAAAATATCATAAAATCATCTGTATATATGATCAAATCATCACAAAGTTTCTATGTATAGATAAATAAAGTATGTCAAAATATTACAAAATGTGGAAAATGTCCTACAAAATTAGGGCTTAAGCCCGATCATGTCCATAATAAAAAAAAAAAAAACTAGTCATCTAAAATCTAAGGTTGTGGGCCCTACCCTAGATGAGCATATCGGAAGAAGATGATGGCATTTTCCACTCATCAGAAGAGATACACCCATGCTCATGGTACTCCAACCAATTGTCTTTGTATAGCCTCAGCGATATCCTCTACTACTTCCATGGGAACCTGATGAGTCAAACTCTCTAAGTTCCTATGGACAGTGTGAAGAACTCTCTTAGACTCAGTTGTTGTTCTCTCTGCATCTCTACCACAATGCTTACACCTTGGTAGACCCTCAGGTCTCACTGGTCCAACATTTGTGTCATGATCATTTAATATTGTAAGATTTTTGTTTCACGAAAAGAAATTATGAATTTATTGAGATTACATTTTAAAAATACAAAAATTAATAAAGTTAAAATAAAATTTTTTACCAATGTTTCCCCATGCAACTTTTGGTGGAAGTTCTAACTCCAGGCCTCTCAGAATTCCACACTTGCATAGGGGTAGTCATCTATGGCCATGACTTGTTTCTCCCACCAGTGGAAGAACTCATCATCAAAGGCTACCCAAGTGACTTCGCCTCTGCCAAGTCGCTTCATCAGATCTGCCCATCTGGCCATCCTGGGATCTCTAGGATTGTCGATGGCAGTAGCTACTCTAGGTCATAGCATCAGAATCTTCTCAAAGAAGAACATGCAAAGGATGCTACTATATCCAAAGTTCTTTGTCTTACCCTATATAACTAAAGTCAAATGTTTCTTCATGTTAATCAATAACATTGTGCACTAATCGTAGATAATCATTCTCAGACATTCTAATGCCAATAACATAGCAGGTCGTGAAGCCTAATGTAGTGAGGTTGAACCTAATAATCTGGAAATCGTAAAGAGGAAGATTTTAATTAGTATGTTTTTTATTGCCTTGGTTGGAATCTGTGATCCAACTTTTCCTGTATCTGGTGCACAGTATACAGAAATGTAATCTTCAATGTTAAGGCCTCCATGGGCCCTTCCTTTCATATGAATTGCTTCCCCCCTTTAGGAAAGCCCTATTATGAAGTATATTTACTTTACTTCTACTTGTAAAGGAATATCATCTATGCTGAACATTCCTTTCTCTGCATCCCAATAATGAACTAACATCTCTAGCAGTCAAGCTTGTGTCTTCATGTTGGGCATCATGAAGAATTTAAGTAAACCATATTTTTTTAATGCATCCAACGATTCTTGATCTCCTAGAACTACATTGTCAACATTTGTATGTTCTCTCTCTCTCTCCAAATGATAGACATCCTGCAAAATTGAAATATTTTATCCATTGTAATTTTGGATTTTCATTTTCCTCTACGTGTACACTATTTTTATAAAGAACATACATGTACATACGTGACTTTTCATCTGAAAACTCGCGTATAGGGATTTCTATATGCGGTTTTCATGATATCGACCCACGTACATGCCAAGAAGGATTTAAAATAAAAAAGCTCTCCTTAAAATATGTTTAAAATCTTGAAATTTTGAGTCAATTGAATGAGTTTAAGGGATAGAATTACCTGGAGACCATAGATGCTAAGTTCATTGGACGATTTTATCGATGTGGTTTGCCCAAATTTGCTCCAAGATTCCTCTCCTAAACACTTGAATGGTAAAAATGAGTTTGGGCGAGTTTCAAAAGTCATTTTGTAGTCAAATTTTGAAAACCAACTTTTCTAAATTTCTAAACTTTTATTTTTATAATTTTATGAAATTTTGACCTTTTGCTTGAAGTGTTGGGAAAGGTTGTTCTCTAGGAAATTGAATACTTAGTGATGGTTTTTCCACTTGTTCGAGTCCATGATTTCTGACCTATCATGGAAGGTATCATTTTCTAAACTGGCATATAGGTTAAGACATATCAATTTCTCGTTGTATTATGCATCATGACCTCATACTATGATATTTAGCCATAGGATCAAACCCATTATGTTGTGATTTTTAAACCAGTTTGACTCGTCATCTTATAAAAGCGTAACATAGTGGTAGAGCCTTTCCTTCCATGGGCTTCCTAGTTAGGTCCTCGCTGACATATGTCACCCATGATGCAAGTATTTTGTAGGCTCGGGAGTCCTCTTTAGTCTTTCCATGACTTTGTGTTGAAGCCTCATTCTTCTTCTTCTCTGCTATTTTCTTACTTTATACCCTATAGGCTTTCATATGTTAAGTTTTACTACTTCATTCCATTTTGACTACTTGTACCTCTTTTGGCCTTAAGCCAGCTTCATTTTTACTAGTGTGCAAGCCACTTTTGACCACAACATTTTTTCAAGTTAAAACCATGCATTCATTAGCCTTTGCGACATGGAAACTATCTTTTCCATGGAAATAACATTCCCCTAAGTGTTGATGACCAACATCTACCACCTTACATTGAGAATAGGATTGTTCCAGTCCTAGGAACTAGTGCACTTTCCTTTGACACTCATTCTTTCCACTGTAATATAGTCATTCTTTTATTCTTTTTTCAGCCTTTAAATATGAAAAAGAAAAAAAAAATCAAATATTTAAAAAATAATGGGAACAAGACAATTTATTCATCATTTGATAGAGGCTAGAGTCAGTGGTGTTGCCCTTGAACAATGCACTTAAAATGAGTTGTTCCTCCATTGGGATGGGACTTAGTCTAGCTTTAGGGAAGCCATAACCTTGTTCGTGAGTCAGTCCTCCTTCGGTTGGTTATATATTCCAATCATATGGAGAGTTTGTTAATTCCTCCTGCATTGCAAACTTATACAAAGTTATTTCATGTTGCCATAAAGTCACATTGATTTGTGCTTTTGTTCAAGGGAATTAAACCCATTGTCGGCCATTCTGCGATGTCTCTTGACTCATTTCTGTCAGCCATACCCGGTCTGTCAAGTTATCTTCAATATCACATCAACTATTTGGTCCTTCACTCGTGCTGGTTAAGGAGGTCCCCATTGACTTCTTGCTAGTGGGTTTTCTCTTATCAACTTTGGAAAATTTCTATGAGAGTAAACCTAGAGTTGCACCCTCACCCTATTTATATCATTGATAGGTGACCTTGTGCTCAACATCAATCAATATCATGGGTCTTTGACTGAGTGATTTCTCTTGTGTTCGACACAATCTTACATTATCAAACATTGGGATTCATGGAGTAGCTTGGTTTCCATTTTACCCTATTGGTGGATTCCTCGCCTCTATGTCATCTTTCATTATTGGTTGGTTCATAGGATTTCTAGCATGCACTAGCCACATCTTATGTATGCTAGAAATGTACTTCAGAATGGTTACTTCATCTCTCTTCGTCTGAGTTCTTCCAAATTATTGGCCTGCTAGATACAATCACAATTTTTGATGTGGGATGCCTTAATGCCTTCCTTCTAGTGGATCATTTCCCATCGAATTCTACTCATTGCTCTGCAAACAAGGTGCAGAGTCTTTTTTTAGTAGCTTAGGGTTTGCAATCATTAGTGGTAGACTCCTTCATTATCGAAAATGAGAATACATCAATGTCTCATTATTGATAAATTCTTTCAAGTGTTCGACTTCAACACATTTATTCCCACTTGTGAGATTGTACTGGGGTATCTTGACACTCATTATCATTATTAGTAACTTGTCTCATATTTTTTAATGGTACACATCAATGACTAGTAATCAAATGATTTCTCACATGGTAGACTTCAGCTCATTTATTCCCGTAGTGTAGAAATGTACCATCTCTAATCAGTGAAGACCTTTGGTTGTGTTAGCATCTTGGTTCACTTGACAACTCCATCATTTTTCTACAAGTGACACCTTCCACCTTATATGTTGCAGTTCTTCATAGCAGCATCCCATATGTTGGCACCCGAGATTATGCAATACCACTATTCCACCTTTATGACTTGGTAGTTTTATGAGGATAATTTATGCAGCATCAATGATCAGACAATCTTCTTGCATTCTTGATAGGATATTCTTCTATATGTGATATTTAGACTTAGCTCCATTGTGTTCTTTTGTACCTATGATCTGATGATCCATTATGTACTCTATAGCTCCTTCTATTCACTTATGTATACATTCTAGATCAACTTTATACTTGATCAATGGACATTATTTATTACTAATGATCATGGGTATACCGACCTTATACATGAGTTTACTTTCTAACTCCTTTCCACAGGTATTCGATCAGGTGGAATATGGTGATCTACTCCTGGGTTTTCAAATGAATCCTCTCTCTATACTTAATATATTTCGGCTATCATGTACCCCTTCTGACCTCATATATTAGGGGGAATTTGTTATAGCATCACTTAGCACTCCTATAGACTTTATGCTCTTATATGGCCTTGGGTAGCCTTTTCCCATGTACACTTGATCCTTTATTAAAAAACAATATTTCAAATTCAATATGTAAAAAAGCATATGTATGTGGTTTCTACAACCGCATACCCGCGCATACCTTTTAAATATGTAAAAATAAAATATTATGTTATTTTTCGGGTAAGGTTGATAGGTTTTACTGAGAGACAACCTATAGGTGCCTGTAGCACAACTAAATTAACTAATTTTAGGTGGTATATATACACACCTTAGGTAGGCATAAAATACATAAAAGAAGGGTTATATACATTATACCCATTTTTCGCATAGATGAAATCTAATTTGCTCATGCCTTCTGCATTCCCAGTCTTTATGGAAACCCTTGTTTCCTTTGCATATATGTTCATCATCTTTATAACATCTCCTTGCATTTTTTAGAGAGTTGTCTTCGTGGCTCGAGCTAGACAAATCTGGAGGAAGGATTCGTCAGTGCTTTGGCTTGGATCAGGTTGTACCTTTCTTGTACCTATTGTTGATTATCAATAAAGAAGCTCATGTCTTGTTCCTAATATGTTATTGTCTTATGAATAGAAATTTCTATGTTTATATATGATGATCTAACATATATTTTATGTATGCACATTGAATTATATATCATGTATATGCTTTTGTGAATTGATTTACAGTCCTGCTCAATTCTGGAGGAAGCATAGGGTTTGGACCCTATGAGAACAGTCCAAGTCCACATTTAATAATTCACATGTTTCACATGCTTTCTTGATTTATTTTGTTTATTTTCTTGTTCTGTTCTATTGGGGCTGTCAACCCTTACCTTATGGAACTTTTCCCTCCAACACTATTCTAGAAACCTCATGCCTACACTTGATTCTTTACATTTTGGTGTTTTCCACAATAGTCCAATCAAGTAGATGTGGACAAGGGAAAATCTTAACAAGGATACTAATATGAGAGGTTTTATGTATTCTTCTCAAAAGGAACAACCCCTTCTACTCTCAATAAGTTGGGATCCCTCTTCCACCCCATGAAATAAATAAGTGTCGAGGCACAGTTATATTAAAATAACTAAATAAATGGTGAAAGGAGAGAAAGGCTTCCTATGTATGGAGATGAAGTAATTAAATTCACTGGAATACTGTCCGAGCCTAACGATAACAGAGAAACACCAAAGATGAAAAGTCATACTCTTAATAGCTTAATCTTGTGAATTACATTACCCTACTCCTGAAGCAAAACATTATGGTTGGTCTTATGATTGTGTACAATCGAGAAAGGATTGATAGGATGATCATGAAGGATATGAAGAAGGAGACCCTACTAGAAGACATATTTGTAGCTATAAAGGCAAGTTGGTCAATCAAGAAAATACAAAGGAACACTAGATACTGACAGGAGATGGAGATCAAGATCATATTGAAGACTCCCTGCCTTCAAGCCTTATTGAGGAGGAAGAATATGAACATGTTAAATCTTTCAAGAAGACACAAAGATAGCAACAACATGAGTGACTTGAGATCACCAATTTTATCATAGAATCCATGTCATCAATTTCATGCCATGTCTTTTGAAGGTTTCATGTTGAGATGTATATGAGTTATCATTTTCCACATCATTTTTAGATTGTGTATTTCCAATATGTGAAAAATTTAATATAAAGTGGAAGTCCAAGAGTCATCTAAAGAATGTGAAAAGTCATGAAGGAGTCAAAAGTTCATAGAGAAGTGAAACATCATGAGGGTAGTCCAAGAGTAATAAGGGAGGTGAATGGTCACCCCTTTTATTATATACACACCCTCACAACTCATGCAAAGGAATTTTTACCTTGGCTTCTCCTACCATGCATTAGAAAGGAATATAGTTCTTTTCGAGGAGCAAGTGTTTTCTCTAACACTCCACTATTATAGGTAGTGGTGTTCACTGTAATGATGTATCTTGGAAATTTTCCTTAATTTTGGAGCTCGTTGAACCAACACACTTTCATGCATATGTCATAAATATTGTAAGACTATTCTTTGAATGTTTGTGATGTATGTTTTTTCATTTGTACGAAGGAAATTGAACTATTTCAATGACTTTGGTACTCATCTTATTGAAGGTGTGTTGTATGTGTGTTATCAATCTTTGTTGCTATGTGAACTATTTCTATACTTGACCAATGATTCATTCATATGTATATGCTCATGTATATTTACTAGATTAGTACTATTACTTTTATTTTAAAGGCTCACTTTTATTTCCATTTCAGTAAAAGAACCTTGATACATTTTGTAGCTGAAAATTCCATAAGGCATACCCACTCATTCTTCTGAAAGTAAATGTGCATTACTCTCTTGTGCTGACAATTGTAGCCAACACAAATATCTAAGGCCGTATGACTATCAGGCCTTATTTCAAAAAGGGCTTTGTTGTAGTAGCTATAACCACCCTCCAAAATTTTTCCTATGCTTCAATTTTGGAGCCTCCCTTCTTATCTATAGGAGCTCATCTTGCACTGATCGAGGTATTCATTCTTTGAATGAGACCTATATTTTCATTTGTGCTTGTGCTTGCTTGTTTTCACACTTAGCTTATATTTCTAAGTCACATTTTTGATCTCGCAACTTGGTATCACATAAGTTCTGAGCTTGCCTCTAGAAACTGTGCAATCCTTGAGGGAAAGAAGCCTTGATGATAGGAATTATGTAGTCATGACTAGCATTCATCCTTGAGATCATAAACTGCATATTCATGGAAGCAACCCAACACTAAGCCCAAAAACTATGCAACCTTCACTGAGCTCAAAAACTGCGCAGTGCACACTAAGAAGGAAAGTTGCCCAGTTCCCCAGAATTGTGCAATCTTTCTTGGTTGTGTACATGGAAAGTTTCCTCCCCCAAAAGAAAGAAAACTAAAGGGAAAAAAAAATCCCTAGGAAGTAGGGATCTATTATTAGTTTCTTAAAGGTGGCACATTGCTGTGTTTAGAAGTTTTCTCCAAGTGTCACTTTTTTCCTTGATCTCAGGCATGCACGTCATAAAACATCATTTGCTAAAATATAGTTAATTGACACCTCTAGATATCATTTGAGCATTCGATCTTGGAGATCTATCATTCCCAAAAATATAAAACAACCTTCGTGGGCCATTGTTGCTTTTTTGGGTGAGTTTCTCTTTTGTCATCTTTTTTGTCGCTTTTTATCATTTTGCTTGTGTGAGTGTTGTTTTGATTATTTCTATTCATGGTTACTCGTGTTTCAACTTGTTTTTTCTTGCAGAAGTTTTTTTTCAAGTTATCATTTTCATTTCTCAAGTGTTGCATGAGTTTCTTTGTTTTTGCACTGATGGTCGCCATTGTGGTGACTCTCCTCACCGATTTGATTCTCTTCCCATTCATTTAGTTTATACACTTGATCTATCATGATTCATTTACACTTAGTCATATCTGCACTCAATCTCACATCATCACTTACTCCTACTCATTTCCCACTTCCACTGAGAAGATCAACACTTTCCTTGGACAGATCTTGTCTTTCCCAACTGGGCACTATGCAATCCTAGGGCTCAAGCCACAAGCTTGGCCTTTGGAACTGCACAGTGCATAGTATAGGTTGGCTCCAACTACACATTACACAGTTCCATGGGTCAGCCTACGACCTTGGCCACCGAGGCTATGCAATGTGCAGTCTCTCCAAGTCTTTGCCCAGGTTGGGACTCATTGCGCAACCTAAATCCATAAGCTTCATTCTTGGCTATTGGTACTATGAAATGCATAGTTCCCACAAGCATCCAGTCCCCCTTGCCAATGAAATTTGCACAATCCTTCCCATCAGATACCCGATTTTCCACTTGATCATGCTTTGAAGGTAGATTTGCTAAAGCTAATGTTTTCTTTCCATGAGTGCCTCTTTTGTCCCACAAGTACCACACTTGTGAAGAACTTCTCTCGAGCATTCATTGTTACCATGGAACCAAAGAGAGCTTCTTCAAAAGAGACCACTGAAAAGAGTACTGGGGAAGCAGTTGAGTAAGTGCCAATTAACTTTACAATATTTGCAGACATGCAATTATTTATAAAAAGGAGTCAAAACTAACATGGCAACAAGTGCAACACCAACAACAGAAGGTAGCAATATATTACAATATCATGGAAAGAAAAATGTTGCAGATAGTACAGAGGTGGAACGAAGCTGCAAGATGAAAGTAGATCCAATATTAATGCAGGAAGATTTAGTAGCAGAAGAAAAAGGAAGCAGAAGATATAGAGAGCAGAGTAAAGGAAGAGAGAAAATCATAGCTTGCAAGAAGCAGAGTTGAGGGCGCAAAAACTAGAATAAGAACTGAGGGAAGAATGGGAACAAAGGAGGAAAGAATAGGAGGAGAATTTGAAGCATGAAGAAGAAGAAACTCAAGGCACAATGTTAGGAGAAATAATTTCGATTCAAGTTGAAGAGATAGGACAAAACCAACTAGCGTTAGAGGGGGAGGGTGAACAAATGCAGGATCAGGAGCTTTCTCAGCAGATTGAAGACTTGATTGAATTTGCAGACATGGATTTGGAATGGCAACCATAGGATGAAGATGTTGGCCTGATGCCAAGTGCATCATAGGTCACCGTTTAGTCTCCACCACCTCAAGACAGAGAATTAGCCCCGAACGAGGAAGGGGACATAGTTCCTTTTGATGATGATCTGGTAATGGATATGTACAATCTGTCATATAATGAAATTCAAAATAGAATTGTACAAGCATAGAGAGAGAAATTTTTGGATGGTCATGGATCATTAGCATTCGTTAGAGAAAGGGTGATAGTGGCGGATACCAACAAGAATCCAAATTCCATTGTTGAAGCCAAATCGGCCTTCATATGTGCAACAAGATCAAACACTCGGTATTTGATGGTTGAGAGTAAGCAATTGATACAAAAGCTACAGGTTTCCCTGGGGGAAATGAGAGCAGTGATACTTGGTAAGCTATCAACACTTAAAGAGACCATGTGGGACCTCTATGAGGCACTCATGACCATACAAAACGTAATTGTCCTCTTTCTTAGCTTGCAGCAATAGAGAAAGGAATTTTTTAAGACTCTTAGAAATGTGCAGACTGCAATCACAACCGTGAAAGAATATGCGATACAAAGGGGTGCTACTTACTTTGGTAAAGAAGATGAAGTCACAGGTAGATTTGGAGAAAGAAAGAGTTCGAATGTTCATTCAGAACAACAATAAACTTGCCTCGTTCATTGGAAACATTAAGGCCTCATATGTATGGTTGTACAAAAATTTGGACTTCATCGTGAGAACCCACAGAATCCCATCAGTCAGCTTACTCATCAAAGCTAAACACAAACTTCAAGTTATTTAGGAGACTGATGAGTAATTGGAGTAGCTGAGACAAGTTTCCACCAAGGAGGATTTAGAGCTGAACAAACAAAACATGCAAAACTACATCTGTGGTCCCATCCGAAGCAGAACCATTTTGTTCCTACTCGAGAAAGAAGTTAACACTAGTTCTAAGTCATTGTACCCAGATGCTATGGAGGCTACAATCCACTTCCAACCTAGCACCATAATGCAGTTTGGGGATGTCATCGCACAGTACCAATCTTGGCATCAATACATAGATGAGAAGCATCAAGTGGAAGTTGTCGAGCAAGAGTGTTCCCAAACTCAAGCATCATAGTGTCTTATCTTGTTAGGTTATCAAGTTGTCTCTACCATATTTTGTCCTATATGGGTATGAGTGTAAAATGTAATATTATTTTTAATTATGTTGTATGTAAAATTCCAAGTGCCAATATTGGAATATCAAGAGTCATCATGTAATGTAACATGTCATTTTGTAAAGAAGTTGAAGAGTCATGAGCGTAGTCCAAAGGTCATAAATGGGAGTTGAAGAGTCACCCCCTCTTGTTATAAATAGAACCTCATAACTCATGTAGTAGGATTTTGGGAGCAAAGCTTTTGTCTAGGCTTAAACTTAGAAAGAGATTGGGAGTATTGTGAAGAGCCTTGGTGATCAGTGCTCAAAATTATGCTAAAAAATCAAAGTTGTTAGAATGGTGTGGAACCTGAACGACCGCATAGTTCTCGTCATCCTGAATCGGCACAACTCCTTTTGAACAAAATGGACACCGTATGCTCCCAGAAACGTGATCTATTCACTTTTTCAAATTGGTAAAGATTTTGTAGGTGGCTGACTGGGATGCTGATTGGGCATCCGTACAACCTAGGTGGCAAAAGGAATATTCTTGAAATATTCCATTGAGCTCGTGAAGATCTATTGGTCCAAGTGTTTGGGTTCGGGCCAATTAGTAGGTGACATGTGGCTAAGCTAGAGGCCACCACGTGTCCTCCTAATGCCTGTTTAAAATTTTTGTATGGCAAGACAGGTCAGAGGCTGAGCTCAACCCCACAACCTTCCACAGCACATGACAAAGCTTTATCAATCCACCTATGTATTAAAACTTAACATACTATGGAGTTTGGTCTGTATTATTGTTTAATAATGCTGAGGTTGGGGGGAGGGCAGACTTAACCACCCCCCGCCATGTGAACACACAAACCGCTGGCTGCTACAGTTAATGTAACTACCACTGCGACCACCAGATAAGCACCATGTGACCACTCCTCCTAAACCATTAACATTTACCAAGACCACTGGAGGGAGGGGGGCCATTGTCGGGGCCATGGCCCCTATATGGCCCAATTTTTGGTTCTAAGGCCTCAACAGAAAAATTAATGATCCTACAAATCTGCCAAAATTCTAGGGAATTTGTTGCTTCGTTAGCATAAAAGGGGGCGAATTCATAGGATTATGCCGATTTGGTGCAAATTATGGAGCGAATAGTGGAGAAATTACGTGAGGTCATAACTTCTCATGTTTTTGACCAAATTGGATGTAGAAAGAGGTTACGTAGCCATTTTTGGGCATTGTGGACTCATTGGAGTAGGTTTTAGAAGCATTTAGCATTTTAAACACACCTTTTTACACTTTTTTATCATAATAGAAAGGCCCAAGCCATTGGAAGCTGGACCAAGGAGACGTAGCCCAGGAGGGGTGGACTCCATCATGTTCCTGTTGTAATGTGTTTTTGGTGATGTTCTATACATTTTTATGTTGTTTTTCAACCTCTTATTTATGTTAAAATTTCTCATAAAATTAACATAAAAACTCATCTTTTCAGTGGTATGATTCATGGATCCTTAAGCACGATGAAAGCATTTTTTTTCTAATCTAAGGAGGATCTTAGAACAACATTATAATATTCTAAATAATATCATTTTGGTATCAAAGCACTAGGTTTTCTTTGTGAATGAAGGATTTAACTATTCGTAAGTCTGTGTCATGCTTACAAGGTTAGAATTGAAAAGAGGAGAAGGCAGGCTAGTTGGAAGCCCAGAAGTTGGGTCAAGGGGAAAGAGAGCAAGGTTGCCACAATATCCAACACCAATTCAGCCTCAAGTTGTAGTTGAGACTCTAGAGAGCATGTTTCATGAATAAGAACCTACAAACATGACAAAATATGAGAAGACCTTCAAAAACACTTTCTTTGATATGACAGAGATGGTGAAGGTCCTCTATGAAGAGAGTAATACCAGGCTACAAGGGGAAAGTTCCAAACCTCCCAAAGGAAAAGGTCCTTCTGGAGGAGGTAATGGAAATGGAGACAAACCTCCACCCTCTCCACCATATTCTTCATCTTCTTCTTGGCAAGCATCTTCACCCTCTTCCACTAACACAACCCTTACTCATACTCACCATCATACTTCAAAAGGAACTGGTAAATCAAAATTTTTAAAACTTAATGTTAAATTTGGGCTTCCCATGTCTAATGGTGAAGTGAATGCAAAGAATCTTGATAATTGGATTCGTCAGTTGGAGGTCTATTACAGAATTCAAAACCTTCAAGAGGATGACATGAAGATTCAATTAGCTTCCTTGAGAATGGAGGGTCCAACACTAGTATGGTGGGAATTAAAGACCCAAGAGGAGATAAAAAAACGTGGTAAGATCTTAATGTCTTGGAATTATTGCATTGCTACAATCAAAAGATAATTCTACCCTCTAGCTTATACACAGAAATCCATCATGCATTGGCATAACTTTAGATAGCTTAAAGGTCAAAATGTGCAAGATTACACCCAAGAATTCAGAAAAAAAAAAAAAAAAAAGCCTTTAATGTCAGGTGTATATTTGCAATCACAAGACACATTGCTGAAGTACATAGGGGGTTCACATAGTTACCTTAGGCATACTATCTTAAATTTTAATCCCAACAATCTATATACTCATCTTGAGGCAAGGAAGAAAAACATTCTAGAATAAGGTAGTAAAAATTCATTTAAGGGTAAAGAGAAAGAAAAGGGTTTCAAGGGAAAGAAAAGTGCATCCATTAAAAAGGAAAGAGAGAAAACAATATGTAAACATTCACGATGAAGCTCATTGTTGGAAGCTTCATCCAGAAATGAAACCAAAAAAATTCAAAAACAAAGGAAAAGAAAAGACAATTGTGATCATTCAAGAGGATTTGGATCCGATTCAGGTGACGAGACTAAATTACAGCCATGTGTATTAAAGGAAAATAATCCATTGCTGGCAATAGTATATCAAATTGTCACACTAGTATGCCAAATGAAGAAACAAGGATTGAATTATTTCATGTGAGGGTAATCTCAAAACATACAAAAATTGACACACTTTTTTATTGTGGGTCTCAAGCCAACTTGATATCCGATGACTTAGTCAAACAACTTAATCTTGAAACCATTTTACATCCCAAACCATATCCACTAGGTTGGATATGCAAGGACACAAACCTATAGGTTACAAGAAAATGTATTCTTCGATTTGCAATCACAACAAATTTCATTGGCGAAGGTTAATTAGATGTTGTACCGCTTGATATAACAGGAATTGATTTGGGTAGTCCTTACTTTTATCATAGAAATAAACCTTCTAACGTCATGAAAACAAGTACCACTTTTTCAAAGATGGTGTGGAGTATATTGTGAGAGCTCATTGCAAGAAACTAAATATTTCATTAGTTAATGCAGGGCAAATGAAAAGACTAGTGAATTCAAGCAAGAATTTAGTGCTTCTTATGATCAAACCCAATGTTAATGTTGATTATGAAGCGTTTAATGGTTGTAATTAAAAATTGAAAACTGATTTGGTTGATGTAGTTAATCATGATGATGAGGTGTGTCAGAAAGCAAAATGATTTTCTTCCAAGAGGAGAATCCAACATGAAATACCATTGCAGCAAAGGTGTCTTCTTTCTAACATTGACATGCATAGGATGTTAAAAAGGGAAAGTGCAAAAATAACAAAGAAAATCCAAGAATTGTTGAAAACAAGGATCATTTGACCATCTCCTTCACCATGTGGTTCACCTACTATTTTTTTCCCAAAGAAGAATGGTAATAATTTCATTGAATGGGATTCAAGAAGTGGTTTTCATCAAAGTAGATTTGTTGAAGGAGACATATGGAAGACAAAATCCAAAACCAAGCAAGGTTTGTTTGAATGGCTTGTTATTATTTTTGGTCTTTTCTGTGCTCCTACTACTTTCATGCATATGAAGCAAGATGTATTGAAGCCATTTCTAGACATGATAGTCTACTTGGATGACATTTTCATTTTCTGAAATTTTCATTATGAACATGTCATGTGTGAGAAAAAAACTACTTGATGTCATATGTCAAGAACATTTGTTTTTGAAGATGTCAAAGTATATGTTGGATAAAAATTATTTGATGTACTTGGGATATGATATTGGAGAAGGTGAGCTGAAGTTAGACCTCTCCAAGATTGATGCCATTATGGATTGGTCAATCCTCAAGATAGTCATTTGGATAAGAGGATTTTTGGGAGTAGCCCAATGTTGGAGGAAATATTTTGTTAATTTTTCTTCTATTGTAGCTCATTTTCATTCTTTTACTGTTGTGAAAAAGGCCTTCTAGTGGGGAGGCGAAAAACAAGAGGCATTTGATGCTTTGAAACAAAAGGCCATTTTGGCTTTTAAACTTGTTCTTCTAAACTTGAAAAATTCATTTGAGTTGCAGGTTGATGTATGTGACTATGCCATGAGTGCAATCTTTATGCAATGTGGTAAGCCCATTTCTTTTCATTCAAAAATTTTCAATGGTGAAGTGTTTAAGTTGCAGCAACAAAGGCACTTCCATTGGATGATTTTTCTTCTACTATTCCACTCGGTCGAAAGGTATAAGCAAAGTATAAGTGACAAGTTTGTTGATGTACTTTCTAGGCCTATAGTTTGTATAACTACTTTCCTCAAGAATCATTTTGTTTTACATGAAAGATATGTTTATAAAAATACATACTTTGAAGATGTACATTCAAGTTTGAGTCAAAGGAATCAAGTGGAGGAATTTGTTTACCATTTGCATCATAATGTGTTGTATCATCTTGGTAAGAAGGATGTTGCTACTGATAATAACATGGACAATGCCAAAGAGTTCATTGAATGACCCCAAATGGTACATCAAATAGTGCAAGAACAACTTAAAAAGGGAAAAGGCAAGTACAAACAAAGGCATGACAAGCATCGTGCAAGTCACAATTTCCAAGTCAATGATAAATAGATCAAGATTTGAAAGGTGAGGGAACTGTACCCTCACCTGCTAGACAATTGAAAGTGATATTTTTAGGTCCAAAAGGCTTCCATTGGGGAGGAGTGATCCGGTGCTCAAAATTATGCTCAAAAATAAAAGTTGTCAGAATGGTGTGGAACCTGAACGACTATGTAGTGCTCATCATCCTGAACGCAAATTAAACACTGTATGCTCCCAGAAATGCGATCTGTTCACATTGTCAAACAAGTAAAAATTTGTAGGTGGCTGACTCGGATGCTAACTAGGCATCCCTGCAACATAGGTGGCAAAAGGAATATTCTCATAATATTCCCAAAATATTCTTGGAATATTTTTTTGAGTTGGCGAAGACATATTGGTCCAAGTGTTTGGGTTCGAGTCAATTGGGAGGTGACAAATGGCTAAGCTAGAGGCCGCCACGTGTCCTCCTAATAGTCATTTAAAATTTGTGTATGAAAAGATAGGTTAGAGGCCAGGATTGACCTTGTGACCTCCTATAGCACATGAAAAATATTTATCGATCTGCCTATGCATTACAACTTAACATACTATGGAGTTTGGTCTATATTATTGTTTAACACTATCGAGGTTGGGGGGTGGGTCAACTTAACCACCCCCCCATGTGAACACACAAACCGTTAGCTGCTATAGTTAATATAACTGCTATGGAAACCACCACCGCAACCTCCAGACAAGCGCCATGTGACCACTCCTCTTAAACCGTTAACATTTACCGAGACCGTTGGAGGGATAGGGGCCAACGTTGGGGGCTAGCCCCTGGGCGCATGGCCCCCATATGACCAATTTTTGGTTCTAAAGCCTCGGTGACCAAATTAATGATCCTACAAGTCCACCTGAGATCTGGAGAATTTTTTTCTCCGTTAGAAGAAAAAGGGGCGAATTTGTAGGATGAAGCCGGAATTGGTGCAAATTGTGGAGCGAATAGTGAAGAAACTAGGAGAGGTCATAACATCTCCATTTTTTGACCAAATTGGATGCAGAAAGAAGCTAGGCAGCCATTTTTGGACATTCTGGACTCGTTGGAGTAGGTTTCAGAAGAATTCAAGCATTGTAAACACATTTGTTTTTACACTTTTGAGCATAATAGAGAGGCCCAAACCATTAGAAGCTGGACCAAGGAGACATAGCCCATGAGGGGTGAACTCCTTCATCATGTTCCTATTGTGATGTTTTTTTGGTGATGTTCTGTACATGTTTATCATGTTGTTCAGTCTCTTATTTATGTTAAAATTTCTCATAAAATTAATATAAAAACTCATCTTTTCACTTGAAAAATTCATGAATCCTTAAGCATAATGAAAGCATTTTGTTTCTAATTTGAGGAGGATCTTAACACAACAATATAATATTCTAAATCAAATCACTTTGCTTATCTGTAGCATAGAGAGAGTATACTTCTTTGGAGGAGCATGTCTTCTTGACTTTAATGTTCCACTATTGGGGATAGTGATTGTCAATGGTGTATGTATGAATGGAACTTTCACTTATAATAATAAAATAATAGCCAGCATGCTTGCATGCATATGTTGTGAATATAGTATGACTATTCTTGTTGTATTTGCAATGTATGTTATTTAACTTACGCTTATTCTTGTGAACTATTTTGTTTGCATTTGTATGAATCTTGTTGAATGCGTGTTGTTGTATTAACTCATCACTTTAAGTTGTAGACTATTATGCATCTTATTTTGTCATGTCATTTCACTCGTGTGTTCCTTTCAAGATGCCTACTATTACAAGCTTCTAATGGGCACACTTCATTTTCCCTTCATGTGTTGGAACCTTCATGCATCACACTTTACTCTCCACACGGTGACACACTTATTCTCACCCAAAGTTATCATACTTCCCTTTTCATGTTTTCGTAGTCAAGGCATAACATTACTGCCCACTACTAGGACTCCTAATCCAAACGCGTATGGTCTAGTTGGGACTTCATATCAGGGAGATCCCTTGAATGTTGGTGGGTCAAACATTATCAACATTTATGGTGCTAAAAGGAGGGCCATATGACAATCTGAGCCCTTGAAGTCTGTTTTGAATTTCTACACTCATTTAATGACTTCTTCCACAATCATAATCTCGGCATGTTTTTCTAGAGACGTAAGTCTGCAAGTGTCAGTGAGAATTTTAGATGACTTATCAACCCTTAAATTTGATTGTGAGAGAGAGATAACCTTGCATGAGCATACTGTTCGTTTTCTTGAATTCTACAAAGATCACAACATCCACTATAAGGATTTTGCTTGTAGGTTCTTCATCATCACATTGGAAGGGCACATAAGGCAATGATGTCACACATTAACTGATGCCTCCATACACTCTTTCGAGCATCTTGTTACAGAACTATCTCACACTTTTGACATGTTCAATCGTAGATGTCTGGGCAAGAAAATTTTAGAATTGTGAAAATCACATGATAAATCATTGCATAATTTTCACAATTGTTTTATGAATTTGTGTTTTGAATATCTAAAAGATGAAGTTGATTGGAAGTTCTTGATAGGAATATTTCAATATCTTGTTCACATTTTAGAAAATCTGCACGATTTAGAATCTTTTGAGTCACTCCCAACATACTTCAGTTTTAGAGCTTCTAAATTTGTGACATAAAATGTTTCTATTCCGAATGACCCTCCGTCCTCCTCTCATAAAACATCTCTAGTTCCATAGGCTAA
This sequence comes from Pinus tabuliformis, assembly GCA_031772625.1. NCBI lineage: Eukaryota > Viridiplantae > Streptophyta > Pinopsida > Pinales > Pinaceae > Pinus > Pinus tabuliformis. The sequence continues at coordinate 464,307,500 of CM062814.1, forward strand.
GGTAGGAGAAGTTGAAAATTTATCTGTTGATCAACCACTATATTTTCCCATCTCACATACTCAGAATTCCAATGAAGGTTTGGACTATCAATCTGACTATTGTGATGAAGTGTTATCTCCTCGTCCTCCCTCCTTTTGTCCTTCTAATCCTCCATATTGTGATGTGTTGTGTTCACTTTTCAAATCTCTCTTGTGATGTTCACAAGGATCAAGCGTTGGATGGAATTAGCATTGAGAAGCCAACTTGTAATGTCATTCACGACAATTATGTGGGGGAGCCCATACCTGAACAAGAATCTATGACGAAGGATGATTCTCTTCCCTCCTCACCTCTCCTTCATCATCCAAATATTTCCCATGACTCCGTTATTTCTGTTGAATCTTGTGAAAAAATAGTTTCTGATGATGTTACTACTTCCGATCATTCATAGAACACATGGGATGTCAGTTTCTTATCCAGATGTGGAGAGGATGAATTTTCTACTCTTGATATTCGTAATCTCTCATCTCATCTTTCTGAAAACTTAGGGGGTGAAATTTCATCTTCCCCTCTTTGTGATTCATCAGATCATGAGGATGCCACCATCTAGGATATTGAACTTTCTGATCGTGGTTGTCACAACCTCTTCATTGATTCATTCGGTCACAATTCTAATTTATTTTCTTCTAATCTTTCCCAGCCACCAATCTATGATGATATACCTTTTGATGAGTTGGAACTTCCTTAATATGTCGAGGCACTTTAGCCCTAGCTGATGGTTATGTTAGGTTGTCATAGTCTGAGGTTAGTTCCACTTTTGATTAAAATAGTGTTGAGTCTTTTGAGACTCATCGTCACTCTATTGTACATACTGAAAATCAATCTATCTTACAACTGTCAGATCATCCATATGTATTACATGATCCTATCTGTTAGTCATTGGAGGAGTCGTACATGGCGAGCACTGTTGCAAAGTGAAAATTTTCTTCTTCATTCATGTTCACTCACCTTCACAGTTCAATAGTTTGTGCTTATATGTCTGTAACTTGTAGTGTGTTGAGACATCATTATATATTCATAGAATGAATTTCATGCACTTTTCATTGTTACTTTTTTGTGTGTATATTCAAACTTCAAACGTTTTGGTTTTCATTGTCTTATCTTTCTTGTTTACTGATTTTCTTGTATAACTTTCTTGACATGCATTCCCTCACCCACATAGTCCAGCCAATGTACCAATAGCTGTACTGGAAGTATCATTTCATATAATTTTGACCTATTCTTTGTTTAGGTTAGGAATAGGAGTAGTTTTTCTTTTCGTTGTTTTTTCCTTTGATTTTCTTTACGTTGTTTTTCTTTCACTCTGCTTCTTTCCTTTTCTTTCTTTCTTTTTAGTCATAGGATAGCTTCTGCATGAGACCATGTTTGGATTCATAGACAAGCTCGGTGAAATCCAAGAGGAAGTTGTACTGCTGTCAATGCTTGGTTATATATTTATTCCCTCTTGTTATGTGAATCTTACATTTCTTTTAGTTGATGATACTCTGATGGGAAATGCGTTCCTTTCAGAGAGAGTCATGGTGAAATCACGATGCTTTAACTTTTAACTAGTACTACCCACTCTAATCGGTCTTTTATTTTTGGTTAACTCTTGTCAACTAAGCCAAGTAGAGAAAAGAGAGGGGAAAACCCTTAAGTATGTCATAGGTATACATAAATATCCTTCTTTGAAGGGACAACATATTCTACTCTGAATAAGTCAGGATCCCTCTTCCACCCCCATGAAATAAATAAGTGCATATGCACAATTATTTGAATAAATAAAAATGAAAAAAAAATGAAAAATGAAATAAATGGTGAAATAAGAGAAAGGCTTCATGCCCATAGAGGTTACACAGGTAACTCAGTAAGGGTACTGTCTAGGCACACTGGCAGCGGAACAATGCATGTGTTCCTGTAGTGACTCCACTAGGGTACTGTACAGGCCTGCTGGCAGTGGAGAAAGACCAAAGATAAAAAATAATACTCTAACATTCTCTTTTACTTTTGAATCTATATACTCCTCATCCCCAATCAAAACAACTTAGTTTGACTTGGCTTGGTATATTTTCTTTTGACGAAGAGAATGATAAGGACTATATGTTTAACTCAAGCTAAGTAAAGAAACTTTCATAATCAAAGAACTAAACAATACTTCCAGAAGAGTTACACCTTCTTTGCATCATGAGACAAGATCCATACAGAGAGCTGGAGTTATACTAGTGTGTCGCCAGTGTTCTAGCAGCTACAACCACCCTCCGAATTATTTCCTATGCTTTGATTTTTCCACCTCCCTTTTTATCTACAGGAGCTCATCTTGCACTGATCTAGGTATTCATGCTTTGATTGAGACATATCTTTTCATTTGTGCTTGTGCTTTCTCTTTTTCACAGTTAGTTTATCTTTTTAAGTCACAAGCTGATCTCCCAACTTAGTCTCACAACACTTATCAACTTGCCTGCAGAAACTATGCAATCCTTGAGGGCAAGCAACCTTGATGATAGGAATTATGCAGTACTGACTAGAAGTTAGCCTTGAGCCCAGAAAATGTGCAGTCATGGAAGGCAGCCCGGCACTGAACCCAGAAACTGTGCAACCCTCACTAAGCTCAGAAACTACGAACTGCACACTAATTTGGAAAGTTGTCAAGTTCCCCAAAATTGCGCAATATTTCCTGAAAATGTGCATGGAAAGTTTCCCCCTAGAAAAGGAAAGAAAAATAAAGGGAAAAAAACATCCACAGGTTGTATGGGTGATTTTGGGTGATTTTTGCTTTTTTCATCTTTTGTCACCTTTTCTGTCACTTATTAGCATTTCATTTTGTGAGTGCTTTTTTGTTTATTTCTATTGATGTTTTCTAGCATTTCAACTTGTTTTATCTTGTAGAAGTGTTGTTTCAAGTTATCATTTTCCTTTCACAAGTGTCACATCCGTTTCTTTTTTTTCACCGATGGTCATCACTACGACGAATTTCCTCACTAATTTGATTCTCCTCCCATTCATTCAGTTTCTACACTTTCTCTATCATGATTCATTTCACACTTCGTCAAATCTACACTCAAGCTCACATCATCACTTACTCTCGATCATTTTTCACACTTCCACTAGGAAGATCAACACTTTCCTTGCCCAGATCTTGTCTTTCCTAGATGGGCACTATGGAATCCTAATGTTGAACACACAAGCTTGGCATCTGGAACTTTGCAGTGCACAATATAGGTTGACTCTAACTATGCACTACGTAGTTCTAGGAGTTAGCCTACCACCTTGGCCACTAAGATTGTGTAATGCACAATCTCTCCCAGTCTCTGCCCAGGTTGGGACTATGCATTCTGCAATCTCAAGCCACAAGGTTCATCCATGGATGTTGGGACTACATAGTGTGCAGCTCCCACAGGAATACAGTCCCTCTTTCAAATGAAAATTGTGTAATCGTTCGCATCAGATGCTTGGTTTTCTACTTGATCATGCTTTGAAGGTAGATTTGTTGAAGCTAATGTTTTCTTGCCATGAGTGTACTTTTTGTTCCACAAGTACCACACTTGTGAAGCACTTCTATCTAGTAGTCATTTTTACCATGGCAGAAATGAGAGATTCTTCAAATGATACCACTGAAAACAGTACTAGAGAAGTAGTTGAGAAAGTGCTAGTTAACTTGCCAATATATGTAAACACTCAACTATTTATAAAAAAGGAGTCAACACTAACATGGTAGCAAGTCTAGTAGTAGTAATAGAAGGCAACAATATAGTACAAGATAAGGGAAATAGAAAGGTTATGAATAGTATAGAGGGGGAATGAAGAAGCAAGATGAAAGTAGATCCAATCTTCATGTAAGAAGCTTTGGTAGTAGAAGCAAAAGGAGCCAGAGGATACAGAGAGAAGAGCAGAGGAAGAGAGAAAATCACAACTTGCAAGAAGAAGAACTAGGTGTAGAAAGTAGAACAAGAACTAAGGGAAGAACGAGAAAAAAGGAGGAAATAACATGAGGAGAAGCAAAATAAGGAAGAATTAGAAAGAAAAGGCATTATTTTAGGAGAAACAATATCAATTCAAGTTGAAGAGCAAAACCAAACAAAAGCATAGGAGGAGAGTGAATAGATGCAAGATTCGGGGCTTGCTCAATAAATTGAAGACTTTATTTAAGTTTCAGACATGGAATTGGAATCAGAACCATACGATGAAGATGTTGACCTGATTCCCAGTGCACCATAGGTCATCGTTCAGTCTCCACCACCTCCATCCACAGAGTTGGCCCTGAATGAGGAAGGGGAAATAGTTCCTCTTGATGATGATCTAGTAATGGATTTGTATAATCTATCATATAATTAACTTCAAAACATGATTCTACAAGCACAGAGATAGAATTTTTCGGATGGTCATCCATCACCTACATTCATTAGAGAAAGGGTGATAATGGAGAACACGAGTAGAAATACAAATTCCATTTCCAAGGCCAACTTGGCCTTCACAGGTGCGACGAGATCAAACACTTAGTATTTGATGGGAAAGAGTAAGAAATTGATACAAAATCTAAAAGTTTCCCTGGAAGAGATAGAACAACTCTGCATAGAAGCGGGGAATGAAACTCCCGCACAGGTCTACTTGGGGGAAATGAGAGCAGAAATACTTGGTGAGGTATCAACACTTGAACAGACCATGCAGGACCTCTATGAGGAACTCATGACCATACATAAGGTAGTTTTCTTCTTGCATAGCTTGCAACAGAAAAGTAAGGAATTTTTAAATACTCTTAGGAATGTACAAACTGCCATCACTGCCATGCAAGAATGGACAATGTGATACAAAGGGGCACTTCTTACTTTTTTAAATAAGATGAAGTTGCAGGTAGAGTTGGAGAAAGAAAGAGTTTGAATGTTCATCTATAACAACAAGCAGCTCACCTTGTTCATTGGAAACATCTAGGCCTCATATGTACGGTTGTACAACAATTTGGACTCCATGTTTAGAACCCACAAAATCCCATCAGTTAGGTCACTCACCGAAGCTAAATGCAAACACCAAGTCAGGTAGGAGATTGAAGAGTACTTGGAGTAGTGGGATATGTTTCCACCAAGGAGGATTTAGATATGAACAAACAAAATATGCAAAACTACATCGGTGGTCTCGTCCAGATTAGAACCATGTTTCTCCTGCTTAAGAAAGAATTTAAGATTGGTTCCAAATAATTGTACCTAGATGCTATGGAGGCTAGAGTTTGCTTCTAGACTGACACCATCATGCAATTTGTGGATGTCACTTCACAGTACCAAGCTTGGCATCGATTCATGACTGAGAAGCATTAAGTGGAATTTGTCAAGCTAGAGTGTTCCGAAACTCAAGCATCATAGTGTCTTGTCTTGTTAGGTTGTTAAGTCGTCTCTACCCTATTTTGTCACGTATGGGTATGAGTGTAAAATGTAATATTATTTTTAATTATGTTGTAAGTAAAATTCCAAGTGCCAATATTGGAATATGAAAAGTCATCATGTAATGTAATGTGTCATTTTGTAAAGAAGTTGAAGAGTCACCCCCTATTTTTATAAATATAACCTCGTAACTCATGTAAGAGGCTGTTGGGAGCCAAGATTTTGGCTAGCCTTAGGCTTAGAAAGAGCTTGGGAATATTGTGAAGAGCCCTTGGTTCTCTGTAGCATAGAGATAGTATACTTCTTTGGAGGAGCAATTGTTCTTGACTGTAATGTTCTATTATTGGGGCTAGTGGTCATCAATGGTGTATGTATGAATGGAACTTTCACTTATAATAATAAAATCAGATCCAACACACTTTCATGCATATGTTGTGAATATAGTAGGACTATTCTTGTTGTATTTGCATTGTATGTTATTTAACTTACACTTATGTTTATGAACTATCTCATTTGCATTTGTATGAAACTTTTTGAATATGTGTTGTTGTATTTAATCATCACTTTAACTTTTCAACTATTTCGCATCTTAGCTTGTGATTTCATTTCGCTCATGTGTTCCTTTCAAGCTGCATACTATTATAGGCTTCCAAGGGGCACACATCCTTTTCCCTTAATGTGCTAGAACCTTCATGCATTGCACTTGAATCTCCATAGGGCACACACTTTCTCTCACCAAAAGTTATCATACTTCCCTCTACGTGTTTTCGCAGTCAAGGCATAACATTACCACCCACTGTTGGACTCCTCCAAATAGTGTGAGGTCTATTTGGGACTTCATATCGAGAAGATCCCCTGAATGTTAGCTGGTCCAACACCGTCAATAAGATCCTACACCAAACGATGTGATGTCTAATTAGGAATTTTCATCTAGGAGACCCCGTTGCATGTTGGTGGTTCCCAGCACCGTCAACCAAACTACACATTAAATACTAGGTGCAATCCAGGGGAATGAGGAATACTCAATTTAAAATCATTTTCACCCAAAAACTTTGTGATTGTTTAAGGTCCTTTTGATGGTATTGGAAATCTATCAACCAAAGGGCTCTCCCTCATGTGAAGTCCCAATTAGACCTCACACCATTTGGAATAAGAGACCCATCCGGGGTATCATCTCGACTCCCATATATTATTACAAATTTTCCTTGGCTCTAATTATCTACAAGAGAGGAGTGCAAATATTCCTTTGAAAAGAAAGGGGGTGTTCCTGGTGAGTATTCAGATGTATGAGTGTTGGGATGGGGTCCCCTAGGGTCAATTTTGGGGTAAAATCCCATGTTTTGGGGCAAAATCCCAAGTTTTGTTGTATAAAAGGTAAAGTCTCTGCAAGTTGTGGTTGTAGAGTATGTAGATAATTAAAGATTCATAAAGGGTTTACCCTTCTTTATGTAAGTTGGGTCAGCTTTTTGAGGACCTACCCATGGTCTGCAAACCATGGGATTGTATAAAATAGGTGTGTCTTAGGAACTCTAAGGCAGGTAATCAAGTTTGGTCTATGGGAGAAGTCTAAAGAGTTAGTGAAGGAGAGTAGGAGCAGAGGCTCTATAGCTATGTGCGCAAAGGCATAGAGTAGAGTCTGCAGCTGTGTGCACGAACCCCTGTAGTTGAGTGCGTAGGGAAGTCTTGAGTCTGTAAGCAAAATCGAATATTAATAAAGAATATTATTGCATAAATACCTATGTTTATCTATTTACTTCTATTTATATGAATGCGCTTTATTTTATGATGGGTTTGTGAAATAATGATGTATTAATGCACAAAGTTACACAATTTATATTGTTATATGTACATAATTGATGTTAAGTGGTTACACGAAGATTATCTTGTTGTATGTTGAAGTTATCAAACACTTAAGTCGATCAAAGTAATTACTGGGTCAAGAGTAATCTTTGATGTACGTAAGTAGTCAACTCGCCTATTTAGGGTCTGGAAAGGCAGTCATAGTCTATAGACATTTGCGGAGGTCTAGAGGCTGGTTAAAAGGAGTTATATCGATAATCCATAATGGCTTATTGATTTGTGCGAAGGTAGATTTAGGGCACAAAAACAACATCACGCTGATCTATGGTTGCAAAAACTTGGTTCCAACATCTCCCCATACTACTTTGGGTGAGACTTCAATTTTCGCTCCGTGGATTGATGCCGAAAGGGCCAATAGTCTAGGGATTTGTTTGGCACAACTAACTTTGAACCTTGGTCAGGACCCACTAAGCCAAAAAATGGTTCTGTTGTTGGGACCGGGCTCTGCATAAAGAGTTGTGTGATGTCGCATCACTGGAATCCAACAAAGAAAGAAATTGAGAAGTCGTTGGATAGAAAGATCCACAAATTTGTGGTGCAAGAAAATAGAAATTCGTGCCTGACAAAAGAACGGTGGTTGGACAGGTACTTATACATAGAGATACAAGAAATCTTCTTCTGCACCTTCCCAATTGAACTATATGAGTGGATCGCTGAATTGGTAGATAGCCAAAGAAGGTGGAGGCTTGACGGTCTAATAGTGTGGACCCCGGAGCTAGTTCGAAAGTTGGAAGCCTCTGAAGATAAGATCATGTGCGCTGTCGATCATTGGCTTGATCAAGTCATAGGAGGATTTGTGACAGAATTCATGGTCGATACCTCAGTCAGTTACAGTGAAGCAGAGCGATGCTTCTTCAAGGGACCGTGAGGTAAGTATTTGAAATCTTTGAATACTTGGATTAAAATGCTCTTGTGTGAAAAGCGGGTTATGCCACTGCCTTGATGTTTGGATCTACGCGAAGTGGATGAATCTTTAGAAATCAAGAAAGAGCAGGCCCTAAATAAATCCCATTAATAGGACCCCCTTTGAGCGAAGACGAGGGAACAGTATAGGCCTCACCATGAAGCGTTGTATAGTGTATAAAGTAATGTATTCCATGAGTACCCCATCTGTCCACACCACCTCCACCTTCACCTCCACAGCATACACCTTCACCCACACCACCACCACCTCCACCACCATTCAGCATGTCGAATACGATGAACTTTCCCTTTTTTAAAGGCTTGGGAAGTGAGGACCCAGATCAATTTTGGTTCGTTGCGAAGCCTATATGGACAGCACAGAACATTACAGATGATCATATAAAGAAGGTGTAGTTGGTTACTGATCTACAAGATCACACGTTGACATGGTACATTAAGTACTACACAGATAACCCATTGGTGTTATTGGTAGACACTCAGACTGATCTAAATAAGGAATTTGGTCATCCCAAGTTTGAATCACAATCAATCATTGGATTTAAGGAAATCACGATGAGGATTGGAGAAACTCCATGGGAGTTGGATCAGAGACTGAAGTGCGGAATTCGTGAAGCCAATATGAATCTCATAGATAGTCAGCACCGTGATTGGTTTATAATCGTGCTTCTACCTCACTTGAGGATTACTTTGTCACAACAAAAGATGGGGACTCAGGTGGAAGCACTAGAGTTCGCAATGAGATTTCATGAGACCCTTATCTAGGACACGATGTTGGGAGTTCAACAAATTCATGCAGAGTTGGAGAACCTCTACTTAGAGTTGCAAAGCTTGAAGAAGGAGAAAGCGGCTCGACGGGAGGCGTGCGAAGAAGTTTTGTGCCTAAAATGTAAAAAGCAGGGGCATGATAAGGATCATTGCCTTGTTTTCATGAATTATATGGCAGGGGGAGGGCCCATGCCTCTCAGGCAGGAAGCCCCAGCAGGACCAAGTACAGGGCCTGTACTATTGTGTGCCATCTATCAGGTGGCTATAAAACATGTAACAGACAATTGTCACTTGCTGCAAAAAAAAGGGCAGGCACTACAACAGTTGTTCTACAATTTCTGTAAATTGACAGGCTACGATGAGTGTAACTGTCGTAGCTATGAGTTAATGATGGAAAGAATTCCCATGTATCGAATACAGATAGAAACGTGACCTCTGAATGAAGGCACTAAGGAAGCATGTGGGGGATATCAGGGGCACGGACGAGGCCAAGGAGGAGGAGGACTTGGTAGAGGTCGAGGACAAGTTATTTGCTACAATTGTGGAGTGAAAGGACACTAGGCATGGGAATGTATGAGCCAAATGTGCCCATCTTGTTGATACTATACTCATTTTGACCACACGATAGAAGAATGCTCTATATTGATAGATAATATGTAGGAGAAGAAGGGGTAGCCTCTGTAGCTTACCCAAAATTTGCAGATGATGAGGGTCGAGCCCCGCGAGGAGGATCCCAATGTAAATATTGTGCTGCGAAGTGGGATGATGACTGGTGATGATAAAAGAAAGCATCTTGAAGAAAGTGGGTGGGCTCACAAGGCTCCAGAGAAAGAAGTTGGGTTTGACCTGGAGCACACAAAGGAAATCTTAATTGAAGCAAGGAAAAGATTCGCTGAGACCTCTACCTCAGGAAGTCAAGACAAGTTGTCTGAAGAAGTCAACCCCTCCATGCTTACCACTTCCTTGGAAACTTGTATGAAGCTTCTGCATGGACAGCCAAGTGGTAAAAGGGCTATAGGAACTCATAAATAAGTGTGCTAGTAAGGAAGGTGCTCCTGAAGGACACCACACATTCAGAAAGATAGGCAAACACAAGACAAGAACAGGGCATGAGGCGAGGCTCACCGCACAAATAAGAGAGTATCAAATGGATCAGGTTATTCTGGATCTGGGGTTAGATGGGAATGTTTTTCCTAAATAGACATGAGAAAGAATGGGGAGACCTACACTACAATGGTCCCCAATTCAGCTAAGAATGGAAAATCAATAGAAGATTATCCCTATGGGGAGATTGCATGGAGTAACTGTAGATATAGAAGGAGCAAGCACGTTGGCCGATTTTGAAGTAATAGAGATTGTTGATGACAAAAATCCATACCCCATGCTCCTGGGAATTGATTGGGCCATTGATATGAATGGGGTAATCAATTTGAAGAAGCGGATGATGTCATTTTAAATGAAATTGCTCAGCGTAGTAGTCCCATTGGACCCTCCAAAAGCATCGCCCTATACTGAACCAATCCACGATTATGAGGAAAATGATGATGATTTGGGCCAAATCAATAATATAACAACATGAGATCAAGACTATGTTAAACCAACAACCGATGGATGAATTGCATGGCACCGTAAAAACTCTTGTACATCATATTCGAACGAAGAATTGGAGCATTGTTAGAATAGGTTACAAGAAGTATCTACATTGTGTTGTAGTATGATGACTAAATCGTTGTGTTATGTATCATTTGAGTTAAGAATTTTGCCTTATTATGATGGTCTAATTGATGTAGATAAATTTATGGATGCATTTGAAAGGGAAGTTCTTGAGAAGCATTGCTTCCAGGTGTTGGATTTGGCATTGCGTGCTACACCTACACGATGGTGGGGTACACATAAAGACAATTTTGATGAATGACGCGAGTACAGAATAATGATGAGATTGCGGTTTGGTCACCCGAAATTTTGGCTAATTGAAAAATATTATGGAAGAATGATCCACGCGATCACCTAGCAAAATGGACTAAGGTTTATGGAACAGAGTTGCAACCAGAGTGGGTGCATACCTTTTGTCACACTTTGGACATTGCTCCTATGAATTGGTACCTTGAAACAGAGCTCCACCATGGTACCGCAGAGTCAGACATATTAAGAGAAGGATTTTTTATGACCTTCAACTTTGAGGATGGGTTTGAAAGTATTGATGAAGCACTGTAGGAAGTTAAGGTAGAAATCTTCAGAATACCATAGTATCCTTTAGACTTAATTCACCTAGACTGTAGCACCCAATTGTGCCATGCACTGGAATGCTACAATGTGACTGTTGAAGAATATGACGAGGATCCAAGGAATATTAACACCCAAGAGGAAGAGGGACACCGCGAAGTTGAGGGGCCACAGATAGAGAATCCAAATATCACTGCACCATTGACAACTAGACAAGTGAACATTGGCATAGAGGCAGAGCCGAAATTTGCAAATATTGGAGATTATTGGGATGATGCAATAGTAGATAAGGTCGCTCAGTTGCTCCATGAATACTAGGATTTGTTCCCTACCAAATTTTTAAACCTAAAAGGTATCATATGAGACTTGGGCGTAATGAAGATTACCTTGAAGTCGGGCGTGAAGCCGATCAAGCAGAGGGCATACAACCTTAATCCCAAGTATAAAGAAAAGGTCTGCTTGGAGTTGGACAAGATGCTTGCAACATGTATTATTGAACCAGTGGAGGAATCTGATTGGGTGAGTCCGATGGTTGTTTAAGAAAAGAAGTAGAAGGATGAAATTAGGATTTGTGTAGATCTCAGGAAGCTTAACAATGCTTGCGTTCATGATTCTTTTCCAACTCCGTTCACATATGAAGTACTGGATAATGTTGGCGGCCAAGAAGCCTATTCATTCACTGATGGGTTCTCTAGATACCATTAGATAAAGATCGCGCAAAAAGACAAGAGTAAGACCACCTTCGTGTTAGAATGGGGATGTTTCCAATATATGGTGATGCCTTTTGGACTTAAGAATGCGCCAGTGATCTTCTCGCATGTGCCCAACCCGACATTTAAGGAGTTCATTCACAAGTTCCTGGAGGTCTATTTTGATGACTGGACAGTGTTTAGGCTAGTGAAGCACCATGTTGACAGTTTGCACTTAATGTTGGATATATGTCAAAGGTATCAGATTGCACTAACCTTGAAGAAATGCTTGTTCTGCATCCCTTTCCGAATCCTATTGGGTCATGTGGCATGCAGGCAAGGACTTATGGTAGACCCTTCTAAGATCATGGTAATAATCAATTTGGATGCCCCAAGGAGTGTTAAACAGTGGTGTGCTACACTGGGCCATATAGGATACTATTGAAAGTTCATCAAAAGTTATGCTCAATTTACTATGCCTATGGAGAAACTACTAAAGAAGGATGTTACATTCTATTGGGATGAAGAATGTCAGCGCAACCTCGATGGATTGAAGGAGAAAATGGTCACCGCATTGATCCTAGTCTTCCCAGATTGGAAGAAGGAATTTCATGTGCATGTGGATGCTTCATGTATTGCACTAAGAGCATTGTTGACCCAGGTTGGTGAAGGAGAATTGGATCACCATATAGCGTTTGCCAGTAGGAAGTTGTCTAAGGCTGAAAATAATTATTCAACAATAGAATGCAAAGGTTTGGCTATGGTGTATGCACTCCAAAAGTTCAAACATTACCTGCTGGGTAGACATTTCAAAATGTACACAGGCCATTCTGCATTGAAATATCTAGTTAATAATCTTGTGTTGGGAGGGGGGGAATATGTAGATGGATGTTGTTGTTTCAGGTGTATGATTTTGAGGTGATTGTGAAGCCAGGAAGATTGAATGCAGGTCCATACTATCTATCGCGCATTGAAATAGGGGAGGTTCCTACCAACTTGTAGGAAGGGTTGCCTCATGTGCAACTCTTCATAGTGTGCATAATGAATAATCACTTTGCAGACATTATTCACTTTCTGACCACATGGATAGCTCTAAAGGGATACACCAGTCAATAGAAGAAAGAATTAGTGGTGCGTACGACAAACTTTTCAGTTATTTCAGTCCATTTGTATAACATGGGATCAGATGAAATACTTTGATGTTATGTTCTCGACTTTGAAAGAAATAGTATTCTCGCTAAAGCTCATGGACGAGCTACGGGAGGGAATTATGTAGGAAAACCAACAACATAGAATATTTTGTGCATTGGGTTGTGGTGGTCGACGTTGCATAAGGATTCTAAAGCATATTGTAGGGCATGTGATACATGTCAGAGGATGGGTAGGCCATCATGGAGGGATGAGTTTCCTTTGAATCTGTAGGTGTCATTGAAGTCATTTGAGAAGTGTACAATTGATTTTGTAGGACTGATTCAACCCCCATGAAAGAAGACTGGTGCACGATATATCATCACCATGACCGAATATTTGACCATATGAGTAAAGGCACAGCCTGTGAACGACTCTACAAGGGAAACAATAGCAAAATTTCTATTTTCATAGGTGTTGACCAGGTTTGGTTGCCTGAATATATTCATAAGTGATTGCAGTATGCACTTTCTCAATGAAACGATCAGCACACTAACAAAAGAGTTATAGGTTTATCACCAGAAGAGTACGATGTATCATCCTCAGGCCAATCGCACAGTAGAGGATTTTAATAAGATATTGAAGAATGTGATGACAAAGGTTTAAATTGCAGTGGAATGATTGGGAAATGCAAATACCAACAGTGTTATGGGATACATAACAACTTGTAAAAATCCTACTGGTCAGACACCTTTTAGGTTGGTCTATGGCATAGAAGTTGTAATTCCTTTGGAATACATTATGCCTAGCCTATGCATAATGGCTTTCATATGAATGGCGAACCACAGAGCCTTAGAAGAAAGGCTCTCACAGATAACAGATCTTTAGGAAGATAGGTTTTTGGTTGGATTCCATCAGCAAGTTCAGAAGGAACGTGAAAAATCTTGGCACGCTCGACACATGAAACTGTGCACCTTCAAGGTAAATGATTTGGTTTTATTATATGACAGTAAGTTTGATAAGTTTCTAGGAAAATTTCAAATGCATTAGCTCAGGCCATATGTCATCAAAGAGATTACAGATGGTGGAGTAGTTAAGCTCATGAATTTGAATGGAGATCCATTTTCGGGAAGGGTAAATGGAAGTTGATTTGAAACCATACACTGGGGATCTGGCCCAATGACTACGTGATGGTCACACACTCTTAGCACTCCAGGCAGCAGCAAGGAGGCATGGGAATATAAACGACACTGCCCATTCTGTAGAGCTACGCGATAGGGCGACTGCGTGAAACATGAGGGTGTCATAGTACCAAAAGAAGCGTGAAGGGAGCTACACTATAAGAGGGGAGACTATGCAGTGCAGCCATAAAGTAATCGTTACAGTCACTATTAATGATTTGACTACCAAAATACAGTTAAAAGGGGTGGGGGGTGGCATTTAAGGCTAAAATATTTGAAGATCTACCACCAAATCAACATTGATGAACAGATTTTGGGGGGAATGGTTGAATTTGAATTCGAATTCACCCATAAATTACGCGTGGCCATCTAGGAAAAAACACTTTTCATCCTTAGAATTTCAGTGTTCAGTTGTTGATTATTTATGAATCTTCAAGTTTATGCTGATTTGGTTGTTAGTTCTGTATTTGATAAGTTACCTCTAGGAAACCCAACCATTTATTCTCATCACAATGGCCAGACCAGGAGAGACTACGAGTACCAGAGGATCTTTTGTCTCTAAGGGAGTTGTTAGAAAATTATATATTACGGAGAAATGGAACACATAAAATATTGCAGAAATATAAACACAGAAAACGCAAAAAATAAGAGAGACACAGATATACGTGGTTCAACCATTTTGGGCTACGTCCACCCCGAACATCCAGTCCTTCCTTTCTATTATCCAGCAAAATGAAGAGACACAACCTACAACAAATCTGTTGTAATATCCTCTATTTTCTCTCACAGTCTCACCTCTCTATTTCTCGCTCACAGAATACACATCTCTTTCACAGCCTCAAATACAATACCCTCATACAAAGAGAGGGGTTGCCTTCTAGGGTAAAAAAACCCTAAACTAAACATAAGTTCTACCGTCAGATCATTCGCCTAATGAACGGCCCAGATTGACTAGAAATTACTATACTTTTACAAGGAAATTTTACATTTGTTTTTAGCTTCGGGGGCGCTGCCCCCGAGCCCCCGCCGGGGGACCACTAGGTCTGTAACCCCCCAGGCAGGGGGGATCGGCCCCCCTGGACCCCCGCGGGGGGGACAAGTGCCCCCCGCACCCCCCCGCGTGGATGGGTGTACAAACTTCCTGGGGTATACATCCGGCTGAAAGAAAGACCTCTGAACAATCATGCTCCACACACAACAGGAGTGGCTCCTGAGGTGATGAGCATGGAGGCTCCAGACCCTATGCCTATAGCGCCAAGGTCACCTAGGCCGAAGTAACACCAGTAAGAGAAGTGCCCAAACCTAAGAAGGACAAGCAGAAGAATCCTATTCTGGTGCATAAGTCACCGAGGAAGCATGTAGCTACACAGGCTGGGAAGAAAGAAAAGATGAGCGCTAAGGATAAGGGGAAAGTGGTGGATTTGGAGGCTAAGGAGGGCACGAAGGACATAGGCACCGAGGGAGTGGATCCTATATCCAAGTTTCTGGAGTATATCCCTCCATGCAAGGGAAAATTGAAGGTCCCTAAGGACCCAGATGTAGGAAAATTCCTCTTGAATACACCCTTGTTACTGGAGAACATCATTTTTGAAGGTTCGCACTTGGCGCAGATTCCCAATTTAAAGTTGGAATATTGGGATTTGGCAGACCACGAGAGGTTCCCCCACTTGGCCATGGAAAGCTACATGAGGAGGGTCTTTTACAAGGAATCGGGTGTCACCGCGTTGGAGCCTATGGAGTGGATTTGTGAAGTGAATCTGTCATGGTTGCTGAATCGGTTGTGGGTGCCCCACTACCACCACTCCAACATCACCTCATTGTGATCAAGGAGTTGTTGACCTTGGTGCATGATGACTGTTTGTGGCTGAGCGCATCGATCCCCATTACTAATATGTTGATGCATCGGATCACGTTGTTTCCACACTCAGGTTTAAATCTGGCCAAGGTGTTTGGCGAAAAGGTGAGCAAGCGCAACCTCGCTGAAAAGATGAAGGACAAGTTCAAATTGGTGAAGAAGTCACTCTGGTACTCAATTACTTCTATCACCAACCTCACAGTATAAATTGCTGCACAAATCCTTGTGGGAAAACTCATGAGGAAATTTCACACAGATGAGGTTTCGCCGCCAGTGATTTCATTGGCTGCCCAGTGCATGGAGGGCATGCAGTTCAACTAGGTGCGCTACCTTTGTAGCGAGTTCCTCATGAACTATCGAGAAGCACAAGATGAGAGTAAAACATTCCACTATTCGTGGTTGTTTCTCTCCATTGTGCTCTTCATGTGGGATCTACTGAAGGACAGTCAGTTTCCTCTCGTGGATAAGGATTTGTTAGAGGTTGCACAGTTTTCATTCCTCTAGGTGACAAAGGACATCGCGCGCATCACAAAGACCAAAATATTCTGGGTGCTGATGGAGGCAAGAATTTGCATGGCCATCAACCAGAAGCTGCAGTTGTCACCAACTGTGTTTAAACAGCTCTCGAAGTATGCATAGTTCAAATTGTATTTCTACCATGTCTATATTAGAGTGTGGAAGGATCTACAACAGAAATGGTTAGACCTCCCTTACTTGGCCACAAATAATATCATTTAAGAAACAATTAAGCATTGGCCGATAGATTAACATTCTCCATCCGAGCTAGTTGCAGGTACCAGAAATTCCACGGAGAAGAATGAGAACGAAGCGGTGAAGCAAAAGATTCAATAGTTGGCTAAAAAGCGGAGAAAATAGACCGAGGAGAAGGCCTGGGTGGAAGCAAAGTGCGCTGCGAAACACCAGGCCAAACAAGAAGAGTGCGTCTCTGAGCATAGTGGTAAGTCTCCTTTACCCCAAACAGAGGAGGAGCGGTTTGAGCAGGGAGGTTGTGGTTAGGAGGAGTAGGAGAGCACTCCCTTCCAGATCAAATAGTACAAGGAAAAAGGAAAGGAAATGCCAAGGAAGAAATCAAAGGCGACCAAGCCATCATTGGATCCAATTACTCTCACAGATGACGACCTGGATGAGATAGGCAACAAGGTGTAGGATACCACGATAGGACTACTATAGCAGTTTGAGCATCAACAACAGCAGGTGCTGAGCACCATTCACAAGGATTTGTGCGAGGTGCAGATTCAGACAAATAGAATTCAGGTAGGCTCAGGGTAGATCAAAGCTTCCTCAACAAGTTTGGCACTAGGGTCCACTCAAGCACTAGAGATGGTTCGATCCTTGGATCTCTAGGTAGTCATGCTGCTAGATGGATCTTTGAGCATAGAGGCAGCTGATGAAAAGGCCATTATGAGTTCTTTAAAGAAAATTGACCTCAACCTAGTCGCACTCCCGAATGAATATCTTCACACGCTGCAGGTAGGTGTGACAGTAGATTTCTGGGTGCAGGAGCAACACACACTCAACGTCATTAGCGAGTATAGAGTGAACAATGAACAAATGTTCGTTGAGAAGTCAGAGGCACCAGAGGCATAAAAGAAAATTCAGGTGCAGAATGCCTAGCTTGCAGTTGTGGTTGCAGAATCCTGCGGAATAGTACCTGAACTATAGATACTGGAGGAAGTGTCGTTGGAAGCAAATATCAGAAAGTGGGCTACAGGCATGCGTGATTCTAAGATAGAGGTGGCTAGAGTTCAGTTTGAGCTAAACTTGTAAATCAAAAAATTAGAGTTGAAGTCACGGCCTTCATCCCCACCAGAGGTAAGGGAACAATGCCACTATGAAATATGGAGTTGCACCGATGGATGCTATGGTGGGGGACTGCACCACGCTATTTGAGCAAGCCATGGAGGTAGTAATGACTCTGCACAAAGATCCCAACCCACAGAAGTAGAATAGTGATGAGCTCCAACAGAAGTATGATCAAGTAAGGGCAACAACATGCATCATTGCTACAACATCATGCCTTGCTAAGCTGCAGGAGGAGAAGCAGTTGCTTACACAGGTGGAAGTAGCACAGAAGAAAGAGGTAGTCCTTAAGGCCATATTGGGGCCTTGGTTGGATGAGGCCTACATTGTCTCTCACAAAATTTTGGAGAAATTGGTGAAGTTGTATAGTACACAGCAGAAAATCAAGTAGGATAGTGTAGGACCAACCACAGAGAAGCTGGTAGAGCAGATCAAGAAAGAAGCCACGTAGAATGCGGTTGAGATAGCAGCTGTACAAGTGGAGCTGGGAAATATTCACAGTAAGATCTCCACGCTAACCAAGTGACTCGAGGGCGAGTCATGATCTTCGTGTTGGAGGCTTGTTGGGATGGGGTCACCTAGGGTCAATTTTGGGGAAAAAGCCCAAGTTTTGTTGTATAAAATGTAAAGTCTCTGCAAGTTGTGGTCGTGGAACGTGTAGATAATTAAAGAGTCATAAATGGTTTTACCCTTATTTATGTAAGTTGAGTCGGATTTTTTAGGACCTACCCATGGTCCATGGACCATGGGATGTATAAATAGGTGTGTCTTAGGATATCTAGGACAAGTAATGAAGTTTGGTCTATGGGAGAAGTCTAAAGAGTTAGCAAAGGAGAGTAGGAGGAAAGGCTCTACAGCTATGTGGGAAGAGGCCTAGAGTAGAGTCCGCCATAAGGCTTCTGATATTAAGTAAAATTTCCAAGACACATGTATACAATGAACACCACTAGCTCCGATAGTGGAGCATTGGAGCCACTCCTGGCTCCCCAAAAGAATTAGTTATTCTCTCTAATGCCTTATGGGAGGAGCCAAGTCGAAATTCCTCTACTCATACAATGAGGGTGTATATATGACCAATGGGGTGATGCTTCACCTCCCTTATGGTATATGATGACTGATGACATGACATGTTGTGACAGTGTTGATAAAAACTTCTTGATGACATGGCAATGTTGAGCCATTCTGGCTGCTCCTTTGTCTTCAACAATATATGTGAAATGCTTCATCTTCATGAGAGATATGCTTTTTTCTTCATATCCACCCTCCAAAGGGTTGTGAATCAAATGGAGTCTTCATGCAGTCCTGATCTTTGTTCTTCTATTATAATCTAGTGTTCCTTCATCGTCTCGCCTAATGAGAATATTACCTCTTCAGCTTTTTCTGTGTCTTTTAGCATGCCCTCCTTATCCATCTCCTTCTTCATCATATTTCCATAGCATGATAGACTTCCTTCATTTGCAATTTGCTAATGACAAGAAGTCATCATTCTGATAAACCCCTAGTCTAAGATGTTGCATGATGATCCACTGACTGAGACAAAACCAGGTGGCAGGTTGAGGGAGAGGCTCACTGGTTGTGCAATTGTGCAACTCAAGTAGTAAAGGGATAGGCTTGAGCCTTGAGACTGCACAATGTGTAGTCCAGGCTTAGAATGAGAAAAAATATTATGAAGTTGGGGAGCCCATGGAGTGAGGTTGAGGGCTTGAACAATGATTTTTCCCATTATGTAGTTTTGAAAGACATAGGAGCCCAGGCGATTGGACAATTGCAGAGTTCAAGAGATCAATTATAAGGCTTGAACCTTGAGAATGCATAATGTGTAGTTCTTCTTGGACTGTGCAGGCAAATTTCACATTTTTTAGGCTCAATGAGTCAGGTTGAATGGTTTTTCACTATTTTTGTCAACTGTACAGTTCTCGGAGGTAGAGGAGACCTCGTGATTATGAAATTTCACAGTTCAAGAACTCACGATTTAGTCTTGAGCTCATAGATTCCATAGTGTGCAGTTCGGGCTAGTTTTGAGGGCTGAATTGACAATTTTGGAGTTCAAGGCTTCAGGAAGGCTAGATGAGGCTAAGTTGTTGGACTTTTCTGAAATTTGGCTAAGTGTGGGATCAGTGAAATTGACGTGTATAGTGATAGGACTTGACTGTGCTCACACATTTAAAGTGATTGATGACACAACATAGATCATTCGAAACACATTAATAACATACTTCCCTTAGTGTGACAACCTTTATGAAAATTTACGACAAGTGTGACACTAAAGATACACTTTGTGACACTCTTGATGACACTTGTTCAACAATTCTTAAAACTTTGGAAATGAGTGTGACAGAGGTTTTCATGGTAAGATCGACTCATTTACAGAAGGGTAACTTCTTGAAACCACAAAAAATATCTTATGTACATTGTGCGACACTTAACATGCTACAAGACAACAAGTGCTAAAGTGTGAATGACACATGTGATATGTGAATGACAATAAAAGCAACACATACTATAATGAAGATAACATGAAAATGACGCTAATTAGAGTGACAACAAGAAAAAGCAATAGTCGAGAACATGAAAACGACACTCGCAAAAACAAAGGTGTGCAAAAGCGACAGTTTACAAAACTCATCGAAATAGAAGTACAAACATAGCTATAAGTGAGAAATTGTCGATGTTTGTGCACACTGACTATCGACATGGATTGGACATCACATAGGCATAGTCTTGATGGACCATGCTACGCTTGTTCAAACTGCATAAAATAATGCACTCATGAATGTGTTGTGGACTGAGCATGTGTGAGCAAGTGAATTCAACACTTCTTATCCAAGAAGGGATCTAAAAAAGCATAAGTTAACCAATGAGTGACTAATAAATGAGTGATCAAAAGATCCATAGTAGGCTCCGAAATTCGAGTGTACACAAAATTTTGGAGGGTATTTTTCGCAGCGAAAACACTTGGTGACACACTAGTAGAAATCTAGCTTCTTTGCCTTTGACAATTCTTTTGTGCAGGGTCTAGTTATTTAGGAAGTATTGATTCATCATTGAGATTACCATGGCTTCCCTCTTACCCCATGCATAAACATAGTCCCCTTCATTCCTTTAATTGATTAAATACAAACATAAGATCAATTATCACATAATGTTTGAATTAGGATAGGGTAATGGATTTCATCTCTAGTGTTGCTCTACTTCCATTAGGCCTATTCAGTACCCTGATAGAGTCACTTCAGGAACACAAACATTGCTCCACTTCCAACGAGCCTGGAAAATATCCCGCTGGAGTTGCTTTCTTCACCTCTCTACACAGAAAGCCTTTCTATTCTTTCACCTTTATTTATTTATTTATATAGTATTGTGCATTGGCACTTATTGTTTTCATGAGCAGAAGAGGGATCTCGACTTATTGAGAGAAGGAGAGGTTGTTCCTTCAAAGAAACATATAGAGACCTCTGATTTAGGTTTTATCATATAGATTTTCCCCTTTTCCTTCTCTACTTGGTTGGATCAACTGAAAAACACTGAAACATAAAAACCTGATTGTAGGCATGAGGTTTCCAGAATATACATGGAGGTCATGGTTCGACATAAGGATTTCCTAATGCAAGGAATGTGAACATCATTGACCAAAATATGTAAACAAGACAATGAAGAAGGACACAGAGTTAACCAAATGTTGCAGTGTCATAAAGTCATTTTCTATTTTGCCACATCCCCCTTTGAGCAAACAGGGCATGTTCATGCAAGGTCTCCCAAAACAAAAGGAAAGATAACACACAACAAGGAAACAAAAGTAGAATAAAAGACAGAATGTGGCTAAAGGAAAATATGATGTGAAACCAAAAATAGAAAACACAAGGAAAACTATAGGAAACGAATGCAGGATGAATGTGCAGGTAAACTAAAATGTAACTAGACCTACTCTTAACCTAACAAGTTAGAATATTGGGGTCACGTATAATGTAATTTCCAATGTATCCATCGTAATTGTTCCTCACCTACAATATGTTAGGTCCCTATACTATCTTTTTGTGAGCTGGTTTCATAACACAATAAAAAAATGTGATCGATTAAAAAAAATATAAAACAATGTGCAATGGAAAAGATAAGAGCTTGTATAACTTGCACAAAAAACTGAAGGTCTTTCCTATCAGCAGAAATATATGTCATAGTTACTAATTTTAACCAATTCACATTCTTACCCTTTTGATGAGAACCATCATTCAACAAACCTTGAAAGCTTCTCGTGAATGTGTCTCCATCTACATCGAACTCCATAGTAATCATGAGGAAAGATCAAAACTTGTTATTTTTGACAAGGCTTGCCATATAAGATTGTTCCAACCATTTAGCGATTGCATCATAAAATTCATGGCAATCCTCTTTAAAACCCTGTAATATTTGGAAAGATGAATTTTCAATTAGAGGCACAAGATTACGATGAGAATATTGTGAGGGAAAATAGATCTGATCATATTCAACAAGCATGCCAAGATAGTGAGGACTTGACATAACCATCAGCGAAGGCTGAAGTGCCTCAACTACTCGAAAAATATCTAAATAGTGAAATGTTGAACCATAAATATCAAAGGATGTAAAACACTATCTTTTGATTTTCTGGTGGGAAAATGATAAGCTGAATGACAATCATCAAAGGCAGAAACATGATTAGATGGGTGGATTAAAGCATCAATTCCTAGTTTGTAATAAACAAATATAAATCAATTTGAACAGCTCTGTGAATGCTCTGAACAATAGAACCAAATTCCTCACATGTTGAATGTCACAAGCCATTTTCCTATAACTGGTGATAAATTTTACAAGCATCCTAATCATCAAAATAGTTTAAAATGAATGCCAACACAACAAACACATGAGACCAGTTAGTACATATTGAACATATAAGAATTTGATTCGCCCAATAACTCGTGAATTCATTATTACTCAAGAGGATTTTTTGTGCGATGAAGGGAAATATTGACAACATAACATTCACAAGGAGAACTGGGAGCTAACTATTAAGAAATGAATCCAATAGGAATGATTCCTTAGGCCAAATATGTTCTTTGAAATAACCAACTTCATAATTCCATGACTTTATGAGAGATACCCAAACCAAACTTGAGTTTGATGCGAGATATTTGCATGAAGATGGATAAAATGAAGATTCCTTCATGCGACCATAAACCAAATCTCGAAAGATTGAAATATTACATCCGAAATACAAAATATCTTTAAGAAAGATATTTACATTGAGTGAAACCATGCAAAGAGAAGGATTGTGTGAGAGAAACCAGATTTGGCTTATTTCAGGGGGCACACCAGAGTCACAAGATCCTGACATAGCCATCAACATAATTTGAAGTGCCTCAACTTTCTTACAAGTCCTGAAACTTTAAAAGATTGTAAAATCACATTTTGAAGATTGAAATAGATCATGCATGGTGTGAGGATAACCGCTACCACTAGTTTTAATAAGACCACTGCTCACCGGATGGAAGCCATCTTTGTCATTGATTTGACGCGATTTCTCAACTTCAACAACTAGATTATTCAAATCGAAAGATTCTTTTGATCACAAATACAAAGATAAATTAATTGAGGAAATTTCATGAGAAAGATGGTTTGAAAAGTTGTCTTCATGAAAGAGAAGAGATGATGGGGGATGAAAAGAGTACTCAATTTGATTGTTTTTATTTTAATCATGGATAATCTTACCACCTTGTGTCAATTGAGAAGATAGCTAATCGGATCAATAACTTGAAGAGCATGGAGTATCTTCATCGCAAGTAGATACATCACAAACAAAATAACACAAGGGATAGTGATATGAAGAGAAATTTTTGATAAGAACATATTCTTTGACTGAATTAGATTTTAGATCTAAATTAAAATCTTCATGAGAAACCGAAAGATTAGTTTATTCACTTGGAAATTTTTCATCACATACATCAACAAAATCACCATCATCAAAATTATTGTTTCCCAAGACTGCAGATCTAAAAAAAATTATTTCATTATATTTACTACCAAGATTAACAGATTCGATATCAACCAATAATGAGGAGACACCATCTTCACACAGAGGATTTTGAAAAAGATTGAAAGAATCCTCACCTTCCTACTCCTCTACCTATGTAATGTGACTACCTTGAACCTGATTGCAATTTGGACCAACAGCTTGAAAATCAAAAGAGTGTGAGAAACTAGCTAGTGGAACAAATTTCTCAAGCGGATCATGGTACAAAGATTCATGGCATGTAGATGATAGGGGATAACAAAAATCTAAATCAAATTCAATACTATAGTTTATGAACAGTAACATCATCTTGCATAATGGAGGAGTTATTCTTCACTGTAGGCTTCATAAGTCATTCTGGAATTTTCTCCATTCATGAAAAACGGAAGAAGAATGAGAAGATGGACACGTAATTCGATTTGTAGATTTCCCAACTTTATAATCATCACAAGGAGTAACCCACTCTAGGGTTGGGAAAGGAGGAGGACAAGGAACAAAATGAGTAATAATTTACTCCTCTAAAATTAGAGGTATCTCATGGTTTACAAGAGTTGGGGAAGTAAAAACATCAGCAGGTTTAGATTCAAACTGATTCAAAGAAATCCAAACCAAATGTTCAAATTTTTGCTTATGGAAATTCTAATCCATATCTTCGTCAGGAAATGGATAACATAAATGAAGGAATCTATTACAAAAACCCTCAACTGATTCATCTAGCTCCATTCTAAGTTGATTGATTCTTTTGTGAACATCTCAGTAATCATACCAATTGAAAGCTTGGTGAAGCTCCTTAGTAAATTGATGAAAAGAGTGAATGGAAGAATATGGTAAGGTATGACACCATCGATCAACATGACCTTCAAGAGTGAGGGTGAATAAATACACATAACATATTCATCATCGATTTCAAGAGATTTACAAAACCCAAGAAAATCATTTATGTGTCTGGATAAAAACATACCACCCTTTCCATTAAAATTGAATTGAGACAAGGAATGAACAAGTTCCACGGAGATTGAAAATTTACCAGGATGTAGGTTAGAAAAACACTACGGGATTATGATTTGGGAAAGAGCCATTTAAGATAAGAGATTCAAAATAGACTCAATGGGCATAACTTGTCATATAGACATCCTCCTAGAGCCATTTTGTTGAAGGTGTTGGAAATCCATCAACCAAGGGGGTCTCCCCAATTTTAAGACCCAATTAGACCTCATACCATTTGGAATAGGAGCCCCATTCGAGGTATCAACCCTGCTTCCATATATTCTTATAGCTTTTCCTTAGCTCTAACTGTGAGCAAGATAGAGGAGTGAAAATGTGCCTTAAAAAGGCAAGGGGGTCTGCCTGGTGAGTGTTCAGTCATATATGTGTCAAAGTTATTTTACTACAGAGGGGAATGAGAAGTGAACCTATAAGAGAGAGGTAATAGTACCACCCTAGTAGAGACACACATAAACAAGAAGAATCCATTCAAAATCTAGCGGAATAGTCCACAAAGATGTGATGGTCATTGCAACCATTACAACAAGAAAGATCTTTCTAATATCCAATAGAATAGTCCATGAGGATGCAACAATGATAATTACCATTACAGCACATTCTCAATATAATAAATACCAAAATAACTGAAATAGTTCAACTACTTTAGTACAGATGAAAGCAAACATGAATTACACGCATTCATCGAATAGTCTTACAAATATCCATAATCCATGCATGAAGAATGTGTTGGCCATAAGGCTTCTAATATTAAGCAAAATTTCCAAGACACATGTATACAATGAAAACCACTAGCTACAATAATGGAGCGTTGGAGCCACTCCTTTCTCCCCAAAAGAACTAGTTTGTCTCTCTAATTCCTTGTGGGAGGAGCTAAGGTGAAAATTCCTTTGCTCATACAATGAGGGTGTATATACAACCAATGGGGTGATGCTTCACCTCCCTTATGACTCTTCGACTAACCTCATGATTGTTTGACTTCCTATGAATTTTCAACTTTACATGAATATTCATCTTCTGTACATGTCCTTTGGACTTCCACTTTAAAATACATTTTTGAATTAGAAACTACATAATCTACAATAATGATATGGAATATGATGACTCGTGACATGACATTCCATGACACTACTGACAAAAACTTCTTGATGACATGGAAATATCGATCCATTCTTGTTGCTCCTTTGTCTTCAACAATAGATGTGAAAAGCTTCATATTTGTGAAAGATATGCTTTGTTATTCATATCCACCCTCCAAAGGGTTGTGAATCAGATCGAGTCTTCATGTGGTTCTGATCTTTGATCTTCTATTGTAATATAGTGTCCCTTTGTATTCTTTCTTGATGATCATCTTATCTCTTTAGCTCCATATGTGTCTTTTAGCATGTCCTCCTTCTCCATATCCATCTTCATCATATTTCCTTAGCATGATAGAGTTCCTTCATTGGAAATCCACTCATTAGATGACAACATTAGTCTGATAAATCCCTAGTCTAAGATGTTGCATGATGATCCATTGATTGAGTCAGAACTGGGTGGGAGGCTCAGGGAGAGGCTCAGTGATTGCCCAATTGTGCAGCTGAGGCATTCATGGGTGAAGCTTGAGCCTTGATACTACGTAATGCACAATTTAGGCTTGGACTGAGCACAAACATTACGTAGTTGGGGAGCCATAGGAGCCATACTAAGGACTTGAACATTAATTTTTCCCATTGTGCATTTCTAGAAGGCAGAGGAGCCCAGGTGATTGTGAAATTACATAGTTCAAGAGCTCAGAGTTGAGGCTTGAGCCTTGAGACTATGGAAGTAGATTCCATAGTTTTGAGGCTCAATGAGTCAGGCTGCAGGTTTTGCACTGTTTCTATCATATGTATAGTTATGGAAGGCAGATAAGACCTGGTGATTGCGTAGTTGTGCATTTCAATAGTTTAGGGTTTAGGCTTGAGCTCAAAGATTGTGTAGTGTGTAGTTGGGGCTAGGATGGAACATTGAATTGCACAATTTTGGAGGCCAAGGCTTGGGCTTAAGCATTGAAACTGCACAGTGCGTAGTCCTGGAAGGAAATAACTACACAATGCAGAGTGCCAAGAGGCATGGTTGCATGTTAAGGGATGGAATGAGGTTAAGTTGTTGGGAATTTTACAAACTTTGGCTAAGTGTGGGATTAATGAAACTGATGTGAATAGTGATAGGACTTGACTATGATCAGACACTCAGAGTGCTTGATGACACAACATATATGATCTAGAACATATTAACAACATAATTCCCTCAGTGCGATAACCTTTATGACAACTTACGACAAGTGCAACACTAAAGATACACTTTGCAACGATCGTGACGACACTTGTGAAAAAATGCTTAAAACTTAGGAAACGAATGTAACAAAGGCTTACTTAGTAATATTGACTCATTTACACAAGGATAACCTCTTGAAACTAGAAAAACAACTTACGTACATTCTGCGACACTTAACATGCTAGAAGACAACAAGTGTTAAAGTGTGAACGACACCTACAATATGGGAACGACAGTGAAAGAAAAACATGCCAGAGCAAAGATAACATGAAAGAAACACTAATTAGAGTGAAATAAAGAAAAAGTGACAGCTGAGAACATGAAAATGACACTCACGAAAACAAAGGTGCATGAAAGAGACAGTTTTCAAAACTCACCAAAATAGAAGTAAAAACACAGCTAGAAGTGAGAAACTGTCAATGTCAGTGCACGCTGAATGTCGACATGGATTGGACATCATAATGGCACAATCTTTATGGACGATTCTATTATTGTTGAATCTTGCGTAAAATAAAGCATGCATGAACTTGTTGCACACTGAGCATGTGTGAGAAAGTGATTTCAACACTTCTAATCCAAGAAGGGAGCTCAAAAAGCATTAGTTGACCAAGAAGTGGCTACGGCACGACTGATCACAAGATACATACTAGGCTCCAAAATTCAAGTGTACACAAAATTTTGGAGGGTGTTTGTCATAGTGACAATAGTTCCATTTCTAAGTTTTATATTCTTCTCATGGGGGCCTTTGAGGTGCTATCTTTGTAAATGCAACGACACCTTATCATGAACTTGAAACTTGTGTGAAACCTTGTCTTGGTCATGTCATTTATTTTACTTATCATTGGATTTCTTTAGGACATCATAAACCTATTGTAACACCTTGAATTAACCAATAGACGTTAAAAAAATATTACATATGAAATCTAGGTTCGTGAGTCAATACAAATTAATTACGTTGGTGAGCTAAGGATTATTTTTTTTGGTAGTGTACTCGTGTGCATATGCTTTATATTTTTTGGGGATAATGTGCTTGTGTGTATATGTTTTGGGGCCAAAGAGACTAGTTTTGTGAATATAAAATTACATGCACATTAATAAAATACATTATTTTTGTAGGTTGTTGTAACCCCCCCTCACACATTTACCCACGTTCACTAGCCTTTGAGTGTAAACATGATATGAGTGCTACTATGACATGACTTGACCTCATATATCTCATTAAGGAAGTGGGGCCAACTAATGACGACAAACTGACAACTCAACACCTTGTACAGGAGCCACAAGACCCTTATGAGCTAAGAAACCATGTCAGGTGGCCAAACTCTAAGCTGTACCCAACCTCCTCTACCTTGGGCTCTCAACTGCTCTGACAATATGTCATCCATGTGGTTAGAAGCCTCCATTCACATCCACAACCCTATATCCATGTTGTTGCAGCCCAAACTTTCCAGTTAGGAGCATGTTGCCCTGGATTCTGAGGCTAAATTCTAGGTTAGCCTTGACGTCACTGCCCAAAACTTCATGTAACTCATCAGATGCATAAATTAAATGAATAAATAGCTAAACATTAATGATTGAGTCAAATACTTCATATAACCAAGCCTAACCATGAAAGTCATTTTGTCAAACATATTGAGAACATGTAATCTACAGGTCAAGAATACATATCTAAACATGGGGGTTTGATACTTATCTAAGAATCATCAAGAAGGTCAAATTCCCTCTCATAATAGTTTCAATAATATCTATTAGGTCATCAATTGAATAAACATTCTTTTACCAATCAAAAAATGTTAGGAGCCATAGCTAGAACATATTATGAAACCATAATTATAACCAACAAATAACTAGAATAATAACCATGATAAGAAAAAACCATCAAAGCCACACAATAACAAGAAAAATTAATCATAAAATACAAAAGGAATATAGATCTTATTAACATATACAAAATCCAACCAAGTCATGGACTTCCATGTACCACCCGACCAGAGATTGAGCTAAACCAAATCTTTCTTTCAACTAATCACCTTTGTGCCATCTTCCAAGCCTGAATGTGGTACTCAAGAAAAAACCACCAAAGCTTCCTCGGAATTTACCACAATCCTACCAAAATAGATTAAGGGATTCCTAGGCCTGAAACAAGCACATAAACAACTAGGATTTACTACAATCCTTCCAAAACTAGTCAAGGGATCACTAGGCTCAAGACAAGCACATAAACAACTAGGCTTTATCGCAATCCCACCAAAAATGGTCAAGGGATCACTCGGCCCAAAAAAATCTTGGATGCATCAAAATTTATTCACCAATACCTTAAGGACTTTTCCTATCTCCACCTTCAAGCTTTACAACAATCCCACCAAAATCAATCAAGGGATTCCTAGGCCCTTGCGAATTTTCCTAAGACCACCTCACCTGGTTCCAAAATAATCTGGAAATCTGAAGCTAAACCAAATGAAAGAACCCCATCGCACCATGGTTATTTGGAAATGGTAAGGCAAGGCTAAAACCACTGTCACACCTAGAAAAAGCCATGCTAATCGTAATAAGATAACCAAATACACACATGCATGTACTATGCATTCACAAACCAATTAGGAAATAGCACATGCAACCTGTTACCTGCAAGTATTCGTGTTGAAGCTACTTGATCTAAATTTTCCTTGCTTGTCCCTTTCTTTCCTTTGCTTCCTTGCCCTTACTTTTCTTTCCTTTGTCCAGTGCAAGACTATTCCAAGAATTCTTTAAGTGTGTAAGAGTATGAGAGAATAGGAAGATATCCAAGTTAAAACTGGAAAAAGGTAAACTAGTAAAAGCTATGAATTGATCTTAGAATCCTTTTTATTATTGAGGCCTCTATTTTCTTCAATTTCCTCCATTTTTCCTTTAATTTAATTCTCATGAAAACATGTGACCTTTCATCTCTCTTTTCTCTTATTTTACTTTATTTTCATAAATAAAATGCCAATTAATTCTTCTTTGTCTTTTCAAAGCCTTTTCTAATGCCTTTTCCAATTTACCCTTAGCCATAATAAAGAAAATGAACAACCATTAGGATATTTTTCCCAGCATTCGACTTGGAATATGTGTCCCATGACCTTGGTCTTGTTTTGCCTTTATTAACTTTTATTACAATAATTTTTAACCCAGGGCTATTACAAACCCTTCCCCCTTAGGGCAAAACTATCCTCGGTGTTCTATGACACCTATGACCAGAAAGACTACTGAAAACAAAAACATACTTCCCATGGAGATTTATAACCCATCCCGATGTAGTGTTTACATTGAACCTACTAAAAGGAAAAACCAACATGACAACCATACTACTTATTGGAGCTTTATAACATAGATCATTATGATATTTACAAAAACAACCATACATAAATTTATACATATACCAAAACTCCTATGCCTCAAACGAAAAATAATAAAGGATACATAGCCCGCATTTCGTCAACCATCTCCTATGTACCTTCATCGGGCCCAAATTTCTTCCACTTCACTATAACTTGCTCAATTGCTTGGTTTTGTAGCATGAGTTGCTTCCATTGCAAAATGCACTGAGGTTTCGGCTAGAATTCTCCTTCTAGCTCCACCTACAATACAAACCATATATGATCAACATCCTTTACATACTTCTTAAATAATGAAACATGGAAAACATCATGGGCTTTCATTGTCAATGACAATGCAAGTTTGTAGGTCACTGGTCCAATCCTCTTGTTAGCACTCAGTAATTTTCTGAGGTTGCAGAATAAAATCACCAAGGTAACCACAAATGGACTTTGGAAGTTGGGATCTAGCCCTACCAGCTTCAAAGAGGGATCTCTCTATAAGATTAATTTTTTTTTATTGAATATAAGGCTAGTTAGGAAGTTTGGGATTTGATTTGTATTTGAATGGTTGGTTGATAACTTAGATTTCCATTGGGCTACGGAGTCTATTACATAAAATACAGATCAAATATAGTATATACATATAGATATCACAAGGTAAGGTAACCAAACCGATTGGATTCATTAAAGTCTATGAAAAGTAGAAGATGAACAGAATAAGGTTCACTTTAAAATATAGAGAATTGTTACCTGAATTCTATATTCAAAGATCAGAAGAAAACATAGAAATTATTCATAGCCAGGTGTAGAGTGTAGATTTAAACAAATTCTGCCCTTTATTTATCTATTGAATAATTCAAATTTGAAAACAAATATGTGCTATAAACAGAGAAGTATAAACACATAAAATAGATAGATGTACTTCACCAACAACTTGACACATGAATCCTGTGAAAGAGCTTCTGTATTACTTGGAAAATCTACTGATGCTTCAAAAAAATATACAATAGAGTTCTTCGTACAAAAACCAACCTCTATTACTTCAACAATTGAAGTATTTATAACTAATTTACAAAAATATCCTATCAAGATGACAAGGATGTATCTACAAAATAATAGGACTAAATTAAGCTAACTTATTACAATGAAATTAGGGAAATCGAAATTTCTAAAGTGGTGGCATTGAAATGAGGGAATAGCTAGTTTTCTGGTGCTGAAATCTTGTATGTGTTGTAACGCTAAGTTGTACCACTGAAATTACCTTTTTACTCTAGTAACTCACAGAGACTATCCCAACGTTGTTCACTTGGGATATTCATCTTCATCAACTTCCTGTAAACTTTGTCGACTTCGGTATACTTGGAAAATGTTAGTTGGGTGTTATGAAACCAACTCACAAAAGGATAAAAAGGATAGATGAATGCCTTAGAAATAAGCCTTTTCGAGGGGCCAACCTACACTACATTACACAAATGAACAATTCTTGGATGATACAAATGACAAGACCTCTTTTCTATATATAAGAGTCTAAGGGGTCATAATATAATCAGAGCTGACATAACTATAATAATGTAAGGACACAATAATAACAATAGTGGGCTTCTATGGGGCACAATAATAACAATATGGGGACTGTTAGTGTCAGTATCTTCATCCCTCCATCAGTGATAAAATTCTCTTGTTGCATTGCATGTTAGGTGTCTCACTCGATCAGCTGCATTCCATTAGGGTCATGGATCATCTGATGGTGGTGGTATATTATACATTTTCCCTCATGTCCTTTACCTGCTGGCCCTTTTTCATACATCTAGATCATCTACAGTCAATTTTCATCTTTAAATTTACAAAAGTCATTGTTAGGGTTTTAGGTCTCATTAGGTCTAGGGTTTCGTCAATAAGGTCTTCAAAATGCTCAATAACAGTCAGCAGGTGCATGAGGAGGTCAAATAAAGTTTCAACAACAATAATTTCCATAATCACATGATCAATGATTGATTTTTCCTCAAAACCCTATTTTGAGGAAAAACAGAGTTTTTATCTTTTCATGTACAAATTTGATGTAATTTCATTTGTTCCATATGTAATAACTTCAGAAGCAGCCCTGGTAACCTTGCCAAGTCTCTGCCAACTTCACCACCTGTAAAGCAAAACAAAAAGTCAAAGCATTCAGTCCATCAAAGGAAAAAATAAAGCAAACTGCCCAAAAACAGAGTTTTAAAAGAAAGTTAAAAGCAAACATTAGAAGAGTGGGTTTTTGTAAATGAAAAATCAAAACTATATGTATATAAACTATTTTTCATGTTTAAAAAGTTCATTTGTATCCTCAAGAGAAAGAGAGCAAGTGTATTGGTCTTCCAAGAGCCAAGAGAGTGAGTTTTGTGCCAAAAACAAGAGAAAACCAGGGCGCGACACACTGGGTCGTGGGCGCGGCGCATTGGGCAGCGCTCTACAGTGCAAATTTGTAACAGGCGCGACGCACTCAAAAGGCGCGGTGCACAGGGGTACAAGGCTCGAAATCACTCCCAATCTCTTCCAAAACTTCAAATTTTCTAAATCCTCACTTGTTCAAGTAAGTTAACATCCCTCCATGACCAATGAGTGAGTTTATCTTGGTGCTTATGGTGATTTAATGGATAAAAATTAAAACCCTACCTCCTTGCATTTTTTGTCAAAAACAATTGCATAGGGTTTATAAATTGTATTTCTTGCTACTAATTCCTCTCCTAAGCATTTTTCACTCCCTCACTCCTTCATTCCCTCATTCCTTCACTTCATTTTCTCCCTCTCTTTACATTCTCATCTACCCATTCCATATTCCTCATATCCCTAAACAACTAACCCTAAATCCCTAATCCCATTATCCCAAACCCTAATTGCTATTCCCAAACTCTAAAAATCATCCCCTAAACCCTTCTATTCCTCAAAAACCTGTCAGCAACATTCCTAAATCCCTCATACACACTCCCTCCACAGTCCCTCATACATTCATATCCTTGGCAGCAAAAACCTAAAGACACCATAAAATCTCTTCATACTCATCTAAGAAAACTCAAACATTGGCAAACATGGAGTCAGATTCTTCCTATGACAGAGATGAGGAGACAGTCAGTGATTCTTCTAGAGAAATGCATGCACCAAGGAGGCCTCACAAGGGTGGAAAACATAATAGGGAGGAGCCTACTTCACTTGCCAAGTTGTTGGCCTATCCTCTTGCTGTCACATGCTTTCAACACCAATCTTGTTATCAGTTCTGTGAGATGGTGGAGAGAGTCAAGTATCACCTTGAGTTGGCCAGATTGTTTGTGCTCCATCTTCATAATGGCCAAGTCACTTTGGCAGGTGTGACATTCACCTTGACACCTGAGACTATTGCTCAAGCAACCGGCATTCCAAATGTAGGTGAGCAATGGTATAAGAGGCAGCTAATAGACAGAGATCATTATGAGCCTTACATCAATGCTAGTTTTCATAGACATATCAGTAGAGTTTTTCCTTTGAAGTATCTACAGGACACATATGCTCCCTTGATGAAACTCATAATTAGATATTTCAACTGTGAGGGCAGATTTTCTCGTCTATATACCTATCATATCAGATTGTTAATGCACTTTACTATGGTGAGGATGATGAACCTCCCTTATTTCATTTGCTGAAACATTGAGAAGATGACCACCTTAGTGCAAAATAAGCCTCCTCAACAGCAGTATAACAACA
Organism: Pinus tabuliformis; assembly: GCA_031772625.1. Lineage (NCBI taxonomy): Eukaryota > Viridiplantae > Streptophyta > Pinopsida > Pinales > Pinaceae > Pinus > Pinus tabuliformis. The sequence continues at coordinate 464,341,705 of CM062814.1, forward strand.
TATATCATCTTGTACTAATCAAAATTGTGGTCCTGCATCAGTTTGGTTTATTGAGCATCTCATGGGAGAATTTCATTACAGATGAGGTCTTTACAGGTCCTCAAGTACCCCCAGTAGTTTTTCATGAGGCAAGAGAGCCTTCATATCAGCAGGAGATTCATGAGAGACAAACCACTGGTGTGCCAATGTTTATCACATATCAAAAGGGCACTAGAAGGTTGTTTGCAGCAGCAAAACGAGTACTATCTCCACCTTGGGTGGAAGGGGTCTCGTTTCCTCCATTAGAAAAGTAGGTATAGGACAAGGGTAAGCAACCCTTGCATGATGAGGGACCTTCAGGAGGTCATGAGACAGATTTCATCCTCATTCAGGATGAGGACACCGATTTGGGCTCACAAAGCTCAAAGCTTAAAGAGATCATTCAGGAGCAACAAGATGACATTCAGCATTTGTCTCTCAACCTGGAAAGAGCCAAGTGGATCATTAATTATTTGGAGCAAAGGAACAAGCAGCTAGAAGATCAACAAACTATCATGGAGCTCCAAAACACAAGGGCAAACTGGCAAGTTGCTAAGAGAAGGAAAATCAAATTGACCACACTTGAGCAAGAAATTCAAGTTGATCATGAATCTTGGCTTGAGAGGACAAACATGCACTTAGAAAGAATGCTAGAGAAGGCCAAAAATGAGAAAAACATGTTGAGGAACATGGCATACCACTACTTGTCAAGAAATATGGTGTGCAAAGCAAGAATCAGGAATTTGAGGGTCAAATTAAAGAAAGCCACGAGGAAGAGAAAAGAGAAAAATAGACTCCAGATCTTGGCTGAGGCTTCCTTAGCCCAACACAACACCTCAACACTCAGCCCAAATTTCGGGAAACTTTTTTCAATTTTGAAATTTTTGGCATGAAAAACAAGTTTTTCCGCCCAATGCGCCGTGCCACCGGCGCTACGCATTGACTTGGCTAGGAATTTTGCAAAATGGTTTGCATTTTTGGATTTTTCATGGAAAAATATGAATTCCCTCACCTGTCCAAGAAATTTGACATGTTTTGAGCTTCCAAAAAGGTCAAAAACACCTCAAAAATGACCTTTCTGCCCCTTTTTGGACACACAGGAAGCAATGTTGGGAGAATTCAATTTTGGATGCAAAAAATGGAGGCCAAATTCAAAAATTCCACTTGTTTTGGAAAGTAGACAAGCAGAGCTTTCCAACAAGCCCACTTGGAGCAAATTTGGTGCACGGGAAAGCCTCCAAAATCAGCTGCAAAAGTGCACTATGCATAGGGAAATCAGTGTGGCACATAGGAGGAAATTTGCTCATTTTGGACCAAAAACTCTGTTTTTTGCCTAGTTTCTTCACAGTTTGACTTTTCTCTTTCTAATAGTTAAACTCATGATGTAATTTAATGTGACTTGATGGGTTTTGATGTATTTATGTTAAATTTTCACTCATAGAGGTAGATTCATCATGAAAAAGTAGTTTGCAACTGAATGAATCAGTTTCCTAGGTTTTAGAGGCATGTTGTTCCACTGCCTATTTTTTAGTTCTTAGTTTAGATCTTGTTGAAACAGCTCCTAAACTCATGAAATCGACCCCTAAAGCCTATAATGAGTTGTTTGGTGCCTATATCTAGTAGTTTTTCAGTCATTTGAGAAGGTTGGACTCTTGTGAATGCTTTGAGCACTTTTGTACACTCTTTTCAGTAGTTTGGTTAAGGAATTGACCAGGGTTTGTAGCACTTTATGGGATTCTTGTGGCATATTGATTTGGTATTGTGTTTCCTTCTGTAATTTTATGTCTATATGTGTTTTATGTATGCCATCATCTCTATTTTCTTCATCTTAACTAAATCAAACAAGGATAAAAGTAGAATCCATTGAAATTGCAGTGCTCTACCTAGGGTTTGTTTAGTTATTTATGTTTTCAGCTATTTGAAGAAGATCCATGAGACTTTCATGCCCTCTCCAACTCCTCACCAGTCTAAAAGCTCTCCATCCCACTCAACTTGAAGTGCTAAACCATTTGCCTACCTCGCCCCATAGAGATCTACCCAAGACTATGTCCATTCCCTGGACCCAAATCTGCCTTTCACATTTGAGCCAGCAAAGCAAAATTAAATTCATTCAAACCCCTCAGCTTACATACCTAGCCTAAAATCAGTCTTTACATTAGTCATCTCAAGCTCTATTGACCATATTCTTCTGAGATTGACAAAGAGAGAGCCCTCTCCTGACCTGGTAGGGCTACCTTCTAGGTTAAGCGTGGTTTGATGTTACCCTAGATCCTGCCTTTCTCAGCCTAAGGTAGATTTAGGCCCTAACACTTCCTAAGGAGGGAGGACTGATACAGGTGGATATTGGTGGCCACCCATTTATTCCACCTAGACCTCCAGTCGGTTTCATTAGTTTCCTTGTTTATAGCATCATTTACTATTTATAGAAGTTTTTAGGGTCTTGAACTTTTGGAGCAGTTTTGACCCCCTAAACGACATTTTTTTGAGGTCCGCAACAAGCTCATTGTCATAATTAGGGTGCTACAGAAGACATTGTAGTGCTTGGAGAGATGTTTCAAATGAGGTATCGTATGCACCAAACACAAATAATATGACCAAGTTACGATCCTAGGAAGTTGGCTGCCCAACCAAGCCTAATGGGCCCACAAATGCTTTGTGTTTCATCTCTTGGGGTTAAGGTTTTGGTTGTTTAGGATTTTCCCTTATTTTTCAACAATAGTAAGACCCTTGAGCCTGAATGTAACACAGTTCAGAGGCATGTAGCTGTTAACACCCAGGTTGTTCCCTATGACTCCCAAGGGAATACGGCCGGGGTAACCACTAACCAATCTTTTGATCACTGTTTCTAGCCAAACTATGATCAGAGAGGGCTCTCTCTTTATGATTTGTAACTGTTTGTGATAGGGTTTTAGGCTAGCTATTATGTACTGGTTTTTTGCTTATGTTTTGGTTGATGAAACTCCTTTTAGGTTCTAGTGAAGTAGTTTTCTGAGAGATTGAGTACCATTGGGCAATGGAGTCTGTGGCTATATGTGTTTGAAACTTTGAGATGAAAGATGGAACTTACAGGGCCATTTGAGTGCTTAATAGAACAGGTTTTTTGATTAAATTACTGGAAACCGGTAATACAAACAGTGAAAGCATTTAAGAATTTTCACTTGTTATCTATATGTTCCCAACAGACAGCTTTAAGAGGAGAAAACAGAGGTCTTAGGGGCAAAATTGAATCCCTGAGAATGACTGTCACAGTAAAAGACACAGTTTTGAAATGCAGCAATTAAGAATTACAATTCTGTCACTGTATCTGAGGAAAACATGTATAATAGCTCAGTTTGAGTCCAGGGTAAACATTGTTAAATCCTGGGACTATCCTTTCACCTTGCTATCAAGTGTAAAAACATTTGAACAACAAAAGAGAACAAAAGACTCAAAAACACATAACAAAGAGATTTGAGAATACTTGCTGTTTTATGCAACACCCTGGAATCCTGTAACATTCATCTTTCACCACAATACATCAAAGAACACCAAGCCTTGGAAATTCCATTCTTCCTTTGTATTAATTCTCTGAAAATATTACAACGAGCTAGAGCTTTTCAAAAGAAAATAACAACAACCCCTTCAACTGCTGTGAAGGGTCAATATATACTTGCGGTCATTTACAAAACATCTGAGTCATGAGTTATCTCAGATTTTACTTTCTTACCAACTACTTAAGATATTATGGCCACAATTTAATGCAGCATTGATTACAGAGTACAGGCATTTTAATGCTCTGTCAGAAGATATTTTAGCCTTTGGAGACAGCTAAGTCGGTCGAAATATTCTGAGTAAATGCTGGAAAATCTGTCTTTAATGCTTTGTACGCTGTGCCTTGGACTTGTCACCTGTGATTGTGACTGTTGCTTGTGGTGAGTCAATGGTCCTGCTGAGTTGGCTCAGCCTCTGCCTCTTCCCTGTATATATCTTTCCTCAAAACTGTGCCTGTGCATGTATGCTTATTTGCCTGTAGAAATAGCGCTACTGATTCTGGCCTGACAGAAATGTTTGTGTCAAATTTCTCCAGGCATCCTGTGTGGGCAGTTGGTGTGCTAGGATTGCACCCAGAGTTTCATTTGCTTCTGTAAATTTGAAGAAGTTAGGTGGTGTATCAAACAGATGGTCAACTTCATTCATTAGGAAAAACAGGTTCTCCACCCTGTCATACATACTCTGCCCGGTGGCTGGCCCTGGTTCTGCTGAAGTGCTGGGCGGTTGTGCAATCTCTGCTACTGCCTGGGCATCAATTCTCTTATTGTAATTCTCTAGGGTGAGCAGTCTTCCTACACTGCTTAAAATGCTGGGGAGGCCTCTGTTCTGTAGTGCCACGAATTTCTCCAGGAATCTGTTGATTTCAGTTTGCATATCCTGTGTCCTCCTCTCCAGTGTTCCAACCAAGTTCCTCAATGTAATGACTCTTTTGGCTACAGCAATTGCTTCTGTCCTGTTAGTGATTCCCATGACAGCTAATTGAGAGCTAGTCTTATAGTTCAGAGTATTGATTATCCTAGTAGCAGCTTCTGGCATGTGTCCAAGGCTCGCCCTGGCTCTCTGTATTTCTTTGTTTGCTTTAGTGATGAGCACCATTTGCTCATCCATGGTCTCAATATATTGCCACTGTTTGGCAATGGACCTTCCAATGTTGCTCCATAGCACTGCTTTCATTTCAGCTGTCACCTTTTCTAGTGCAAGCTCCTTCTCTAGTTCAGCAATTCTTCTCTTAAGAGCTTTTACCTCTCTGTCCTTGGCTGCCTCATTCTGTTTGCTCTTGTCAAACCTTTCATTTACCTTAGTCAAGGTTTTCTTAAGCTCATCCAGCTCTTTGATTTGAGATTCCATGGCTTGGATCTCAGCTTGCAGCTTTTGCATGTCTAAGCTAGCAGCCTGTTCTGATGTTGTAGTTGTTGCTGCTGTGGATGGTGCTGTAGTTTCTGTTTGCTGAGGAGGAGGAGTAATCTTTGGAGGGGTTTCCTCAAGATTTATTATGACCGGAGGAGGCTGGGAGGGTTGGCCCTCTTCTCTTTGCTTCAGTGTTTCCTGTAGTGCTGCCTTTGCAGCTTCAGTTTGTCCTAGCTGGTCCTGAGTCCTGACCAGCTCTTTGTATAAGGACACCAGCAGATCTGTAGCATCCTTCTCTTGCCTTTGCTGGGCAACTTCATCTGTCTGTGGATGGATGGTGGCCGGGAGTTTGATTTTCTTTCTTAGGGCTGCCATGTCTGCATCCCTTATCTTCAGGAGCTCTTGGATGCCTTTGACATCTTTAGGGTCATGCCCTATCTCTATGATTACCTCTTCCAAGGACTTGATCCTATTGTCCTTGGCTTGTGATGAAGCTCTTTCTAACTCCAGCTGAGAAGCTGTGTTGTCCAGGCTGCTCTTTAATTTATAATTCTCTAATGTCTCATCTGCCAGGGAGGCATACACCATTTCACCAGTCTGCTTATGTAGTTCAATCTTGTCCATGGGGTGTATGTCTTTGGCAAGAACCTCCATGTTGGTTCTTAGATAGTCTGAGGTGGACTGAGGCTGCAAAGTTGTAGGCATGAAGTGGCTCATTATCATTTTGCCTTCGCTCACATCGAAAGCAGACATGAGTCTCTGCTGGTTGCTAGGAGCTAGGTTCAACAAGTGATCGTACAGCTGCACTTTTATTGGATCACTCCTCCTCTTGATGTCAATGAATTGATGTTTTATACTTGACTGCCCTTTTCTAGTTTGACCGGAGGAGCTGACCTCTCCTCCCATAGTCATGTCATGTCCTCGCTGGGATGAGCTGGCCGAAAGTTCTCCACTGGGTGGGCTCATGCCCATGGCCTGCCTTACTGCTATGTCCTCCTCTTGGGAGTCATTTAGTCTTTGTCTCTTCTCTCCCCTGATGAAAGATGAGGTGTGGGGGGTCTCTCTCTCCCTTTTCCTTGTCACATCCTCCTTTTGTGGTGTTTGGAGGACTGATGTGTCAATATTGGTGTCTGTCCTGGGAGGCACCTTTGTTTGAGGCTGCTGCTCAGTATTACCAGGTTGATCTGTCCCCTTTTCCTGCTGCAAGGGCTGTTCACTGGACTGTGCTTTTTCTTGTTGCTGCCCCAGTTCTTGCTGTTCCATTTCTTCTTGCTGTTGTAGCAAGGTGTCCACTTGTTCCTCTGTCAATATAGGTGGCTGTTCCACCTGTTTACCTTTGTCTTTGCTTGCTGCCTGGGATGTCTTCTCAGTGGTTTGCTGCTGTGCTGCTGAAGATCCAGCAGCTGTTCCGATTTGCCTTCTGTAGGAGAGGGGCACCTGTCCACAAGTTTCCAAGTCAGCTTCTTTTTGCACATTCCTAGCTTCTTTCTCAAGTAATTCTACCTCAGTGACTTGTTCTACTAGTGTACCCTCTTCCCAATCTAGTGCATTGGCATACTGTTCAATTTCAGGTTGTCTTTTATGTGCATAGTTGCCCAATTTGTATCTAATTCTCCTGAGGGAGATAGAATGATTGGGGTCATAAGGAATCCACTCAAAACTGGTCTGCAATCTGAGGCCTTCCAGGATGCTGTGTGCCTCTTTCCACCCTTCCTCTTTCTTGTTATACAGGAAGGAACCTAGCTGACTTCTTACCTTCAATTGTGACTTCTTGTTTCTACTCTGAAAGTGAAGGTAATCTGAGTTCCCAAACTGCCTGAAATACTCTAAGGCAAAAAGCCTCATGGGGACATACCTTGGCAATCTAAATGGGTTCAATTCACAGCCATATATCCTAATGACTGTGTGGTTCTGGTAGAAGTACCAGTTGCCAATATTGTAAGATTTGTTCAAATGTAGAATCCTCCTCATTTCATCGGTTAATCTAGGAGGAGGAGTACCTTGCAGAACTGTTAGGGCCGGATGAACAAATAAATCAATAAACTCACAGTATGTATAGGGTGATACTGAGGTAAAATGAAAAACAGAGGTCCAGAAAACAACTGATCTTGGGCTTCCTTGGGCATTGAGTGGCCTCAAAGGAACAGAGAAGGTAGCTGGCTGATAGAAAAGCAATAAATGATATATATATGAGGAGTACCTGAACAGTCTCTCCCTCTTCAGATTCATGAACTGATCATGGATTTTCTCTGCTATGTAGGTTGCATAGTCATACTGCACAGCTGGAGGCTTACCAGGGGCAAACATGGACAGCATTGCCATTAGACTTTCATCTACATCTTCCAGCCCCCTGAACCCTAGGACATAGCTAATCAGATCCACCAGCATTCTGCCCAACTCATTCAGATAACGGTACCCAATAGGAGGGGTTCTGACTGTTTCTGAGCTTGGTGTGACAAACAGTTGGTTAATTTTGATAATTTGGTCACTGGACAGCTTGATCCCTGTGTTAATCAGATTCTGCATGGACAGAGGGGTCAATTTCTTGGCTGTACTGAAGTGCAGCATCTGGTTTATGCTCTCTGGGGTGATGTGGAACAGGACTAGGCCTGTGGGGCTTATGACTGCCCTTTGGCTGGGGTCATAGCATTCCTGGCAGCTGTAAATGAGCTCTGGCATTGGATTGACTTGGGGAAGGTTGTATATGGGCAAATTTGACTCCCAAATCCCCAAGATATCTGCTCCACTGAGGTGCTGGGCTCTTAGTTCATTCAGCATTAACACATTATACTTGGTTCCCATGGGAAACCAATCCAGCATTTGGTAGTCCATGTCCCCCAGGGCTTTCCATGCTAGTTCTTGGTGAGGTGCATTGATGGGCTTAATGTTCAGTGCAATAGGGGTCTCCATAGCTGTTCAAGTTACCAGAATTGCAAATAGACAGGTGGAATGGTGAAAACACAGTCTGGAGACAGTCTTCTGTGGAAACAGTTGAGGTTTTGAGTATTCAAGGGGAATTCTCTCAGTAGCAATTGAAATACTACTGGAGTCTAGTGATAGAACCTCTCTGCGGTGTAATTGAACTCTATAACCGGGTGAATTATGTCTATTAGCAATTCTGCCAGGAAAACGCAGAATTACAGAGGTTTAATGGGAATTGCAGGTTTCTAGAGCTCTGCCAGTGTTTCTTGGCCCTCACAATGACAATGCTGGAGGAATGAAGGGGAATGAACGGTGTAAATATAGTTTTTATGGTTCTATTATCCCTGTGAGAAATTTTGAGCTTAATGAAGGTCGTATGGAGGGCGAAATGGTCTAAATACCTGTAATTCGACGAGCAGAGGTTGAAACACAGGTGCACAGGTGCTTTTTGAGGAGGTCGCCCGGGCTAATCGGCTGGTTGGCGAAAATTCGAGTTCAAACGGTCAAGCAGAGCGCTCAGTAAAAAACACAGTGAAAATGGTAAAAACACGGGAAAAATTGGTAAATATGGGTCATTTTACCATTTGGCGCTTTTTTCTGCTGACGTCGGCATGACGTCATTGGTGGGTCATGGTGAGGTGACGTCAGCTGACGTCATCGGGCGACGTGGCAGTGGGCGACTGGTCAAAGGTTCGGCGAGGTGGCAGTCCAGTCAGCAGTGAGGTGGGCCAATAACATAAGCGGGTACGGGCAGGCAAACGTGGCGGCGAATTAGCGGCGGGTAGGTGGCGGTTAACGTGCGGCGGTCACGGTTAAGGCCTTAACCGTTGCGGTTTCCCGGGGCAGTTAAGGTACGGCGCGGAGGATGTCAGAGCGGGCTCCGAGATGGTTTAGCGCCCGACGCGTGGAGGAGGCGTGACGAGGCGCAACGTCACTTCCCAGAAGTTAACGTGCGGCCACGGGAGGCGCTCCGATATTGCTGTAGGCCGTCGGATCTGATGGGCTTGATCCGACGGCTGGTGGAGGGGAAACAAGCGCCATTGATATTGCGGGCGGAAAAATTTAAAATTTGTGGGTTTTATGTGGGTTTTTGCAAATGTTTTGATTGAACCACAATGCGGTAGGATTGGGAAACGTGCCAGAGGCGGGCATTTGACCTTTGCAAAGGTTTTATAGGCAAAATGGGTTTGGAAAGTGGGTTTTAGCAATGCAGAGGTGATTTGAAGGCAAATTGACTTGCAGCAAAGGGGAAAAAGGGTGGAATAGGTTCACCAAAGTGGCCAGATGCCATTTGGCCCCTTTTGAAAAATACACGGCTATTATGCCTAGGGGAGGGAATATACATAAGATTTGGGGTTTTATACACCTTAGTGTTAATAATATTAGGGGTGGGGTAAGATAAGGGAGGTTATATAGTAGAATTAGGAGTTAATATGAATGAAGGAGGGGAATTTAGAAAGGGGGTGTTAGTGATGGAGTAGAGAGGGAAAGAGAGGAAGTTAGTGATGCTCTTTGCTGTAATTTCATGGACTTCACCACTTTGCTTGCTGATAGATTAATTGCCTTGGCAAGAGACCTATTGACACTTGTGTAATGGTGATCTTATTCTTTCTGCAACCACAACTGCCTACCCAACTATTTTGCCTAGCATTTTTTGTTTCTTCTTGGAGGGGCACTTGAACTTGCAACCCTCAATTGCCTTTTCTTTTCTTTGGCTTTTTCCTCTTTTTCTCTATCTACTTCTACCCTTATGTCTTCCAAGGTCCCAGATTAAACTTTTGGGAACCTTTGCTTCTCTACCTGAACTACTTGTCTGCCAAGATTAAGCTGTTTGGACAGACCTCTTTCTCTATTCTACAACTCAAAATTGAAACATGGCATGATCCAGATTAAACTGTTGAATCATCCACAAAAATTGAAATAGGGTCCTCAATACTTGAAACACTTTACCCAGCTCTTGCTTTCTAGGAAATATGGGATCTTTGGGATACCAAAGCAGAGCATATTTGGCTTTTCTCTTGCCAATCATGAAATATGAAACCTATTACTATAGGTATCCAACAGTGGCTCCACATGGGGATGGTTTTTCTTTTGAAAGACCAAGAACAGCAGGTCAGATTGCCTTGTTGCTTGACTGCCCATCTTTGTCTTTAAAATCTGCTGCATATAATCTGTCAAAATAGTGTGTTTCTTTCTTGGAGAACCTCTGATTCTATCTGCCTGTTGCTGCTAGGTGCAGCATTTGGGAAAACTTCTTTATAGAATTTAAGTTAGAAAAGAATATGTACAACTGCATATATACAATGAACCTCTGAATTTCTATCATAGTGAATAGTCAAAATAGTGCTTCAGCATCCTGCCATTGACAGGACCTTCATCCATTTCAGTCACAGTCAAACTTTTTAGGAAGTAGGTGTTATTACCTTGTACTGCTTGGACAGCAAATGGTCCTTTCCATAAAGAATCAAACTTTCCATGTTTTCCTTTCTCTTCTCTTCTTGCATCCCACTTTAAAACTTTGTCCCCTACATTGAAATCTTCAGCTTTAGTTCTTCTATCAAAGGCCCTTTTCAGTTTCTCTTGTAGTATCTGCACTCTGCTGAAAACTTGTTCTCTGGTCTGCTGTAGACAAATTATCTGGTTAATCCTTCTTTGCATGTCATTTGGCTCTGCTTGGCTTTCTTGTAGGAGTTTCATAACCGGCACTGCTAGTGATGAAGGAAATCTGGCCTCTAATCCATAGACTAACTCATATGGGCTGGTCCCAATTGATCTTTTGGTGGTTAATCTGTCTGCCCATAAAGCATTTACTAGTTTCTTATGCCAGTTCTTTTTGTTCTCTTCCAGCACTTTCTTTATGATGTTTATCAGGCTTTTGTTTGATGATTCAGCAAGGCCATTTCCTTGAGGATAGTAAGCTGTAGAATGGCCCAAAGTAATGTGAAATTTATGGCAGAAGTTCACCATCTTCTTGGATCTGAAGGCAGCAGCATTGTCTGTTATTATTTTGTCTGGGCAGCCAAATCTAGCCAGTATATTGTTCTCCAAAAATTGAATGATTACTGAATCATTTGCTTGTCTGCATGGGGCAGCTTCAATCCACTTGGTGAAGTAGTCTGTTGCTGTTAGAATCCATCTGTGTTGCCCTGAAGATGAGGGGTGAATTTCTCCAATGAAATCCAAGCCCCATTGTTGAAAAGGTCTCTCTGTTGCAATGGGCCTCAAAGGGAGTGGCAGCAACTGTCTTTTGCCTTCAAACAGTTGGCACTTGTGGCATGATGTTGTGAATTTCTTCATATCCGAGAACATAGTGGGCCAGTAATAACCAGCCCTTAATATCTTGTCCACAGTGGACTTCCAGTACAGATGTCCACCACAGTCTCCAGCATGGAATTCTTGCATGATATTGTCAGTTTCACTCTCAAGAAGACAGTGCAGCAAAATACCTTCATGGTTTTTCCAGAGTAGATTCTCATCTATCACACAAAATTTAGATGTTTTCATTTTTAGGAACCTAGACTTAGTTCTGGACAGTCCTGGGGGAGCACACAGGTTTTGTAATACATAACAGATATCAGAGTACCATGGAGATTGTTCAAAGGCTACATTGATCTTTGGAGTCGCCAGCTCTATTTCACTGTCCATTTGGTTGATATCTAAAGCTTGGAAATTTGCTTCTGTCATTAACTTGGCCAAACCTTGCCCTTTTATCAGCTTTGTAGGCTTTATTTCAATGTCAAATTCAAGTATGTTTGCAATCCATTTTCCTCTCCTTCCCTCTAAGTTTTCTTGTGTGAGAATGTCTTTGACAATAGGACTTGGTACATAAGCTACAACATGGGAGTAAAGGATGTAAATCCTAAAGTCTTTGATGGCTTTGATCAAGGCATAGGCTTGTTTCTCCATTATTTGGTACTTTAGGGGGGCATCCCTAAGAGCTCTGCTGAAAAAGGCAATGGGCTTTTCATTCCCTTGGTCATCTTTCTGTAATAAAACAGCAGCAATAGTGTGTTGGGAGGCAAAGGAGAAAATGATGAAGTCTCTGTCAAATTGAGGGTTAGTTAACACTGGGGTTTGAGTCAAGGCCAATTTTATACTTTCAAAAGCTTGTTTTGCTTCAACAGTCCATTTGACCTTTGAATCTTTCTTTAGCATATTGTTTAATAATCTGATTAACTCTGCTAAATTTGGGATAAACCTTCTCAAAAAGTTGATTTTTCCCAAGAATCCTTGCAGCTCTTTGACATTCCTTGGGTGAGGCATTTGTAGGATAGCTTGTATCCTATCTGGATCAATTCTTATGCCATCTTTCGAAATGATGTGTCCTAGAAGTTTCCCTTCTTCTAAGCCAAATAAAGACTTCTTGGGGTTTAAGGAAATACCATATTTCCTGCATGTTATGAAGATTTGTCTCAGATGTTTCAAGTGTTCTTGGTCAGATTTTGAAAAGGGTGTAAGATCATCTAAGTAAATGACCAAGAAATCATGAATTTCCTTTGCAAAAGCAATGTCCATTGCTCTCTGAAATGTTGCCCCTGCATTTTTCAATCCAAAGGGCATCTTCACATACTTGAAAGTACCCCATGGGGTAGTAAATGCAGTCTTGTCTTGATCATCAGGGTGTACCAGGATTTGATTGAAACCTGAGAAGCCATCCAACAATGATATTCTTGAGGCTCCTACTACTCTTTGAAGGATGTGGTCCATTTTGGGTAAGGGGTAGTTGTCTTTGAGTGACACTAGGTTCAAATTCCTTAAGTCTACACAAAGTCTAATCTCACCAGTTTTCTTTCTTGTAGGGACCAAATTTAAAACCCACTCAGAAAACCTGATTGGTGCTATGATACCAGCTTTGAACATTTTTTGTAATTCCTTTTCAATGGAAGGAAGAAGCACAGGATTGATTCTTCTCAATTTCTGTTTGAATGGTTTCTGATTAGGCTTGAGGGGAATGGTGTGCTGGATAACAGAGGTATCATAAGACTTCAAGTCTTCATAACCCCAGGCAAAGACATCTTGGAACTCTTTAAAGAGATCAACATATTTGGGTTTTTGATCAGGGGGCAAAGCAGCAGATAGCTTTATTATTTTAGGCTTGTCAGTGGTACCAATGTTACATTCTTCAATTGTTGCATCTAATGGCTGCATCTTTGGTTTCCTGGGGACATCATTTGAGTCAAAAATGTCCTCTAGTGGGGTAAGGCCTGCTGGAAGAAGATTGTCTTTGAGTTGTATGATTTCATCTTCAGTGTTGCTCAGCTCTTCACAGTCAATTTGGTGAATTTGCTGAATGTTTTCTTTGTTGAAAATGGTTGGACTGAGTAGTTGTTTTGCTGTCCTAGGTGACATTGGGTGGGCAGACTGTTGAAACTGTAATTGTGATTGACTTGCTCCATCAACTATTTGAGATTGACTTGCTGTCTCAAGGTCAATATTTAATCCTGTAAACTCTTGTTGCAAGGTTAAAAAGTTGTTTATTTGCCTATCATTCTCAAATACTTGCCACTCTTTGACATTGTTTGGAATAGAAGGCCTATATTTGACCTCTGCTGTGAAACAATTGTTGGGTTGTAGTGGGAATTTGAAGGTGCTGGCAAATGTTGCCAAGCTGTGAGCATGGAGATTGTGGCCCCTTGGAATCTTTGTGAGAACAAACTCGGAGAAAGTTTCTAGTATTTCAATTACAGCAGACCTATAGGACCTTAATCTTTTGTCATTGGTGACAAAATCCCCTTTTACTTGTTGAATTACTAGATCAGAGTCCCCCATGATTGAGAGGCTATGTGCTTGTAATGATTTTGCAATCTTGAGGCCTAGTAGCAGAGCCTCATATTCTGCCATGTTGTTAGTGCATTTAAAGTTCAATCTATAAGCCCGGCCTTCTGCACAGCCTTTCTCTTTGTTATGTATCCATACTCCAGCTCCTGCCCCTAACTTGTTAACTGAGCCATCAAACTCTAGGACCCACAGACTATCTTGCTGGTCAGGAGATTTTAAATTCTTTTCATGGGATGGCAATGTGAGCATGAGTTGAGGTTTCTTTTCCCATTTGTCTCCTAGGATAATTTCATCATTTGTTTGACAATCTTTGACAACTAGAGGAGGGTTAATGGGTATTGTTGGGCTGATTGAAATTTGGCAGGTGCCACTTGTTTGATCAATGTTTTGTTCTCGTATGGGTGTTTCGGTTTTAATGTCATTGTTTGAGAAGCTTGCGCTGTCATTGAAGAGGATGAAGGAGTCTATGTCCGAATGGACAGCATATATTGGAAAATTTTGAGGCTTTTCTTCACTGCTGACCATATATTTCATGAGTGTTTCCCTATAAAGTCTCTTTGGTTGTCCAAAGACAGAGATGGTTGCATATGACATGTCTAATTGCAGGGAGCCTTGGAGCTTGGCTCCCCATGATCTTGATAAGAGCATCCCATATTTGGGTGGGATATCAGCAACAACAACATCCATTAAAATGGTTTTGTTGGGAAATTGAACCAAGGACACACATAAATCCTTTATTAGGCCCAAGCATTTGACTTGACTAGAATCAAAAGAAAACAGGTCTTTGTATGGTCTTGTTATATCCAAGTTTAATCTTTCCATGACAGCTTTTGGCATAAGGTTGTGAGAGGCACCTGAGTCAAACATTGCATTATGCAGTATTTTATCATGAACATGCAAGCTGACATAAAAAGGTAAAACCCCTGTGACTACTGTTTTTCCATCTACCTCTGGGCCAAACAGTAATTCTGGAGTGTCATCTAGCACATTTACATCATCTTTGTTGTTGGTGAGCTGAAGGGATTTTTTGATCTGTTGCTTATATATGTCATGCTTGGCTAGCTCTGAAAGGGGAATTGCTATCTTTAACTTGCCAATCTCTGTTCCTAGGTCAAAGGGTTTATCCACCTGAATTTTAGAGTCACGGATAGCAGTCCTTTCTCTGTTCATCGAATCTTCTTGTTGGATTTCATCTTGATTTTGGAACCTGCCCCTCATGCCCATGACTTGAGGGGTAATGTTCGGATTTGGGTGGGAGGATGAGGTTGCCGTGGGCTGTTGTGGTGTGGATAGTAGAACAGTGACCTCCTCAACCACTACTTCCTTTGCAGGCAAGCTTGTTTTGTCATCAGGTTCAGTGACTAAGGTTTCTTTAGATTGTTGTTTCTCCTTTACCTTCTCAGGCTGATTTGCATTTACAGTCCGACTTCTTAATTTGTATTGTTTATGGACTTCATAGACAGCAGTATCATACCCTTGTTTAAAGTCAAAAGATTCTCCTGATTGTGTTTGGAATGTTTTGCTTTCATCCTCGTCATGGTCTTCTTGTGTTAGGAAAACATGGCTTTTACCATCCAGACCTATTAAGTTGATCTCAGGATCTTCATTAAGCTGATTAGATGAGGAAGTTTCTGCATAATTTTCTTGAAAAGGGGGTCTGATATCTTGGTCAGCACCTGTTTTTCCTATATTGGGGTTCTGTGTTCTCCTAAAATTTGGGTTTCTAGGAGAATTGTTTTGTGGTGCCTCCCATGATGACTTTCTTTCTACTGATTCCACTCTCTCACCTAGTCTTTTCATGCTGTTTAGTATTGCATCCAACTTTTGATCAAAGCCTGAGGGCTCTTCTTTGAAACCAACCTTCTTTTCCAGCTTTGCCCTGTTTCTTTTGGCAATTAGGTTGGCCTCTACAGTGACTGCAACTCTTTGGGCTTCTGCAAGGGTTGGAGGGTCTCTTTCTCTCAACTGATAGGCCATATCAGAATCAAAACCATCAGGGAAGTTATAAAGGGCCAAATCAGGAGGGGGCCTTAAGTTCTGGGGGATAGCATTGTATATGTTGTTAAACCTAGCACAATACTCCAACACCGTTTCTTGGGGACCTCTTTTAATAGTGTTATATTCACCAAGTATATGGTGCGGATCTCTCTTTTTCTCCCATCTGTTGGTGAATTCCTGGTATAGAACTTCAGGGGTTGCAATGGAATTTGCATTTAAGGATCTAAACCAAGTTCTGACATCCCCAGTTAAGCTTTGAACAAAAATTCTCATCCTAACACTGTCATCATCTATTTCATAGGTCTCAAAGTGGTCTTGCATCTTTTTAGCATGCTGGATGGCTGTCAAAGGGCCATGGGAGTCAAAAAATGAGAGTCTAGTTTGGTAGTCTTGGGGTAGAGCTGGAGCATTGGCTGGTATCTGTAGAGGTGCATATCTGTTAGCCATGTTTATGGGATTTATAGGGTTAATAGGAACAAATGGGACAACAGGGATTACAGGTGTAACCGGGTTAAGAGGATGGGTAATAAGTGGGGAACTGGTTGAGGGAGTGTGTGCAGATGGTGAAGATGGGAGAGAAGGGCTGTGAGGTGTTGATGATGAGCTAGGGGAATTAGGTGTGGAACGGAAAAGGACTTTACAAGGAGTTGGAATGAGGATAGGTTGGTCTAAACTTATATCTGAATCAGCAAGCTTCTCCTGCTTTTGCTGTCTCCTTATGTTCTTTGGTATGATATTTGGGTTATCGACGATGATGGGTTGATTAGGGTCAGGGTTTACCCTAGTGTGCCTTGGGTTTCTTTTGGGAGCCAGCTTCTAAGTATTCTTTAGAACTTTATACAGAAAGTTTTGTATGTACAAGGACTAGGTAAGAATTCTGGAATGACTATATATTTCTCAAAGCTAGGATGAAGTTTCCCTAGTTAGCTCTTCCCTAAAGCTGTCCCTGTGTTTACAGAAACAGTCCTGAGGCCTCTTGGCTAGTTTCAGGCTTGATGGTAGCTTTTGAAAATAGATAGTAATTGAAAAAATCTTAATTCCCCAGTGGAGTCGCCATTTATGTTAACACCCAGGTTGTTCCCTATGACTCCCAAGGGAATACGGCCGGGGTAACCACTAACCAATCTTTTGATCACTGTTTCTAGCCAAACTATGATCAGAGAGGGCTCTCTCTTTATGATTTGTAACTGTTTGTGATAGGGTTTTAGGCTAGCTATTATGTACTGGTTTTTTGCTTATGTTTTGGTTGATGAAACTCCTTTTAGGTTCTAGTGAAGTAGTTTTCTGAGAGATTGAGTACCATTGGGCAATGGAGTCTGTGGCTATATGTGTTTGAAACTTTGAGATGAAAGATGGAACTTACAGGGCCATTTGAGTGCTTAATAGAACAGGTTTTTTGATTAAATTACTGGAAACAGGTAATACAAACAGTGAAAGCATTTAAGAATTTTCACTTGTTATCTATATGTTCCCAACAGACAGCTTTAAGAGGAGAAAACAGAGGTCTTAGGGGCAAAATTGAATCCCTGAGAATGACTGTCACAGTAAAAGACACAGTTTTGAAATGCAGCAATTAAGAATTACAATTCTATCACTGTATCTGAGGAAAACATGTATAATAGCTCAGTTTGAGTCCAGGGTAAACATTGTTAAATCCTGGGACTATCCTTTCACCTTGCTATCAAGTGTAAAAACATTTGAACAACAAAAGAGAACAAAAGACTCAAAAACACATAACAAAGAGATTTGAGAATACTTGCTGTTTTATGCAACACCCTGGAATCCTGTAACATTCATCTTTCACCACAATACATCAAAGAACACCAAGCCTTGGAAATTCCATTCTTCCTTTGTATTAATTCTCTGAAAATATTACAACGAGCTAGAGCTTTTCAAAAGAAAATAACAACAACCCCTTCAACTGCTGTGAAGGGTCAATATATACTTGCGGTCATTTACAAAACATCTGAGTCATGAGTTATCTCAGATTTTACTTTCTTACCAACTACTTAAGATATTATGGCCACAATTTAATGCAGCATTGATTACAGAGTACAGGCATTTTAATGCTCTGTCAGAAGATATTTTAGCCTTTGGAGACAGCTAAGTCGGTCGAAATATTCTGAGTAAATGCTGGAAAATCTGTCTTTAATGCTTTGTACGCTGTGCCTTGGACTTGTCACCTGTGATTGTGACTGTTGCTTGTGGTGAGTCAATGGTCCTGCTGAGTTGGCTCAGCCTCTGCCTCTTCCCTGTATATATCTTTCCTCAAAACTGTGCCTGCGCATGTATGCTTATTTGCCTGTAGAAATAGCGCTACTGATTCTGGCCTGACAGAACTGTTTGTGTCAAATTTCTCCAGGCATCCTGTGTGGGCAGTTGGTGTGCTAGGATTGCACCCAGAGTTTCATCTGCTTCTGTAAATTTGAAGAAGTTAGGTGGTGTATCAAACAGATGGTCAACTTCATTCATTAGGAAAAACAGGTTCTCCACCCTGTCATACATACTCTGCCCGGTGGCTGGCCCTGGTTCTGCTGAAGTGCTGGGCGGTTGTGCAATCTCTGCTACTGCCTGGGCATCAATTCTCTTATTGTAATTCTCTAGGGTGAGCAGTCTTCCTACACTGCTTAAAATGCTGGGGAGGCCTCTGTTCTGTAGTGCCACGAATTTCTCCAGGAATCTGTTGATTTCAGTTTGCATATCCTGTGTCCTCCTCTCCAGTGTTCCAACCAAGTTCCTCAATGTAATGACTCTTTTGGCTACATCAATTGCTTCTGTCCTGTTAGTGATTCCCATGACAGCTAATTGAGAGCTAGTCTTATAGTTCAGAGTATTGATTATCCTAGTAGCAGCTTCTGGCATGTGTCCAAGGCTCGCCCTGGCTCTCTGTATTTCTTTGTTTGCTTTAGTGATGAGCACCATTTGCTCATCCATGGTCTCAATATATTGCCACTGTTTGGCAATGGACCTTCCAATGTTGCTCCATAGCACTGCTTTCATTTCAGCTGTCACCTTTTCTAGTGCAAGCTCCTTCTCTAGTTCAGCAATTCTTCTCTTAAGAGCTTTTACCTCTCTGTCCTTGGCTGCCTCATTCTGTTTGCTCTTGTCAAACCTTTCATTTACCTTAGTCAAGGTTTTCTTAAGCTCATCCAGCTCTTTGATTTGAGATTCCATGGCTTGGATCTCAGCTTGCAGCTTTTGCATGTCTAAGCTAGCAGCCTGTTCTGATGTTGTAGTTGTTGCTGCTGTGGATGGTGCTGTAGTTTCTGTTTGCTGAGGAGGAGGAGTAATCTTTGGAGGGGTTTCCTCAAGATTTATTATGACCGGAGGAGGCTGGGAGGGTTGGCCCTCTTCTCTTTGCTTCAGTGTTTCCTGTAGTGCTGCCTTTGCAGCTTCAGTTTGTCCTAGCTGGTCCTGAGTCCTGACCAGCTCTTTGTATAAGGACACCAGCAGATCTGTAGCATCCTTCTCTTGCCTTTGCTGGGCAACTTCATCTGTCTGTGGATGGATGGTGGCCGGGAGTTTGATTTTCTTTCTTAGGGCTGCCATGTCTGCATCCCTTATCTTCAGGAGCTCTTGGATGCCTTTGACATCTTTAGGGTCATGCCCTATCTCTATGATTACCTCTTCCAAGGACTTGATCCTATTGTCCTTGGCTTGTGATGAAGCTCTTTCTAACTCCAGCTGAGAAGCTGTGTTGTCCAGGCTGCTCTTTAATTTATAATTCTCTAATGTCTCATCTGCCAGGGAGGCATACACCATTTCACCAGTCTGCTTATGTAGTTCAATCTTGTCCATGGGGTGTATGTCTTTGGCAAGAACCTCCATGTTGGTTCTTAGATAGTCTGAGGTGGACTGAGGCTGCAAAGTTGTAGGCATGAAGTGGCTCATTATCATTTTGCCTTCGCTCACATCGAAAGCAGACATGAGTCTCTGCTGGTTGCTAGGAGCTAGGTTCAACAAGTGATCGTACAGCTGCACTTTTATTGGATCACTCCTCCTCTTGATGTCAATGAATTGCTGTTTTATACTTGACTGCCCTTTTCTAGTTTGACCGGAGGAGCTGACCTCTCCTCCCATAGTCATGTCATGTCCTCGCTGGGATGAGCTGGCCGAAAGTTCTCCACTGGGTGGGCTCATGCCCATGGCCTGCCTTACTGCTATGTCCTCCTCTTGGGAGTCATTTAGTCTTTGTCTCTTCTCTCCCCTGATGAAAGATGAGGTGTGGGGGGTCTCTCTCTCCCTTTTCCTTGTCACATCCTCCTTTTGTGGTGTTTGGAGGACTGATGTGTCAATATTGGTGTCTGTCCTGGGAGGCACCTTTGTTTGAGGTTGCTGCTCAGTATTACCAGGTTGATCTGTCCCCTTTTCCTGCTGCAAGGGCTATTCACTGGACTGTGCTTTTTCTTGTTGCTGCCCCAGTTCTTGCTGTTCCATTTCTTCTTGCTGTTGTAGCAAGGTGTCCACTTGTTCCTCTGTCAATATAGGTGGCTGTTCCACCTGTTTACCTTTGTCTTTGCTTGCTGCCTGGGATGTCTTCTCAGTGGTTTGCTGCTGTGCTGCTGAAGATCCAGCAGCTGTTCCGATTTGCCTTCTGTAGGAGAGGGGCACCTGTCCACAAGTTTCCAAGTCAGCTTCTTTTTGCACATTCCTAGCTTCTTTCTCAAGTAATTCTACCTCAGTGACTTGTTCTACTAGTGTACCCTCTTCCCAATCTAGTGCATTGGCATACTGTTCAATTTCAGGTTGTCTTTTATGTGCATAGTTGCCCAATTTGTATCTAATTCTCCTGAGGGAGATAGAATGATTGGGGTCATAAGGAATCCACTCAAAACTGGTCTGCAATCTGAGGCCTTCCAGGATGCTGTGTGCCTCTTTCCACCCTTCCTCTTTCTTGTTATACAGGAAGGAACCTAGCTGACTTCTTACCTTCAATTGTGACTTCTTGTTTCTACTCTGAAAGTGAAGGTAATCTGAGTTCCCAAACTGCCTGAAATACTCTAAGGCAAAAAGCCTCATGGGGACATACCTTGGCAATCTAAATGGGTTCAATTCACAGCCATATATCCTAATGACTGTGTGGTTCTGGTAGAAGTACCAGTTGCCAATATTGTAAGATTTGTTCAAATGTAGAATCCTCCTCATTTCATCGGTTAATCTAGGAGGAGGAGTACCTTGCAGAACTGTTAGGGCCGGATGAACAAATAAATCAATAAACTCACAGTATGTATAGGGTGATACTGAGGTAAAATGAAAAACAGAGGTCCAGAAAACAACTGATCTTGGGCTTCCTTGGGCATTGAGTGGCCTCAAAGGAACAGAGAAGGTAGCTGGCTGATAGAAAAGGAATAAATGATATATATATGAGGAGTACCTGAACAGTCTCTCCCTCTTCAGATTCATGAACTGATCATGGATTTTCTCTGCTATGTAGGTTGCATAGTCATACTGCACAGCTGGAGGCTTACCAGGGGCAAACATGGACAGCATTGCCATTAGACTTTCATCTACATCTTCCAGCCCCCTGAACCCTAGGACATAGCTAATCAGATCCACCAGCATTCTGCCCAACTCATTCAGATAACGGTACCCAATAGGAGGGGTTCTGACTGTTTCTGAGCTTGGTGTGACAAACAGTTGGTTAATTTTGATAATTTGGTCACTGGACAGCTTGATCCCTGTGTTAATCAGATTCTGCATGGACAGAGGGGTCAATTTCTTGGCTGTACTGAAGTGCAGCATCTGGTTTATGCTCTCTGGGGTGATGTGGAACAGGACTAGGCCTGTGGGGCTTATGACTGCCCTTTGGCTGGGGTCATAGCATTCCTGGCAGCTGTAAATGAGCTCTGGCATTGGATTGACTTGGGGAAGGTTGTATATGGGCAAATTTGACTCCCAAATCCCCAAGATATCTGCTCCACTGAGGTGCTGGGCTCTTAGTTCATTCAGCATTAACACATTATACTTGGTTCCCATGGGAAACCAATCCAGCATTTGGTAGTCCATGTCCCCCAGGGCTTTCCATGCTAGTTCTTGGTGAGGTGCATTGATGGGCTTAATGTTCAGTGCAATAGGGGTCTCCATAGCTGTTCAAGTTACCAGAATTGCAAATAGACAGGTGGAATGGTGAAAACACAGTCTGGAGACAGTCTTCTGTGGAAACAGTTGAGGTTTTGAGTATTCAAGGGGAATTCTCTCAGTAGCAATTGAAATACTACTGGAGTCTAGTGATAGAACCTCTCTGCGGTGTAATTGAACTCTATAACCGGGTGAATTATGTCTATTAGCAATTCTGCCGGGAAAACGCAGAATTACAGAGGTTTAATGGGAATTGCAGGTTTCTAGAGCTCTGCCAGTGTTTCTTGGCCCTCACAATGACAATGCTGGAGGAATGAAGGGGAATGAACGGTGTAAATATAGTTTTTATGGTTCTATTATCCCTGTGAGAAATTTTGAGCTTAATGAAGGTCGTATGGAGGGCGAAATGGTCTAAATACCTGTAATTCGACGAGCAGAGGTTGAAACACAGGTGCACAGGTGCTTTTTGAGGAGGTCGCCCGGGCTAATCGGTTGGTTGGCGAAAATTCGAGTTCAAACGGTCAAGCAGAGCGCTCAGTAAAAAACACAGTGAAAATGGTAAAAACACGGGAAAAATTGGTAAATATGGGTCATTTTACCATTTGGCGCTTTTTTCTGCTGACGTCGGCATGACGTCATTGGTGGGTCATGGTGAGGTGACGTCAGCTGACGTCATCGGGCGACGTGGCAGTGGGCGACTGGTCAAAGGTTCGGCGAGGTGGCAGTCCAGTCAGCAGTGAGGTGGGCCAATAACATAAGCGGGTACGGGCATGCAAACGTGGCGGCGAATTAGCGGCGGGTAGGTGGCGGTTAACGTGCGGCGGTCACGGTTAAGGCCTTAACCGTTGCGGTTTCCCGGGGCGGTTAAGGTACGGCGCGGAGGATGTCAGAGCGGGCTCCGAGATGGTTTAGCGCCCGACGCGTGGAGGAGGCGTGACGAGGCGCAACGTCACTTCCCCGGAAGTTAACGTGCGGCCACGGGAGGCGCTCCGATATTGCTGTAGGCCGTCGGATCTGATGGGCTTGATCCGACGGCTGGTGGAGGGGAAACAAGCGCCATTGATATTGCGGGCGGAAAAATTTAAAATTTGTGGGTTTTATGTGGGTTTTTGCAAATGTTTTGAATGAACCACAATGCGGTAGGATTGGGAAACGTGCCAGAGGCGGGCATTTGACCTTTGCAAAGGTTTTATAGGCAAAATGGGTTTGGAAAGTGGGTTTTAGCAATGCAGAGGTGATTTGAAGGCAAATTGACTTGCAGCAAAGGGGAAAAAGGGTGGAATAGGTTCACCAAAGTGGCCAGATGCCATTTGGCCCCTTTTGAAAAATACACGGCTATTATGCCTAGGGGAGGGAATATACATAAGATTTGGGGTTTTATACACCTTAGTGTTAATAATATTAGGGGTGGGGTAAGATAAGGGAGGTTATATAGTAGAATTAGGAGTTAATATGAATGAAGGAGGGGAATTTAGAAAGGGGGTGTTAGTGATGGAGTAGAGAGGGAAAGAGAGGAAGTTAGTGATGCTCTTTGCTGTAATTTCATGGACTTCACCACTTTGCTTGCTGATAGATTAAT
The DNA here is from genome assembly GCA_031772625.1 of Pinus tabuliformis. Taxonomy (NCBI): domain Eukaryota; kingdom Viridiplantae; phylum Streptophyta; class Pinopsida; order Pinales; family Pinaceae; genus Pinus; species Pinus tabuliformis. Next base: position 464,364,956 of record CM062814.1, read on the forward strand.
TGCCTTGGCAAGAGACCTATTGACACTTGTGTAATGGTGATCTTATTCTTTCTGCAACCACAACTGCCTACCCAACTATTTTGCCTAGCATTTTTTGTTTCTTCTTGGAGGGGCACTTGAACTTGCAACCCTCAATTGCCTTTTCTTTTCTTTGGCTTTTTCCTCTTTTTCTCTATCTACTTCTACCCTTATGTCTTCCAAGGTCCCAGATTAAACTTTTGGGAACCTTTGCTTCTCTACCTGAACTACTTGTCTGCCAAGATTAAGCTGTTTGGACAGACCTCTTTCTCTATTCTACAACTCAAAATTGAAACATGGCATGATCCAGATTAAACTGTTGAATCATCCACAAAAATTGAAATAGGGTCCTCAATACTTGAAACACTTTACCCAGCTCTTGCTTTCTAGGAAATATGGGATCTTTGGGATACCAAAGCAGAGCATATTTGGCTTTTCTCTTGCCAATCATGAAATATGAAACCTATTACTATAGGTATCCAACAGTAGCCACCACATCTCTTCTCAGAGATAGGCTATCATCATCTGAGCTAGTTTATTCACATATTATGTATGTAAGCATATTTCAATTATTTGATATTAATGAGATTAGGTTTTATTTATTTTGCATCTCTTTGTTTATGTGTATATATATGTTTTGTGGTGTTCCTAAATAACTCCATTCATTTGGACTACCGTAAGGCAGTGTGTTGGTAGCCCAAGGTAGCCCTTGACAAGCAGTCATAAAGGGAGTTTGACAGTTGAATTTTGGGGGAAGTTGTGAAGCCTAATGTGCAATACACTGATGGATTAGTGGACTGCTAGATTGGAATATTGGAGCTCGGGTTTTTCCTAGCCTAGAAGAGTAGATTAGGTCAGCCCGTGTTCATTGAAGCATAAGTGAAATGCAATAGTGATAGGTGGAAACCCTCTTGGAGTCTCTATGTGCTATAATTTGATGGACTAAGGGGTGCCTGGAGAGAAAATTGGAAGTGAAGGACCGATAGAACGAGATACGACATAGATGCTAAGCTTGAAGTAAGATTGTCATTGTATCTTGTACTCTGTTAAAAAATATCAACAAGAAATGCTATAAATAACATTGCTATAGATAGCATTTCAAGTACCAGTGTTGAAAATAGCAACAAGAAATGCTAAAAATAGCATTGCTATAGGTAGAATTTCATGATATATTCCAATTTTAATTTGTCCTTGAATTAAAATTGAGAATTAAAATTTGAATTTAGTCTCACTAGCTATTTGAAAAATAATTAATTAATTCATCTTGAGTTAATTAGTTGGAGAAATTCAAACATGAAGTCTTTGTGAAGACATGCAACAGTTATCCCTTTGATTAAGGAAGTTATCCCTTAATTAAGGAGAGAAGGATGAGTTGTATTTGAGTTGTAATTAGTTAGTTCGGTTAACTGAGTTAAGTCCAGTTAAATTAGTTCCAAACATTTGGAGGAACTAATTGTAAGTTTAGTCAGTTAATGCATGCATGCATGCAACTAGTGTTCTCTAGATAACTGAATATTCTCTCCTAAATAACTCATGCATGTCAGCTCAGAGAAAGACCCAGTTGAGATTAAAGGAAGGGACAATGTACTATCAATTGGAGGAATTTTTCTATAAAGGAAACTCATCCATGCAGAAGGAATTAACTCCTTCAGGATTGCGCAGTTATTTCAGAGGTCAGTGTTGTTGTGAGGTGAGAATCACACAGGTTGCAGCCGGAGGACCCAAGAGAAACTGTGCAAGGAAATAGGAGGCTTGGAGGACTGAAGGAAGGAATATGTGTTGCCTATTCTGTCTATGAGTAGCAATGAGGGATTGTTAAATGTTGATGTAATTATGTTAAATTTTCACTCATAGAGGTAGATTCATCATGAAAAAGTAGTTTGCAACTGAATGAATCAGTTTCCTAGGTTTTAGAGGCATGTTGTTCCACTGCCTATTTTTTAGTTCTTAGTTTAGATCTTGTTGAAACAGCTCCTAAACTCATGAAATCGACCCCTAAAGCCTAGCATGAGTTGTTTGGTGCCTATATCTAGTAGTTTTTCAGTCATTTGAGAAGGTTGGACTCTTGTGAATGCTTTGAGCACTTTTGTACACTCTTTTCAGTAGTTTGGTTAAGGAATTGACCAGGGTTTGTAGCACTTTATGGGATTCTTGTGGCATCTTGATTTGGTATTGTGTTTCCTTCTATAATTGTAAGTCTATATGTGTTCTATGTATGCCATCATCTCTCTTCACTTCATCTTAACTAAATCAAACAAGGATAAAAGTAGAATCCATTGAAATTGCAGTGCTCTACCTAGGGTTTGTTTAGTTATTTATGTTTTCAGCTATTTGAAGAGGATCCATGAGACTTTCATGCCCTCTCCAACTCCTCACCAGTCTAAAAGCTCTCCATCCCACTCAACTTGAAGTGCTAAACCATTTGCCTACCTCGCCCCGTAGAGATCTATGCAAGACTATGTCCATTCCCCGGACCCAAATCTGCCTTTCACATTTGAGCCAGCAAAACAAAATTAAATTCATTGAAACCCCTCAACTTACATACCTAGCCTAAAATTAGTCTTTACATTAGTCATCTCAAGCTCTATTAACCATATTCTTCTGATATTGACAAAGAGAGAGCCCTCTCCTGACCTGGTAGGGCTATCTTTTAGGTTAAGCGTGGTTTGATGTTACCCTAGATCCTGCCTTTCTCAGCCTAAGGTAGATTTAGGCCCTAACACTTCCTAAGGAGGGAGGACTGATACAGGTGGATATTGGTGGCCACCCATCTATTCCACCTAGACCTCCAGTCGGTTTCATTAGTTTCCTTGTTTATAGCATCATTTACTATTTATAGAAGTTTTTAGGGTCTTGAACTTTTAGAGCAGTTTTGACCCCCTAAACAACATTTTTTTGAGGTCCGCAACAAGCTCATTATCATAATTAGGGTGCTGCAGAAGACCTTGTAGTGCTTGGACAGATATTTCAAATGAGGTATCGTATGCACCAAACACAGATAATATGACCAAGTTATGATCCTAGGAAGTTGGCTGCCCAACCAAGCCTAATGGGCCCACAAACGCTTTGTGTTTAATCTCTTGGGGTTAGGGTTTTGGTTGTTTAGGATTTTCCCTTATTTTTCAACAATAGAAAGGCCCTTGAGCCTGAATGTAACACAGTTCAGAGGCATGTAGCCACCACATCTCTTCTCAGAGATAAGCTACCATTATTTGAGCTTAGTTTATTCACATTTTATGTATGTAAGCATATTTCAGTTATTTGATATTAATGAAATTAAGTTTTATTTATTTTGCATCTCTTTGTTTATGTGTATATATGTGTTTTCTGGTGTTCCTAAATAACTCCATTCATTTGGACTATTGTAAGGCAGTGTGTTGGTAGCCCAAGGTAGCCCTTGACAAGCAGTCATAAAGGGAGTTTGACAGTTGAATTTTGGGGGAAGTTGTGAAGCCTAATGTGCAATACATTGATGGATTAGTGGACTGCTAGATTGGAATATTGGAGCTCGGGTATTTCCTAGCCTAGAAGAGTAGATTAGGTCAGCCCGTGTTCATTGAAGCATAAGTGAAATGCAATAGTGATAGGTGGAAACCCTCTTGGAGTCTCTATGTGCTATAATTTGATGGACTAAGGGGTGCCTAGAGAGAAAATTGGAAGTGAAGGACCGATAGGACGAGATACGACATAGATGCTAAGCTTGTAGTAAGATTGTCATTGTATCTTGTATTCTGTTGAAAATATCAACAAGAAATGCTATAAATAACATTGCTATAGATAGCATTTCAAGTACCAGTGTTGAAAATAGCAACAAGGAATGCTAAAAATAGCATTGCTATAGATAGAATTTCATGATATATTCCAATTTTAATTTGTCCTTGAATTAAAATTGAGAATTAAAATTTGAATTTAGTCTCACTAGCTATTTGAAAAATAATTAATTAATTCATCTTGAGTTAATTAGTTGGAGAAATTCAAACATGAAGTCTTTGTGAAGACATGCAACAGTTATCCCTTTGATTGAGGAAGTTATCCCTTAATTAAGGAGAGAAGGATGAGTTGTAATTAGTTAGCTCAATTAACTGAGTTAAGTCGAGTTAAATTAGTTCCAAACATTTGGAGGAACTAATTGTAAGTTTATTCAGTTAATGCATGCATGCATGCAACTAGTGTTCTCTAGATAACTGAATATTCTCTCATAAATAACTCATGCATGTCAGCTCAGAGAAAGACCCAGTTGAGATTAAAGGAAGGGACAGTGTACTATCAATTGGAGGAATTTTTCTATAAAGGAAACTCATCCATGCAGAAGGAATTAACTCCTTCAGGATTGCGTAGTTATTTCAGAGGTCAGTGTTGTTGTGAGGTGAGAATCACACAGGTTGATGCCGGAGGACCCAAGAGAAACTGCGGAAGGAAATAGGAGGCTTGGAGGACTGAAGGAAGGAATATGTGTTGTTATTCTGTCTATGAGTAGCAATGAGGGATTGTTAAATGTTGATGTAATTATGTTAAATTTTCACTCAAAGAGGTAGATTCATCGTGAAAAAGTAGTTTGCAACTGAATGAATCAATTTCCTAGGTTTTAGAGGCATGTTGTTCCACTGCCTATTTTTTAGTTCTTAGTTTAGATCTTGTTGAAACAACTCCTAAACTCATTAAATCGACCCCTAAAGCCTAGCATGAGTTGTTTGGTGCATATATCTAGTAGTTTTTCATTCATTTGAGAAGGTTGGACTCTTGTGAATGCTTTGAGCACTTTTGTACACTCTTTTCAGTAGTTTGGTTAAGGAATTGACCAGGGTTTGTAGCACTTTATGGGATTCTTGTGGCATCTTGATTTGGTATTGTGTTTCCTTCTATAATTGTAAGTCTATATGTGTTTTATGTATGCCATCATCTCTCTTTGCTTCATCTTAACTAAATCAAACAAGGATAAAAGTAGAATCCATTGAAATTGCAGTGCTCTACCTAGGGTTTGTTTAGTTATTTATGTTTTCAGCTATTTGAAGAGGATCCATGAGACTTTCATGCCCTCTCCGACTCCTCACCAGTCTAAAAGCTCTCCATCCCACTCAACTTGAAGTGCTAAACCATTTGCCTACCTCGCCCCGTAGAGATCTACGCAAGACTATGTCCATTCCCCGGACCCAAATCTGCCTTTCACATTTGAGCCAGCAAAACAAAATTAAATTCATTCAAACCCCTCAGCTTACATACCTAGCCTAAAATCAGTCTTTAGATTAGTCATCTCAAGCTCTATTGACCATATTCTTCTGAGATTGACAAAGAGAGAGCCCTCTCCTGACCTGGTAGGGCTACCTTCTAGGTTAAGCGTGGTTTGATGTTACCCTAGATCCTGCCTTTCTCAGCCTAAGGTAGATTTAGGCCCTAACACTTCCGAAGGAGGGAGGACTGATACAGGTGGATATTGGTGGCCACCCATCTATTCCACCTAGACCTCCAGTCGGTTTCATTAGCTTCCTTGTTTATAGCATCATTTACTATTTATAGAAGCTTTTAGGGTCTTGAACTTTTGGAGCAGTTTTGACCCCCTAAACGACATTTTTTTGAGGTCCGCAACAAGCTCATTGTCATAATTAGGGTGCTGCAGAAGACCTTGTAGTGCTTGGACAGATATTTCAAATGAGGTATCGTATGCACCAAACGCAGATAATATGACCAAGTTACGATCCTAGGAAGTTGGCTGCCCAACCAAGCCTAATGGGCCCACAAACGCTTTGTGTTTCATCTCTTGGGGTTAGGGTTTTGGTTGTTTAGGATTTTCCCTTATTTTTCAACAATAGAAAGGCCCTTGAGCCTGACTGTAACACGGTTCAGAGGCATGTAGCCACCACATCTCTTCTTAGAGATAGGCTACCATCGTCTGAGCTAGTTTATTCACATATTATGTATGTAAGCATATTTCAGTTATTTGATATTAATGAAATTAGGTTTTATTTATTTTGCATCTCTTTGTTTATGTGTATATATGTGTTTTGTGGTGTTCCTAAATAACTCCATTCATTTGGACTACTGTAAGGCAGTGTGTTGGTAGCCCAAGGTAGCCCTTGACAAGCAGTCATAAAGGGAGTTTGACAGTTGAATTTTGGGGGAAGTTATGAAGCCTAATGTGCAATACACTGATGGATTAGTGGACTCCTAGATTGGAATATTGGAGCTCGGGTATTTCCTAGCCTAGAAGAGTAGATTAGGGCAGCCCGTGTTCATTGAAGCATAAGTGAAATGCAATAGTGATAGGTGGAAACCCTCTTGGAGTCTCTATGTGCTATAATTTGATGGACTAAGGGGTGCCTAGCGAGAAAATTGGAAGTGAAGGACCGATAGGAAGAGATACGACATAGATGCTAAGCTTGTAGTAAGATTGTCATTGTATCTTGTATTCTGTTGAAAATATCAACAAGAAATGCTATAAATAACATTGCTATAGATAGCATTTCAAGTACCAGTGTTGAAAATAGCAACAAGGAATGCTAAAAATAGCATTGCTATAGATAGAATTTCATGATATATTCCAATTTTAATTTGTCCTTGAATTAAAATTGAGAATTAAAATTTGAATTTAGTCTCACTAGCTATTTGAAAAATAATTAATTAATTCATCTTGAGTTAATTAGTTGGAGAAATTCAAACATGAAGTCTTTGTGAAGACATGCAACAGTTATCCCTTTGATTGAGGAAGTTATCCCTTAATTAAGGAGAGAAGGATGAGTTGTAATTAGTTAGCTCAGTTAACTGAGTTAAGTCCAGTTAAATTAGTTCCAAACATTTGGAGGAACTAATTGTAAGTTTAGTCAGTTAATGCATGCATGCATGCAACTAGTGTTCTCTAGATAACTGAATATTCTCTCATAAATAACTCATGCATGTCAGCTTAGAGAAAGACCCAGTTGAGATTAAAGGAAGGGACAATGTACTATCAATTGGAGGAATTTTTCTATAAAGGAAACTCATCCATGCATAAGGAATTAACTCCTTCAGGATTGCGCAGTTATTTCAGAGGTCAGTGTTGTTGTGAGGTGAGAATCACACAGGTTGCAGCCAGAGGACCCAAGAGAAACTGCGGAAGGAAATAGGAGGCTTGGAGGACTGAAGGAAGGAATATGTGTTGTCTATTCTGTCTATGAGTAGCAATGAGGGATTGTACTGAGAATTGGATAGCTTGTGAGCTAAAGCTTTGTGTAATCGTGAGATATTTCCACTTGTATGATAATACAGATAGCGGGGTTTTTAGCTAAGGCTTTCCCCAAAGTATTCTTCTGTGTTTCATGTGTGATTGAATCTTCTTCTCTGTTATATGTGTTCTGTTTGATCTTGCTCAAATCGATTAAGCTTCTGCAAGTTTGATATTAGAAGTAGATTGAGTATTTTGCTTTAGTACATTGCATAATCAATTTAATCTACAGTTTCTCTACAATATGTGTAGAGAGCAAAGTTTCTACATATTCTTGTACTTGTGGATAATTGAGGGCCAATATCCATAGTGTGGGAGCCCTATACTATTGTATTACTCAGTTGATTTAATATAACGAAGATTGGGTTGTTGTACATATTTTCATTAGAGGAAATTTTAGCCTAAAAGTGACCTTTTAAGGAAAAATAATAAAATAGTAGGAAAATAATAAAATAAGTATTATGAATTTTGGAAGGGAAAAAACTACGGTTTTTTATTTATTTTTGGCTTATCTCCTTATAGGTTTGCTCAAATTTCAAGTGTAAACACTTGTTATATGTGAAATTAAATTATGCATCCAACGAGTACCAATTATTCATACTTTTGAGATGATCCACATTGATAAAAATTGAAGATACATTAAAAAACGTGTTCAACACATTTTTTAATGTATCTTCAATTTTTATCAATGTGAGTCTTCTCATAAGTGTGCATAATGGGTACTCGTTGGATGTAAAATTTAATTTCACATCCAATGAATGTCTAGACTTGAAATTTGAGTAAACCTATAAGGAGATAAATAAAAAATACAATTAAAAAAAGTATTTTTTTAATTTTCCCTCCAAAATATTTACATGTACCTCTTTTTAAATTTAAATGATTTTGATTGGTTTACATATTATGTACATGAAAATTTTGTGGGCACTTTTAGGTTTAAATTTCCTCTAATGTACAATATTTTGTAAAAAATTGTCTATACTTGTGCATGTGTGATTTACTGTTATTTATATTTCGTTGTGCAAAGTAGCTTTGTCGAAATTCTTGGTTTGGTAGTGTCAGATATTTTAATATTCTTTCCTAGATCCCAAGATCGTGGAAATTCAACAGAGATCCCCAACAATAGGCAGTCCATTTAAGTCACCCCTTATCTTTTCCTCTACTAATAGCTTGTTGAGACCCTCAGCTACCAAAAGAAATAATAAGGGAGAGAGTGTGAAACCTTAACGCAGTTGAGCCATTGCCAAGCACCTCAAACGAAACAAAGATAATACAACACATTACCCAATTGATAAACACCCCACTTAGTTAATATCACTCCAAACTCCACACCTTCCAAACCCATAGGTACTCTGAGTGTAGGGCTAATCAATCATACAAATAGACTTTGGGTGCGTTCATCCAGAGTTGAGAGGAGATCGAGTCCAGTGGATTCAAAACAATTGCTTACCAGGCTAATATCACTACCTTACCTCGAAACCCAGGTGCGTTAAGAGAATTTTGATATATACCCAGCTAACCCTGTCATAAGCCTTGGAAAAATCTATCTTGAGCACCATTCCCTTCAAATTTTTCGTTTTGATGCTATGGAGGCCCTCCTGAGCCATCCCAATGGCCTCATGAATCTTTCTTCCTTCCAAGAAAGAAAACTTTTCCTTTGAGATGTGTTGAGACAAAACCAACTTCAATCTATTAGCAATAATTTTAGATATATATATTTTGTAAATGATATTACATAATGAGATCGTCCTGAATTCATCAAAAGAATTGGGGGAGTCTGATTTAGGGATCAGAGCAATGCAGGTGGAGTTAAAAGCATCGTACGTCCACCCTGACTGCCTACAATCCCCAATGAGAAAAAGATCTGCCCACCCCAACATATAAAAAAAAATTGACTGGCCATCCATTCGGGCCCGAGGTTTTTGTCCCTCTGGAAACTGTGCAACATTGTTTTCAACTCTTCCTCAGAGACATGTTCCATCCAAGAATTGTTTGTATCATCATCAGTAAAATGAGGGAAGAGGCTAGTGAAATTAATGACCTCATCAAAGGTGATCTCCTAAGGGACTTTAAACAGGGAACTGGAATGATTAATACTTAAACGAGCTAGAGCCTCAAAAGTATTTGTTAGGCCTCCCTCTTGATCATCAAGAGCCCAAATGGTGTTTATAGCCCAACTACCTTTAGCACATTGTTGAAAAAAAATGAGTTTTCATCCCCTCTTCAACCATATTGTGCGACTTTTTAACCTCCATTCTTCGTCCTGCTCCTTAAGAATTTTGTTCCTTGAAGCTTCCAGCTAAAAGTTTCTTTATTTTGCTTCTTCATAGGAGTATCCCCCCTTATGGATCTTCTAACTGCTCTAGCTCTTGCAATACTCTTTTTAACTCCTCAGAATTTATCTTTTTTTTTTCCTTGGCCTAGTTGATAGTAGCTCTCATGAGACTACTAAGATTGTTTGTGAACTGAACCGAGAGAGAGCCTTCCCTCTCAGTACTGAGAGGAATCCAAAGACCCCTCACAAGAGATTGAAAAGATCCATCCTTCAGCTAGGATGAGTTGAACTTGAATGGGACCTTAGGTTTCTGAGATCCACCTTTTAGTTCCAGAAAAATAAGGTGGTGATCAGAGCTACCACCCACACCAATCCATTGATGAAATAGGGGAATTTGATCCAACAAATGTTCTGCAACAAGAAAATGGTCAATCCTTCTAGCTATCATTGCACCTCCACTCTCCTATTAGTCCAAGTAGGCTTTAATTTTATAAGATCAACATCATAGAATTTGTGCTCTAATAAAAGATGAGAAAAATAATCTGAAAGGGGATCTAAATGAGCATGTAGCCCCAAATCTTCAAAACACCCATCGAAAAATTTAGATAACCTCCACAAACAACATTTTCCATATTCATAAAATAAAAACCCATCAAATGATCCCAGAAGGTTTCCCTACCATGACACAACCCATAAATATTAACTAGTTTGAAATCCCTTCCCAACTTCGACACAAAAACATCAGCCCCCAAAAACCCATCAGCTCCCTAGGAACTTAGAAACTTTATGGACCTTTTTTTTGACAATTAGGGCCAACACGCCTGACTGTCCTTTAGTATCCACCGTCTTGACACTTAGAAGTTGAGATGGCATTGACCAGATAAAGACCTCCTTGAATGGATCCCATGAGTAGCCCAATTCATCCTCAAGGCTTGTCATTTTCTCTTTCACCAACTCGTAGTAGCTTTAGCATGAAAACAGAAACTCTAGCTGACTAGACCCGTCGTTTTCAAAAGAGGTTAGACTGTCACCAGGGGGTCACACTCAAAAGTTGAGATGGCATTGACCAGATAGAGACCTCCTTGAATGGATCCTCTAAGTAGTCCAACTCATCCTCAAGCCCTGCCACTTTCGCTTTCACCAACCTGTAGTAGCTTTAGCATGAAAATAAAAACTCTAGCTCACCAAAACCATCGATTTCAAAAAAGGTTAGACTGTTCGAATCCCTACTTTTGAGAAAACCCTATACCACCTTTTGATAATCCAACAAAGACTCACTTTTCCCCTTTTAAAAATTTATAACCTCAATCGTTAATAATTACTGACGACTACTGAAAATTATTGCAAAAAAATTTGCTAAACAACAGGTCTTGAAAAATCCACGATCACAACTGCGAAATCATTTTCCCTTTTCACCCCGCATAAAATAAACTTTATATTTTTATACTATTGTAAAAATAAAAATCTTTCATAAATTATTATAAAAAAAATTATCAATTCACTTTTACATAATTATTTATTACAAACAATTTTTTATCATCACTATTCATTACAAACAAAAATTTTATCATCATTGCAATGAATTCAAATTCAGCACAAACAAACCCAATCTAACAACACTACATATTAATTCAGCACAAACAAACCCAATCTAACAACACTACATATTTATTTTATTCAACTTGATTTATTTTTTAACACGATCCCATAAATATTCATTCAACCTACCATACTTGTCCTAGTCCACTTTTTAATAAAAATTCACAAAAATTTTATCATCACTGAAATGAATTCAAATTCACCACAAACAAACCCAATCCAACAATACTACATATTTATTTTATTCAACTTGATTTTTTTAACATGATCCCATAAATATTCATTCAACCTACTATGGTTGTCCTAGTCCACTTTTTAATAAAAAATCGTTTATTACTTTATTCAAGGTCGGCTTTTATAAAAATTTATATTAATTCTTTATTCAATCCCAGTCACTTTTTCTAACCCCAATTAACTATTCATTATGCTATTACTCAACTTACCACTCATTACCCGCATTATCCACCTCATTTACCTTTAATAAGCAATATTCAGCTCCCAAAAATGCAATAAATCTGAAGAATGTAATAAAACATATATTTCAACAATATAATAAACGTATACATTATTTAAAAACATTTGATACATTTGCTAAAATACATATGTTATTTATTACATTCAATTCACGACTAAATAAGTTTATGCAAATATTTTATTTAATTGTAAAATAAAATAGTTTAGATCCATCTTAACTCTGGATCTATCACGCACTCAGAAAGATTTAATCTCTCGAGGTGCAAATATATTTTTTAGTGCGAAACTTGAGAAAAAGATTGCACCTCGAGAGATTTGATCTCTCTCGATTCTTAATAGATCCGAGGTTAAGATGGATATAGGCTGGTTATATAATACTATATAATATCTATGTGTCTTTTTCTTATTCCCTCTCTCTATCTCACCCCCTAAACATACACATTCACTCTTTATATCTATCTATCTGTCCCCCTCTCTCTTCCCTTTCTCTCTCACTCTCCTCCCCTTTTCTTCCTCTCTCTCTTACCTCCCGCTCTCCTCTCTCACCCTCTCTCCATTGCTCCCTTGTCACTCCCCCTCTCTCCAACATTCTCCCTCTATGTATTTCTTTTTCCCTCCCTCTCTCTCCCCCTCCAACTCCTTCTCTATCTTGAGTCATCCCTCCCCCTTTCTCTTCCACCTCCCTCTGTCTCTCTGCCCATCTCTCTCTCTCTCGCTTCCCTTCAACTCTATCACTATCTCCCTCCCTCTCTCCTCTCTCTTCCCTCCATATTTGTGTCTCCCTCTCCCTCTCTCTCCTCCCCTTCTCTCCCTTCTCTCTCTCTCTCCCCAACTTTGTCACTATCTCCCTCCATCTCTCTCTCCCCTTCATCTTTGTGCCCCCCTCTTTCTCTTCCCCTTCTCTCCCTATCTCTCTCCTCTCCCCCTTCTTTTTCATCCCCCCTCTCCTCTCTCCCTCACTCTCTCTTTGTCTCTCCCTTATGACGACCTCTCTCTCCACCTCTATTTCTCTATGCATTTGTTCTTTCCTCCCCATCCCAATGTATTGTGTTTAGGAAAGTATCTAAATTAAAAAAATATAAAAATTAATTGGTTGTAAAATATTGAACCTATATTTTGGATCAATCATGTCAACTAAAATACAATAATGAAATACTCAAAAAAATCATGCGCTCCCTTTCCTCTATTTTTGTTAGTCACTTTACTTGCTCTCATCCCTTAGATTCTTAGTTATGATGGATCTATACTGGTTTTTAATAATATTATTTATATTATATAATATTATATAATATAAATAATATTATAGTGCCCCGCGTATAACCACATTAGATCTCAGTTTCACAATCTTTGCTACAATACTGACCTTCCTAGCCTTTTACAATGTCAAAATTATAGTGAGCTCGGGAGGCTTCTCTCCAAGCTTTTTGAGCATAGGAATAAAATCTTAAATCAAAATAGATAATTTGTTTCTTTAGGTCCGATAGACCATTATTTGGTCTCAGTGGACGTTAACCATCATCATCATCATCATAAATTTCATATTATTCTCATTTTTAACTTTATTAAAACCCTAATTTAATTTCTATGGGAATATTTTTAGTAGTCGTGAAGATACAAGGTTTAGATATATCTCAAAAGTAATTATAACTTTTTCCTTTTAAATTCAATTAAAAAGATGTTATAAAATTAAATTAAAATATTTTTTTATTGTGAAATAAGTTATGCTTTTTGGACATGTGGTATTGATAAGCCATGGTATTGGCCAGTAGTCTAAAAATTATGTTTTTTTGCCCTGAAATTTATGGAAATTCCAGCCATATTTTGAAAAAATCCGGTAGGGATTTTTGTAAATCCAAGTAAACGTTGTCAAAATTCATAATTTTAGGTGCCTTGACATTTTTTATGGTGCTGAATCCATTTCCACCATCAAAAACATTATTTAAACACTGCGTCTACAAAAAAGATTGATTTTTTTTCCTTCCGGCCACTTTTGGCCGTCCGGGCAATTCCTCCACCTCGGTAGACGACTCCATAAATTTTAATTAAAAAAACCAAACCACGCCAAACTTAAACAATGCCTTCCATCCAGGATTGGAATTTCAAAACAAACACACCCGTCAAATTTGACGGTTTTCACACCTCCCCACCAGTGTTCACAATTTCAACAAAAAAAACATAACAATTTTACAAATTTCTTGACGAGCAATTTACACGTCAAATTCCATCCCTACTTCCACCAGTAAACATTTGTTTAACCGCACAAAATTCTAGTAACCCAAGTGAAAAACAAGGAAAATCCATTTTTCCATTATCCGCGTTTGATGAAGTGGAGCTCTCCACTTTCACTCATGTGTTAGTCCTAATTTTCAGGAATATTTTTCTCATGTTTAGCTTAAAAAAGTTATTAGTCGCTGACTCACCGACAATGATTAAATTGGTAGGTCTGCTCTTGATTTTAGTTGGAAAGGCATATATTCATCTAATCTTTCAAGGATGAAAGGTTATAAAAAAAATTAACTTCTACTGAAAAGTATATATTAAATAAACTCTTCAAAAAAATTCCATAATAAAATATTGTTATTCTAAATCTTAAAAATCTTAAAAATTTAAAGAGTAGCTTCAATAAAAACACTATAAAATTTGAACGCTTAGTCTAACGAGGCAGAGGAGTTGTCGGGAAAGTTATGGAAATTCTGGTCATATTTAGAGAAAATCCAGCAAGGATTTTTGTAAATCCAAATTATCGTTGTTAAACTTCAAAATTTTAGGTGTCTTAGATGTTTTTGATGGTGCCGAATCCGTTTCTACCATCAAAAACACTATTCAAACACTTCTACAAGACTTTTTGAAATTTTTTTTGCCCCGGCCACTTTTGGCCATCCAAGCAATTCCTCCGCCTTGTTAGATGACTCCAAATCCAAATATAACTAGTAAATAAACAAAACAAAAAAATCTCAAATTCCATTGTAAACATATGTTTCATTAGATGATTTTTAGAAGTATTTGGACTTACATAATTGAAAATATAAATATATTTTCCCAATGGAAATGGATTTCTAGTTTTTATTTATTTCCTTACATCATAAGTAGCATTCCAATCTACCCGATTTAGAGCATGATGTGCACTTACAGATAGAAACATTAACATACCTAGTGTCTCCAATGCAAGTCTTTATCTATCATCATTTTTTATCCTGTTTAATTTTCATAAGCCTCTTTCACACACTGATGTGGTTGTTGGGATAACAAGAATCACTTGCCATAATTGCATCAAATATGGAAAGTATTCAAACCATTCATGTTCATCTCCACATAGGTCTCATCCCATACATATGCTTTTTAGGGTATGATTTACAAATAGCACAAATAAATTCATTCTTTTCACCAAAACATCTAGAAGTATCCATAATAGATTTTTCACATAAACATTTCAACTATCTTTTTGTTGGATAGTCTATATCATTCACTTCTTCATAATAAAATTGAGAAGTGAAAAACTTAGCCACATTAAATATATGTGAATCTATGAATCTCCTATCTAAAGATTTAATCACCTTTACAACAAAACATTTTCTCAAAAGAATACAATCATATAGTAGCTCCAATATTTTCATCTTTGGAAAAATTTCAAACCTCAATGGATGTAAATGTAGCATACTTGTTCTATCTGCAAATTCAAGGGTTCCTCTTTATGCTTTAACTAAAAAAGAAGACATATGCACTGCATCTACACCAAAACTGCTTTCCAAAAAATCATTTACGAAGGATGATAATAGAAACATGTAAAGTAGTGTCAATATATGTAATATCAACATGATCCTCTTCGAACTTTTGATTCAACTTATTTAATTCGACGAGCATGTCTGCAAGTTTTCACTTTAAATATTGTTTCCAACTCATACATTTTTTTTTCTTCCTTGACTCCCAATCCTAACAAATAATGCATGAGTTTAACAAGTCTTTCCATGACCTTTCCTCTAGAGAGCCGCCTAATTTGATGAATTTGTAGGACCACTAACTTAGTGATTTGAAATGTATACATTATCTCTCTCAATTTTCCATGTCCTTTAGTTGATTTTCAGAGCCATGAATAAACTTTGTTTCAAATTTGTTAATATATTGCAACTCTGGAAAATGAGATGAAGCCTCATTGATTCTTAATGCTTCCCTGTGAGCTATTCAATGGGTAACTACTAAATGAGGAGCATACAAAACGTAGGAGATAAACCTTCATGGATATCCCTCATGGAAGATGCACCATCTGAACCAAAACCAACAAACTTCATCAAATATAAATCCATTTATGCTAAAAGAGTTCTCACTAGATCATACATACATTGAACTATTCCATCCTTTATTTGAAGTAAACATATAAACTTTGTTAAATATTGACCTCTTCTTCTAATCATCAAATATGTAATATAAGAAATCAATTGGCGTTCCATAATTTGATCAGTGCTTTCATCAACTAAAATTGAGTAAAACGACCTATGTAAAATCTTCTCCTTTAGTTTGTTCCAATACACCTCTTTAGTAACTTGAAGAAAATATTTTCTTGGTGTGGTATTTGTGTGTGCAGAATATTCATCTGTTAGAAGCACGCGTGGAGTGAATTTATACCTATGCAAGTCACATATTGAATGACACATTTCTAAAGATAAATCATGTATAGCAACCAAATACATGTTTTCGATCATTGATATAATTTTCTCCTTCCCAACATTTACCATTATTTCTACATGTTTAGTGATTGAAATATTGCTTCAATTGCTTTTTGCCTCCAAAAGTTGAAAAAAAAAATTAAGCTTTTGATTTTGCATGGCCACTTATACCACTAACTTGAAGAGTGGTAGTTCCCTCTTTTGAAAATGGAGTATCACTTTTAAATTTAACACGTCAAGAACATTGTATCATTTCATTACCATTAAATGATTTAAAACATAAGCCCATGGAAAACTTGTATTCCATTTGGATTTGAATATTATTTCGTGTTTCTTTGATGGGTTTTCTATTTCAACAAGCTCTACACTATTTGATTCATCATATTCATGTAGATGAGCATCAACTTCATTTTGAATATTACATGATTGATCAGAATGTTGTGTAGGGCTAAATGATTCAACAATTGACAATTGCATTTTATCTTTCTTAGGATGACCAATAGGAGAAATTCTTCAAGATTTATGCCTTTTAAATAAATAAAATCAATAGAATAAGTAAATACATAAATTAAAAATCCCTCAGCAAGATTGATATAGAAAAAATTCAACCTTAGCAAGTTTCCATAGGATTTGACTATAGATTTCTTGATAGGTTATTCATTGATTTGTTGAATTATGTTTTGTAACATTTAAGGAAACCTGTAGCTTTATGATAGAGAACAAACACTTCATGAAAAATTGCACTTTGACAAGAAATTTGTATGGATTTAAGCAACGAAGAAAAATAAGCAAGAGTTTGAATGAGAGCGTTATAGTTGTGGAGTCCAATACCCTCGATATAAGATAGATATTCTTTTCATAGTTGGTAGATTCATATAATTATGACAATAAAAATTTGGACCATTAACAATGTAGAAAACAACTCCACCACCCATTCCTAGAATGGAAGGATGGCAAGCAATTGCATTTAGGGTATCTAGCCACAATGTTGATTTCTTGGGGTGTGGATTCTATGGTGCCCAAGATACATTGTGTGACCATGAAGGTTGCCATTACTTTAAGGAGTGTTGCATTAAAGAATCCATAAAATGAAAAACCAAATGTTAATGAAAATATGAGGAGGATAATGAAAAATACCTTATAGTCTAGCGTGGAACGATAACTTTCCTCGATGGGTTTCAATTCAATGAAAATGGAAAAAATGGATGTTGGGAAAGAGCACCCAAGGATAATCACGGAGGAGCGAGAGCACGTGCATAGTTGTTGAATGGTTATTCAATGTGCTATGCCGCCTTGTGCTAGGTGTAATAGCACCATGACTATTGCATGTATTATTGTTGCAAGTTGCATTATGTTGGGGTAAGTTGGGGGCCTTAGGGAACGTCCCAAAATCATGGCATAACTATTAAATTGTAGGAGGACATTTAAACTTTCACTGGTGTCTTCTACCAAACTATCATTAATTAGAGTGATTTATGCGCTAGTACAAACTTGAAATTATCGTAAACTTAAAAAAGTATTGACAGGTTATTAAAAATATTTCCCTTATTTTGAAATATAAAAATTTAATCTAACTTTTGTAATTGACGAGTGATTTTGATATTTTAAATTTTTTTGGAAGTGTAATTTTTTTAGCCCTTTTAAGAAGGGCCAGGAGCCCAAAGAAGGGCTAGGAAGGGTTCAATTTTGAACATTGCTCGTAGACTCGCACTTCTTATACCAATTTTCACGAATTTTTTTGTTTATGTGTCTAAAAAATGTTTTCAATGAATATATGCAAAAGTCTGAATCAAATGTAGATATTTTCTAAATCAGAGAATGTTGCTTATGAAATATGTTTGCGAAAGTATTGCAATATGGGAGTCGTCTAACGAAGCAGAGGAATTATCCAAACAGTTAGAAGTCGCTGGAATCCACACAAAAAAATAAAATTTCAAGAAATCTTGTAGAGGCAGTGTTTGAATCATGTTTTTCATGGTGGAAATGGATTCAGCACCATCAAAAATATCTAAGACACCTAAAATTTTTAAGTTTAACAACTATAACTTGGATTTACAAAAATCCTTACTGGATTTTCTCTAATATAACTAGAATTTCCATAACTTTCCCAACAACTCCCTGCCTCCTTAAATTACACATACTACAATGTAATTGGTAAACTGACAAAAATCATATTCATCCTCTGAGTTAACTGACAGAAAACATCCTCTTGAACTGAGTTCCTGCCCATTAGTATAACTGACAGAAAGCATGCATCGCTCTGAGTTTCGTACAGTATCACTCGCTTTGTCATCAAGTTTCAGTCAACTTGGTAAACTCCATCTTTTATTCAAATTTTATGATTCAAAATGATTTAGCATCATCAACAATTTTTTGGGCAGCTTAAATCTTGAATTTGAAATTTGATAACCGTAATTTAGATTTCTAAAATTTCTAATAAAGTTTTTTAAAATTATATCAAAATTTCCACTACTTTCCAAAGATTTCCACCAATTTTTTAAAAATCATACAAAATTTCCACATAGCTACTCTTCTTAATAGTTGCCCCAGTCATTATCTTAGTTCACCATAAAGGAACCTTAGTATTTATTCAAATTTTGATCAATGTAGTAGTTATGGTTGACTAGATCGACAAGCAATAAATTGTATTATTGGTTGACCACATACTGAACAAATCCTTCCTCTCCCGACAGTTTAAACACCCAGGGTTCTAACTGATTCAGAATTCAAAGGCAATCTAAAAACTTAGATATTTATCTGCGTATCTTTCTAGAGTTCTCACTGGTTCTCCATTCAGACCATAGTGCCCACAGATTCAGATTTCGGAGGTTTTAATTTTAAAAACAATATGAAACTCCAGAATTCTGGAAACAATATGAAAATTTAAATAATAGATATATTTAAATATTAGGTATTTGTGTAGTAATCCTTGAAGCCAGAGTTTCAGAGATTCAGATTTAGGCCAGAGTTCTGACTGATTCAGAATTCTACAAACCTAAAAATGGCGTTGCCTGAATATTCTATATATTGAAATTTTTTCGGTATTCAGTTAAAAAACTGAGCTAGATTGTGTTTTTATGAGGTTTGAAATCTATTTTTAATATATTCAGAATATATAAATGGATTTAGTTTTTTGAAATTTGAAATATTTAAATGGTGTAAAGTTTATAAATTAAAATTATGATTATTAGTAACAAATTTCTTCTGGACAAATAATTATGATACTATTCCAAATTTTTGTTGAATATAATTATGATACCATTCCAAATTTTTGTTGAATATCTGAATAAACATGTCTGGAAAAAAAACCTCCAAAAACATAAAACAGTTAAATTACCACCCTAAAATAATTAGAAAACAACCTCTAAAAACATTAAACAGTTGAATTACAGCCCTAAAATAATTCAGAAAGAAATAAACCTAAAAAACATGAAACAGGTAAACTACAGCCCTAAAATAATTCAAAAAGAAAAAAACCCTCAAGGACTTAGGAATTCTAAAATTCTCAAAAACTACAAAAGTCTGGATTCATTAAGAAAGGAACAAAATAATAAACAACAAAATCCTTAAAAAGAAATAAATAAATCAATGGATTGCTGTGAAGATTTCTTTAACTCATGTAATTATCCATTTTCCTGTGAAAATTTTGTCCTTCTTATTCCTGTGAAAATTATTACTTGAACAGATTTCTTGAACTCATGTAATTGTCCATTTTCTTCTTGTGAAAATTTTCTCCTTATTGTTCCTGTGAAAGTTATTACTTCTGATATATAAAATGATGGCAGTCAATAACATTGTCGGAAACAATGCGAATAATTCTTTCACAAAAAAAGAGAATAAAATAATAACATGGCAGTTGAATATCAAAGATGTAATAAGCCCATACGAAATATAAGCAGGGCAGAAGTTCAGTCCACAAAACTAGATCTAAGATTTCTACGATGAAAGCTATTTACAGTGAGGCCTCGAAATATCTAATCCAAAGACGGCTCACCAACAGGAGCCCCTTCTTGCCCGTTCCGCCCATCCCTTCCACGTCTCGACAAAAACAGGGACCTGATAAGTGGCCAGGGAATTGCCAGAGAAAATTCTCTTCTCCTCTCACTGCCAGTCTGGCCATCCTGTTCGCCCTCCGAATCTGACGTGTTCGCCTGTCTGTCAGGCCCGTCCCTTCTGTTCTCCTCTGACGAATTGGCCTCCTCCGCTTGCCGTTTCTCCGCGTCATCATCCTCGTCATCGACCGGCATCTGGTACCGGCACACGGGGCACGAGCTGTGCAGCTTCAACCACGGCTGAATGCAATCAGAATGGAACATGTGCTTACATGGCATCTCACGTGCCTCGCTTCTCAGTTCAAACTCCTCCAAACAAACAGCACATTGCGACAAGTCAGAGCTGAGGTGCTCCTCAGAAATTTTGACAGCAGGCATGGCCTCAACGGCAGATCTCGAAGCCGGCGGTGTGCCGTAATGATTCGCGTCGTTCTCTGCCAGGCGTTGGATCAGCCAGTCAAGCCCCGGTCCCATGAAATAGTCACCGGAGGCCTCAGGCATGGGCACAAAAAGGCTCCCTTCCTCATCATCTTCATGCTGGAGAGCAAAGGGGTTCATTAAAAGAACTCTTTCAGTACCTCCCGATACTCGATTCCTGACCACTGTAGCGCCCAGGGGTTGCAGAAAGTGAAGAATCGGTGACCTTTCAACCACAAACATCGCAGGCCTTCGGCCCTGAGGCTCCCGAGCAGCGGTAAAGATCCTTTCCCTTGGGGTCGAATCAGAGCCACCAGACCGGGACTGAGCTTCTTGAGTCCGTCCACCTTCGATTTCTTCAACAAACCCTTCATTGCATCTAGGGCAACAGACCTCTTCTCCAATTACATTGCGAATTGTTTCCTTGCATATGTGGCACCAGTATTCAGAGCCCACAACGGCTGCCATTTTCAAATTCCAAGCAAAAGAAAGAAAATGCTCTGCAACTCTTTACCCTAGCACAGCAGAGGAAAAACGCTCTGTAATTCTTCTTCAAATCTGGCCACGAATCGGCAGCTGGAAAGTGCAAAAGAAAGAAATTCAGTAGCAGAGGAGATGTTTCCTCGGTCTCTAATGTGATTGTGGAATTAAGCCGGAGAACTGCTTATTTGTACAACGGTAAAGAACAGTGCGGAAACTTCCTAGAAACATCTCGAAACCGAAGTATGTCCAATTTTAATGTTAATGGCTTATATATTATATATCATTTAAAAACAATTATATATATGTGAGAGAAAAAATTAATTTTTTATAGCTAATATGTTTATTTGATCTTATATATATTTCATTTAACTTTAAAAATACAATTTAAACAATAAAAAATAACACATTGTATTTTACAATGTAAAGAAGTTTATATGTGAAGTAATTTGATCATTCTCAGTTAATGTTAGATCCGTACTTAAAATAGATCTATGTTGGTAACAAAAAAGTCATTTTAATTTTCCTTGATAAAATGTTCAATCTACATGTTATATAAAATATTTTATTTTAATCTTGTATATACTCTATATAACATTCAAAAATACACTTTAAACATAATCACAAAATTTAATTGTACAAAAAACACATGTTTTTAATGTAACCATTGTTGATAATTGAAAACTCCAGTTTATCATCCACAAGCTAATTAAGCAGTTGAGTCCTTCAACAAAACATTGCATCAAGTATTAATCAAAATATGTGGAATAAACCAAAATGACTCAAATGATATAATGTTAGCAATATTAGGTGCGTATAAAACATCATACAAGAGAGCCACTAGTTAGACATCTCTCAAGCTAGTTTATGGTCGGGAAGCAATAGTCCCACTATACTCTAGATTAACACTGAAAATATTTTCTGGTCTTAGATATGACATTGATAGATATAAGTGGTGGAGACTTCACTAGCTAAATGCATTGAAGGATGAAACCATACAAGATTGTGATTCCAAAAGTGATATTGATTTCTCTGTGAGTATTTTATTCAGTACATTGATTGGTTCAATGATCATTACTAATTTCAATGGTGACATGGCGAAATTTTATCTACAATCTAAATCTCCTTGCTTCTTACAAGTTCTTGTATTGTGATGTTTATGCAATTTAGTAACATTTGGCTCCAAATGATCTGTATCACAAGTTATGTAATTGTTAAGAAAGTTCTCAATTTCTGGATTGCTTTGTTTTCCATATATTGGAGCATTTTCTATCCATGATAGTCCATGTTCATGTTCGGTTCCTCTATTTTTAAACTTTGTTATGAAATGGTAATCAAATATTTTTCCAAAGAATGTACTATCATAACATATCATTCGATTTACAACATTAATTATGTGTCTATAGTTCTGATGACATGTAAATGGATATTTTCTTATAAGGTGATCAATGTCATCATCTTCTAATATATTAGTATCATTTTTAGTTTCTCTATTTCTAAACAGTGTGACCAATGTATCTAGTAATGGTTCCCATCAATGCGCTGCACTTGTAAATGTCACAAAGAAAGTTGGAGGTCCCAATTGTCGTATCATTGCAAATATGCTTCTTTTAATTTGTTCCAAATGATTAGGAGATATGCGAATGTTTTTGAAATCTATGCATCTAATATCAGATTTCAATAAAATTTCCAAATTTTCTCAATACTTGACATCTCTTTCTAATATTTTTCTCCCTCTTAGTTGCACTTTTCTTATTCGTACCCATATGCAAGAGAGAATGTTATCAATAATTATTTGCATTCTCTTGAAAAACAAATTTGTTGTGTGAAATGAGAAGTCACCACTTGCTTGCAACAATTCCCATTGCACTATTTTTTGGGAGCTAAATCTATTTATGATGTCATCATCACGCACATCACCATAGAATAATGTTGGAAAGTTCATTTCTTTTACATATTTTTCCTTGAATATCCCAAGTGGTTGTTGTCCTTCAATAGGTGCAAGTTCAATAATCTTGTCTTGCAATCGTAAATGCATTGTGACTCTATTAATCCATGTATCAATGTTTCAGTAGGTGCTTCATTATTTGCATCACTGTTTCTTGGCTTATATGGGCTTGACCCAGGTTTGGAAGAATTATTTAGCCAAACAAACCCGCAGCTATCGGCCCTTTCGGCAACAGTCTGCAAAGCGCAGACGAAAGTCTCACCCGAGGTAGCAGAGGAGAGTGTTGGAACCAGGTTTCCGCACCCTGGGGATGTCTTGGATGTGGTTTTGGTCTCGTGCACTATTCTGCAGTTTCGTGCTATGCCAGATCCCCACAAATCGGAATACCCTTATCGCACTTATTATAGATGGAATCACTTATTACTGGTTTGATCTAGTTAAAACGGTCTTTAAGCAAACATTTATTACTTTTGGATTACTTCGTGCATCAAGATTAATCCAGTTCACATGAATTCAATCGTAGCAAACGCAGAAATCATAAAAATTCATCTATCATAAAAGAGTAAAGTCACAACCAACTTAGAATTTAGAAGAAACTTAGCTTTATTATCAATATTTCATAATACATCCAGATCCACCCTGCGCACTTAGCTGTAGGGGTTTGCGCACACAACTGCGGACATTCCAGGCCTCTACGCACATAGCTGCAGAGCCTATACCTTCTACGCTACTCCCTTGTGTTGAAAATGCAACAAGATGATGGAGCTTAGTGAAAAGAAGTCGCCTTCACTAAGTGGGCCCGCAGGCTATTTTTGGCGCAAAGTCTATTTTAGACATATGGATCATGGTCTATGAGTTGCAGGATGTTGTTTATGGATGATTGGTCATGTTGGGAAAAATAGATGGACTTCTATTTTTGGTTCATAGCAGAGTGATCAGAGTCTATTTTTAGACTGCCAGGCTAAAAATAGAAACGGTCAAATATTATTAGCCCTTAGTAATATTTGGACTCTAAACATTATCTTATTCTCTTGGAGCACTTCAGTTCGAGCTACGGATGTGGCACATGAAACCGACAGAAGGAATCACGTGGTTTCTTATGTGTTAGTTGAGCTATTGCATGGAGGAATTCAGTTAGAACTCATGCATGTGAGTTCTGTGGAGTTGGATGTGGAGTTGATGGAGTTGTTTTCAGTTTGACTTAGTTGAACTAGTTGTATTTAGTCTAACTAAAGAATACACTAGTGATGAGTTGTGTGAATTGATTGTTAATTAATTCACTAATTATTAACTCATAAAGCAGCTAAAGAATACATCAATTAACTCTGTGCATGGACAGTTCAACAGAGACAGGTGTTAGAGGTAAGTTAAAGGGTGAGTTGTGACTATCAGTTGTGCATGAGATTTTGCACATGCATGGATTGAGTAATGCCAATGAGGTTTGTGCAGTGTGGGCCAATATCAAGGAAATTGTAGCTTGTGATCACGTGATTCTCTTGCAGGATTGTGCAGTGGAGGCAGGAAAAGCAGCGGAGGAGATTTGAACCTGTGACTTGTTCAGATCTGAGCTAGTTTTGTGTGTAACAGGTGGAGATAGTACTAAGTACTTGTGAGGAGTATTGTACTATGTATTGTTACATGTTCTCAATCATTATAATATATAGATAGTGTGGGGTTTCCAGCTGTATGCTTTCCCCGGGTTACATACTGTGTTAATGTGCACATGCGATTGATGTTTCATTGTTTTTAATGCTGCTAAATTGATGATCAACATAGAGGAGGTTATGTATTATGCATGTATTTCGCAATAGTGTATAATCGGGATAATCTCTGTGAATAAGTGTCATATTATTCAAAATTTCTACACCTTGACTCAGACTTACTACTACTCGTAGACTATTCACCCATTACATCATAGAACCAAAAATCAAAAATTGAATTTCCTTTCCCTCATAGAGCCTCGCTCTATTTATACTTTCCCTTGGCCAGTGATCCCACCGCTGGCTGACTCTATTACTATTTCTTTACAATATTTTCGGGTGGACTACCCTTTGACTCAATTCCTATAGCTTGCACTCTGTGCTTTCTGCGCAGTCTTACCCTAATATTACCCAAAATTTTGGGCTTCACGCCCCATACTCGTTCCACGGGGCTTTCGCTACCCAATAGTTCCCCAACACAATCATCATGACTCGTCTCGAGTCACTGAGCTGGTGCGTCCATATTTGCGCAGAGATCAGTCAACAACTTCTGTGCGTCGCTGGTACTAGTAGCAAATTCTTCTGTCATGTGCTACATCTGTTCCACTTGTTGTACCGATATTTCTGCCCCTATATTGGTTATCTCCATCCTAGCACATTTGGCCTTCATGTGTGCTACCTTATGCTCTATGGTGGTTGAAACTGCAAATGCCTCGTCCAACCATGGTTGGATACGCGTTTTCACCATGGCTTCCTTCCATCTCACGACTTTTTCTTGGATTTTCATGTCCTGCACCTCCCTCATCTTAGCCAACCATTGTGGGATGGCAACGGTCTGCGCAGTTCCCCAGAGCTGATCGTAGGCGTGCTGAAGTTCCCGGACCTCTGCTTCCAACCTGCACAGTGTGGGATCTTCCTGAAGGATAGTGAGCATATTAGGCGACTAAGTTAGCAACTCGGTACATTCTTCGAGTGATCATGCAAGCATCGCGTGCCCCATATCAATAATGTTCTGGTGTTGTACTACTACCTCTGGAGGCATTGGTGGTGGGACCTACAATTTCAATTCTACGATCTGCACACTGAGTTCGAGCTGCAGCCGTGTGGCCTCTTCCTTGGTCCTTAGAAACTCCATAACCAACGTACGAATCTGTGCTTCAATGGCCAAGTCCCCTATAATATTTATCTCCTAAGAACTCAAATAGGCATCTGCTACTATCTTTTCAATCTATTGTTTTTGGGTGACTGCTTCATCGCGTTGGAGCTATAGCTATTCAATATTAATTCTCTGCTCTTTGAGTATCTGGTCGGCGTGGTTGGCCCTTGCAAAAAGTTCAATTACGGTGTTGTCGTGAAGTTGTTGCAAACTATCACGTGGGAGTGAAACCACATTCAGTCCCAATTTGGTAAGTCATTCTAGTATACTCAGTCTTCTAGTTGGTTAGTGACCAAAGCGCCAGCCGAAATCGGAGTAGACTGAGCAACCTGGGCTCTGAGCAATGGTTCTGTAGCTGTCATACCGGAGGCTTCTGTAGAAACACTAGGGCCTACCTATGCAATTCTTGATCCCAGTTCATGTAACTGTGTCCGGAGCTCCCCCAACACAATGTGTTGTTCCAACATAGCCTCATTGACTGCCTCCCGAGTAGCTTCGCGAACGATGTTTTCGATGTCATTTAGATTGCCCTCCGTTAGGGTGGTAACTTCACTATCAGGCTTATATGCTTTTGCTTTCTTTCGTGCCTTTGGTCGCTCTGGTGTGGCTGAGCGCTTTAGTGGGGTATTTATTGCGGCTGACTGAGTGGTTTCCTTCTGAGTGCCTTTGTCCTTTGTTGGTGTCTATGCACCTGGTACTATTTTATCTGTTGCTGCAAGTTTTGCCTCTCACGCTACCTTAACCTCTGCAACATACTGTTCGCTCTTGTTTTGTTATGCGACACACTTGGTTGCCACTTTTTGTTTCTGAATTGCAGCCTTGTCTCGTTCCACTGTAGTGGGTCCTCTCCAAGCTGTAGGCCAAGCCTTGACAATCTTGTGAACAACGTCATTAGTGACAATGAACTAGAGAGGGGTCCATGTCTAGGCTGGGTCCTTGCGCGCCCGGATGTAGACGTGATGCATATCTGCTTTGAATTCCACAATGTGCTTCATACTCTCATAAACTTCATTTGTTAAGCATGGTAACGTATTGATCCACTGATGCACAGTCGTGTCCATTAATACCCAAAATATCTTAATTCCCTGAATTCTACTTGCGTCCTTGGTCACCCAGAGGGACGCATACTACGCGGCTTCCGGCCATTCTGGGGTTAAAATAGGAAACTGGCTGTTGTCAAGAAACTCAGTAGCGACTAGTATGAGGGACAGTAGCAACCATGCATAATAGAATGGTTTGCCTTCTTCCTGGACTTCGCGACAATTGGCTAGGAATTCTTCACAAAAATACTGTGACCAATTGAATCATACACTAGCGACACATTCTTTAGTGAGTGCAATAACTACAGCGGAGACCTCAGAGCTCTGACATTTCCTCATTACTTTTCTTGCCAGCAACTGAGTGGCCACCTAGAGTGTGTTGTTGGAGATATTGTCAATGATGTACCCTCGCGTTCCCTTGGTGAGCTTATATGTCTTCTTCATTCGTTCTATCAATCCCACATCGTTACTTTTGGTTGTAATTTCCCAAGGGTTCATCTGGCGCAAGGTAGATGCGAGACTTGATGAACAAGTTCTGCTGTGATACAAATGGGTTTACCGACCCATCGAATATCTTCGTGCACTAGATAGAGCAACTGCTTGATGACTATCATAGTAATAGGGGGTTGGAGAAAGTGTGGAATTTCTAGGAGAGAAAGTAATCCAGCTTCGTCCACCTTTCGCAGCCACTCTTTTGGCTGTAGAGTGGTCACCATACCTTCTATCGTATGGTCCATTAAGGCAATCCGTCGCTATATGGGGAAATTTTGTTCGATCTGCAAGGTTGAAATCGTCGAATTTCATCATGGTGATACGGCCAACCACCGAATTTTCTACTGGGACGTCTTTCGGGAGAGAGGGGGTAGTGATTATACTGCTGAATTCATCCAGGTTTGTGGGTACCTTGTTCATCCCCTTACTTGGAGGCATATACTTGGGTCGTCGCATTGGCTATATAGGGTCTTCCTCAGAGATGTCCTCTTCGATCCTCGTGGGAGACTCTTTTGTTTCTTCCTCGCTATCAATGATAACAGTTTTACCTTTTTCCTTCATTGTGGACTTGCCAACCTACAAGTGTCGTGGCGACCACCAAACTGATTCTGGGAGTGGAGGTTTCTTCTTGGTCTTCGGTGTTCGTGGGGATTTAGAGTGTTCTGCTTCCTGTGGCGACTCTGGCTGTGGACTATCGGCGGTAGGCCTTTGAGCTTTCAAGATGACATCTTTGTATTGTTGTGGCAATGCCAGAAACCACGGACTATTTTCAACTTCCTCGTTGCTCATGACGTAGGTAATACGGGCCGATTTTCTTGTCGGATAGTACGACATGGTGGTGTGACCTTTGCACTGTTTATATATCGATTGAACCCAAAAACCAGGCAGCTTGTTTTTGTGATAGCTCATAAATGCGATTTGGATGGTTATGATTTTTCCTTAATGGCTTGCTACTTGCTTCAAGGTGATTTAAATGCGCCATCATACCATGAGCAGTATATTTAACGGTCACTTTCCATCTTTCCTTTGTAGAAGTGAATCCCCAAGGTCGTAGATGTGGTTTCTGTAGGGGGTCGGTGGCCATATCGCGCCATTGTATAGTAGCCTGTTTTATAGTCGTGCACCCTCTTCCAACTACTTAGGGTGCTGGGGCTGAACCCTCGATGGATAGTCAGAAGGGCGAACCCTTTCAGCGGGTCCCCAAGTTCCTCATTGACCCGGGTCGCGAGCACCCTAGATGTCCTCCTACTTCTATCACGGAAATATGGTGTGTGCGACCCTATGGCTTCTGGTGCAGCCATATCAAGGTAGGAAAGCCAACCATGTTGGTTTCCTTGGGCCATTCCTTTTCGTCATCTAGGGCAGCCACTTCTAATTGAATTTTCTCGATGGCCTTGTCCAACTTCATACTGTGGTCACGGATTCGGGCCTCAGTTTATTCCAACTCATCAACTCATTGTTTTGCACGTCGAATGGCAGCCCACAATTGTTGAACCGTGTCGCGGATGCCATCTCTAGTGGGGGAAGCTATGCCTATAGTGTCCAATTGGGACGTATGGGGGAGGTTCCCTCTAACATGATGATCTTGTGATCCACTATTGTCTGTTTGAAGTGTCGGTCGTCCACCATACACCTGTAGTCTTCGTGCTATCATTTTGTGCCAACTTAACTACCGCACATATCTTCCAATTCGGAGTCGAAACTTTCTCGTGTATCTGAGATTCCCTGATCCTTCTATCGGGGCGCGCGCCCTGTCTGCCGACACACTGGGCAGTTCCTGTAATACACATGTGAGTTGGTCTTCAGTGGTTGTGTCTTGCTCTTTCAGGTGGTGTCTTTCCTCACATCATGCCGATTGAGTCACCCTATTACAGTTGAGTGTTGTAACTCCCTGCAATCGATTCTGCCAGCGCTCCGCTTCCTCCTCAGAATCGATAGTGCAGATACTCTCACGTTCCCATGAGGTTCTTCTATCATCTTTGTAATGCATCTGACCAGGGTCCTGCGCTATTATCTGATAAAGGAAATCTAGTTCATCATTATTTTCCTCATCACGGATGGGTTCTATGTAGTGCTCCCCTTCCGCTGGGTCCAGTGGAACTACTATGTGAAGTGACTTCTTTTTGAAAGTCATCGTGCACCTTTTCAAGTTGATGATTCCTTTCATGTCGATGGCTCAATCAATCCTGAGCAAAGTAGGGTAAGGATTGTTATCATCGATAAGCTCTATGACTTCGAAGTCGATCTGGGTCGTTACACCATTGATATCCACCGTCACCCCTTGTAATCAGCCCATTGGTAAGATATTTTGCTGGTTATCTATCTGTAGTTGAATCGGGGACCATTGTAGTAGGGGCTTGCCTATACACTCCCAAGTTTGCTTAGGTAGTATATTTGCATCCGAGCCTAAATCTAGGATGACTTGATCCATCTCATAATCTCCTATTTGTGTCCTCATTCTCATTTCTCATCCAGTGTGTAGATCATATCGTCCTATCCTCCGGACCACCTAGGGTTTGCTAAATTTGACACTCTTGGTAATCAACTCTTGTAGCCCTTGGATAACCTTCTGATTCCGCAGTAATTTCATGCATGCGTCAAGAAAGGAGGTGATCATGTAGGGGTCCATTTTTGCTTCCATTTGGTCCTTCTCACTTGAGGTAGTGGCTTTCGTGAAGCTCAGTTGGTCTTCATTTGGCCCTGCCCTTCCTTGCTTTAGTTCAATAGTACGATTCCCCATAGGCAGGTCACTTCGTGCCCCTCCTATGCTCCCTCCTTCCGTTACGCCATTCCTTCGCACCATATTTATACTAGTGTCCTCTTTTCGGGGTTCCACATGCATCAGATGGACATTCTGGGTTAGTGGATGTTTAAGCACCCCTTTCTTGTTTAATTGGGAAAGCAATGTTGGACAATCTACCAATTTGTGATCGAACTGTTCGCAATAAGGACATGAGATCCTAGTTGGGTTCATGCACTCGCGAGCATAGTGTCCTTGTTCACTACAATTATAACAAGTTATCTGTCCTTGACCTCAGCGGGTCCCCATCCTCTTCCCTGACCTTGTCCTTGAAATCCTCACGTGTTTCAGCCTGTACCCTGTAGGCTGGGGTCCATTCCATCATTAAGTCGTAGCTTCGACACGCTCGCTCATCGTGTCCTACTGACCAACAAAAATTGCAATATAACTGTTGTGAGATCTGTGTATACTTCTGTAATTGATGGCAGTTATCCGTTGCATGTTTCCCTCCCACTTGGAAAATTGCACACCAGAGCGCAGGCGCAACATTTTGTCTTTTCTGGACTTCCACTTTTAATTGAATCAGGCCTCCTCCCTCCAAATAGTTCGCGAAGACCGGGCAATGGTCTTTGTCGTGTGTGTGCCTTTTACATTTAATACACTGTGCCTCCGGCTGTACCCCTGATTGAGGCATTCTTCCTTGCTTCAAGCTTTGTACTTCCAAACTTAAGTTCTGAAGTTGCACATGGAGTTGCTAAACTCCCAACCCTGGGTCCGGAATCGGGGTCGCGTATAACCTCATAGTTGTCTCTAGTGCCTCGACCTGGGTTGAGATCTTCTATTGTGACAAAGCCACCCTTAGATGGGGTGTTAATGACGCCACAAACCATGCGCAATGCTATCCATCGGTAACGTCATATTAGCTTCACGAATAGTACTCTTTAAGCTTTGGTCCAGATCCCATGGGGTTTGACTAGAAAGCATTGCTATTTCCTTGAACCCAATGATCAATTGGTTCTCAAACTTTCGTCGGTTGAACTCCTTATTAAGCGCATCCTATATAGTTGCTAGTCGTTCATTCGGGTGGTCAGTTGAGTGTTTTATGTACCATGTCAGCGCGCGGTCCTAAAGTGCACTAACCATCCTAGAATTTTTGATGTTTTCATCCGTTATACCTTATGCGTACCATACAGAGTTTATCACATACCAGAACCAACTTGGATCTTCATTCCCTATACCTTGAAAGGTCGGTAACTTGACTGCAGCCACCATCCCTGTTCTAGGAGGTGGTGAGGGTTGAGGTTGTGTGGGCAGATGCAACGTGGGTGATGGGGGTGATGGCGTAGATGGAAGTAGTATCAGCGGAAGGCATTCTGTAATCAACCAGACTGCACTTTTGGGCGAGAACCTAGCGAGATCTTCTTCGCTTTCCCATGAGATAGAAATCAAAGGACTGTTCCCTGCTCCTCCCATTCCTCGGTAACCTCTTCCACTCT
This sequence comes from Pinus tabuliformis, assembly GCA_031772625.1. Lineage (NCBI taxonomy): Eukaryota > Viridiplantae > Streptophyta > Pinopsida > Pinales > Pinaceae > Pinus > Pinus tabuliformis. The sequence continues at coordinate 464,396,696 of CM062814.1, forward strand.
GTGTTACCCCAGACATTAATGTATGCGCATAATCTGTTTTTCACACAACAGCATCTTAATCCATGTGTTTAATGACTTGATGTATCGACCTCGCGGTCCTTGGAGAAATTGTCTTTCCACTTTGTTATAGCTTACAGTGGTGTCTATTGCAAATTCAGTGATAAATCCTCCAATGATTCGATCTACCTAGTGGTCGACCGCGTTCGCGAGTTTTTCTTCAGTGGCTTCTAGTCTACGCACTAGTTCTTGGGTCCACACTATCAGCTAGTCTAATATGCACCTTCCCATGCTATTACCTAATTTTGCGATCTAGTTATACAATTCTATCGGGAATATTACGAAGAAGATCTCATTTATGTCCATGAGGATATAGCGATCCAACCACTGTTCCTCTATTATCTGTGAGTTCATGTTTTCCTAACCCGCGAACTCGTGGAGCTTCAAATCCCACCAATATTCGAGCTCTTTTTTGTAGGATTCTAGTGTTCCCACATTAGACACCCCTTACGTAGATCCTGGTCCTAGCAACGGAACCATTTGTTGGCTTATATGGGCTTGACCCAAGTTCGGAAGAATTATTTAGCCAAACAAATCCCGCGACTACTGGCCCTCTCAGTAATAGCCTGTGAAGCGTGGACTGAAGTCTCACCCGAGGTAGAAGGGGAGGGTGCTAGAACTAGGTTTCCACACCCTATGGATGTCTTGGATGTGGTTTGGGTCTTGCGCATTGTTCTGCAACTTCGTGCTATGCCAGATCTGTGCAAATCGGAATACCCTTATCGCACTTATTACAGATGGAATCACTTATTACTGGTTTGATCTAGTTAAAATGGTCTTTAAGAAAACATTTATTACTTTTGTGTTACTTCGCACATCAAGATTAATCTAGTTCACATGAATTCAATTGTAACAAATGCATAAATCATAACAATTCATCTATCATAAAAGAGTAAAGTCACAACCAACACAGAATTTAGAGGAAACTTATCTTTATTATCAATCTTCCACAATACATCTATATCCACCCTACGCACTCAGCTGCAGGGCTCTTTGCACACAACTACGGACTTTCCAGGCCTCTGTGCACACAGTTGCAGAGCCTCTACCTTCTACCCTACTCCCTTGACTCGGACTTACTACTGCTCGTAGATTATTCACCCATTACATCATAGAACCAAAAATCCAAAAACTGAATTGCCTTTCCCTCATGGAGCCTCACTCTATTTATACTTTCCCTTGGCCCGCGATCCCACTGTGAGCTGACTCTATTACTATTTCTTTACAATATTTTTGGGCGGACTACCCTTTTACTCAACCTCCTGTAGCTCACGCTCCGCGCTTTCCGTGGAGTCTTTTACCCTAATACTACCCAAAATTCTGGGCTTCGTGCCCCATACTCGTTCCGCGGGGCTTTTGCTACCCAATATTGTTCGTATCACTTTCATTGTCATTGTTTGAATTTTGTATGATGTTTTCATTATTCTGTTGTAAAAGATGGGTCCAATTCTCATTTATACAAATGTTCTTAGCCTTATATATATTTCTAGGACATAGTTCGTTCAGTGCTTTCATGAAAATAATTGGACATACTTTACCTATTTGATATGAATTTTTGTATTGCAATCGCCTTTTTAATGCGACTGAAATTGTCATCGTATAACTTAGATATTGTGGCAATGCTTTTTGCATAACATCCATATGACCTGGTACATTGATAATTGATCTTATTAGGCCAATTTCTGATCGCTTGCAAACTGAGCATTCTCTTATTTGTGCAAATGAAATTCTTAGTGACACAAGTCTTTATTCTAACTTTGAAAGCATATTTATAGTTGGTAATGGAGTGTTACATCTTATTTGTATAGGTGTTGAAAATTGTGGGAGATTTCCATTTTGAAGTTCTCTTTTTCAAGAAACACATATGTTTTCATTGTTAAAGGTCTTATTGTTCAATGCCAAATTCATGTGCTTTTCTTGCAGTTCTCTAGTGAAGCACATGATATTTTTTGCAAAATGAAATTTGGTACAAACATCACATGTATTCCTAGGTGTGCCTTGGACTTGCTTCATATAAATGTATTTTGCATCCTACTTGCTTGGATGGATATGTGTGCTCATTATACCTTTTTTATTGTTTCCGATGTTGTGTAGTATTTGTTTTAATCCAAGAAGTTACATTCTTGTCTTATTATTAGAAGATGCTTTTCTATATGCAAATTGCATAGGTTGGTCAATTCATGCTTGTTTGTTTCTGAAACATTATTGGATATTTCATTGCATCTACTTCTTGCATGCATGTATTGTTTTATTTTGTGATAACTAAGCCTAGGACACTTAGTTGGACTCATTTGTTTTGAATCAAATGTTATCTCAGATTCAATGTTATTATTGAAATGTATATGAGAAATATAATGCTTCGTTTCTAGTAGACACTTACGAGGCAATACATTATCATTGTTGCAAATGTCATTTCATTTGCATCTTGTACATATGATTTTTTTTATTTTATGTTCAGTAAGCGTATGAAAATTAGTTGGACTCAGTTGTTGTGAGTTAAATGCTATCTCAGATTCAATGTTATTGTTCAAATGTATCTGAGAAAGAGATTCCTTTATTTATAGTAGATGCTTATGAGGCAATATGTTATCATTGTTGCATATGTCATTGTATTTGCCTCGTATACATATGAATTTCTTCATTTTGAAAGCTTATGACATAGTTAATTGTTGTAAACGAGATGCCATTTCAAGTTCATTGTTGTTATTGAGATGTATGTGAGAAGTAGATTTTTTATTTTATAGTACATGCTTATGCCACAATATGTTATCATTGTTATGTACATGACTGCCTTTTCTTCTTGTATATATGAATTTCTTCATTTTGCGATAACTGAGCCTATGACACTTAGTTGGTTTCACTTGTTGTAAATGAGATGCTATCTCAAATTCAATATCATTGTTAAAATGTACTTGAGATATAGATTATTGTTTTTCTAGTATACGCTTATGACGCAATTGATTACCACCTTATTTTTCTCCCATTTACACTTGTTGAGAATGCATGTCAAATTTTTCATTAGCAATTGTAGATTTTGTTACTAAGGCATACTGCAAAATTTAATTGCAATCATATTGTTTTTGTATCATTGGCTCATAATGGATGTGTAATGTATCTATTTTGAATGACATGATGTGAACAAGACAATTTCATCTCGAATGAGGAGAACTGTAACTGAAAATTTTATTAGTGACAGAGGACCATAGTTGGATGTTCACTTTGAATATGACATATATCCATTACAAATAGAATAGTCCACCCTCTATTTGCCCCTTTTCATATGGAATTACTGTTGGCTTGTTGGGGCCTGACCCAGGTTTAGAGTTAATTAGCCAAACAAATCCTGGTACTACTAGCCCTTTCAGCAACAGTTCGCGGAGTGCAGACTAAGGTCTCACCCAGAGTAGTATAGGAGGGTGCTAGAACTAGGTTTCTACACCCTTGAGATGTCTGAGAGGTTCGACTGGTCCCACTATCTGTCCCTGCACATAGGTCACCCCGCACACTTCCCAGTGCCTTACACCCTGATACACTGCCTTTGTCCAACCCTAACCAGTGATTATGGCGCTTTTGCATGGCTAGAGCCACACTCTATGCTATTACCTGAGATCTTACTTATCTTTCTATACTAGTTAATTACCTTCGCGTACTTGGATGTCTTATGTTATAATTAGTTATACAAAACATTCATATAAGTTCGCACAGTAAATAAACAATATATTTTCAAATTACATCCAATCATGCATTAGATCTGGAAAAGATACACAAAAATATGGTAAAATTTCTCTTTATTGGTTCTTCCAATGGTTACAGACTCGACCTACACTATGCACTCAGCTACAGGGGTCCGTGTACTCAGCTGCAGACTACTAGGCCTCTTCGCCCTCAGTTGCAGAGCCTTCTCCTACCCTACGACCAAAAGACACACTTTACACTGCTTCTCAATCACTTAGACCTCCCATGCCCCTTTTATTCTATCTTCTTTGTCTGTTTTTTTATACACTTTGAGCCTCGCTCTATTTATACAATCCCATGGTCCGTGGACCATGGGTAGGTCTATTAAGTTGACATTACATTACAAAAACTAGGGTGCACAACCCTGTGACTCTATTATAATTTCGCGCTTCGCGCCCACAATTCACGGAGCTTTTACAAAAATATTCGGTCAAAACTTGGAATTTAAGCCCCAAAACCTACCTTGGGGAGATTCCATGCCCAATAGGCCCCTAAGAAACACATCGTGACTCACCCTCGAGTCACTTTGTCTCTGTGGAGATCTTTGTGCGAAGTCCTTCCAACTCTGCTGGAACTGTGGCAAGGTCAGTAGCGCACTGAGTTGCTGCCTGCTGTATCTACTGAATGTGTTATTCCAAGACCACTATGTGGGAAGTGCTTCTCTACATTAGTGCATGTATCCCCTGCACATGTGTGAGCTTGCCTTCAATTTATACCTTGATTTTGAAGGCCTTGTCGATCCAAGGTTGAACGCACGCCTTCAGGACTGCTTCCTTGTGTCATGCCGTGTCCACCTATTCTTTCAATGCTTTGGCCTGTTGCATATGCATGAGCCTCTAAGTGAGGGCCACCGTCTACATAATTCCTTTGTTGTTGTCATACTATTGTTGGAGTTCTCATGCCTCTGTCTCTAAGTGTTGGAAATTGGGATCCTCCTGTAGATTTGTGAGGACCTCAAATGATTCTTCCAACATGCTGGTGCAGTTTCGCACTACACTGTCAATTTCGTCCAAACCTGCTGTAATAGCACTAGCGTGCTATTATCTAACTTCCGGAGGGGTGGACGGCTGCTCCTTTAACCGCAGCTCAGCGATCTGAAGGTTCAGCTCTAGCTGAACCTTTTTCATTTCCTCCCTCACCTCACGTATCCCTGCTGCTAACCTATGGATCTGCACCTCTACTGGTGTGTCTACTGGGATGGCTAGCTCTGGGATGCTTTGAAAAGCTTCATCTATTACCTGCACCAGCTGTCGATTCTGCGACACCACTTTGTCGTGCTGTAAGCTCAACTATTCCATATTGATTTTCTGCTCACTGAGGACTTGTAGTGCACGGCTCTCCCTAGCTCGCAGTTATATAGTTATCCCATCCTGTAACACGTATAAGGTTTCCCATGGGCGTACAGCCAGGTTGATGCCGAGACCTTTAGTGCACTAATCGTAGGCCTGTTGGCCTCATTTGTTGTCACTAGTGCACTTTCTGGTAGCACTATGGTATTCGTCACCCGAGCGCGCAACATTTATTCTGCTACCGTTGTTCTAACTGTGAGGCTAGTCGAAAGGGTACCATCCTGAGGAGGGCACACCTGCAACTCCTGCAGCTGCACTTGGAGGGCTCCCAACACAATCTGGTTCTCCTGCATGAAATTTTGGAGGGCCTTAGAGGTGACACCATGCATTGTCTCACCGATGTCGTGCAGGTCACCCTCAGTTAGGGTGAGTGGGTCAATAGGAAACTTCGATGCCTTGACCTTCTTGCGCGGCTCTGTTCGCTCGGTTGGGTGCTGGTGCTTCAACTGTGTAGATGTGGTTAGGGGGTCTGCACCTCCCTCTTCTTCCTCTACTTCCTGCCCATGTGAAGGTGATTTTTGGCCCTCGTGCACCTTCGCAGTTGCCTCCTGCACTGCTTCTGCTACTATGGCCTTTTCCTGTTCCATTGTTGTTTGTACAGCTTCCTGCGCCGCTCGCTCTTCTGTTACCGCTGCCTCCTTCTTTTTTCTACCAACTGTGCGATGCACAGTTTGACCTCTTCTTCCTTTCTCTGTGTTGTCGACTTCTCTATCTTCATGATGTCGGGGGCATGCCACTCTGGCGGCCATGTCTCCAGGATGTTAAAGATGACATCGTCTGTGGCTACAAAGGGTATCTTCCTCCATTGTTTGGCTGGGTCCTTGCGCGCTCTGATGTATATGCTATGGATGTCTGCTTTGAATTCTGCAAAACTCTACAAGATGTTGTAGATAGTGGGTGACAACCATGGCTTGTGGTTGATCCCCATTCTGAGGTTCATCTCCATGAGCACCTAGAATATTTTACTATCACGAATCTTCTTGGCATCCTTTGTGGCCCAGAGCGAAGCGTAATCTGCGACCTTTGATAGATCCCTATCAATTGTGGGGAATTGACTATCTTCCAACAATTCCCCTACCACGAGCACTATGGACAGTAGAAGCCATGCATAGTGGAACATTTTTCCCTATTCCTGAGCTTCACAACAATTCTCCAAAAATTCCTTGCAGAGGAACTCGGACCAGTTAAACTGGACCCCCTCCATGCACTGTTCAGCAACTGCCACCACTGGCATGGGTACCTCATATACGCAACACTTGCACATAACCTTACCAACCAGTATTTGGGTCACTAGTCTTACTGCTTTATCATTGATTAATGGATATGGCGTAGCCCCTTTTCTTCTTCGTCAACTTGTACTTTTTCTTCATGGCCTCCGCAATGGGCAAGTCACTGCTCTTCCCTTCTAAGATGTCTACGGGGTCCTCTCTTTTGCATGGAAGTTGGGAAATGTGGTGAATCAAGTTTGTCATGATGGGGATGGGCTCCTCCAGCCACAAACACCCATCATGCACTAGGAAAAACTGCTGCTTGATGATGAAAATGGTTATTGGGACGTGGTGGAAGTGCGGCACCTAGAGCATGTTAAGTAGCCTGACATTTTCCACTCTGTGCAACCACTTTCATAGCTATAATTTTGTAACACCCGCCATAATGTTCTGCTTGGGCTTCATGAGGTGCGAGGTCTCAAGGTGAGGGAACTTCTCGTGGTCAGCGAGGTCCCAATCTTCAAATTTTAAACTCGGCACCGATCCCAAGTGCATGCCCTAAAAAATAATGTTGTCTGGGAGGAGCGGGGTTTGGAGTGAGCTCTTGGTCACGTCAAGGTCCTTGGGCACTTTAGCCTTCCTTTTCCATGGGGGGACATAGGCGGGTGACTTTGTCAAGGGGTGCGCAGGCTCAGTTTCCTCCCCCATGCCTTCGTCCTCATCCTCTTCGATAATTAGGTCCTCTAGATCTTCTTCGTCTTCATCGGTCTCTATGGTGATGGCTTTCCTCTGGTCCTCCATTCATAGTTTGGTGCATAACAAGTTTCGCAGGGACAGAATTACGGGAACTATCGCTCGTTTGTCCTTCTTGGGTCTTGGCATGCGTAGTGATTTCGGGATTTCTGCCACAATCTCAGCACCTTCGAGGGCATCCCCTATAGTTAGGGCCTGCACGACCTCTTCGACGGTCATTTCTATTATCTCCATAACTTCCTCAGTTGTTGCCATCGTGTTCATCCAGAAATCTAACACTCGCGAACTTAGGGGCTCAATCAACACTCAGCACAAAAAAACAGGGCTCTGCTCAATATCTCAATTCGCAAATGACCAAGTGTTGTTTGTTGGAAGCGCCTTGTAATTTATAGTGATTTTTGAATTTGAATTCGACCGTTCCCCCCAAATTCGGTTCATCAATGCTCTCTTGGCGGCAGATTTTCCCAAATCTTGTCCATAAATTGCATCTTAAATGCCTGCTGCTTGCTCCATTTGGTCTCAAGTCAAGCATCCCATCATGCATAGTGACTTCAATGGTCACATTTTGGCCAACCTGTGTAGCAGTGCAACCTCCTGTATGCGGATGCAGACCTTGTGACTCTTTGCTTCTGTGCGCATGTTATAGATCTAACCCAGAAATATAAGATAATATAAGTAAACCTAATAATAACAGGATAGAAATAGATAGAAATGCTTCTTTATTGATCAAAATCTTAAGGTAGGGCAACATCATATGTTCACTCCTTAAGGAAGGAGAACACTCCACAAGCCATATGCCTGTTCATACAATAATCCTTGACATCCCTCAATGTGGAGTCTCTAGCCTCTATATAAGCCTCATACATACAATACCATGGGTCATTACCATGGTTCCCTCAATACCATCTATCTAATACCATGGGCCCATTACAATATTACTAACTACTTGTGGTCCCTGTCACATGGAATGAGTCGATCTTGCGGACAAGATAGACCTTCCTAGAATCTAAAGAAGACCTAATGACAAGCAAACCGATCACAAACTATCTTTCTCTAAATATGCATTTATAAACAAAGGCAAACAAGTGTTTTTAGGCCTACCTTGGGTCCAACGCAAGTTTGTGGAAGCCTCACTCCTTTGATCCAAATGAGCTCCCTTGTCGCGAATCTGCAAACACAAACAAGCAAACAAATTAAATAACACCTGAAAAGCCAATATCATAAAACATATTTAACATGAAAGTCAAGGAATTCATGAAACAAATGACATGAGACGATTTGTTGAGAAAAATGAATCTAATTGCATTAATTCAAATCAAAGAAGAACTTTACAACCTATGCCTTGACGCTGTACAAGCTCCTCCCATGGTCCAGCAAGAAGTTTCCTCTACTTTGACAAGTTTCACTCTCTTCCCAATTAAGCCAAAAAGGTATGTGATCTCTCCTCTCAAGCTCAACTAGGAAGTCTTAATTTCACCAACATTTACCCTAAAAAATGTTCAGCTTCTAACCTCCTCAGCAACCAGCCCAATGCCTGAATTTATAGTGCAATGGAGGGAAGTTAGAAGGTCCTCCTTCAAAGGGATAAAGCCCTCCTTCAAAGGGATAGCTCCTCTCATCAAGGGATTAGCTCCTTCTCTTTTGGGATGCATGAACCACCTAAGAGCAGCCAATCCATGTCAAAATTCCTTCTAGAATCATCTAGAATTAACCCAAAGTGAGTTTTTTTAGAATAAACTTGCGCCTTTTTGACTTTCACAGGGGTCCGCACCCACACCTTTAGGGACAGAGCGGGCAGGTTTGCAGTTTTTGTAAACAGAAGGTGCGGGACCGCAGGCAATAGTGAGAGAAAGTGCGGAACCAGAGCTTTGTTCATTTTCAATGTCTTTCTCTCATTTTCAAAGCTTGACTTGAAGCACTGAGATCTGAGACTTGCTTAGGAGGACAGTACAAGTGATGATAGACCCATACTGACTGTAAATAATCATGGTGACGATATTTTTGTGTAACAGATTGCCCCCTAAATTGCGAAGTCTATAGTAGATGAGGATTTCATTTATCATTTAGGAAGAGTGAAGTGCTTTATCATTTCGAGGATCATCTTGTGGAGAGCCCGGTTGGAACCTGTAAAAACATTCAATGCAAGATATATATATGAGATCATATCATCACTGAGGTAGGCATTCCCATACTCAGATCAAAAATGACTTAGAAAACTAACTACTGCTCTGATACAGGAATGATATTGTAATACATCACAAGTATAGACTCATGTGGACACAGTATGGACGCAGCCATCTGTTTATCAATAGTACATTATATAATGAATACAAAATTCCTCGCAGCCTAGATTGTGGAAACTAGATCCAGGGTCTTCATTTCTTTTTCCCGAAACAGTACGATTCTATCCATGCGAATGAATGCATTGAAGTCGAGCATAGTAGAAACCACTTGATTACCAGTCAATGATGTAAACTGTTAACAAGTGTGAGAGAAACCACCAGTGATGTCAATGGCTTTCAAAGTACCCAGTATAATCCATGAGATGTGAATAAATGTGTTGATGTCGAACATGTCACAGAATCCTTTGATCGGAGGTCAATGATGCAACCTGTCGTCAAAGGCGAAAAACCTGCCATTGAGGCATGCAGATCCCAAGGTACTGATGATTTCTAGATCATCTTTCTAGATAATGAGCTGAAGTCGATAGAAAGCAATCCGTCGCAAGCAAGCCCACAACACGAAATCATAGATCAAGTTGAAGAAAGTTTGTTGCAAGGACTGACTCAGGGATGGTCAAGATGGATGACATATATTTTGCAGATGAATGGCTTATTGGTAGTGACCTCTTGAACACATAACGACAAAACAGATGGCTTGGTGACAATTGACCCAAAGTTAATACCTAGAAACTGGCTAAAGACTTTCAATGTGGTTTGATCAATTGTTAGGCAAAGGATTTACCAACCCAGGTGAATAAAAGTTTCGTGTTCAAGAGTGGTTACAAAGTATGACAAACAGGCTCATTTTTCTCTCTTTTCCCCCGCCATTTCTGGCAAGTACCTCTTTATTTTTGACAAGCTTGAGGAGGATAACATTTTCTTGATTATAAGCTCATCCTTTGGATGAGTCCAACTTAGTTTAAATTCGAACCCTAAGAAGGAGTGGTTCGTTCCTATTTGTAATTGAACAGGTCTTTTACTGTGAAATTTTAATGACTCCAGTATAGGAGAAACTCAGCGTTTTTCAATTTTAGAGAGTCTGAAAAAACTTAAGAAGACTCCAGGGTTGACCTTTTTCGTAAATTTGTGTCTCCCAAGCCCAAAAAAGTATAAAATAATACTTGAGAGAACCACTTGACCTTACGACCAAGGAGTAATTTTCGTAACTAGTGCCCTTGATCCAAAAAAGTAAAAAAGCGATCAACGACGCGTCGTTTTATAACCAATATCGAATTTGAAACGACAAGAATCCGGCAATATTTTCATGTTTTTTACAGTCAGAAAAGAGCTGTAAGTGGACTGTCTTTTAGTTCCGTTTTAACGAGTTTAAAAGAAAAACTCGGTAATCTTTTCATGTTTCAGGAGTTAGGAAAGAGCTTAAAGGTGACTCTAAATGTTTTTTCGTCGAAAATGATAGATTTCGCCTGAATAATCCGTTATCCTGAACAAAAATGCAAAAATTACTCATACCTGTTTGAAATGGATAAAAATGTTGCAAAAATACCTTTCCAAAGTGAAACATAAACAAATTTACAATTTATTTACTCAAAAAACTTATAAAAAGGGCTTTCGTCAATTCATTTTTACCGTTTGAGTTTTGGGTGAGAAAATAGTGCTTTTGTTCAGAAAACTTCCCGTGAAGATTGTGGAAAGTCCAACTATTGGAATCGAACGCCGTATTCTCCAGGTAATCCACATCATCCCACTCTTCATTTTTAATTGTTTCATTTCTTGTTTTAGGCTTTTATTTCATTTTTGGAGGGTTTTTAGGCTTAAAACCTGCGCGCGGGGCCCGCAGGCGTAACACTGGCAGCCCGCGGACCCCAACTTTTTCTCAACGGGGAAAAAGTCAGGGGTTCGCACCTTCCATCTAGGCAAGGTGCGGACCCACGCACTGTCTCTAACACAGAGGGTGCGGTCCCCGCAGCAGGGTTTTTTACCCAAAATTTCTCAAAATTGACCCAAACAAATTAATTTCTAGCATTCTAATTTGTCTTTTTACTAGATGCAGAGAGTACATCATGCTAGATTGGCATGAATGAGAGCAAGAGGATGTGGATCTAGCCGCGTTGAATCACCAACCTTCGATCGATGCATTGAAGGCCTGCAGCTTGTACAAATTCTGGGCCATACCTCCCATGAGGGCCCAGATGGATTTCTTAGAGTGGCTGGTTGACAAATGGAGCATACAGGACTAGTGCTTCTTCATTGGTGCCCACCAGCTCGAAATCGAGTCGGCAGACATATATTTCTTGACTGGTTTGCCTAAGAGAGGCGAAAACTTGACTCTATTCAGGACTAGGCCAAGTGGCCAGTCTGTCGATAGCCTCCGGCTAGAGTTCTGCAACAGCCAGGCTAGAGACAAAGGGATAGACATAAAAACCATATCCCTTCCTGAACTCATGGTGATCGCGTTTACGGTCACCGGACTTTGCGGGAGTGTCGCATTACATATTGCCACCGGATCCCAGATGCGGATGGCAGTTGACTGCTTTCGAGGCACCATCTTCAACTGGTGCGATGCTGTGTTGGCCAATGTGAAAGGCCAACTAACCAGAGCCAAGAATGGAAAGCTAAAGACCTTTGGTTATGGGGCTTTGGTTGTGATATTTGGTCTGGAGAGGGTTCCCATGTTGATCCTGTAGCACCTTACTACTGGAGCTGGGCTTCCTCGAGAGCCCAAACTGATGCGATGGGTCGCAGTTATGGCCCGTCATCCGGACGAGGGGACAGAGGTTGTTTGATTCAAACCTGAGTATTTCCAATGGTTGTAAAACCAGGTTTTTTCTATTCAGGACTTCCCTTACGCTGAGGTAGATTTTCGTGGTGACCCAGACATGGCTCTTCCACCAAGAGAGAAATGGGATGACTCAGGTAAAATCATTTTCAACATTTTTCCTATTTTAATTTTTTTATTATTTTTCTATCGTCCCAAAACTGATAGTAAAAGTTTCAAATGCGGATGTGGGTCCATAGCGACCAGCCGCTCTCCGGCCTTATGCGAGGAAACAACCAGTTGCAGCTGCGCCAGCCCCACAAGACGAATTAGAAGAGGTTTTGGCCAAGTTGGAGAGTCATCTAGAGCGCTTGACAGGAGATATTCTGGATATCACCATAGATGACATTCCTCATCGACTTCAGCGCTATGTGATTGGGGTCCCAGGACATTTTAGGAGGTTCCTTTGCAAGGTGGCCCGTGCAGTGGTTTCTTATCGAGATCATCGCCAGTGATAGGATGATTGCCTATTGTAGGCACATATGACATTTTTTCTTTTTGTACTTATCATTTCTACCGATCATAAGGTGTTTTTCAACCTATGATTGAGTACGATGTATTTTTTGACACACTCCTATATATATATATCACTATTACCAGCTTATCTTGTAAATAATGTTATGGAATGGTTTTAAATTTACATGTATGATTATTGCAAATGTCTACTTAACATTCAAGAAGCAATTGCATCTGCTAATGTATTTAAAGATCTTGGAATATGCTGATATTCAATATAATCAAATTCACGTTCCAAGAGACGCACTCTCAAAAATAATCTCAATAACACTAGATTCCTAATGGCATACACTCTATTAAGTTGTAATACAACGAGTTCAGAATCTAACCTCACTATCAAACTCCGAATCCCAAATGAAATAGATTCAGATAATAACTCAATCACTGCACTATACTCGGCAATGTTGTTCGTTGTTTGACCGAGGCTTACCCCATGCATAGATACCAACTCATCAGAGGGCGAATAGATAACCCAAGCTGCGGAAGAAATGTTCCGTGTATTACGACAAGCACCATCAGTGAAACCAATGTATGTTTGGAGAGGCATTGACATCTGCAATATCAAGAGTAAAACCAAGATAAGCAGGAATAATGACGAAAAAACTCTCTCTAAGCTAAGCACATTGTTTAAACTAAAACACACCAGCTAGAAAGAAAAAACTATCCTAACTAAAAATCTCCATACCCATCCTTTAAGCATAATACCTCTTCAGGTAAAGACCATTTCTGGGTTTACCCAAAGAGTCCCCGTCAAAGTCTACCAATTCATAGGCCCCTTTTGCTAGCTTTCGCTTGACAACATAGGGACCATGCCACATAGGAACGAATTTTCCAGCGCCTAATTTATCATTAGCTTGATCATAAACTAAGACTAGATCTCCTTCCGAAAAATTTCGAGGGGTCACATTTCGATCATAATGTGCTTTCATACGTTTTGTGTGAGTCTCGATCGCCAATGCAGCATCACATCGATTTTCATCTAATTGGGCCAAGTATAACAAACGTTTTTCCTCTTCGGAAGTGGCTGGAAGTAACTCGATGGCCATTTGCATTGACGAGATTTCACATTCAATGGGTAACACAGCTTCCAAACCATAAACTAGTTGGAAAGGAGTGAACCCTGTTGATGTTTTTACTGAGGTACGATACGCCCAAAGCGCTGAAAATAGCATGTTATGCCAATTTGACCGATGAATCCCAATGATTCATCGGATCATGATGACTAAAACTTTGTTGATGGATTCAACCAGACCATTAGCTTGTGGATAATAAGGAGTTGAACTATTGTGACGCAAACCAAGCTGGCCTGCAAGTTCGGTCATCATAACGTTTCGAAAATGACGCCCATGATCAGTGATAATCGCTTGTGGGACACCAAACCTAGCAATTATATGATTGAACACGAAAATTGCAGTTGTCTTGCCGTCTGCCTCAAATGTAGGCATCGCCTTGGCCCACTTGGTAAAATAATCTACCGCAAGGATGATATACACATGCCCCCCGGCCGAGTGAGGGTTACATGTAATAAAATCGATACCCCATTTGGCAAAAGGACCAACGACAATTATAGGGTGGAGAGGAGCAGGTGGAGCGCGCATCTTTTGATAAAAAATTTGGCAGTTGTAGCATTTTCAGACCGCGTTAATACAATCTCTAAACAAAGACGGCCAGAAGTAGCCAGCACGTAATATCTTTTGGGTTGTGGCATACCCAGACATATGACCGCCACATGCTCCAGAGTGACAGTCATTTAGAACCCTTTCAACTTCCTCGTGAGTTAAACAATGTCGAAAAACAGAGTCTGCCCCATGGCGATAAAGAGTATCTCCAATAATCCTGAATTGCTGGGACTGGAATCATATTTTCCGACGTTTTGACCTTAAAATTTCTGGCCGAAAGGATTGGGTCTGGAGATAAATGATGATATCCCCATACCATGGATCTAAAGTGCTGATTAGAAACAAGGATTCGTCCGCAATGGGCTCCTCCGCCACAGTATCCGAGTCAGCGCGCGGGAAGTCACACATTAACTCCGCAAAAACTAAAGATTTCTTAGACTTAGATTTTTCAAATTCTAAGTCGAACTCCTGCAGGATAACAATCCATTTAGAGTACTTGCCCCCTAGCAATTTCTTGGTCAAAATGTAGATCATAGGGTTGCAATCAGAAATTACCGTAGTTTTACGTAGTAAAATGTAGTGACTAAAACATTGGATAGCTTGAACAACTGCCAATGCTAATTTCTCCACATGTGAGTATTTTAGCTCAGTTGTATTTAAAGTGCGACTAAGGTAATATATCACATGTTCAGTACCGAATTCATCTTCTTGAACTAAGACCATTCCAATGGTGGAATGGGAGGCAGCGAGATACAAGAAGTAGTCCTGGTTGTAGTTGGAAGGATGCAATAACGGTGCATGGGTCAACGCGTGTTTTAGTGCATCAAAATATTTTTGAGCTATCTCATCCCAATAGAATGGAGTATTCTGTTTCAACAACCGGGTAAAACCCTTTGTAACCTCGGCGTAGTTAGGAATGAATCGTCGTAAAAAGTTTGCTTTCCCTTGCAAACTTTGGAGTTGGCGAAGACTCGAAGGAGGAGGCAATTTGACAATAGCTTCGACCTTCGAGGGATCGACGTGAATGTCAGCTTTCGAAACAACAAACCCCATCAATCGACCCGTTTCTATACAGAAAACACATTTGTGTGGATTCAACCGAATCCGATAATGCCTAGACCTCATAAAGATTGCTCGTAAATGAATTAGGTGATCAGCTCGATGTAATGAATGAGCAGGCAAATCATCGAGAGAGGGTTGCACAATGTGCTTGATGTCATGAAACGCATAAGACATGGCCCTTTTAAAAGTTGCTCTGGCATTCTTGAGCCCAAAAGGTAACTGCAATAAGCAAATGTCCCCCATGGACAAATGAAAGCCGTTTTTGGTTGATCGGCAGGTAGAATATTAATTTGATTGTATCCGGAAAAAACCATCCATGAAGAAGAATATTTCACTGCCGGCACAATCATCAATGATTTGATCGATATAGGGAGTTGGGTAATTGTCCTTTGGACAGGCTCGATTAATGTCCCTATAATCGATATAGATTCTTATTGTTCCTTGCCTTTTGTTAACCAGAACAATATTCGATACCCAATCCGTTAACAGGATCGGATAAATGAAACCTGCTTTGAGTAATTTTTCAACTTCCACTTTAATAGCAGCAACTTTTCTTGGGTGAATCTGATGCAAACATTGCCGGACGAGTTTAGCTTCCGGGTAAGTCTTTATTTCATGAACAACAATCGTGGGATCAATTCCTGGAATTTCCTCATAGGACCAGGAAAACAAGTCGCAGAATTCTTGAAATAAGGCCTTATATATTTGAATCTCGTCTTCTGTACACGAGGCACCTATATGAATGTTCTCAACAATTCCGGGCTTAACCAAAATGTCAATAGGAATAGTTCGAGAGAAGTTTCCCAAATTTAACTCTGAATGAGGATGTTTCATTGGATTCTGAGGTTACTTGACATATTCAGTCGTAAAAATTGATGAAAAATCATTTTCAAAACGATCATTCTCGGGTAAAAACGAAGATCTGTGATGGAGATCTTCCCATGGTAAATCATCTACACATAGGATTTCACGAATTTTCTCATCAGAGTGAGCAAGTTCAGAAAACGTGATTGAATCCGAGCTTGATGTGAAAAGTGATTCTTCACGGACCACATTCATTAAGTCAATTTCGGTTGAAGATGGGTCAGTAAACGATTGCACGGCCTCATACACAATTTCATATGGACTCAAAGGCATGACATCACCCAATGAGTCTATCTCAGATTCAGAAGGAACGATCCAAAGATCATCATAAACAATGGTGTCTGATGTAATCATATGAATGGTTGCAAATGAAGACGATGCGTTGATCGGAGGAAAAGGAAAATTTCCCAGTAAACCGACATCTTTAACTAGTCCTACTCCAACATCCTTATATAGGATAGTCGTTTTACCGACATGCTGAATACTTTCAGAAGAGGCTAGGTCGGATGAAAACTAAGCCAGCTGGTCTATTGTTATGATCTTTCCATTATGAGGAAACTTTATAACCCGAAAGACCAATGAAACGACAGTTGTCACAGCGTAAGACCAACTACGACCCAAGAGAAGGTTGTAATCTAGAGGGGCATCAACCACCTCCACATCTAGATTAACGGTTTTTCCTTCAACCCCTATAGGCAAATCCTGTAGAATGCCAAAAGGATGAAACCCATGGCCATCAAATGCCTTTAGAATCGTCAGAGATTGA
This sequence comes from Pinus tabuliformis, assembly GCA_031772625.1. Taxonomy (NCBI): domain Eukaryota; kingdom Viridiplantae; phylum Streptophyta; class Pinopsida; order Pinales; family Pinaceae; genus Pinus; species Pinus tabuliformis. Next base: position 464,413,623 of record CM062814.1, read on the forward strand.
TTTAGCGAAGGAGAACCAAGAGATCTCCAACATTGTATCAACATAATACACGTTGAGGCTCCCTCGTCAATCACAGTCTGATGAATAGGCCTGTTTTTGACTATCACTGGAATCTGGAAAGCCATTTGATGAGGTAAGTGCGGTGTACTATTTTCTAGATCGAAAATTATCAGGTTCGAGTCCTGAACGTCAACAGCTCCTATAGTTGAAAAAAGTAATTTACACTGCGCTGGACATGATTGCAGAACTTCCAAAGCTGACATTGCTTAGGGTGAAACAAACAAATCCTCAACAATGTTATAGTTTTGAGCCGCTCTCGCATGTGGATTGAAAGCTGACTTTCGAAGTATACCCTTGGTGGGTGGTTTGATTACCAAGTCAGGATTAGGTTTCTCGATCTGTAGTGGATCAGAACCGGGAGATGAGGTTGATGGGTTAGAATGAGAAGATTATGCTTCTTTACCATCAACAGGACTTTTACTACCATAATCATGCGATCGAGTTGCAATCCTAACATGGGACATCATCAGTATGGGTTCTTCATTGGCACTCGAGGAAGAACCTATCATCTTACTGTCTTGACTTGGAAACGGGTCCTTCAAAACAACAGGCATTTGGGAACCTTTGACAATCTTCGCAACCTCTGCACGATGAGGGCAGTCCCTTGTAAAATGTTCGTCGTCACAAATGAGACAAGGATAACGAGGTTTGCGTTTTTCATCATTGGATTCTGATTTTTTAGGTTTCTCCTTTGAATTTTTGTCCGTTTTATTCTTCTTCTTCCCTTTCTTCTTGCCACCGGATTTTGATTTCGCTGTAGATGACTCTACAACGTGAATATCGGCAGAAATCTCGGCGGAAGAATCTCCTGTCGGGGAATTAGGCAAGGTTATGATAGGAGAAGAATTGTTGGAAGACTTCTTCTTACTCTTAGTGTTAACCGTACCAATCATACCATCGGTGACATGAGATCCCGAAGGAGCCGCAGTGATTTGATTTTGCTTGGGAAGATCGGGGATTTTCTCGTGTAACGTACCTGAATGAGTATAAACCAAGTCAAGGTACTGTGCTTGAGCAATTACTTACTCCTTAGTAACAACTCCGGCTTTAGCTACATCTTCAGTGATCTTTGGCAACAAAGACTTTACAAACCATTCAGCCAAGATCTGATCCAGAATAAAAACCTTCACTAAACACCGTCGACGTCTCCATTCGTGAATATGATCTGAAATGTAAGTGGATGTCGATTGCTTTAATGAAGTTAGTAATTCTGTGCCATTGTCATATCTGACTGGCAACTGAAAATGAGTTAAAAACGAGGTAGCTAACTGACTAAAATTATAAAAAGTGCTTCACGGTAACTCAATGTACCACTTGGCCGCAAGACCAATTAGAGTGTGCTGGAAAAGTCTAAGACGGATTGAATCATCTGAAATGGAGTTAGACGCACACCAGAGGTGATAAGTCATCACATGGTTCAACGGGTCCTCTCCTGATTTGCCTTCGAACTTAGGAATATCACTAGGCAACTTATTTGGCATTGGCGGCCAAAACATAAGATAATTAATGGGATTGTTCATTAAGCATGACAAGTTAGGCAATTCCAAAGTTGCGATAAATAGTAACTGACGATTAGGGTCCCTAAAACTCTGGTTCATGAGACCAGCCCTAGGAGGAGGATATCCAGGATAACTAGGAATAGGAATTGCATTTGGGATATTGTATCCTCCCGGAAAACCAGGATTAACCGGACAGTACTGGGGTTGTTGAGGTTGTTGACATGTGTACCTAGGGTACGGTTGATACTGATACACTGGTTGCTGCACAACAGGACCGAATTGGTACTGTCCCTGGTATGGTTGATAAGTAAATTGTGGTTGACTTGTGACAACCATACTTGAACCAGGTTGTCCTACAGGCATCTGAACCGAAGTTTGAATGGTGGATCCAGACAGAGGTAAAGATGTTTGAGGAGTAGATACAGGAACAGTAGAAACCGGAGCTGTCGATACTCCGGAAGTAGGTGGGGTAGATTGAACAGATGTTGCGGCAGTTGCAGCAGTCGTTTGAGGTGGAGTATGAGGCGTACTAGGCCCAGGCTGAGAAACTAGCGAAGGTACAGAAGTTTGAATAGTAGACTGGATAGGTTGCTGGGGTGTACCAGAAACTAAGGGTTGTCCAGTTTGAGATGACAACTTTACATTTGGCTGCAACACCTATTGAGTTTGCGATGGATCCCACACTAAATTCATTCTAGGGTATGAACCAATAACAGGTTGAGAATATTGAGGACCATAACCGGGTTGAGGGTAGGATTGATAATTCAAAGGTACATTTCCCGTTCCTTGAACATATGATTGACCGGAGGGTGGTTGGAAACCTTGGTTCGAGTACTGACCTTGGGGTTGATACCCTTGAGGCACGTACTGAGACTGGGGTTGACCTTGAGGCATAAATTGATCCTGGGGTTGACCTTGGGGTACATATTGAGTCTGGGGTTGACCTTGAGGAACATACTGTCCCGTAGGTATGTACTGTCCTTGAGGTTGCCCCCCAGGCGCAAATTGGGTACCTTGATGTTGCCCCCCAAGCGATAATTGAGGATTTTGAGGCTGCCCCCAGGCGGTAACTGGCCACCTTGAGGTTGAGGATTAGGAATAGTACCTGACATCATGAGAATATCTTCTACGCTCAACGGCTTAGTACCATTACTTCCAGTTAATAACCCTTTCTCAATGGGTTGAGGAGATGCTCCCGAAAATGTACCAAAAAGTGATTGATACCTAGAGGGAACAGAAGGACTGATGTACAAAAAGGATTCAGGCGATTGAGTAAACATGGACGACTATCTTGACATATTTAATGGAGGATAATAACCTCTAGGTGTTGGGTGATAAGGAACACGAGGTGGTGAAAAAATTAACCCTGGGTTTTCTAAGAAATTAGTCAAAGAAAGATACCAAGCACTACTCCTAGGTGGACTGTAAAAAATTAATTTACGCTCCCTTAGCTCAATAGCAGGTTGATTTTCAGGGATAGGGATGCCTACTTCTTCTTCCGGAGTAGCAAGTTCTTCGATAGCTATAGGTCCAGAAGGAAGATTTTAGGTAATTGTTCTTTCTACCCTAGGTGAACCAGGACCACTAGAAGCTGGAGAAGCAAACCTCGATGTCGGAGTAGCAGAAAATTCACTTTCAGGTTCAGATATTTCAGGTTCCTCACCTATATCACTAGTAGATGAAAAGCTACTAGTAACTTCAGAAACAGACACTGATTGTGGATTATAATCTGCTACTAAAGCTTGAAAATCAAGATGTGCCACCAAAGAAGACTCTCCTTCTTTAGGTGACCCAACTCTACTGTCTCTAGGAGTTACGAGGACTTTCAACCCTTCAGGCTAGCTCGGTGAAAACTCAGGAGGTTGGCCCCGAAGTCTACGGGACTTCCTTGGTAATTTAGCCACGGTTAAAAATTTTTAACTACTTCACATGCAAACAAAGTAAAATCTCAATGAAAACCACCTAAAGCCTCTAAAGAACCAAAAAAATTTGAATCACATGCCTAAAGAATCTAGGAGATCAAACACACACAAACAGTAACTTTCCATACTGAAAACACTAGTTGGTGATGAAATCCAACGTCGCAGAGTTCAATACAGAAATGGCGGTTGGAACAGTTACCCCGGCAACCTGCTTAATGAATAGGCTGGCACAAGCTCCTCCACTTAAACATCTCGAGTGAAGAGAACCCCCCCAGAAAATCCAAGTGAGTCTAGCCAACGTCTGCTCCAAGTATAGTGGGATCTTCCCACCATTGTCACCTTAGGAAGAATCCTAAAGAATATGGTCACTAAGGCTACCAACTGAAACAAATATACCTGGGGGAACAACCTACAATCCGATATGCACGCAAGGGCAGAGTAGCAAGCTCAATCCCCTTGAAGGCTCCTTGACATAATCCAAGGTTTACCAACAAGTGACCCTAGGCTCCTCGACAATGGTTAATCTGAGGTTTACCATTTTTAATACGTGAATATCTTTTGTCGTTCCCAATGAGGAAGGATTGATTCCCACACTGGTTCAGACACGATCTCGTGCTTCTCCTTTAAGAGGAGCTTTCCCAGAGCATAAATGAAACAATTGGATTTCTTCCCTACCACAAGATACAACTACTTGTTTGTTTTTACTGTCTTGGAGAGTTAATTACTCTCCTACTCCAAGACACTAGCCTAAGCTATGTTGGTGTATCAGAGCCCTAGAAATAAAAAGGTTACTAGATGAATTTTACTTTAAGCATTATTTTTATTGGTTTTTGTTTAAGTCAAAAGGTGCGGAGATGAAACTCGTGGTATGAAGACTCGATTCAAAATCACTAAAAATGCACTTAAGATTATTAAACAATATTTTCCCTTCGATGAACTTCTAGCTAGGAAAGAGTTTGAGAATGCAAATACTTTGTAAGCACAAGTCTTTCTTAACAAACAAATTAAAAGAAGAGCTTTTGTCCTTTCCAATGCACTCAAAATGAGACAACCAGTTATTTTCACAAAAATTTCCCTTTTCTTTTCAAAGCACTCAACCACTACAAAAACAAACTTTTTCCAAAAGATATTTTTTTATTTTTTATAAAACACTCAAAACTATGAAAATGACTAACTTTGAGATCTATAAACTATAAAAACCTATTTGAAGTCAAAGCCTACAAGATGTCTTTTTTAAGGATGTTTTACTTAGCTAGATGTAAACTAAGGACCAATTTATGCAGAAACACAAATCAGTCAAAAACAACCAATTTTGTTTTCTTTTTAAAAATGAAAATCCAAAATTTTAAACATAAGCTTTTCGAAGTTTTGTAAAGAGAAAACACAAAGTGGATTCCTCAACAAGGGTAGATTTCATAAATGGTCACACTCATAAAGAGGCTGGCAGAAACCAAGGTGATCTGAGGTTCCTATAGCTTCTAAGCTCAGAGCTACTATAAGACCAAAATGAAAAACAAACCCAACAAGCAAAACTCCTAGGAATTTCACCTAAAACCCTAACACCAATGAAATCAACCTAAGGAAATCTTCTGACATGTTATATGCAGGTCTGGGCAGTGGATAATAAATTCTAAACAAAAACGAAGCTGACTAACAGAGGAATCTTAGGTTTTTCAAAATTTTGACAGGGTCCGCAGGTCCACAGTTAACACAGGTGCGGTACTGCTCTGTGCTAAAAGCAAAAGTGCAGATAAGTACACACTGTGTCAAAAGACTAGGGTGCGGTCCTCTCCCAAAGTTTTGAAAAACGAAAAATAACCCTAGATCTACAATTTCTACCCAATTCCACACACAACAAGCCAAAAATAGAAACAAAAATACAGTTCTCAGGTCAAAGTAAAAACAAGGAAAAAATCAAGTCCCCAGCGGAGTCGCCATTTTGTCACACGAAATGAGTCGATCTTGCGGACAATATAGACCTTCCTAGAATCTAAAGAAGACCTAATGACAAGCAAACAAATCACAAACTATCTTTCTCTAAATATGCATTTATAAACAAAGACAAGCAAGTGTTTTTAGGCCTACCTTGGGTCCAACGCAGGTTTGTGGAAGCCTCGCTCCTTCGATCCAAATGAGCTCCCTTGTCGCGAATCTGCAAACACAAACAAGCAAACAAATTAAATAGCACCTGAAAATCCAATATCATAAAACATATTTAACATGAAAGTCAAGGAATTCATGAAACAAATGGCATGAGACAATTTGTTGAGAAAAATGAATCTGATTGCATTAATTCAAATCAAAGAACTTTACAACCTGTGCCTTGACGCTGTACAAGCTCCTCCCAGGGTCCAACAAGAAGTCTCCTCTACTTTGACAAGTTTCACTCTCTTCCCAATGAAGCCAAAAAGGTATGTGATCTCTCCTCTCTAGCTCAACTAGGAAGTCTTAATTTCACCAGCATTTACCCGAAAAAATGTTCAGCTTCTAACCTCCTCAGCAACCAGCCCAATGCCTGAATTTATAGTGCAATGGAGGGAAGTTACTAGGTCCTCCTTCAAAGGGATAAAGCTCCTTCTCTTTTGGGATGCATGAACCACCTAAGAGTGGCCAATCCACATCAAAATTCCTTCTAGAATCATCTAGAATTAACCCAAAGTGAGTTTTTTAGAATAAACTTGCACCTTTTTTACTTTCACAGGGGTCTGCACCCACACCTTTAGGGACAGAGCGGGAAGGTCCGCAGTTTTTATAAATAGAAGGTGCAGGACCGCAGGCAATAGTGAGAGAAAGTGTGGAACCAGAGCTTTGTTGATTTTCAATGTCTTTCTCTCATTTTCAAAGCTTGACTTGAAGAGCTGAGGTCTGAGACTTTCTTAGGAGGACAGTACAAGTGATGATAGACCCATATTGATTGTAAATAATCATGGTGACAATATTTTTGTGTAACAGTCCCTTACATGATACAGGTTAACCACCTTATTTATTACTATGGCCCATCCCATTATTACATTATTCCCTTGGGTACCTCCCTTTGTACCCCATATTATCCCCCCTAGGTATATAACATTCCACCCCCCTTAGCATGTTTCGTCCCTGAAACATGGGAAGAACACAAATAATAAGATGTACTCAAAAGAGTAGTTCATTGGTACCATGCACATGCATCTAGCCATCCAAGAGAAAGGTGAACCCTCGATCTCGCTAGTGCCTCGCTCGCTTGAGATGGAAGTTAACTGTGGTAGCTCTTCTGTGTTGATGTGTAGTAGGTGGGTCTTCGCTCCTCTCTATCCGTAATGTGGGGGTTGTTTTCCTTGTGGCTAATTGGTTACCATCTTGTTGGTTGTTGTCTTGCGGGGTGATGTGGGTGATGATATCTTAAAGTTTTAACCCACGGTGTATTTTTCTTTAATTCATCCCTTACTGGAGCCTGACTATTATCTGGGGCATTTTGTGGTGCCTGTTATGGTGTCTTATCTTCCAATATTACTTCAACCACTAAGCCCTCATCTGATGTATCAACACTTGTAACCTTTTCTACTTTAGCCTCTATTTGTGTTTGATTGTCGATCATCACTGGCTCATCATCTGATATGTTAGTCCCTGGAACATCTTCTGCTTCAGCCTCCTTGGACTCTACCTATTTATTAATGGAAATATCCTATAATGTAATTTTCTTCTTTTTATACCAGAGCTTCAAGAATTTCTTCTGCAGATTAATATTGATAGTACCCACTGATTCCATCCAAAGGTATCCCAAAATGACATCCATGTTATCCATATCTGATGTATAAAAATCACCATGCAACACACACTTATCCATAGAAAGCTTCAAATCTTTATAAACTTGAAAATCCACATCATCACCCTGTGTGTTTTCAATGTGTTTTGCTGGCACTTGTAATTTTTTTGCCATTAACATTGATAAAATTATACTTGCAACTAGGATTTATAGACACAACGATATTCTCCTTATGAATCAATCCATGAACCTGAAATAAGGAGACACCCATAGAAAATAACCCCTTACGTGTCTCTTTCTCTTTTTTTCTAGCTCAAGACCATTTGTCTAAAAGAACTCTTTCAAATTTTGCATCTGAAAGTTTGGTCAACTACTTGTTGTCAATTGAAAAATACCATTTGGCAGCTTCATCTCTAAAATTAATTCACACTGTATCCTTCCACTTTTTTCCCATATTGGCTTATTTTTTTTGATGTATTATTCAATAGTAGTACCATTATCTTTTCCTGTAAAACATAGAATTGCCATGAAGAGGGTTTTGAAAAAAATTCACTTAATTGGCGAAAAATTGAAATGGCCACAATTCCGTCAATATTGCTCAGATTCCATATTATGACCTATTTTTGGAAATGGAACAACCATTCTACACCTTCCCATGTGTAGAAATACCGATCTAAGCACTGGAATTGCCGATCCACACTGCAACTGTCCTGCCGTCACAAAAAATTGCTGAAAAATAGCTGATTTTAAATCAGCGATATCTTCCTCATCCGGACTCCGATTTGACTAATTTGTTTTTTGAAATCGGGTATTTTTTCACAAAGAATCCAAATCTGCAATTAGATTTTGTAGATCTTGCATCAGGACATCCAGATCTGCACTACAAACTAGCTGCCCTGAAAAATATCTGCAACACCACTGATTTTTAAATCACCGATATCTCCTTCATCTAGACTCTGATTCGGCCGATTTTTTTCTTTTTGAAATCATGTATTTTTTCATAAGGAATCTAGATCTGCAATCAAATTTTGTATATTTTTCCCCAAAACGTACAGATCTGATCTATAAACTCATCGCCCCAAAAAATTCCTACAAAAATAAAAAAAAAATCTCCACTTTTGCCCAAGAAAGTGCTTTGATACCACTTGTTATAGATCTAACCAAAAAATATAAGATAATATAAATAAACCCAAGAATAACAAGATAGAAATAGATAGAAATGCTTCTTTATTGATCAAACCCTGAAGGTAGGGCAACACCATAAATTCACTCCTTAAGGAAGGAGAACACTCCACAAGCCATATGCCTGTTCATACAATAATCCTTGACATCCCTCAATGTGGAGTCTCTAGCCTCTATATAGGCCTTATACATACAATATCATGGGTCATTACCATGGTTCTCTCAATACCATCTATCTAATACCATGGGCCCATTACAGTATTACTAACTACTTGTGGTCCCTTACATGATATGGGTTAACCACCTTATTTATTACTATGGCCCATCCCATTATTACATTATTCCCTTGGGTACCTCCCTTTGTACCCCATATTATCCCCCCTAGGTATATAACAGAGCAACTCCAACATCAAGTAGCTCTAGGGTAGAGTAGTTTATAGTCTCGCGCTTCCTTTCAACTACCTAGAATGCTAAGACTATACTTCCCTCGGCTAGTCAGGTGGTCGCACCACCTGTATAAAGTTGCATCCTGTCATCCATCACATTTCCTGAAAAATACCCACCTTTTATTGTTACGAGTTGCATCACGCACCTTATTATCTCCAATGCACTACCTTGGTTGATTCACTTAGTAAGGTGTGGTTCAAGCCAAGGCATCAGACTGATCAGTTTGTGGCGATGGGCCTCAAACTTGTTATCGTGATTTTGTGCATCTTACCTTATGACCCTGGAATTTTTACTGAGAAAATATTCCTTTATCTCGTCCTCCATTTTCTTGACTTCTGTGTCCACTAGAGCGCTTTTCTTCCTTAATCATACCCTTTCTTCTTCAAGTTCTTGGAGCCTAGAGTTTCCTAGTTGGATTTCTTCTTCCAAGGTTTTGCGAACCGTCATATCTACCGGTGCTATCATGCACAATCTAAGCTTTCTATGTACTATAGGGCTTACAACGTTTGATTTATAATCCAGCCTCGGTGGTGCCTACATAGTCAGGTTCTTGCATGCAATCCTATAAGCCCATAGAACCGCTAGTACGCGTAGGTCCCAGTCAGTCCACTTCGTACACTAAAACAAAACCAGCGATTAGCGTCCCTTTTTACTTCTTTTTTTGCATCTAGAGCCCATTTTTTGTGCTATTTGCATCCATTTATCAAATATGGTGCAAAACTTGACACAAAATTTGCATCAAGTTTTGCACCAAATCTTACACCAAGTTTAGCACCAGGTATTGCAATAGGTTTTGCACCACGTTTTGCACCAAATTTTATGCCAAGTTTTGCGTCATCCTTTACACCAAGTTTTGTTCCAGGTTTTGCATCAAGTTTGGCACCTAATTTTGTTTGACATACTTTTGCATCCTCATTTGCATCCACTTTTTGCACCTACACTTGCATCAACTTTTGCATCGACTTTCGCATCCTTTTTTGCATCCTTTTTTAAATCATTTTTTGCATCCATTTTTTCATCCATTTGTGCATCCCTTTTGCGCCAAGTTTTACATCGTGTTTTGTGTCTAGTTTTGCATAAAATTTTGCATCTACTTTTGTTGCATCCACTTTGCCCTCTTGTTTGGCATCCATATTTACATCCTCTTTTGCATCTATTATTGTACCCACTATTGCATCTAATATTTTTGTGCCACAATTAGCACCTAGTTTGGCACCTCCTTTTGCACCCACTTTTGATTATAATTTTGCATCCACGTTTGCATCCTCATTTGCATCTAGGTTTTCATCAACTACTACATCTATTTTTGCATCCCTTTTTGTATCCAATTTTGGACCGGGATTTGCATCGGGTTTTGTGTCTCATTTTGCATCTACTTTTGCATCGACTTCTATTGCATCGACTTTTGCACACAATTTTGCATCCACTGTTGCACCCATTTTAAATTTCACTTTTTGCATCCCTTTTTACATCTTCATTTGCATCATACTTTGATTATTTTTTTGCATCTATCATTACATCCACTTTTGTTATGCCACAATTTGCACCATGTTTTGCACTCATTGTTGTATCCACGTTTGCTTCCAATTTTGCATCCATGTTCACATCCTCTTTTGCATCAAATATTGCATCTATTTTTGCATCCACTTTTATGTCAGGTTTATGCATTGGGTTTTGCATCTCGTTTTGTACCTACTTTTGCATCTACTTACATTATATCCATTTTTTGCATCCAATTTTGTTTTGCCTGTTGCATCAATGTTTGCTTCCACTTTTACATCCATTTTTGCATCTTATTTTGCATATTTTTTGTCTATTGTTACATCCACTTTTGTTGCACCATATCTTGCGCCTACCATTGCAACCACATTTGCTTCCATGTTTGCATCCCCTATTGCATCCACTTTTGTTTCATCCATTTTTGCATATACTTTTGTTTCCGTTGTTGCATCCACATTTGTTTCACCACAATTTGTGCCAAGTTTTACACCTACCATTGGACCCATGTTTGCTTCCACTTTTGCCTTCATGTTTGCATCCAAGTTTGCATTGACAACTGCATCTACTTTTGCATCCACTTTTGTGTCAGGTTTTTCATGTTGTTGTGCATCTACTTATGTTGTATCCACTTTTCATCCAATTTTACTTCTATTGTTGCCCCCATTTCTATGTTCGCTTTTGCATCCCTTTTCCAACATTCATCATATTTTCTGCATTGATGATATTCCTTATGGCATTGACAATTATGAACAATTGATGACAATGTCAATAATATTGACAATGATGAAAATGAAGATGATGGCGATGACATGAATTGTGATTATGATGATAAAGACGATAGTGGTTACAATGACAATGATGATGATGGCAATGATTATGATGATGACGATGCTAATGACGTTGGCGAATCTTCCCAATTTTAGATGTTGTCATTGTCATAATCATAAGCATTATCTTTGGTGTCATGATCATCATTTTCATCTAGGTCATCTTCAAAAACAATAATGGCATGAATGATGATGATGCATGATTACAACAATGTCGATAGAAATTACATTAATGATGATGATGGGGATGATAAAAATGACAATGACGATGATAATGGTGGTGATGATGATCATCATCGATCATCTGTCAAAAATAGAGTTGTTATTTCTCTTACGTATATCAATGTTTCCTAAACAACCCTTTTCTAGCACTGATCACATTTTTTGGGTTGATGATATTTCTTACAACATCTAGAATTATGAACAATTGCAAACAATGTCCATAATGATGATGATGATGGCATGAATGGTGATTATGATGATAATGTAATGATGGCAATAACAATTACAAGGATGATGGTGATGATGATGACAATGATTATGATAATGAGAATGACCTTACAATCTTATGGATTCGTGAACAATTACTAGTTTCAATACCATCTTCTGGATACGTATTACTATCATACTTTTTAAATTTTCTGTCTCTCTTGAGGTATCTTACTATAATGGTGTTGTCAACACTAGAAAGATATCTTGTTGTAATGGTGGTTCTAATGTTAGCACTAGCAAAGTTTAGTAGGGAGGATGCTACTACAAGAGGAATTCCTTCTAAGTGACTATGGCATTCAAAATGAGGCTTTATGGGCTGCTTGTTAACACATGTTCTCATGCTCATATAAAATTAATTTGAAAAGTTGCTTTAATTGGTTCCCATGCATAATTGATATTGATAATGGGGTGGTATAAAATTGTAATGGGCATATCCGTTAGTTAGTTATGATGGGTCAACAACATTGAAACCATCCAAGTGACATTTCACCTTGGAACAATCGTCGCTCGTGCGAAAACACGAAGTTTATGTAAATGAAAGTTGTGATTGTAGTGGAATTAAAACCATCGAGAAATATCAAAGAAGACGCTGCCTACCAGTTTTGAAAGACAACCAAGGCATTGAACAACTATTTGCATTAGGATGTAGTGAGGGAATCGAAGGAAATTTGGGAGCCCTAAGTTGCCATTACTATTGCCAATCACACATTCAATAGTAGCCATAAAAGGTAGCCACATATAAACAGAACCTCGAGGTGTTGACAGTCAGAATCTATTGTAATAGCTTTGACGTATATATAGTTTTGTGTTTAGATGAGAATGAAGTGGGCTTCATCCAGGGTTCGGCTCAATCCTCGTCCATTCCATGCAGTGGTGTTTAATTCGCCAAGCAAGAGAATATTACGTGAGTGTTCAGAGTTAAATCAACAGAAATCAAGGACGTGTGATTGTCAAATTATTGCTCCTCCCTTATGATTGAGCGCTTGATGCGATGGTCATTATCCTTGGGTGATACTTTTATTTCCCATTTTCTATTGAAAAAGTAGCGTTTTTCTGTTCGATTATGATAGGATTGGATGAACGCCGGTTTGGGTGGATGTAGACCCATGTTTTTTTGTGGTGATATTCAAATGTCTTGAGGATAAGAAAAAAATCCTTGACCAAGGTCCATGGTTTTGGGGATGAGTTGGTCTTCTAGTGAAGCCATCATTTCCCAACTTCAATCCTCTCACTATGTTGCCGATGACTACTCTAGTATGGGTAAGATTCCCAGTTTTCCCATTCACTTTACCCATCTAGATCTCTTAGAAAAAGTGGGCAATTTTATTGGAAGATTCGTCAAAGTAGACAGGGAAAGACTTTTGAAAGGCATTTTCACCTATGTTTGCATATGTGTTTAGGTAGATCCCAATGAAGTTTTGCGAGATAAAATTGAGCTCAAGTGGATGGGAATTGTGTATTCCCAACCCCTGGACTATGAAAATACAACTTTTCGATATAGGAATTACCAACAAGATAGACACCTTCAAACTGTCTGTCCCTTTCCAATAGGGGCTTCCTCCTTACAGTCATCTAAGAACTCTAGCTGCAGTTGGAGGGATCTTAAGGAAAGAGAGGGATCCAAAATGTAACACCCCTCCCTTGTGTGTCAAACTTTGCAAACCTAAGCTGAGAAAAGCTAGGTATGATGTGTAATATAAAAAGTAAATACATTATTAATAAATTAATCACTTGGAAAAGCGAGACACCAAGAGATGAGATTCTTGCCAAATCACATTGGTGAATGGGAAAGGATAATTCTTTCATGGTAAAGCTTCTCGATTTAATTCTAGATAAGTTGGATGGATTGGAGATAAATATCCATTGAGAAAAACATAAAAGTTGTGCGGGAGAGAAAGGCAATCTTCTATGAGGAAAATCCTCATGGGAGAGAAAGGTGAGCTTTTATGAGATAAGCCTACGCAAATGGATAAAAAGATCCATAAAAGCGAGACACCGCTAATGGAAACCATATCATGAAATAAGGTATTAAATACCCATTGCATAGATCAATTGGAGGCGGTTGATCCATGGCAAGAACCTCGACTCGGTGGTGAACTGAAGAGTCATTTCTAGGTTGGGTAGCGGTGCTCTGTTTTCCAAGTGTCGTTCTCTCTTTTGATCTAGTTTGACTCACTTGCGTGGATTGTTCTGTATGTTGGTTTCTTACCCTCTATGTTATAAATTCCTTAGCATATGAGAGAATTTGCTTGAGTTTTAAATGCACTGCATGTGGCGTTAATGAGATGATTTTATGGATGCTCGCATATGAACAATCATGGTTTGCAATCGCATAAACATTGCCCCAGAATCGATCCACGAGCCACCAGATCTCTCTCTACACGACTTCCAACAGTTCATCTGCGTTTCTTCATGGTCAAAACGATTTCAGAAAAGGTATTTTTCTGCAAGAGAGTGCTAAAATTGCAAAGCGCCATTATTTTCTTGTCGCAGTCATGAATCCTCTACGCCTTGTCCTAATGAAATTATTTAGAGTTCTTGACTGGAAAAATTTGCCATATTTCAACTTTCTGGAAATATTTCATTAAATAAGCTACCGTATTATCTAAAATAAATCTGAAGAAAGAGGCCGTGCTCAAAACAATGTTTTAAGCAGCAAATTTCACAAGGGTTATTTCTGGTTCAGTTATTCTGAGCTTTCAATGGAAAATTTTGACTCTATTTTGGCTTACAGGCAAGATTTCATAAAATAACGCTCTCTATAAATGGACTAGACAAGGTTGTGCTCAAAATTTTGTTTAAAAAATGGCAGAGTTTGGGAAGAAGTTCTTTAAGTTAATGGATCAGCATTCAGATGCATTTCGAGTGGTTTGATTGAATGATTTCTGTCTCAGTTCCGCACATTTAAAAGTTTTGGAGAATGGGAATTGATAATTCTGGTATTTGATGGTGTTCTATTCAAATTACACAGAAGAAGATAGAAAGCTAGGGCTCACAACCCCTACCTAAGAAATTCTGGTATTTGATGGTGTTCCCCCGACCAACCAATTGTTAGGCTCACAACCCGGCTAGGCAAGGTCAAGTTTAGGAACAACCTAGCTAGGCGAAGTGAGAGAGTACCGTAGTTAAGCGCTGCAGGGTCAAAGAGAGAAGGTGAAGGGTTGGATGCCTCACCGATCAATGGGCTAAAGTAGGGGTTGGGTGCTTTGTCAAGCCCCCCCGCTTCTTATTCACCAGTGTCGTGTCGAGAGCAAGGAACATTCTGGCAAATTCAATATTAAGCATCAATCTGCGATGAAACAGGGGATTCCTCTATAATCGGCTATGGGCTTATCTAGAAGGGCACCTCCTGGCCTTATGACTAGCATCTACACCTCCTTCCTTCCATATGCTAAGGTCAATGGTGAAGTGGGTCTAATCTCTTGCTATGGAACTTCATGCATGGACAAGGAATCAATATCTACCTACTATGCCAAGGGGACTATTAGAAGGGTACTAAATAGGACTAAAGACTATTGGCTATTGGAATGGCTAAGTTATACTAGATCTAGATCTTTATCTCGGTAGAGAAGAGAGTAAAGAAGTGAAACGTAGAGATGCGAGTATCATATGTCTAGACGAGTATAATATGTATAGAGCTCGAGAACGAGTATCATATGTCTTTCTTATGCTCAAACAATATTCTCATAATTTGCTTTGTAGCTTCTCAATCCATCTCTCAAACTCCTGAGGGTCTCCATCTAGTTAGGGGAATTTTTCTTCAACCTCTTTCCCACCGATTCCTCTTCCTAATGATGATAGGATTTGGGCATGTTGTATTCTACCATTCTACTGCTCATTTCTTTATCCTTGCTAGAATTTTCATATTATTCTGTGTGTGTGTGTGTGTTTGCACACACTTGAATGTTAGCCAATAAAAAATAAATCAACTCAATTTACTGATCACCTCAGCATATCTGTAATAGGCATGTTGATATGAAACTAGCTAAAATTTTAAATCCCATAACAATATGCATATTAGGAATCAAAATAACATTTAATCAACCTCTCAAACCAACAATCACATCAAATGCAAAGTCATCATTAGCACACATGTACCATGTAACAATTAAATTATCAAGTCAATTTTTTTTATTGTGTGGGTGTGTGTGAGCCTCTTCGGGTTTAGTGATTGCTCTTTTATGATCCACTCTGTAACTCTTAACAAAGCTTCTAACTTTATCTTTCAAGACCCATCTAGTCCAAGTGTTGGACTTGGACCCTGATACCACTATGTAACTACCTCCCTTCCACCCCCTTAAAGGTTCCCAACCAGCTGAGGGGGGTGTTACTTATCGTCAACCCGATCCCCAGGGTCCATTACGAAGATGGGGTTAGAGAAAACTCTAATTATTGTAAGTCTATGGAATTAACTTTCGATATCACCATTGCATTTAGCTTGTTGAGAGCTTTCCGACAATACCAATTTTACCTTAATCATATTCCTAGATCAATAGTTACACTTGATTAAAGCTCATCCTACCACAAGAGGCCATGAAAACATATAAACTATGGCCTTTGCATAACTTTGACAAGACATCTTGGTGAGCGCCACCATCAGGCCCACGTCATATCGTTACAAGTTATTTCTACCCACGGTGCTCGGTGTCAACCAAGAAGAAGGGTGGCAGGAGGCGAGCGGTAAAGGTGGACTCAAGGTTCCACTTTGGAACTTTGATCGGGTCAGCCATGCCTCCATTGATGCTCTCACTATGTTGTAGGTTACAAAGAACTCAGCAACAAGTGATGAGCAGTGGATGGCAAACAACTCTCCCAACGCTCTTAGTTCCACCTAGGCCCCACACTCAACTCTTTTGTCTACACTAAATTGCGTTGGTTATTGTGTTGATTTGATTGGTTTGTTGAGGACATAAACGACAACTGATGGGTGATGGTCGGCGCCAGTTCATGCGACATGGTTTTGTTGGGATGTGGTTCCACTAGTGCCCACTTAGTCTCGGGCTCACTAGCATAGGGATGAAGTTCAGTTCTCACACTACCTACCCGTCCTAATGACGTGGATGTAGTGGGCTTATAAAGTAGGATGATTGATACCTCACCTAGCCTAACTACTCAAGGCCTTAATGTGTAATATAACCCAAGGCCTAAAGCCCAACTCTCGATTCACACTAAATAACTAGTGCATGAGTGGTCTGAACTATATGTTCATCAACATGTTCTTAGGGTACATTTACGTATACATAAACACATAACTACACTTTCATCATGAACATAATAATAAATAACATAGCCCAAGTAAGTATCAAAACCATAATTTTGAAAATGTTATTCCACTCATGAACATATCAACGAACTTCACAGCCAGGGAATTATCACATTTACAAACACACAAGATATTGCTTCAAAACAAAAGTCATCATAGTCCATAAGACAATATACACAAACATGTTACACTTATCTATGTGTTTCAATATGGTTGGAAACTGAAGGAGGGACTTCAACTCTCCATCCAACCATAGGCTAGTCACACTGTAGCCTTTATTGTAGCTAACCACCCGCCCCTTCGAACCAGATCTAAAGTTCGAGGGGATGTGTATTCAAGGAAATTCACACCCAAGGCTTAATCACATAACCATGATGAGGAGTCCACTGTCTAGGTGGTTTATCAATCACTTTCTAGCAGTAACCACCATAGTGATTCACTTGCTCTTTGGGTTAAAACACATGACTTCACCTAAGGCTAAATGGGTTTATATCTCAGTTCCAAGAGGCGAAATCCACTGCTTTTGGTGGTTTATCAGTTGTATATTCATGGCAAGAATCGTAGGGGTCCATAATCCAATGTCCAGGTGGTTTATCAACCTCATGGCAAGCACCATAGTGACCCAATTCCTCCAATGAGTTCCCACTGGCCCTCCAAGCTTAAACACATGGTTCAATGGCCTTCACGCGGTCACAAGAAATGTATTCCTAATTCACAAAGCATTGGGTTCAATCGCACCCATCTTTACACATGTTATCTTCTCACCAACAACTTGACACAAATTTCTTCTCTAGTGTCTTCTCCCAAGACTCCCTTGTTTCACAGTCTCTAGCATTCTGCATGTTCTTTGTGCAGCAAGCTTCTGTACCCATTATTATGTGCCTCTTCCACACACTTCGACTACTCTTCCACACTCTTCAACTTGTTGTCTAGTCATATTTTTGTTTTCCCTTAAGGCTATCATCCTGTCTCAGCCACATTCCTTGAGGAAGGGGGACAATATGGGTGATGTCCCGTCTTAGCCACATTCCATGAGGAAGGGGGACAATATGGGTGATGTCCTTCCCCAATCTGCCCATTCCAAACTTCACTGCATGTTAGTGCAGTCAAGGTAGTCATGAGTTTATTTTCACATAATTTACATATATTCAAAATTTACATAGTTGTATTCACATACACCAAGTACAATAAACTAAAATTATTACACATACCAGAATTTATCAACCATTTAATTTATATAACCACATTAATTATTAATTATCGCAATTATATTATTTCTTCTAACATACATCACCCATCACCTAACACCACACACCACCTAACACAATCCCATTAACAAATGCAAATGAAAGAAAATAACTATAATCAACCATTTTTATTTATTAATATATTGATATTTTAATTCATAAAACCATTTTTCAGTTTTCCTTCCCACACAAAAGTCAACCATCCACTCTTACGACTACATAATTAACTAATATATCAACATAATATATACTAACTAAACATATAAAAATCATAAATGTTGAAGGACACACCGTTGGGCAATGTGAAAACCAAAGATGAAAAAATTAGTCTCAACAAATCAATACGAAAATGTAAAATTAGAGGGCTATTCATATTCATTGTTATGAGGTTGGTGTTGCCATTCCACACCGATAATACATTGTGATTCAGAAGGCCTCTGCTCCTGCGCTGCTGCGATCTTTTCCACGTAGTTCCCTGCTTACAGACTCTAATACAGACCAGAACCAGAAAATGGCAGCTGCTTATAGCCCTCTTCCAACATCGTCATCTGCAGACACGGTGCCTACAATAACGACGTTGCCAACGACGCCGACCGCCGCTCGTGTTTTCTTCTCTGGGCTCTTAGAAGGTACCAACAACGCCCTTTCCCAAAGGAGGCCATGGCCGGAGCTCGTAGACCGCAACTCCCTGGCAAAGCCCGCATCCATGGCAGAAGCGGTCACCAGGGTCCGCAAGAACTGGACATACTTCCGCGTGAATTACCTCCTCCTGCTCTCTGGCGTTCTCGCTTTCAGCCTTTTGTCCAACCCTATCTCGTTTTTCCTCCTCGTTGCTCTCCTAGGGGGCTGGATCTTCCTTTATCTGTTGAGGAGGGAGCCCCTGGTTCTGCTTGATAGAACCTATAGCGACTGGGAGGTGCTGGGAATCCTGACAGTCCTTACGATTGTTATCGTCTTTATGACGAGCGTCGGGGCTATGCTCATTTCGGCGTTGATGATCGGGGTAGCGATGGTGTGCGCACATGGCGCGTTTAGGGTTCCTGAAGATCTCTTTTTGGACGAAGAGGAGCCCGTTCCCGGATTTCTCTCCTTCCTCGGCGGCCCTACCCCGGCTGTTGCCAATGTCTGAGGGGTTTTCCATGTACGCAAATTTGTTTAATTTCTAATTTTTCAGTTTGATCTGTATGAATTTTAAGAAGAATAGCAGGTTTAAAACTAGCATTTGCACCTAATGTTGCAAAGAAAACGCCGTAAGGCATAGTGTGTGGAAGACTATTCAAATGTGAATGGGATTTTATGGGCTTTTTTGAAAGCAAGGGTCGATGTATTTGAGTTTTAATTTGAGGAAGCCATGTCAAAAAGCGTATTTGGGGGTTGTATTTGGGGTTAAAGTGGCTACGAAAAGGAATGCAAGTAGTCTTAAATGTCCATTGAACTTGTCTAGACCCCTCATATTTGGATTGAAATTGCATAGTTGAAGGTGAAGGTAAAGGAAGGGGGACAATATGACTTTCTATCTCTACTCTATGTGATGCCACTGCTAAATAGACTTCTTCTTGCTTTTTAGTCATTTCCTCAAGTTCTGTAGTTTTTGTGGTCATTGCAGCCTGAAGACCCTGAAGCTCCATCATCTTTGCATCACCACTTTCCTTGAGCTTTTCAACTTCTTCAGATAATTCATTTAGCTTTTCTATGAGTTTCTTGATACATCCTTCGAGATGCTCCCCATTATTGCAGAATAAAGATAACTCCTGTAGATCTTGATCTTTCAATGTTTCAATAACCATATCCAATAGTCTCTTCATACAGTCTTCTGCAATTAAATTCCTATCAGCAATGCTTGATTCCACAGGGGACTCACTCATAGGTTGATCAACAAGATCATTGCATAAACTCTCTTTCCGGGATGCATCTTGAACTGCTTGCTCGTTTAGAGATTCAAATTTAGAATTAAGCTCCTCGAGGCTTTTCACATATTCCTGTTTTTCATAGTTTACTTTCAAGAGATTTTCCTCTAGGCTTTCTATTCTCCTCTTCGAGTCCTCCACTTCAAAGGCAGATAAGTCAGCAATTCTTTGAGCATTCTCAATTTCATGCTTAAAACAAGCTGCATCTTGTTGGGCCTGCGTTAGTGCTCTGCTGAGCCATTCAATCTGAAATTCTGGATCAGTATTTCGCATAGATGTTGGCATATCAACATTCTCAAGGATTTGTTCCCATCTTTGAATAAGATGGTTCCTTTCCAACAAAGTCTTCTCCAGTATATCTGACTGCTCAACTACACTACGGTATTTATTTTGTAGTTCCTCGTACTCTTCTTTTAGATCTTCAAGATGACTCTTCCCAGTTTTGTCATCATCCACACTTGTTTCAGACATAGTGTTATTTACTCCAAGAGATGATTTTGCAAGCCACTCAACTTTATCAATTATTTCTTTGGAGTGGATTGCCTCTGGCAAATTCATCTCCCCAAAGACATTTTCAATTTTCTGAAGAAGTGAGTCCTTGTTAGAAACTGATTCCCGAAAAGCACTTGCAGAATTCTGAATATCTTCTAGCTCTAATTCCAGTGCTTTAACACGCTTAGAAGCTTTCATTTCAGTTTCATGCAATGTATCATTTTTCTTCTGCAATTCCTGCAAACATTTTTCTAGCTCATTGGACTTGTCCACTAATGATTGTCTTAGTGTATTGCGTTCCTGAACCAATCCTTTTCCTTTAGCGATGGCCAGACTAAGCTTTTCTCTCACTGATGACAATTTGCTTTCTGTCTGCTCAAGCTCAGTTCTCATTTTGCTGTTATCCATGCTCATTTCTTTAAGATTCTCGTCAAATTTACATAAACGGTCCTTCAGTTCCTTAATTTCTTCTTCATGCTGAGTTTTAATTGAATTCATTACGTTTACTTCTTCATTTAACTGGTCTACTTCCTTTTCTTTGTAACTGAAGACTTCTCTGAGGAACACATCCAAAGAAAGTGTCGGTTTTTTTTCCAACAAGTTTCCATAATTAGAAGCAAGCTCAAGTAAGCATTTATGAACCAGGTTCACTTGTGAAAAAGCTACCTTATACTCCTCAATAAGAAAAAGGAGGCTTGTCTCCAGATAAGACATTCTCTCCGAGCAAGGAACAGATGCCAAAGTCTCATCTTGAATGACTTCCTCAATGGCAGCTATTAACTTCTCTATGGTAGTGTCAAACTGGTGTTTCAAGTCAGAATAAAATTCTGAAGAAGCTTTCATTAATGTTTCCTTTTCTGAAAGAGATTTTCTAAGGGCATCTACCTCCAAATGTAAGGAATCTCTTTCATTTGCATTTTGGGCTGCTTGAAAAGCCATTTCAGTGCATTTTTCATCCAGTACTGTGCACTTACCACTAATCTCTTCAAGTTGGGCACATTTCTGAGATAGCTCAACTAACTTAACATTCATATCTTGAATATCTTGGTCCTTTGAAAACAAAACAGACTCAAGTTCTCTTATAGTGGGTTCAAACTGTGATCTTTCATCCAATGCTTTCTGCAAATGTTTCATGAACTTGCTACAGTCAGTGACCAGGATGTCCAATGCCACAAAAGATTGCATGTTTTCTTCTCCAACTTCACTGGACTCTGCATGCCGCAGACGATCAACTAGCTCTTCACTATGCTCAGTCATCCTCTCTTGCTGCTGGACCAACTTTCTAAGCTGATCATGGATAATAGCAAGTTGTTGTATAGCTGAATCTCTCTCCCCCTGCATCACAGAAACTCCTTAGTTTTTCAAATGAATTCTGCATTTCTGAAATCTCTAAACTATGGAATTCAAATATTACCTGCAAGATTGTACATTTTGCAAGCTGTTTTACTGTAAAACTCACAGCAGTAGCAAGCTGCAAATCAATATTTGAAATTTCTGATTCA
The DNA here is from genome assembly GCA_031772625.1 of Pinus tabuliformis. Lineage (NCBI taxonomy): Eukaryota > Viridiplantae > Streptophyta > Pinopsida > Pinales > Pinaceae > Pinus > Pinus tabuliformis. The sequence goes on from CM062814.1 coordinate 464,435,705, forward strand.
TTAATAGATTTAGATGGTTGAATGGTTTCCTCAATGTTTTCTGCCTTATGAACTGTTGAATTTTGACAATCAGTTTTCTGAACACCCAATGATGTTTCTTGGTCAGTATACTCTCCATGCAATGGTTCTGTTTGACTCTGCAACAAAGCTGAGTCGCATCTTGCCTCAGGGATAGGTAGAAAGCATTCACCCTCTACCTCTGTTAACATATGTCTATGCTTGCACACATTGCTTGCAAAATTCATATTTTCTGATGTAGCTTTATGAAGCTCAAGTACCATATCTCTCAATTGCTTATCACGTTCTGATTTTTCATCTTGCCTCCTTGATAAATATTCCTTGCAATCATATAGCTCTGCAGAAAGTTTGGCATTCTCCTCAGAGAATCGATTCCTTTCTTCTTCATGTTTTTGGTGGAAATCAGCTTCTTTTTTCATTTGCTCCAGCTCAGCTCTCACTACATGAAGATATTCAGATAGCTCTGCTCTCTCATTTTCTAATTTTTTGACCAAGACCTTGAATTCATCAAGATCATTCATCGCTTTAACCTTTTCAGCCTTTATTTCATGCATTTCATCACTAAGTTGAGATATTTGACCATTAAGTTCATTAGTCAACTGCCTTGTTCTCATAGCTTCTGTCTCAAGTTGTTCTTTTTCAACCATTGTAGAACATGTCTCCAGCTTATAACATTCAAATCTCTTGTAATCTGTTCTTTAGCTTTAATAGCTTCATCTAGAACAGGTCTCATTTCAGCCAATTCATTTCTTACAAGCTGATTTTCTTGTTCTGCCTTTGCCATATTCTTTGCATGCTCATCAAGCTTCGTTAAAAGATTGTGATTTTCATCGTTGAGACTTTGTTCTTGAGTTCTGAGTTTTTCTAACATTTCAATATAATTTTCTTCTCTGTCCTTGGCTCTCTTGATAAATCTTTCAACTTCAACTTCAAGACAAGCCTTACCTTCTTTGATTTCACCCACTGATTCCACTCGTACATTTTGTTCAGCTTCCTTGATTTTAGAAAAAGCGGCTGCTTTCTCTGCTTCAAGATCCTCTAATTTCTGTCGCAGAGTCTTAAAATCAAGTGGACATTGATTCCCATTCTTTGTCAAATGTTCCCCATCTGTTTGAGATATCTGGGGTTTCTCTTCCAACAAACCAGTTGCTTTTTCCAAGTCTTCAATGTAAGTCACTTTTGTCTCAGAATCACTGGCAACTGCAAGTGTACCTTTCTGTTCAATGGAATCATGAAGATTCTGCTGTGTAATTTCCAGGGTTTTGCTTTGCAGCTGGGATCTCAAGTCATCCGAGGTATTTGCCATTTCTAATTTCTCCTGTTCCAAGTCATGAGCCATCTGTCTCAATTGCTCTTGTTCTACAAGTAGTGAAGCGGGTTTTTCAGCTTCTTCACCGCATGCATAAAGTTTTGATAACTGACCTTCCTTCTCAAGAAAATTACCCTTCAGAAGAAAACTAGACTCTTCCAGACTTGCACTTCTACTTTCCGTCAGATGGTCAAGCGCATCCACAAAGGACTCGTCCATGCTCATATTCCTGTTCTTGTCACCTTTGAAGTGATGTAGGGTATCAACATGAGAAGGCTGTGAACTGCAATTTTTTAAAAATGCAACAGGTATATCCTCACTACACTGTCCAGCTCCCCGTAGCTCTCCATGTTCATCATTTTTCAAGTCCAGAACTGGAGACCTGACTTCCTGCAAAACCCTAACCAAAACAAGGTGAGCTTATAAATGAATAAAGACATCCTCAGTGCCCAATATATAAGAAAATCAAAACAGCAAACGAGTTTATTTCATCCCCTGCAGCAACTTTGTCCTCCAAATGAGCTTTTTGGCTCTCTTAAGAGCCTTCAGAAAAATTTAGATTTACCTGTTCTAATTCATTTGCATTATCAAACTCAAGAATTGCAAGCTCAACATCGGTGCTCTCCAGAGCGTGTACTTGCTCTTGCAATTTAGGATCTCTGTATGGCATGCTATCTTCATCTTTTCCCAATTCAGAAAGTGAATTCCCTATACCACTGTGTTCAGGTGCAAGATCTCTAACAGCATAAACACTAATTGATTCCCCTTGTAAGGAAGGAGAGTCCATATCATTGGTGAAGCTTGAAGGAGAACTATGTACGGCTACATAAGCTTCCAATCCCTGCTCTACCAACACTTCTCTACCTTTGGAACCTTCCTCCTCTTCCCATGAAGCAGACACAATTGAACCATCAGGCCTAGAGGGACAACTGTTATCCCTGGAAAGACCATCAACTACCAAATTAATATTCTCTGCTCCCCCAGACTGATCAACCACCAAATTAATATTCTCTGCACCCCCACGCTGATCAACTACCAAATTAATATTCTGTGCACCCCCAGACTGATCAACTACCAAATTATTATTCTCTGCACCCCCAGACTGCTCTCCCATGGCAATTTCTGTCTGCACAGCACTAGAGGACTTCAAATTATCACTGGTGTCTGATAACATTGGTAATACTATATCACCTGGCTCAGAATTGGGTGTCTTCCCTGGATCTGAAGCATTTTGCCCAGATAACACATCGTCCCCAATTTAATGTCCTGCCGAGGAATGCATAATCCACCGCTTGCAGCGCCGATTATGAATTCCTGCCTGCGTGAAAAGCCCAGCCCAATCTAATATCCTACCAAGGAATGCATAATCCACCGATTCCAGCGAACCCTTTCCTTGAGAATTCATGCCTTCTGCTACAAGTACTCAGACTCAGAGAAAATAATTAACGGAGAAAATTTTTCAAAACACAGTACGCCTCGTATCCGGTACGCCTATCTCAAACCCCTGATATTTCGAGAAGATGAAACTATTCGATGCCAAATGAAACGCCCAAACCGTTTGGGCAACCCTTTTGAATCAACGATCAACGGCTGAAATTGTTGCAATCGTCTAACATATAATCGTGTGGCTTACAAGATGACAAGTAAGCAGAGAGGGGAGTTGATCTCAGAGGGAACGCCTTACGGCGTAAAAAGACCATCTTAGGGTTTCTCTTTTTTCTTTATCAATTGGGGTTATTTGAATCTGGGAAAAGACATCAGGGTTGAATTGGGTTTCTATGGACAAAAAAATCATCGTAAGGTTTCTCTATTTTTGTTTCTGGTGGGTTTATGTGAATATGGGGGTAAACATTATGGTAGAATAGAATTTCTATGGATTCGAATAAAACGCGAGGGGAGAAAAAATGACTTTATATCTTTTTTTTTTTCAATCAATTTATGCAGTTTTCTGGTTCAAAGAAGTGACGGAAAATAAGAGACAGACGATTAATTGAAATTGCCATTGTTTAGAAAACTTGTGAAATAATTCATCCCACAGTGGGATTCATTTTTCCCTTGCGTTTTATTTTTCTTTAATTGTTTTATCTCTGTCAATTTTAAGAAGAAAAGGAGAAAAAACAACCATCTAAGGGTTTCCTTCGTTTCCTTTCTAAATTATGTTCGTGTGAATTTTGGGAAAAAAAATTAGGGTTGAATCGTGCTTATTCGGTTTATAAGGAAACTCGAGGGCTGTAAAACAATGTGTATATGCACCCTTTTTCTATCAGTTTATGGTGTTAGTTGATATGACAAGAATTGAAGACAATTTAATGGCATTGCTTTTCTTGAGCAAAAATTGGTAAAATAATTCATCTCCCCACGGGGTGTTTTGCCCTTGCGTTCTGTTTACCTCGGTGAGAGTTTACTTGGTAAATCAGTGAGAGTTTACCTCTCCACTGGCCTAGGTTCGAGTCCAAGTGTGTTGTTTCTTACATCCTCTCACATATACGTGGTAATCCCCTGGGCGACACGTCCTAGCAGATTGATCCGTTCCTTCCAAAAAGAATGAGTTGTTTCTGTTAAAAAAAAAGACGAGCTCAAATAAATGGACCCGCATCCTTTTTTAATTATATCAGGTGATGTCTTGGAAAATCTGAGTAGGTACCATCTGTAATTTCTTATTGGCCAGCAAATGGGTTTATGCATGCTCAGTGTTTCTGTTATGGTAGAACTGGTAATTGGGAAAAAGTTCCAGATCATCCTTTCTTGTTTAATTAGTGAAATGGTTTTTTCATGTTCCTTAATTTAGCTATCTTGAAAGGGAAAAGCTTGACTGTGGTGGGTTTACCGTTATTCATGGAAGAGTGAACCTGGTGTGCTTGCCAGTACAAGTCAAGGTGTTAAAGTCCCTGATTCAGATCTGTTCTTAGTGGAGTTTTGTTATGTGCAGATTTCTTTAGGTTTGAACTAGCAGATATTGTTCATAGAAAGCATTGCTGCTATGTCCTTAACAAGATCCCATTGTATTTTTCATTTCTTATGAATTTCGGAAAAATAGATTCAGTTATACTGCAAATTTGATGTCGTTTATGCATTCCATACTCTCCATGCAATTGTTTGCCGTAGTAGCAGTATATATGGTTTTGTGAGTGGGATTTTGCTTTAAAAGAATTTTTGCTCCATATTTTTAGAAGTGTAGAGATGGTTTCATTTAAGGGCCGTCGAAAGTTGTTTTCAGTTATTAAAGTTTTTCATATCTGTAGTCTTTAGTTCCTGTTATAAAAGTGAGTGGGTATTCTTTGCTGCAAGGAAGGTTCTTGTTTTGGGGGTTGATACCGATGCAAAAACTCATTTTAAATTTGACAACATCCAATTTCAGAAAAATTGCATGTGAAATTTAATTTTGATAGTTTTATCATTTATGATTTGAATTTTATAGTCATTATCAAAAGTTTCTTTATATGTTGGACTGCTGTAGTTGACGGTATCCATAATGGACTCTGCATACACTCTATATGGATGGAAGATAACTTTGGAGTAATGCACAGCCTACAAGCAGGAGAGTGAATATCTAACACAGATTTGTCTGACTGCTAGGTTCGGATTGCAACCAAAACTTAGGCTTATGAGAGATTTTATTTGAACTCATCCATGAAAACTTGAAAATTGACTGACATGACCCAGCTTATAGATAAATGTATCACAAATAGAATAATGGTTACAAAGTATGGCAGATTGTCATAAAATGCAAATTCGTTTTTGCAACCTTCTGAGAGGTTGAGCAGATTTGGAATAATCAAAGTTGACTGTCTAAGATGACTGAATCCTATACGCTCTGTTCATATGTCTCCCCGTTGTCCAATTCTGCTCAAATTTTGTCCCTCTGTACACCTATGGGCAATATCTCTAAAAATATGTCCCTCCACACATCTAACATTCCTCTGTAGTAGGTTGTTCATATTTCTTCATTTCGGTAAATGTGGACGCATTGCTTTGTTGTGCATGTTGTGGGCATGTAGCCCCCTACTGCATGTTGTAGGCTTTAAGAGATGGTCCCTGACTTCCTATGTATTATCTATAAACTCCTAGAACATGTGTTCTTGGTGCCTCCCTATTCCCTATACATGATCCAAAATCTACAGCTGCTAAATGACTTTTCTTAGGCCCTCAAATATTTGGCCATCAAGGTGATCTGTGATGACCTCCACCCAAAGCCTCCTCGGCAACACATGCTCCTTGAACCTAATGCAAGGTGCGAGGCATTAGTATATGAAAACTTTCTCAAAAACTTTCAATCCATATACAAATTTATATATTTTTAAACGTTTCTATGTTCGAGTGAGAGATCTCAATAGCCCCGTGAATCTAGATTCACAATCTCCTATGGCTCTGTCTACTGGGTGCATTAACTTCATTCAATTAACTTTCTATAAGCCCTTTTGAGAGGTAACATTTTTGAACTTGCTACTCAATAATTACCTAGTTTACCAAAGGAATATCTAACCCAAGCTGCAGTAATAAAGTCTTCCACCATAATAAGGTGTTACTCTTAACATAAAAATTCAGCATCTGTTCTTTGTGATTAGTATAATCATGTACCTAGCCATGTTCTCTCTCCACCAATATCACACCAAAACCTTTTCTCGTTCTTTATATGGGTTGCCTCTCGGGAAAATTGTTGATTCCTCACTCAAAATTGAATTACGACTAGATTCTATGTTTAGTTAGTATTTTCATTATATCAGTGACTTTTTGAAATGATTGCATCGTGATTATAACTTCACAAATAGATATACTATTCTGACCCCTCTCTCTTTGTTGAGCAGGTTGGCATGTAATTTGTACTTGGGTACTTTCCATATTTTTTGTTTTGTTTTGTCTTTTTACATCAAACAATAGTATATTTATTAGAACCATAGTCAACTAAACAAACAGGAAACAATTTATTTGACAGGTGGAAGAAGTGATAGGCTTAGAGCAATTGAATTGTAGGCCATGCTTCTTGACAAATTGATGAACAGATGTCTCCTTACTTGAGATTTAGGTTGGCACCATGGCACCATCCTGTCCATCATTATACACTAATCTTGTCATTATCTTCTTCACTGTGAATGACTGGCCTGTTCCCTGCAAATAGATCTGAGCATAGAGGAGCCAATCCAAGAACAGTAATCTCTAGCACAAGACAATATTAATGATCTAAATACCTAATCCTGAAGCTTGAGTTTGATTTTTCTCTACTGGTTCTGAATCTCTGATTGAGAATCTCCCACTCGTCATTATCAAACCTTCTCCTTCATCATTGGCATCAGCTGCACTGCTGAGGTACTTTGGTTGGTTGTCATTGGACTTGAGAGCTTGAAGTTTCAAATGATTATAGTAACAGACAGCCAGAAAAGCCAGTCCACACCCACTGAAGTTTATGACTGTAACCTTTTCATTTATTACAGACAAAGATTATGTTATGAGCAGCCAATCCTTGACAAGACCAGCAACATTCATAGTCAAGGCTGAAGTCTTTCCTATCAGAAGAAACAATGCAATATTAAGAGCCAAGGCACAAGCAGAAATGTCATGTAATCCAAATCAAAGGAAGAGACCCTGATTATGAGAAATGGGTATTCTACTAAGGCCCAGGGGGTGCTGAGAAAAACAAGGCAACAAGGAGCAACAAAGATGTGATGGGATTCAACTTAATCCCTTTTGATGTTCGTGGAATTTGTATGAGAACCAATTGGGTAGTCTCACATGCAACTGCACTTAACTGGAGAATCACCTCCCATGCATTCATCTTGGCCTCCCCATAAGCTGAAATAGTAACTCCAATGGATATGGCCAACATATTGGCTTCGGGCTCACCTTTATAAGCTTCTTTCTTCAGGGAAACCACAATCAAATACACATCAATGGGAATTAGATCTTTCAGCATTTGAAATAATGATACTGAGAGGAAAACATAGGCAGAATTTGAAAACCAGAGACCCAAAGAATACACTTATCAATACTATGGGTTCAACGAGCTTGAAGACTCTTACAATAGCAACAGCCAGTGTTGAGTAGAAGCCCATGTGAATCATGGTGGGACTGATCACACTAAAGTTGTCAAGCAATGGCAACTCGAATGGATATGGCTAACATATTGGCCATGGCCTCACCTTTATAAGATTCTTTCTTCAGGGGAACTGCAATCGAATGCATATCAAATGGGCACAAGAGCTTTCAACATTTGAAATATCGATACTTTGAGAGACATGCACCAAGGGCTGCATCATTTAGGATTTGTACTCAGTTTAGGTGTCATATTCAAGGGGAAGTTGTTAGAGTGATGAAACAAAAGAGGCTCCCTCTTGAGGCTAGATTATGTCATTCATATCAGCTATGTTGTTGATGTCCCAGCTCAGCCAGGTCTTGCCAAAACTCTGTTGAGGTTCAAAATTTATTATAAACTGAAATGTCTTCACAAGAATTGACCTCATAAAATGCCATAATCACAAGATATGCCATACATGGCTGTGATTATGGCTCGCAAGACCCTTAGACTTTGAGCAATGAGGCTCGCAACATCACTTATGATTATGCACTCTACAATTCTGTGACCAGCTGAATGTCAAGCAATTGAACCGCGATTTAAATCCTATTTTGTCAGCAATAAGTACTATACTTTGTCTTTATTTAGTGTAGAGAACCAAGCACTTATTTTGCTCATCTATAGAAGGGACAATGGTTGTTTGCCTATGAGGTATAAGGAAATCCTATTAGATGTTTTGTATTTTCGTATGGAATTGAATCATACTCCTGCACACTGTAACATTCATATATATCAACCTGTAGAGGCTTTAATAACACCTGGTATTCTGGTTAGTGATTTTATTGGACCTCATGTGCATATCCTACATGCACAGGATGGACTATTCATATGTTACAGGGTATTATTCTTATTATTTAGGGTGCACATCTTCAGGTGCTCAAGAACGAATACTAGAACAGTCAGTTAATTTTGCAATTTAAAGGATGAAAAAGGAGGTTATAGGAGTCTAGTTTTGGTTCTCATCCACAATGTCACACTAGTCTGCCTGGGCATGGTTCTCATGGTTTAATAGTGACTTGAGGAGTCATAATACCATAGATCACTAAACACGAACAGCTAAGGTAGCCCAAGGACAATAGCCATCTTTACACATTAATTAACAGGTCTTACATTAATTATCCTAGGGGGTTTTAATACTTCCAAATGCTTAAAAAACAGTTAGCAGAGCATTCACATTACACATTCCAGCAATCTTTTCTATAAACCAACCAAATGCAGTCAGGAGAGCCCTCCTTTTAAACTATACAACCTTATTGTTAGTATGATCAACCTTATTTTAATATATAGTGTGACAAACCGAATGTGACAGGCAGGTGGAAAACTTTTCTCGCAATTGACTAAGCGACGTCCTGCGAGCCAGACTTGAGACGGAAACCCTCATCAGAAGTATATGCTTGGCTATTTTCCAAACAAATGAAGAGTTAATGAGGTTTTGTGTAATCACTTCTGGTATCGTATTGGGTTATTGTTAGAAGCGATAGTTGGATTCGGATTCTCATCGAGTGAGTTGTTCTGCTTTCTCAATTTGAGAGGGTTTGTTTGGAGGGAAAAATGAAAGAGGACATACAAGAATAGTGAGGGGAAAGATGCAGAGGAAGAGGATTGAGAACATCGCCAGCAGGCAGGCTACATTTTCCAAACGTAGGTGGATTGCTGAAGAAAGCTTACGAGCTCTCGGTGCTCTGCACTGCAGAAGTTGAACTTGTGATTTTCTCCCCAGCAGGAAAGCTCTATGAACTGTTTTTTAGTGCAAATCCTACTATTTTGATTCTAATAATCATGGCTATGCAAACCTCATGAGATTCTTAATAATAACCCCGGTGGTGCAAGCCCTAGTAAGTTCGATGTTGAAAAACTTAGTGTAAAACCTCCAAATCGCTGGTTTTGTTGTAGTGCTTATTGGAGAGTATATAAAAAATTTCACACCTTTTTATGAGATATGGGAGGAAAACATGTTAAAGATTTTTAATAAATATAAAATTTCCAAAATGATGCTAGTTACGTGTGATTCTTTTTTCATTGTTTGTGATTATGAAAAATGAAACTCAATGTTTTTTCATTAGTGCACACATATTTCATTATATAATTGCATATAGAAAAATCATTCCAGAGCCGATAACAATAAAAGTGAAGAATTTATGGTCCAACGTTATATTTAAGGGAGATGTTTAAGGATGACGTTTGAATTTTGTTTTTCATTTTAAGACATTTGGAGCAAATATTAGGAAGGACTTTGAGAAAGGATTGTCCTTGATTTTCGAAAATGGAGTTGTTCCTTTCCAGCCATATGCCCCAAGTGACCATCAAAGGGAGAGCTCATATGTTTTTTGGATGTTTTCTTTATAGCCATTTTTTTACACATATCCATAGAGTCCCCATGCCATTGATGTGAATTACTTGTTCGGTTTTTTTTAACCAAAATTTTTACCCAAACAAGAAAAATTAAAAAAATGCCTCAAGATCAAAGACTGAAACAAAGACCTATTGACATACCTTTTAAAGTATGGAAAGAACTTGTAAAATCATATGAGAAGTTGGATGCACAAAGAAAAGCCGACAATGAGAGCATTCAGGTATTGAATTTTTCATTAAACATTATTTAGAATGTATTAATACTTATAAGTATCTTAGACATGTATTTGTGTGAAAATAAATTGAATTGGTTTATGTTTAAGGACAAGGCATCCAAGGCGAGGTTAACCAAGACAAAAGTCACTCATCGTAGTGGCCAGAAAGGTTTAAAAGCACTGATAACAACCTTTGTAAGTATATTAAACATGTGATATTTTTTTAATAAATTTTGTACTAGAAGAAAGTCATTGTTATCTAATTTCTCCCTATTTACTGATTGATAGGAACTAAAATATGGAAGACCTCCAAATCATTTGGAAAAGGAGGTGTTGCAGCAAAAGAGATGGGTTGAATTTGTTGTTTGGATGGACTCTATGGTATGTAATCTTAGTTGGATTTCCAATATACTTTTAAACCATATTTTCATTTTATTTTTTAGTACTATTAGATATTATATCTTACCTCATTTTATGGTTAACATTGTATAACAAAAACATGCATTGTGTTATGTAATTAATACTAACGTGTAATATTGATTTTTTTTGTCAGAATGCTATAGGTAATGATTGCCAAGACGATGATCCAAATTATGTTCAACATATATCAGGAGATGATGAGGATGAGGATGAGGATGATGGTGGTGAAGGAGGAGATGATGATGATAGTTGCGGTGTTGGTGATGATGTGGATCAGAGTAATGAGGATGGTCAAGATGATCATGAGGATGATCTTGGTGGTGGTAGCTAGGCATGCACATGCATTGTTTTTTATGAAGAAATTATAGTGTAGAATGACATTGCTATGTTTAGATGGGTGTTGTGAATTTACCCTATATCAATGAGACATTTTGATTTTGTAATCATACGATGAGTTTGATTTATGTATGTTGTTAATTTATCGTAGAATAACGATATTCATGAAATATTTTGATTTGTTAATCATATTTGAATTTTAATTGTTTTGATTAAAAATAATACTGATTTTATTAGTATTATGTTGCTATTTTATACATGTTTTGAAAATTGTTAATGACACATTGTTATTTTTTTGGATGGATGTTGTCAATTTCTCTTAAATTTCTTTACAAATGATTTTGAATTGTGATATCTTCTTTAATGATATTTAGAAAATATCATATATTTCACTATGAATCTATAAAGGGGGTCATATATGTAAAGAAAAATATACTCTATATAAGAAGTCAAATGCGGATGTAACCATGGATGCAAAATTGAAAGTAAAATTGGATGTTAAACTAGGAATTAATACAAAATGCAAACAATTGACATACAAAGTGTTTTAAATTAGAAGTGAAAAATTGTGCAATAGTTGACACAAAGAAGGGAACAAAACATGGCATACAAAAGGATATCAAATTGGGAAAAAACAAGGACACATAAATGGGCACCAAATTAGATGAAAAAAAAGACAACAACTAGATGTAAAATAAGATGCAAAGTTGAGCGTTAAAAAGAAGCAAAAAACGTTACAAATTAATATGACAAATGATGATGCAAATAATGGTGTAAATTTGGGATGCAAACTTGGGTGCAAACAAGGAAAAAAAAAGATGTAAGAAAAGACATAAAACAAGATGCAAAATGGGGCTGAAAAAAGGTGAAACCAAGGATGCCATATTGGATGTAAAAAATGATTCCTAATCACATGCAAATTTAGGCTTGAACTCAGACACAAAATTATATCCAAATGTGGACACAAAATGAGGCAAAAAAAGATGCAAATTTGGATGGTGAAAACGATGTAAAACTAGACACCAAAAAAATGCAAAATTGGATGAAAAAGTCGGTGTAAATAATGGTGCAACATTCGACACAAGTAGACACAAAAAAATGGTGCAAAAAGGGGCATAAAATAGCTTAAAATTGGATGCAAAACTTGGTGCAAAAACAAATACAAAAGTAGACGTAAAAAATGGCTCTAAATTGAATGTACCATTAGACACAAAATAAGATGCAAAGGTGGACACAACACATGACTCAACATAAGATGCAAATATAAATGCAAATTTGGATGCTCAAAATGATGTAACATTAGATGCAAGAGATGGTGTTAAAAATGATGCAAAATTGGATGAAACAAATGACACAAAATATGGTGCAAAATGAGATGGGAAAAATGGAGACAAATCAAACGTAAATGTGGATGTAAAAAATGGTCCAAAAAAAGATGCAAAAATGGGCACAAAAATGGATGCAAAATTTGGTGCTAAATCAAATTCAACACATGGTGCAAAGATAGGCACCAAAGCTGGTGCAAAAATAGAAGCAAAAACTAGTGTAAGACTAGATACAAAACCTGGTGTAAGACTAGATGCAAAAACTGACACAAAATGGATGCATAAAAAGACGTTAAATTGGATTCAAAATACGGTGTAAACTTGATGCAAATGATGGTGCAAAAATGGAAGCAAAGAATGACACAAAATAGGAAGCAAAAGAGAATGAAAAATAGATGCAAAAAATGACACAAAACTAGAAGCAAAACCTGTCATAAAATAAGATGCAAATCTTGGTTCAAAATTTGACGCAAAAAATGATGCATAGTTTGGTGTAAAAAATGATGCAAAATCTAGCGTGAAAAAGGATGCAAAATCAGGTGCAAAAAAGGACGCTTTAAAAATTGTACAATAGAGCCAGATTTAGCGCCAGGTTGCTCATCACAATTACAAAAAAAATGCACTAAAATCTGGCGCTAAATCTGGCGCAAATCGCTGGATTTGTTGTAGTGGTAGTGTGGAATTTCTTTAGTGCTTTATGCATTTTGTTAAAGGCTTCTACATGGATATCCTTCTGTGCACTTGGTCTTCCCATACTTCATGGTCCCAACCGAAGGGGTCTATCATGCCCTTGCCTTACCCGCACCTACTTATTGCTCATGTCTCCTATTGTGAAGGCTATGTGCATTCATGCAGGTTTCACACCATATGCCTGCATCCACCTGGATAGGTGCGTGCGCAGGCCAGTTCGTTCAAAAATCTTGTCTGTTAATCACATCAGAGGCTTCCCAAACCACATGCGCATCATCCTTCTACATTCGCGCCAGTCCTCAAAACTTCTTTGGTGCGTACCCCACCATCTTGTGGGCGTAGCTCACAGTACCCATTTCAGAGCGTTGAAACGCTGCTGTTCCGATACTTCTCTTTCAAATTTGTTCAAGAAGTCATCCACCTCACTTAACCTGTCATACGTAGGTAGATCTCTTACCTCTGTTGCTACGCAGCACAACGATCTCGTCATCATGTTACAGTTGAGCATGGTTACCTTCCACTGTACCCGTCTGTCGGAGCTTAGTAAGACGACCCAAAAAAATTTAGGCTCCTTGCATTTATGACCTGGGGAGTATTTTTCATCACAGTAGTAACATAGTCCTTGCTTTCTTCTTTCGGCCATTTCCGCAGGTGACACCTTTTGGACCTTAAGTGTTTGAGTCGTGTTGTGGGCTTGTGGGGGGCGACCTTTAATGTAGAAATTTGGGCAACTGTATTGGGCTGCTAATGCACGTTCCACGTTACGGGCTACCTTGCAAGCCTCTGTCCATGTGGGAGGGTGGTGCAGTAAGACTTGAGCTTTGATGGCTTCTTTAAGACCGCTGATAAAATATTCCATGTAGAACGCATCTGAGAGTTTAACCCTGTACAAAAATTACCTGCATACAAATTCTTAAACAAAGAAAATAAACAATGCGAGAGCATAACCCATAAAACACATATGCATAGAGATTTTTCCCTAGATCCCAAAACCGGGACTACCAGCTTGATTTTTCATTATGTTCATTTCAATGTTACAATACATATTTATACATGTCAAAGAATCCAATACCATGGACCGAAAACCATCGCGTCCAATACCATGGACCAAAAACCATCGCGTCCAAAAAACATGTGCGAAAATCATGCACAAAACCATAGGTGGGTCCGCCCAACCTAACATATGGTCCAAAACCAAAAAAGTGGGGTTACGGGTGCCCTTCAAACCCCCTATTAACTACGTGGAAAGAATATAACACAACCTAATAATCTCCCACTTGTTGTTTTCTTTCCATAGGGGGCCACATGAGAGCTTAGTCATTTTTTAGCCCTGAGATTCCCATTGCTTCTCTACACCAAGAGAACTTCTCAAAGCTCACAGATTTTCTCAATGCATCTGCAGTATTCTTCAAAGTGTCCACCTTTACCAGCAACACCTTTCTGTCTTCTATCATATCCCTCACAAAGTGATATTGAACATCAATGTGCTTTGTCTTTGAATGATAAGCAGGGTTCTTTGCCAAGAAAATTGCACTTTGGCTGTCAAAGTCTATTCTTATAGCTCCCTGTACTAATCCCATACTTGAGCACAATCTCTGCAACCAAACTGCTTCCTTGCTTGCATGAGTGGCTGCCATGTATTCTGCCTCTGTAGTTGATAGTGCCACTACAGATTGTTTCTTACTCATCCAACTGACTGCACCTCCAAATAGGTTAAACACATACCCACTTGTAGATCTTCTCTGATCCAGATCTCCAGCCCAGTCTGCATCAACAAAGCCATGAATATCCAACACTCTATCCGATCCTGGTCTTCCTTGGTAGTACAAACCATAATCACTAGTGCCACGCAAATACCTGAAAAGCCGCTTCACTGCTGTCCAGTGCTCCTTCCTAGGTTTTGACATAAACCTGCTCAATACTCCCACTGCGTGTGCAATGTCTGGTCTAGTACAGACCATTGCATACATCAGGCTACCCACTGCACTTGCATATGGAACACGGGACATGTCCTCTTCCTCTTCTTGTGTCTTGGGACACTGTTCAGCAGATAACCTCACACCTATAGGAATAGGAACCTTCACCGGTTTACTATCTTGCATATTAAACCTCTGGAGTATTGTATCGACATACTTCCTCTGGTTTAACCAGAGCTTCCTCTTTGACCGATCTCTTTTAATTTCCATGCGCAAAATATAGTTTGTAGCACCAAGATCTTTCATGTCGAATTTGGAGGACAATTGGGTCTTCAAATCCTGGATAATTTCTTTGTCATTTCCAACCAGCAACATATCATCCACATACAAGACCAGATAAATAATACGGTCACCAATTAATTTAAAATACACACAATGATCTTCTTTGCTTCTGGTGAAGCCAAGTCCCCGTATAAATGTATCAAATTTCTGATTCCACATCCTTGGTGACTGTTTTAACCCATACAGAGACTTCTTTAACTTGCATACCAGTTCTTTCTTACCCTTCACCGCAAAGCCTTCAGGTTGCTTCATGTAGATTTCCTCTTCCAAATCCCTGTGAAGAAATGCTATCTTCACATCCATCTGTTCTACCTCAAAATCAAAAGCAACAGCAACAGATAAAAGTAATCTAATAGAAGTTACCTTGGCAACAGGAGAAAAAATATCACCAAAATCAATTCCCGGCACCTGGGAATAACCTTTTGCTACCAACCGAGCTTTGTATTTCTCCACTTTTCCTTCTGCATTTGTCTTCTTCTTGAACACCCATTTGCTGCCAATGGGTTTCCTTCCAGCCGGCAACTCCACCAGATCCCAAGCCTCATTTTTGTGCAAAGATGCCATTTCATCGACCATGGCCTCTTTCCAGAGTTTTCCATCCTCTGATTCCACTGCTTCCTTCACAGTTCTGGGATCATTATCAGTAACAGACAAAGAAAAATTTGAACTGAAAGCAGATGGAATGTACCTTTCTGGCTGCCTTCTTTCTCGAATTGATCTTCTCACAGCCGGAGTTTGTGGCTCTTCATCTTCTGATTCCTCCTCTGCTGCAGAGTCTGATTCTTCCTCCTTTGGCTCAAACTCTATCTTCTCAGGTTCCATTGGTTGGACTTCATGTTGAATAACATCTTTTACCTCTCTGAACAACACATCTCGGCTGTACACAACCTTCCGTGTGACTGGGTTCCAAAGCTTATAACCCTTTAAACCATCCTTATACCCAATAAAGATGTACTTTTCAGATTTACTATCCAACTTGGTTTGTTTCTCCTTTGGAACATGTACATATCCATCACATCCAAATACCCTTAGATGTGAAAGAGAGGGTTTCTTACCAGTCCATACTTCTTGTGGAGTCTTATCCTCCAACGCTGATGAAGGTGATCTGTTGATCAGGTAACATGCAGTATCCACTGCCTCTGCCCAGAATTCCTGTCCTAACTCGACACCACTGAGCATGCTTCTTTCCCTTTCCATCAACATCTTGTTCATTCTTTCGGCGACTCCATTTTTCTAAGGTGTATATGGAGTAGTCTTCTGCCATGCTATACCACACTTCTTACAAAATTCTTCAAATTCCTTGCTGCAAAATTCTCCACCATTATCTGTCCTCAGCACCTTTATCGTCTTCTCTGTCTGATTTTCCACCAGAGCCTTAACTTCTTTAAACCTGTCAAAGACTTCAGATTTCTTCTTAAGAAAATATATCCATGTATTCCTTGAGAAGTCATCTATGAATGATACATAGTACACAGACTTACCCAGTGATGGAACCTTCACAGGTCCAAACACATCACTGTGCACAAGCTCTAATATCTGTTTCGTCCTCTTACCACCAGAGGGGAAACTCACCCGATTCTGCTTCCCATATACACAATTTTCACAAAAATCAAAAATCCAGAGAGCTATTACTCATACCTTCTACCATACCTTCACCACGAAGTATTCAAAGGCCCTTCTCTCCAATATGTCCAAGCCTTTGATGCCACAACATGGTCTTTTCTCCAGAGACCACTAGATTCTCTACTCCATTTTCAGGAACCATAGAACTATTGCACCCATCAACAACAGTGCTACCTTGCAGCTTGTACAGAGTTCCAATCCAAACTCCCTGCATTAATATCAGTGCTCCTCGAACCATCCTGCAGGTATCTTTCTCAAACACCGTCTTTACACCTGCATCATCTAACTTGCTTACAGAAATTAGATTTCTGGCCAATGCAGGAATATGTAGAACACCCGGAAGTGTTCTAACCCTTCCACCTTGAAACTTCAACTTTACTTTTCCCCAACCAATGATTCTAGCCTTCCTATTATCTCCTAAGAAGACATCACCACCATCGTATTTCTCATACTTGCAGAACCACTCTCTATGGGGAGTGAAGTGAAAGGATGCACCTGAGTCAATCAACCATGCCTCATGATCTACATGTGTACTTGAAGAAGCCAAGTACACATCCCCACCTTCATTTGAGGTGGTTTTTGCCTCTGCAGAAGGAGCATCATCAGATCCCTTTCCTTTATCAAGAGCTTTAGATTTACAATCCCTTCTGAAGTGCCCTTCCTTTCCGCATTTCCGGCACACCACCTTTGTAGGTTTTCCTGGAGATTTAGATCTCCCTCTAGATTTAGATCTCCCACTTGATGACTTATTTTTGTTTCTGTTCTGGGACCGTCCTCGTACAGACAAGGCATCACCATTCTGGCTGTCCATATTTTTCTGTCTCATCTCCTCCGTCAGCAAGGCTGAGAGTATTTCATCAAACTGCAAAGCAGTTGCATTGCTACCTATTGCAATAACCAGACTATCCCACGAATCTGGTAGAGAACACAACAGATTGATGCACTTATCTTCATCTGAAATTTTAATATCAACAGATAATAACTAACTTACCATAGTATTAAATGCATTTAGATGCTCTGTCACCGAGTCTCCATCTTTCATCCTCAGGTTATACATCTTTTTCCGCAGGAACAGTTTATTCACCAGAGACTTAGATTGGTACAAAGTCCCTAACTTGACCCACAAAGCCTTTGCCGTAGCTTCCCCTGATACATTTAACAATACTGAATCCGAGACACACAATCATATTGTGCTCTTTGCCTTCCGATCCGACTTCTTCCATTCTTCATCGATCACTCCCGATGGTTTAGTACCCGGATCTACCGCGATCCACTGATCTTTATCCACCAACAGATCCTCCATCTTGAGTTTCCACAACTCAAAATTCTGACCATTGAACTTCTCAATCTCTATCTTTCCACTGCTCGCCATCTTCTTTCACCACCAGAATCGATCTCGCAGATCTCCCACTGAACAGGGTCTACCACAGGCCCTAGCGAAACCCCTCAGCAACAAAGGCGTCCCCTTGAAGCCAAAACAGCTCTGATACCAAATGTAGGTTTTAACCCTGTACAGAAATTACCTGCATACAAATTCTTAAACAAAGAAAATAAAAAATGCGAGAGCATAACCCATAAAACACATATGCACAGAGATTTTTCCCTAGATCCCAAAACCGGGACTACCAGCTTGATTTTTCATTATGTTCCTTTCAATGTTACAATACATATTTATACATGCCGAAGCATCCAATACCATGGACCGAAAACCATCGCATCCAAAAAACATGTGCGAAAATCATGCACAAAACCTTAGGTGGGTCCACCCAACCTAACATTTGGTCCAAAACCAAAATTTTCCGGGGCGCTACCCCGGACCCCATAAAGTGGGGTTACGAGTGCCCTTCAAACCCCCTATTAACTACGTGGAAAGAATATAACTCAACCCAACAATTTCTTTAGCGCTTTATGCATTTTGTTAAAGGCTTCTACATGGATATCCTTCTGTGCAGTTGGTCTTCCCATACTTCATGGTCCCAACCGAAGGGGTCTATCACGTCCTTGCCTTGCCTGCACCTACTTATTTCTCATGTCTCCTATTGTGAAGGCTATGTGCATTCATGCAGGTTTCACACCATATGCCTACATCCACCTGGATAGGTGCGTGCGCAGGCCAGTTCATTCAACAATCTTGTCTGTTAATCACATCGGAGGCTTCCCAAACCACATGCGCATCATCCTTCTGCATTCGCGCCAGTCCTCAAAACTTCTTTGGTGCGTACCCCACCATCTTGTGGGCGTAGCTCACAGTACCCATTTCAGAGCGTTGAAACATTGTTGTTCCGATACTTCTCTTTCAAATTTGTTCAAGAAGTCATCCACCTCACTTAACCCGTCATACGTAGGTAGATCTCTTACCTCTGTTGCTATGGAGCACAACGATCTCATCATCATGTTACAGTTGAGCGTGGTTACCTCGTGTAACCAGTTCTGCCATCACTTTATATCCTCTTTATAATATGATGTGTAGGAGCTTTCGCACTCCCATGAGATTCGGCCATCCGCGGTTGGATTTACCCAGTCTTGCTCTCACGTAGTTATCTTGTAGATGCAGTCCAAATTGTTTTTGTTGTCGTAGTCGCGTAATGGCTCTGTGTAGCATGATCCTTCTGCAGGGTCTAAGGGTACCACTATGCGCAGTGAATTTTTCTCAAAGATCATCTTGTGCTTCTTCAGATTTATCAATCCATTCATGTCAGTGGCCCAATCTATTCCCAATAGCATGTGGTAGGGATTGTTGTCATCAACAATCTCTATTACTTCGAAATCTACTAGCGTGCTTGCTCCTTTAATATCTACTGTGATTTCCTGCAATCTCCCCATAGGTATGATCTTTTTTTGGTTTGCCATTCGCAGTTGGATAAGAGACCATTGCAATACAGGCCTACCATGCGCTCCCATGTCTGCTTTGGCAGGACGTTGACGTCTGATCCTTGATCCAAAATCAGTTGGTCCATCTCATATTCCCCAATTTGTGTAGTCAATCTCATCTCCCTTCCTGTTCACATCATGTGCTTCCCAAGCTTCCGGACTACGCGTGGTTCTCTTAGCGCAGTCCTAGCGCATCTAGTTATGAGTTCTTTCAGCCCCTTTACAACCTCGCTGTCACGCAACAACTTCATGCATGTCTCCAAGAATGTAGTGAGCATCGATGGGTCCATTTCTGGCTCCAGTCTGTCTTTATTTCCTGAAGTGGAGGTGTCAGAGAAGCTCCTCTTAGCTTCCATGAAAGTCTCCTTAGCGCACTCCAAATCACATTCTGGTTTCTTCGTCGGAGCCTTGCAAACCTAGGTACTTTCTTCAGGCTGCTTGCCTTTGTCATCCCCTGTTGTAATCCCACTCCGGAGCACGATATTTACTTTAGGGTCTTCCTTGTGTGGCTCAGACCTCATCATTTGCAGGTTCTGAATCAGGGGAGGTTGGAGTGCTCCTTTATCATGCAACCTTGCTATTAGTGTCGGATAGTCCTCTATCTCATGATCAAACAACGTACAATACATGCATGATGGTTGTGTTGGATCCGTACAATCGTGGGCATAATTCCCCGACCTTCTGCAATTATAACATATCACCTGTCTGCGACCTCTTCCTAGTCCCCCTCCATCTCGGCCTCGTCCATGCCCTTGAAATCCGATGTGCACCATTCCTGTGTTTTGATCGAGGGGCCGTGTTTTAGCCTAAACTTTGTAGCTAGGAGTTTGGTCCATCGTCAGCTCATAACTTCTACAGGTGCGCTCATCATGTCCTATTGACCTATAGAAATTATAGAACAACTGCTGTGAATTCTGCGTATACTTCTATAATATATATCAGTTACCTATAGCATGCTTTCCTCATATCTGACAAATCACACACCACAATGTAGGCGCCGCGATTGGTCTTGCTTGTGCTTCCGATCTTAGTGGCATTGGCCCCCCTCCCACAAGGTAATTCATGAACACCGGGCATTGGTTCTTTTCATGCCCCTGGCCCTTGCATTTTACACACCATACCTCATCGCACATCTCTGGGCAGGTTGTCTTGTCTTGTTTCAAAATCTGCATCTCCATGCACAAGATTTTCAACTACGCATGAATCTGCTGAACTCCCAGATTAGGATCTTGTATCGAGGTCTCATGCAATCTCATCACGACCTCCAAAGCCTCAGCCTGAGTGGTTAGCCTTTGTTGTGACAGCGCGTTCTGTAGTTGCGGCGTTAATGATGCTACAAACCATTCGCAGTGTTTCCCATCTGTTAATGTCATGTTCGCTTCGTGAATTGTGCACTTCAGTATTTGATACAACTCCCACGGGGTCTTGCCTGGTAGCATTGTGATTTCCTTGAATCCAATGATCGACTGTGCCTCTAACTTTAACCTACTAAATTCTTTGTTTAGCATAGCTTGCATATCCATGATCCCTGCATTCGGATTGTCATTGGAATGCTTAATGTACCAGGTCAGCACGCAATGTTGTAGAGCACTGACCAATGTTGCCTTCTTTATATTTTCATCCGTGACTCCATGTGCTTCCCATACAAATTTTATCACGAACCAAAACTAGTCTGGATCTTCATTCCCTACTCCCTTGAACACTGGTAGCTTTATCGCACTTGCCATACAGCTTCACGGTGGTGGCGGAGGTGGTATGGGCATTGATAGGGGTGAAGATAGTGAAACTAGCGGTGGTGTGGGTGGGGGTGGTATGCGCGGAATTCTTTGCATTATCAGATTGATCGCACTTCTTGGCGAGACCTTCGCGAGCTCTTCCTCGCCCCCTCATAGAGGTGAAATCAAAGGGCTAGTTTCTATTTTTGTGCTACCTTCGTTTTTGTAGATTCTCCCACTTCATGTAGCCCCAAACATCAATTTATTTGCATAACCCACTTTTCACACAGTAGCATTTTAATCCAAGTGTTCAAAGATTTAACATACTTGCCTCACGGTCCTTTGAGGAAGCGTTGTTTGCCTCGATATAACTCACTGGAGTATCTACTATGAATTCAGTGATGAATCCTCCTATGATTCGATCGAGCCAGTGATCGAAAGTATGCACGATCTTATCTTCTGATGCTTCCAGTCTATGCACCAATTTTGGAGTCCACATAATTGGTTTGTTGAGTTTACACCTTCCTTGGCTATCTGCTAGCTTCGCGATCCACTTGTACAACCCAGTGGGCAAGGATGCAAAGAAAATTTCGTGGATCTCTGTATATAAGTAGCAGTCTAACCACTCTTCCTTTGATAGCCATGGATTCCTATTTTTTGGCACCGCGAATTCGTGAATATTCTTGTCCAACCAATTTTCAATTCCTTTCTTTGTCAGATTCTAGTGATATGACATCATGCATCTCTATGCAGATCCCGACCCTAGCAATGAAACCATTTGTTGGCTTGTTGGGGCCTGACCCAAGTTCGGAGTTAATTAGCCAAACAAATCCTGGTACTACTAGCCCTTTTAGAAACAATCCACAAAGCGCAGACTCAGGTCTCACCCGAGGTAGTATGGGAGGGTGCTAGAACTAGGTTTCCGCACCGTTGAGATGTCTGAGAGGTCCAATTGGTCCCACTATCTGTCCCTGCGTGCAGGTCACTCTGCACACTTCCCAGTCCCTTACGCCATGATACATTGCCTTTACACAACCATAACCAGGGATTGTGGTGCTTCCGCGCGGCTAGAGCCACACTCTGTGCTATTACCCGCGATCTTAGTTATCTTTCTATACTAGTTAATTACCTTCGCGTACTTGGATGTCTTATGTTATAATTAGTTATACAAACATTCATATAAGTTTGCACAGTAAATAAACAATATATTTGCAAATTACATCCAGTCATGCATTAAATCAGGAAAAGATACACAGAAATATGGTAAAATTTCTCTTTATTGATTCTTCCAATGGTTACAAACTTGACCTACCCTATGCACTCAGCTGCAGGGATCCATGCACTCAGTTGCAGACTACTAGACCTCTACGCACTTAGCTGTAGAGCCTTCTCCTACCCTATGACCCAAAGACACACTTTACACTGCTTCTCAATCACTTCGACGTCCCATGCCCCTTTTATTCTATCTTCTCTATCTATTTTTTTATACACCTAGAGCCTCGCTCTATTTATACAATCTCATGGTCCGTGGACCATGGGTAGGTCTATTAAGCCGACATTACATTACAAAAACTAGGGTAGACAACCCTGTGATCTATTATAATTTCATGCCTCACGCCTGCAATTCGCGGAGCTTTTACAAAAATATTCGGTCAAAACTTGGGCTTTAAGCCCCAAAACCTGCCTTGGGGGATTCCATGCCCAACAATTACCATAGTTATGAGTAATTTTGTTAGTTCCTATTCATTGTATATTGTATGACATACTCTATTAGGTATTGTTCTAAACAATGCAATGCTTGTTGATTTTTATGCATAAGTGCTTTGCAAAAAGATTTAACAATGTAAAGTCGCAAACATTGTGCATCAAATTCCATTGCTACTAAATATCAAATTGCATTAAAGAGGTTATCGCTACAAGTAGACGTCGTTTGTTTTGCTATCGTTAATTCATTTAAAAACATATTATGTGCAATATGCATCCAATGGTTTTGAATATGTTTGCAAACAGATGACAAGTAGATATTATATTGTTCAAAAATGCATATTGGGAAATTTTGGTAAAGCAATGGTTCATAATGACCACTAACAAGATTTGCATCATGGAAGAGGATGCAACATCAAATTGTATTTTCATGTTAATTAAAAACAAATATCTTGTCTTTCTTGTTAATGACCAAACTCCAATTGATATATTTAATTATTTAGCTAACCAACGTATGAGAAATGTATCCCCCCATAGCCCTCATTCAAACTCCTTTATATTTGTAGATGCAGAACAACACATTTTACGAAGATATGTATCAATATCATTAATTCCATGTAACTGCAATAGGAAATCAGATGCTAGTTCATATTGACATGACTCTATTGATTTAACATAATTATTGTTTAAGAAAAATATAAAATGTTCTATTAACCCATTTCGTAGTTGATTTGAAGTATAAGGAAAATGTAGAAGCACTTCAAATGAGTCAAATAACACTCCCCTATAGTAAATGAAAATGCATCTAGTCTAAAGAGATGATTGATTTTTAATACATAATCAATGTTGTTAGGTGTTGGATACCTATACCAATAGGTTTCATATTTCATGATTGGCAAGAGAAAATCCAAATATGCTCTGCTTTGAGTTAACAAAGATCCCATATTTCCTAAAGAGCAAGAAGGTGTGTAAAGTGTTTCAAATGTTGATGACCTTATTTCAAATTTTGATGGATGATCCAACAGTCTAATCTGGATCACGCCATGTGTTCAATTTTGTGTTGTACACTAGAGAAAGAAGTCTGTCCAAACTGTTTAATCTTGGCAGACAACTAGTTTAGGTAGAGAAGAAAAAGATCCCAACAGCTTAATCTGGGACCTTGGAAGAGATAAGGGTAGAAGTAGATAGAAAAAGCAAAAGAAAAAGCCAAAGAAAAGAAAAGGCAAGTAAGGGTTTGCAAGTCCAAATGCACCCTCCAAGAAGAAATAAAATGCTAGGCAAGTAGCTGGGTAGGTAGCTGGGGTTGCAGAAAGGTTATCCCTATCATTGCAAGATTGGTGATGGTGGGCAGCAAGGCAAAAGATTACAGCTGGAAGCATGACTAATTTCCCTCACTCCCCTCCAATTTCATTTCTAACATTCCCTCACTGGCCTGAGATTCATGGAAAAGACTAAGTTTTCATGGTGGTTCTTAATCTTTAAAAGCCACATTTCTTGTCTAAAAATCTTTTCATTTTGATCTACTCTTTAAACCAAGCTTGTTTCACATAAACTCAATGGTTTCCACATCCACTTACCCCCTCCTCCATAACTAACACTAACCCTACTATATAAATCCCTTATATCATCCTTTTCCCTAATATTACTAACACCAAGGTGTATAAATCCCGGCATTATCTACATATTCTCCTTTTGGCATTATAGCCAAGTAAATGGTCTAAGGGGACTTCAGTCCACCTGGGACTGTGGTCAACCTTGTCTTGGATGTGCTCTGACCTCTGGTTATGAGCAGAAATCCTCTCCCTCAACCCTCACCGTCTCTCTGCTGAAAACGCACAAAAACCCCGTTTTCCCATATAAACCCTTGAAAAAGCTCAAAAAACCCAAAAACTGCGAAAAAACCCACTTTCCTATAGTCCTCCGCCCAATTATTAAATTGAATATTTTATTACGCTGGCGGGACCCCTCCCCAACATGCTCGACCAGTCGGAAGGCCCGCCAGTCGTCAGATCTCCGTCGCCCAGATCTAAAGGTGGGCGGTCATTTTCACTCCCCGACCTGCCGACCTTTAGCGTCCGGGGAAAGTGGTTTCGCCCATCCCGTACAGGGGACGCGTGGCAGGCGGTGGGGTTGTTCGGAGCCCCCCTCCCCATTACCGCCTTTGCCCAAAGGTGGTGCGGGGAACCCGCTTACCGCCACCCCTATTACCACTCTCCTCCCACGTCATTTGCACGTCACCCTGACGTCACCTCGCCGGTACCCGCCCCAGCGTCCCGTGGCCCTCCACGCGGACCCGCCACTGTACCCGCCCACCACCGTGTCCTGCCACCCTAGCGAACACCTCAACCGCCACGTCACCTCCGTACCTGGGCCCCGCCATGACGTCATGCTGACGTCATCGGCGGAAAAGCGCCAAATGCACACTTTTGCCAAATTTAACGATTTAAACGACTAAATGAGTCGTTTTCTCTCATTTTCATGCGAAAGAGAAACTAGCCGTTGTCAACAGCTGCTGCGAAACCTCTCACTCAGCCATCAAATTCGACAATCCGACCATTCAAAGTTCAGAATTCGACGGCACCAAGTCGCCACAACCCGGCCCGCGAGCTTCCAAGTCGATTTTCCAGGTATTTTGCCATTTCCTTCCACTTTGCCCATGAATTCCAATTCTCTGTAGAATTCACCATTAAAGACTGGCAAATTCATTTAATTCAACGCCACCTGAGCGCCTAAAACCAAACCCAAGCAACCTGCCCCAGCCCTAAGCTACAATTTAACATTGGAGAAATCAGTTCGCGTGTTAAAACTGCAAAATTTGCCCCCGAGGTACTCGGCATTGTTCCCTTTTGCCAAGTACAGGCCACCTGCACTCTTCCTAATGAATTATCACTGTCTCTGCAAGGTTCCCTTAGGCAATCCACATCCCTGAGAAATTACAGCATTTTACCAACCTGCTTACAATTTTACACTTGAAGAGGATATTACACTGTGCACAGTTTACCTGCTGCTTAAGTCTTTAAAGACTTATCAAATTACTACCTCTCCCTGCACACATACAGATTATATCATGGCAGCCTCTGCATCCTCTTCCCTCAGTGTTACTCCACTAAATCAAACCAATAAGGAACTGGAGGCCTTGCCATTTATTGACAAGGATTGTCTCATCAATGACTTTGAGGGAAACAGGGACTTTTTGAAAACCTTCACTACACTGAGGGAAGACCATAAGGAAGGACTTGGTACAGATGGGATGTGGGAGTCAAACCTGCCCTATTACTGTCTCCCAGCTGTGAATGTTTTCCCTGAAATCATTCACTTATGTGCTCAAAACTATGATCTGGAGCACAGAGCTGTCAGTACTCCATCAGGGAGGATCTTTTTTTATATAAATGCTGAGTCCATCAACAAGATGTTACAGTTTGATCAAACGGAGTTGCTAGTCCCATTCTCCATGAGGTATTTGCTGGAAGCTGGTGACAAGATGACCAGTGAGGAGCTGCAAAAGGTCACCAGGAACTACATGAGAGCTGAGTGCCAGCCTACAGGGCCACCCCCTTATCTGCATGAACATTTCAATGACTCAGGCAGGCTGCTACTAGACATGATAGCCTATGTGTTAGGTTACCAAAACAGTAAGCATGTGGATCAAGCCATGCTCGTATTGCTGTCTGCTTACAGCCCACGTCAACCCCCTGCCCGAAAGTATAACTTTGCTAAGTTCATAGCCAATAGGATTCATGCTCAATTGAGCAAACTGGACAGACAGGGGGTCTTCAGATACTCAGCTTACATCTACCACCTGTTCATGTTTTATCATTCTGAAGCTTTCCCATGCTACATCAGAAGGCTGGATAACGAAGGAGAGAGGAGATCTGTCATTTTCTGGACCTCAGTCTATCACGAAATCACAAATTCACCCTATACCTACTGTGAATTTGTTGACCAGTTTGTGTACCCAGTCTCCTGCATGCTTATGAAGTCCCCTCCACCCAGAGTATCTAATGAGATCAAGAAAGCTTTGCAGCTGTCTAAGAAGTACAAAATAGGTGATTGGTACCTATATGAACACCATACTGTGTTCAGAGTATATGGCTGTGAGCTCTGTCCATACAGGCTACCCAAGTATGTTCCTATGAGATTATTTGCCTTGGAGTATTACAGGCAATTGATTCAGTCAGACCTTACCCATTTCCACAGCTCCAAGAAAAAGGCACACCTTAACTTTAAAAATGAGTTGGGCCCTTTCATCATGAACAAGAAGGAAGGATGGGAATCTGCAGACTTGATCCTCAAGGACAAATATAAATTGTCATACAGTTTTCGATGGGTCCCTTATGACCCTCAAGGTTTCATCACTGCTAGGAGAACTAAGTACAGACTCCTAGGGATTAAACACTGCCACTACCCACACATAGAAAAGTATGCCAACTTACAAGAATGGCAGCTGGACACTCTAGTTGAGAGCTTAACTGAAGAAGAAAGAATGCTTAGAAATATGAAAGAACTTGAGAAGACTATTGACCTGGACTATGTGCTCCAGGTACCTTTCAGATTGCCTCAATCAGTGGGAGGAGGGACCTCAGTTACCAGGACAGCACCGCAGACACTCTCTACAGCAGCACCAGGCTTAGATAAAGGAAAAGGAAAAATGGATGCAGAGGATGAAGCAAAAGAGGAACAGTCAGAGCAACAGTCACAGCAAAAAGATCAGCAAACAGAACAACAAACAGAGCAGCAACAAGGACAAACTGTTCTGCCACAAACTGGGCTGCTAGAAACCCCCCTAATGCAAACACCGCCACCTCAAATTGAGCCACTAACTACCTCAGTTTTGCAGACCCCAGCACATGAAGAGAGGGGTACTAAAAGGCAAAGAGAAGAGTCCACTCCCCTCAGTGGATCCTCCCACCAGCCAGAAGCCAAAAGGCAAAGGGCAGATTCCCCAGAGGTGGAAGACATCACTGAAGATGTCTTGAACGATACAACAAAGGACAGGGAAAGCAGCCAACATACAGGGACAAGCTCCTATCAGCAGGAGCAGAATTTACAGCTTGGTTTGGAGGTGTCATCCTCCTCTCGGCAAAGCCAGAAGCTTAAAAGTGCTAAGGCTACCTTCAAAGAAATAAAGGCAGCAAATGAATTATTGAGGGCTGAGGTTTACAAACAGTTTATAGATGCTACTCCAGCCCAGCAGGAAAGGTTGATGTCAGTCTACAACTTCAAAGAGGAAAAAATGATATTCAGCCATTTCAAACCCAAGGGGCCACACCCAATGACAACTGCAGATTTCATCAAAACAAGGGTGGAGGTCCTGGCCAAAGACATACATCCTATGGACCAAATTGAGCTCCACAAGCAGACTGGGGAGATGGTCTATGCCACCCTGGTAGAAAAGGCCACATTAGCTCATGAGCTGAAAGAATCTTTGAAGAATACAAACACTCAACTAGATTTTGAGAGATTGTCCTCTAAGGCCAAGGACAATAGGATAAAATCTCTTGAGGAGATTATTGTTGATCTAGGGCATGACCCTAGTGATCCAACCGGGGTAAAAGCCCTCATAAAGAAAAAGGATGATGATCTAAATGCCATGAAGAAGAGGTTGAGGCTGTTACCTACAGAACACCCTCAGACAGCTGAATTGCAAAAGGAAAAGCAAGTTAATGAACAACTTGACCTCTTATTACAGCAAGATCAAAGGATTCAAGAACTAGAGAAAGAGCTGGAAGGAGCATTGCAAGACAAACAGGGAGGATCTACACTCCAAGTTCCTCCAACAGATTCCACAACAGCAACAACTTCTGGGGCAGCAGTGGCTCCCACAACAGAAGCAGCAGGTACAACAGCAGCTACAGATGCCCATCCCAGTGTAGAAGAATTAACCAAAGCTGTCAAGGCAATGGAGCTACAGGCGGATGAAATAAGGAAAGCAAAAGTAAAACTGGCGGAGATAGATGCCAAATATGACCAATCAAAGATAACGGTAGCAGAACAGGGCAGACAGATTAAGGCTCAAAAAGATAAAATAAAGGCCCTGGAGAAGGAGCTCAATCTGGAAAATACTATGGCAGAAATCAAAAGAATCTTGTGGAATAAAATTACCCAAGCTGTTATCAAACAGTGGAAATCCATTAAAACAATGCATGAGCATATGGATTTAATTGTACAAGCCCAGACAGATGTCCAGAGAGCCAAGATAGTGTTAGGAAACAGACCTGAGCAAGCTAGCCAATTGATAGAATTTTTGAACAGGCAAGACAAAGAGGAGCTGGCAGCCGTTGGAATCACCAACAGAACAGAGGCCATCCTCATGGCTAAAAAGGTGCTAACTCTCAGAGGTTATGTACAGACGGCAGAAAGAAAAAGTTATGAGATACAGACTGAAGTTGAAGATTATAAACTCAGAATGGGAATGCTACAAGCAAGAGGACTGCCTAGCCTGTTGAGCGGCACAGGAAAATTGATCAGCAGAGATCAATTTACAAATAGGGTGGCCGCTTACATTGAAAATCAAATCACTGCATCCAGCAGCACTTCTGAGGAAACAGTTCCTCCAACAGGACAAAGCTTGTACACTAAGCTCGAAGGCTCATTTTTTGTTGAAAATGAGGTAAATCATTTATTTGAAACTCCTCCTAGTTTTTTCAGATATACAGAGCTTGATGAGACTCTAATTAAAATTCGGAGGCACCAAATGCCTAAGGAGGACTGGTGGCAGGCCATGCTCCAAATTCTGCCACGGTAGTTTTAAAGACATTCGGCCACTGCCAGCTCAGATCACCAGAAGACAAGTGCAAAAGAGTTAATGTTTGAAAAGCATCCAAAAAGTGATTCATCACTAATGATGACAGCTCACCACATTTTGAACAGCACGTCCCCAACCGACTCAGCAGCTCCCAAAGGCCAAAAGTATCTTCTGACAGAACATCAAGACGCCTTTATTTGGTATTCAATGCTGTAATAAATTTCTGATAATAATATCTCAAAAGTTGGTGAGAATATTAACTCTGAGATAATTCAGAACTCAGATATTTTTGTAAAAATCGAAGTATATATTCACCCCGCACAGAAGCTTAAGGGGTTGTTGTTATTTTCATTTTGGGCATCTCATTTGCTGTAAAATCCTTAGAGAAATAATACAAAGGGTGAATGGAATTTCCGAAGCTTGGCATACCTTGATGCCTTGTGATGAATGGTGAATGTTGCAGGATTCCAGAGTGTTTCATAAAACAATAAGTCTTTCTTAAATCTCTGTGTTACATGTTTTCGAGTCTTTTGTTCTCTTTTATTGTTTAAATGTTTTACACTTAATAGCAAAGTAGAAGAATAGTTCCAGGATTTAATCACTGATTACCCTGAACTCAATCCGAGCTATTATCCATGTTTTCTTCAGATACAGTGAATGAAGTGTAATTCTTAATTGCTGCACTTTAAAACTATATCTCTTACAGTGATAGACATTCCCAGGGATTCAAGTTTTGCCCCTGAGACATCTATCTGTTTCTCATACCGAGTTTGGTGGAAATATTTAAATGCTTTAGTGAAAATTCTTAAATGCTTTCACTGTTTGTTTCACCTGTTCATGTTATAAATCAAAATTTTGTTGTATGAAGTATCCAAATGGCCCTGTAAGTTTCACCAGTTCACCTCAAGGTTTCTAGACACCTACAGCCATAGACTCCATTGCCCAATGATATTTGACTCTTTGAATATTATATCACAAGACCTGAAAGAAACTCTTCAACCAAAACATAAACCAAACCTATGCATAATACCTAGCCTAAAACCCTATCATAAACAGATACAAATCATAAAGAGAGAGCCCTCTCTGATCACAGTTTGGCTAGAAACAGTGATCAAAAGATTGGTTAGTGGTTACCCCGGCCGTATTCCCTTGGGAGTCATAGGGAACAACCTGGGTGATAACATTAGGAACAATGCATTGTAATTTCAATTTGTAAGTGTCAACATTTATTATTTCTTCCATCATTTCCAACTACTTACTAGAGTTTCCCTATGAAATTGTCTTCACAGGAAACTCAATGATCTAGATTTAAACAGGAATGCAACAAATTACAGATATAACCACAAATATAGAGGTGTAGCAGAAATAATGATTCATTTCATTAATGTAAAATACTAAAATATGCTTACAAACAGAAATGGAAATAAACCAGTTGTTGTGGCCAGCAACAACCCCCCTTCTTATTTAGTTTTCTCACTATTACTAAATAAGTGGGGACCCTTATCCATAAAACTTTAAAAAATAAATTAGGACTTGTATTCCCTTTTTAAATAAATCTTACTATCATAAAATTAGGAGAATACCTGAAAAATCTAAAAAAGACTTAAGTTTTATGATAAGTTTGAACAAAACCATTCTCTAAATAAAAAGCATCGCATCACAAAAAGGTAATAAATTCTTTCCTACAAACCAAATCCTAAGATTGCAAAATCACGATGCGAGATCACATATTAAAAGAAATTCATCGCATTGCAGTTTTCATGTGCTTCAAGTATCACTTAAAGTGAAATACCTCAAATCGTCGATATGCGATGACGCGTCTCGCGAATCGCATTGCACAGAAAACATATCCTAATAGATGATTGCCACATCAGCGATATTACAATTTGCGATATTGTGAAGCAAATCGCAAAATCGCCTTATCGCAGATCTGCAAGGCGTGTAGTTCGAAAAAGCTTTTCCATAAACCGATGCCCAGTTATGCGTGTTAATGTTAATTTAATGAGTTAGTTGGTGATCATTAATGAAATATGGTTTTGATCTTATCGAAGAGCCATTTCACGTAAGGTGATATATTTTATATGATTTCGGCATTTAAAGCTTTCCCATCACCTTTTTCTTATCATTACTCTTTCCTCATTTGCAAATTGCAGGAGTGAAAAGCAGAGAGGTATACATAGCAGTGTTCAGAATATTATGGGAAAGAAAGGAAAGGCTCTGAGTTCTGAAGACAAAGAAATGATGCCCTTATACACAGACACCACCTGTAACAGAGATGTCGACATTACTACTTGGGAAGGCATGCATAGTCTACTCGAGGAAGAAAATCCCAGAGTAATGGAGGTTACAACTATTGTAGACTCACGCGGGTCGTCTGAGGCATCAATTACAGAACTAGCATGCTCATTCTTGCACCGGATAGCGGCAAGGCCCAAGATTCTTCCATACATGGACATGGTCAAATGGGTACTAGATAGTGATGAGATAACAGACCGATAGTTTAAGACTCAGAGCTAAGAACTCATGAAGTCATTCTTTCCACAAAATTTAAGGTTTACATCCTCTAACAAAAAACACACAAGAGGCAAAAAATAGCACCAGGGAAGCCCGGATCAAGAAATGGAGGCAGTGTCCGATGCACGATTAGCACCTAGTGCTAATCGCGCATCGCCAGACAAAACCTATTGAAAATGAAAGCCTCTAATCACTAAATTGCCTATAAGCCCAGAAAATTGTAGGAAAAAGTACGAAAGGCAAAAGGCAAAACCCGAGCTCTAAAAACTAGTGGTATTTATCAAAGATATCTTCAAGTGGTATGTAAATTTCTACCAAATGTGCAACATCTACAGACAAGCTGGAGACAAAAGGTTCAAGAAAGAGTAGGGTCCATCAAAAGGTTAATCAAGTTAAATTGGGATTCTTACTGGCAGTGCTTGGTTAAACAACATAGTCAGTGCATGACTCTTAAGTGTCTCACTAACTCTGCCGAAAAGATGGCGCCAGCACTTGCCGATTCTATTTTCGCAAGACAGCTAAAGTCGGAGGTCGGCCAGCCAACTCTCCTCAAGCCAATGCTGGATGCTTGCGACTATAAATATCAGATACATAGATAGTTAATTTCGAGTTTTACTTTTAGATTCAGTTTCAATTTTAGTTTTGCTTTATTTTTGCCTAAAATGAGGACAGTCATTTAAACTGCCTCCTATATTTTTGTAATAAACTATTTTTAGATTTAGCTAGTAGTATTTAAACCCTTCTCATGCATTTAGAGAAGGGTCTTGAAATTTATCAAAAACTTGTCCTCTGAACATGCACTTTTGCACCCTCTGAGGAGGTTTTGATGAATGAATGGAACAAGATTTATTGATATCTGCGTTTAATATCTGCTACTAAAATTGCACTTTTGTACTCTTAATAGATGTTGAATTAAGAAGAGATAAATCATTATTGCTGGAGCTCATGAGTAAAACTTGTTATAAATGGTACTTTTATCTCTTAACAATTTTTGTTTATGTGTTAAGGTGATATTCATGTTTAGTTATTTATTTATGAATTCTTGAATGCTTGAGTTATCATTTGGCACTTCTGTACGGTGATAGCCATTTATTTATGCTTAATATATGATGTTTTCACAATTGTTTCATCTAACTTCTTATACGAAATAATTCATCTTTATTCAATTCTTTTCTCATAGCAATTGAATGATATTTATTACCAATTTTCATTATAAATTATTTTAGATCACATAACTGAAAGATTAAATCTCGAGCTAGTTTTACAATTAGATATTTTTGTTCATTAGAATACAATTGCATGTTGTTAAATTAGACTTAGAATAAAAGCATTTTACTTAGAAACTATTTGGAAAGAAATATCAATCCTTAACACACACACACACATGAATTGGGAAAATGTTCCCATATCCCCAGTCGGACCCACTATACCAAATGAAAAAGGAGTTGCTAACCAAGGTCCGGACCGGGTGGGTATCCCCCTTGTTGTAGCCCTAATTTTCGAGGCTTCAACACCAGCTAGGGTGATGGTAGCTTATCTCTGAGAAGATATGTCGCGGCTACATGCCTCTGAACTGTGTTACAATGAGGCTCAAAGACCTATTTATTGTTGAAAAACAATGGAAAACCCTGAACATCTAGAAACCTAACCCTAGGAGATGAAACATGAAACTATGGGCCCCGTTTCGGGTAAATTGGTGCATCAACTTCCTGGGGTCGTAACTTTGGCATACGATCTCCATTTAACATGCACAATAGCTTGTTAGAAAGATCTATTCGAGGACTACAACTTTGGTAAGTGAAACGTTAGTATGTGGACCCATGTTGCTCCTAAATTCTCTTCCCAGGACATCAATGATTTTCTTCCCTTTGTCATTCCCCTTGTTAGGTTCTCACTCAGGGTTAGAACATGCATCTGATTCTGAAACCTTCAACTCGGCTACTAGTGACTGCTTCGTTTGACACTCACTTGTGTTGTGAGTGGGGCTCTTATGGAACTCACACCACTTTCCTGTGTGTTGGGTTGTGTTATATTCTTTCCATGTTTTTGGATGCAATGGTTTTTCGGTCCATGGTATTGGATGCTTCGACATGTATAAATATGTATTGTAGCATTGAAAGGAATATAATGAAAAATCAAGCTGGAAAATCTCTGTCTATATGTGTTTTATGTGTTATGCTCTCACATTGTTTATTTTCTGTGTTTTAGAATTCATATGTAGGTAATTTCTGTACAGGGTTAAAACCTACATTTGGTATCAAAGTTGTTTTGGCTTCAAGGGGATGCCTTTGTTGCTGAGGGGTTTCGCTCAGGCCTGTGGTAGACCTTGTTTAGTGGGAGATCTACGAGATCGATTCTGGTGGTGAAAGAAGATGGCGAGCAGTGGAAAGATAGAGATTGAGAAATTTAATGGTCAGAGTTTTGAGCTATGAAAACTCAAGATGGAGGATCTGTTGGTGGATAAAGATCAGTGGATCGTGGTAGATCCGAGTACTAAACCAACATGAGTGTCCGATGAATAATGGAACAAGTTGGATCAGAAGGCAAAGAGCACAATGTGATAGTGTGTCTCAGATTTAGTATTGTTGAATGTATCAGGGTAAGCTATGGCAAAGGCTTTGTGGGACAAGTTAGGGACTTTGTACCAATCTAAGTCTCTGGTGAATAAACTGTTCCTGCAGAAAAAGCTGTATAACTTGAGGATGAAAGATGGAGACCCGGTGACAGAGCATCTAAACACATTTAATACTGTGGTAATTCAGTTAGCATATGTTGATATTAAAATTTTAGATGAAGATAAGTGCATTAGTTCGTTGTGTTCTCTACCAGATTCGTGGGATAGTCTGGTTATTGCAATAGGTAGCAATGCAACTGCCTTGCATTTTGATGAAATAGTCTCATCCTTGTAGGTGGAGGAGATGAGACGGATAAATATGGAGAGATAGAACAGTGGTGCCTTGTCTATATGAGGACGGTCCCAAAACAGAAACAAAAATAAGTCATCGAGTGGGAGATCTAAATCTAGAGGGAGATCTAAATCTCCAGGAAAACCTGTAAAGGTGGTGTGCTGGAAATGCGGAAAGGAAGGGCACTTCAAAGGGGACTATAAATCTAAAACACCTGTTAAAGGAAAAGGATTTGATGATGCTCCTTCTGTAGAGGCGAAAAGCACCTCAGATGAAGGTGCGGATGTGTACTTGTTTCTTCAAGTACACATGTAGATCATGAGGCATGGTTGATTGACTCAGGTGCATCCTTTCACTTCACTCCCCATAGAGAGTGGTTCTGCGAGTATGAGAAATAAGATGATGGTGATGTCTTCTTGGGGGATGACAGGAAGGCTAGAATCGTTGGTTGCAGAAAAGTAAAGTTGAAGTTGCAAGGTGGAAGGGTTAGAACACTTCCAGGTGTTCTGCATATTCTTGCATTGGCCAGAAATCTGATTTCTATAAGCAAGTTGGCTTATGCAGGTGTAAAAATATTGTTTGAGAAGAATACTTGCAAGATGGTTTGGGGAGCACTGGTATTGATGGGGGGAGTTTGGACTGGAACTCTATACAAGCCGCAAGGTAGCACTGTTTTTGATGGGTGCGACAATTATGTGGTTCCAGAAAGTGGAATAGAAAATATAGTGGTCTCTGGAGAGAAGACCATGCTATGGCATCAAAGGGTTGGACATATTGGAGAGAAGGGCCTTTGAATACTTCATGATAAAGGTATGGTAGAAGGTATGAGTAATAGCTCTCTGGATTTTGATTTCTATGAAAATTGTGTATATGGGAAGCATAATTGGGTGAGTTTCC
This sequence comes from Pinus tabuliformis, assembly GCA_031772625.1. Classification (NCBI taxonomy): domain Eukaryota; kingdom Viridiplantae; phylum Streptophyta; class Pinopsida; order Pinales; family Pinaceae; genus Pinus; species Pinus tabuliformis. The sequence continues at coordinate 464,471,670 of CM062814.1, forward strand.
CCTTTGGTAGTAAGAGGGCGAACCAGATTTTAGAACTTGTGCACAGTGATGTGTTTGGACCTGTGAAGGTTCCATCACTGGGTAAGTCTGTGTAATATGTATCATTTATAGATGACTTCTCAAGGAATAAATGGATATATTTCCTTAAGAAGAAATCTGAAGCCTTTGATAGGTTTAAAGAATTTAAGGCTCTCATGGAAAATCAGACAGAGAAGAAGATAAAGGTGCTGAGGACAGATAATGGTCAAGAGTTTTGCAGCAAGGAATTTGAAGAATTCTGTAAGAAGTGTGGTATAGCACGACAGAAGACTACTCCATATACACCTAAACAAAATGGAGTTGTAGAAAGAATGAATAAGACATTGATGGAAAGGGCAAGAAGCATGCTTAGTGGTGCCGGGTTAGAACATGAATTCTGGGTAGAGGCATGGATACTGCATGTTACCTGGTTAATAGGTCACCTTCATTAGCGTTGGAGGATAAGACTCCACAAGAGGTATGGACTGGTAAGAAACCCTGTCTTTCACATATGAGGGTATTTGGATGTGATGCATATGTACATGTTCCAAAGGAGAAATGAACCAAGTTGGATAGTAAATCTAAAAGGTGCATCTTTATTGGGTATACGGATGGTTTAAAGGGTTATAAGCTTTGGAACCTAGTCACATGGAATGTTGCGTACAACCGAGATGTGGTGTTCAGAGAGGTAAAAGATGTTATTAAACATGAAGTTCAACCAAAGGAACCCGAGAAGATATAGTTTAAGCTTAAGGAGGAAGAATCAAAATCTACAGCAGAGGAGGAATCAGAAGATGAAGAGCCACAAACTCCGGGTGTGAGAAGATTAGTTCGAGAAAGAAGGGAGCCAGAAAGGTATAGTCCATTTGCTTTCTGTTCAAATTTTGCTTTATCTATTACTGATGATGATCCCAGAACTGTGAAGGAAGCAGTATATTCAGAGGATGGAAAACTCTGGAAATAGGCCATGGTTGATGAAATGACATCTTTGCACAAAAATGAGGCTTGGGATCTAGTGGAGTCGCCAGCTGGAAGGAAACCCATTGGCAGCAAATGGGTGTTCAAGAAGAAGATGGATGCAGAACGAAAGGTGGAGAAATACAAAGCTCGATTGGTAGCAAAAGGTTATTCCCAGGTGTCGGGAATTTATTTTGGTGATATTTTTTCTCCTGTTGCCAAGTTAACTTCTATTAGGTTACTTTTATCTGTTTCTACTACTTTTGATTTTGAGGTAGAACAGATGGATGTGAAGACAACATTTCTTCACGGGGATCAAGAAGAGGAGATCTACATGAAGCAACCTAAAGGCTTTGCAGTGAAGGGTAATAAAGAATTGGTATGCAATTTAAAGAAGTCTCTGTATGGGTTAAAACAATCACCAAGGATGTGGTATTAGAAATTTGATACATTTATACGGGGACTTGGCTTCACCAGAAGCAAAGCAGATCACTGTGTGTATTTTAAATTAATTGGTGACCATGTTATTTATTTGGTCTTTTATGTGGATGATATGTTTTTGGTTGGAAATGACAAAGAAATTATCCAAGATTTGAAGACCCAATTGTACTCCAAATTCGACATGAAAGATCTTGATGCTACAAACTATATTTTGGGAATGGAAATTAAAAGAGATTGGGCAAAGAGGAAGCTCTGGTTAAACTACAGGAAGTATATCAAGACAATATTGCAGAGGTTTAATATGCAGGATAGTAAACCGGTGAAGGTTCCTATTCCTGTAGGTGTAAAGTTATTTGCTAAACAGTGTCCCAAGACACAAGAAGAGGAAGAGGACATGTACCGTGTTCCATATGCAAGTGCAGTCGATAGCCTGATGTATGTGATGGTCTGTACGAGACTAGACATTGCACATGTAGCGGGAGTATTGAGCAGGTTTATGTCAAAACTAGGGAAGGAGCATTGGATGACAATGAAGCGGGTTTTCAGGTATTTGCGTGGCACTAGTGATTATGGTTTGTGCTACCAAGGAAGACCAAGATTGGATAGAGTGTTGGATATTCGTGGCTTTATTGATGCAGACTGGGCTGGATATCTGGATCAGAGAGGATTTATAAGTGGGTATGTGTTTAACCTATTTGGAGGTGCAGTCAGTTGGATGAGTAAGAAACAATCTATAGTGGCACTATCAACTACAGAGGTAGAATACATGGAAGCCACTCATGCAGGCAAGGAAGCAGTTTGGTTGTAAAGATTGTGTTCAAGTATGGGGTTAGTACAGGGAGTTATAAGGATAGACTGTGACAGCCAAAGTGCAATTTTCTTGGCAAAGAACCCTACTTATCATTCAAAGACAAAGCACATTGATGTTCAATATCACTTTCTGAGGGATATGATAGAAGACATAAAGGTGTTGCTGGTAAAGGTGGACACTTTGAAGAATACTGAAGATGCATTGACAAAATCTGTGAGCTCTGAGAAGTTCTCTTTGTGTAGGGAAACAATGGGCATTTCAATGCTAGAAAAATGACTAAGTGTTGGAAATAATACTGAGAGGGGGGGTGAATCAGTATTATCAGATCAATAAAACTTTTTCATATTCAGAAACATATACGCTACTTCAGTTAAGTGAACCAGCGTGTACACGCTGCTGTGTCTAAAGCAACCAGCGTATAACCAGAAAACTTATGATTCAGTTAGCTTATCTTCAGTAAATACACCAGAACATTATTAACCATATTAATAGTAAACAGATGCAGTATAACAGAACAGATCATCACACAAAAGCCACACACATGAACACCATGATATAAGGTGGAAACCCAATGTGGGTGAAAACCACCTGCTGCAAGTCGTCTCTATCTTTCTTTAATATGAAACTTCAGTTTACAATCTTTTGTACTGGTGCAGCCTTATACCAGTACGCAGGCTACAACCTGCAGAAGGCTACAACCTTCTCTCGTTTACCAGACTCTCCTGGAAGGGAGCTCCAACCCCCTTTGCTCTAGTACGTAGGTGCTGGCCTACAATCTTCTTTCCTTCAGGTACCACTTTTCATACATTTTCAGACTGGATATTCCTGAAGCACAACATTACAATCTGAAGACCACAATTCATTCAACTTTCATAACAGATCATTGAAGCACAAAACAGCCAATACTAGCATCATCAATCTTTGAATCACTGAACCACTGAAACCCTGTTAATAGAACATAGAGCAGACTACAGAACTCTGCAATAACAGTCAGACCCAACTGCAAACCCAAAAATCAAGCTTCAAAAGATATACGCTACTTCAATGAAAGAAACCCGCGTATACACGCGCTTTTACCGAAGACAACCTGCGTACAGATCTAAAAATAATTTCTCATAACTTGCAGCTGTACCAGACATCAGTCATACCCAGAACATAACATTGCGTCAGTATGCAGATCTAGAAATATGCATAATCAACCATATCACAAGAGTGCATTTCAAACCATTTGATCCCGATCTGTCCTTAGATCTAGTCTTCCATCAACCGGTGTGATCTCTCCTTAGCTTAGATCAAGCAACCCAGAACCTGCATACCAGATCTCTTTCTTTTTCAGATATTCAAGACTTTTCAATTCCATGCCTAATGATCTTCTTCTCCTTATATAGCCTTAGGCCTTGCTCAATACCAAGGGCCAAAACCATAGAAATCCAATACCATCAACTTCAAAACTAGGGATCAACACGTCTGTCGAGATACTTTGGTCCGGCTCAAGTACCGAGGACTAACTACCACGGACCAAAGGGAAGCTTCTCGACATGTACGCCCTTTTCTGTTCATGACACTGCGTGTATACGCGACTTCGTATATAGCTAAACAGCGTATCCGCGACTTAGTATATAGCGTACCAGCGTGTATACGCAACTTGGGCTTAATGAACCTGCGTATATGAAGTTTCTCTTCATACTTGTAGTCTAGACTGAGATCTGTCATCAAAGAGAGTTGCCATCAAGGACAACACCAGTATCGTAGTGCCACACCTATGCCAAAATGCCAACAATCTCCCCCTTTGGACTTGATGGCAACCCCAAGATCCTTAGAATCATTCTCCCCCTTTGTCATCAAGGGCAAAGGGCTATGCTCCCCCTGAGTACATGCTGATATCTCTGCTTGGCTGTGCTGAATCATGCTCCCCCTAACTGTAGGCAAGATCTACAAAAGATGTTCTTCAAAAAGAAACAAGACTTATACACCATAAGGGACCTTCCTATCACCAAAAGACTCAATACATACATCCATACTCCCAACCAAGAGGGGACACATCAGAAACAACCAATTATATTACATCATTCATCCCAGGCATAGTGGGGAAACCAACATAGGCCGTTACATGACCTTGACACCATAAAAGAGATATCACAAAAGAGATACATGACATAGAGACAACAAATCTGCATCTGATAAACATCTTTTATATCAGCAACCAAGATTTCCTTCTGAGCTCCTTCTCCTAAAACCAACAACAGTTGTGAACTAGGACCAAAAGAATCTAAATGCCAACAATGCTTTATGAGACTTTAAGCTGCTCCCCCTGAACCTGTGCCTGCTGCACCCCCTGAAACTGTGCCTGAAGAATTCTGGCATACCCATCTCAGACCTTCTCCAACCAGAGTCTGCCCTTGCTGTTCAGAACTCCATATACATGACTTCTCCTGCATAAAACAGCGTATGTACGCGGATATACTTTTTACAACACGCGTACACCATACACACGACTTTCCCTCATAAATCGGCGTATATACGCGGATATCCTTTACGCAACTCACGTATACCAACTTTTCTATAGAACAGACAAGCTTCAACAGCAGGATGAAGCATCAATTACTCCTAGCTTTCGTCTGAGATATTCGAAAGTTTCCCTGGGCAGTGGTTTTGTGAGAATATCAGCAACTTGTTCCTTAGAAGGAACATACTCCAACTTGACCTTCTGCTCAAGCACTTGTTCCCGAAGAAAATGGTACTTGATTGGTATGTGCTTGGTCTTTGAGTGCATGACTGGATTCTTTGAAATGCTAATTGCACTTGTATTATCACATAAGATAGAGACTGGTGGAGTGCAAGTAATTTGAAAATCCTGCAAGGTCTGCATCATCCAAAGAAGTTGTGTGCAACAAGATGCCGCAGCCACATATTCTGCTTCAGCTGTAGATAAGGCAATCGCGCTCTGTTTCTTGCTGAACCAAGATACTAATCTGGAGCCCATAAAGAATGCACCACCACTTGTGCTTTTCCTATCATCCACGCTTCTGGCCCAATCTGCATCTGTATAAGCATGAAGTGTGAGATATGTATCTCTAGGATACCATAAGCCATAATTTTGTGTCCCTTGAAGATATTTGAAAATTCTCTTCACTGCCTGAAGATGAGTTTCCTTTGGATTTTCCTGAAATCTTCCAACTATTCCGACTGCATGCATGATGTCTGGTCGGGTTCCTGTCAAATAAAGCAAACTCCCAATCATGGATCTATAATTTGGTTGATGAACTGCTGCTGATTCATCATTTGCACTGAGGCTGCATCCTGTAACCATGGGTGTACATACTGGCTTTGAATCTTCCATGCCATACTTCTTCAAGTTCTCCTTGAGGTACTTGGTTTGAGACAAGAAGATACCTCCTTCATTTTGTTGGATTTGCAATCCAAGAAAGTATGTCAATTCTCCAAGTAGTGACATTTCGAATTCTTTCTGCATAACCAAGGCAAAGGTTTGACTCATAGTCTCTTCATTGCTACCAAAGATAATATCATCTACATAAACAACAAGTATTAGCAATTTGTTATCTTCAACTTTTATATAGAGATTGCTATCTGTTGATCCTATTGAAAAGCCTTGTTGGTGAAGATATTTGTCCAACCGATAGTACCAAGCCCTTGGAGCTTGTTTGAGACCATAGAGAGCCTTTTTCAATCTGCATACATGGTTTGGATCATTCCCAAGAATGAAGCCATCTGGCTGCTCAATATATACTTCTTCTTCTAAGTCTCCATTCAGAAAGGCTGATTTCACGTCCATTTGAAATACCTTGAAGTTTTGAAAGCTTGAGAGAGCAAGGAACATTCGGATGGCCTCAAGTCTTGCAATAGGAGCAAAGGTCTCTTCAAAATCTATTCCTTCTTGCTGCTCATACCCTTTACAAACAAGTCTGGCCTTGTTTCTAATTACTTCTCCATTTTCATTCAATTTATTTTTGAAGACCCATTTTGTCCCTATGACATTTTTATCTTTTGGTCTAGGAACCAATTCCCAAGTGTTGTTCTTTTCGATCTGTTCAAGTTCTTCATCCATTGCTTTGACCCAGCATTCATCTTTGCATGCCTCTTTCACATTTTGTGGTTCAGTGGAAGAGAGTAATGCCAAATAGCTTGAAGGTTCTGCAATTCTTCTTCTTGTTTGTACTCCTGCTTCTTTCTGCCCCACAATCTGAGATTCTGGATGATTCTTTTGAACATATCTGGATGGAGTCTTCTCTTCTATTCTTGTCTGCTCCTCTGGTTCTTCTTGAGGTTCTTCTTCTTGTTGAGGTTCTTCTTCTTCATCATTCTGCCTTTGAGGGTAGCCTTCATCTTCTTCCATGTCTTCATGATGAACTTGCTTAGGAATGTATCCCTTCTCATCAACCACTACATCAATGCTGTCAACAATTCTGCCAAGTCTTTTATTGTAGCACTTGTATGCTTTGCTATGTGGAGAATAACCAAGAAGAATGCCTTCATCTGCTCTTGGTTCAAGTTTGCCAAGTTGCTCATCAGTATTCTTAATATAACATTTGCTCCCAAAGATTTTGAAGTGCTTCACCGAAGGAGTCTTACCACACCAGAGCTCATGAGGGGTTTGAGTGCTATTTACTCGAACATTTGTTTTGTTGAGAATAATGACCGCAGCATGTGCAGCTTCACCCCAGAAAGTTGCGGGAGTACCAGATTCATCAAGCATAGCACGAGCCATTTGTTGGACTGTTCTGTTCATTCTTTCCACAACTCCATTTTGCTGAGGAGTTCTAGCTGTAGAGAATTCTCTTCTTATCCCATGTTCTTCACAAAAATCGAAAAATTCATTCGAGGTAAACTCCCCACCTCTGTCAGATCTGAGGCACTTAATTTTGTGTCCTGATTCATTTTCAGCCAATGCTTTGAAGGATTTGAATTTTTCGAATGCTTCATCTTTGTGCTTCATAAGTCCTAACTAGACAAACCTGGAGAAATCGTCAATGAATAATATCAAATATTCTTCTCCTTGAGGTGTTCTTTTTCTGAATGGACCACATGTATCTGTATGTACTAGCTCAAGAGGCATGCTAGCTGATCCTTCCTTCTCAGAAAAATTAGTTCAGGTTTGTTTTCCAAACTGACATGATTTGCATATGGTGTTGTCTGGAATTTTGATATCTGGAAGATCACGAACTGCCTGATATTTGCATGCTTTCCTTATTTGTGGAAAGCTTAGATGCCCTAACCTCCGATGCCATAGCCAATGTTCATCATCCTTACTCAAATAGCATTGTTGTTGTTTTTCTTCAAATATGTATAGATTATTTGGAGTCCTTCTTCCCTTGATCATTGTTTTACCTGTATCAAGATCACGAACACAACATCCGTTTGATCTAAATATTACCTCTATTCCTTGATCGCACATCTGACTGACACTCAGAAGATTATGCTTCAATCCATCAACATACAAAACATTTCCTGCTTTGACCTTCTCTTTCAACGGAGCAACGCCTTTTCCTTTTATGGCTGCAGAGATATCGTTTCCAAAAGAAACTTTCTTTCGCTTTTCTAATGCGGTATATGATTCAAGTTTTTCTTTGTCCCCTGTCATAATTAACACCCTATTTAAGTGTCTCTTTGAAATAAAATCAACTAAGTTTGAAAAAATAAACCATCAAACATTGACTTTAAATCTCAATATATAATTAACAAAACATTTAATATATAATTACAAGGCATGAAAATAATTTATTCTCTCTTAACAAGGAATATATATGAATATATATATATATATATATATATATATATATATATATATATATATAAAATTAACAAGACATAATAGGAGTTTAAATCAATCTAATGTTTTGTATATTTACAACATCACAAATAAATCCAAAAATTCAATTTAGGTTATATATATAAAAAACAATTAGTAATAATAATAATAAGTTAATCATTTATAAGCCGACATCAAATATTTCTGTCTATTAACTATTAATTGCTCCATGATTTCACGCTCTCTTTTCTCAAAATGCAGATCACATTGCCCTGATGATGGACTCACTAGGATAGTCTAAAACTGATCACAGGTTTTTCCACAAATATTAAAAATTCTACCAACCTATATGGATTTTGTCTTTAACATTCATGTTAATCCAATAATGCTATGAAAGTATCTCATACAGTGAAATTGGTTGAGTGAATCTCTCAACCATACACCAATATAGCAAGTTAGTTAGTTGGATAATATCTATCAATTTAATTAGTTTTAAGAACTTCCTAAAGACTATAAATAGATTCATTTACTAAGAAAGAATCACACCTAAGAAAACTAACATTTATAACTCTAAAACACACCCTTAACAAATAATTTTCTTAATATTGATATGCACAAGTCTAAATATGGTCCAACCTAGGATTTTTAAATATTATTAGATAATTATGTCCATACAAAGAAACAACCATCTAATGGAATGCATGAGTATGAGTAACTAGTTATTGCAATTTCTTGTTTACTAGGATCTTGTCCCTAAATATGGTCCATTTAACCATCATATCTTTATAGTTATACCTATATTTTTACCTTTAATTCCCCCTACATCACCACCACCATCATCTTGGTGTTTCTTGGCTCACCTATCATGCTCTAAGTTTGTTAGCTTACCCTCAACCATGTTTCTAGATAGGGGTACACATGCCTTATCACGCTTACATCGCAATTGACTTATGTACATTCAATGGAAAAATCCACTCATGGGGATGTGACATACATTCATTCTCAAGCATGAAAATATATATTTGTCTACAAATTGACTGTGTGACTTCTATTATAATATGATCTTGAGTCTATTCCACAAAACCCACACAACTTTTAGCATTAATTATCCACCATCATTTAACTTCCAACATTTCCATCTTTCATTACTACCATAAGCACTATCACATGCGCTAATACCAATTATTATTTTCTCCTACATCGACGATCACAACTATATCTTCACACTCACTTTTATAACTATGGGCTTCCTTTTCCTTCATTTTGCACCCGCACCCAAAAACTTTCGCTGCAAAAAAATATCATGGATGTCCATATAAAAATAAATTTGTTTACTAAGATAGATTGTGTCGATTTTGCAAACACTAATACGAGTCAAACCTATTCAAACTTCTTGCTAGAAATTTAGTCCACCCAGAAACTCGACCTTCTTTAGAAACTCAGCTTTCCATGTCTAAAACAAGGCTTTTGTGGTTGCTTCTGAAACTCGGCTTTTTGCATCATGTATCTTTCGCTTAAATGAGCGGAAGATATCTTGTTAATTTTTGCAACTACAGTAAAATTCCAACTTGGAAAACTCAAATGACTGAGATAATGATTGCATTAGATTCCTCTTTTAGAGAGGACCAAAATTGACTTAAATATCACCCAATATTCATACATGTATTATGGAATGGGTTGGCTCTAATCACATGAGTAACTACTTGGGTCAATCTTAACCCCAAGTGAACCCTCAAGAAAGCCTATAAATAGAAGAAACCTCAAGATAATTTGGACCCATATTCTCTTCACTTTTGTCTTGGTTCACACAGGTTCAACAGAGGGAGCTCGCCCAAGCGTCTCAAATCATAGGTGAAATGTTCGCTCTGGGTTAGGGACTTATGGATCTCGGTCATTGGCATAGAATAGGGAATTCTCATCCATGGAAGCTGGAACATAAGCCTATGAAACAGACTATAGACCCTTGGACACTAGCATAGAGTCTTATGGGAGTGACTATGGCTTCAGAGGCAGATCAGAAGGTTCGGGTTCCCAATTTCTCACATAAGGTTGTCTTGAGAGCGACCAAGACATCTTAGTCGCATAACAATTGTAAGGGAGTGACTTTGGGATTTAGGTGCATTGCGCCATAGTGGCATGCATAAAGACTTCATGAGAATGATTGTCTAGTCACATTCGCCCGCATACAGTGGTTGAAAGAGCGACCAAGGCATTTCAGTGACACACAAACAATTTTGATGAGAGAAACTCGAATTTAGATCTAGGGTTTGACATCTCGACCTCATAAGAATCTTGTGATAAGCATAATTGACACTCTTGTTGTTTTGATAAATATTTATTGAATTATCTAACCTTATTTCATTGGTCATGAAGAGCATGGTAACCTTGATGATAGAAGTATAAGTGTAATATTGATAAGTAGATCTCTTACTAACTATGGTGGTGGTTAAACTGAATATCCTAACTTTATGAAGTGAGTTAATATAAAAGGCTATTGTGCTCATAATCATTGAGATATATGCTGCATATATCTACTACTTTGAGTCTAAACCTTTGATGAAAGATTGATGTCATGATGCTGATAGCCATATCTGTTGTTGCATGACTCAAGTCGAGACAGGTTGCTTACATGGATGAAGATGAATAATGCAGATCCCCAGTTAAAGGGAGAATCCATTCTCAATATTCTTAGCCTTATTACTATTTGTATTCTATGTTGCTGAAGTACAATTTATGTTCATCTGAAAGTATTGATCGACAACAGTGTCTTAGATTTGAAGCTTATACTAAAATTATGGATTTTGTGTTGGGTTGTCTTATATTCTTTCCACGACTAACCCACGTAGTTAACCAGAGGGTTAGAGTCTGCCCCCCCCTTCGTTGCACCGATTGTGTAGCGGGGGGGTCATAGGTGGTTTGAGGGGTGCAGGTAACCCCTTCTCTAGTGGTTCCGGGGCAATGCCCCAGAAAATTTTGTTTTTGGACCCTATATTAGGTTGGGTGGACCTACCTATGCTTTTGTGCATGATTTGTGCACATGGTTTTGGAAGCGATGGTTTTCGGTCCATGGTTTTGGACGCAATGGTTTTCGGTCCATGGTATTGGATGCTTCAGAATGTATAAATAAGTATTGTAACATTGAAAGGAACATAATGAAAAATCAAGTTGGTAGTCCTATTTTTGGGATCCAGGGGAAAATCTCTGTGTATATGTGTTTTATGTGTTATGTTCTCGCATTGTTTATTTTATGTGTTTTAGAATTCGTATGCAGGTAATTTGTATACAAGGTTAAAACCTACATTCGGTATTAGAGTTGTTTTGGCTTCAAGGGGACACCTTTGTTGCTGAGGGGTTTGGCTCGGGCCCATGGTAGACCCTGTTCAGTGGGAGATCTGCGAGATTGATTCTGGTGGTGAAAGAAGATGGCAAGCAGTGGAAAGATAGAGATCGAGAAATTTAATGGTTAGAGTTTTGAGTTGTGGAAACTCAAGATGGAGGATCTATTGTTGGATAAAGATCAATGGATTGCAGTAGATCTGGGTACTAAACCAACGGGAGTGTTCGATGAAGAATGGAAGAAGTTGGATCAGAAGGCAAAGAGAACAATACGATTGTGTGTCTTAGATTCAATATTGTTGAATTTATCAAGGGAAGCTACGATGAAGGCTTTGTGGGACAATTTAGGGACTTTGTACCAATCTAAGTCTCTGGTGAATAAACCGTTCCTACAAAAAAAGTTGTATAACCTAAGGATGAAAGATGGAGACTCGGTGAAAAAGCATCTGAATGCATTTAATACTGTGGTAAGTCAATTATTATCTATTGATATTAAAATTTCAGATGAAGATAAGTGCATCAGTTTGTTGTGTTCTCTACCAGATTTGTGGGATAGTCTGGTTATTGAAATAGTTAGCAATACAACTGCCTTGCAGTTTGATGAGATAGTCTCATCCTTTCTGACGGACGAGATGAGATGGAAAAATATGGAGAGCCAGAATGGTGATGCCTTGTCTATACGAGGACACTCCCAGAACAGAAACAAAAATAAGTCATCGAGAGGGAGATCTAAATCTAGAGGGAGATTTAAATCTCAAGCTCCTGATAAAGGAAAGGGATCTGATGATGCTCCTTCTGTAGAGGCGAAAACCACCTTAGATGAAGGTGGGGATGTGTACTTGGCTTCTTCAGGTACACATGTAGATCATGAGGCATGTTTGATTGACTCAGGTGCATCTTTTCACTTCACTCCCCATAGAGAGTGGTTCTCCGAGTATGAGAAATATGATGGTGGTGATGTCTTCTTAGGGGATGATATGAAGGCTAGAATCATTGGTCGTGGAAAAGTAAAGTTTAAGTTGCAAGGTGGAAGTGTTGGAACACTTTCCGGTGTTCTGGATATTCCCGAATTGGCCAGAAATCTAATTTCTGTAAGCAAGATGGATGATGTAGGTGTAAAAACAGTGTTCGAGAAGGATACCTGCAAGATGGTTTGGGGAGCACTAGTATTGATGCGTGGAGTTAGGATTGGAACCCTATACAATCTACAAGGTAACACTGTTGTTGCTGGGTGCAACAGCTCTGTGGTTCCTAAAAGTGAAGTAGAAAATCTAGTGGTCTCTAGAGAGAAGACCATGCTGTGGCATCAAAGGCTTGGACATATTGGAGAGAAGGGCCTTCAAATACTTCATGGTAAAGGTATGGTATAAGGTATGAGTAATAGCTCTCTGGATTTTGATTTCTGTGAAAATTGTGTATATGGAAAGCAGAATTGGGTTAGTTTCCCCTTTGGTGGTAAGAGGGTGAAACAAATATTAGAACTTGTGCACAATGATGTGTTTGGACCTGTGAAGGTTCCATCACTGGGTAAGTGTGTGTACTATGTATCATTTATAGATGACTTCTCAAGGAATACATGGATATATTTCCTTAAGACGAAATCTGAAGTCTTTGACAGGTTTAAAGAATTCAAGGCTCTGGTAGAAAACCAGATAGAGAAGAAGATAAAGTTGTTGAGGATAGATAACAGTGGAGAGTTTTGCAGTAAGGAATTTGAATAATTCTGTAAGAAGTGCGGTATAGCACGATAGAAGACTACTCCATACACACCTAAGCAAAATGGAGCTGCAGAAAGAATGAACAAGACGTTGATGGAAAGGTCAAGAAGCATTCTCAATGGTGTTGGGTTAGAACAACAATTTTGGGCAGAGGTGGTGGAGACAGCATGTTACCTCGTCAACAGATCACCTTCATCAACATTGGAGGATAAGACTCCACAAGAGGTATGGAATGGTAAGAAACCCTCTATTTCACATCTAAGGGTATTTGGATGTGATGCATATATACATGTTCCAAAGGAGAAATGAACCAAGTTGGATAGTAAATCTGAAAACTGAAACTTTATTGTGTATAAGGATGGTTTAAAGGGTTATAAGCTTTGGAACCCAGTAGCAAGGAAGGTTGTGTACAACTGAGATGTGGTGTTCAGAGAGATAAAATATGTTATTAAACATGAATTCCAACCAAAGGAACCTGAGAAGATAGAGCTTGAGATTAAGGAGGAAGAATCAGACTCTACAACAGAGAAGGAATCAGAAGATGAAGAGCCACAAACTCTGGGTGTGAGAAGATCAGTTCGAGAAATAAGGCAGCCAGAAAGGTATAGTCCATCTAATTTCTGTTCAAATTTTTCTTTATCTGTTACTGACGATGATCCTAGAACTGTGAAGGAAGCAGTAGATTTAGAGGATTGCAAACTCTAGAAAGAGGCCATGATTGATGAAATGGCATCTTTGTACAAAAATGAGGTTTGGGATCTGGTGGAGTTGCCGGCTGGAAGGAAACCCATTGGCAGCATATGGGTGTTCAAGAAGAAGACAAGTGTAGAAAGAAAAGTGGAGAAATACAAAGCTCGGTTGGTAGCAAAAGGTTATTCCCAGGTGCCAGGAATTGATTTTGGTGATATTTTTTCTCCTGTTGCCAAGGTAACTTCTATTAGATTATTTTTATCTGTTGCTACTACTTTTGATTTTGAGGTAGAACAGATGGATGTGAAGACAACATTTCGTCATGACGATCTAGAAGAGAAAATCTACATGAAACAACTTGAAGGCTTTGTGGTGAAGGGTAAGAGAGAACTGGTATGCAAGTTAAATAAGTTTTTGTATGGGTTAAAACAGTCACCAAGGATGTGGTATCAGAAATTTGACACATTTATACGGGGACTTGGCTTCACCAGAAGAAAAGCAAATCACTGTGTGTATTTTAAATTGATTGGTGGTCGTGTTATTTATTTGGCCTTGTATATGGATGATATGTTGCTGGTTGGAAATGACAAAGAAATTATCCAGGATTTGAAGACCCAATTGTCCTCCAAATTCGACATGAAAGATATTGGTGCTGAAAACTATATTTTGGGCATGGAAATTAAAAGAGACCAGGAAAAGAGGAAGCTCTAGATAAACTAGAGGAAGTATGTCGAGACAATACTGCAGAGGTTTAATATGCAGGATAGTAAACCAGTGAAGGTTCCTATTCCTGTAGGTGTGAGGTTATCTGTTGAACAGTGTCCCAAGACACAAGAAGAGGAAGAGGACATGCCCCATGTTCCATATGCAAGTGTAGTCGGCAGCATGATGTATGAAATGGTCTGTACTAGACTAGACATTCCACACATAGTGGGAGTATTGAGTAGGTTTATGTCAAAAGCAGGGAAGGAGCACTGGACAGCAGTGAAGTAGGTTTTCAGGTATTTGTATGGCACTATTGATTACGGTTTGTGCTACCAAGGAAGACTAGGATTGGACAAAGTGTTGGATATTCCTAGCTTTGCTGATGCAAACTAGGCTAGAGATCTGGATCAAAGAAGATCTACAAGTGGGTATGTGTTTAACCTATTTGGAGGTGTATTCAGTTGGATGAGTAAGAAACAATCTGTAGTGGCAATATCAACTACAAAGGCAGAATACATGGCAGCCACTCATGCAAGCAAGGAAGCAGTTTGGTTCCAGAGATTGTGTTCAAGTATGGGGTTACTATAGGGAGCTATAAGGATAGACTGTGACAACCAAAGTGCAATTTTGTTGGCAAAGAACCCTGCATATCATTCAAATACAAAGCACATTGATGTTCAATATCACTTTGTAAGGGATATGATAGAAGACAAAAAGGTGTTGCTAGTAAAGGTGGACACTTTGAAGAATATTGCAGACAAATTGACGAAATCTATGAGCTCTGAGAAGTTCTCTCGGTGTAGAGAAACAATGGGCATTGTAGGGCTAGATAAATGACTAAGCTCTCTTTTGGCCCCCTATGGAAAGAAAACAACAAGTGAGAGAATGTTGGATTGTCTTATATTCTTTCCATGACTAGCCCACGTAGTTAACAGGGGGGTTAGAGGGGGGGTAGAGGCCCCCCCCCCCTTGTTGCGCCAATTGCATAGCCGGGGGGAGGGGTTCACAAGGGGTTTGAGGGGTGCGGACCTACCTATGATTTTGTGCATGATCTTCGCACATGGTTTTCGATGTGATGGTTTTCGGTCTATGGTTTTGGACACCATGGTTTTCGGTCCATGTGTTTTGGAGAATTTAGCATCTACAAATAAACACTAATTCACTAGACAAGTAGCTGTGCCTAGAACAATAGTTTAAAGTGTTTTAGACTTTTCCTCTAAGCAATAGATAAGAAGAGAGGATGGAAGGCTTACCTGTAGTTACGCTTTCCTCTCGTCTCCCTTGTATTGATTCCATCGCTTCTTATCGTACTTATTCCACTTGAAAAGTATGCTGTCAATACAACAAAAGATGAAAACTGATCAAAGCATACAATCCATTGACTATAAATGAAAGGAATCAGAAGAAATTCACACATATAAGAATTATGAAAGAAGAGAACATATGGAAAATAGTTCAAACACTTTATTAGATAGAAGAAGGAATTACAACCATCAATGTCTGATTCAAAGTCATTCCTCCAGCTTGGATCCCATCCACATCACATCAAAAGCAAGAAAATCTTGTGGCATCATGTCATTTGCTCCAAATTCAAGTCTCATAGCAACATTATCTCCTTAGAATTCAACATAATCCAGCCAACCCCTGATCACTTAGATGAGTGGTCAATTTATAGGAGGATGAAGGAGGTTTTGTCATTAATGGTGACATTGAATGGCCTTCCATACTTAGAATTAGTTCCATGGAGGAAGGGATGAGAGGATAGGATGCTCCTTAACTCATTCCTCATCCATTTTCGAGCTCATAGGAGTTGATAACTGAGGGAAGCTTCTAGATGAATCCAAGAGATAAGAATATTCCCCAAACCCTAATTTAATTTCACTCAAATTCACCTAGCGTAGCCTAAAGAGGGCTTAGGTGCTCTGCAAAGCACCCTGACAGTGTATCTACCTACACTGCAGAGCACCCTAGCAGTGTATCTACTTGTGCTAGTCCCTTTAGAGACCATTTCTGGATGTCTTAGGTCATGAAACATTCTTGGAAGGAGGCATTCAAAGGGGTGACTTGTTTAGGGCATGTAACAACTAAATTTAGGGTTTGATAAGCCCTAAAAAACTGATATGAATGTGGGCATTTGATGTGCCCAAATGGATCTATAACAATTACCCCCTAAAGCATGAAGTCAAAAAAATTCCAATGTCGAATGAAATGCTTTATGATGTGATGAGGAGGTATCAAAGTGGAAGGTGACCTGTATCAATTACAATACATATATCATGATATTTGATTTTACATGAATTGCTGAGGGAAGGCATACCCATGCTCAACTTATAAACTTTCATTACATGTACATAAACAGTCATCTATAGATATAGACCCATGATCAAAATGACTATCAATGTAAAGCCATTGAACATATGATTTAGTACTCCTGATATCACAATCTGAATGGATGAAACTAGATCCGGGGTCTTCAATATCGTTCAACCGCTCACTCAATTACGAGTCTAACCATGTGAATATGTGATCTGAAGTCGAACATGGGAAGACACCATTTGATTACTAGCCAATGATGTAAGCTGTTAACAGATGCGAGAGAAATCACCGATAATGATAATGATATTCAAGGTACGCAGTACATTCTGCATTATGTGAATGGATGATTTGATGTCAAACACCATACAAAGTCTATTGGTTGAAGGCCATCGGTGCATGCCTATTGCCGAAAGTGAGAAACCTACCATTGATGCATGCAAGCCTCAAGGTACTGAATGGGTGTTTCTAAGTCAACTTCTTGGATAATGAGTTGATGTTGACAAGAAGCGACTCATTGTAAGAGGGCCTTGATGTATACCACATCAATGACAAGAAATGAGTGTAGTGATTTTAGAGATAGAATTTGACTGACGACACAAGGTTTAGGAATGGCGATCATGGAAATGAAGGTTTATGGTATTGCAAAAGATGGATTTTGACTGGATGACTTCTCTTGAACATGTTGGCGACACTAAAGTGAATTGGTACCATTGACCCAAAACAAAGCAATGGATGGTATGATAGACCAATGGTATGACAACCATCAAGCTAATAACCCAACCCAAATAGTCACAGTGATGGAGAGAAAGTGTCATGTTCAAGAACGACCTACTACCATAAAGTGGTTTTCCCCTTTTTCAATTTTCCCTAGTCATTTCTGACCAGTACCTCTTTATTTTTATCAAGCTTGAGAAGGATAAGATATGCTTGTTGTATAATTTCACCCTTTGGACGAATCCATCGTTATTTGATGTTTTAACGAGTCTAGTGAAGGTGAAACTCGGTCTTGTCTAGATTGACAAGTTTGTCGCTATTTGATGTTTCTAACGAGTTTAACGACAAAGATAACTCGATCCTTTTCATGTTTAGAGATTTTGAAAAGGGACAAAAGGAAAGATCCACAAGTTCTTTTTCGTAAATTAATCTCTCAAGTCTGAAAAAGTGTAAAATAATACAAGAGAGATATCATTTCCAATCCATTAACGAGCTGGAAAGGACAAGAGCTTGACAATATTTTCATATTTAGAGGGTTTGAAAAGAGCTTAAAGAGGACTACATTTTGAGGAATGAGTGGTTTCTAGGATAGCAACTAGTTTCAGTGATGTTGGAACTTCTCAAAACATGTTGATTTATGTGAAGAGGCTGGCTAATAAGATCACTCATTGAAATTGTTCCTCAAAAAGGGTAAAACAACCAAGTGAAAGCGTATGATCGGCCAAAGGGATGGTGGCAATGGGATGAAAAAAACCAAGGCTCATATGATGAAAGAGGTTGATAGAATGGCAATCACGAGGGTTAAAATGAAAATGGGTTCATTTTTAGACAAGCTTGAACCATAGGGAACTATGCTTGGATTCAATTTCATGTTTACACAAGCTTGAAACAAAAAACTATGCTTGGATTCAATTTCATTTTTACACAAGCTTAAAATGAAAAGACTATGCTTGAGATTGGTTTACATGCCCCCAGTAGGGTGAAAGGGAGAGTCTCCTGTAACCAGATGGAAGTCGTTGCGGTGAAGCAGGACGATTATCCAACACCTTTTTGGCTTCATCCAGATAGGGACAAAGGTGAATGGGGTGATTCCCTTCACATAACCTATAGGGAAACTTAACTTTACCACTAGGTGCATGCCCCCCAAGCTTCATTACATTAACCTAAGTAGACTACTCGTGGCTATCAGGTGGATGGAATGAAGGTTCATTTATGAGATCAAGTGAAAGACTCGACTGGGATTTTATGAGATCTACTCAAAGACTCGACATGGAACTTGCTCCAGGGGACCTTATTTCATTTTTTAATGAGCTTGACACAAGACAAGGAACTCTGCACATATCCTTGGTTTCATTTTTTAACGAGGTTGACACAAGACAAGGAACTATCCTCATAGACCCTTGTTTCATTTTTTAACGAGGTTGACACAAGACCAAGAACTATCCTCGTTCCTTGTTTCAGTTTTTAACGAGGTTGACACAAGACTAGGAACTATCCTCATGGACCTGTTTCATTTTTTAACGATGTTGACACAGTAAAAGAAATATCCTCCATATTCCTTGACTCACAACTCATAAGAGGTCATGAAGGAGAGATCTGGTTCCAATGCCCCCAATACATGATGTACAACATCACTAAATTGATCATCAATTAATATAGGTATGGAATAGGTTGCTACATAATTAACCTGTGCCGGGGATAATACCATTGGTACAAAAGGACCACTTAGGGAAGATGGTTGACTCGAAACCATATTTGGACCAGGAAATGAAAGTAGGTCAACAATGACAATTTTCCCTTCATGCAGGAAACAAATCACTCGAAAGAGTGTTGAAACAATAACTCCCATGTCATAAACATAGTCGCGCCCAAGAAGTAAATTGTAATCTAAAGGACCTGTGACTACCATCATGTTCATATAAATGATTTTTCCTCCCAAAGTAATAGGTAACTGAGAGAGGATTCCTAATGGTTGATTAGTTCCTCTGTTAAAAGCCACAGATTATGGGTAATAGGCACAAGCGACGGTGAACCAAGAGCTTGCCAAGAAGTTGAGGAAAGGATACTCATAGACACACCTTCATCTATAATAGTGTGCAATACAATCATATTACAAACTTGTACTATGATCTGGAAAGGCACATAAGAAGGAAGACGAAATCCTTGCAGTCGATTCCAATAAAAGGAAGTGACTAGACTACTTGGAGGGGGTACCATAGAAACGGGAGAATTAACCCCTTGAGTTATGAGAGTGGGAGGATTTTCCTCTTGTCTTGATGGAACAGGAGGAATGCCCCCAAGCTCATTAGAATCTGAAGAAACAAAAAGAACTTGAGTGGTATTGTATTCACTCTCTTAAGGAAAGGTACAATTAACTAAAGGTGAAATCAGGTCAGCTGTTATCTCGACTTATTGATTTGGGTCGGGTATAGACTCATAGGATTCACTTTCAGAGAGAGTGGGTTTGACTGATGGTTGATTTGAGTCAGTCAATTCATCAACTAGTGAAGGATTAAGGGAGAGTTTCTTGTAACCAGATGGAAGTCATTCCAGTGAAGCAAGATGATTATCCAACACTTTTTTGGCTTCATCCAGATGGGGACAAAGGTAAATGGGGTGATTCCCTTCACCCAACCCATAGGGAAACTTAAATTTACCACTAGTTGATGGTGTGTCACCAGCATGATCTCAAGAAGTTGATGAAATAGGATTATGTGAACGAGAAGATCATTCTTCTAAGATCTGAGTAATATTAGGACAATTTCGAAGAAGATGGTCTCCCACACAAAGTTTGCATGGATATCGAACTTTTTGAAGCTTGATGGATGGTTTCTCATTGGATGTTGCATTCAAAGAAATGGTTGCTTGGTTGCCCCTCTGCTAAATTTGCTTCTTCTTCTTCTTCTTCTTCCCTTTCTCCTTCTTCTTAGCCACCTGGTTACTAGTACCAATAATTTCACCAGGCGAAGAGGAAGAAGGGGAGGAAGAAACAACCGAGGAAGAAGGCAAATGGTCAACTTTAAGATCAACTGGAGGTTGATTTTGTCCAGTTGGAGGTGTACTCGATTGTGGAGAAATCATGATATTTTGAACCAAGGAGGTTGAAAACAACCATACTCGCAATTAAATGGTAAATCCCGAAAGGGAAAATGTAGCCATATAAGGAGCACCAATATTTCCAAAAGGAGGAAAAGGACTAGGATTCCCATCAAAAGGAATTCCTTGATTGGTGGATTCCAGATTTGTCGCCATATGTTTCAACCTAAGATCAAATAAGGAGTGAGCATGGAGGATGTTATCCGTGGTCAATTAATTTTATTTTGATCAAAGTAACACAACAAAACAAAAGAGGGATAATCTAGCCAAAAGGTTTACCAAGCAACTATGAATTGCATAATACCTCCCGGCGAACCGAGAAGTATGGGCAAGCAATCTCCCCTAATGTTGTGTTCGGTGTATCACAGTGTACAAAGTGGCCGAATTGGTTACCAAATTATGGATAGAAACCTAGTGTTGTCCTCCCATATATACCTGAAAGTACGTCGAGGCCCAATATGTATAAGCATTATCTAATGCAAAACTGCACAGTGAGAGCATTCACATATACTTTACGTACTGTAACACCTCCCTACATACCCGAAGGTATGTGGACGAGCTACAATCTACTCACGTATGTGGAATGAGGTATCACACTCAGGATTTATTGCAGACAAGTTAGTGATAGCTGCTTTGTTTTACAATGCCGGAACACATCTCTAGCCTAGACCTATAAATGTTTTTCGTTAGGTGACAATGCTCCATTAGGTAAATTCAGATAAACTTTTAGTTGATATTCTTTAGAATTTTCCTTTCAAGGTTCACCACGTGATGTATGTTTGCAATTCCTAAAATGCAATTAATATGATAAGCATTCTTTCCATTCAATTTAACAATGAAAATCCTTAGCTAGTAGGGATAGAGCAATCAGATTTTGACAAAGAGCAAAGAGCACATCTAATGCAATTTCCCTAGCTATTCCTTTCAAGAATTCACAAACTACAATATGAACGATGCAAGTTTTTCTTTTTGATTCCCTTAATGTTATGATGAACAAAAAGGAAACATGCACATACAATCAATCAATCTTTCATAAGAACGAAGACTTTTACGACAGTTCTAATTCGAAGGAAGAGAAGACTTTACGACACTTTCTTTCAAATGAAGATTAATCAACTATATTCTAACTTTGACTATAGACTGATAATGACAAAGAAAACATTAAAGAAACATTAATCAATCAAATCAAAGTAGGGCTGGCAATGGAGATAAAAATTTGTTCTATGAGTCATGACATTCATTGATCAATTAACAAGCAAAAAAATAGAGAAAAATTGGAAAAAACACTTTCCAAAGGTGGGAATTTGACCTAAGGTTGATTAGCATAGGTCAAAGAGGGCCTAACTGTGCTAGAAAGCACTGTCTCTCACTCAAGGGTGCTCTGCAGAGCACTGTCCCCTGACCAAACCTGCGTTGATTTCTGAGAGGCCACTCAAGAGTCATCTAGCCTCAATTTTTTACCAAAATTCAATGCAAAAGAGCTAAAATAGAGTCAATGAACATAAATAAACTCTACAAGGATGTCTTAGGAGGTGAATAAGCTACTAGGAAAGGTGATAGTTTCCCCAGTGGAGTCGCCAATTTGTTTTGGAGAATTTAGCATCTACGGATAAACACCAATTCACTAGACAAGTAGTTGTGCCTAGAACAACATTTTAAAGTGTCTTATACTTTTCCTATAAGCAATAGATAAGAAGAGAGGATAAAAGGCCTACTTGTAGTTCCTCTTTCCTCTCGTCTCCCTTGTATCAATTTTGTCGCTCCTTCCCGTACTTAATCCACTTGAAAAGTACCCTGTCAACACAAAAAAAGATGAAAACTAATCAAAGCATACAACCCATTGAATATAAATGAAAGGAATCAAAATCAATTCATACATATAAGCATTATGAAAGAACATAACATATGGAAAATAGTTCAAACACAACATATTGCATCACATCATTTTCTCCAAAGTCAAGTCTCATAGTAGCATTATCTCCTTACAATTCAAAATAATCTAGCCAGCCCCTGATCACTTAGATGAGTGGTCAATTTATAGGAGGATGAAGGAGGTTTTGTCATTAATGGTGACAATGAATGGCCTCCCATACTTTGAATTAGTTCCATGGAGGAAGGGATGAGAGGATAGGATGCTCCTTAACTCATTCCTCATCCATTTTTGAGCTCATAGGAGTTGATAACTAAGGTAAGATTCTAGATGACTCCAAGAGATAAGAATATTCACCAAACCCTAATTGAATTTCGCTCAAATTCTCCCAGCAGAGCCTAAAGAGGGCTTAGGTGCTCTGTAGAGCACCCTGATAGTGTATCTACCTGCACTGCAGAGCACCCTAGTAGTGTATCTACCCATGTTGGTCCCTTTAGAGACCATTTCTGGATGTCTCAGGTCATGAAACTTACTTGGAAGGAGGCATTCAAAGGGATGACTTGTTTAGGGCATGTAACAACTGAATTTAGGTTTTGATGAGCCCTAAAACATTGATTTGAATGTTGGGATTTGATGTTCCCAAATGGATATATAACACCATGGTATTGGATGCTTCGGCATGTATAAATATGTATTGTAACATTGAAAGGAACATAATGAAAAATGAAGCTGGTAGTCCCAGTTTTGGGATCCATGTGAAAATATCTGTGTATATGTGTTTTATATGTTATGCTCTCGCATTGTCTATTTTATGTGTTTTAGAATTCGTATGTAGGTAATTTATGTACAATGTTAAAACCTACATTTGGTATCAGAGCTATTTTGGCTTCAAGGGGATGAATTTGTTGCTGAGGGGTTTCGCTCGGGCCTATGGTAGACCTTGTTCAGTGGGATATTTGCAAGATTGATTCTGGTGGTGAAAGAAGATGGTTAGCAATGGAAATATAGAGAAAGAGAAATTTAATGGTCAGAGTTTTGAGTTGTGGAAACTCAAGATGGAGGATCTGTTGGTGGATAAAGATGAGTGGATCATGGTAGATCCATGTACTAAACCAACATGAGATGAAGAATGGAAGAAGTTGGATCGGAAGGCAAAGAGCACAATATGATTGTGTGTCTCAGATTCAGTATTGCTGAATGTAACATGGGAAGCTACAACAAAGGCTTTGTGGGACAAGTTAGGGACTTTGTACCAATCTAAGTCTCTGGTGAATAAACTGTTCCTACGGAAAAAGTTGTATAACCTGAGGATGCAAGATGGAGACTCGGTGAAAGAGCATCTGAATGCATTTAATACTGTGGTAAGTCAATTATTATCTACTGATATTAAAATTTCAGATGAAGATAAGTGCATCAATTTGTTGTGTTCTCATCCTTGGATGCTCCATGCTATGGCCGAGATAGCATCTAGAGAGCCAAATTCTCTCTCACGTTAACATGAAGGGAGTGAGAAAATGCTTGACTATTGTTGACCATCATCTAAAGCTTTTTGAAGTTTCTTGAATTCTGAATCAAAGTGTCTTTGACATATTCTGCCAATGTTAACTAGTTTACGAAATTGTTGAGTTAAATCTGTGATCATATATTGAAGTATTGTGCATGAAATCAGATGGTGACATGGAAGATGTCAGTACCATAGATGTACTATAGATAACATCAAGATCTTATAGCAAGAAAATCTTGAATATTTACCATAACATGAACATACACACTAAAATTTTGTTTACAGGGGACCAGGACATACATAGATATGTCACTATGTTTATGCTACAAGAGGTTGCCATGATTTGGAATTACTAGTATATATGAAAAGTGTTTTGACATGGTTCTTGATAATAAGTTTGAATTGATGATTGAGATGTGCTTTGACTATACATAGCTCTATAATAGTAATTTGGACTTGACCTGATGTCTAGTGATCTGATTTGACAATTGTTGATTTGTCGTGATATCAATGATATGTGGGCATGATGACTTATGTGGGTATTCGGATTTGACCTCCTTGTTCTTAAAAAAATGGTTGAAATAATGATAGTTGTGATTATGAATGACTTATGATTATCATAATAACTTGATGAAGCCTCAAACTTATATTGCATAATCGAATTCAGACTTGATATGAGCTCTACCTATCTCTTAGTTAAAAATATTAATACTACGATAATGATGACTCTGATTCTGGTCATAATCTGGCTTCTAAAATCTAATTAGATGATTTTGCTGATACAATGATACAACATTGATTTATGTAAGGATGATTATGATGACTTAGAAAGGAATTATGATTAGAATCCATATATGTCTATATTTGACATTTATCTAATGAATTCAGGATGATGAGTTACAAGATATGGCTTTGATATTGATTCTAGTTTTGATTTTATATCTTGAAGATCTACTTGTGACAAGTGATGAGCCTATGATGATAAAAATTAGAGGGCGATGGATTTTGAAGCCCAAAATGATGTATCATGGCATGATGAATTGATGTCTAGAATTTGGGAAAGAAATTCCATATTGCACAGCTATTGAAAAATGTTTTTGTAAATACTTGATACTCTGATTTGAAATTGTTGAACTCCGAATGTCATCTGATAGTTGATTGATATATTATTGATTCTGTTTTTGAACAACCATCTGTATATATATGATGTGCATAGAAAATTAATAAATTCATGATTGAGCTACTTCACTCACATAAAGTTTCCACCGAGCATGATTTGAAATATCTGCATGAGATATTATATTTTGAGAATGAGATATTTCTCTTATGGTATGTTTCTGCACAAATGTATTGCTGATATTTAAGATTATTTTTTGATAAGCACATTTGGATGTTGTTCTAGTATGAGATTTGTCATCATATCTTGGATGAGAAGTCCATAGCATGATCGAGGCTGATCATGTTGATGCTAGCATGGTTAGCTATGAGGAAGGATACAAAAGATCCTTAGAGAGTTGTTTGAGCATGATCTGGATATGACAAGGTTACATTTAGGACCGAGATACTCTCACATATTGAGACAGTCCAGCTGTTCGAAACAAGCTCAAGCTTGTGGTTGGCACCTTCTTTTGAGGGAGGATGATTATGATATCCTTTTGTGATTTATATGATTATATATTATCTGACATGATATTTGATTTGTTTTTGTGTATGAACATGAAACAACTGCTATTGAGACAAGTAGATTTTAGATATTATCGCAAAGGGATTACCAAAGAGAAATTTCTTGGTTTTTAGAGAGCATCCCCTTCGGATGAAGGGCAGTGCTGATCGAGGACACTAAGGAAACTCTTCCTACCCTGTTTGAGCTCCCAGGTTGACAAATAGAGATGGAGGGATACTAGGGTTGAGGGACCTCTAGAAAATAGGGGGATACCCCTATCTGTTACCCATAGGGTGGGAGTAGTATCTCACCCTATCTTGGTATTTGCAGAGTATACCCCAGTTGGCATCATACCCACAAGTCCGACTTATTGGGAGTATCACTCCTCATCTAGCCAATGAGGTGAGAGTGTACTTAGGGGTGTACAACCCAAGGCGATTATGATGCAGGTGTTCTACCACATGAATGGGTCATCGATGGGAAGATCAGTAGGCAATAGGATGGGTTGATATGACCTGGTATGATTCTAGGTTGAGGGTGAAGTTCCCCGATGAAATTCCAAGGTTGAGCGTTTACTCCCATATGTGATGAGTTATCCTATTGGTCGGTATGGGTGGAAGTCATTGCTCCCCGATGTGATTCCATATTGACACATTCTCCCTGATGATATTCTCTCCGATGAAAACATTATAGGTATTAGCCCGATGACAGAGATTCCATATAGCAGCCTGATGGATAAAGGGTGGTATCTTGAGCTCCCCTCCAGTAACAGATTCTTCTTCTTCTAGATACGAGAATGTTCAACGTACGAGAAAGAACAATCAAGAGATAAAAAGGAATAAGCAAGGGATATATCGAGATGTACAATGATGATTTTTGATGGACATGGCACGATGACTACATGACAAATATGATCTGTGATGATATATTGTTCAATGGACAAATATTGGCATGTGGAATTCTCCCTAATTAAGAGGGAGTGTTAATTTTTGGAACTACGGTAAAATTCCACCTTGTAGAGATCAAATACTAATATAATTATTTCATTATATTCCTCTTTTTGAGGGGACCAAAACAAACCTAAAGATCACCCAATTTTGTTGCCTATTGTTTTCAGAGATTCCAGTAGCCAATAATCCAGAGGAAGGGAGTATAGTTTGATCCATACTTGTACCGATGTAAATGTCTTGTGTTCCAGAAAAAAATTCATCATGCATGGCCACATGTAGAGACCTGCAGCAGCATAGAACTATGGTCCTCCTTTGAACACTCTGTCTTTATCCTCTAGGCTTGTGAATACTATTGTGAAGAAGCCCTTTAATCCCAGATGAAGGTGTATTTCCCCATTTGGCTTCCAGTGGTTCCTTATCCATACATGTAGCGCCCTCTCTGTTAGCCATATCCCCATGAATTTGCATATGACCACATGTTTCGTCATATGTTACCTATGCACTTGTAGTGCTGGGTCGCTCAAGATGACCCAAGGAATGATGTTAGACTTACGTTTGCAGACCCCAGTTGTCCTTATAGAAGTGGGTTTTTTACTGCGACCCCCTTTCTCCTTTTCCTTACTAGCTTCCTGCTGATCCCCTTACTATTCATGAGGTCTGTTTCCTCCCAATATGTTTGTGTTACTTTCCACTATTGCCTTCTCTAGAGGTTTCTTGAAATGCTGCTTTCCTGCGTCCTTGCTTCTATCCGTAACTACTTGACTATAGGAGGGAGCATCACTCCCCCCTACGCATCCCACCATGGTCCCCAACGTCAAAACCTTAACCCTAGATCAAGTTGTAGAGCCTCTCAATCGTTAAATGGCTCTTCCACGTCCATCTCTTCTTGCTACAGATTCTAGATTTTCATTTTTGCTAACATTTAACATTTATATCACATTGCAGTAGATAATTTTAATATTTTTGTCTTTTGGACACATATTAAACTCGGTTTCAGCAAAAGTTTTCAAATAGGAACTACCTGAAGGATTTATATTTTTTGTGTTGGGTCTCTTTTGATACATTATATCAGTTCTAAATGCAAGCATACATGGTTGGGGTTATTGTGTAGTTGTTTTTTCTATGAAAATGTGCTTGAGGACTTTGATTTATGTAAATGGCTGGTGTTTTTATAGGACCATGCCATTGCAATAACCCTGAGGAGGTACATTAGATTAGCCATGGTTGTTTTCTATGATGATCTTAGACCACCAATTCATGGCTATGATGGGAAACCTTCTATATTTCTTTCCAAATGGTATCATTCATTGCAAGAAAACTATGTTTTTATTATTTTAAGGGGTTTCCATCTACAGTTAAGGAGGAGCATGCTAAACTCCTATCCACAGTCATGGTTAGTATTCTATATTTCTCGTCAATGGTATGATTCAGAGCAAGGGAACTCTATTTTTAAGGGTTTTCCAGCTACAGTTAAGAAGGATCATGCTAAACTCATGTACACAGTCGAAAAGGGGGGATATCTTATTCATGTATATTTTCCAATGAGAAAAGAAAAAGATATGACATGGAAGATGCAGGCATCTTACACAAAATTTACAACAAGGATGTGATGTAAAGTTTTGAGGGCATTTGTACGTCATTTGGAGGGTCTTTTCACTACTTGGTAGTGTCTAGCCTACTATCAACATCTAGTGGTGGAAAGTTACAACAAATAAATATTCAAATACAAAAATTCATATGAACAACACAGGTTAAACAATGTTAAACCCAAAGATTGTTTAAGCCAAAGAAATGTCACGATCATACCTATCAAACAAAGTTGTCAAAAAAAGTTGCACTACAAAGGATATAATAGTTCATTGGTCTGAAACTCTAATGTATAAATAATATACTCCTAAAACCAACTACTAAAAGGCCACATTGAAAAGAGGTGAAGATAGATATTTTGCAAAAGAAACCTGTAAGACACCACACTCAAAAGAGGTAAATACACAGCTTTTGTAAAAGAAGCTATAAGACTCCTATGAGACATGCAAAAATGTCACATACAAAAAACATCTGTAATTAAATTAAATATGACACATATAACATTGTGGGCCCACAATTTTACCACTTATATGCCTATGTGGGCTCGGGGCCTACGACTTTACTACATGTCTCTCTTGCATGCCCATTAACGTGTCTACTTCCTAGCAAGGTGGAATGTGTTGTTCACACTGTAAAAAAAAAAGTTCAGACTAATAAGTTTAAACCCTAGTATGCCTACGGCTAGGGTAATTAGCCTAAATGGAAGGCAACTTGTTTGTAACTAGTTTGATCTATGTTGGGAAGCCTTTGTTAAATCCATATCTATGGTGATGTGGGCATATATAGTTATGTGCCTATTTTTCATTTCTACGCTCTTGAAGTGGAATTTTCCCAGGGCATTTCTGATTTTCTTTGGCATTTAAAGGCCCCCAACAACAATTACTTAGTTTGGTTTCCTAGATTTCAGCTTCTTGTTTACAATTCACAAAAATAAGAACTGCCATAATAATTCACCAAAATGAGAATTGCCATAACAAGAGCCATAAGAAGAAGTAAACAATTTGTGTTTTTTTAAGCATAAGATTGTGGGTTTTTTTTTTGAAACACACCTCATTCATAGAGAGATTTGATATCTAGATCCATCTTCCTTATGTTAGAGATGTGTTGTTAGGTCCTTTTGCATTACCCCTTCAAACCCTCCACCTACAGAGTCAGTAACCACTAGTAAGTAGTTGTACAACTTCAAGGCATGACTCCTCATCTTTAGCTTGATCCCACTGTGGTCAACATCGATATCAATCAACTACTCTATCTCATAGCTCTATGCTCATTTCTGCTTTTTCATTCTTTGTTACACCCCACAATAGCTAGGTTCTTCATCAACTAGATGTGGTGGATTCTCTCACCAGCAAACAATAGTATCTATTGATAAGTTCATCAGGAGGAACCCCTAATATCCAATCATGCTTTATTTGGTAATTCCAATCCTTAAACCCTAAAACTTATCAGCTACATCAAGCACTGAAAAGTGATTGTCTTAGTTGATAGTGACAACACCCATAATTTCTTCATAGACGAGATAAAATGGAAGGGGCTCTGCCATAATTTCTTCATAGGTAAGTGAGAATGGAAGGGGCTAATTGGGCAAGGACACAATGGCCCTAGCAGAAGGTTAAATGGAGTAGTGGAATGGAAGAGTGTGTTATGGTGGCTCCACAGAGAGAATATTGACAAAGACTCTGCCCCTAGAGCCAAGTTGAACAGATCAAGGAATTCCACCTTCCCCATTGAACGCTAAGGTCTTTCAGTCATTCTTTCTAGATGGAAGAAAATGCATTCAAAAGAAAGAATTGGCATATGCACACTAGGCTGATCCAAAGTTCAGTCAATATAGTTAAACCCATTTTCGTACATGGAATTAGAAGCAACAACTGACCATTTACTTTAATGTGGGGAAATGCCTGTGTGTGCCTGGTTCATGTGCAAGAATGGAGTAGGTTGCCTTGATGTTGTGAGGTTTAGGTTCAGGCGAGAGTTGGAGTTAACATAAAGGCAAGGAGTTGGCCCTCATTCAAAAATGTTGTTCTCGCTTCAGCAAGCTAGACCAACCAACCTAAAAGCTAGTGACCTACTCTAACCTTGACCCTCCTGTTCACTGTGCAAACCGTTTAAATCTAAGCCCTTTCATTAATTGGGGCTTCCACTCTTCCTTTCTACAACAGTTTTTTTCATCCACTCTGTCATTGGGGTTTCCATTACCCTGGAAAGTTCAACTGTTAGCCCAAACATGGATGAATGCCCATCGTGGAATAGTGACACTTGAAGCATAAAATTTGTGTTATAAAACTCTACCTGTAACTCTACATGTGCCTCCCTGCTTCCTTTCACCTTTAATATCTCTCTATCCCAACCGATGGACCCTACCCATTTCTATATTTGCACCATGTGGCTGCAAACTATTCATAAAATTAACTTTGGCTAAAATAACTTTGTCACGACATTAAATGATTTATAAAATTAAAATTTGGCTAAAAGAAGATTGTCACAATTTTTTTTTGCATCTGATAAGTTAAGCTTGCAATAAGAAGTCCATACTTTTACAATAAAAAACTTTGTCTAAAAATTCCATTGATAAATATAGCCACTATAAAAATTTGGTTAAACCATAATTAGGTAGGAAAAAAAATAGTCAATGGAAAATTTAATTGAAGGTCAACTATCTATTGATCACTATAGTCCCATTGAAGGCAAGGACTAATAAGAGCATGGTTGGAACCCTTAATTATTGGGTGACTTAAAGAGTTTACCAATTACTTTACCTTTCTTATCTATGATTTTCATTATCTTGATTTACAAAAGAAAAAAGAAGTTATGTAATTCAGGTTTTTATTTTATTTTCATTATATTTTTCATACTTGTCAACTTTATTGTACTAAGTTGCACTATAACACTTTGTAAATAATTTTTTATTTAATATAAGTTTTTGTGTAATATTAAATTTTAGTTTAATGTTTAAAATAAGTATAAAAAAAGAAATGAGATAGTTTTGTTTGTTTTGAGAAAACGATAAATACTTAAAAATAAAGGATTGGAAAATTTTTAAGTTATTTTAAAGGGAACGAGAAATAAAATAATTCAAATTATTTAGAAGTATAAGTGAACATTTTCATAACCGTTGGGTTAAGAAATTTTTATAAAAAAGGGATATTGCAAGTTTTGACAAGGAATTAAGAGGGAATAAAGGGTATTAAGGATATATTGCACATTTTCTTTAAAAATGTATTATTTATTTCATAATATATATGTGTGTGTGTGTGGGGGGGGGATATGATGGTTTATTTTTTGATAAGAAATTAGAGTCGGATAATGAAAATTTTATTTAATGAACACTCAATGGAGTATGTCAATATATACCTAGGTTTTTAAGGTTAAAAATGAATTATCTTAATTAATTATGGATTAATTAAATAACTTGTACCCTAAGAAAGATCACACATAATATACAAGCTTCAAACCAAATACTAAGAAATCTGAAATAGTTATAAAATTATTATGCATTCCATGAAATTAGCACATCTAGTTTAAGATGGTGCAACTCAAAAATGATGTAATTTAATCTATAAAAAAATCTCTCTATATGAATAGTGAAAACGAACCAAGTTATCACAAATAATTCAGATATTAAAATGACATCAAATGTGATTATATTATAATAAACAAAATCATGTTAGAAGAATTTTTATTCATGTCAAAGGGTCAATGATGCATTAAAAAAATGAGGAATTCTTTATATGCCTGGTTTTCCTTGAGATGTTTGATTAACATATTAGTGGGTTTCTCATAAATACTTATAAGCAACCCTCACGAATATTGAGAAACAACCCTGTAAGTTAATATGTATAGGTTGTTCGACATTTGAAAAACCATGGATCTATGTTATCAATGGTCTTTTGGATGCCCTTGGAACAATGTTTGCAGGGTGAGGAAGATTCAGACTACAATTCTTTGTTTTCTTATCCTCCCATTCAATACTCTCCACCTCCTACAACATCTATCAAAGAGAAGATTGGAGATGTAAGTAGCCATATCCATCTTGGAATAAGTGCATCAAATGTACTGAGGAAAGTGTACAATAGTGATGATGAACTTGATGAATTAGAGTCCCCCACATTGTCCTTGTTACACAAAACTATGCATGGAGTTGCACCCCATAAATTCTAGTTGTAAAGTAATGGAAAGTCTAGAGGGCATAAAAACCAACAAATTGACAATGCAGGACTAAATGGGCATTATCAACCACTTCAAGAGACATAGATTGCTAATTAAGGGGAACACACATGGTTGCAAACAATTATTTTCCTTATTATATGATATATAATAGACATGTTCATCATTGGAATCAAAATTGTTGAAGATCCAAGTTGAGATTTGATACTCATCTACTAGAATTTTCAATTTAATTAGATAATTATTCTATTTGGATTAAATTGACATGTCCTTCAAAAGCCACAAGTTGTCTCCTTCCTTCCAAAAGACACCACAATTCAAGTAAATCTTGACTAAAATAAATTACCAACTCATATCACCCATTTTTCACAAGCATTTGGTCAAGCAACTTGACTAAGGAAGTACACAAGAAGACTTACAAACATGAGGGATAAATGTTTCATAACTCATGAAACTTAGAGTTGATCAAGTGGGATAGACACGGATTTTTCCTTTTGTTTTTTGGTTGGATATTTCTATGTGGTTTTCGTGAATCATTCTATATCATATTTTGGACATATCTTATATCAAAACTTGGATTATACCTCAAATCATACCACAGCCTATTTGGTGGCACCATTATGACATTCGGACCTCTTGCACGGTGACTTCACTCAATTAACCTCCGACATATCAAGTGCATTTGCGACATATTAAACAATACCCCTAATTTGACTACATGTTGGAAAATACCTCTAAAATCACATTATTTAACCCCTACCAATATGAACCCAATACAACTTCCCAATTTAAAAAACCCCTCCTTTCGCTAGATATTATAGGTATCCATTTTTGCATTAACATTTTATATAACCTTTTATATTTTTTCGTTAACCTTGAGCTCCATTTTTTATCCCTACCAATATAAATACCCTTTACCTCCTATATATCCCCCAATATATTATGTCATTTTTTATTCAATATATATCCCCCATTATGAATGCACGTGGTATGGTATTTCTCCCCTAGTGAACCCCCCATGACCTCCTACAACATAATTTCAAAAGAAGATTTCAAAAACTCTCTTTTGGTTATACATCAAAACATTTTGTTATCAATTTCACTGTTATCTCTCCTCAAGCCCTAGTACGTGCCAACTGAAGCAAATTCCATCATCAAGATATAAAGCCTAGACTAAGATTCTATTGGGGCATTTTGGGATAGGTTCAAGGGTACTTTGTAGAACTGATTAAGCTAATTTGAAAACCTTTAAGCGAATACTGGAGCCATACTATTATATGATGTATTCAGACTATGAGAGACTCTTCTAAGTGACATAAACATGATTGCGTTTGAGGTCCTCTGTAGTCTTCTTGGTCCTATTAGGAGGCCTATTATGAGATTTATTGAAATTTTTTATATGATTTGAAGTGGTGGACACAAGATCTAGAAGGTATCCAAAATATAGTTTGGTTCTCTGAGTATAGGGTAGAGATGGCTGTGTTTCAAGCCTTTTGAGACCAACTTGCATTACATGTTGATGATATTTTGAAGTAGTTGATGGATTTCTTGAACTAGTCCTTTGTTGAAGTAGATTTAAAGATCCTTTGAGCAGACATTGTTGGAGTAGTGTTGGAGTTGTTCTTAAATCATTATTGGAGTTTCATTGGAGACCTCTTTCTAGACTTGTTAAAAAGAACTTTTGGAAGTCTTAAAGTGGTATTGAAGCCACCTAGAAGGATTTTAGTAAATCGAGAGACTTGGATCCCTAAAGGATTGGAGTCCTCACACAAGGTTGGAGCCTTGTAAGGAATCAAATTGGAGTCTGGATTGATTTTTGAGGATTGGAATTCTCATAAGAGGTTGGAGCCTTGTTGAGACTAGGCTAGAGTCTAGATTGATATTTGAGGATTGGAGCCCTCATTTAGGGTTGGAGCCTTGAAGGAGTTAGAATTTTATGGTACAAGTTGGAACCTGATTATTTGTAAAAGGATTGGAGTCCTCACTAATTTTATTAATAAAATATTTTTTCTTATTTTACATCTTGTATTTTGGTTTAACTAGTGATCTTAACTAGAATAATTTAACCATTACAAAGAAATACTAATTCACCCCCTCTAAGTATTTCCAACATATTATATAACTCAATACTAATGTTTCCACACATTACATAAACAATATTACAAAATATAACATAATTAGATTACATGCCAGCCTAGATCCATCTAAACCCTATATCTATCAAACATCGAGAGGGATCCAATATTTCGAGGTGCAAACATCTTTTTTAGTGTAAAAATTGAGGAAAGGTTTGCACCTTAAGAGATTTGATCCCTCTCAGCACTTGATAGATCTAGGGTTAATATGGATCTAGGTTGGTTATATAAAAATATATAATATATATTTGTATATGTGTATATTTCTTATTCACTCTCTCTATCTCACCCCCAAACATACACACTCTCTTTCCATATCTATCTCTCTCTCTCTCTCCCTCCCTCTTCCTCTCTACCTCTTTCTCTTCCCCTTCTCTCCTTCTCTCTATCTCTTCCCTCCCACTCTCCACCCCCTCACTCTCTCTCCATTTCTCCCTTGTCACACCCTTTCTCTCTCCATATTTCTCCCTCTATGTCTTTCTTCTTCCCTCCCTCTCTCCCCTCGCAACTCCATCTCTTTATCCTTCTCTCTCTCGAGTCCTCTCCCTCCCTTTCTCTCCCACCTCCCTCTATCTCTCCCACCATATGTCTCTCTCTCTCTCTCTCTCTCTCTCTCTCTCTCTCTCTCTCTCTCTCTCTCTCTTCCCTCCAACTCTATCACTATCTCCCTCCTCTCCCCTCCATCATTGTGTCTCCTCTCTCTATCTTCCCTCCTCTCCTCTCTCCTCACTCTCTCAATCTCTCCTTTGTTCTTTCCTCCCTCTCTCTCCCCATCCTACACTCTCTCTCTATCTCTCTCTCTACCCTCCAACTTTGTCACTATCTCCCTCCCTCTAATCCCCCCCTTCCCCTCTCTCCCCTTCACTTTGCTTGTTGTCATCAGTTAGATCCTTAGTTAAGATGGATCTATGTTGGTTATTACTAATATTATTTATATTATATAAATTCCACATCTTTAAATATGAAAGTATTCTCATTTTCAATTTTATTAAAACCATATTCCCTCCCTCTCACCCCCCCTGCCCCATCTCCCCTTCACTTTTCTTATTGTCATCACTTGGATCCTTAGTTAAGATGGATCTATGTTGGTTCTTACTAATATTATTATTTATATTATATAAATTCCACATCTTTAAATATGAAAGTATTCTCATTTTCAATTCAAGTAATGCTTGACTAATATAAATTACCAATTCGTCTCACCCATTTGGCACAAGAAGTTGGCCAAGAAGCTTGACTAAGGAAGTACACAAGAAGACATACAAACATGAGGAATAAATGTTTCATAACTCATGAAACTTAGAGTTGATCAAGTGGGATAGACATGGATTTTTCCTTTGGTTTTTTGGTTTGATATTTCTATGTGGTTTTCATGAATCATTCTATATCATATTTTGGCCACCTCTTAGATAAAACCTTGGCTTATACCTCAAATCATACCACGGCCTATTCGGTGGCACCATTATGACATTCAGACCTCCTGCACGGGGGCTTCACTCAATGAACCTCTGACATATCATGTGCATTTGCGACATATTAAACAATACCCCTAATTTGACTACATGTTGGGAAATGCCTCTAAAATCACATTATTTAACCCCCTACCAATATGAACCCAATACAACTTCCCAATTTAAAAAACCCCTCCTTTTGCTAGATATTGTAGGTATCCATTTTTTCATTAACATTATATATACCCTTTTATATATTTTCATCAACTTTTAGCTCCATTTTTATACCTACCAATATAAATACCCTTTACCTTCTATATATCCCCCAATATATTATGTCATTTTTTCTTCAATATATATCCCTCAATATGAATGCATGTGCTATGGTATTGCTCCCCTAGTGAACCCCCCATGACCTCCTGTAACATAATTTCAAAAGTAGATTTCAACAACTCTATTTGGTTATACATCAAAACATTTTGTTATCAATTTCACTATTATCTCTCTTCAAGCCCTTGTACATGCCTACTGAAGCAAATTCCATCATCAATACATAAAGCCTAGACTAAGATTCTATTGGGGTGTTTTGGGATAGGTTTGAGGGTTCTTTGCAGAACTGATTAAGCTAATTTGAAGTACCTTTAAGCGAATACTTGAGCCATACTATTCTATGATATATTCATATTGTGAGAGACCCTTCTCAACGACATAAACATGATTGAGCTTGAGGTCCTCTGAAGTCTTCTTGGTCCTATTGGGAGGCCTATTATGAGATTTATTGCAAATTTTGATATGATTTAAAGTGGTGGAGAAAATATCTAGAAGGTATTCATAATCTAATTTGGTTCTCTGAGTATAGGGCAGAGATGGATTTGTTTCAAGCCTTTTGAGACCATCTTAGAGTACATGTTGATGATATTTTCAAGTAGTTGATGGATATGTTGAAGTAGTATTTTGTTGAAGCAGATTTGAATATCCTTTGAGCAGACATTGTTGTTGACACCTAATCATCAGGATTGGGTGAATAAATAAAATCAATGTAAATAAATAAAAAGAGATATGAACAACCATTAGGAGATGAAGTGAACAGTCTCCCTCATGTATATAATAAAGACCAACCTGAAGGAATAATATGAATTGATTTGTTTTGAGGAGTTACTGCCTAGACTGACATGGTATCAGAGCTAGCTCCCAAAATTAGTTGTAACTTCCTTCTGCCATTTTCTTGCAGTCTGTCCCCTTGTGGAGTCTATTTACTGCACTCTCTTTTGCCATAATTATTGTCTATGCTATTCTACACTCTGTATTACCCACTACGTGGCTTTTTCTCATACATTGTCTGCCATATTCCATATATTCTGACCTGCGCTAGTTCTGCCATGCCTCAGTTTTGAAAACCTTCTGAATCGCTGCGTTGAATGCCTTGAGGCTAATAGTTTTGGTAATAGTGCTTTTACCTATATTAATCTCAGTGTTTTCATTTTGAAGGATGGAAAGTGGTTTCCTTTTGACCATATTTTCCATTGAAGGGACTCTACAGCAGTGCCTGGATGGCACACACATACCAAACGTTTAACATGTCTTCTTGTTTAACCAGCATTCATCCTCTTCTTTGCCTCCGTCCATCTCATATCACAATATTGACAACCTCTGTTGGCGTTCAGATCCCTCATCAGCATCGCTGATCCTCATATAATCCATGGCAGGGTGGGATGTAGCTGCGTCGTTGTGAAACTGAAGTGGTGTGTCCTCTAGAATCACAATATCGACAATGACTATTGTAATAAGAATGTGCATTGAGAAATTGATGGGCAAGAACAGGTTGTTCAGTTGTAGTTCAAGTTGATCTCACTAAATTTCCAGCAATTCCAGCGAGTAGGTCAGACCAGCGAGAAGCAGAGATCTGGTAATTTGCAGGACGTGGCAACTTCAAAACCTTATGCTGATACAATGAGAATGAGCGTGAGCATGGAGATGTGGTAACTTGCCACTCATGTTATTTTTAACACATTTTTTAATATATATAATCCGACCATACATGGAGCGTTGGTATATCACTAATAAATGGTGGAGATGTGGGGTATCGCTCCATGATATATCGCTATAATGATGTGTTCAGGCAGTGGTATTTTTTTGTGATTGTTCTCGTTGTTGATGATATTTTTTGGATGTATAGAAAACGAATATATTTTTTTCCGCTTTTGTTGGCAATACTGTAATAGGTGAAGATTGATATTTGTGTTGTACATTGAATGTATGCTCTCCCATGTATCAATGGAGTGATCTTGTTTAACACTACCATATATGTGCTATTTAAACACTGCCATATTCTATACTTTAACGTTGTCCAGATGAATGCAAATTTACATTTGAATTTGCTGTCCCATCATATCAAATGTATATTTCTTCCCATTAAGAGTAAAATTTTGCAACAGAAGTTTTTATTATAGAATGCATTCAATCATATCCATTGTGGGAATAGTTCTCACTGGCAAGCATAACTATCTTGAGTGGTCTCGGATGATAAAACACACCCTCATTTTCAATGAGCTGTGGAAAGGAGTGTGCATTGGAGATGGAGCCAAACAGCCAAAACAACCTACCTTAGACAAAGAGATCACCATTTGTGAAAATAAGAACAGCAAAACCTATGCATTAATTGCAGCATCTGTAAGTGAATAGGTGAGTCACCATATTACGCCATTTTCAACTTCTTTCGAAGCCTTACAAAAGCTGAAAGAACTCTATGACTCACATTCTGCACTTGAAGTTGTTCAACTTATGATTAAGCTCTTCACTCTTGAATTGCAAAATAATGATCCTCTTGCTCTTGCATCTGAAGTAAAGTCTATAACACATGATATCCAAGCCATTAAAATTGATTTTGATATTCCTCTTATCACTTTTCTCAAGGCACTTTATCCTACTTACTCCAATTATCTTGAGTCATTGCAAGCAAATGGAAATGTTAAGGGCATTACCTCTGACTCTCTTGTGGAAAATTTGCTGAAAGAGAGAAATCTTTTGGAAAGAAGATAGCCCCTGAATCTTCTGAAGAGGCTGTGTGCCTTGCTCATAAAGAAAAGCATCTTGCTCAAGATTCTTTCAGAGGAAGAGGTGGTCGCAGAGGAAGAGGAAGATATTTCAGAGGAAGGGGGGGGGAAGACACTCTCAAGCAGAAAAGGCAGATTTACAGTGCATACGCTGCAAAAGAAATGGATCACATGATGCCTCTACATGCAAGTTACCATGGGACAAAATTGAGTAGCAAAGAAACCAATAGAAAGGTAAAACTAATGACACAGACAAAGGTAAAACACTTGAATCCGCTCACTATGTTGTGGCACAATGTAATATTGGAGTAAATGAAGACTTATTTAATGCTTCACTTGCTTTTTGGAAAAATGATTGGTTTGCTTGATTCAGGAGCAACTTGCCACATGACTCATAGAAAAGAGTTTTTTGAAGAATTTACTGACAATGTTGATGGAGCAGTATACTTTGCAGACCAATTAAAAATCAAGACATCAAGGCTTGGCACAATCATGCTTAAATTGCTTGGTCTTCTAAACTTCTTCTGCATCATGTTCTATATCTCCCACAACTGAAGAGAAACTTGTTGTCCTTGGTTCACATCCGCCAGCAAGGTCACTCCATTCATATGTTTGATGAAAGCTTGAGGTGAGAAAAGAATCTGACCACTCACTTGTCATGAGGGGAATAGAAGAAGAAAGGCTTATCAAGCTACAAGGTACCTCTGCTCGTGGACAACATTTCTCATACAATTCTCATTATGAAGAAGGTACACTTCCATCAAGCTTATTATGGCATGCTATATTTGGACATTTGAACTATGATAGCCTCTGCTTGTTGAAGAAAAATGGTGTTGTTGGTTTGCCTACAATTCCTAGGAAATTTAAGCAATGTGATGCTTGCATTCTAGGAAAGCATAGAAAACGGTCTTTTCATGATTCACATTCAAGAGCACATAGAAAAATTGAACTCATTCATTCAGATTTATGTGGTCCAATGTCTATTCCTTCTGCAAATGGAAATAAATATACGATGACAATTAATGATGACTACACTAGAATGTGTTTTATTATTTATTGAAGAACAAATCTGATGCTTTTCAAACATTCAAGAACTTTCATAAATGGATTGAAAATGATGCACAATCTCATATTGGGTCTATTCGCACTGATAATGGAAAAGAATACACAACAAATGAATTTGAAAACTATCTTCGCCAACATGGGATCAAACATCAAACAATTGTACCTTATAATCCCCAACAAAATGGTGTAGCTGAAAGAATGAATAGAATAATCTTAAATATGGTACAATCCATGCTCTTCTTCAAAAATGTAAAGGTAATGTTTTGGGCTGATGTTGTTCTATGTGCTGCATATATAAAGAATAGATGTCCATCCAATGCTATTAGAAACAAGACTCCATATGAAATGTGGTATGGACATGTTCCTTTGGTAAAGCATCTCAGGGTCTTTGGTTCCACCTGTTATGCCTTGATACCAAAGGTACATAGAAACAAAATTGGTGCAAGAAGTCGTAAGTGTATCTTCCTGGGGTATTCAAAGACCTCCAAAGCATACTATCTCTATGATGAAGTCAATAAAAAGTTTGTTGTATCTAGAGATGTAATTTTTCTTGAATCATCCAAAACTGACAAAGTTGTTGAGCGACAACTTGATCGCTT
This sequence comes from Pinus tabuliformis, assembly GCA_031772625.1. Classification (NCBI taxonomy): domain Eukaryota; kingdom Viridiplantae; phylum Streptophyta; class Pinopsida; order Pinales; family Pinaceae; genus Pinus; species Pinus tabuliformis. The sequence goes on from CM062814.1 coordinate 464,512,283, forward strand.
GGATAGACTCACAAATGCAAAATCATTTCATGAATTTGATAATTAGATTCCACATCTTGAAGGGGGGATTCCTATACTAGATCAACATGTGGAATCTTCTTATGAAGAACACTCTCCCCCGCATGAAACTCCAAAAATGGATGATGCTTTAAGTGATGTGATTGATATAATTGGGAGACTCAATCTTGATTCAGTCCCAACTCAATCAATGGAGCAGCTTGGACCATCTGAGAAAGGTCCCCCAAAATGGTTGACAAAGACACTTGAAAGTGTTCATCCTGATAAGGTTGGAAAGACAGGAACTAGAAATTCAAACCAGCAAAATGGAGGTGATGTAGATGACTCTAATTCAACTGTTGATATGGATGTTTCTTATGATTGTGAATTGAACCTGTTTACAGATTTTGAACCAACTTCCTTCAAAGAGGATGCTTCTAATGATGAATGGAAAGAAGCGATGCAAAAAGAGTATGATGCCCTCATAAAGAACGACACTTGGAAGCTGGTTGATCCTCCATTAGGAACCAAACCAATTGGCTACAAGTGGGTCTACAAGAACAAGTATAAAGATGATGGCTCACTTGACAAGCACAAAGCTAGGCTTGTGGCAAAAGGTTTTGCACAGAAGGAAGGGGTCAATTATGAGGAGACTTTTGCCCCCACAGCAAAATGGGCTACTATCGGGACACTCTTGCACCTAGCAGCTCAGAGTGGTTGGAAAGTCCATCAAATGGATGTAAAAACTGCTTTCTTGAATGGACATCTAAAAGAGAATGTTTTTATGTCCCAGCCTCAAGGATTTGCTGTGAAATGACATGAACATAAAGTATGCAAACTTGTGAAGTCCTCATATGGCCTCAAACAAGCACCGCAAGCCTGGTACGAAAAACTAACTGACCATCTTTTGAAACTCAATTTCAAACATTATAATCTTGATGATGCAACTTTATTTGTCACGAAAGTTGGAAAAATAGTTGTATATCTTTTGGTATATGTAGATGATCTTTTGATGACAGGGAACAATGAAAGCTACATTGCATCCATAAAGAAGGAATTGGGGAAAAGTTTTGAAATGATTGATTTGGGCTATGTTCATTACTATCTTAGTATTGAAGTAACCCAAAATCCGAAGTCCATATTTCTTCTCAAAAGAAATACATTGGAGATCTGTTGAATAGGTTTGGTGTGACAGAATGCAATCCTCTTACTACTCCAATGGAACAAAACTTAAAGCTCACATCTATTGAAGGAAACGAATTTGAGGATGCAACAAAGTATAGACAGCTTGTAGGAAGTCTCAACTACCTAACTACTACCAGAACAGACATTTTGTTTTTTGTTGGAATCCTCTCCAAGTTTATGCAAAATCATTGTGAGGGACATTGGTCTACTGTAAAAAGAGTTCTAAGGTACTTGAAGGGAACTCAAGACTTTGGAATCAAGTATACACAGATGGACGACTTCAGTTTGATTGGATACTCTGATTCAGACTTCGATGGAGACAAAGGAACTGGTGTATCTACTTCAGGATATGCTATGAGTCTTGGATCAGGAGTTGCCTGCTAGATATCATGCAAACAATTAGTTCCAGTAGATTCCACAAAAGAAGCATAATACATGGCAGCAGCTGAAGCTAAAAAAGAAATTGTGTGGCCCAGGAAAATTCTTGAAGATTTGCAGGTAAAACAAGTACAATCAACTCCACTCATGATTGACAATACCTCTGCAATAAAGTTGGCCATGAACTCAAAGTTCCATGATCAAACGAAGCACATCAGTACCAAATATCATCTGATTCGACATCATGTTGAGGCCAAAACAATCCATCTCTGTCATTGTTCCACTAATGAGAAAATTGCTGACATCTTCACCAAAGCACTTGTAAGAGAAAAGCTTGAATGATTCAGATTGATGCTTGGACTCACCAACATCCCTTCAGATTAAGAGGGGGAATGTTGACACCTAATCATCAGAATTGGGAGAATAAATAAAATCAATGTAAATAAATAATAAGAGATATGAACAGTCCTCGAGAGATGAAGTGAATAGTCTTGCTCATGTATATAATAAAGACAAATTTGAAGGAATAATATGAATTGATTTATTTTGAGGAGTTACTGCCTTTTTTCAACAATTTTTGGAGTAGTGTTGGAGTTATTCTTAAATGATTATTGGAGTTTCATTGGAGACCTCATTCTAGACTTATTAAAAAAAAAAATTAGAAGCCTTAACGTGGTATTGAAGCCACCTTGAAGGATTTTAGTAAATTGAGTTGGAGCCCTAGAGGATTGGAGTCCTCACACAAGGTTGGAGCCTTCTAAAAAATCAGATTGGAGTCTGGATTGATTTTTGAGGATTGGAATTCTCATAAGAGGTTGGAGCCTCATTGAGACTATGCTAGAGTCAGGATTGATATTCGAGGATTGGAGCCCTCATTCAGGGTTGGAGCCTTGAAGGAGTTAGAATTTTATGGTACAAGTTGGAACTTGATTATTTGTAAAAAGATTGGAGTTGTCACTATTTTTATTAATAAAATATTTTTTCTTGTTTTACATCTTGTATTTTGGTTTAACTAGTGATCTTAACTAGCATAATATAACCATTACAAAGAAATAGTGATTCACCCCCTCTGAGTATTTCCAACATATTATATAACTCAATACTAAAGTTTCAACACTTTATATAAACAATATTACAAAAAAAACATAATTAGATTACATACCAGCCTAGATCCATCTTAACCACCGATTTATTAAGCACCGAGAGGGATCCAATCTTTTGAGGTGCAAACCTCTTTTTTGAGCGTAAAACTTGATGAAAGTTTTGCATCGCAAGAGATTTGATCCCTCTCAGTGCTTGATAGATCCAGGGTTAAGATGGATCTAGGATGGTGATATAAAAATATATAATATCTATATTTGTATCTAT